>JANUYF010000013.1:12555000-14035000 GCA_026167975.1 Phrynosoma blainvillii
GCTGCTACAGTTATGAGTAGTAAGGTTACTACTCCCCTTCAGCTATGCGTGGTCACCCTGCAACAGGTAGTTGGCCCTGTCTCCAGTATCGAGTCAGTTGAAATATAGCTGTAGTCAGGTATGTCAGAAGGCACCTACCCTAACCCTAACTTGAGAGGGAAAGTACCACCCACCAGCTATTGCTGTACCCTAGCCAACATAGTCAATGGTGAGGAATGATGGGATTTGCACTCCAACAACATTTGAAGGAGCCTACACAGTCACAAAGTATTGGTGGGGGTCATTAGTTGTTCTAATAAAATGGAAAGTTAATCACAAGTAGGTCATGGCCACTATCAATACAACAACCTGTAAGTAAAAGTAAGAGAAATTTAAAGGATGCTGTGGTGGATACAGAGTTCTATCTGTGCTGCCCTTGTAAACCTTAAAATCACACCCTATATTCTGTCCATTGAAGATCCTTGGGTACTTTTCAAGGACAGTGTTCTGTCCTGGGAATAGTGTTGCCCAGGACTTGGATGAGGACATAGAGGGCATGCTTATCAGATTTTCAGATGACAACAAATTAGGAGGGGTGGCTAATACTCCAGAGGAGAGAATCCAGTTCACAATGACCATGGCAAATTGGAAGCATGACACTTGGCTTGACAGTAGTACATATCAAAAAGACCTGGGGTCACAAGCTACTGAACAGTATGATACAGTGACCAAAAAAAGCCAACAAAATTCTACATTGCATCAACAGGAGTGTAGTGTCCAGACAGAGGAGAGCAGTAGTATAACTCTATTCTGCTTTGATCAGACCTCACCTGGAATACTGTGTTCTTGACACCACAGTTCAAGAAAGATATTGACAAGCTGGAATGTGTCCAGAAAAGGGTAACCATGATGATCAGCATCTGGAAACCAAGCCTTGTGAGGAATTGCTTAAGGAACTGGGTATGCTTAGCTTGGAGAAGAGAAGTTTGAGATGTGACATGATAGCCATCTTTAAAAGTCTGAAGGGATGCTGTGTATAAGATAGAGTTAGCTTATTTTCAGCTCTCCCAGAGACTAAAATGAGAACCAGTGGATTCAAATTATAAGGAAAGACATTCCACCTAAACATTAGGAAGAACGTCTTTACTGTAAGAGCTGTTTGATAGTAGAATAAATTGTCTTAGAGGGTGGTGGATTTGGAGGTATTTAAATAGAGATTTGATATCCATCTCCCTGGAGGTTTTTAGTTGTATATTCCTGCATGGCAGGGACTAGACAGCCACTGGAGTCTCTTCCATTTCTGTGATTCTATTATTCTATATGAAGCATTCCCCGTTACAACCCCCCTGGGCCTGCTAATGCTCTTTGGTCTGAACAATAAACTTTCTCCTTCTTGCTCAAACATGTTCAAGAAACTTTGTTCAACATGATATTGACTTTGTCCTCAGTGATAGCAATGTGTAGCAATATCTGTTTACTTACATACACAGAGTTGAAGGCTTTCACAGCCAGCATCCTTAGGTTTTTGTGGGTTTTTCGGGCTGTGAGGTCATGTTCTAGAAGAGTGTATTCCTGACATTTCTCCTTCTCTGAATCCTCTCTGAAGATGCCAGCCACAGATGCAAGCGAAACATCAGGAATACACTCTTCTAGAACACAGCCTCACAGCCCGAAAAACCCACAAAACCCTATACATAGAGTTGTGGATTCTGTTATCTCAGTCACTATGTGACGCTCACTTAGCTGGTTCACCTATATACCTGATCCAAGAAGTATTGTTCTCACTTGGCTTACATTGCCTTTAGCCAAATGTACAGCTGTATTATCCACTCATACCAATCCTGATAGAGAATTATTCTGAAGGCTAAAGCACAGATAATTTTTCCAGGGAGGACTGAGCTGAAAGGACTCACTATGACAGTATTTATGAAATATTTCTGCAGAGTTGAAAATGTTTCATTCTCTTTAGTGTTTTTTTTTGGGGGGGGGGGAGCGTGGGCTTATCAAGGAAGCATTGTCTTCACTCTGAATTGACTTCATTTTCTTTCAGTTGACACATTAACACCCATATCCAAATCTGTTGGTTTATATAATGTCATGATGTCATAATAATAATAATAATAATAATAATAAATTTTATTTTTACCCCGCCTTTCCATGGATATGATCAAAGCGGCTTACAAAGAGTTAAAACAATAAAAAAGTTAAAATTGCTACAATATAAAGGTTAAAAACATCAGACAAATCACAAATATCAGGGGCAAGAAGTGGGGGAAAAAAAGTTACAAACAGTCCGGGGTCAACAAGAAAACACATGGGGCAGAGAAAGAAAAAAAAAAATACCATTACTTAAGGTGGAAATGCCAACTGAAATAGATACGTTTTTAGATTTTTCTTAAAAGAGACTAGTGATGCAGAGGAGCGAAGCTCTGCGGGAAGCTTATTCCAGAAGGAAGGGGCGACGATGGAAAAAGCCCTCTGAGAGGTCCCCACAAAGTGAGACTTGGGGACCTCTAGCAGATTAGTCCCAGATGATCGGAGTGTGTGGGGCGGATTATGTGGGGAGAGGCGGTCCTCTAAGTACCCTGGGCCCAAGCCATTTAGGGCTTTATAGGTCAAAACCAACACCTTGTATTGAGCTCGGAAGCGAATAGGCAGCCAGTGAAGGTCTTTTAGGATAGGTGTTATATGGTCCGACCTGGAACTACCAGCAACCAATCTAGCTGCCATATTCTGCACCAATTGCAGCTTCCGGGTTTGGTACAAGGGGTTGCCCCATGTAGAGCGCGTTGCAGAAATCCAATCGAGAGGTTACCAAAGCATGTACAACAGTTTCAAGGTCCTTACAGTTCACACTTCATATGCATAACCAGCTATGTATCCCCTATGATCAGGGGCTCTTGTCTGTCCTGTCTCATTCCCTGTGGGCTTGCTTTACCCTAACTGACACCATCACCAAGCCATCAGTGTAGGATTTATAACAAAAACTTGTTTACTGTATGATCTCAGACTGACTGGCATTGCTGTACTCCTGAAGATGATTAGTAGCACTGATCAGAAGGAAACAATGCTGAAACAGCCGCAAAAGAGGAAATAATGGGATTCACATAATGCTCTTCCATTTTATTCCTCTTAAGACTGGCATTCTCTTTTTGTCTTGATTCTCTTCCTCCCTCTATTTCTGTTTCACTTCAGCAAATCTATGCTTATTTCTCTCTCTGCTAAGTGTTTGCTTTGGGGTCCCAACTGTTTTTATCGCTTTATTAAGCATACACTCTTAAGCCCAACACATGTTCAGTCTAGATGAGTGCTTCTCTTGTACTCACATCATCCAAGTGAGTTTGAGTCTAGGGAAAACATTTCTGTTCTCTAATATAAACCAAAGTAGAATCTAAACAGAAAAGGCAGCAACTCTTGCTCCATGCTGCTTTAAAATGTGTATTTGTGGTTGGAATACACACACAAACCACTCTTCTGTTTTTTTCTAAGACTAAATTTTTAAAACAAGAATGACCTAAACCCACACAGCATGAATTCTTTTCTAAAAGAGAAGATATTTACTCCAACAGATTATATTATATTATTTTATAAGCATTTTCGGGATATGGGGTTGTGGCAAGGTGGATTACATTTGTTGGTGTTGGTGTTGTGGATACACACATGCACACACACACACACTTAGAATTATCTCCTTTAAGACCTTACATTTTTACATCATTTCTACATGGGGTGGAAATGAGTAAGGGCCTCTGCAGACAGGCCCAAAAGGCTGGCCTGGGGGTAGAGTTGGGGTGGGGCAGCCGCATGCTGGCCACCCCAACCCCACCCCAATGCCATCCTGATGCCGTGCGGCATTATACACTGCACACAGCGTCAGGACGCTCTCCTGGCGCAGCGTTTAAACACACAGCACCAAAAGGGTGAGGAAGAGCCACGGTGTTGGCTCTTAGGGCGGCCTTTTGCTGCCCCTAAAAGGAGCGGCATTTTGCAGCTCTTTTCAGGGTGGCAAAAGGGAGGATCGGGGTCATGGCGTGGGGTTGCCGCAGCTCTGATCCACCACTTCCCGGGGTGGCCCAGAGTCGCCTGTCTGCAGAGGCCCTAAATTTATATGTCCATATAGAAATGAATGGCAGCCTAAATCCTATTGCTTAGCCCCCAAAATCAAAAGCAATAGCAATAGCATTTACATTTCTATACCGCTTCACAGTGAACTCAGCACTCTCTAAGCAGTTTACAGTCTGAAGTCGTAGGCTTTCATGGCCGGCATCCATAGTTTTTTGTGGTTTTTTTTGGGCTGTGTGGTCATGTTCTGTAGTTTACAATCTGTAAGTCAATTGCCCCCAAAAAGCTGGGTACTAATTTTACCAACCTACAAAGGGATGGAAGGCTGAGTCAATTTGGAGCCCTGTGGGATTGGACTCACAACATTGTGGCTGCAGTGCCAGCATTGAGCCACTGCACCACCAGGGATCCCTAGAACAGATCTATTGAATCCACTGTTAAATGGGGAATCAACACTTATGTAAATCCCACTAATTCAGTGAATTTCCTCTGGTTAGCATTAACAATAATATACAGACCAGGTTTCTTAGAAATCCAAAATTATATCAAGAATGAAACCAAAGCCAGTTCGAGGCAAACATAAGCAATTAGTGGGTCTCCAGTGTCCTGTTGTCCAAAGATATTTGTTTAGTTAAATGGAAAAGAAAGAGAGAGAGATTTCGTGACTCCCTATTTTCATGTAACAGAAACATCTTCAGGTCTCTGATCCCATTTCTCTATCAGCTGTCTCTTTTTATCAGCTCTTTTGTCTCATCTTTGGAATTTGTTCTGTTATTTAAATACTCTTATGACAGAGTGTAGATTATAGGTGAACTGAAGAAAGCAACCCATTTTCTAGAATAGGATCTAGAATCCTAGGATTTATAGAAATCATTTTAAAGGGATTAATCCTCTTAGATGCTATCCAAACTTTGATGAGGTCAGTTTTCTTTCTGTGTTAGAATGGGAGGCACACTTCAGTCTTACACTCAAAACCTCTCCAAACACACACATACAAACACATTCTAGACTATGTCCAAGATCAAAAAGACTATGACCGAGATCATTGGTGTTTCTGGTTGAATCTTTGGTTACTCATGCCTTCCTACAGTAGATCTACAAAGTGGTGTAGATTCAAGATGAAATATCACAGAAATGTACAGCTATTGACGGTGGTGTAGAAGGCCATTTTGAAATATACAGACACATCACAACAGACCTCATAGTCACTCCTCACCACTACCATCACCATGATGTGTCAAAAAATGTAGGCAGCTATGTAGAGCCACAAACCAGTTCAAGCAATTTGCATCTCCAGCAGGAACAGGTATTTTATGAAGTCAATGGATCTTACTTGCTCTAAGATCAAGACACTCCAAATCCTTTTCATTGCAAGAGGTCAAACCTGCAGAAGAAATCTACTTCCCCTCCACCTACAGCAGTTAAATTCAGATTAAAAATGAATGGGCAGTTCAAAGTGTCCCACTCCTTGCAATTTACTCCCATTCATGAAAAATCTGTGACACTGTAAAACTGTGGAGAGCAGCAGCATTTTTGTCCTGTAGTATAATGCCTCTTTATATCTGCCCATCAGTAGATGTACCAATAGTTATATCAATAGTTCCCAACCTCTGGTTCCCAGATGTTGGACGATAGCTGTCATATCCCAGACCATTGGCCCTGATGGCATAGGAACTATTACAGCTATAGTCCAAGAACTTCAGTTCTCCCCCACAACTGGGGAACCCTATATTATAGTTCCTTCTGCAACTGAGAAAGAGAAAGCTTTTTAAAAAAAATGTTAAAATTTTGCATTGCATCATTTTCTTTGTCTTCTACAGATCAACATCTTTCAGCTCCCCATCTTAACCCTCACCCCAAAGTAATTTTTGATTCTTTCACTATCACATCAACTTCCTCACTACAGGGATTAAAATCATTTCATTTCAACATGATGGTGCACAAATACAATCATATGTGGCAGAATATCAACACAAACAAGCACCTGGCTTCAGGTTCCGCAGGCTGCTGCCGTAGCAGGAGAATTCAGCCTCACAAAGGGAGAGAGAACCACACTCTGGAACAACCTACACAGCATATGAGATACAGATGAATACATTCCAGTGCACAGAACTACGCTTCATGCTCTAGGGGAGACTAGAGCATGATGCACAAGGACTGTGGTGGAACCAAAGCCCTACATTTGGCTATCACAAGAAATTATGCAAATTAAAAGCAGCTATGCAAGATGACACCATCTATTTTTAGTAGGGAATGTAAGTTTTCTTGGCCTGGATTTTATTTTTGTAAGGCACAAGGTATGCATCCAATATTTCCTCTGTGTGTGTTTTTAAAATTAACATTTTAAAAGATGCGTAGATGTTATTTATTGCATTCATATGCCTCCAGGGATCTCAAGGCAACATAAAAGGTTCCTTGCCAACATATGCACTGAACCCTCACGTCAACCTTGTGATGTAGGGTTGAGAAAGAGAAGGGCTGGCCCAATGTGTGGATCTGAAACTAGGCCTATCCAGTCCTCCTCTAACATGCTGGCCTCTACACTACACTAAATTATTATACTGGCGAGGGCCTAAAAACAACTACACTGACACTTTCATTCATGTACTGCTCCTAATCCATTTTAGGCAACAAAATTAAATTTTAAAAGCTTTTACTAAAAGGTAAGGAAGCTAACAAATAGGACCTGCAACAAAATGTTGGCATGTTGATGGACTTGTTCAGTGTTTCGTCTAGCCAGCCATACCCTTTTTAGCATACTTGGGAGCTTATCGCACTGATAATAAAACCAGCTTACCTGAGCCGGCTTAAAATTTAAAATCACTGCCTGGGTCCATCCTTGGTCGCAGGGGAACAGTGACTGCCTCTTTTCGAATCCGGGAGTTTTCCGGCTTAAGGAAATGGCCGCCAGAGTGGCCTGGGAGTGGGATGGACCCGGACTGGACCCAGGCGGCGGATTTGGTAGCTAAATCCTTCTGATAACATCAGGATGCCACCCATTTTAAATTTTAAGCCAGCTCAGGTAAGCTGGTTTTATTATTGGTGCAATAAAGTCACTCATTTCATTCCATTTATCTAAGGCTGCATCCTCACAGCAGAAATAATCTGATGTGACACCACATTAATAGCAATAGCAATAGCAAATACATTTCTATACCACTAATCAGTGAACTAGCACTCCCTAAGCAGTTTACAATTGCCCCCAACAAGCTGGGTACTGATTTTACTGATCTAAGAAAGTATGGAAGGCTGAGTGGACCTTGGCGCCCTCCTCTAGGATTGAATTTACGATGTTGTGGCTGCAATACCAGCATTTAACCACTGAGCCACCAGGGCTCATTTAACTGCCATGGCTCAATGCTATGGAATTCTGGGAATTGTAGTTTGTTGTGGCACCAAAGCTTTGGCTGCTTACTGGAACTAACCCATTAGGCAGGGGGCCACTTGAGACCGAGGAGGCAAAGGAGGAGGGAGAGAAAGAGAAAGACACTGCTCCTGCCTTTCCCCTATCATCTCCTCCAATGGGATTCTGAGGCTTTAGTAGGGAGAATATGCCTACTGCAATGATGGCAACAGCCTCCTGGTCTATGAATGTCTGGTGCCAGGCTGCTATGTCCGGGAGAGATTCCCTGCCAGCCATGGGGGAGGCAGTACTCACCCCTTCCCATGCATCATCCTGCCAGCTTGCCTTCTCAAACCTTGACCTAATTTGGGCTGGCTAATCTTCTAGGAGTAGCGTCCCCCATGTCGTGTGCATCAAAAAGTGTTTTTTTTTCTCTTCCTGCCTATTGGAGGAAGTGGGAGTTACTGGATGCTCCACCCTTTTGTACTGGGAAATTAGGGGCAAGCATGTGAAAATGTTTGGATTACTTGTGCTTTTAATATACTCTGTCCTCAACTCCGTCAGGCTGTTCTGCACCAATGACTTTCCAATGCTCCTTAGGAAGACAACCAGGGCCTTGGGTCTCTCCCTTCCTTCAGACCTGCCCCCCTTCATAGGATACAGAACATCCCCAGAGGAGTAGGGAGTTTCTTTTTCTAACAGCAGCTCCCATTTCCTTACAAGTTCCATTGCCTGTCAATTTCATGGAGATTGTTAGGGTTTAGTGGAGCATGCCAACTTTCAATAGACCTAATCCCAGTGCTCTCAGGAAGCTTTATAGACTGCCCAAGAGTTTGATGGCCGAGCTTTGAATCCCTTTGGTTGATCCCTCCATTTCCGCCCTGGTCTTTTCTGCCTTGTTTTGTAGAGATAACTAGGAGATCCAAAGGATGTCTGAGGACAGGAAGGTGGAGGAAGTCCTTAAGAACACCCACAAGGCTGTTTCCATAGCCATTAGGGTGGCTTCCTCAATCTCTATCATAGACAGGACTTCTCTTCACTGGATTAGGGAGTTAATCAATGATGTTCTGCTTGGTGAAACAAAACTCAGAAAAGGGCTCAACAAGCTATTGAAAGTGGTTGCCATCTCAGCAGATGGGTCTCTGGACACAGCCTGGAGAAGAGATGGTTAAGAGAGGATAGGATAGCCTTGTTTAAATATTTGAAGGGATGCCATATTGAGGATGGAGAAAGCTTGTTTTCTGCTGTCTCAGAGAATAGGACCCAGAACAATGGATGCAAGCTACAGGAAAGGAGATTCCGCCTCAACATTGGAAAGAACTTCCCGACAGTAAGGGCTGTTTGACAGTGGAACACACTCCCTTGGAGTGTGGTGGGGCCTCTTTCTTTGGAGGTTTTTAAACAGAGGTTGGATGGCCATCTGTCAGGGGATGCTTTGATCGAGAGTTCTTGTATGGAAGTGGGTTGGACTGGATGGCCCTTGTGGTCTCTTCCAACTCTATGATTCTAGTCCAGTTCAGCACAAGGACTCAGGCAGCATCAGTTACTGTTATATCCAGCTTTGGCCCAAGAGCTAAAATGCAGATTTGCACTCTGAAATGCAGAACTTGCAGTCTCTGCACTTCCTGGGAACCAAGCTCTTTGGGGAGTCATTGGAACCTGTTCTGGTAGAGAACAAGGACAAGAAAAAGGCATTTGTTCCTAGTAGGAGTGGGGTGGGAAGGCACAACAGGCAGAATCACTCTTCTTTTTATGTATTCAGAACCCATTTCACCTGTACTTTCAGTGTGACTTTTCAGTCCAGGGATTCCAAGGGTTTCAGGGCACAATGGGACAAATCTAGATTCCACCCCAATCACCACAGCTGACAGCTCAGTGGCAGTGGCAATGGATAACTGAAAGGTCAGCACATCTGACACCATTCCCACAGTAGGAAGCTGTCAAGGAAAGCACTTTTTCCCCAATAGTTTAGTGAACCAGTCTTCTGTAGTTCAAACAGTAACACTCTATATGAGTAACCATGGGTGTTAGCAGGAAGATGTCTGCAGACAGGACTGCTATCATTTCCATACACCAGTCCAATATTTTTTTACCATACCCTACAGTTTTGAGGAGTTTTTTTTTACAATTTGTCCATAAATCAGTATAGCTCTGTGTACCATCTTTCTTCAACAAATGGTCCATCCACCCTTTACTATTTTCTGTTTGCACTCTACAGTACTCTCCCATGGGAAACAGCATCCCGTACACATCTACACATTCTTCAGTCAGGCAATTATCTTTAACACAATGTACCAGCCAGTGTCTGGGTTATTCCATCACTACGCTTCCCATCATTCAGATACACACATATACCCTACAGCATTATATTGATAACCAATTAAGATTAACCACAACTACTGAACATAAACATGAACATTCAACCCATAATCAACCATAATCAACCCAGACTTTGGTCAGGCCTCACCTGGAATACTGTGTCCAGTTCTGGGCACAACAATTCAAAAAGGATGATGAGAAGCTAGACAGTGTCCAAAGGAGGACAACTAATGGTGAAGGGTCTGGAAATCATGCCCTATGAGGAACAACTTAGGGAGCTGGGTATGTTTAGCCTGCAGAAAAGATGGTTAAGGGGTGATATGCTAGTCCTGTTTAAGTATTTGAAGGAGTGTCATATTGAGGAGGGAGGAAGCTTGTTTTCTGCTGCTCCAGAGAATAGGATCTGGAACAATGGATGCAAGCTATACAAAAAGAGATTCCACCTAAACATTAGGAGACACTTCCTGACAGTAAGAACTGTTCAACAGTGGAATACACTCTGTCAGAGGGTGGTGGATTCTCCTTCCTTGGAGGTCTTTAAACAGAGGCTGGATGGTCATCTGTTAGGGATGCTTCGACTGAGAGTTCTTGCATGGTAGAGGGTTGGACTGGATGGCCCTTGGGATATCTTCCAACTCCATGATTCTATTATTCAATTAATGACAGAGTCAATGAGATTCTGATGGGGCAGACTCCAGGAGTTTGCTCACATGTGGGAGACATCCACCACAGATCACTGGGTGCTGAGCACCCTAAGGAATGGTACAAAATAGAGTTCTTCTACAAACTCAATGAGAAGTTCATAATCTCTCCAAAATTCAAGAACCCCAGAAACACTACTTCCTAAAAGAAGCCATCAATCATCTGCTCAAATTGGGGCAATAGAGCATGTGTTGCCTTCTCAGAGGTGCAGAGGTTGCAACTTCCAGTTGGCTATGGTGTCCTGATGAGACATTCCTTGAAACAGCTCTGAGAGGGGCAGATTGCCCAGTGTGGTGTTAAGACGATTTTAGAGCCCAATGTATGCTGTATATTTAGAGCCCAATTTAGGGTCCCCAATACCAAAGGATGCTCCCCTGGTATGAGGCCACCTGAAGGGTCCTCTTTGGGTCCAGATACCTCTTTCTGGTTCTATCAGCACCTTGGGGAAATAAGGCTGAAGATGGGAAAGGAACAGAGAGGACCACAGGATGTTCCATAACTGCACTGCGGAAGCTGTCTAGAACATCTGGGGATGCCACCAGCTTTTAAAAAAATCATGCACACATATAAAAGACAAAAAAAAGATAAAACAGTATATACTTAAAAAACAAACTAAAAAGGAAACAAATGAATTAAAAAATAAAATTTAAACAAGTATAAAGAGGAAAAAACATGCAATAAAATAATTCAAATACATTTTAAACAAATGTAAAATATACTGGTGAAAGTACACATATAAGAAGAAGACAATGGCAATGGGGACTAGAAACCAAACAGCAAGAATGCAAACAAAACTTCAAAGAAGACTGTCACTGGAACAACAGAGATTATTAGATACAAAACAAGTGTTATTGGATGAGATTTGGAAAATAAGGACTGAATTAAGGCAGGAGATACAGGAAATGAAAAAGGAAATCAAACAGGAATTTAGAGGTGAATTAAAAGAAATGAGACAAATGGCACAGAAGGTAATGCTAGATGTGGATAAAGTGAAAACTAAGGTTGGAATCTTGGAAGAAAAAATATTAAATTGGAAGAAGAGATGGAAAAAAATAAAGGTGGGGTTCATTACAAAATAGACTAGACTTAGCTGAAGCTGCCTTCAGGAGGAGGGTGCTGCAGCAGGGAGTTGAAGCCTAGGACTCTGGAATGCCAGCACAGCCCACACAAATGAGGGAAGCTCTGGTAAATTCCAAATTACATGATGTTCCACCCTTATAGTCTGGGAAAAGGAACATTGGTTCTAACCTGTGATAGGTCCATTTCCAGAAAGAGGTTGAGCATATGCCTCACTCTATCAGTGCTGGCATAGGGATGGGGTGTTTGTGTACACATTCTCCCTCTTGAGAATACTTTCTACATGTGTCATTACTGCTCTTCCTTTACCTATTTTTCTGGAGGTTTTTCATCTCTTTGGCTGTTCTAGCAACTAGCCTTCAACAGGTTGCTCCCGACATATTTGAAGGGATGTCATATCGAGGAGGGAACAAGCTTGTTTTCTGCTGCTCCAGAGACTAGGACCCGAAACAATGGATGCAAGCTGCAAGAAAAGAGATTCCACCTCAACATTAGGAGGAACTTCCTGACAGTGGATCACTATCCCTCAGAGTATGATGGAGTCTCCTTCTTTGGAGGCCTTTAAACAGAGGCTGGATGGCCATCTGTCGGGAATGCTTTGATTGGGAGTTCCTGCATGGCAGGGGGTTGGACTGGATGGCCCTTGTGGTCTCTTCCAACTCTATGATTCTATGATTCTATGATTCTATGACATGTGGGAGACATTGGAAGGCTTCCCCCTTCTTCCTGTCTATTGGAGCAAGTGGGAGGAGATACCCAAGTCATAGGATGAACAACCCTTATCTACTGGAAATGGACCTATCACAGGTAAGAAGCAATGTTTTTTTCCTTCTTCAAAGCAAAACATTCTTCTTCCCTAGGATTGTCATATTCCAGACCCTCATATCTGGACATCCGATTTGCATATTGTGCAAATTATTACAATTGTGTATGTTATTAATTTGCATTCTGATTATGCAAATGTAACCCATTAATCACTGCAGTTTTTCTACCATTATGTTTCAACCTCAGTACCAGTACTGTGCAGAGAGGGAGGCTTCCAAGCAGCCCCAGAGAGTAAAAGGCTTCCAATCACCTCTTTATGCTGTCAAGGCTGCTTGGAAGTGAAATTCTATCGTGCTGCCTAGCCCTGGGCTCAAGCCGGCAACACAATCACCACACAGCATTTTCCTACCCCAAGATATGGTTCAAATTGTTAAATTCAAGCTTGCTAAGCCCAGCCTCATCTTCTGCACAGATTCACCTACCATTCATCTCTTGGTCCTAATGATAAATGACAAAATGTTGAGAAACTGCATTTCTGGGTGTAATATTAGGGATGCAATTCTTCGCTAATCTTCTTCTCAAATGAACCAATGAATAACTTCACAATTTTCTTCCCACTGTGAAAAAGACTTTAAAAATCACAGTTTTCAAATCTTATCCACAATTTGGGACTTACCGTGTGCAAAATTTGCATGTGATTGATTTGCATGGAAAACAGCATTTTGCATAGAAAGTAGCATTTTATGCACAAAAATAAAATATTATTTTCTGTACATAAAATTCTATTTCCTGTGCAAAAAAGGGTGATTTTTCTGTTTAAAACAATCATGTGCAAATTTTGCACAGGATAACTTCTTGAATAGGCTTTGAAAACTGTGTGATCTATTGACAGCCCAGGATTCTTCTCAGCAAGGTTTCTTGTAAAATATTTTTTCAATCATTTTTAGAATATTTTCAAATAATCTTTCCATTCCTAGGATTTATAGATAGATATCAGAGCATGGGAATAAGTGATTAAGCATTAAATTGTTCCTCTACTTTGCTACTATTTTCAACTATGATTTGTCATTTTGACCATTTAACAACAATGACATTATTTTGGCATTAACATTCATTGGTTCTCATTATTTTAATTGGTTACTGGCTATATTTATTAATCTTAAATGATTTTTCAAACCCAACCACTCAAAAGACCAATAAATTGATTTTATTGATTTTTTTCTTAACATTTTAATGCTTGCACACCAAGTTACTTCAACAATTTGACATTAAAGAGTGTGGCATCTTCATAAATAGGCTTTCCACAGAGTAAAGAAGATTTGTGGGTAGGCTTATCTTCTTGATTTCTCATTCCTTTATGGGAGCTTTAAAAATGTATACCATAAAGATGGTAAAAAGCTCAACAGAAGTGCCCATTCACAAGGCAGAGAGCTAGTGGGGAGCAAGGCAGGGACTTGCCAATGGATACTGAGAGACCATGCTGCCTGTAAGGCAGTCAAAAGGTTTGATAACCCTACTCAACTGTTCCGTTCCTTTGAAGGGTCTTTGATCAAACATACCAGGAGTTATGAGGCTGCACAGCAGCTAGGGATATCTAGAAATGACAAGTACAAAAGGGGAGGACATGAATAATATAGAGGAGAGGCCATTATTCCCCATGCCGCAGGAAAACGTTTCTGCTCCTTACAAAAGAGGGGATTTATCTTTCTTTGATCTGAGGCGACAAAGCCAGAATACTAATTTGATCAAATGAAATACAGAGAGGGGGAATAAGAAAAACACCTGATACAGTTCAGCATCACATCCATTGTCCAGTGAAGGAATCACATTGTACTGGGGAGAGTTCTTGTTGGCTCAGCTCAAAGGGTTTTTAAAAAAGGAAGTTTGGTTGTCTTGATTCCAGTGAATGTGCCAATTACCTGGCAACTAAATGGAAGGCAGGGGCTTGATAAAAGGATATTAATGCTGGAAATCTCTCTCCCCTGCCTGTGGGAAGTGACATTCTTGAGCTGGTTAGAAGGGCAGAGAAACAGTTTCTGCAATTTGAACTTGGACAGCTTGAGGACATTGACCAGAAACTAGAGGGAGTCAAGGGACTTAAGGAATAACTGAAGCATCCCTCATGCAACATGCTGGTGCTGCATATGTCTCACACCACCAGGTAAAACTGTCAAGACCATTCCCCCTCTCAAATATGGAACTACTTCTGACATTCCATTTCTTCATGCCTATTCACATATGCAAGTTACATGCAGGCATCTAGTGATACAAATTACCGACAAAATGGCCCAAGTCCTGCTGTGTGTTCTGCATGTGTGGGTCCCCCTAGGGAACGGTTGCCCATTTTTGACCCACTATGCCCTGCTCTAGTGGTTGCATGAACTGACAAGAATTCCAGAAATGAAAACCCAGAAGTGGTTGGAAGTTCACTTTTAGTTCTGAAAATTGAGTATTTTTCTAATGTTAAATAGTACAGGTAGTGAAGGTAGTGCCTACAACCAATTGAAACGGTGAACTGTTGCTTCTGGAGCCTTCTAAGAAGAAGATTTGCCCCCTTTCTTTGAGACAGAAAAAGGGCACTCTGGGGAATCTGGGCTTCAAAAACAGCCTGGGGATGTTATTGTTTCTTTATATTTAGAGATCCTAAGCTCTAGCCTCCTCCTTAGGCTAGCTCCTTAGGAGCCCTGGTGGCAAGTGGTTAAATGCCTGTACTGCAGCCACTCATTCAAAGACCACAAGGTTGCGAGTTCAATACCAGCCAGGGCTCAGGCTAGACTCAGGCCTGCATCCTTCCGAGGTCGCTAAAATGAATCCCCAGCTGTTGGAGGGCAATGAGCTTACAGTTGTAAACCACTTAGACACTCCATTGCACAGTATGAAGCGGTATATAAATGAAGCTGCTTATATGTAACTTACATCTTACAACATTTCACAGAAAAAACTGGGGCATATGTGAGCAAATAACATGAGAGTGTGGTCAAGTTGGTCAAAGTTATTAATCAGAAAGAACAGGCAAGCTGAGAGAGGTCACAGCAGTTTGCTTTTGCCTGAGCCTACTGAGAATGGCAAGATTCACCCGTCTCCTGTCTTCTCCCTTGTGTTGAGTGCAAACTAGTTTTGTACTTTGAATTCAGTTTGCAGCAAATGAAGTAAGCTGAAGACAAAAAGGAGAGTGAGAGAAGGAGAAGGAGAGAATATCTGAGACATTTTAAAAGTATTTGGAAAAGCAGGTCAACAGAGGTTCATCAGTACTGTCTTTGTCAATTTAGGGCAGTTGGAGGGTATGGTAATCCTGAACCACACCTGCCACAAGCAGACAACAAGCAACCCATACTGCATGCAAGAATGCCACACTCGAGCCAAACATACATTTAAAGCAACTTTGCCAGATAAAAGATACTTTCACAGTTACATCAGCCAGACATAAATTCTCTCCTGATTGTTTTTACTGCCACTCTAAACTGAGGAAGGGGAACCTATAGTTGTAAGTTCATAAGGGTCTAGCTCTATCTAGCTTGAAATCACCTAGGGACAGAAATGGGAACCACGCACATTTATGGGACAAAGTACAGGCCTTTTTGCCTCAGAGGGCTCTTGATGTTACTCTCAGAGAGAGAGGGGCAAAATGACAGCCCTTGAATACAGGGCAGAAGCCAATTTGGTCTTCATTGACTTGGTCTTCACCAGTCTCTCCAGCTGCTTCATTTATGAGTCTGGGTATATTACTCAACCACAATGGGGTTTGTGCTGCTGACAAACATCATGGCCCATTGGCGCACTATGCTAGTGTGATAATGTTTACACAAGCAGTTGTAGTTCCTCGGAGGTTGTGTAAATATGAACTTATTTATTTCCTGTATTCCCTTCAAAACTGGAATTCAATGCAACCTTCAAACATCTAAAACAAACACCTGTTAAAATACCTATAGGTAAACACATGCTGGCATTGTTAGTAAAATGCAATTAAACAAGGATGTTAACAGTTCAGGAAGGCTCATATAAGATAGCCTAGTCCTCCAGATAGCATGGACCAAAGTTTTGTAGAGCTTTATATATTACAATCAGCATCCTCAATTGTGCCTGAAAAATGGGCCAGTAACTAGTGGAGCTATTGTAACAAAGGAACTGCATCCTCTTTGTAACAAGCTCTGGTCAGCAGTCTGTGCTGCAGCTTGTAAGACTCTGAACATCCTGTAATATATTTATTAATCCAGCTATAGTTTGATATAACATTACATGCCAGCATGAGTGGCTGCAGCAGCATACATAGCACCAAAATAGGTAATGTTAATGACATGTAGACCCAGCCATGTGGATAGGTGTGGGAATGCTTACTGGAAGAGCGTTACCACCACCACCACCCCTACTCTGCATTTCTGATGGAAACTGAAGGTCAAAACATGAATTCTGTCAGATCAAGCAAGACCAGAACCCCCCTCTCATATTTTGTGTGTTCCTAAGCACCCCTTCCTGCCCTCTCATTCCTGGGAACTCCAGATGTTGTCTAGGTGTTGTAAAGTCCATGAAGCATCATCAATTAAAATCAACCTGTCATTTCCTGAATATCAAAACAAACTCTCCACTTTGGAAACCTCAAGTTCTGTTGAGAGGTAATCAAAGTTTTGGTTTCCCACGGAACTTCTATGGATTGGGGTTGGCTTTAAGATATAAATAGCACCTCAAAACATAGCCTTTTCTTCTGCAGTTGCCCCTCCTCCCCACTTGTCTGGTGACTCTTGCCCTCCGGCTTCAATCTGACCCACTATTCCTTTGTCTGTTCCTGACTGCTATCCTAAACCTGCATATTCATGGTTTAAATTGCTGCTGCTTTCTTGCTATCCATAGACCATCTCTTCAGGATAGGTAAATATTGTATCCAACTCTCAAACTCTGCTATGGAAGAACACTACAGCTCCTCTCCCACTCAACATTTTTCTGCGATAGCACCCCTCCATGGCCATTCAGTGCCTGATGGAGGGGAGGGTGGGATCAGAGAAGCAAATGAAGACTGATGGCCTCACTTGCTGAGATCCACTGGGATCTTCTGAAGGTCTTGGAAGGTGATGTCATCATTCTTTGTATGGCTATAGGGAAATAGCCAGATGCTTCTCCAAACATCTCCTTGCTGCCTATCATCCACTGAATAGTTGTGGAGGAGAAGCTATCACAGTGAAATAGTGAGTCAGGGGGTTGTTCATTGTGGAGGAAAGATGATAATATTAAAAAATATATTAAAATTAAAATATTAAAAAAAAAACAAGAAAGGAAAGAAGGGAAGGGAAGGGAAGGAAGACTTATGTAGCCTTATGTTGAATTTGCTTGTGTATGTCACTAATAGGACACCCACCAAATCAATTAATCAATTAGACTGATATAAGTGTTGACTTAACAAATCTCAATGGTTATTCATTTGGTTGAAAAGAGTGTTTCCTGACAGTTGGGTAACCCCTTTGAGAAGAATAATAGTCTGGAAAGAGGTCTGTGCAATTTCTCCCAATGATTCAATGGGTCTACTCTAGTTGAGATAAAAAATTGGATTTAGCCCAAGCTCTCCTTTGTTCTCTTGAATGTCTTGATTTAATCTCACTGAGTACAATTGCTCATCTCACCTTTTATAAATACATTGTCTCCCCCCCGCCCCATTTTCTCCATGCCAGGATAATGGCCATTCCATTATGCTATCTCTGCACACGCTGTCAAAAACATGAAGTGTAAAATCGGATTCATTACCTACATCCTCTGAAGGGAGGGGGACCTTAAGCCGATGAGATCCCATTAAGAGTTCAAGTCTCATTTCTTGTCGACTCCTTGTTCTAATTAGTTGATTATATCTGTGCCTATTCCAGCTACAGAATGAGGTCTTTGTATCTCCAGTTACTGTCATGTTAGTAGAAGGAATGTTATCCCAAGAGAATTTGCTTTTGAACTCAGGGTTTTCATTTTAAGAAGATGCAGACCTTTTAATTCTGATACCCCCAGGCTATTGTAGAGAGCCAGGATTTGGTGCTATCTCTTAACCATTCACGGGGGAACACTTAGCCATTGGCCTGACTGAGTTGCGAAGGGCAGTTAGCTTGAACAAGTTACTTTTTTTGATAACTCCTAACCCCCCCCCCCCCCCATCTGCTACTGGAGGCTGCATTCCCTGATGTCAGGAAAGAAAACCATGGAAAGGAGGGGGAACCCTGCAGGGATGAAAATCTTTGTTTTGTCCTCACATAAAAGCATAGATAATTACAGTAGTTTTCTCCCAACTGCAGGAAAAACAACAACAAATATTCTTCTGCAGTATTCTCCCTGTATTCTAATGTCCCAAGGTACTGAGAGAATTTATTCTGTGGAAGAAAACACATAGTTTTGGTTGTTGTTGTTGTTGTTGTTCAACTCCCCTCCCACCTTTTATCTGCACTGAAAACTAGTTTTCTGAGCAGGAAACTGTATCTTCTGACCAGTGAAAACAGTTTTTGCATAAAAGCCTCTCTTTTTTTTGGTACAAAACTCCCAAATATTTTCTCTCTCTGCAGATTTAATTCTTCCACAACACTTTGGGATATTCAAACACTGGGAGAAATTGTGCAGAACTCTGCTTGGCCTATTATTTTTCCAGTGGGATTACCCAACTGTCTGGAAATGAGCTTTTCAACTTGGGAATGAATAATTATGAATATACTTTGTATTCCTAGGACCAAGCCAGCCCCAACCCCTGGCCAGTAAAAGAGCAGCTGCAGGAAGTGTGGTTCCCACTCCCAAATTCCAAATAACATTTGCTTCCAACTACCAGTTGCCTTGGGAAAGGGAAATGCACTCTGGCCATGGCCATCAGCATCCCCAGCCTTTTAAGAAGAACATTGTGGCGAAGAGGAGTCCAGCTTGTCTACATTGGTCTACCAGAGAAAGGAGCTGTTCCTCTAGTGCTTACATTTTTCTTCCTCCTACATTTCCTTTTGTTTTGTCCCCATCAGACTGTGATCATTTGGGGAAGGGGCTGACTCCTCTTTAATATATGCATTGTGCTCAGGAGATGATAGGCACTTTCTAAGTATAAGAGGAAGGCAGGAGAGAAGGAGCACTAGATGATCAGTCCATCTCGCTGCAACCTGTGGACAACCATATGCTTCCAGGAATGCCACCAGGAAGGCAGTATGCTTTCTTTGCTTGTCCCTCCTCCATCCCTGCCTTGAGCAATAGGTGACCAGTGGCACAGTGCCTTTAAACATGGAGGCTCCTTAAAACTATCATAGTTAATATCTGTTGATTGAGCCCCCTTCCTCCATGAATCCTTCTAATGCTCCTTTAAGGCCCTCTAAAGCTAGTGGCTAATGTGCTTTGGACATACTATGAGAAAACCTGACTCCTTATAAAAGATGCTTGGTAAAGTGGAAGGCGATAGGGAAAGAAGACCACAACACAGGTACATTGAGAAAGCCATAGCCCTAAGTTTGCAAGAGAGCATCTCTTGGAGGTCTCTCATTCATAGGGTCACCACAAAAGAAAACAACATGACAGCAGATAGCAACAGCAGGAACAACAGCAGCAGCAGCCACCACCACCACTAGTGACCATCACCACATCTTATGGGCAGGAATGCATTTCATGAATATATTATACATTGTGTGATCAAGAATTTTCCCCTCCAATGAATTTAATCTACTGCCATACAGTTCCACTTGGGGACTCTGGGAGATGGAAACAATGGTTGGAATCCTGTATGGAAGTTTCATCTTCATAAGTGAACTTATAAATGTGGGAATTAAAATTGGGCAATTTTGTAATGTCTGTATCCAGTAGAGGGCTGCTGTTACTTCACTATATAGCACAGCCAGAAAATTAACTGTTGCACAATGAGACCAATGCACACTAGTGCATCAGTACTGTTCTGCATCAGGTAACAATGTGCACTAGACACTTGCTGTTGTCCTGATACAATTCACTAACAATGTTTCTTACTACTTCTTCCACTTAGCAAAGTCTACATAAAGTTGCATTAAATAAAAGGTGATATAGGATTCCAGAAAATTCTATCAGCATTGGCCCTGCACTATGGATAATGCCTCTTTGCTCCTTTGTAGACAGACTTGCTCTAAGACTGCATGTGTATCCAATCCACTGACCAGCATGAGTACCACCATGGTTACCACATAGGGTCAGCAGATAGCCATGGCTCCTGTGCTTTTTATGTTTGTCTAGAAGAGGGGATTTCAGCAGATCTTGCTTATTCTCAGTCCCACCACCTTCACAAGTATGGTTGGTGGGGATGCACAAGAGGACCTTCTCAGTTGCTACCCCTGGACTTTGGAAACTCTCTTCAGAGAGAGGCCAGAATGGCCCCCTGCTTGCTGTCTGTTGACAGGCAAAGACCTTTTTTATTTTTACAGGCTTTTAAAACAGCAAGTTTTAAAAGAACAGGCTAAGGGGTGAACCTGGCAATCCTACTACCTGAGTAGTACCTCCATTCATTCCAGGCTACCCACTCTGATATTGATGTTGAGAAGCTAGAGGGGAAAATCTGTAGCTCAGTGGTAGAATGCATGTCTTTCATGCAAAAGGCCTCAAGTCCAATCTTGGACTTTTCCAAGTAGGGCTGGAATAGATTCCTGGCTGAAAACCATGGGGAACCAGGAGTTCTCCACACAGTGTAGACCAAAAGTGAGGAATTTCTGGCCCACTAGATGATGCTGGACTCACCCATTCAGCATCACCAATGGTCTGTAATGGCAAGAGCTGTATTCCAGCAACATCTGGGGAGCCACAGATTCAGTATATGGCCTAGATGTACCATTGGTCTGACTTGGTATCAGGCAGATAGTTATCTGTGTCCCTAAGAAAGGCATCCCCGGTACCTGTCCCTACACACCAAAAGAATACTGTTATCTCTGCAGCAAGTTCTTTGTACAAGGCAGAATCCCACATGCAAGCTGCTTTTTGACTTCATTTCTTCCTCACTTTATCACTCAGTGGATGCACTTTTGGGAAATGCATCAGTTTTTAATTTTGTACCGCCATTTGGAAAGGAAAAAAAATGAGGGAAGCATTGCATCAGAGCTGTGCTGTTCTCTCTGAGGATAAAGCAAATCTGAAGCTGAAATGAGAGATGCTGGGATAGGTAATGTGGCTCTAAGTGGTTTTCTATTGCTCTCAACCTTCTTATTACAGAACTCTCCTGCTCTCCAGCATCCTAGGGATGCCCAATCCTCTCCCTGCTTCATTTTTCAATCAGTGACTTCAAGTTGAGAAAGTAAAGAAACCACAACAAACATATTTCTGACACAGGCAACAATGTGGGCACCAGATCAAAACAGGCCTAATAAAACCTGATCCATTTATGTTTCTTAAGAAGTCAGACAGTGGCTCCCCAGAGGGAGGTAAAAGGTCAATGGCTTGCTTGCTTGAACTCACTTTAACTTGCTTAAAACAATAACTTGCTTTAGCTGCTCTTTTAGTCTCACTACTTGTCCTGACCTAAATACCCTAAAGGCACCAGATCCTGTCTGATATTAGAAGCTAAACAGGGTCAACTCTGGTTAGTACTTGGATGGAAGACCAGCTACAAAAGCAGGTATGCTGTAGGCTATCTTTCAGAGGAAGGAACTGGCAAAACCATCTCTGAGTATTCCTTGCCTAAGAAATTCATGGGGTCACCAGAAGTCGACAGGCAACCTGAAGGGACACATACACATGCATACTTGCTATTTTTCAAAAGAAGGAAATAGGCAATGCTTTAGTGCTAAATTTCAAAGTACAAACCCTCATTGTGACACTCCTTCACTAGAAGTCCAAAGACATAATGCCCATCAACAAACCAGTGCTGTTTTTACCTCCGCCAGGAATAGAGTTTTATGAAGCTAATGTATCTTAATTGCCCATTCAAGATGAAGTGTTACTTCAGCTGCTTTCGTATGAGACAGAGATAGGTCACAACAATATATTGTTAGGTGGAAAATCCATTTCCTCCCACCGCTAATTAGTATGAAGTCTGCAGCTGAACCCAGGGATGCTTGAGTTTAGACTGCTTCATCTTCCCAGCTTACCAAGAGGGTCTGGCATGTCCTGGCTCCATGACATCTCCAAGCACAAGCAGTAGAGATAGCAATAGCAATAACAAGTACATTTCTGTACTGCTTATCAGTGATCCAGCACTCCCTAAGCAGTTTACAATATGTGAGCCAATTGCCTCCAACAAGCTGGGTACTCATTTTACTGATCTATGAAAGGATGGAAGGCTGAGTGGACCCTGGAGCCATGCCTAGGATCAAACTCACAACTTTGCGGCTGTGAGTGATTGCAGTATTAGCATTTAACCACTGCGCCACCAGGGCTCCTTCTTAGATGCCTTCTTTTAGAAAGGCTTTTAACATTTAGACCAGCCTTGTCCAACCTGATACTCCTCAGATGTGTTTGGAATACAGTGACCAGAATCCTTCTTTCTCCATTTAGCATCTGGCAAATGATTTGAGTCTTAACACACACACACACACATACACACTCACATACACAAAAACAAAAACAATTGGGACAAGACACCATTGGGAAAACACAGGTATGAAGCATGTCCTTTCCAACATCTAAATGTACTGTATTCATCTTTTTTTTAAATAGTTTCTTAAAACTCATAAAAGATGAGCATAAAAGATTGAATATTGTTTAATTGCATAATGTATTTTCCCCACTGTACTGCTTTCAAGGGAAAATTCACCCCTCCTCTGTATGAATTGTATTTTTTTTAATTAATATTCCCCTCAGGAATGCATAATGCATCTTTCAGGATTCACATTTCTCCTCATTTCTCCCAAGCTTTAGTTTGCTTTCCATCCTTGAATAAAGAACCACAAGAGATAGAAAATATTATACACAGTAATTACTGATGAAGACAAGAAGCTTGAAGGATAAAAGAATGAAGGAAGTATACCATGCCAGGTATTGTTTTGTGCCTTCTCAAGTCCACCCCAACTTATAGTGACTCTGTCCTAGGATTTTCTTGGCCAGATTTCTTCAGAGGAGGTTTGCCACTGCTTTCTCTAAAGAGAGAATGTGTGACTTACCCAAGGTTGCCCAATGAATTTCCAAGGTTGAGTGGGAATTTGAACCCTGATCTCCCAGAGTCCTGGCCCAACACTCACAATACTGCACTGACCCATATTGCAAATATGTGGAATTTTTTTTTTAAAAAAAAAATAATCAAGTCCCTTTATATGATGAAGAATCACTAGATTATAAGTGTTTCCTTCATACAGAACAGATTGGAAATGGAGAGAATGTTTGGAAAACTGAGCTGTGAGTGAGGTCAAGCCATTGTGAAGATGAATCACTGCTTTGTCTGTTTCTGAATGAAATTAGCCCATCACCCATGTTCTGAATGCACATCCTCACAACAGCCTTCCTCCCAAAACCAACCTCTGTCAAGCACTGACGTACCTGGGCACTGAAAATACAGAGCACTGCAGTCTTTAAGATGTTATATGGCTTATAACAGCATTCACCAGCCTGGTACATTTTAGATGTGTTGGACTTTAAGTCTCATCATCCTCAGTTGGTACAGACAAGAGGGAAGCAGCTGCCATGGTTCTCCAGAACTCACCACTACACCACACTGGAAAGTCAAGCTGGCATTTGTTTGATATTCTGAAAGGTTCGCCTGCTCAGAAGGGGTTGCCAAGCCTGCTAACAATTCCAGTTCTGCCAACATTTAAATACAGGTCTTTATTTATCTCCCCTCACCATTATAGACAATGGGGAAGAAACTTAAGACTCTGGAAAATAGGTTAGCCAAAGCATAATGTCATTCTGAGGTTTGAAGCCTCAGACGTAGCTCCCAATGGTGGTGAATCCACCCCTCACTTTAAGGGAGAAATCCAAGGTGGTGAGCTCTATCTCCAAAAGAGGTTCAAGATCTTGGAAACCCTTTTAAAAAAACAGACAGAGCCAAAGTAGATTCACTATCTCACTGACATAGGAGCCACCAGATAGTTTTGGTAGCCTCACCCTAGCCCATTATGTGGGTTCCAATGTGGAGATTCTGCAGAAGACCTTACTGAATGCCATGGGAAGAGGACCAGTAGTATTTGGATCAAAGACCCAAACAGAGAAGAGACACCTCTTGAGATCTGAGGCACTTGAGCCCTTTTCATTATGCACTACGACATCAGCACAAAGCCACAGTGTGATCAATAGGTTCTATGACTGGCTTACCCCCCCCCTTCACTCATTCCCACAGGTCGATGCTTTAATGAGATATGTATGGGATCAGAAAAAAAAGCAATCTACTCCTAGTACTTTTGATTTATGCTTTTCAGGTCTTTTGGTGAAAAATGCTAATGTGAAGGGCAGCAACTCCAAAGGGGAGGGCATAAAAAAAAGAAGGCCTACTCCTATCTCCTTGAAAACAACTTTGTGATTCTGGAGCTGGCAGAAAATGTCCTGTTTGGCAACATCCCTGAGAAGACACTCTACATCTAATTTGCTGTGCTGTTATGTTTAAAGAGGACAAAAGGAAGTGATCCAGAGCTTGAGAAATGTTCCTTTGGCAGGTGTGTGACAACTTCTGGTTTCTGGGACTTGTAGTCCAAAAAAAGAACTTTTCCAGGGCTGGAAGGGATCAAATAGCAACTAGGGATTCAAGATCAAGAGATTTTGTTCAGTTTCCATTTGGATAGGAACTTACAATATTCACATTTTCTAAATCAAGAAGCCAGTTGTCCTCCAGGATTCACACCTCTCTCAATTTTGCAATGCTGTTCTTGAAACAGAATGTGCACACACAAAAATGTATGCATTACAGGAAAGTGTGTGCACCTGCACATGCACCCAAAAGTATATTGGCAAAAGAAATATAAACATAAGCATTAAGTATGGGAAAAGTAGTTGCAAAAAAAAAAAAAAAAAGTATAGGTTAAGCAAAGACGTGTGCAAAAATGTATCCATAATGAGAAAGATGAGCAAAAAATACATACCAATTTTCAGCAGCAAAAACACCAATTGAGGCAAAAAGGCTTGGGAAAGTGAGAAATCAAAATTGACAGGTTCACTCATTTTTATTCATACCTGACATTATGAGTCACTGTCATCAGTGTCATCCGAGGAACTAGCGTAACAGGGTTCCTTTTGAGTAATAGCCCATAAGACTAGCCCATAAGACTGACCCTCACACAGAATGCAACCACAATTCTCTTCTCCTTCTCTGGACATTGTCTCTTCTCATTGCTGTTTTAACTCATCCTCATATGTTAACACTGCGATTTAATCTCATTGGCTGACTGGAATTTATCCACAATTCCCTATGACATCAAGGACATCACAGTGTCATTGACACAATGCCAGTGATACAACATGGTCGTAATGGCATCAACCAAAATCAGCAGAGCCAACAGAATGGAATGGAAGAGAGGACAGATGGGGCTGAGGTCAGTGAAGGCAAGAAGAAACAAGCAGAAGCAAAGGCTGAGAAGATAAAAATAATATAGGAAAGTGCTGAAAATAACAAAGCAGAGGATGTATTTTTGGAGCGTCACCAAAACCTATATGAAATGAGGTGAGTCATTTTGGCTCAGGTTTTGTTGAAATGAGGAAATTCACTTATCAAAATAGCAACTTTATTATTATTATTATCTTTTAAAAAAAGGCCTGAGGTTGGAAAAGAGGGGACACTTCAAAGATCTACTGTTTTCTTCCAACTTATACAGCTTAATGAATTTTGTCCAACCAGCACTCCTAAAGAGAGCACAGGGATAATACAGAAACTCAAAAGAATAATAAAGGGTGGAGTGGAGTGTCACAAACAGCTTATAATTTTTGTTGCTGGGATGTCAGAATTTTCCATCTGTCAATGAACATCATTTTCAGGCCTTCTAATTACCATGACAAACAGCTCTAACCACACTTATAGGAAAGAAAAATGTTTAAATTTCAATGAGCTGTTCCACCTCTTCAGTTCAATACTCTGAGATTTGTGGGAGCCCCTGATTTTTTTCGGAAGAACCCTGTTATCCATCAACTAGAGCCCAATTTTAAAACACATACATTTAGAATACTGGAATACTGTGTCTAGTTCTGGGCACCACAATTCAAAAAGGATGTTGAGAAGTTGCAGCATGTCCAGAGGATGGCGACCAAAATTGTGAAGGGTCTGGAAACCATGCCTTATGAGGAGAGACTTAGGGAGCTGGGTATGTTTAGCCTGGAGAAGAGACAGTCAAGGGGTAACATGATAGCCCTGTTTAAGTATTTGAAGAGGTGTCATATTGAGGAGAGAGTGAGCTTGTTTTCTGCTGCTTCAAATAATACTACATAGAACAATGGATGCAAGCTACAGGAAAAGAGATCCCACCTCAACATTAGGAGGAACTTCCTGAGAGTAAAAGTGGTTTGACAGTGGAAGACACTCCCTCGGAGGGTGGTGGAGTCTCCTACTGTGGAGGTTTTTGAACAGAGGCTGGATGGCCATCTGTCGGGGGTGCTTTGATTTTGAGTTCCTGAATGGTAGGAGGTTGGACTGGATGGCCCTTGAGGTATCTTCCAACTCTATGATTCTATCATTCTATCATTCTAGAATTAATGGTTCTGAACCCATAAATTTGAATCAAGTACTCAAGGCCTTTCCACTACTGGTTACATCGAGGTGTGTTGATTTCTGCAGGATAGTTTGAAAAACGGCAGGGGTTTAATGGGAAAGGGCACAAAATGAAACCTTTCCCCACCAAAATAAGAATTCTGATCCCTCCCCA
Source organism: Phrynosoma blainvillii (assembly GCA_026167975.1). Taxonomy (NCBI): domain Eukaryota; kingdom Metazoa; phylum Chordata; class Lepidosauria; order Squamata; family Phrynosomatidae; genus Phrynosoma; species Phrynosoma blainvillii. The sequence continues at coordinate 12,581,965 of JANUYF010000013.1, forward strand.
TGAAATGTTCCTGCTGTCCACAAATTTATAGCACCTGCAGAAAGTAAGACATTGAAAATCATTTACAGCTAAAACTCTTATTCACATTCCCTGAGGCATTTTGCCCCCTCTTTTCTTAAAAACACATAAACCATATTTCTAAACGCTCAGTTCCACTCATTGGAAGAGCAAATTGGAACTAGAGATCCAGGTGAAGGTCCAGTGAGGGGAACCACCTGTAAACATCTGGCTCTCCATTTCTGCCAATTGATTTCCTTTCCCCTTCAGGTCATATCTCTCTCATCTCTGTCACTGAGGTGAAAGAGTGTGTCCCTAATTCTCTGCATAATAACATCCCCCAGACTTATTCTGAATGCATCCACATTTTCTGAATGCATCCACATTTTCTGCAATTCCCACCAACCATTTGTGATGGGTTTGGCTCTAGATTGCCACTTGACACAAAATAATGTATGTCCACTTGACAATGCTCAATACATAAAAATAAATTGCAAACACTCACCAACTGCAGCCATTTCAGGCAGAAATTGACAATTTTGTAGTGGCCAATTTTTAGTCATCAACTGCCCCCCCCCATGGAAAAAAAATGTACCCATGCTTCTCTGTGGAAAGAAATTTTGTTTTCAAGCTCTGCTTCTCCCATGTAAGTACAAAGTGGCTTATTGGTTTGAGCATTGGACTATAACACTAGAGACCAGGGTATGAATCCCTGTTTGGTCATGGAGATCTACTGGATGACCTTGGGCAAGTACCACTCTTTCAGCCTCAGAGGAAGGCAAAGGCAAATGCCCTCTGAACAAATCCTGCCAAGAAAACCCCGTGATAGGTTTGCCTTAGGGTCATTGTAAGTCAGAAACAACTTGAAGGCACACAACAACAAGCTTACTCGCTCCTTACTTCTTTTCTCTACCTTCTTTCTACCTCCAGGGGCAGCAATAACAAAATGTCTAGAAGCATTAGATTCCAAACACTACACATCTCCATCACATCATCTAACCAAATTGCCATGTCTCAAAGCTCCAACCCACATGGCTGCAGGCTAGCATCTTGGTCTAGTAACCCAGGGATACAGCCGATCCTAATTCCTTTCTTTATAGTGGTCAGAGACGAATACTTATACTAGATATAGTCAATCCAAAAACATCAGACTGCTAATCATAGGTGTCATTTCTATTCCCTTCTGTACATGCATGGGACTGGGATGCCTTAGCACACACAATCCCAGAAGCTCACTGGGCTATGTTCTAGCTGGAGGTTCAGTGAGCAGAAGCTTATACCCTCCAAAATTTCCAAAATGAAATCTGGGATACATATTGTCAAGCAACATCAGAGTGTGGTCAAGGTGACAAAAGTGATTAATGAAGGAGAACATACAAGCTAAGGGAGGCTGCAGCAGTTTGCTTTTGCCTGAGCCTGCTGGGAAGGGCAGGATGTTATCTCCATCACTCCTTCTCCCCCCTGCAGAGTTTACTGAGTGCAAACTATTTTGTACTTTGAACTCAGTTTGCAGCAACTGAAGCTGAGAGCAAAGGAGGGAAGCGAAAGGAGAAGAGAAAAATGGGGAAATTGGAAAAAATGGAATAACAGAGGATTAATTTGAACAGTTGAACTGTGTAGAAGTTCTCATTGAATTCCACCCATCTCTAAGAGATGGGGAGAAAGGAGTGAGAGGTGGCAAAGATGCTACTATCCCACATCAACTGGCACCAACTGTGACAGATACTTTTTCTAAAAAGCTGATAGATGGGTGCTCTTTCCCCTCCATAGTAGTCGAATTGGTCCTGTATGTTTAAACTGAAGTCTGCTTTGACTGGATCTGTTTGGGCACAACTCAAGATGAGATGTCAGCAAGTCCTTGAAGAAGCACACCATCATCCCAGACGTAATAACAGTCAGTTCAGAATGGACCATTTTTTTATAATTTGGAAACAACAACAACATCAGATTACACTTTCACAAGCCGGCTAATCAGCCATTGATTGTCGAGAGCTGAAAAGTTGGTATAATGTAGTCCCAACAACACTATCATTAGAGAGATAAGTGTGGATCTCTCAGTACATCATTCACTGCCCCTGAGTTTGCAGCATTTGCATTGTTCTGCTTGCTAAGGAGGAATTTCTCCCTATTTTGCGAAATATAGAAGAGGGCCATTTCATGAGCATTGGTAAGTGGGTCTCAGCACAAGTATAATTCCTGTTGGATGTGAGAGCATTTCTGGGGGAGGGAGCTTCTTTGAAAGATCCCACGGTGAAAGAAGTTTCAACAAAGGGAAGGGATGCTTCCTTGATCTTGCACCCCCTCTATATCCACTCTATCAAACAAAGAAATACTGGCTTGACTTGTTTTTGATAAACCCATGCTGACTTTTAGTAATCACAGCATTCGTTTCTAAATGTTTACAGATTGTCTGTTTAGTGGTCTGCTCTAGAATCTTCCCTGGTATTGATGTCAGGCTGACTAGATGGTAATTGTTTGAGTCCTCTATTTTTCCTTTTTTGAAGAGCGGTGGGGACAACATTTGCCTTCCTCTAATAATAATAATAATAATAATAATAACAAGTTTTATTTATAACCCGCCCCTCTGCTCGGCAATGGGGGTGGCATACAACAAGTTAAAAATACAACAGATAAAAACAGTTCCTACCTCCCACCTCTAACCCACCCACCCCTTAAAACAGAATTAAACCATCATAGAGTTAAAAGTAAAGCCGAAATAAAAGTACAGTACATGCTAATATGCTGGAACCTCTCCTGTTCACTTGGAATTCTTACAGATTATTGACATTGGTTCTGAGATTATTTCTGCCAGTTCATCTAATAACTTTAGATGTAGTTCATCTGGCCCTGAAGACTTGAATTTGTTTAGAGTAGCCAGGTATTCCTACACTACCTCTTTGCCTATTCTGTGCTGCATTTCCCCTGCTGCATCATCTGCTCCATTTCCCCCATTTTCCCCTGTTTCCATTTTGGGACAAGACCAACGCAAAGAAGGTGATGAGTAGTTCTTTCTTTTCTCTGTCCTTTCTCCAGCTTCCCCATGCAGCAGTCCTACCATTTCCTTGTTCTTTTTTTTTTTTTGCTATGACATAACCAAAAAAAACCCCTTCTTATTGTTTTTAACCTCCCTAGCAAGCCTGAGCTCATTCTGTGCTTTAGCTTTTTTGCTTTTCTCCCTACATATGGTAGTTATTTGTCTGAACTCTTTTTTGTTGCTTTTCCTCCTTTTCCCATTTCTTGTACATGTTCTTTTTGAGTCTTAGCTCAGTTGAAAATACTTTAGACATCCATCCTGGTTTCGTGAGACATCTCCCATCTTTCCTCCTCATTGGAACTGTTTGGAATTGTGTCTTTAATATCTCACTTAAAAAAAAATAATCTCCCATTCCTCAAGAACCCCCTTCTCCGTTACTATTCCTGACCACAGGATCACCACCAGTATTTCCAGCTTTCTTAACATCTGGAATGCTTCTCCCTTTCAATGAATAACAAACCCCAGAAGAACATGGCCACTCCCACCTAAGGATCCTACCATTTCCACCCCTTTAACCAGATCATTACTGTTGGTTAGGATCAAATCTAAAATAGATGATCCTCTAGTTGCCTCTTCTACTATTGTAGAGAATGAAATTGTCTACAATTAAATTGTCTACAAGGTAAGTGAGCAATTTTTGGACTGTATACTTTTGGCAGAGTTTGACTTCCAACAATGATCAAGATAGTTGAAATATGCCATTACTACTACATCACTGCTATGAAAGCATCATCCAAGTCCTCAGTTTGAAGGTCTGTAGTAGACCCCACCACCACCAACAAATCCCATCAGAAAGGAGGACCAGAGAACAAATCATGAGCTGGGAACAAAGGACTACAACTACAAGACAAGCCATTCTTCAGACAGATCTCAAGTATACCTGTTGCTCATGTAAAGAATCAGTGAGACAAAGTCTTTTTATATCTCTCCTCCTGGAAAGAGACATTTTTGGTGCCAGAGTAGGGGGCAGGGAGGGGATATTCTTTCCTGAGAAGTTACAGTTGCTAAGCCTTCCATGGAAGGAGATGTTCTTGACAGACTGCAGTTACATAGTTTAATACTGACATAGGATGGCCCCTTTTGATACAGAGCTAGTCGGGACTTACAGGGATCAATTCCTTTCTGGAAGGCACAAAGGACTTCCTATAATTGCAAAATGTCATGTGGTGCTCAGTGCCATTCTTGGCTTGTCCGTGATGTGGCTCTTTCCATCCTTCAAAGGGGATGTTGGTGAAACTGCCATGTGTACTGCCCCCCACCTCTTCCTGGGTGTATTTCTGCCTCCACTCCAGCATTTAGATCACATTCAACACTCCCCAAGCCCACCCTAATGGCATCCCAGGGATAACCTGAAAAGAGAGCTTACTCACATTTTCAGCACTGAGAAAGCATGCTAATTTTCTCTCATGGAAATGATATACACAGATACACCGTGAGTATGCAGGCAGGCAATTAAACATGCCAATAAAAGTAAGAAGAGTAGAACCTGTAGGTCATGGTTACTCATTATGCAAGGAAGAACAGCAATGCAATAGCAGCAGCAACAACAATAACAATTTTTTAAAAAACACCCCTCAGCTACGTTTATCAGGTGTTGATTAAATTGATGCAATTATTGCCAATCATTTGGTTTCACCCAGGGCTGTAATTAAGTGGCACAGCTTAATGAGAAGAACTTTTGCCTTGATTAAATAGATTGGTGCTGGACAGTTTTGAGAACAATGAAGTGTATGTGCGTGTGCGGAAGGAGACTTGGGTTTTTATTTACTGAGCACCATCACAGCAAAACCAGGCCCACAGTGTTATTGCCACCCTGTCCCTATGTGCCCAGGGATGTGTCCATCCCTGTGTAAGCTGAGACTGGAGCAAGCTGAAGACAACTGGGGAAAGTGGGAGGACGACAAACTGGGCCATTTCAAAAGCAGTGGGATGACAAAAGAGAAATTGTTTTCCCTGCTCCGTGCATGAAATTGTTGTCCTATCTCTGGAACAAGATGTCTTTGTAAACTGACTGCATCCATCTCCTATTCATGTAGGCTTCATTTTAAAATGTAGAGATGGGTGTATCCAGTGGAGCTGAGTAGTATTAGGAACATAGTTTTCATCAAATGAAAAGTGACAGATGGCCTCGCCTCCTTTTTTGCGGGGGATATACTCTTAGTTCCACCTCCCTGATTTGTGGGTTCCTTTTGCACATTTTTAGGGTTCCACACTTATTCTCTGCTAGGTTTCTGGGCTTCCCTGGGAATCTCCAACGAATCTGTAGAACCCCTTCCAGAACCCCAAATCTCCCTCAAGAGGGTGGTCATTTTTTGCATATATTTTAAGGGTCTTTTGGAGGTTCCACCACTGGTCTCTCCCAGATTCTGAGAATTCTTTGGGTTCCCTGAGGGTGTCCCACAAATTGATGGTGGCGGAGGTTTGCCATTTCCTATTGCTGCATATGTAATTGGTTGAGCATCTGATCTTTCCCCAGAAGCTGTAGATGCAGAATAATAAATGTCTAGGGCTTTTTAACCACTTAATCTCTCCAGCCTCTCAGTTTGGTAGCCCAGTTCTCTCCAGCATCTGCAAAAGCTCTTAATTTTCCCTCCTTTGACTTTGGAGGAAGAAATGGACAATGAGACTTTCTGCTGAGTATTAACTATTAGCTTACACAGAGACATGTGTGCGATGGTCTTCAGAAGGGAATGTAAGGCTGGCCACGTGCCAAGAATCTGAAGTCTTTTAAAAAAAAAAAATGGTTTTACTGGTCTTTAAGACAGCAGAAAAAAGGATGAGCTCCAGTAGGGGTCACACATACCCTGAAACTACCCCTTTTTGTGCAACAAAAATGTCTGCCACTTCTCACACTAAAAATGGCATCATGCCTACAAGGAAGATCCGACAGCATCAGCATATGTACCTAGTATTTGCCAGTATCAGGCTGAATTCTGAGAGGGACCACACTTCACCCCAAAAATCACGTTTTGCACAATAAAGATGGCTGCTTTCATGGGGGGATTTGGGGTTCAGGAAGCAGTCCCACAGATTTGTGGGGCACCCTCAGGGAACAGGCTACATTCCGTTTAGATTACTGTAATGTGCTCTACATGTGGCTGTCTTTAAACAGTGCTCAGAAACCTCAGCTGGTCCAAAGAGTTGCAGCCAGGCTACAACTGGAGCTGGCTACAGGGAGCATACAACTCCCTTATTGCAACAGCTCCATTGGCTGCCAATCCATTTCTGGGCACAACTCAAAGTGCTGGTTTAGACCTATAAAGCCTATATGGCTTGGGTCCATATTTGAATATTTGAAGGACTGTATCTCCCTGTAAGAGCTCCCCAGAGTATTGAGGTCATTGGGAGAGGCCCTCCTCTCTGTCCCACCACCCTCTCAAGTGTGCCTGGTGGCAACAAGAGAAAGGGCCTTCTCAGTGGCTGTTCCCAAGATTTGGAACTCCCTTTCTAGAGAGGCCAGGATGGCACCATCTCTACTATCCTACTAAGACCAGGTAAAGACATTTTTGTGCAGCCAGGCCTTTTAAGCTGAGAAGGACTAGGATTTTAATGCTGTGTTATATAATTTTAATGGTTTGTATTTTAACATGTTATATTTTAATTTATAACTGTTTTAACTCTTAAAATTGTTTAATTGTTTTTTAAATTTTCTATTTATATATTTTAATATTGTTGTATTGTTTTTTAAATTGTACTGTTTTATACTTGTTCACCACCTTGAATCCCTATATTGGGAAAAAGGTGGGATATCATCATCATCATCATCATCATCATCATCATCATCATCATCTTACAATCTAGAGGAGATCAAGAATGGGACCCCCCGAAATCCCTCAAAGGGAATCCCAAACTATGTGCAAATATGTGTATCTTGATTTCAGTAAGCTAGTAGTTCGAAAGCATGCAAATGCAAGTAGATAAATAGGTACCACATTGGTGGGAAGGTCAACAGCATTCTGTGCAGTCATGCTGGCTACAGGATCACAGAGTAGACTCTGACAATGCTAGCTCTTTGGCTTAGGAACAGAGATGAACACCACCCCCTATGGTCAGACACGACTTGACAACCTTGTCAATGGAGAATACCTTTACCTTTTCTGACAAGGTGCCCCATGATATCATTGTGAAAAAGCTAGTAAAATGTGGGCTAGACAAGCAACCACTAGCTGGATTTATAATTGATTGACCGAACCCAAGGGTATTCAACAACAGCTCCTCTTCATCCTCAAAAGAAGTGACTAGTGGGGTCCCACAGGGTTCTCTCCAGAGCCCAGTGCTCTTCAATATCTTTAGCAATTACCTGGATGATGGAATAGATAGAATATCTATTTGATAAATATTATCAAATTTGCAGATGACAATAAAACCCCAAGGACATTGCCAGTATCAGGCTTCAAAATGATCTTCAAAGATTAGAAAGCTGGGTCCAAACTAACACAATGAAATTCAACAGAGAGAAATATAAGGTAGTACACACAGCAAGGAAAAAAATGGAATGAAAAATATAGGATGGTTAACACCTGGCTTGATGGCAGTACAAGGAGGGATCAAGGAGTGGATCACAGGCTTAACATGAGTTAGCAATGTGATGGGGCAGAAGAAGCCAATGCAATTCTAAGCTGCATCAACAGGAGTTTAGTGTCTAGATTGAGGGAAGTAATTGTTCCATTCGATTCTCCTTTGGTCAGATCTCAGCTGGAATATTGTGTTCAGGTCTGGGCATCACATTTCAAGAAGGATGTAGACCATAACCTATGAGGAGCGGCTTAGGGAGTGGGATATCTTTAGCCTGGAGAAGAGAATGTTAAGGGGTGACATGATAGCCATGTTTAAATATTTGAAAGGGTGTCATGTTGAAGATGGAGTAAGCTTGTTTTCTTCTGCTCCAGAGACTTGAGTTCAAACTACAAGAAAAGAGATTCCACCTAAGAGCTGTTTGACAGTGGAACACACTCCCTTGAAGAATGGTGGAGTCTCCTTTGGAGGTTTAAACAGAGTCTGGATGGGCATCTGCCGGGAGTGCTTTGATTGTGTTTTCCTGCATGGCAGGGGATTGGAGTGGATGACCTTTGTGGTTTCTTCCAAGTCTTTGATTCTATGAATGTCTGGTACAACAAGCAGAAGCAGGGTCCCTTTTACAATTCCTCCTTGCACCAGGAATTGCTCTCATGAGAAGTGGTGGGAATGTGAGTCAGCTGTTTCCTAATTTACAAGGAAATAAACCCCTATTGGTTGCAGCAACTGCTGCACAGTAAGTGAGAACTGGGGAACTTTGATGGTCCCTATGTATCCCCTAAACTAGGGGTTGTTTAGGGATCATGAATACAAAACAATTATTAATACATAACTCTAGATTACACATTTGCAACTGACGTGAATTCTGGCTACCACCACCACCCCATTGTTATATTTATTTAGATCTTTCCTTTTCTCCAGTTTGCAAGTCAAGGCAGCTTACAACTGATAAACAAACACAGTTAAAAATTAATAGAATACAAAAGCTAAGGAGCAATTAAGCCACCATAAAACATGAAACCAGACAAAGAAAATTAAAACAACCAAAACAAATAAAAGCTCAGCACATTATATCAGACCTGTTTCCCCTGGGGAAAAAAAAACACAACAGAATAAAAAGGGTTTTGCCTACTTGTAGAAAGGTAATAAGGAGGGGGGCAGTTTAGCCTCTCTTGGAAGAGTGGCATCAATAGGGGTGTGTGGGAGGTGCAGAGCACACTGGGTGACACCAGTGAGCGAGAAAGAGCATCACATCCCTTGCTTGTTTGCTCAGCAGCCATGGCAATCCCTTTCATTTGGGCTTCACTGCAGCTGCAGTTATGCCAGAGCCTACACAGACCTCGGAGGGCTGAGGGAGTCTGCCTCTCCCACTGCCACACCCCAAAACGGGTGGCATCAACCTTTGATATGCCACTGTCGGGGAAGGGAATTCCAGAGCCTGGGGCTAGACTCTGAGTAGGCCCTCTCCCATATTCCCACCAGATGTACCTGTAAAGACGGTGGGTCAGAGAGCAGGGCCACCCACAAGATCTTAAAACATAGGCAGGGTCATATGGGAACTCTAAAATTAAACTCAACACTCAGTTTGAACAAAGTTCCCTAACTTTGGTGTAAAGACCAGTGCCACTTTGAATCTGAACAGGTACATTTCCCCATTCTTTGGCTGCTTCCTTGTCACTCTTGGAATGCCATCCAAATGTAACAGGCACAGACGTTGATGGGTACATGCCACTCACCTCTCAACTGTCTTGACAAACTTATTTCTCCAAAGATCTCCCCCTTTTCACTTTTCCCCTGATTTGCTGAGCACTCAGTGAAGCTCATTTTTTCTTTTTTCTTTTCCTGATGCAGTAAAAGCTTTTGGCTGGCCTCACCTGACACTTTTGGAAGGGGTGATGGATGGCAGAAAGAAGATACATAAAAGCAAGTCTGCCTATTTTACTTTTCTTTTCTTTTTGTCGGCCTCAGATCCCTGCAAACCATATGTTCCTAATCTGCCCAGCCCTACTTTGGCAGAACACATTTTTATGAAGGCTCATTTTGTGGTCTCTGAAGACCCCATAAATATTTCCCCTATGCAGAGAAGGTCTTACTGCATTAATGCTAATGAGATCGTTGTGCAAAGGCAAATGGGAAGTCTGCCAAAATCTAAAGCTGTGGCCTCTCTCACTTTAATATTCCCTGTCATCCTTTTTCTTTTTAATCTGCAAGAGTTAGATGGGATAGTATAACCTAGAACTCCATCAGAAATTATGTTTGTAGGTTGTCGGGACCATAAGAGGATGCAGCATTGAGGAAATCAATATATGCAAAGCTAGTGTCAACTAGTCCTCCAAATATGGTGAAGGAACCATAGGCCTAAGCAGACTGCCAGAAATAGTGCACATTAAATTGAGGCACTGCCCTGGCTCAGTGTTAGGGAATCATGAGAATTGTATTTTTTTCTGAGACATTGAGCCTTCTCTGTCAGAATGCTCTGGTGCCACAATAAATTACAGTTCCCATGATTCCCTAGCACTGAGCCAGGACAGTGCCTCAATTTAATGTGCACTATTTCTGGCAGTCTGCTTAGGCCCCATGTCCATATCTTTCAAGGAAGGCCAACTCACACTTTGAGAACCTCAGCACTAGACAACCCAAGTTATTGAACAAATCCATCATCCCAGAACAAACCTTGGCGAAAAGGATGCTGCCCAGCAGGTCTATTATAATAAAGATTTGTTCCCTGTAATATTTCCTCAGTTTCATTACAAACCATAAGTAGTGGTGAACTCATGACCTTCTATTCAAAGGGACCAAAATCATGGGGCTGAGGCCTCAGTGACAAGCTTCAGTGTGGCAGCCAGGTGGCTTGTAATCTGAGAAGGAAATTCTTCGTTTTAATTACTCTGGCCTAGTTTTAAATCCTGAAAATAAGTTCAAATCATAATAAAAAGTGCACCCATTTGTTGCTTGACTAATATTGGTTTTAAAATAACAACAACAATAACAGGGATAAAGTAGTTGTGGTAGGGGGAACCTCTTGCTTGATGTGAGTACAGTCTACTCTATGTGATGTTTGGGCAGTTATTCTGATGTTTTGAATGACGTTCCTGTCTCCAAAACAGTGGCTGTTTCATCTGCTAATGTTTATGGGAAATGCCCAAAAGTTTCAAAATTAAACATCATATTTTAAAATAAATTTGACAACAGCAAAACAATCATACCAATAAATGTATCTCCTGACCTATATCCTAAGATTTCAGGGGTTTTGTTGCTGTTAACTGCCTTCACGTCAATCTCGACCCATGGTAACCCCGATGAGACATCTCCAAGACCCCCTGTCATCTACTGCTTTGCCCAACTCCTGCAAACTCATACTCATGATCTCTTTAATAGAGTCCACTCATCTGGCATGTGGCCTTGCTCTCTTTCTACATCCCTCCACCTTTTCAAGCAAAGTATGCCAGTCTAGGTTTTGTTATCCTAGCTTCTAGGGAGATTCCTGGCTTGATTTACTCTAGGACCCATTTGTTTGTCTTTATGGCCACCCATGGGATCCTCAGCACTGTTCTCCAGCACCACATCTCAAATGAATTGATTTTCTTCCTATCTTCTTTCTTTTTTAGCTGTCCATCTCTCACATCCATGCATTGTAATGGGGAATACAATGGCTTGTGTGATTCTACCTTTTGTGTTGAGCTGATGATAAAATCAATTTTAACAGCTCAAAACAATGTAAAATAGAGTGAATAGACTAAAATAAAATTAAATAATCTGAGCACTTGAACAGAAACAGTTAAAACAATTCAAAAGCATACACATGTCCAGATATGGATTAAATCAGCTGGTCACGTTTTTACTCTCTGCTGAAATAAAGCCAATATTAATGCCAATCAGGTCTGTAAGGGGAGGCCATTCCACAAATGGGGTGCCACAGTTGAGAAGGCTTTCTCCCATGTCCTCCCACAGTGTACTGCTCTCACTGTTGGGATACAGAAAAGGGACCCTCAATCCTTGGGCAGGCATATATTTGGAGATACACTCTTTGAAGACACTCCTTGGTGTTACGCGGTTGCTTACAAGGATGGTATTACATTAAGTAACTCTGATGATGCCATTATACACTAATCATCAACTACAGTTGCACAATACAGTACATGCCATTTAAATAAATAACACCAAGTCTAACAAATGGGACAAATACACATAGAAACATCTCTCTCCAGGCCGCACTCTTGCCATGATATTTCTCCCTTTCCCTCTGAGGATTAGAGAAGAGGAGCCAGCCCCTGAGATCTGACAACCCAACAGAATTGATTTGTAGATTTCTCTGGCAAAGCCCCAGACCATGGAATTTCTATACATCATATATCTTGAAAGCAAAATCTTTATTTTTGTAGCAATGATATACTACATTGTTTCACCATAATTGTGGGAAACCAGCAATTTAAAAGTACTTTCTAAGGTCCTAACGACATATGCTAGGGATGGACAGGTCTCTGTCCTATCCTTTTCCTGCTGTTTTCAAGCTGCATTCCACTCCATTTCTATAATGCACTTGTTAAAGGAGCCCTGGTGGTGCAGTGGTTAAATGCTTCTTCCGTCTCAGTGGTTGGTGCATAGACTTGAATTACAGTAACATTGATTGGTTTCCCCTGCAGTCTTACTGACATGATGCAATCTGACTTTGGGGTGAAGCAGACCGGCTTCTTGGAGCAGCCTCTGGCCTCTTTAGCCCCAGTCACCCCCAATCGGCCAGGGACTGCAGCAACCAGACAACGCGCTCTTAAAGTGGGCTGCTGCCGTGGTCCCAAATGGGCCACTGGCAAGGAGCAGCTTTTCACCACTCCTTTTGCTGGCTGCCTCGGGCCACCCTAGGCAGCCTCAGAGCTGCATTGAGGGCATGCATCATCCCTGAAGTGACTGGAAGCCACACTTTTTGACCCATCTGTTTCAGGCCTTCATGTTATATCCTTTGACTGATCATGCTGCATCTTTCCTTACTATTATTGCCACCCCATTTCTCCGTGTGTTTTTATTACCCGAGTAGTACACCATGTAGTTATCTGATTCAAAATGTACCTTTCCTGTCCATTGTAGGTCACTCACCCCTACTATTGCTAGGTTTATACATTCCATTTCCTTCTTAACTATGGGGGGTTGCAGACTGCCAGAAATAGTGCAAATTGAGTCCACTTTTAGGGTTAGGGTTAGTGCTAGGGAATCATGGGAATTTTTCCCCCTGAAACTGTATTTTATTGTGGCACCAGAGCTCTCTGACAGAGAAGGCTCAATGTCTCAAAAAACAAACAAACAAAAAAACAAAAAACAAAACCCAATTCCCATGATTCCCTAGCACTAACCCTAACCCTAAAAGTGGACTCAATCTGCACTATTTCTGGCAATCTGCAACCCCCCTATGTCTAGCTTCCCTTGACTCATATGTCTCACATTCCATGTTCCTAAATCATGTCTGTTCCAGCTTTGGACACTCTTTCACCTTTGAGCATGCCTGTTGCTTGCTTTCCCTTCTGCTTGACTTCTGATGTTCCTTTGTCACCATCCCTATCATCACAGAGTTTTCGGAGTGATGGGTTCCTGCAATGAGGTCTCCCTATGCATGCAATGCTAACTTGTGTTAGTTGTGGTGTCACTGCTGTTGCCTGAGTAATCCTCCACCAGTGTCACCCTCCACTACCACTGTGCCCCAGTAATTGTCAACCAAAGTAGAATGTGATTATTCAACTTGGAAGAATGAAGCCAGAATCATGTTGTGGTTTTTCATTGGGCAAATATCATTACACAAATGCTTGCAGTTTCCCAGATGTTGTAAAAGAGTGTCATCCAGTTCAGAACTGCACAAGCCCTGTGATGGCAACATAAAACTTTTGTACTAGCAGTTGAGCTGTTTAAGAGCTTCCCAAAGTGCAGACTTCAGAGGTGGGTGTTAACTTGGATTGACTGTTGTGCTAAGAGGAAAATGAATTGCCATACTGTTCATAGTGCAACTCTGGAATTCTAGCTCAGTTGTGCTGGTGTAATTTTATGCTACACAATCTGTGAACAGGACCTTGGCCTGGAAATTCAAGGACCACTGGTGCCAGGATTTATTTTATGACCTTTCCCTTTAACAGCAAACTCATGTGGTGAGTGCCAATTGGAATAGCACCCAAATGGGACCATTAGCAAACAAGAGGGAGATATCAACATGAATTATGAAGTACAAGCCATCTTTAAGAATACAACAAACTGAAAACAACATGGAGAGAGCTTTTATCAGTTTCACCACCATCATAGGCTCATTTAGTGAGGGCACAGGAAAGAGCCTTGTCTATGGCTATTCCCAGGCTGTGGAACCTCATTCCATGGGAGGTCCAGTTCCCCCACCCTTCCTGTTCTCTTTCCATCAGTAGATAAAGACTTATTTTTTATTAGGGCAGAAATTTTGGGTTGTAAATTCTGTAACAGTAGTATGCATCAGAGAGCCAGCATGGTGTGTGATCTGAGCATTGACTAGGACACTGGGAGACCCGGGTTCAAATCTCCATTCACCCATGAAAACCCACTGAGTGACCTTGGGTAATTCTCACACTCTCAACTTTAGAGGAAGCCCATGGCAAACCCCCTCTGAACATATTCTGCCAATAACACCTCATGAAGAACACACTATAAGTCAGAAATGATTTGAAGGCACACAACAAGAAGTATGGGTGAGATGGTGTGCTGTATTTTATTTTATTTTTCATCTGTTTCACGTGTTAATTGTAATTATACTTCAATACCAGGAAAGATTCTAGAGCAGACTATTAAACAGGCAGTCTGTGAGTATTTAGAAAAAGATGCTATAATCACAAAAGGTCAACATGGGATTCTCAAAAAGTAATACCAAACTCATTTTATCTCTGTTTTTGATGGCGTTACAAGCTTGATAGATGAAGGGAATGCTGTGGATATACCATATCTTGATTTCAGTAAGGCCTTTGACAAGGTCCCCCATGATATTCTTGCAAACAAGATAGTAAAATGTGGGCTAGACAATGAAACTGTTAGGTTGGTTTGCAATTGGTTGACCAGCCAAACCCAAAGGGTGCTCAACAGTGGCTCCTCTTCATCCTGGAGAGAAATGACCAGTGGGATGCCACAGGGTTCTGTCTTAGGCCCAGTGCTATTCAACATCTTTATCAATGACTTGGATGAAAGAATAGAGGACATGCTTATCAAATTTGCAGATGACACTAAATTAGGAGTAGCTAATACTCCAGAGGAGAGGATCAAAATTCAAAATGATCTTAATAGATTAGAAAGTTGGGCCAAAAACTAACAAAATAAATTTCAACAGGGAGAAATGTAAGGTACTACACTTAGGCAGAAAAAAAATGAATAGTATGTGTGAAAGGGATCTAGGAGTCCTAGTAAACCACAAGTTCAACATGAGTCAACAGTATGATGCAGCAGCTAAAACAGCCAATGCAGTTTCTAGGCTGCATCAATAGAAGAATAGTGTCTAGATCAAGGGAACTTCTTTATTTCAGCTAGTCTCAAAGGTGGCTACAAGATCTCTTTACATACTGATTCTACAGACTAACACAGCTATATCTTTGAATTCTATCAAATGTACCTCTAAAAGTCTTAGGTGTGTTCATTTGAGATAGTTTTCATCAATCCATGTCTAGTCTGTGTCACACATTCGTTCCATCCCAAGGCTCCATTAATCTGCATGAATATTCAGACTGAAATATGGATTTAAGCAGAAATGTAAAACAATTTGTCCCTACAACTAAGCATTTCCAGACCAAACTTTATATGCTCGTTGCTATTTTTTTTCTTCTGAAAACTGCATTGGAGTTTTGACAAATGCAATTCTATCTACCCAGGGCAAGCCCAAGTCACTTCACAGCCTGAGATGAGGAACAAGCTCTATTCCCCATTTTATTATCAAATGCAACTGGTAAGTGATGTTTTCTTCCACACTTCCAATAGGACAGCATTCTTCACCACCCTTGAAGACATCACACCAGCTTAGTGGGTGCTTTGCTCACAACTCAATCCTTCAGCACCTTGGTGGTGCTTCCTTGCATTTGCAGCATGAAGCAAGTGTCTTACTCTGCCTAATGGAAGAGCCAGCCTATCTCCATACACATTCCATGTCCATCCACTTACATCTCCACATATTCAATAAGCTGATAGCCTGATATCATCCTCCGCACTCACCATGCACCACTAATTTCTCCTTCTATCCCACCAAGCTCTAAGTCAGGATCATAGGTCCTACCATGTTTGTTAGCCACATATTTGAATATGCTTTATAATAATGGATGATGGGCTATGCGGTGCGAGTGGTGATGCTGGGTGGAGAGATTGTTTATCTTTGAAGACATTGGTCAATGAGCAGATGTGAGAGGTGAATGGGGTGAGACTGCAAGAAAACATGTGTTTTTAAACTGAAGACTGCAAGTATGTAACAATACACCAGCCTTAATCTAATCTAATCTAATCTAATCAATTTTATTCTGTGTCTTAGGACTCCAGCTTCAGAAAACCTGGTTGTGCTGAGGAAAAAGATAATGCTCAACAGTTATCAGCCAGCACAATATAGTATCCTCACTATGAAGCTCTTGGTAACTGTCCAGTTGCTTCCACTTTTTTCACAGACAAAAGCAAGCAAAAAGACATGGGCACGTGACCTCATACAGGCAACTTTTTGACCCGGTCTCCTTCCCTTGGAGGAGTACAAATTCTCCTTCCAACCTAGAGACTCGCAGGCAGTCTGTTTACAGTGGTCTTGGAACTCAACTTGCCAAATAATCACAGTTGGGATTCCCCAAAGGGCTCCTTTAATGCATCAGAGCACAAAATGTATTTTTATTTAAAGGGGGTGGGTGGGTGGAGAAAGCAGACAGCAAATGTTATTTTTCTTAAAAGAAAACCTGTTTGGTAGAACCTGGATTTCCCTCAGCTGCTATGTACAAGCGCTGGGCCCAGATAGCAGTGGGATTGCAAGCAGTTGCCGTAGCAGCTTAATTAGCCTAGTGAACTGGGGACTCTTAATTAACATTCCTAACCAGACTTTTGCAAGAACCAAAAAAGAGACGCCAGTCGATTTTCTTGTCTCGGCTCTAGGCTGCCTCACAAGTGTATTATCTGGGCTTGGAGAGAGGTCACAAAGGGTGGATGTTAACAAGGAGAGGGTGAGATCCCTCAAAGCCTTTTCTCCAGAAGCTGAGGCATGGGTCTCCAAAGCTTATTGAACATAGGTAGGCAAACACTTCAGAGAGCCATTTTTGCTAGCTCAACTGATATGGGGAGGAGGCAGACTCTCACATGCCTTGATCATATACAGCCTGGGATACTGTAATATGCTTTAGATCGGGCTACCTTTGGAAAGAGTTTGAAAATTGCACTTGGAGCAGACCCTGGCTGCCAGGATTGCTGTCAGGGGTACTGTGACTTGGAGCGTCTTACCCCAATATTAGTCAACCAACAGAGGTTCCTGATTTGTGTCCGAGCCCAATTCACAATCCTTGTTGTGTGCTCCCAAGACTTTCATGTTTTGGATCTAGCATAACTAAGGGAGTGCTTGCTCCTGTTGAGATGAAATGAAAGAGGCACTTCTCACAACTGTCTGTAGTGCAGCGGATGTACAGGACAAGGCCACACCAAGTCTAGGAGATAATAATATATAATAATAATAGTTTTTATTTATATACCGCCCTGTGGCGAGCCAATCCAGGCGGTGAACAAGGATAAAACAGTACTTTTAGATATGAGTCTAAAAGAAATTGTAGGCAAATGCAAGCTTCTCACAATTTGCCTATTGCCCAGCTATATTTCATATTGCAGGAGATGGCTTAGAAATTTGTTCTTTAACAGATTGGTGAGCTGCATCAAAATTAACAAAATTAATTTCAGCACGGATTAATGTAAGGTGCTACATTACAGTGAGCCAGTGTGGTGTAGTGAACTGTTGTTGGTCATGTCCCAGAGTAGGGAAGTACTAGAGTAAGATACATAATATGATAATGGGCATTTTGCAAATAAACATGCAAATGAAACCAGAATTTTACCTGCTGGGCATCTTTGATGATAGACGGGGAAAATAATTTGGTAAAATCTTGTACTATAGTGTTATAACAGAGAAAATTATGTACACTCATAAATGGAAAGAGGAGAGTATTTCATCTCAGGAAGAATGGTTGGTAATATGATATGATGCAATGGAGATGGATAAACTGACCCACCTAATCAAAGCCAGATCACCAGGAACAAATAGCATACCAATAGAACTGCTTCAGAATTGACTCTAGTCCTAACTAAAATCTGCAACAAACATGGAAAACAAAGCAATGACCCACAGACTGGAAATGCTCAAGATCCATTTCTAAACACCCCCTAAAGGAGATGTAAACTATTGCACTAACTACAGGACCATTGTATTAATTTCCCATGCAAGTAAAGTCATGGTCAAAATTCTACAGCGAAGCCTTTTATCAAAAACGGAGTGAGAATTCCCAGAGTTGCAAGCTGGGTTCAGGAAAAGAAGAAGCACCAGGATCACACTGCAAATATATGTTGGACAATGAAGCACACCAAAGAATTCCAAAAGAAAATCAGTATGTGCTTCATAGACTACAGTAAAGGCATTGATTGTATAGATCATGAAAAGCTATAGATCACTCTTAAAGAAATGGGCGAGCCATAACATTTGATTGTCCTGAGTGGTTTCTAATCAGAAAGGGGGTCAGGCAAAGCCCCATTTTACCATCCTATTTGTTTAACTCAGGGGTAGGCAACCTTTCCCCTTTAAGGGCCGAGGGACTTCAGTTCCCAGAAGCCTCAGCCATGTTGGCCAATAGTCCCATGTTGGCCAATAGCTCCTGGGATTCTGGGAGCTGAAGTCCCTCGGCCCTTAAAGGGGAAAGGTTGCCTACCCCTGGTTTAACTTGTGTGCTAAAAAAATATACACAGAGTAGCTTTAGACTTGGAGGAAGGAGGAGTGACAATTGGAGGAAGTACTATCAACTATTTAAGATATGCAGATGACACCATACAACTAGCAAAAAAATAGCAAAGACTTGGAATAAATATCGAAGAAACTCAGAGAAGTGACTTTGGAAGGCAGGTTTACTGTTGAATATTAAGAAAATGAAAATAACCATGGAGGATTTACAAATTCAATATAGATGATGAAAAAACTGAAATAGTCTAAGATTTCCCTTGCCTTGGATCCATCTCTGATTAGAATGCAAATTGCAGTCAAGAAATCAGGACTCAGAAGAGCAGCTATGAAGGAACTAGACAAGACCCTGAAGGGCAAAGATATATCACTTAATACTAAAGTTAGGCTTGTCCATGCCATCATACTTCCCATCACTATGTATGGGTGTGAGAACCTTCAAAAAAACAATAATGCTGGGAAAGGTGGAGGGAAGAAGGAAGAGAGGAAGGCCATATAGCACGATATGAAGTGGTATATAAATGAAGCTGCTGGTTTGCTTTGCATATGCTAGATGGATGGACTCTATCAAGGAGGTCACAGGTATTAAGGTGTTAAGCAGGGCAGTGGAGAACAGAGGGTCTTGGAGACGTCTCTTCCATAGGGTCACCATGAGTCAAGATTGACTCAAGGGCAGTTAACAACAAGTGGCACCAGAGCTCCCTGACAGAGAAGACTAAATATCTCACAAAACAACCAGTCCCAGAATTCCATAGCATTGAGCCATGGCAATTAAAGTGGTGTCAAACTGGATTATTTCTGCAGTGCGGATGTAGCCTAAGTGAAGGCTATCATACTTCAGCTACATCATAAGAAGGCATGATTCACTAGAGAAGGCAATGATGCCTGGTAAACTGATGAGAATAGGGTGTCTTGGAGATTTCTCATTCACAGGGTTGTTGTAATGGGTTGAGGTTTACTTGAGGGCAGCTAACAATAACAACAATGAGGGAGGTGTGGGGTGGATACCATTTTGTCCTTGGACAAAAGGCAGGATAAAATGTAATTAATAAATAAAGTCAATATGTTTTTCTTTTTGCAAAAGCAAGAAGTTGGTTGATTTTGTCCTGTGGTTATTTCATGTGCTATGCTATGTCAGTGTGCATTTACTGTTCTTTTTTTCTTTCTTTCCTCTTTTTTTATTTATTGTAACGTGTAATATGAGGGAACTGTTTTACATGGAGTTCTTCTATACGTTGTCTTTTCACCTGAAACTATTTTTGCTAGTTTTTTTTAATCCATTGACCACTCGGAGCACTGAAAAAACAATGTTTAAGTATGTCAAAGAACAATCATAAATGCATAAGGGAGCATTTTGAAACTCTTAACCTTAAAAAAGAATGAGTTTTAGCCTAGAACCAGGGGTCGGGTTATAAGAAGATAATGCTGAAAACAAAACAAAGTTCTTCTTCTTCTTCTTCAGCTTTACTTTCCTTTCCTTTAAAAAGAAACCTTTTGTCCATAATAGGTAAAACTGCTGGACTGGATTTTTTTTTTTTTTTGAAGCTACGTTGTCTCCCCCATCTCCCCCAGCCAAAAATGGAACATGAAATACAAAGAGATGGAGGTCCGGAGGCTGCTAGATTCCTTTATTCTTCAGAGCTGCACTGAATCGCTTTTGTGTTTGGATATCGCCGAACAATAGGGTAACCCACTTTGAACTCACGAGAACTTCAGAGCTGCTCTGAAAAAGAAGAAGAAGAAGGGGGGATGCCATTCATATCTGAAGACACATGTGTATACAAGGGTAGGTGGAGGAAAGATGAAAGAAATCCTATCCTAGGTTTGACATTATTCTGTGGGGCATGTTACTTTTCAAGTTTAGATTCTGAGATCTGAAATTCACATATTGATCGGAACTAACCAGCCAGACGTTGTCTATCAGGATTATTCCATGTCCACCTGTGCATCCCCCCAGTACCCGTGATAGACAATTTGAAATTTGGGGGGGGGGGGGGAGCCAACTATTTCAGGTTTCAAATAGACAGTTTAAAGTAGAAGATAACACTGAAACCTTAAATAGCTGGTTCCTGGATATCATAAGGAGCACCTTTTCCAGTAGACAGCCAATGTGGTGTAGTGGTTTGGACTATGACTCTGTAGACCAGGGTTCAAATTCCTGTTCAACCATGGAAAGCCACTGGGTGACCCTGAGCAAATTACACCCTTTGAGCCTCAGAGGATGGCAATGGCAAACCCCCTCTGGAGAAACGTGCCAAGAAAACTCTATGATCAGTCCACCTTAGGGTCGCCATAAGTTGGAAATGACTTGAAGGCACAGAACAACAAACCTTTTCCAGTATGAGGCTCACCAAAATTTGAGATGAGCCAATGCTATTGTTTTATTTATTTATTTATTTATTTCTATTAAATGACTACAAAAGACCTAAAAATGTATAGATTTTGGATGCCCAATTCATGTCCTCAACAACCAAGGGCTGTTTTGTAGTACCTCCAGGACTTTGGAATACACTTCACAGGGTTATTCACATAGCCTCCAACTTTCCCACTTTGGCAGGGACAGCCCAACTCTGCTCTCCAACAGTCCCAGCTCCATCCTCAGCTTATTTCAGTCATGGCAAACTGAGTTCAAAGGGTAAAAGGAGTTTGCACTCAATTCACTCAGCAGGTAGGGGAGGAGGGGTGATGTCCTATCCCGCCCATGGCTTCAGGCAAAAGCAAACTTCTGCAGCCTCTAATAGCTTTGGAACAGAACACATTGTACTGTGTGACTCCAAAATGGTTCCTAAGAGAAATAAAAGGAATAAACACACATAAAAAAAAAAACCAACAGAGGAAGGAGATTGCCAAGCCAGTTAAGTTGGACTTTCCTTGAGGAGATCAGCTTTTCAGTTTTCCCTAATGTTTAGGTAGAATCTTTTATCCTGTAGTTTGCCTCCATTGCTCCATTTCCTAGTCTCTGGTGGAGCAGAAAGCATCCATCCTCAATGTAACATCCTTCCAAATAGTCAAACACGGCTATCATGTTTAAATAACACATTAACCTGTTTATGCTTAGTTTTGCTGGTTTGCTTCGCTCCACTCCCTTTTGGAGAGATATCAGTTCCTTGAGATGAGAAGGTGTCAACGCACTGCTTTCACTGGTTTCCAGTTTCAGATGATGGATTCAATGCTCCTCCAGGGAAGATTTAAAAGTGTTCCTCTTCCAGATAGGCTATGTATATGTGATGCCCAAGTAATAGAGGACCTAGCACATTATCCACTCGAGTGCCATCTTTATTCAAACTGTAGGAAACATTATCTGGGCCCCTTTCTGTCCAGCATGAGCAACTGGCCTGAGTTGAAAACACTCTCATTCTTTTTGAGTGACTCTAGTCATTCTGTGTCTCAGAAGGTGGCCCTCTTTGCATCCAAGGCTGCCAATAAGGAAAAATGTGGTACAAAGAAAGGAGTCTGCTTAATTTGCATAGCTTTACTCTGGTCCTCTGTTATTTTAATATAAGCTGTCATTGTAATTGTTTTAAGG
Source organism: Phrynosoma blainvillii (assembly GCA_026167975.1). NCBI lineage: Eukaryota > Metazoa > Chordata > Lepidosauria > Squamata > Phrynosomatidae > Phrynosoma > Phrynosoma blainvillii. The sequence goes on from JANUYF010000013.1 coordinate 12,603,973, forward strand.
TAAATTTGTAACAAGTTGAAATGGTCTATAGAATAATTAATTAAATAAATCACTCACTCACTCATTCACTCGTCTCTGTGTTCTAGGGCTGCACAGTGCCACAGAAAAGAAACTGGAACTTGTAGAATTTGAACATTGGAAGAGATTTTACAGTCTAGTCATTTTGAAAGAACAATGTTGCATTTGCATTATGAATATATTCATACCCGTATCGACTTGGAAGTCCCAATGGAGTCAGCAGGACTTACTTCTAAGTAAATATGTACAGGTGTTGGAATGCATGCATTCCTTTATGACAATCATTTTTCTGCCCAACCATATCATTCTTAATTAATTATATTCCGTATATCTCCTGGACCTAATTTTTTTACCCATTTCCCCACACCCACCCCATTTTTATCGTTATGGATAAAACTGTGTTGGAAATAAGAATAAATGAATTCCCTCGCTTTAACCTTTTAACCTATTTCTATTACCTTTGGAGATAAGAGGGTCACATAAAGCTAAATGGCCTGTGTTCTCAGAAGACCTTTGATTCTCACACTTCTGCTTCCTGTTATGTATTATTTTAACACATATGGTTGGAGGGGAGGGGGGACTTCTGATGAGAAACAAACAATTTCCTTTATTATCTGAAATGCTGATTACATTCCTTGTTTGAAGAGACTACATCTCAGATGTAAGTGGCTAAGAGGTTCCTGCCAATTAGACACTGCATCCATTAAACCTTCTATCCTCCTATAATAATTGGTCAGAACAAAGAAAGCCAGTCCCTGGAAAATAGAGGAATATTGATATATGGCAGAGCGGATGTGCTTTGATCTATGATGTTTTCCAAAAGGGTATGAAGGGTGGAATCTGAGAACCATTCAGAGCCTCACTCTGGACCTTTCCAAGTGGATCTATTCTGTTGCAGAATGAACTTTCTCCCTTTGTACTTTGCTTGTGTTGCCTGTGCTAATACAGACCCTCATTGCTGGGCAATGAACAAATCACTGTCATGTGACAACAACCACCCTGTGAAGTAGATTAGTCTGAGAAGGTACAATAGGCTCATGGTGTCTACATGAGTGTTATGTCATGGAGAGGCTGGGATTTGATCTTATCTATAGTATGTATTGAGAGCTGCTAGCATGGCATAGTGGTTTGAGCGTTGGACTGCAACTCTAGAGACCAAGGTTCGATTCTCTGCTCAGACATTGAAACCCACTGGGCAAACTTGGGAAGTCATACTCTCTCAGCCTCAGAGGATGGCAATGGCAACCCCCCTCTGAAGAGACTTGCAAGAAAACCCCAAGAGACCCAAGACTTGCCTTAGGGTCACCATAAGTTGGAAACAACTTGAAGACACACAACAACAAAAATAATGTGTATTACAGAGAGTATGGACACAGAATTCATACAGTGGAGGAGTTGTTGGAGCAAAAACTAATGTGGCTCTGGCACATTTTCCTTCCTATGTACAATGGAAAGTAAGATATTGCTTTTATTTCATGTTATCCCTGCCCTGCAGAACTGTGGTTTAATCATCAGCTAACAAACCAATATCCTGATCCTGGTTTCATACCCTGGCTCACAGTAGAGATGAAACCACATTTTCTCATGTCAAAGATAAGATTTAGCAGTAGGAGCAGAAACCAGGCAAGAATGAAATAGGAAACCTCAGCCAAATCTTTTAGCAGGAAGGAAGACATGAAAGGGGGATTTAGGGAGCAGAGAATGTATTATCCTTGTTGAAATTATCCACTGCCCAGCAGTCAACTTTTTGTCTAACAACAAGCAACTCAAACTGCAATTTTGTGCATATATACCTGGGAGTAGGACTCAGTGGGACTTATTCCTCATTCAGCATTCACAGCATCACACTCTCAGAGATCCAAGGGGGTTAAATTCTTGAGGTAAAGAGTTGGAATTTGGCTGGGGCTTCTGTATTCATAGAAACTCCATACAAGAGGATTCTGTTATTGCAACATTGTGACCTGAGAAGTCTAAGAAAGTGGTGGGATGCAATGAAACTAAGATGCAGCATAACAGAGGGTAAGGTCATTGCTGTTAGGCAGAGAGAGCCCGCTTGCTCAAGCTGCGGAATTTGACTGAGACCCCCTTTGACTCTAGCAGAATGTAAATCTTCCCTGATAGTGACATTGGGGGTTCAGTCTTTGTGCTGGGGAGGGTAACAATGGCTATCAAGGAAGCACCCCCAGCACCCTCCATGGTTAATCTGTTTTGGGTTTAGGGTCAGAGCTATGCATCTGAAGGAAAACGTTGCGGAAGAAGGTACCAGATACCCCTTTACATAATATCCAAAAAAGGATTTATACTGGCTGCACATGTATAAGTTACCAAGGTGGTTTTGGTCCTGAGTTATCACAAAAGGGACTTTTAAAAAAACATCTTGTTATGGTTGTATTTTCATTACTGTGGAGTGAGTCAAGTACTTCTGTAATTTTCTGCCTTATGTGCTTTACCTAGTATGCACCTTGGGCCTTATTCACACATTGTGGTTTTTTTTTTTAACCCAAACAATGCAAATAACCTCACTCACACATTCTGGGTTTGTTATTCACACCATGGAACCACATCTTCCCAGGAACCACATTGCTCCACATCTCTGCAAGTTCAGTTGCTACACGTGTAGGCACCCTTCCCTTGTCCCCGCACCCACTGTCACCCTTCAGCTGGACATAGGGGGGCAATCTCTTTTTCTCCCCCCCTCTTTTCCTCTCTCTTTCCTCTTTTCTCCCCAGGGGCAGCACTTTCTTAACCTGGTGGGCTGTCGATGATGCAAGTGCATTCGAACCCCATTAAAGGCATAGAGAGTTTTATCCTGAGTCTATTCAGGTCTATTTGCATCATTGTTTGCACAGCTGACAATGTGAATCTCTTGTAAAAACTCAGGGAAAAGCCCAGTATCGATTATCCCAGGGTTAGTGAGCTTTTGGGTAGCTTCCCACCAAACTTAATCGAGTGCATCTGGAATGCGTCTGAATAACAAATTCATCCTAGATCATTGCCATTGTGCAAATAAACCCTTGAACTGGAGCGAGGCAGGTACTTCTGCATTTTTCTGCCTTATGTGCTTTACCTAGTATGCACCTTGGGCCTAATTCACACGCTGTTGTTTTTTTACTGGAATGATGCAAATAACCTCCCTCGTGCATTCTGGGTTTGTTATTCACCCCATGGGCTTTCCAGGAACCACATTGCTCCACCTCTCTGCAAGTTGTGCGCTATTTGCTATTCTGCCTCAGACAGCAAAATGTCTTGGAGGGGGAATGTGAAGGCTGATTGAGATGTTGATCTGAACCAACAAGCCACAACCGCCTTGTACACATGTACAGAAACATTCCAACTTCTCCAGTGTTAATATCTCTAGCATTTTTCTCTTCTCTTCCTTGCCACCAAATGCAGCTGCTTTGTCAATACTCATTAGGATACTACCATTGAAAGCTGCCTCAGCTGATCTGTTTAATCGCTCTCCTTGCCACATTTAGCCTCTATCTCTCTTGCAATCTGATAGTGTATTATCCTTGCAAATTATCCATTGTCTCACAGACAGCTTGTTAGCTGGCAAGGGGTACTTCATTCCATAACTTTATTCTCCAGACCTGAATCTTTCAACATGCTTATCCCTTTGGAAAGCTCTTTTTATATGAAACTCTGTTCTTACAGTAAACTTTCTTCTCCTTTGCCTGAAGATGCCCAGCCACTTCTTTACATGAAATGGCTTGCTGGTGTTCTATTTAGACTTGGCCAGGGTGACCTGATGTCCTTACCGCCAAGGAGGACAAGGCACTGTAAAATGTGGGCCAGTCGAGAAAAAAATGTAGGACATTCCCAAAGAAAAGCTACAACACAAATGTAAATATAAGTGACTGCTTCTTTTAGTCATGCCCAAAATGGAGGGTATTTCTGGAATTCCTCCTGGACAAAAGGCTAAAATGTAGGATGCATTCTGGAAAAGGAGGATGTCTCACTTGGGGCGAGATTTCTAATGGTAGTATTTCTTTTTAGTTTCTCTCTGTGTCGAAAAAGGACATCTATTCCAAAACGATCTCTCTACCCAAGAGGCGCTGTAAAACAAGGGCTGGAAAGAGACTAAACTCTCTCATCCAGACTGACAGAAAATAAACCCAGGTTCCTAATCAGCTGAGAAAACTTTATCCCTCATTTTCCCTTCTTGCTTATCCTGCTCAGTGCCATTTGCAACCCAGCCTATGAGCTCCTCTTGCGTGCATCAAGTTAATAGAATTAACACCTAACTCACACTCTTAGCATTTAATGTGTTGCTCTGCTCTTTGTAATTCCATGCCAGATCAAACACGGCACACTGGCCTATGTATAAACATTGTGGCATTACATGGGATTTCAAGCCTTTCTCCCCCTTTAATGTGGGGTTTATGTTCTAACATGCTGAAGAGCCTGGACTGAGCAACCCCAAAATGCAGCTCAAGTTTCATGTTTGCCACTCACAAAGAGGCAAACCATATAACCTCAGTCATTTTTGCAAAGGGAGTAGTCAATGAAGAATCCAATATTTTATAAGCCAGTAAACTCCATATAGTCCCATGCTTCTCCAGCCTAGCTTTCCAGAGTCAACTATGTAGGTCCATCTCTCTGACTTGCCTAGTCTTTTAAGACTTGAAGGCACACAACAACAACAACAATGGAGTAGACCTACAAAGCCTTCCAACTAAATAGCTATTTTTTTGGGGGGGGAGGGGGGACTGGTAATCTTAACTGAAACCAAACATCTCTTTGGGTGGAGGTGGGTTTCATGAGTGAGTACACTGTGCGTGTTGTGACTATGCACAACGCTTTTGAGCTCTTAGCAGATTATCACTTGCAGTCTGTGAGAGGAAGACCTCTGTTATCTACCAGGCAAGTGATCCCGGATTAGGCATGCAAATCTTTTCTTATTTCATTCTCACGGGTGGAAATAAAAGCATTGCAAAAGTCTTCTCGCCACTGGGTGAGACTGCAAGCAATTTTGCAAAAATTCTGAGGATTTTTTCACATTCCAGGACATTTTTTGCACAAATTTCATTTGTACAACATTTCATATATACAGTCAGCCCTCCATATCCATAGATTTTTTAAATCTATGGATTCAAGCATCCATGGCTTGAAATTTTTTAAAAAATGTATAAAACCCAAAAAGCAAATCTTGATTTTGCCATTTTATATGAGGGATACCATTTTATTATGCCATTGTATTTAATGGGATTCGAGCATCCACAGATTTTGTTATCCATGGGGGGTGGGTTTCCTGGAACTAAACCCCAGCAGATACCATGGGCCCACTGTATAGGTGTGCATTTGCACACATATAAGATATTTCCTCCCCATACAAAAACTTTGTGCAGAATGCATCAAAACTGGTTTTGTGAGCTCTTCCCTGTCAGAGCAGTCTGGTGGCACAACAAACTATAAATTGGAGGATTCTATAGGTTGGTGCTTTGGCAGTTAAAGTGGTCTCAAACTGCATTAATTCTCCAGTGTGGCCGCAGTCTATAGACTGTAGAAAATGAAGTCCCTCTAGTCTTGTGGGGGAAAAGAGCTTGCTTTTGTTATCCAGAGTTTCCCAATATTACAATTTTGTGGTCTATGGTCTGTGAAGAGAGTGGTTTCCTTTCCTTTCCTTTCCTTTCCTTTCCTTTCCTTTCCTTTCCTTTCCTTTTTCTTACAAAGCTATAAGCATACCGGTGCAAAGACATGGCAGTCATTACAGGGTTTCCATAAAAAATGTAAGCACTATTGTACTTTCCCCAGGCTTCTTGACAGATAAGCTGGATGCTGCCATACAGAAAGAAGGTGAGACAAAGCCAAACAGAGGATAGATAGATGCATAGAAAGATAGACACTCATTGAGGAAGGGTTTACTGTGTGCTTTAGATTTCTTGTAAGTAATTTGAAATAATAAATGAAGTTCTTTAGGAATTGCTAATTCCACATTTCCTTGTCTTTGGTGTATGGCATGATCTTTTGAACCCTATATTCAACCTGTTACATCAACCTGTAACTTAAATACGAGTTATATATTTGTATTTATCTGGATACATTCCATTCCCAACTGCAAGTATTCCATAGCAGGAAAACAAAACAGAAACTATAAGGTAAATAAGGGTGTAGGAATGGAGGAATTTATTTTAAAAAGAGGGAATAAAACATGGGAAGGTGGTGTTGATCTCCCACACTGGATTGCTACTTGCTTTGAACATGCATCTGTGTAAAAAAATATGTATGTCTGTGTATTCTTCCATAAATGAAAACATGTCTCAGTGACTCTTTTGCAAGAAAATGGCAAAAGAGTCTTGTGGTAGCTTAAAGATTAACAATTTATTTGACATTATCTTTCATTTATGGTACTGCCCCCAACTATCCCATACCCAACGAATTCACCAGCCACACAAGACTAGGTGAAAGGGATGCCACAAGACACAAAAATGCCACAGAAACAAAACATCCAGAAAATGGCCAAGGATGCCAACTTTTCAGAAAGCCAAGGACACCAAATTCAGTAGATACACAAGACTAGATGAGAATGATGCCACAAGTCACAGAAATTGCTAGGAGTCACTTTCTACTATCCAATCCAGGCAGAACATTGGTGTCCTGGAAAATAACCCAGAACACCAATATTCCAGCTAGCCATACTTACCAAATTCACCAATTGTGGATAAATGAATGGGAGTGATAGAACAAGCTAGAAGCAAGCAAACAAACAAAAAAACAAAATCCAAAAACATAGGACTCAGGCCAAACTTCTGTAATCTAGAACATGTCCCCAAATGCTAACTTTCCTGGAAACTATGTCCGACTAGGCCAAGGAGGTGTTTCCTGTGGAATTTTTGTGGCTTTGTGTATGGCACTCATCTAAAGTTGTGGGTTTCTGATGAATTGGTAGGTTCACTGGTTACATCTTTTCCATCTTTTATATAATGCACTTGTATATAAATTGAACTGATAAGATAATAAAATACAAGTTACAAAAATTACAAATAGATTATGTAACTGGGAGGAGAAACTGGAGACTAATCACTGTTCCAAAATGCAATCGGGTGAACATTCTGGTAGAATTCTGGTAGAATTTAAACACCATGTACAAATAGATTTGCACTCTAAAGCCTAAATGACCAAGCACCAGGAGAACTCTGAACTGAAGCCAGGTATATTGCCAAAAAGACACCATCTGCAGCCCAAAAGAAAGAGAAGCCTCAAGAGTTGATAGATGAAACTCTTCTAACAGTTAAAGACAGACAGGAAGCAAAAGAAAAAGGTGACAGAAATAGGGTCAGAATCCTGAACCCAACTGTATATAGGGACAAAGAGAACTATTATAATAATCAATGCAGAGAAATAAAGGATGAAACTCACCCCCCCCCCCAAAAAAAAAGGTAGAACAAGAGACCTCAGCTGCAAAATCTGAGAAATCAAAGGGAAATTTAAACCAAGCATGGGGATATGACCAGCAGGGAAAAACACTACATGATCAAGAAGAAATAAAAATATGATGGAAAGAATACACTGGGGAACTACAATACAAGAGATGAAAGAATTACAGATTCATTCAAGGAAGAACCATTTGAAATTAAACCCGCCATTTTAGAAAGTGAAGTAGAAGCTACACTCTGGGTACTAGGGAGAAATAAATAACCAGGAACAGATGGCATACCAATAGAGCTGTTTCAAGCTATAAAGATAGAATCAACATGAATTCTAACTAAAATCTGCCAACAAATATGTAAAAAAACAACAACCACCTGCTGGCTTACAGATTGGAAATGCTCAATATACATTCTAATCCCCAGGAAACAGGATATCAGTGATTGCAATCACCACTGGCCCTTTGCATTAATTTCCCATGCAAGCAAAGTGATGCTCAGAATTTTACAACTAATATTTTCACAGTATATGGAGCAGTTATCCAAGCTAGGTTCAAAAAGGAAGAGGCACTAGGGACCATATTGCAAACACACATTGGATAGCTTTCCCCCCTTTTTTTCAAACAAATACATTAATGTAACTTAAATATATTAATCCATTACTTTTTTTTCCTTTTTGTACTGTAATATTTCTTTTAATTTTTATTTATTTTATGTACTTATTTCCTAATTAATTAATTTTAATGACATCATTATGTATACAAAGTTCAATAGGATAGAATTTTTGCTGTCTGCATTTCTTTTCTGACCATTATTATTATTTGTTTCATGTCATGATTATTACAGATTTTTTTTTTTTTTGGTTGAGGGGTATTAAAAGAATAACTTGCAGTAGGTGTTGTGTATGCTAGGTGTGCCACTGGATCCTGGCAGTATGGAATCATAGGCCCATATCAGACAGTTAGTTCTAACTAGGATAGACCCACTGAATCAATGGGAACTTAATTTGCCAGTATTTGCACAAATTGTGTTGATTCAACAGGTTTAACTTGAGTTGGTAATAACAACTGGATTAAGGCTAGATACTACATGAATGAATATTTATTTATTGGACCATGTATGTACTTTCTTTTTGCCCCAACCAGATCACACTGTCTCACATCTTTCTCTGATGTAATCCATATCCTCTAACATTTCACATTTCAAGCAACATCATGGCAAAGGTTATTAATGAGGAAGAATGCACACCTTAGGAGAAGCTGTAGCACTTTGATTTTTGCCTGAGTCTACAGGGAAGGGACAGATTCTTCCCCTTCCTGTCGTTCCCCCCTCATGAATTAACTGAGTGCAAATTTTGCACTTTCCCCCTTTTGTCTTCAGTTTACTTCAACTGCTGTAAACTGAGCTGAATGGCAGAAAGTGAGAGAAAGAAAAACATAATAATAATAATAATAATAATAATAATAATAATAATAATTTTATAATAATAATAATTTTTATTTAATACCCCGCCCCTCTGAGAGCAATCGGGGCGGCTTACATCATAAAAATCATCACAACAGTTAAGAACAATTCCCCCCTCCCCCCCCTTAAAAAAACATTAAACCAATTACAATTAAAACAAATTATGAAAAGGTACATTCCATCATAAAATCACATAATAACCCATGACAAGGAAAGAGTACAGGCGGGAGTAAATAAGGTTCTTAAGAAGACCTAGTCATAAAGGTCTTAAAAGGTCATATGGCCATAGAAGAAGATGGTGGGGGGAGGATCATCAAAGGGACTGGAGCCTGAGCCGGTGGTTATTCCGGGAAGGCCTGCCGGAAGAGATCCGTCTTGACAGCCTTCTTGAAGCTGTCAAGTGATGTCAATTGACGGATCTCCTCCGGCAGGCCATTCCACATTTTGGGGGCAACAACAGAGAAGGCCCTCTGGGAGGTAGTCACCAGTCTCGTTTTTTGAGACTGTAACAGATTCCTCCCAGAGGACCGGAGGGTGCGGGGAGGATTGTATGGGAGGAGGCAGTCCTTAAGATAGCCTGGACCCAAGCCATTTAGGGCTTTAAAGGTAATAACCAACACCTTGTACTGGGCTCAGAACATGGACATTTCAAAAGCAGATGAAAAACTGGGATGACAGAGGATTGATCAGAACTGCCCCTGCCAACTAGGACATTTGAAGAATATTCTAATTTAAGTTGATGGCACTCCACTTTACTGACTTGCTCAGAGATCTTCAGATACAGAGCTATGTTAATAATCAAATAAATAGGTAACCTTGATGTTTTCATGTAGACAAAAATGGCTACGTTTGAAATCATCTCTCTCTCTCCTTTCTTTGACTATCAAGGGCTCTAACAAACAACAGGTGGAACATCCCAAGCAGAGATCCGTATAATCGAATCTCCAACATCTGACTGAGCTGCAGCCTTTGATGGAGGTTTTCTCCCTCCCTCCTTGCACCCGTGAATAACATCTTTCCAACAATGAAGACTTTGTTCATTGCAGGAAGATTTCCATTAGTTTTCCTCAGCTTGGGTAATCACACTAGAGATATACGAGATCGCTAGGTAATAAATGACCATAAGGGCATTACATAAATCTCCTCATGTTTGAAAAGGATAAATGGAAAGCAAACATCCCATAACTTAGTTGTATCATTAGCCATAAATAAAAAGCGAGAAAAAGCACACAAGGTGCCAGCAGTTTCACTACGTTTGTGAAGGATGGCAAAGCATGGTGGGATGTGTGGCTTGTCAACCTTCTGGAAAGATGAGCCAAGCAAGCACTCTGTAAAATATATGTGCTTCTTTCATCCTTGGCTGAGTTGCTTGCTAACAGGCAGGGATGACTGGGATCAGAACTGAGTGCCCCTGAGTGTCTGACATAGTTTTGGGCATCTCAAGGAGGATTGGTTGCTTCCCTCTGGAGGAAAGAGTCTGAAATTTGGATTCTAATCTGTTGCCAGAAGGTGGAAGAATCCACAGATCAACAGAAGAGCTTCTTCTTTGCAATGGCACCTTGACCACCACCAAGTTCCTGAATGCATCTTTAGATCTTTCTTATAACTTCTTCGCAATGAAGAGCTTGGATTTTTTCCAAAGGAAACTATTTATGTTAACATCTAGGGGCAAAAAGAAACTGCTGTACCTTAGGAGAAAGAGGAAGCTGCTATCCAGTGTCATCTCCTTCTCACTTCCCCACTCTGGAAGGAAAATCCTGGAATCTGGACTGCTTAGGTGAGCAAGGGAATTGTCACTCACTGTCAAGGACCAAAGTTGCCCATTTTCAGTTTTTTCTTACTACTCACACTGGGAAAGAAAAGGAAAAAAACCTCAACTAGGTCACCAGGTCCTAGGGGCCAAAGGAAACTACAATATACTGGGGCCAAGGAAACTACTATCTATATTCATTTCATTCACCTTACTGTCCCCTCTGGAGAGAAGAACTTGGAAAATGCACTGCATCACCAGTGTTTGGGAGCCAATTGCTCTTGGCCCTTCTTAATCTTGACTTACCCATTTCCATATGTCGATTTACCCATTTCCATATTGTCAAGATTTAGGAGATTATCACATGGGAGGCTAAAGTGTCTTTAAAGTGCCTTTAAATTGTCAATAACATGCGATCAGGGTTCCCATGTTCGCACATTTGTTGCATCTGTAAAGTGTCTGTAAAGTGTCATGGATGCATCCCCAGCTCCCCCTCGCCTATCCTGTCAGTAACGCATCCTTAGAGCTCTCATTTTTCAATAATGTGATCTTCCGTTATTGAAAAATGATGGCTCCAAGGACATTCCAAGTGTCCATGACACTTTACAGATGTGACAAATGCACAAGCATGTGAACCCCGACCGCATGTTAATGACAATTTAAAGGCACTTTAAAGACACTTTAGCCTCCCTTGGGTTAATCTCCTATGTCTTTAAGATATCTGAATTAAGGAATCTATTTTTTATTATTCTGTACAGCAGACTTTTGCAATCTAGCACCTGCCAGATATTTTGAACTATAATTCCCATCACTCCTGATCACTGGTATGGGAGCTGTATTCCAAAACATCTGTAAAACATCTGTAAAGCACCAAGTTAGGGAAGGTTGCTAAAGAATATTATTTAAATTGATAAGAGAGGTAGGAAAGTTAATGTAAAAATAACACTACACTATATTTATAGTACAGAGCTTGAAATTGTATATTAGTTATGTTTATATTGAAAAGTGATGTTAATTTTATTTTGTTAATTCTGATTTAAATTTACGTTATGTTTTTGTAATAAAAACCTTCCGGAAGGAGAAAAATTCCCTTCATATTTCACTGCTCTCCCATCCCTGTTTGAGCTTAGGAAAGAGCTTTAAGGATTTTGGAAAACCCCATTTCTCATCCACCCTTACACTTAACAGGAGTGAGTGAAATTTAAAGAAAGGTTCACACACAGGAAAGATGTGGGAAACAGGAATCATTATCTACACATCTGAGAAAAACCAGAAACTCTTCTCCCTCCCGGCCAAACAAGCACCTACAATAAAATATATGAAACAGGTGTACTTGGTTGGTACATATTATTTTTTAAGAAACAACAATCAATAAGTATTATTTACAGAAAAAGACAATTCAAATGTATCATTGGTACTGCTCAGTATCTGAGCAACATCAACCTGCTGCTGTTTAGCTCCTCTTCTCTGTCAATTTCTCCTTCCAATGACCTCCAGATCTCTTGTTTCACAGAACATGTCATCTGAAAGACAAAATAAAGAATTACTAAGACAAAAATGGAAAGAAAACTACATGACATTCACAACACATTCAAAATACTCAATATATTCTTTTTTGTTTTCAGAAAATCAAAAGCAGCTTAGGGGAAGAGACCATTCCTTTGGGCAAGGCTTACCTTAAAATGTTACTCCACAATGTCTGAAGAAGATATCTTCTCACAAATGGCCATACATACTGGATGGTGGCAAGAGGTGCACTTCACCAGCAGATCTTTTCCCTTCTTGGTTGTAAGGCTTACTGCTGTTTCCTTCCTGTACCAGGAGACCATATTATTAAATCCAGGAAGGTATGGTGATGGCCCATCCACTTCTTGCTTGAAGTCTGGCACAAAACAGTAACACCAATACCAGTACAAGAAAGAGAAATAAATTAATTTTGTCATTTTGATCCCTTTATTTTCATAATCATAGGCTGACCTTCTATGGGTTACTCCCAACATGTACTAAAATAAACAAATCTCCCCATAGACTTCTGCATTTATTAAAACACCTGATATTGAAATTAATAATTAGGCACACACTCAGGTGCATGTATGAATACTTAAATGCCTCTCTGTAGTACAGGTTGAGTATCCCTCAGTTTCCTCCCCCCACTCCATTTTGGAATATTTGCATATACATAATTATATATTTGCATATACATAATTTGATATCTTGGAGATGGGACTTGAATCTAAACATAAAATTCCTGTATGTTTCATATACACCTTATACACATAGCCTGATGGTAACTTTATACATAATATTTTTAATAGTTTTGTGCATGAAACCAAATTTGTGTGCATTGAACCATCAGAAAGCAAAGGTGTCACTATCTCAGCCATCCATGAGGACAATTTTGAATTTTGGATTATTTTGGATTTCAGCATTCCAGGTAAGGGATACTAAACCTGTATTTTTAATCTCCACTTGGATAGACAAAGGGTGTATTCACACTGCAGAAATGAAGCAGTTTGATACCAATTTAATTGCCATGTCTATCCTACAGAATCCTGGGATTTATACTTTGGCAAGGCACTGGAGCTCTCTGACAGACTAGGCTGAATATCTCACTGTACAAATCCTAGGATCCCACAGGATGGAGCTAGAGCAGTTAAAGTGGTGTCAGACTGTTTTATCTCTGCAATGTGGATACATCCAGAGTGCGCTCTAATAGCAATCATTAATAAACTTCACTGAAATCTTCCTCAACTGCCACAAAACAGCTTCATTTAATCAGTGTCAAAGCAGTTTTCGTCCTTAGGGAAACATAAACATGTTTCTTTTACAAATTTCAAATGCTGGGCATTTCTATCTGCAATTGTTATTTTTTTTTTAAAAAAAAATCATTTAAGTATCCTATTTTTGGTCCCAAATTCACTCACTACCCCTTACCCCCCTTCTCCTCCCCATTTCTTGGCTCACCTCTTTCAAAGTCTTCCTCCTCGCCCATATTTTCAGCAACATCTGTGTTGTCCTTATCCATTTGTGGTGTCCTGTTTTCTTCATCCATTTCCATTGTCTTCCTTTATGTGATGGTCATGCGGACACCTCTTCTCTGGGTCTGTACAGTGTTTTTGCAATCCCCCTCTTTCTTGCTGTGTGTCTCACTCTATCCAAACTCTCTCTCCATCACTCTGTCCGCACCTATGCCTGCTATTCTCTTCTCCCCCTTGTCTCTCATTCACCCCCTCTTTTGGTCCAACACATGCCATATAATTCCTCTTCCCGCTCTTCTTTCTCTCCTGTTCTTTGCTGCCCTACCTGCCATGCTGGCTACTTGCACCACCATAAATGAAAATCCCCAGCAAAAGTGACAGTGGAGATCACAAATGCGGAGGGAACAGTGCATTTAATTTTTTGAAAAATGTGCCTCATAGGCTGCATCAGCACTGCAGCAATAATCCAGTTTGACACCACTTTAACTGCCAAGGCTCAATGCTATGGGATTCTGGGAATGGTAGTTTGTTGTGGCACCAGAGCAGAGCACAACTAATATTAAAGCTCGGGTTCTGAGAGCATTTTCCTTCCCTTCATCAAGCACCATGGAAAGATGATCTTTTCTGAGAAAAATGACACTTCTTTACATTTGCTCTCTACCTTGTAAGGGTCCTATGGATTCCAATTAGAGGTACAGACAACCTCCGGACTTTGCTTTTTAAAGCATTGCCATTCCCCCTTCAGCCATCATGCCTTGAGGTAAATGGTCATATAAGGTGTTTGTCTGACAAATACATACAAGCCTAACTTAAGATTGTACTGCATCCCTTCGCTCCCATTTTAAGACTATTCCAACTGCAGATGGGAGGTTTTCCATTTGCCTGACAGCAACCTTTCATTCTCGTCTCTCTTTTAAAAATGGTTTAACATCCAGATAAAGAATTTCAATAAACTAACCAACTTGATCATGACTTTGTGACATTTCAGCATGTCCTAAAGAGAGATCGAAAAGATTATTTGGAGTAAAACTCCCAGAATCCCCAAGAACCTGGAACTTGTAATCCAAAAGTCAACTTTCCCAAGCTCTCATCCTAAATAAAATATGACTCTACATGGGTTTCCCCCCCTCTCTCTGAGACACACACACACACACACACACACTTGTTTTTCAGCAAATTTTGAGGCACCGTTGAGTGTGTCGATCCATTGCATGCCTGCTTTTGTTTTCAGATTGATTCCAGCAACAATTGCAATCTTTTCTTGAGCTACGAAGCCCAAACATCTGGCTTCAGAGGCAAGCCTAGCTCACATTTCTTTTCTAGGGCGATGCAAAAGTAGAGGTGGGCAAACGTTCAAAGGATGATTGCAGCCCTTCCCCAGACACAAATACACATAAATGAGAAATGCCAGATTCGTCTCTTTCAACTCTTTCCCTCTCCTGTTTCTTTTTAGTTACACCCATGATGAGGAATGTTACCAACGCTACAGATGAAAGCAGGGACACACTTGTAACCAGTACTGTAATGGAGCCAGGACGTGCAGTGTCAAAACAGCATGACTTTTTACTTAGCAAGAGTGAAGATGTCATCTAAGTAACCCTCCCCCTCCTTTTTTTCCCTTAGCCACAGTCTTCCCTGTAACTTGGTGGGTGGTTGATTTTTTAGCAATAAAGGACTATTATGAGCGATTACTATAGGAAGATAATGGCCAAGATCCTGCAACAGAGGCTATGATGTATAATGTTAGGATGACAGAGCTACATCACTGAAACACTACGCAACCATGCTAGTGAATTGCATGATGCTCTATGGGACACTGCAAGAGATATTTCGGTGCAATGAAGGCTCTTGCTGTACAATGGGACACATTATGCATCAGGACATATTACGCATGGGACTCTTTGTACATCGGGACATGTCATGCATTGGGACACATTGTGTATCAGGACTTTTTGCAACAACCATGTTGCTGGGTTGCTTTCACAGTAATCCCAATGGCATAGCTATGTCTCCACTCTCTTCTGAGAAAGCAAATATTGTGCAACAGTGCAATTCAACTTTATGCAATCATAAGTCAAGGGATGCAATGGCTTAGTGGTTAAGATGCCAATTCTGAGGTTTGGAAGATCAGAAGGTTGGCAATTCAAGGCCTGAGTGCCACATGATGGGATGAGCTCCTGTCACTAGTCCCAGCTTCTGCCAACCTAGCAGTTTGAAAGCATGCAAATGCAAGTAGATAAATAGGTACCACTTCGGTGGGAAGGTAACAATGTTCAGTGCAGTCATGCTGGCCACATGACAACTGGAGTAGTCCTTGGACAACGCTGGCTCTTCAGCTTAGTAATGGGGATGAGCGCCACCCCCTACAGTCAGTTATGACTAGACATTCATGTCAAGCGACTACTTTTCCCTTTACCTTTAAGTCAGTTTACGATGATGTAGCTTTCCCTACAAATGGAGACTGAAGTCAAGAGATCAGAAGAAAACTAGGAATTTGGGGGGCAGCAATGAAAGGACTAGAAAAGATCTTAAAGTGTAAAAATATACAACTGAGAGCAAAAGTTAGAATCGTACAAGACATTGTATTCCTCATTACCATGTACGGATGTGAAAGTGGGACAGGGAGGAAAGCAGATGAGAGGAAAATCAAATCATTTGCAGCTGGTAATAGAGGGATGAAGGCATTGTGCAGGCATGAGGTGAGATGAGGAAAGTGAAACCATGGAAGAGAAGTGTATTAAGAGGGTGCAAAGAACCAAAAAAAGAAAAAGAAAAAAAAAAGAAAAAAAGGGGGGGTACAAAGCGAGGTAAAGTGCAAGGGTAGAGGTGAAGTTTGTAAGTCTGCCTGCATTTTCCTTTGCACCATCCCTTGTGAGTCAAATGGCAGTCACTCTCATGGGCTTCCTATGATATTTTCATGGATCTGTACCTTTTTGTCATCAGTTAAAAATAATAATGGCAAAAAACAACAACAAATGCTGTAGTAATTTGAGTAAAACAGCATTACAACTGCCTGTCCATGAATTGTAGATCATAGAATCATAGTTGTTGTTCTTGGAGCTTATCACACACTTAAATAAACTGGTTTACCTGATCTGGCTTAAAAATAAATGTGGGTGGCATCCAGACCCTATCGTAAGGGGTTTGCCACTGAAATCACCACCCGGGACCATCCTGGGGCCATCCCCACTCCTAGAGCCACTCAGTGTGGTTCTTTTCAAAGCCGGGAGTTTTCCGGCTTGAGAAAATGGCCACTGGAGTGGGTCCAGGAGTGGGGATGGCCCCAAGATGGTCCTGGGTGGTGATTTAGGTGGCAAAACCCTTGGGATAGGATCCAGATGCCACCCACATTTATTTTTACACCGGATCAGGTAAACCAGTTTATTTAAGTGTGCGATAATCTTCCTTGTTCCAACACCCACCATCATACCAGGACGGTACACAGCCACTTTACGTGGTTCCAGTTTTTCTATTAATCCCCACAAAAACCCTGTAAAGTAGATTTTTCTGAAAGGTAATGATGGTCCTAGGCCACATGATAAAATCCACAGTTAAGAAAGGATTTGAACTTCGGCCTCTCTGTTTCAAGTCCAGCACTTTAAACATCACTCTATACTACCGTAGTTCTCTCAGAAAGCAATTAGTATAAAAAAATGGTACCGAGTAATAGAAAAAAATATAACTATTAATGTGCTGAATTTGCATAACTAGAATGCAAATAAATAACATGCATAATTTACATAATTTACATACAGTGCATATTAGATGCTTTGTTGTCTTTTATGATTAATTTTTATTAGTTTTGAGTACAAATAGTCTAATTTTCAACCAAAGATAATGGAACAGAAGGAAAAAAAGAGTAGAAAAGAAACAGAAGAAAAGAAGAAAAGGGAGGGGGAAAAGAAATACAACTAATATACACTAGTTCTGACTGTAATGAAAATAAAAATAAAAAATAAAAAAATATTATTCTACCATCACAGATCCAACTTAATAATCCTAGAAGTACTAATAATCATAACCACAGATTATTAGATCGTTGGATCGTTGGATAAATGGTTTCCAATCTTTCAAAAAGTATTTAAATGGCTTATCTTTTAGCATGCACACTAATTTGACCATTTGGACTAACTCAGCCACCTTAACAATTCACTCTTCCATTGTCAGTGCTTCAGTCCAATTCCAGGTTTGAGCAAACAATATTCTTGCTGCTGTTGTCATACATCAAAGAAGTGATACATCCCTCCTATCCAGTTCCTTATCCATAATGCCCAACAAAAAACATTTCTGACAACATGACAAAAATCTAGCTTTAACATTTTTTGGGTTGGACATATAAATCTCAGACTTTATATTAATCTTAGACCTTTTATTCATCTTATTTTAATCTTAAGTAAAGCTATTAAACTAAGGGGCTCAGCAGATAGCGCAAAGCGCCATCTTGGAGCCAGGGAAGAGGAGGAGCAGCCAAACACCAGACACCCCAACCCCTTCCCGAGGACATCATCAGAGTGTGCGCTGTTGCACACGGCGAGCGCTCTGATGATATTCTCCTGGCACAGTGTCCGGTGTCTCTTCAGGTGCCCCTTTTGCCCGCTCTGGAAGGAGTTGTATTTTAGCGCTCCTTCCAGGGCCAGCAGAAGGGTGGATTGGGGCCACTGCATGTGTTAGCAGTGGCCCCAATCCTCCGCCTCTCAGGGTGGCCTACGGCCACCCATCTGCATCCCCCCCTTAGATTTTGCCTTCTTACAAGTCCACCTCTTATGAAAAAAAAGCAGTCCATCTTGACATCCTCAGTGTTGATTTGAAACGTTCAGGGCTATTTTTGACACTTTATTTGGGGTCATCTATATGCCATCTTATAAAAGTTTTATTTTAAATTACAGCACAAAGTGAAATGTGTATCTTTGGACAACATTTTTTCCTCATACATCCTTGTGGGCATTGTGCACAAAATTTTGGGCCCACCTTATCATATACTCTTCTGTCTCTAGTTTCAGGCTCATCTTCTGTCTCTGGTTTAAGAAGCAATTTATATACTTTTTAAATTGCATGGGCATTGTCTTTACACAACTCTAAATAAAACTCATTATCTCTAACTTCCATGGCTGTGTTTCTCTTGTCTTGGTTAAATCTGTCCTTATAAGCAAACCAGTTAAAATCTTTGCCTTCCATCTCTCTTGATCTAAATTCCCAGCTATCTTGTTCAAGATGCAAAAAATTGTCATACAGCAACCATCTCCAATTTTTAATCCATTCTTGTCTTTTTAAAAAAAGGCTTCCTGTGGTGAGGTAGCTAATATTATCTTATGGAAAAGTCTTTGCTACTTAAAGGAGGGCTTTTCTAATACAATGATTTTTAAATTCAGCATGTATCTTAATTTTATCATACCAAAGTAACCATGCTAATCAAATCTTAAATCATGGCCTTCAAGTACCAAGAGTCTCACATCTCTAAGCAATATCCATGCCTTCAAACTATACAAAACAGGAGGCCTTATAATACAATTTAACATTAGAGACTCCTTAGCATCATGCAGTATTTTAAGTTTTATTCTGGTTTTCTTTGCCTTCCAGACAAATCTAGCTATCTATCTCTAATAGATACACAAAAGGCATATAACAGGGATTGTTTGAAAGACAAATAAAAAGCCTTGGCAAAACATTTGCCTTTATTAATACAAGTCTACCCAAGTTTGTTTGTTTTTTAAATCATATTAGATGCTTTGTTTTGAGGGTCTGGAATATGAAAACTCTACTTGCTAACTCGGGGGCAGAGAACCTCAGGCCATTGGGCCAAATCTATCCATTCTTGGATTTCCCCTTCCAGCCTCTGTTCTTCTCAAGATGTTCACACTCTTTTTTCTATGACACTTTTCTTTTATGGTTTCCCAGTTTTTGCATAGTTTTTCCCATTCTAAAAGTTTGAAATGCTTCTCTGGACATCAAGCCTTTTGGCAGGAAGAGTTTTAAGCTAAAATACGTTGGTACTTTTATTCTCACACTTTTGGTTTGGCCATGCCCACAACTAGAATGTGGGCCCCCCAAACTTCTGTGAATCTGAATTTGTCCCTCAGGAAGAAAAAGGTTCCACAACCTGCTGCGACTTTGATCCTTTTTCTTAACTGGAGATGCCAGGGATTGACCCCACGATCTTCTACATGCAGATCTTCTGCTCCATTACTGACCTATGTAGGTCCTTGTAAGTCACCAAAGCAATTCAAAACAGAAATGGAAAAGCCTCCATGAGGGTTTTTATGGAGGGAAGAACTTCCAGGAAGTATGATAGTTAGGGCCTTTTAGCATATTGTTGGAAGAACTCCACAGTGTTAAGTACATTTCCCTGGATGGACACTGAAGACTCTGGCTGCATCATTCAGAAAGGTTTCTGCACCAATTGTTATAAGCAAGCAAAGAGGTTCTCCTCATTGAACAGGTGTCACACAGATTATCTCATCAGCTAATCCAAAGCTGCTTGTGGGTTGATTGGTTTTCTTCCCTCTTGTCTACCCCCTATTTTTAAAAAGGGTAGGTATAAATAATAGTCACCATCCCCCATTACGCACTCTGAAATCTGAAAATGATATGATAGCCCCTTCAAACTCAGGGACTGTACACAGACACACCCAGAGAGATATACACACACTGCAACAAGTTTTGCTAGGTGTCCTTAGTACTTGAGAAAATATCTGCCTCTTGTTTCACCACACATGACAGTGTAGGAAAAGAAATGTGTGTATGTCACAGACACTCAAACAGCAGCAGCTGGTGTCTACGTCTTTGTGGTGATGAATCTGTTCCAGGTTTTAGTCTGAATTTTAAAGGAGTTGGCCAATGTGTTGAACCTATTTGGGGGTAAGGTCCACCACCATGGACAGCTCCTTTAAAGCACAGGTTGAAACATGGAGCACATTCATTGTCCCACTATCAGGGAAGGTGCAAGCCACCCCTGCTCCCAGGGACAGGGATGGGTCTAGGTTTATATTATATGGCAAAGCACTTACTAAAGCAGGGGTAGGCAACCTTTCCCCTTTAAGAGCCGAGGGACTTCAGCTCCCAGAATCCCAGGAGCTATTGGCCAACATGGGACTATTGGCCAACATGGCTGAGGCTTCTGGGAGCTGAAGTCCCTTGGCCCTTAAAGGGGACAGGTTGCCTACCCCTGTACTAAAGGGTCTCATCTATTTCCTATATTAATAGGTTAAGCCTTGGCCAGTTTAGATGTTGATGACAGCAGCATCAAGAGGCAGAAACAACACAAGTTTAATCATGGATGAGAGCTGGTACATTAATGTGATGCTGGGAGCACTGATGAAAAAATTAATAGTGCCACTCAGGCCCAATGGTGGTGCTGATGCTGATCAGAGTGCTAGAAAAAGACAGAGCATGAGAGTTATGAGAGGAATCTGGGGCAGTCCCTTTCGAAATCTCAGCAAATGCCCAAAGCTGTGGCTTCCTGAGACAGTCTTCTGGAAGCTAAGGACAAAAGAACCTAAGACTCTCAAGAAGAGCTGGATTATGTCCCAGAATTCCTGTCCCACAATGGCCAACCACTTGCCCATGGAATGCCCACAAGCCGGACTTGCTTGCAACAACACGTTCCATTTATTCCTCCAGCAACAACACATACGGTCTCTGGCACTAGAGGAGATATTTATGTATCATGGCTAGTAGCCACTGACAGCTCCAACTTCCACAAAATTTTCTATCTATCTTGAAATTCACCCAAAGTGGCAGCCCTTGCTATAACCTGTGATGGCAATTTCCACAGTTTAACTATTTGCAGTATGAACAAAGTCTTTCCTTTTCTCTGTCCTCAATTGCCCACCATTCAACTTGCATAAATATCTTAACTGAATTCTAGTACTGTATTATGTGAGAAGCTCTCCCTCCTCACTCTCTCTGAGTGGCTCCTGTCTCTATTCCAGAAATTTCAGGGTTGGGAATGGATTGTTTGCCACATACCCCTGGTTGTATATTCAGATAGACATTGATAAAGCAATGTACAAAACAGAAGCATCAAAGGCAATATTATAATCCCTTGGCCAGAACCTGCCAACTTTACTTTCTTGAGCTACAACTCCAAAATCACCCAGCCATCATGGCAAATAGTCCAAAAAGTATATAGATTTTTTTTCAAATATTTCCTCTGACTCTTCTTAAAATATGATTCCCTGTGTTAATCCACTTTATATTAACTTGAGATATACACATGTCCATACAAAGAACCTTTTGGAAACCTCCAGCTGCTTAAGGCCTTGAAAGAAGACCTGTTGCTTTTGACTACTGAAGAAATAACCCTTGGTTATAAAGCCTAGAAGAAAGGAGAAAGGAATCTGGCCAATATTTTTGGCTTAAGCTGTGGGATGTGGGGTGGAGGGAAGGGTTTGTATCTACAGACATCAGTCATTTTAAAAGCAGCTTAGGTTAACTGTCAACCATCAGCATCAACCAACAGCAGAGAAAACATGCAGATCAAACATACCTTAGAATGAACTGATCCACTGTAACATTGTTAGTGACTGTCACCAAAGCACTCACTACTTCTCCTTGTTTGACAGGTTTTGATGGCAGCCAGATAGCCACATTATTGTCCAACCACAACTCTGTCAGCTGAGAGCTCTCTGCAGCCCGGTGGAGGCTGATAGAACCAATTCTTTGTAAGTGGGACATGGTTTCCCCTGTTCCTTCCTTCTCTGGACGGATAGCATTGCCTTTCCTCATATCTTCAGTGCTACACTCCCCTTTTTCATCTCCAGGCTGGATGGTATAGTAAACCTCAACAGAGCTTCCTTCAGATGCATCAACTGCTTTCTTACGGCCAGTAACAACTGTTGGTGGGTTAAACCAAGCTGGCTGAAGTTCCAGTTCAGCCACACATAAACCTAGATCACCTTTGAGTCTGCAGCTGCCCCGAACTTCCCGTGTTTCTCGAAAAGCAAAGACCCTCATGCAAGGCAGTTGTTCTGTAGCACTGTAGTCATCCCAGTCTCTTCCCACAATATAAAAGAGAACTTGAATTTTAGGCCTGGTCAAATAAACCTTTTCATTCATAATGTAGGCTTTCAGCTTCCAGTTGAACGTAAACTTGTTTGTCGATCCAAAGATGTTTGAAGTCAACAAGAGATCCTGAGGCACAGCATGTTCCACAGAGAATGGGCCATAGCTAGCATTTATTACAGGTATCTTCTTGGCTTTGTATGTAAAGAGGGTTTCTGTCCGTGAATGCAAACTTGAGTTTCTCATGAACTCCTGGTTAGCTTCTTTGAGGAAAAATGAAGTCTCGGTGCTGGAGATCTGATACTTTACAGGTAGATATGTTGGTAGAGAGGAAAATTTCGGTATGTTGTCCAGGACACCACGGCCCATGATCACTACTGGAAAAGAAGAACAAATACATACAAAATGAAGAACAGAATGGATGAAGCAAAAAAAAAAAAAGGAGTTAGGTATGACTGCAAATTGTATTCTATCATGAAATGAGTACTGGTTTGTTTTGAATGTTAACATTTGGGCATGTTGGATTGACTTGGTCTGTAGTCAGTTATTATGCTATATAGTGCTGAACTATAAACACACACACACACACACACACACTGGTTTATCCAATACAATAAACGGAATCTGCCATTTTTAAAAACTTATCAGCATTCTTTATTAATTTATTTTAAATATTGATAAGTAGTTCTCCTCCCTTTGAGGCGGATTGCACAGAAAGGATTCAAAATAAAAACATACAAACATATTTCTAAAAGAAAAACAAAATTGATATAAATAATTACAGAACTGTATCATCTGAAACCAAGAATAAGATGATAAAAACAGCTACAAGTTGTCAGTTTATTTTATTTTTTTTTTAAAAAAAAAATCCATTTCAAATGCTTAAGCCAATTGCAGATTAATCCACTGAAGTAAATGTCAATAAACAGATATTTTAAAAATATTGGCTTAAAACACATACAGTGAGAGGAAGCAGACAAATTTCCAATAGCAGATGTTCCAGTTACGGTGCAATGCCTTATAAGTCTCTGGTGCCTGCTAGCCTGATGGCCTTTATAAGCAGGCCAGACAGTAAGGCCCCAGAAGCTAATTTTATTAGGTGAGCAAGCTCTTGCAGATACAGTGGTACCTCTACTTACGAAATTAATTCGTTCCGACAGCCATTTCATAAGTAGAAAATATCTTAAGTAGAAGCAAATTTAACAATGAAATGCCCTAATCCGTTCCAGGCCCCCAGATCCAAGCTACAACTCAATACAAATGTATAATGCAGGGTTATTTCGTTAAGTACCTCTAATACAAACATGTTACATTACCCAAAAATACAATCCTGGAGATCAAAAGCCAAAAATATCACAAGCCAAAAATACAGTCCTGAATATCAGAAGCCACAGAAGCCAAAAATACAGTCCTGGAGATCAAAAGCCAAAAATATCAGAAGCCAAAAATAGTCCTGGAGATCAGAAGCCACAAATATCACAAGCCCAAAAGCCACAAGCCACAAGTCCTACCTTCCTGGATCTCAGAAGCCACCAATTTCGCTAGCCACACTTCCTCTCCTCTTTCGCAAGCCCAAACAGTGCTGCCTATCTGAATTTTGCTAGGCAAACACTTCCTCTTTCGCTAGCCAATACAGTGCTGCTTTGCTAGATTTCGCTAACCAATGGCATGCCACAAAATTTGGAGAGCAGCTCGTTCATGCCAATTTCGTAAGTTGGAACGCTTTCTTAAGTTGAATCAATTTTTTTCGGGAGTCACGTTTCATAAGTCAAATTTTTTGGTAGAAGAAGCATTCGTAAGTAGAGGTACCACTGTATAAGTAATCGACAGATCATTTGGTCCCAGTGACAGCCTGGCCTCCACAAACAACTGGACAGCCATACTTCAAACCACTTGAAGCTACTAAACCGAAGGTAGACAACAGGCAGGGGTAGGGTTTGCATTGCCCCTCTCTGGGATCTTAGAGCGCTATATCATTCCACCCACTATTTGAAATTACAGATGGGAACTCAACCCAGTGACTTGCCACTGAAATTGGGTGACAAAACTATTATAAAACTTGACTGAGGATTTAAGTATGATGGTGTGGTAATGGTGTGTGTGTGTGTATTGTGGCCCTGAATATCCTCCCCTCAAAGACATAGAGATTCTCCACTGGCACAGATGCACTGAAGAATTCCCTCCCCTACAGCAAAGACAATGCAAAGACAAAGATGATACCTCCTCCCTCCATAGAGAGAGCTTTCCATTCATGGAGCCTTCCCTTTTCTCCCAGTAAGACTCCAAACCACCTTCAGGGGCAGCCCCCACACAGGGTGCACTACAGTAGTTGAGTCTGGATTAAGTAACTGAAAGTTTACCGTGGCAAGATCTGTTTACTCCAGTTAAGGCCACAGCTATGAGTCTCAAGGCTTATGTATACACTGCTCTGCATGACCAGACAGCTACAGGCAAGTATTTTTACATATGTGAGTCCTGAGGTGGATCCACACCTCCTACCAGGAGCATTCCTATTTAGCATCTTCTCCATTTAGCAATGCTCTCCTTCAGGCTACAGCAGCTAGTGGCTTCCATGTCAGTGGGGTGGTAAATCCATTCTAAGCTTCAGTCTGCACTTTAAAGGATTGATCCAAGATATCCCTAAAATAGGTTCAGCACCCTGGATTGTTTCTTCAACATTCATCCTAAAACCCAGAGTGGATTCACCACTCCACTAATATGGAAACCAACAGCCACCACTGGTCCAGGACACTATACACTGTGAGGATCTCAAACAGGCCACTATACTCCCTCTCCCCTCTTTCTTACTCCATTTTTCTTTTCAAACTGATACATATTATACCAGGGGTAGGCAACCTTTTTGAGCCGGGGGCCGGGTTGCTGTCCCTCAGACAATTGGGGGGGGCGAAGCAAAATAATAATAATAAAAAATAAAATACAAATACAAATACAAATAAAAAAATATGCATGCACACTCTCTCAGCCCCAGAAAAGCCATGGCAAAACCCCTGTGGAGATTTTGCCAAGAAAGCCCCAAGAACAAGTAATAACAACAATAATCAATATTATCATGGCGGGCGGCAGCGGCGGTGGTGGCAGGACCGGCCTGGGGCTGGTCCAAAGGCCTCGGGGGACCGCATCCGGCCCCTGGGCTGTAGGTTGCCTACCCCTGATGCAGAAGGAAGATTTAGCTTCCAGTCCAGTTGCCTTTTTTAAACCTTTGATTTAGGTAGTAAATATTGCTGTCAGAGGACTAGATCAGGTTACTTGTGAAGTATTGAATCTGGCCATTGGTTCAGTATTGCACACTCCAATTCAGACTTTTGGAAAATTAGGTTTTTTGTATGTTGTTTGTTTTTGTTTGTTTGTTTTAGTCTATAAGTCTAGAATTTCTAAACCAAGATAGCCACTAGCTCTTGCTGGCTGGGAGTTTCCTGCTATAATCTTCTTGATGCTATGCATGCATAGCTCAACGTGATGTACTGTTTAGACACTTTCATAAGGAGGTATCAAATACCCCCTTAAGCAAGTCATTTTCCCATTCACCCACAGTGCAACAGCTCTGCTCCCCAACTATAATAACCAATGGAACATCCCTGGAAAGGCCTCCAGAATAGGTTGGAAATTCCCAGCCACGCTCACCCACCCCAGTTTCAGCCACTGTCTCTGTCCACATAAGTACACCAGTGGAGCTTTACCCTTCACTGGCAAGATCTCAACTATGGAGAGCTGTAAGTCCCCAAAAGTGTATTTTCCTTTCATTGCTCAACTTGCAGTGGCTCTCCAGGGTCTCAGGCATCAACTAATCTTTCCTAGTTCTCACTTTTCTAACTGGAGACCCCAGGGATTAAACCCTGGAAACTCTGTAATGCAAAATATGTGTTGTGTGCCAAAGCTACAGAGTTGCCAGATTCAAAAATAAACCAGTATTCTTTTCCGAACAAGGTTTTAGCTGACATAGGATGAGTATGGAGAAGGGTTAAGCAGAAGTAGTGATGTCCTGATAAGTTAAAATTAAATGGGATCTTCATTGGCCATCCCTCATAGGGTTTGTATTTTATTTTTATTTTTTCTGTTAGTATTTTTTAAATTGCATTTGCTGGCTCATAATGGCAGTAATGCTAATTTGGGAGGAAACAAATTCCACAGTCTCATATATTAAATATGAAGACACATCACCTTAAATTACCATTCTGATGTGGCATTTCCCCCTCCCCCAGTTTACCCTAGCTTCATCAGAAAAAGAAAGAAAAAAAGAACCTCTATTGATTTTCACTTGTTAGCATCACACCAAGTCCTATGCTCATACAAAAGCAGATGGTGCCAGCATGTTTGTATTAAACAACTTTGGTAGGTGTTATGCTTCTTCAACTGTCATGGCTATCTTGAGAACTGTTTGGTAATGATTCTGAGGATGATCTATTAGAGAGCTTTCTCTCTTGCAGAATTATAGCAAAGGGAATGAGTATTGAACTAGATTAAGTCTTCATCTTGTTATTTGCCATCAAGTCAACTTTTACTTATGGTGAGCCTTTAAAGGAGAAACCTCCAAGAGCCCCAGTCATCAACAGTCTTGCTCAGGTCTTGCAAACTCAGGGCAGCCATGGCTTCCTTGATTGAATCCATCTACCTATAGTGCTGCCTACTTGTTTTCCTATAGGAAAACAGATTCCACATAAAAATTAGGAAAAACTTCTACTACTGCCTTCCACTTTACCAAGCATTATGGTCTTTTCCATTGTCTCATGATATGTCCAAAGTATGACAGTCTCAGTTTAGTCATCTTGGCTTCTAGGCAGAATTCAGGCTCGATTTGCTCTTTGTTGTTAACTGTTGTCAGTTCAACTTAGACTTATGGCAACCCTATGAGTGAGAAATCTCCAAGTCACCCTGTCATCAACAATCTTGCTCAGGTCTTGCAGATTCAAGGTTGTGGCTCCCTTGACTGATTCTATCCATCTGGAATGCAGTCTTCCTTCTTTTCCTACTGCCTTCTACCTTCCCAAGCATGATTGTCTTTTCTAGTGAGCCATGGCTCCTCATGATATGGCCAAAGTACAACAGCCCCACCTTAGTCATCATTGCTTCTAGGGAGCGTTCAGGCTTGATTGTCCCCCAAACCAATCTTTTTGTTTGTCTTTTTAGCATTCCATGGTATTTGTAGAACTTTTCTCCAGCGCCATATTTTAAATGAGTTGATTTTCTTCCTATCAGTTTTCTTCACTGTCCAGCTTTCACAATCATATATAGAAATGGAAAATACAATGGCATGGACCATCCTAACTTTAGTATTTGATGATCTATTTTGACACTTCCTTCATGACTGCCCTTCCATGTCCTAGCTGTAGTTTCCATTCTGATTAATGACTGAGCCTAGGTATAGAAAATGTTGAACATTTCAGTGTCTTCATTGTCTACTTTGATGTTATCTAAATCACCTGTGGTCATTATTTTTTTGTTTTGTTAATGTTCAACTATAAAACTGCCTTTGCACTTTCTTCCTTGACTTTCTTCAGTAATCATTCCAGGTCTTTGCTATTTTCTGTTATCAGGATAGTGATTTTCTCTAAGTCCTGTTTTTGTTCATCTTTTCAGAACTCTGTGATATCCATAGAACTCTCCTCCAGCAACACATTTCAAATGAGTTGATTTTCTTCCTGTCACTTTTCTTCACTGATCAGCTTTCACAACCTGTGAGGCTGGGTAAAATTCCTTCAAGTGTTTGAATATTGTTTCAGGTTAAACTATGACTGCACCACTGACTGCAGTGGCTAGGGATT
The DNA here is from genome assembly GCA_026167975.1 of Phrynosoma blainvillii. Classification (NCBI taxonomy): domain Eukaryota; kingdom Metazoa; phylum Chordata; class Lepidosauria; order Squamata; family Phrynosomatidae; genus Phrynosoma; species Phrynosoma blainvillii. The sequence goes on from JANUYF010000013.1 coordinate 12,632,330, forward strand.
ATGTGAGTTGCAGTCCAATGACATCTAGTGAACTACACAATGCCCACCCCTGGACTATAGGCTGCATGTGTTTGTTTCCTGACTCATCAGGAGTGCCAATTTGTGGATTGTATCTGTGGGCAACAGGTATGGGGGGGTCCCCTTAAGGGACCATGGTTGTGTAGGCAACCAGATCATGCCCAGCTTAGGGGCAGGTGGCTCTGCTTCATACTCAGGTGGCTGGGAAACCACACAGTGTAGTAGCAGTAATTTATTATTAATGCTTGGACAATAGGCCATTCACATACAAAACGAGTACAATTAAAAAGTACAACACAGAATAAATAGCACATCAATCTATAATACTTAAATACAATGGGATTAAAACACTTGAATATATAATTAGACAAGAACATCAAGAAAGATTAACAAGCAAAGTTACAATAAAACTAGTGTCCAACAGGAGATGGAACATTTTTTTCTGGAACATTATTACAGTGTAGGCAAGACAGACTAGATCCCACACAGAATAGACAGAATAGATCCCACACACAGTGACTTCCCCCCAAGTGGATTTCTACCTAGCAGATGGGCTGCATTTCCGCCTGCTGCCAGGTAGGTCAACTAGTCCTTGGATCTGGATTGGACTCAAATTGTAGACCAAACCTATTCAGCTGTAATCAATAAACTTGTGGGCTTTTCTAGTCCAACAAAAAGTGGTCTGTGTTCATTCTTGCTAAACATGGAGTCCAACACTCACCACTAGGTCTACCAATGGTTAGGCACTGAGCAAGTGCTTGATTCATCAACAGATGCTTCTCCAATTGAACTGATGCCTGTACTGACCTATTTACAATTATACCTGCCCCACATAAATCACCCTCACGTTTTATTCAGTGAATGGATTCACCAGCATCACATCATCTCTCTAATAGTGAATTGCTGGGTGCCAATGAGATTGGCAGGCCAATGAGGAGCAGGACGAATGTGGCAGCATACTAAGGAATAATCTGAGATTCACAGAGGTCTATCTATCTATCTATCTATCTATCTATCTATCTATCTATCTAGGGTATTCCAACCTCCCTCCAGGAAATAGTCCATAAGGACAGAGCATATTTAATAGCCATGGTATAGTGGTTTGAGCATTGGACTATCACGCTGGAGACCAAGGTTTAAATCCTGGCTTGACCATGTTAATCCACTGAGTCACATGCTCTCAGCCTCAGGCAAACTCCCTTTCAAACAATCTTGCCGGGAAAACCCCATGATAGGTTTGCCTGTTGATTGCAAGATTGGCAGATTGGCAGTTTGAGACACGGGTGCTGCATGATGGGTTGAACTCCTGTCACTAGTCCCAGCTTCTGCCAACCTAGCAGTTCGAAAGCATGCAAATGCAAGCAGATAAATAGGTACCACTTTGGTAGGAAGGTAAACTGCATTCTGTGCAGTCCTGCTGGTCCCATGATCACAAAGTAGTCTCTGATAACTCTGGCTCTTTGGCTTAATAACAGAGATGAGCACAGCCCCCTACAGTTGGACACGACTTGACAACCTTGTCAATGGGGAATACCTTTACCTTTACCTAGTGGAAACTAGTGTGGTGTAGTGGTTTGAGTGTTGGACTATGACTCTGAGGACTAGGGTTTGAAACCCAGCTTGGCCACTTAAACCCACTGGGTGACACTCTGTCAGCCTCAGAAGATGGCAATGGCAACCCTTCTTTGAAGAAACTTGCCAAGAAAACCCCACGATAGATTCACTTTAGGATTGGAAACAATTCAAAGGCTAACAACAACAAGAACAACAGCCATGGAAGCAAGGGGGAGGAACAGAAATCTGTTACCACTGAGAGAAAAGCTGTCCTACCTCCTCACTATCACCATTGCAACTGTGGCCATTCTGCTTTTGCCATCTTCACACTTTCTGCTCCACCATCACCACCTATGCAGGTGTACTTATGTTGCCCAGGTGGAACCTAACTCATCTATAAGAGAAGAGCCCTGGTGGCACAGTGGTTAAATGCCTGTACTGCAGCCACTCACTCATAAACCACGAGGTTGCGAGTTCAATACTAGCCACGGCTTAGGCTAGACTCAGGCCTGCATCCTTCCGAGGTCACTAAAATGAGTACCCAACTGTTGGGGGGTAATGAGCTTACAATTGTAAACTGCTTAGACATCCCATAGTGCGATATGAAGCGGTATATAAATGAAGCTGCTTTGCTTTGCTTTGCTTTGCTTTGCTTATAAAAGTATCTGGGAATTAAAGGTATACCACAAAAGAAATGATGGGATTCCTAGCTAAGCTACAAGGGCAATATAGCTCACTCAAACCTTTGTGACTGCTGGAGTGGGGAAGAATCAATTACAGTTAAGTTTTCATTTGTAATGAGTTACTTCCAAGAGCTGAACCTATTATAACCTTTCCTGTCTTGGTGAGTGGATGGATAGGACTACTTCAGAGCCTGTGAATAACTTCACTGTCCAGGGGAATATTGCAGACCACAGTACTGGGGCTCATTGTGTAGGGCAGCTGCACAGAAAATTCCTGCTACCTCATCAGGCCTTTTTCATTTCAAGGCTTAGGCACTACATGAGCCTTACTTAACCCCGATTGTCCAGAGGTCACAGATGAGGTATCAAATAAGAGGGAGTTAGAGCCATGAAGTCTGGGCCTCTTGGAGACCTTTTCTTATTAAAATCCCCTGGATGAGACTCCAATGTCTTTGTTGGGATGTTTTTGATTGTCTTCCTGCCATAGAGTAAAAACTTCAACCCAAATAATAATGATCATCCATCCCCCCCCCCCCCTTCGCCTTCCTGCCTCGCAGGAATGCTTCTCCATTTCTTGCCAAACAATGTTTGGGGGGATTTACTAGTACAGCGTCAATATTGAGAATCTGCCCTTCATTCCAGAAGGAAGCCTCAGCCTCTATGCTGACAAATGAACCATCTGATTGCAACCCTGCCTTTTAAATCTCTGGAATGAAAGAGAAGGAGCTTTCTGTTATATTTAGTGCACACACTCTTCACACAAGGGCTATATATCCTTCAAGTATCCCAATCTGGTAGCAACAAATCCAATTGATCCTCTGTTGACGCAGTGTTTAGGCTGCTTTTCAAATGTCCCAGTTTCTCTGTCCTCCTCCCATTTCCACCCTTTGTCCCTAGCTTACTCCAATGCTGCAAATTGAGTTCAAAGTCCAAACGTAGTTTGCATTCAGTTAACTCAATGGGGCTGGGAAGAGGACAGGGGAAGGAGCATGTCCTTCCCAGGAGGTTCAGGCAAAAGCAAACTGCTGCAGCCTCTCCTAGTTTATGTGTTTTTCCTCATTAATAATTTTTGCCATCTTGACTACAATCTGACACTGCTTGGCCACATGTTTCCCACTTTTTATCTGTGAAACGTTGGAGGGTATGTGGCTAGAACCTTGTTGTTGACATGCAATGGCATAACAACCAGTAAGGTAAGCTCGTGTACTTTGAGGAACTGCAAGGAAGGATACAACCAGTACTTTCTTTCTCAGGGGTCTCATCCTGGGTGCATGACTGCATGGCCCAGGTCCATCTCCCCGGCCATTAATAGACTTTGAGGTGTTTTAGCTGCCCTTGAATACTCAGGGAAGAAGCAGCAGGCTTTGCTTGGGACAGAGACTATTCTTTTTTTCTGGGTGGCACAAGGGCAACTGGACTCTGCCCAGGTTCACATACATAGGCAACCAATGGCTAAAGGGGAGAGCTGGGCCAGGGAGTCTCTGTTCTACACTCAGTGAAGAAGGAGGGAAGATTCGGGCCTTTGCAGACTGCCAGAAATAGTGCAAATTGAGTCCACTTTAAGGGTTAGGGTTAGTGCTAGGGAATCATGGGAATTGTATTTTTTTTCTGAGATATTGAGCCTTCTCTGTCAGAGAGCTCTGGTGCCAGTGGGAAGCTCCTAGCCATGTTCAATTCCCTGAAAAAAAGAAGAAAAGAAAGAAAAGAAAAGAAACGATCCAGTATGAGAGGAATGAAAATATCTGCACTAAGTAGTCTGGAAAGCTACTGCTCATCTAGGCAAAATGTGGATTGGGATCAGAGCTTGGAAAAATTACTTTTTGGACTACTTGAAATTCCTCAGTCAGATGAGCAGTGGTTGTACTGTCTGTGGGATTCTGAAAGTTGTTGTCCAAAAAGTAACTTTTCCAGTCTTTGATGGAGATCCAATACTCAATTTCTGGGGGAATTGGCTATAAAGATTTTGATTCCTAATTGTTTAAGAAGAGTGGTCTCCAGTCCTTTTGGGCTCCAGTTTCCAGAACCCCCAGACAGAATAGGCAATGGTCAAGGATTCTTGGAAATAATAATAATATAATAATAAAATTTATTTATATACCACCCAATGGTTGCCCAATCAGGGCGATTTACAACATAAAACACAATTACAATAAAGAACAACCTCCCCCCTTAAAACAATATTAAACAAATAACATGATTAAAATCCATTAACAATTAAAACAGAATAAAATCATAATAATTAAATGATTAAAACATTCCACAATACCCCATTATTACGCTTCCAGGGGAACCATGGTTCACAATAATGTTGCTGAGGGAAGAGGGGGCAGCCTGGGGCTGGGACAATTTAGTCCGGAAAGGCCTGCCGGAAGAGATCTGTCTTGACAGCCTTTTTAAAGATGTCCAAAGATGTTAATTGACGGATCTCGTCCGGCAGGTTGTTCCAGATCCTGGGGGCGACAACAGAAAAGGCCCTCTGGGAAGTCACCCCAAGCCTAGATTTTTGAAGCTGCAGGAAATTCCTCCCAGAGGAGCGGAGAGCGCGGGGAGGATTATATAGGAAGAGGTGGTCTCTGAGATAGCTTGGACCCAAGCCATTTAGGGCTTTAAAGGTAATAACAACACCTTGTACTGGGCCCGGAAACCAATAGGCAGCCAGTGGAGGGACCTCAAAACTGGAGTGATGTGGTCCCTCCTAGATGTACCTGAAACAAGTCTGGCTGAACACCTGGAAACCAAATGCTGAGAATCACTGGTTTAAGAATAGAACTTTTTCCAATTCAATTTTCCATCTATTAAAATGAAGAAAACTTGGTTTAACTGAGAATGATTTTTTGTGTGAAAAGGATCTGAGCTCAGCTCAGTTCCGATACTGGAGAAAAAGATACTAGGTTCATCATGCACTTGGAGATGCTCTGTTCTTTGATTCCTAATATACATGTTTCAACCTGAGTCTAGGTCTTGTGGTTCTGGTAGGGAAAAAAAAATCTAACAAGGCTGAAATCTGTCCACCTCTGAACCCACAATCCTGGGCTAGATGCAAACTGAACCTGGTAAAAGACTAGAGCTTGGAAAAGTTACTGTTTTGGACTACAAATCCCAGAACAAGCCAGCCAATGCAGCCAGCAGTGGTAGCCCAAAATACAACTGTTTCAGGCTCTATGTAAGACAACTTTTTATTAACCTCTCTGATGGTCTCCTCATAAGGTTTCTCAGCCCTTTCATCCACTGGAGCTGAAGCTGGAACATAAAATTGTTCTCAGAGGGGAGGAGGAGGAGAAGGGGAACAACTTACCAGACTCCCATCTTAGAAGTGGAAACATAAATCTTTCAAAAGAAGAGTTTAAATCAGCCCACCAATTGCTCAGCTCTATTTAATCTCCACCAAGTTCTCATCTGGAGGAAATGAAGGGGAGGACAACAATGATACTCTTAAATTACTTATAACCTCAGTGAAGGAATAGAGTTTAAGCATTCATCTGCTTCTAGAACAGGGGTAGAAATCATGTGGCCCTCTAGATGTTGTTGGAGTACAAGTTCCAGCAGCCCTAGCTAAAATAACCAATGGTGAGGAATACTAGGAGCTGCAATCTAACAAAATCTGGAGGGCCACATGAATTCCACTCCTGTTCTAAATCTCAAGATTCAGGTGGGCATTGCCATTTGTTGAGAGAACTTCTGATGCCCCAGAAGTGCTTCCAGGTCCTGGAATATCAAAGTTTGCCCAGAAATTTGGAAGCAACAAAATGTTTTTCTCTCCTTCTTGTGGCTGTCCTCTGCTCCTGGTTGGTTCATCCCAGTACCTGGTGGGCTTCTGTGTCAATGGAAATGAGATAGGTCTGCCTTCTGGCAAAGACTGAAGGCCATTTCAAACATTACTGTCTCTCCTACAATGAGATAAATTACTGTATGTCAGTGGCTCAGTGGGACATTGATAATTAAATACACATCAGCAACAAGAAGACTAGAAGAATGCTAGTGAATTTGATTCCCATGCCCTCAAAATCTCCTTCCCTCCAAATACCAAAATGCCTTCTAGTTTTGTTGTATACAGTTGGGGCTGTATTTCCCCATGCCTGGATGGAACGGGGAACAAAACTATTCTGTCCTAGCAAATATAGATGCCTTTCAAACCAAGCCAGATCTTGGATCTTTTTGGGAATCTTATCCAAAATAGATGTGGGGGAAGGACTTAAATCAGATGACACAACCTCCTTGCCCTTTCATTTGGGAGTTTGCCATATTTTTGAACTTATTTGAATGCTTCTGTTATTTTCAAGAAGATCAGTCAAGTAAGTCTTGCAAGAGTCAAAATGTGTTAATATGACCTTCACTGACCTTTGCAGCCAACCTCCACCCGGAGGCAGCCTCTGTAAGGTCATCGACCACTGTGAGAAAGATGTTTTCAGGTTTCAGTCAGTAACATCATGCAAGATGTCCAAGTATCCTATATGTCTTTTAAGAGAATCAGCTGGGAGATGAGGAGAAAGAAGGGTTCATAACTTGAAAGGGCAGGAAGAGTACTTTGAGTCAAAAAAGGCCAATATGCTCTTTGGAACACATAAATCAAAGCCAGTGGCCTGTCATGGAAAGACATTAAATCAATCCATGACAGTTTTCGATGACTATCCAGTTCTATCTCACCTCATTAGCAGTAAAAGACCATTCAAGAAGAATTAAAAGCACAATAAACAATCCATCATTCCTAAATCTTTTAAATTTCCATATGTCCAAGATGGGTTCTCTCTGTTTAAAAAAGTTGAAACTTTGCTTGGATTGGAACATAACACTATCTATGGCAACTAATGATTGCTACGTATTACATCTAGTGCCAGAGAAAGCATTTCTCTGAAAATCAGCTCCTGGAGAATACAAGTCTATGGGTGGTTATGCTATGCTCATGTCCTGCTTGTGGGCTTCCCAGAAGAAACATCAAATAGCCACTACAGGAAAAGGCTGCTGGACTACACAGGATTTAATTTGATCCAGCATGACTTTTCTTATGAATACACACATTTGAAAAAGAAATTGTGTTGGGCAGATGAATTTTTGACAGGAAACCCAGCTGTTGAACTGGAAACCTAAGAGTGAGAGACTGGAACCAAACCCAGAGACTTCTCTTCTAAGATTTGTGTTAATAAGATCCCAGATCCCTCTTTAGGCAGAAGGAAGAACAATTGTTCAGTTGTCAAGCACATGCTTCACATGCATACAATTCCAGGTTCAATCCTCAGCAACATCAGGCAAACTAATCAGGATTATTAATTAATCTAGCTGAATATGGTCAGTTCTCCAAGGTATTGGCAGTGGCCTTTTCCAGCCCTGAAGTCTGACATCCTTCGATCTAGAAGCATCATGGATTAGATCTGTATTCAAAGCATATGCTCTATAACTGAATTATGCTACTGTCCCTTTCTCATATATAAAGTTCCCTCTTCCTGAGTCCAGATACTATGTGTCGTTGTGAAAGCTAGATAGTGAAGAAAGCTGACAAGAAGAAAATCAATTCATTTGAAATGTAGTGCTTGAGAAGAGTCCTATTGATACTGTGGACTGCAAAAAAAAAAAAAAAAAAAAAAAAAAAATACACTCATCCCTCCACATTTGCAGCTTTGACTTTTGTGGATTTGATTATTCGCAGATTTTATCCATATGTTCTCTCTAGGGATATCTAGGTCCTCCAGCACAACTCTATGGTCAACTTTAACTAAAAGCTGCACTGAAGGACTAGAGATTCCTAGAGACAACTTTCCACTAGGCATTTGTAGCTCTTCCAGCGCAATTCTAGGGTCAATGTCTGGCAGATGTTGACCACAGAGTTGCACTGGAGGACCTAGAGATTCCTAGAGAGGTGTTCTCTCAGTTAAAAACATAGTGTTTTTGTTATTTGTGGTTTTTCCACATTCACTGGGGTCCTGTGCCCCTAACCCCAGTGAATGTGGAGGAACAAGTGTAAATGTGTCCTAGAGAGAATCAAGTATAAACTCTCACTAGAAGTGAAGATAAGCTGAGGCTGTTGTACTTTGAATGTATCATAAGATGACATGACTTGTAGAGAGACAATAATGCTTGGTAAACTGGAAGGCAGTAAGGAAAGAGGCAGGTGGATTGACGCATTCAAGGAAGCCATGGACCTGAGTTAGCAAGACCTAAGGAAGGCAGTTGGTGACCACGGTTCTTGGAGGTCTTTCATGTATAGAGACAACCCAAGTTAGAGTCAACTTGACATCAAAGAACAGTAACTACTTCCTGAGTCATTGGTCCATCTAGTCTAGTATTGTCTACTTTGTCTGGAAGTCACACTATATGAACTTTGAATCATTTTTTCCTATCACTTTCTAACTGGAGATGGACTTTCTGTATGCAAAGCATATGCTCTACCCCTGAGCTAGGGCCCTTCCCCAAGGCTTCACTTTAGAGGACATCATCATACCATGGCTTCAGCATTCAAGAAACAAATGTCCAATGCAAACAGAGGAATGAGTGCTCAGCATAAAATCAAGATTGGCAAAATTGTAATACTTTTGTCTAGCCTGGCTGGCTGAGTGTAAAACAGGGTCATAAGTCTTGGCACTGGTGTTGCTCCACAGACAGAAACTTATGGGGAGTATTGCCAGGGAAGTCTTTTCCTCCAGCATCTGTCTTGCATGTTTGGGTTCAGGACAGAAACTTGTCACCTATGATTAAAGAAACCTGCTGTTTTTGGGCAGGGGAAAGAATGGAAACTCCACTGGAGTGAAGCTCAACTCAACTGTTGCTTGTTTCTCCTGCTCTTTTATATGCTCCGTCAAGTTAACACAAATAAAATAGGTCATGCCTTTATGGCAGGGGGAAAATAATGTAGATGTTCTCTAATTATATCTGCATTGTTCCAATGTTTCTCCTGTCAGCCTGCTCTTTTAATACATTGTTTCCTTGTATTAGGCCAGCTAATTAAAGAGCGAGAGGCAAAAAGGCGGAGAGAAGCACTGGCTCCAGTGCTGCAGTTTTCCTCCCCCACTTTTATTTTCCTTAATAGCAATGCATTTTTCTCCACTTTCAATTAGGGCCCCAGCCATTAATGGATTACTCAGCTGAATTAATAGCTCAAAGGCAGCTTAAAAATAGAACTTGTTTTAATCAGAAGCAAAGACCATGACCCTGCCATTGCCATCATGGAAACACTACTGGCATCTCATGAAGGTCCCTGTAATTAAAAGCTTTCATTGGTCTCTTGGGATCTGTGGCTGGTGACTTTGAAGACCAGACCCTTGCACCTCATAGGTGGCATTTGGGCAGCCTACCACAAGAGAGAACCAGTGGTGTGCACTGTTCATACCACTGCAGCACCTCTTGTTTGAGCTGATGAGAAGATGGAGCTGCCAATACTGTCTCAGAGTTGAAGATATCCCAAGGGGCTGATGAGATTCTGAGTCCAGCTAGCCTTATAATGGCTTGGGACTCCTTGATATGATCATCTCATCTTTGAGGGCCAAAAGAAACCATGTATGGTATAGGGCACTAACCGAGGTATGACCAACTCTGATATGCAATAGCTCTTGAGGATTACCCAGTTCTTCTCTCTGAGATCCTTTTATATAGAGACACCAGGGGTTCAACCAGAAGTTTTCTGTATACAAAACATGTGCTCTACCACTTATGAACCTTTCTAATGAGAGTAGGGTGATCAAGCTCTGGGACTTGCTACCAGCCAGACTCCATTCACCAAAATTAAGCTATAAGTGACTGGAAGCTTGCTTCTGGTTTCATATCAATGGTTTGGCAAGTTAAAGCAAGATGGGAGGGCTCTGTCTCATTTTAAAGGGGAATCATCAGTTGCAGAGTTTTCCCTGAGTATCCTTTCTAATTTGACTTTTTCATAGCCAGGGATAAGGCTGGGAAATGCATAAGTGGGTAGAAAGCTGGTTGCAGCCTAGCAGCCACATCTTGACCACCCATGAACTAAAAAATTGATCTGTCAAATTTGGTACTGTCTAGGTATGCCAGAGTCTTTCCCAGTACTATTGCCTGAGGTCATTCAGCTGAAGGTACCTTTGACCTTCTGCACTGAAAACATATGCTCTACAACTGACAGATGGCTATAGATCCTTTTTAAAATCAGAAATTCATATTGGTACTTTAACCCATGGCCACAAGTGAAGGTCAGTTGCCACAGCTAAACCATTGTACCTGGTGGCTGATCACAGTGAAACCACTTCCCCAGATAGCAAAGCAAGCCATAAATCAAAAACTATTAACATGGCACATGATATTTAAATAAGGAGCTTCCTAAGAAGAAAACAAAGACAATTTAACTTCCAGAAGGAGGTGGCAGTGATCATCGGCAAGAAAGACAGACTGCACAGGAAAATCTGTATACCCTGGAGTACAATCCATAATGGTGGCATGCATGCCCAAACAGTCCATGACCACTCCCTTCTTTCATCCAGTGGGCACAGTCTTTGTGGAGAGCATCAAAGCTCCAAACTAAGCCACCTTTAACCACAAGACCAAGAGTTTGAGATGCTCTGCCAATGTTGCTTATGCCTCCCAGTCTGGCAACTGCTGCCAGATCTTCCTTTAATACCTTTATTTACTGGTAAATCTGTCACTCTCTTCTGTGCAGCTTTCATTTATATATCTATTTATTAGGTATTCTGTTGCATACTTGAACCCATAATGGGTTTGTTGTCACCACAGAGCAACTGTTAATGAGAACTTATTCTCGGGCACACACATCCCCAAACTTCAACCTGAACTTTCACCTCTCACTTGGCAAAGTACCAGACTAAATCAACATCCCTGGGCTGGTTCCCATTACTAGCTCCTTATTAACATACTGAAGAGTAGGGTCCCCCCTTTCTTCTTCTTCCAAGCACCCAGCAGAACCAGAAAACTTCAGAAGACTTGGAGGGGGAAGGGCTCATTGATGTCTGACTTTGGAACTCAGCTCATAAAAAGGGGGAGACAAATTCAAACCAGGTTATCAAGCAAGGAGCAAGGGGAAGAGTCTTCTCAGCTTTTCCCCTCCTTCCCATGAAGCAAGACAATTTTTACTAGAGGGTAGATCAAAAATTGGGAGAGGGTGCACAAAGGGTTTTGGGCACAGTCACTATAAAAGTTTTCAGTGGGAAAAAGATTTCATAGGTAATGACCAAAATACCATCCAATCCTATTTAGAAAGTATGCTGTGAAACTTCGAAAAACACACACATACACATACAAAACCCCAGATTGGTTTGCTATACCATATTTTCCATAAGCCAATAGTTGCATGGATAAATAAATAAATAAATAACAGAGAATAGGAACTATATGCTTATTGTGCAAGTTGCTCTACTACAATGGCTTGAAGTAGATGCCCCAAAAGCAAGTCCTGTGGCATAGAATGGCTTCCTTGTACATGTACAGTTTCTGAACATTTGTGAAATGTTAGTGTTGGGTTTTTGCCATATTCTACCATAATGTTTTCTCTGGATGCCTGCATTGTATTTCTACTCAACTGCAATGCTAAAATCTTTGAAAACTGAAGGAAAATTTCATGGAAGGGGCAGAATTCTTATGGGGGTGATGTCCTCATTTTGCCTGTGTCCTGCCCATGCCACTGAAACTGCATTCTTATGCAGTTTCCAAAAGGAGAGGTTGCTGATTGCTTTGCATCCTGTCTTAGTCTTAAGGCAAATAATCTCTCAGAGTCTTTCAGATATGGAGAACATGAAAGCTGAAATGCACTCTCTGGGCTAAGTCACATTTCTAGCACTTAATAATACACTGCTGATCCACAGTAGGTAGTCCTCAGGATGAGTGAGAATTTCATTTAGTTCCAAAATCATTTTTAACATGATCTCTGAAAATTCACTGAGATGGAAAGAACTTGAGAGTTTAAAAATGTGGATGGGGAAGACAGTCGGTGGTGTCTGGTGGTTTTCACGTCACTTAGGGTGGTAAATCTGGTCTGGGTTTTAGTGTGGATTTTAAAATAGCTATCCAAGGTGCTGAACCTATTTTATTTTATTTTAAAGACAGGGTTCATCACTTTGGATAGCTAAAAACTGAAGTTGATGCATTGCCTATGGGGATGTATATTGAATAAATGTAAATCATTCATTTGGGATGTAATAAGGGATGCAAATCAAATAAATAAAGGATCAGTGGACACAACACAATTTTATCTGTACTGGAAATGGTTGTGCCTACTGAATTTATCCAGGGAAGATTGGTGAGCATTTTATTCAGTTATTTTTTGTTTTTGTTTGGTTGGTTACTTGTTTAAATAAGACCTTACCAAAATCTTCAATTTTTTTCTTATTTCAGAAAGAAAGGAGATGACGATGATGATGATGATGATGATGATGATGATTTTATAAAAAAAATGAAAATAGGAGAAAGCAAAACACAGTTCAATTGATGCGGTCTCCAGGGAGTTCTAGGGAAGAAATCTATTCAAAATCCTAGACTACTAATAATACCAGCGATGGCTGGTGGCTCCAGCAGGGTTGGTACCTCTCTTCCAGTCTTTAGTCTGAAATATACAGAAGTTATCTGAGGTACTGAAACCAATTTGAGGATTAAGGATTAGTACTTTGAATAGTTCTTTTCAAGTTTGGACTAAAACCCACAGTGCATTCACCGGCCCAATGACGTGGAATCCACCAGGCACCACTGAATAATACTCAGTTCAATGGCTCTCAAAATAAAGAAACAGTTTTAAAATATATTATTTATTTAATTGATTTATAACCCACTTTTCTCCCACAGATGAGTTATGAGCAGTAAATCTTTGCTTATTGTTATTAAGGGAAACAAACAAACAAAAGGAACATTTCCAAACTCTTCACCCTATCGGGTGAGATTAAGAAAAGCCTTGTATATTTTCAATTTGTTTCTTCTTATTTTTCCCACTTTTTGGATAACTATTTACAAATTGTTTTTGGACTGAACAAGATGTATTTATTTATTTTTCAGCACACAATCCAGGATTTTTGCAGAAACATCCCAATCAGTGGTCTCTTTGCTGTCACTCAAGGACAAAAAGAAATCTGCAAGTGGTTGACATTTTTTAAAATGAAGTGTCTTGATTTGTTGAGACATTTGTTCATGTCAAAGGTAGAAAAAAAATAGATAATGTTCTCCTTAGAGGTGGCTCACTAGTACAGTGGGCCCTTGATATCTGCTAGGGTTTGATTCTAGGACCCACTCCCATGGATACCAAAATCCATGGATGTGGAAGTCCCATTATATACAATGATGTAGGCCAGTATGGCACAGTGATTTGAGCATTTGTCTAGGACTCTGGAGACCAGGGCTTGAATTCTGGCTCAGCCATATAAAACCCACTGGAGAACCCTGCCAAGGAAACCCTATGAGAGGTTCGCCTTGTGGTAGCCATAAGTCAAAAATGACACAGCAACAATAAGTAAAATGATGTTCCTTCTGCGAAATGGCAAAGTCAGGGTTTGGTTTTTGGATTTTTAAAAAATATTCTTCAAGCCATGGATGCAGAATCTGTGGATATGGAGGGATGACTATAATACAATTTTATGTCACTAAATAATAAAAGTTTAAAGTGATAATTTTGGTTATAATTTAAAGTGTTCATCTACTTCAGGTACTTCAATTACTTCAGAGAGAGATTCAGCATGGCATGGTGGATTGAGTATTGGACTACAACTCTGGAGACCAGGGTTGGGGAATGCATCAGTGGGTAGAAAGCTGGATGCAGCCTGGGAGCCACAGCTTGACCACAAGGCTTCTCTGCTTTCTGATCCAACCAGCCTCAGAAAACTCTGACCATATCTGTCTCCTCCCACAGACTGAGGGTGACACCAACTTATCTTTTATTGCTCCAGAGGGTAGGATGTGAAGCAATAGATTCCACTGAAGTTCAACAGCAAAACAGATTGTCTGAGAAATTGATGGACTTTTTTAAATCAGAGATGTTTCAGCAGAGTTTCAATGGCCATTTAACTAGAATGCTCTAACACAGGGGTAGGCAACCTAAGGCCCGGGGGCCGAATGCGGCCCCCTGAGGCCTTTGGACCGGCCCCAGGCTGGTCCTGCCGCCACCGCCGCCACTGCCGCCGCCGCCCCCCACCATGATGATATTGATTATTGTTGTTATTACTTGTTTTGGGGGTTTTCTTGGCAAAATCTCCACAGGGGTTTTGCCATGGCTTTTCTGGGGCTCAGAGAGTGTGCATGCATAATTTTTTTAATGTTTTAATTTTTTAAAAATATATATATATATTTATTTTTATTTATTTATTTATTTTTGGTGCTTCACCCCCCCCCCCAATTGTCTGAGGGACAGCAACCCGGCCCCCGACTCAAAAAGGTTACCTACCCCTGCTCTAACAGTCGCTTTCCCCCCATTTGCAGTGGGTCCGATTAGGTAGCCTTCCAACTTTCTGGTTCTGCAACTGACATGTTGAACAGTTGCGCAGCATCTACAGCCCAGAGAGCCAACATATCAGGGAGTCTGACTGAGAATCCCAACCAGCATCATCACAGACTGATGAAAACCTATTCACCATTTTAATATAAATAGGGAATGAACAAATCCAAGATTTGGAGCAACTTCCTTCCTTCCAATTCGCTTGTAAGCTGGCAAACAAAAAGAAAATAAAACAGAAAGAACTGTGTGGGGAGGTGGGGGTGAGGGATAATGGGGCTATCCTTTTCCTTTGATTGCTAAACAGAAGGTAGTCATTTTTGTTTTGTTTTCAAATTTGTCATGCTTTGTTGAATTTCCCCCTCCCCTTCCTGCCAATGGTGATCTCATTTCAGCAATCACCCACTCAGACTGAATTTAAAAAAGGGATGCTCAGAGCCAAAACATCTGTTCTCGTTTAGTGCAATTGCAGCAATGCAGGTAAGGGGAAACTGGTTCAAAGAAGCTTTGAGATTGCTGTTTTAACCTCTGGTACTGAGAGGTATGGCTAGCCACACACAAACTGAGGCAAGTGACAAAACAGTCCATAGGAAGGTCCCAGGTTCAACCTTTGACAAGTCCAGGTAGGGCTGGGAATATCTGTATGGAAATTGTAATGTTGTAAGCCGCCCCGATTGCTCTGCAGAGAGGCGGGATATATTATTATTATTATTATTATTATTATTATTATTATTAGAGCAGAACCAGGCATCTGGTGAAAATGAGCTAGACAGACCCACAGTCTCACTTGACTTGAGGCAACTTCCTATATTCTGAACCATAGTTGATCATTCATGCATTTAATCTGTGAACGCACAAGAAGTTGCCTTGTGTTTCTTACAACTACAACACCCTGTTTGCACAGCGTTCTCAACACTCATTGAGCTATTGTTCTCACCACCACCTAGTCCTCCTTTTAGTTACTGAACAGCATTTGTGAATCTGTCTGTCTAGGCTCTGTTATCAAACAGACCTGATCAAAATTCTGTTTGATCATTGCTAACATGTATCTTTGCCATTCAACGCACAAAACTTCATGGTGGGTTTTTTTTAGGTGGGTATGTCAATTCCCCTAACACTCAAGAACTTTCTCCACTTTTGCATTTAGCTGGCAGGAGGAACTCTCTAGTGTAAGACAAGAGGCGATCCCTTGCAGTTCATGTTTGGTCCCACTATCCACTCCCACACAGCTGTTCAGGTTGCCACATCAAAATTTAACAAGAACAGGCCAAAAATCCCCAGGAAACTGTAGGCACGAACACTAAGGTGAACAAAAATACCATCACAGTTAAATTCAAACAGGAGAAAGGCATTTCCTTTAAATCCCTTCCACCTTTTCTTGAAGATGTGCTCAATGCCATACAGTCAGAAAATGTGGGGAAGTTGCCTTCCTCTGAAGGTAAGAGAGTGTAGTTTCCATTAAGTCACCCAGAGAATTTCCATAGCTGAGCAGAGACTGAGACCCAGTTCTCCTGGAGTCCTAGTCCAACACTCAAACCACAACAGCATACTGACACTCAGTGTTTGATAGCAGTCCTTACAATGGTCAGTTGGAATAGAAACCATTTCAGACAGAGGAACTGGTCTTAAAGTAGCGCCACAAAGCAAGGGTAGGAAATCTGTGCTCCTCCAGATACTGATGGACTCTTGGCAGTGCAAGCATACAAAGCTGTTGAGAAATGGTGGGAGTTGCAGTCCAAAAATATCTGGAGTGCTGCACTATTCCCACCATTGACCTTAAGTAAGACAGATGCTTTGGGCAGGAGATTGTGGGTGCCATGCTTTATCTCCTGGTCTTTGATGCACAGAAACATGACCATGCCAGGTCTGAACATGGAGGGGTGTTTGTAACTTATTGGTAAGGCTGGCTGAAGTCCACCCAACTGACTTCACTTTCTAAGTCCGTTCAAATCCTTAAAACGAGACAGCCCTGCAATTTATTTTCTAGCCATCTCCAACATCTCCTGTGCAGGCATCTTGAAACACTTAAGGCAATGAACACATGCATCCACACACACCACCTCCTCTTGATCTATATAAAGTTTAAACCAATATGCCTCTAGGCTTGGGCTGAGATGTGTCTCAGAGTTTGTGTAATTATGGGAAAGAGAGTGGAGTGATTTCACCATATATATATATATATTCAGTTTCAATTATGTATGAAAAGAAATTATCAGAAAGGGGCTTAAGAATAAGGTCAGTCACTTTGTGTGTGTGACATTTGTCTATTTTATTCATTTATTAAATCTAGCACAGTAGGGAGGAGGGAGAGCTCAGACCCATCAAGGGCAAAAGGCCAAGTTCCAATTAATTATATGATACATGACCTATTTGGAAGTTTCATTCTGCCTGTCAACTTGATTCTACCTGTCAACAAAGCAATTCTGTTCTGAACCTGAACTGCATTCCTCTTCAGAAAGCATGTAATGCATAGCACTCATCTTCATCACTGGGATACTTAAAAGACTTTTTTTCATCCAGAGTTGCTTAGGTGTTAAGACCTGCATCAGAGGCTAAAGGCTACAGGGCCTTTTCAGTGGTGGTATCTGAACAGGTCAGCTGTAGAACTCCCTCTATTTTCCAAAATCAGCAAAACTAAGCTAGACAAAATTCAATGGTCGGACTCAACATAAGGCAGCTTCCTATGGGCACTGATTATCTCCAGAGGTACTCATTTCACACTTGCCATTTATACCCTCTGGACACCAAGGTGAAACTACTCTATCCTCTCAACTTTGGTAAGGAATAATATGATTTTCCTGTCATTTGTCAGTCACTTATATTTTTCTGATGATGGTGCTTCCTTTTCCGGCATGTGTTTGTATATAAGGCGAAGTATACCTGAACAAAGATTGAGCCAGAAACCTCAAGTGGCAAATGCTGAAGGACAGGGAGTGGTGGAGGAAGGTGTTGGATGGTCTCTCCAGATGTAGCCAAGGATGCTGTCACAAACAGCAGTGCTGAAGTAAGATTCAATTGCTAATCCAGTTGCTATTTGACACCGAATATGGAGAAGCACCATCTTGTCCTTTGCCATAATTATCAAAATGTCTTATGGCAGCCCCGTTATTATAAGCATAGGGCTACATCTAGGTTTACTCAACTAAAGTAGGCCCACTGAAATGAAAGTGATCTGTAATTGCTGCTTATGTAAATCCCATTTCTCTCAATGGGTCTCCTGCAGTTGAGAGCAAAGTAGGATTTATCACATGGACATAGATACATCTTGTTTTTTTCTTGTTCTATTTTGGGCTTCATAAAGGAGACAGGTCAGACAAGGTTGAAATGTTCAATCCAGCAGAGAGCATCTGCAGATGCACAAATATTGTAAATTTCCAAAAATATGCCCCTTCCAATGTACTACAACAACCTTTATGGTTGTCAAATATGCTTTTGAAATAGATCATTTTTCAAAAGCCATCTTCAAGGAACGTAACTTCCACCATCACCTTTCGATTGGTGGAGTCTGAAGCAGTATCAAGAGTGGTGATTGCTTTCATATATCCTTGGTGCTGTGGCCTATACAGCATTCCCTTCTGGCAGCTTTCTCTCTTCAGTTTGGCTTCCTCCCAAAGAGCTCCCATCATCCTCCAGGCCTTTGCAACCTTTTCACTCCCAAGAGAGGAAGCAATATGCTGCCTAACATCTGGTCAGACATATAGTTGGCTGACCTAGATATTCCTTGTTGCAGATGTTGGCCATCACAATACGGAGGGGAAAGACGAAAGAATACCAGACAGAGGGACCTTTAAAAATTGTCATGATAAGGAAATAAAGCCCTGACTGGCTACCATTTAGTTTCATTCCTTTTGTCAATTCACACATGCAGAGAGAGTGAGAGTGAGAGAGAGACAGACAGACTGAGATGCAGAGAGATAAGACTAAACAGTATTTAAACAGACAGATTTTGATCCACTTTCTACTTGGCCTGGTTCACATGTCACATATGCACATTATCAAAAACAGCAAGGGATGCTTTACATGGCTGAATGGGCCCAAAACCACAAAACAGACAGGAACTGCAAGAATGTCCTGGGCACCTAATATGATGCATTTCATACTGAAATCAGTCCATACATTCAGCAGTGAGGCACTAAATGCTGAGGGATCACATGAGCTGCATTCAGGTGTGAACTGACCCTAATGTTCCGCTAAAGTCACAGGTATGAATATATAGTATTTCCTCATACTGAATCAGACCATTGTGCTAGCTAACCAGTTACTCTTTTTTTCTTCCTGAATGGTACTGGTTCTCCAGAGTTACAGACAAGAATTTTTCCCAGTTCTGTTGGCAGAGATTCTTTTAAATTTAGGTCTGGACAGGAATGAAGTTTAGACCACCGCCATCCAAAGCAGCCATTTTGCCTTTGCGCTGTATACAGAGTTAAAGTTGGGAGCTGTCATAAATGGACTGCTGTATACACTCCAACATTTCACAGGTGAAAACCAGGACTTGTGTCCAAGCAACATCAGACTGGGGTCAAGATGGCAAAAGTTATTAATGAGG
Source organism: Phrynosoma blainvillii (assembly GCA_026167975.1). NCBI lineage: Eukaryota > Metazoa > Chordata > Lepidosauria > Squamata > Phrynosomatidae > Phrynosoma > Phrynosoma blainvillii. The sequence continues at coordinate 12,651,501 of JANUYF010000013.1, forward strand.
AAATACAGACAAGCTAGGACAGGATGTAGCAGTTTGCTTTTGTGTGAGCTAACTGGAAGGGCCAAGATGCAGCCCTTCGACCTCTCCTTTCCTCCTACTGAATTAACTGAATACAGACTACTATGGCAATCTGAACTCATTTTGCAACAATTGAAGTATGCTGCGGACAAAGGATCAAAGTGGGAGGAGGAAAGAGAAACCAGGCCATTTTACAAGCAGCCAAAAAGCAGGGCAAGAGAGGATGAATTGGGTCTGTCCCTGGCATATCAAGACAGTTGGAGAGTATCCAGCTATGGTCCACACACCATCAAGGCTCCACCCAGAATCGTTTGGCCCTTCTGCTTTTTTGTGCCTTTTACCATCTCTCTGACCATGCAAATAGTGATAGAAGAAGGCACAGTGAACATCTGTCTCTACTTGTATTGCCCTTTCTGCAGACTGCACCTCAAAGGACAAGGCAAGGAAATGGGCAGAAATGACAGAAGAAAAGAGGAGATGAACCCAGCCTGGGAAAGGGACCATTGAGAGCATCTTGGAAAAAACTGAAAGACAGTTGGTTTGTTGGGGGAGCATAACTTTGGTTAGTTTGAGTTAAAATGAAAAGCAAACAAATGCCTCCCTTCCCCCAAGGAGAGCAATGGATTCAAACCACAGGAGGAAAGTCCTGACAGTAAGAGCTGTTCAACAGTGGAATGTGCTGCCTTGGAGAGTGGAGGAGTCTCCTTCTTTGGAGGTCTTCAAACAGAAGTTGGATGGTCATCTGTTGGGGATTCTTTGATTGTGAGTTCCTGGATGGCCCTTGAGGTCTCTTCCAACTCTGTGATTCTAGTCTCAGAGGATGGCAGTGGCGAACCTCCTCTGAAGAAACTTGCCAAGAAAACCCTGTAATAGGTTTGCTTCGGGGTTGCTGTAAGTCAGAAACAGATTGAAGCTGCCCCACACACTCGCAATAACATCTGTCACACATCCCACCTCAGTGTACCCTTTTCCTTTCAGCTTAGCTGCAAACTTCACAATAGCTGTTGGGCATTACTGGGAGCCAGATATATGGCAAAGAAAAGCTAAGTTTTTTAGGATGGCTTGGTCCTACAAAGAGGTGAAGGGCCATTTATTCTATAACACGCCTGCTTCTGGTAGAGATGCAATTAAGTTGAACAGGTTCGTTGAGATATCTGAACATAGCTGCCTGCATTTTTCGGGTCATGGCTCTGGGGAGGATCGAGATAAGTACCTGCACTTTAAAATGTATCACAGAGAACCAGCCGGCCTCAATCTGGATCTACGTTCAAACCACTTAAAAGACACTGAACGAGAGAAAGGGGAAAGGAGGAAGAGGAGATGATCACTAACATGTTCCTTTTCCATGAAGTCCCCAAATAAACACAATCAGGGTGCTCTGAAGCCATGACCCAGAGGCTGTTTTCCCTGAATTGAAAGAAGAGAAATGGTTTTACTCAATAGAGGAGAAGGGCTGGTGAGCACAGGGAAATAATTAGAGGCAGCTACTGTTGTAGTTCCCTGGTTCATTTCTGTCAAAACGTTTTTGAATAATGATCCCAAACACTCAGGAAGTGATTACCGTTTCCTGATGATTAATCAGTTCCAAAGTCACCACCTCTCTCTTGTTTTTCCACACTCCTTTTTTTCTTGATCATTTCTCTGAAGAGAGAACAAAAGCAAAAAGGAACTCTGGGCAATGAAGCTTTCCCAGAGGGAATGGGTGGCAGTTCGTCTTTGGAGTCACTATTATCAGTGGCATGTTGTGTGTATGTGTGTATGTGTATGTGTGCAAAGTTTCATTTCCCCTTCCCCATCCTTAACGCTTGCTTTTTTTATCACTCCATCCCCCTGAAGGTTAAAAAACTTCCATCCAAAAAGGAACCTTCTTTATATTAAGGTCTTGCTTGTCATAAGAAACAAAGGGTCGTATTAACATAGAGGAGCCTAAACACACACACATCAGATATTTTATGCAAACGTCTAGAAAAGGGAAATCAGAAACTTCCATAAGAATCAAAAGGCCTATCTGACCCCAAGGGAGGAGAAAATATGTGATCCATCAGATGCTGTTGGACTCCAACATCCATCAGCCCCTGCAATATAGCTACTAGTCAGCAACGGGGTCAGTAACAACATCTGTATGGCCCCACAGCAAACTGTACCTACTCCCCTCTAAATAGCTAAAATTAACCAAAAATGAGAAATGGAAGTTACTTTTGGATTCATTTTTGGCTTTTAACTCTGTGCATGTTCATAGGGAGCCAGTGTGGTGAGGTGCTTTGAGCACTGGACTACGACTCTGGAGAACAGGGTTCGAGTCTTTGCTCAGCCATTGAAATTCACTGGGTCATGTCACACACTCTCAGCCTCAGAGAAAGGCAAAGGCAAATCCCCTCTGAATAAATCTTGCCAAGAAAACCCCATGATATGATCACCTGAAGATCTCCATAACTCAGAAATGATTTGAAGGCACACAACAATGTTTGAAGGGTTGGGGGTGTTTCTGCGATCTCCTACTCTTCCAGGCAAAAACATTGAATAACTTTTTTTAAACCCTCTCCACAATTTTTGCAGTGAGTGTGGGGGATTTGGGTGTCTTGTGGGCCATGAAGAAACCTGAGAAGGGACATACAGGCCATGGACAACAGTCTCCCCATCTCACATTTAAAGGTCTTTGGCCATACTCTTACAGATGGCTCTCTGGATCCACGGATTCTTTATGCATGGATTCAACCAGCCACAGTTTAAAAATACTTGAGGGAAAAATACATTCCAAAAAGCACACCTTGATTTTGCCATTTTATATAAGGGACACTATTTTACTATGCCACTGTATTTAATGGGGCTTGAGCATCGATGAATTTTGGTATCCATGGGGGATCCTGCAACCAAACCCCTGTGAATACCCAGTGGATATCACTATAATTCTGATCTGGACACCCATCCAAGTACTATGTGACAGGTCATTTTGTACAGGAATTCACAAGCATTCAGATCCCTCAAGCATCCAAAGTAAACAAAAGCAAAAAAATAATTTTCAGAAGAGAGATGGCACATAGATGCAGTCATTTTAACCTTTCCTCCAGCTCTCTTTCTCTTCCTCTCCTCATTTTCTAATTTCTAGTCTGTGTATGTTGGGTGGTGGCGGTGGTGGTGGTTGGGATGGACATCTAGTGAGAAGAAGAGAATGTATGAGATATGCTTGTGTGAAGTATAGGGTTAAGTACTTCCCTTCCTTCTCACCCACTCATTCTCTCCTGTAAACAACCTTCTCAACCCCCTCCTCCCCCATAAGCACTCTGCAGCAAACACAGGTTTGCCCCACTTTTTAAAAACCTTGTAAATAACCATCCATGTCAACAAATCCTCCTCAGCTGCACTAAATAGTCACAGTAAATACGGCCCAACCTAGGAATTAGAGGCACCATAATGTCCGCCAAGGCCTGAAGCTAATGCCTTCAGGAGACGAGAGAATCCTGGATTTTCTGCACATTTGTACACCAGATTTACTGGTTAGATTGCTGAGTGCAGTAATAGTCAGATTCCCTGCTCCCCTCCCCTGCCCCCAATTCATTCCCATCTGGGGAATAGGAGGATCTCACAGCAGTGACAATAGAGGATTATTGCCATCTATAAGGCCATGAGAGCTGGGATGGGGGAGGGTGGAAAAAAGACATCCTTTGTAAATGAATTTTTAAAATACAAATACAGTGGAATCTTGGTATCCGCTGGGTTTTGTTTCCAAGACACCCCCCCCCCCCATGGATAACAAAATCCATGGATGCTCAAGTCTCATTATACACAATGGCATAGTAAAATAGTGTCCTTTATATCAAATGGCAAAATCAAATCTTGGGTTTTTGTTTTTTGTGGGCCATCCAGTCTTTTGTGAGCCATCCAGTCCAACCCCCTGCCATGCAGGAACTCAAAATCAAACCATCCCTGACAGATGTCTATCCAGCCTCTGTTTAAAGACCTCCAAAGAAGGAGACGCCACACTCCAAGGGATTTTGGACACCAACTCCCAAAATCCCCAGTCAATATGGCTAATTGAAAGGCATCAGAGGGGTTGTCCTTCAAAATATCTGGAGAGCCAAGGAAAGGCTCTTCAGACCTGGTATATGGGAATTAATCTTTACAAGCAGAGACCTCTCATTTTCTTTATGTATATGCTTGGTTGTTTTTAGTTGGCCAAATTAACTCATTAAACTAATGGGGTTTGGCCATGCTTTTTAGCAACTGGTCTTTCTGTTCTACCAAGTTCTGCTCTTCTTCTGTACCACCAAGAATAGGGAAAGACTTTGAACGGCAGACTCCAAAGGGGCTCTCCTGACAATGAAGAATACAGAGTGTCTTTGCTAGGGTTCCAGTCTCCAACCAAGTTTATGAGGTGGGTGACTTTTAGGCCTCCCATTAGATCCAAATGGAAGTTGGGGGGGGGAGAGAAACAGGGCCCTCCTTTCAACCCTGTGACAAGTGAGATGATATAAATCATAGTCTTCCCAGCAGGAGTCCTTCCCTAGACAATTGGCCATGGCAAGATCTCAATGCCTCATGTTGGACATTGTAAAAAAAAAAAAAAGGGGGGGGGGAAGTGCAGGGTATAAAAGAAAGTTGCTTGTTTTGTTTTGTTTTTAAATAAAGAGACACAGAAGGGGGAGGGAGTCTGGTCTTTTGCAGAACGACATTTAAAAAAAACCTGGAGAATTTATAGCAGGAGTGAGCAGTGTGGAGTGGAATGGTGTGGTCATTTGTGTGTCATCACACATTACCATTTTGCTTTAGCTGCAGTGTCTCCGATGAATTTTAGCACTTCACTTTTCAAAGCAATGTAGGCTTATGGAGATCTTTTTAAAAGAAAAAAAAAGGGGGGGAAAGCCCAGCCAATTGGATATTTTACTGCCCGTGGACTCTTTGGACTGTTACTCAGACATCTTACTTGCCACTAAGTGACAATCAAGAGGGAAATATGTACATATATTATGTACATTCATACACAATACATGGATTGTGCATGGCACAATGGTTCCCCGGATTCAAATGGAATATTTTCTTCTGTCTTTTTCTCTCATACATACACATCAGACTTCCAGATTGTCTGCAGGAGTAGACTCATTGTGCTAGATCCAATTGTACTCCTAACCAAGAGGATTTATGTAAGTGGTGGATAACAAATCCCATTCATTTTAAAGGTCTACTCTAGCTGAGACTAACATTGGATTTAACCTATTGAGAGATATTTCTACAACTAGTTGGAGTTTGAAGACTAATGTTACAGAAACAGGACCAGTGTTGTACACAATCTAGCCCAATCCCTGCTCAGTGCAGATGCCCAAGAACATGTGTCTCTCCAACAGCCTGCAGTCCAGCCTCTGCTAAGGACTACCAATGGAAGAACCCCCCTCAACTGTATAGATACAAACTGTTCTTATAGACAACATTTTCCTCAGAGGCTCTACTGAAATCTGTGCCCATCTAACTTACACCCATTATACAGGCATTTTCAATTGTAAAATTAAGAGTTTATATACATTTTTAAAAGGTCTTTACTTGGTACTGAAAAGAGGACAATGCAGGTGCACAGGAAACCACTCTAGGCTCAGCATTTCAGAATAAGGGTGCTACAACTTAAAACAAGGGTGGTGAAGGGTCCCCATGTCTACACCCCCACAAACATTTGGGGCATCATTTTTGCCCCACAAAAGCCAATAGCACCCTAAGCCTGGATGGTGTCATTACCATCTGCTTAGGCCTATACAATGGGTGCTGAAAGTTCTCATCCTGACCCACTTCCCAACATTTGAGGGTAATTTTGTCACTGTAGCTTGAAAGAGTGCTCTTTTGCATTGTAAATTGCCAATTTTCAGGATTGTAGCTCTAATTTCTGATCCCCCCCCCCCCCAGATCACTGATACAACCATGTCAATGAAATGTGTGAAATTGTCAAGTGCTGGTCTAGACCATCATGAAGCTGGTGTGGGCTGTTCTTTCATTAGAAACCTCCAAAGGAAATCCATGAGTGTATGATGCAAACACTGAGGGACAGGTGTTCATCATATTTGTCTTGAAGAAGTGGTGTGCCAACTTTCATGGTGGAAATTTTGAGACTGAAGATATAGCAAGGAGGCTTTCAACAGTGCCAACCCCTGAAACTGTAGAGCATATTCATGACCTAATTTTAACAGAGTGGCAAATCTCAGTAAAACAACTGCTGAGACACTAGAAATATCCCAGGAATGCATCAGGTTTACAATTCCTAAGCAGTTGGCTATGCAGAAGCTATCAGCTAAGTGGGTGCTGAAATGTCTGAATGCTGACCAGAAATGAAATCGAGTAGATACCTCCATGATTTGTCATTATTGGTGAAACATGGTTGCATCACTATGGTCCAGAAACCAAACAACAGTCCTTGCAGTAGTAGCACCTGGGTTCTCCACTGCCAAAGAAATTCAAGACTCAAATGTCAGCAGGAAAGGTTAAGGCCACAGTTTTGGGGGATCAGGAAGATATTTTGATTACTATATTGAGAAGGGCTAAAAAGTTAATGCAGAATAGTACTTTAACTTACTGTGCCAGTTAAAGGAGGCACTGAAGGAAAACTGGCAAAGGAAGTTGTGGAACACAGTTCTCTTTTTGCAGAGCAATGCACCTGCTCTCAGGACTGGCAAAATCATGGATATTTTGATAAATTTAGAGTTTGAGTGCATAGATCATCCACCTTATTCACCAGATCTTACTCCATCAGACTATTTTCTGTCTCCAAGCTGTCTCTACTTAACTCAAAGAGCAGACTTCATGAATGAATCCCGAAAAGTTTTTTTTATTGAAGATTAGGTTAAGCACAGGAGCAAGCTCATTGACAGATCTGAGGTTACATAATAGGTTTCACTTTTGAGAACTCCTCTCAAACATTCCGCCTCCCAACAGCCTACATACCCTCACAGTTGTTACTCCAAGCCTCCCCCCACACACCCTCTTTCCGATATAAAAGGGCTGTTTTAGACAGTAGCCAAGAGGGCACCTCCTGTGCAGAAAACTAGTCATGCCATATAAGGACCATATTTGGATATCCTGCTGGTTCAGCATGGGGAAAGTCAGGGTACATAGCTAAAATAGATCAATTAAGATTGGAATCTGCATAATCCCTTTGCTGATAGGAGTGATGGTGGGTGATAAATCTTGGGTTTACACATGAAAAGAAGTACAAGATTATCTCCCTCTGGAAGTCCTTTGTCATGGTGATTGTCCAGCCATTTTCAGACTTCCAGTTCTATTTTTCCCTCCTGGGAATTTCACCTTGATCCCCAGATTGCCCCAGGATATGTTTTGCCCTATAGAAGTGCCTGCCAAAACACCACCAATTTGATCTCGGTTTACATCAGAAAGATACCCTGTCAGTATCTCCCTTGACTCCTAAGCAGATTCCCTTGCTGGAACCACAGGCAGCTGCTAAGCCTTTTCACTTTACAGCACCCCACGACTGGACCCTTTGCTTCTAGAACTGGTACAGTATCATCCTTTGCAATCCTAAAAATAACTATCTGCTAATACCTTTTATATCGTTAGTTTTTGTACGTGTGTGTGAGTGGTTTTTCTTTTGTGAACATTGATTTCCCTTTTGCTTTTATAAATAAAACTACACTTGTACCTTGCATTCTGGAGTTTAGTTGTTCAGAACTGTTATACATAGGTCTGACCCTGGCTTTTTAGTAACCTGAAGCCCTCTCATAGCTTTCATTAGAGTTAATTCAATTCCCCCCCCCCTTGTATATTGATTGTGGGTACCCTCTCAGGACCTTTGCATTTTGGGTAACACCATTTACCAGGTAGGTAAATGACCTTGCATCCTGTGAACTTCCTGCAGCTGTTTACCTCCCCCCCCCAACACACCAGGCCTGTTCAAACAGAGCAGCTAAGCAGGTTTCACATGGCTGAAAGGCCTAAGTCTTTAAAAGAGTTTGAAAGGAAGGAAATTTTCAAATTATTCAGAGGTGATAGGAGTAACAGAGCCATATTTCAATGACCAGACAGCAGGGGGAAAATCTGGAAGGGTTAAAGAACCTTTAGAAATGCTATGCCAAGGGCCTTAAACATCAGGATGAATATGTGAAATGGCATGTAATTTTCAAGGCTCTAGGTCATTCCTTCCTTGTCAGGCTGAGAACTTCTTTCTGTAGATACCTTTCTTCAAAAATGGAAGTGACTGGAGCAGGAAGACCAGGCTTTTCACTTCTCCAGACTTCATACTTCAACACCCTACTACATCCCATTTGGTGGGGCATGTGGAGAAGGTATCAGGTGACACTAGGAACCAATGGGGCTTTATCAAGAACTTAGGGGGGTTGCAGACTGCCAAAAATAGTGCAAATTGAGTCCACTTTTAGGGTTAGGGTTAGTGCTAGGGAATCATGGGAATGGTATTTTTTTTCTGAGACATTAAGCCTTCTCTATCAGAGAGCTCTGGTGCCACAATAAAATACAGTCTCCATGATTCCCTAATCCTAACCCTAACCCTAAAAGTGGACTCAATTTGCACTATTTCTGGCAGTCTGCAACCCCCCTAACTTTGTCCTGATTCTCATTCTGAGCTACTCTCAAGATTGCCCATCCCTGATAGGCTCCAACAGGCATGGTGCTTAATGTGGACAGCATGCAAAAATAGATAAAAGGGGTGAGGAACTTTTGGCTCCCCAGATGTTTCACACTAAACATCCCTAATTCCATGCTGGCTATGATGTCTGGGATCTGAAGTCCAGAGCACTGAACAGCCAAATTTCCCTGTCCCTGTTATTCTAGCTGGTCTGTATTAATCCATATCTTTTTCACCTGGATCAAGATATTTAGTAGCATGCACAACACATTATTGGTGCTGAATCTTTGGCCAGAAGTGTCAGCTTTCCTATTATTTCATAATGGAAACAAAAGACAAAGGCAGATGAAGGGAAGATTGCATAGGCCTGCAGAGACAGAGATGAGGAGAGAAAGGGGCATACAATGCCAAGAGAAATCAGGGAATGGAAATGTGGGAGTGTACTCATACTTTCGGCACAAGAAAAGCATGCCCACTGAGGTGTGCATAGAGAGGCACTTAAGAGATTTTCCCTCAAGGTATCTATGTCCCTGATCAAAAGGTCAAGAACAGATGCAACACACTCAGTGGGGCCAGTTGTGGATCAGTTGCTTACATGAAAAGAGGAAAGCCTTAAGCTTCCCATTGTATGGCGTCTCCAAAAGGAGAGCAATAAAAGACATACTTTCTATGCATGAGATAGAGCGATCTTTACTGCATGCCTCACTATGCTAAGAGAAAACTGGGAGCTGTAATGAAGATAGGAAGTGTTAGCTGGATATTTGAAAACTGGATTAGTTAGTGAAGATTCATATCTTACTGAGGCCATCAGTCAGTGGTAGAGCAACTAATTTGCATGCTGAAGATTCCAGGTTCAGTCCTTGAGGTTTCCAGGCTTTTCTTTAAATTTTTCAAAATATCAGGTGGTAGATTAAGGGTGGGAAATTCTGTTACTGTCCCACCAAAGTGGTACCTATTTACTTACTTGCCCTTTTATATGCTTCCGAACTGCTAGGTTGACAGAAGCTGGGACTAGTGGTGGGAACTCATTCCGTCACACGGCTCTTAGGTCTCAAACTGCTGATCTGCTGACCTTGTGTCCGGCAGAGTTGGCATCTTAAGCACTAAGCCACCACAACCCCTTAATAACAAATAAATGAATAAATAAATAAGACAATACATAATTAGAATCACAGAATTATAGAGCTGAAACGACCACAAGGGCCATCAAGTCCAGCTCCCTGCCATTCAGGAAGACACATAGAATCATAGAATCATGGAGTTGGAAGAGACCACAAGGGTCATCCAGTTCAACCCCCTGCCATGCAAGAACTCACAATCAAAGCACCCCTGACGGGTGGTGATCCAGCCTCTGTTTAAAAACTTCCAAAGGAGGAGACACCACCATTTTCTGAAGGAGTGTATTCTGCTGTCAAAACAGCTCTTATTGTCAGGAAGTTCTTTCTAATGTTGAACCGGAATCTCTTTCCCTGTAGCTTGAATCCATTGCTCCATGCCCTAGTCTCTGGAGCAGCTGAAAACAAGTTTATTCCATCCTCAGTATTACACCCCTTCAAATATTTAAACATGGCTCTCTCTCTCTTCCCATTCTCTGCTAACAGGTGAGACCCTGTTAAAGAGTAGTTGCTTGGATAAAGTATAGAAGCCATGTACACTGACTTGAGCTCCTTGGAAGAAAGGCAAGATATAAATGTAAGTAATAAATAAATAATTTGTCATGAACAAGGGGCAGCCTCACCCCTCCAGACCTCATTATGGAAGAACAAGTAATGACTTGGAGTGATTGATTAAAACCAGTCACTTTCTTCTTTTTCAGGCTGGGGTTAAGAGTTGTGTAGGTGTGGAGGACGTTGTCGACACCATCAGATATGTGTATACCTGACTGGGAATGCACATGTTTCAGGACATGAAAAAGAAATGTTTTGGTCTACAGTTTCCAGAATCCCCTAATGGCCACATTGGCTGGGGGTTCTGGGAGTTACAGTCCAAGAAAGTAACCTTTCCCTGTTAAGTTCTACCTGAGAGCTTCATCCTGCATCAGACACAGCAGTGGCTCATTCAGCAACACACACAGTTACATATGTGTGTGAAGAGCCTGCTCTAGGAGCCAGATGTCAATTCAACAAATCAAAGCAAGTATATTATCTTTAGAACTCAGCAACAACAACAACAACAACAACAGTAACAGCTCGCTACACACAAACACACACTTTCTCTCAGTGAATCAGCGACAGCAACTGAAGGACTTGCCTTTTTTTCTTCTTCTTTGTATCTCCCCCTCCCTTTTTCCCCTCCTCCCTCCCCTTAAACAGCAAGTAAATCTCTCTTTGAGATAAGTGTCATAGTTCCTGTGACATTGTCTCCCCTTTTGGGAAGCACTGACCCATGGCGGTGCCCCAAATGCTTTGACAAGCTCTGGAGCAGCCTCAGTGGGAGAGGGAGATCATTGAAAAGCCCAAGTTGTGAAACTCTTTTTATCATGAGAGCCTAGTCCCTTTCTTAGAGTAATTAATTCTTTGACTGCCATGGTAGTGGTGAGGGATTTGTTGAATGAAAATATACTCTGAGGAGTAACAATTATGCTAATGGGCCAGAAGCTGGTCCAGCAAAGAATACAGGCTCTCCAGCTGGAACAGGCTGGGTGTTGCTGTGTATGCAAGCAAGCTGGAGTTGGCTGCCAAGCATGCAAGCAACCTTGTGGGTGAGACATTGTACCAAGCAATGACTTTCCTTGCATGCATTCTTATGAGCAGTCAGGGTCTCTGAATGCAACAGGATGAGATGAATGCCATGCACCATGGTGGCTTAGTGGTAGAGTACCTTGTTTGAATCCAGAAGGTCTCAGATTCAATCCCTGGCTTCCCCAATAGGGCCAAAACAAAACCCCTATTTGGAACTCTGGAGAGCTATTGCCAGTCAGTACCGACAGTACAGAGCTAGAAGAAGTAATGGTCTAACTCATTATGAGACAGTTCCTTGTGTTTCTAATGCTGTGGTGGTAGGAATGGACTATATCATGTGCAAGTGGAAAATACTATTCAGTGTATCAGGGAAGTGCACTAGAGTGCTTTATTAAGGAATTCTAAGCCTTTCACCAAACTACAAATACCAGGATTCCATAAAATGGATCCATGACAGTTAAAGTGGTATCAAACAGCTATACCTGTGAAGTTTAGATACTCCCTAAGAATGTGGGAGTCTTAAAATATCTGTGTTTATTTTTAATGCTTCACGTTTTATATCTGAGCAATAGCAAGGTGAGAAAGAAAAACGTTTGACCCCTCCCCCTTGAAAAAGTAGTAATTTAACTTTTGCGTGCTAGTGAGAAAAGAAAGACAGAGATTGAAAAGAAATTAGCCAAGCAAGATGACCTCATGGGTGGTGGAGGAGGGGGAGGGAATGCATGTAGAGATGTAAAAGAATCATAATACTTGCAATAAAATTCCATCTACTGCTCAGAGCAGGGACTGGTGTCATCTTAAACTGCTCTCTAGCTTTTAAGACACTGGCAAAATCCTATGTTCCAAAAGATACATTAAAATAATTCTAATTAGTCACACTTGGTGTAAAATCAATTTCTAATTAATTGAAGGAGGATAGGAGGGGGGAGGAGACTGACATCCAGAAGTTGTATGACTGATCTGCAAGCATTAGGACCAGTGACCATCCTGTTTCAGCGCTTTTGAAGAACATTTCTATGCAATTTTCAAGCATCACTTTCATGCCATGAATACTAGGAATTTTGTTATGTATTTTCCCAGGAATCCAATGACATATAGGGATAGAGAAAGGTGCCTAGGTAGTTTGCATCTACTACTGCAGCCACCCAGCTGGAGGCAAGAAGAGCAGCCCAAACCTCCACTGCTACATCAACAGTGAGGAGGGAGCTGCCATAGCCACCACAGCTGTGGGATGATTGAGGTCCCCATGGATCAAGAAGGGACTTGAGAGGTCTTGGAGGGGGTGGATTTATGGGGGGAGGATTTGAAATGGAGTGAAGGGACTTAAAAGGATTTTGAAGGGACCTGAAAAAACGGGGTGCAGGACAGGACTGGAAAAAGGAGGATTTGAGGGGGGAACTGAGGAGGGGCAAATTTGAGGGGGGCAAGCAATACAATCTTAGGGCCTTTGCAGACTGCCAGAAATAGTGCACATTAAATTGAGGCACTGCCCTGGCTCAGTGCTAGGGAATCATGGGAACTGTAATTTATTGTGGCACTAGAGCTCTCTGACAGAGAAGGCTCAATGTCCCAGAAAAAAATACAATTCCCATGACTCCCTAGCACTGAGCCAGGGCAGTGCCTCAATTTAATGTGCACTATTTCTGGCAGTCTGCAAAGGCCCTTAGTCTACAACAAAGTTAATGTAAGCATTAGGGTGACAAACTACTACTAGGCAGCAGCAGCAGTAGCATTAGGTGACACTGTTGAAGGATCTTTCAGAGACAACAGTAGTGACACCATAGCTAACATGTGTTAGTACTGCATGAAGAGAGGCAATGGTGAACCCTATCACCAAGAAAACCCTATGATGAAATAATCCAAAATGAAACAAGAGGTAGGCATAGGACACAAACAGAGAGCTAAAAACACAGAGCAAAGGGTAACTAGAAATATAAAGATGGTCAAGGGCACAACAGGACCCAATCAGGAGTCAAGGGAACCCAGACATATAAAAAAAGGAAAATGGAACATATAGGCATTGCAATACTGAGGGTGTGCAACCTAAAATGGACAGGGATTTTTAGTCAGATGACAAGACAAAAAAAATGGAGTGGCATTGATAGTGAGGAGAGATGCAGCAAGATCAGTCAAAGGATATAATGCAAAATGAGATTAAATCATATCAATAAGATTCAACATTACCATAATTCAAGTCCATGCACCAACCACAGAGGCAGAGAAAGAAGAAATCAAGAGATTCTAAGATGGAGTCCAGGAAGAAATTGACAACACACAAAAACAGGATTTCTTATTAATCATAGGTGACTGGGATGTAAAAGTAGGAAGGAGAAGAGACTCAAAAACTGTATGAAAATTTGGACCAGACTGAAGAAATGAAACTGGAGAGCAACTGATAGAATTTTGTGGGGCCAATTCATTGCAAACAGGTTCTTTATACAACCAGAAAGGAGACTGTACACATGGACATCACTGGATGGCCAGTGCAAAAATCAAATAGACTACATAAATAGAAAATAGAGTATTTTTATTCTCACAGCAAAAATGAGACCAGGGCAGACTGCGGCACAGACCATGAAAATATCAAAAATTAGAATAAAGCTGAAGAACACAAAATCAGTCATCATGCCTAAATATGACCTGAAAAACATCCCAGTAGAATTTAAAGGTAAAGTTAAAATAGATTTGCACTATTAAACCTAACTGACTGGGAACTAGAAAAACTATGAACAGAAGCAAGAGACACAGTCAAGGAGGAGGGGAAGAAGATGCTATCTGTGGCCAAAAAGAAATAAAAAATAAAAAATGAATGACAGACTAAATGTTTCAAGCAGTAAAAGAAAGACAAGAAGTAAAAGGGAGACAGGAACAGGAAGGGAACCATGGCCTGTCCTGACCTTCCAAAGTTGTTTGCTGCATTAAGGTGCCATGGAAAAATGTCTCACTGCCTGTACTGAAAATAAAAATCAACTTCTAGTCCAGTTGTTTTCTATATGTGGAATGGGGGAGAAGCCACTACCTCTGCTCTTTGTCTCACACACACACAAAAGTCTTGGGATAGCCATTCCCTCTTCCCTTTCCCTCCCCCATATACCTCAATTTCATTAGTTATCATGTTCAAGAATTTTGTCACCACATCACAGTTCCCATGGACATCAGCATGGATTTCAGAGCAGCTATGCATCTCATGTATCTTCTAATTCCGGCTCCAGATGCTGGTGATTCAGAAATTAGGCATTGTATCCATGCCACATATTGTCCTTTCCTCATTAAAATACAAGGCCTCCTATATATGCCCAGGAAATCCCTAACCATGGCAAAGAATTCATTTACATGCAGAAATGGCCATTCAGCCATTCCATCAACCATTGTTTTGGTCTGAAGACGGTCCTTAGTGAGAGTGCTCTTTCAAAACTCATCTCTTGCATTCTAGTTCTGAGAGTTTAAAATAAAAATAAAAAGTACAGCAATGCATGACTATCATTCAGGTATTTGCATTTAATGATGACTCGTTCATGATATTTTATGCACCGGATCTATTTCTTTCTCACCCCATAAGCAATGACTGTTATGGTGAGTTACTGTGGCAAATTAGACAGTGCTGTGTGATCAATCATGGAAGATTTCCGGATCGTTGCTGTTTAATGGCTAATTCTTCAAAGCCACTAAAAATGTGAGCTCATGCAATTAGTCTCCTTCTAAACGAAAGCGATGAAACAGCAGCAAAAGTAGGGCACCCCAGCAGTGCAATTAAAGGGAAGACACAGTGAGAACTTTATATCATCCAAACGAAAAGAGGGATAGAATTTCATCATCAGAAGTTCATTTTCTTTGTGTGGGGAGGAAATTAAAATTATATTAATCATCTCATATTTATTTAAATTTTTTAAAACTAACATTCAGAGTAGCTTATGGTAAAATCTAAATGGACAAGCAAACAAGAATTATTGCAAAGCCAGGGGAAGGGCATTCTCC
Source organism: Phrynosoma blainvillii (assembly GCA_026167975.1). Classification (NCBI taxonomy): domain Eukaryota; kingdom Metazoa; phylum Chordata; class Lepidosauria; order Squamata; family Phrynosomatidae; genus Phrynosoma; species Phrynosoma blainvillii. Next base: position 12,666,747 of record JANUYF010000013.1, read on the forward strand.
TTCTTCCTCCTTTTAGTCAGTGGTAGGGATCTGTAAATCTCTCTGTTGTAATCTCAATAAGTTGCTCTGAAACCCCACTTGCATCTTTACCCTATCCATATTTTGTATCACATTATGAGACTTCACATTTTCTTTCTGTGTTAAAATTTGTGCACATTTTAATGAATTTTCCTTAACGTGATTTTTTTTTTTACACAGTTCACTTTCTTGTTGTCATTGTGTATCTCTAAGTTATTTCCAAGTTATGGTGATCCTAAGGTGAACCTATCATGGGGTTTTCTGGGCTGGCCTGGGGGTGGAGTTGGGGTGGGGCAACTGCACGCCAGATGCCACAACTCCACCCCGACTCCACCCTGACCCTGCCCTGACTCTGCCACAATGCCACGTGCCTGTCCACATGGTGCGCGGTGTCAGGGCACCCTCTTGGTGCAGCATGCAGACATGCTGCCCCAAAAGGATGCAAAAGAGCCATGGTGCTGGCTCAAAGGGAGGCAAAAAGGAGGATCGAGGCCATGGCATGTGGTTGCCGCAGTCCTGATCCGCCACTCCCAAAGGTGGCCCAAAGCCACCCTTACGAGCTGTGTGCATTGGCCCTAAGAGTGTGTGACTTGCTCAAGGTCAGAAAATGGGTTTCTATGGAGCTTATTGCATTCTTAAATAACTCACCTTACCTGATCCAGCTTAAAATTAAATTCAGGGAGCAACCGGACCCTATTGTAAGGGTTTTGCCAGCAAAACCGCCACCTGAATGCAGCCCAGGGCCATCCCCGCTCTGAGAGCTGCTGAGCATGTCTCATTTTGAAGCCAGGAGTTTTCCAGCTTGGGAAAATGGCATCTGGAACGGTTTTAGGAGCGGGGATGGCCCCGGGCTGCATTTGGATGGCGATCTCGGTGGCAAAACCCTTGCAATAGGGTCCAGTCACCACCAGAATTTAATTTTAAGCCGGATCAGGTAAGGCAAGTTATTTAAAAATGTGACAAGCTCCTATTGCTCAGTAGTGAATTGAAGATCTTCAGAGTCATAGGACGTTTTCACACGGGGCTTTTTGAGGAGGCAATCCTACCTCCGTCCAGCCCCACTCTGGCTCCATTTCTGCATAGCTCACACGCGCGCGGCAGCGGCAACCCCCGCCCCTTCCGGTGCCATCCCTGTGTCCGTCTGGCTTTTCGCTCCGTGTGTTCAAACGCACAGAGCCCTAAGTCCGGCGTCACTCCGGGTGGCAAAAGGCTAACTCCGGCTAACTCCGGCTTCAGGTAATTCCGGCTGTCCACCCGGAATTAGCCTGCCGCCGACGGAGCCATTCCGGAATCGGTGGCAGGAGCCGTTCCGGAATGGCTCCACCCGGCTTTAGGGGCCCCCGTGTGAAAACGTCCAACACTCAAATCACTACCATACACTGGTTTTCCCCATTGATTATAATAGATTTGTACATCATTTATCCTACATATTAACACTTTAGCTAAATATCTATATCTATATCTGGGTTTTTGCACACTTTATTGCTTGGAAGCTCCCTGTAAGCCTGTCCAATATATGTCGGAGGAGCAGTATGTATTTTCTCATAGCAGGTCTCTGGAATTTGGAGAATGTTGCCTTCAGTGAGACTATCAGACTCAACAAAATTGATTTCCATCCCTGTTCACTTGATGCATTCCTCCCAGACAACCTGCCAAGTGGGTATATGCAGGTGGTGGGTGCTGTTGAAGCCTTGTGACCCATCTATGGACTCCCTCTCCTTGTAAATCTCTGGTTGGTTTAGCAAAGCATTTGAATAGGTGCTACTTACACATGTTCCTGCTCCCTTTTTTATTTTGAAAGCCTCATGTGAGGGCTCCTTCTCCTATCTTGCCAGTTCTGTTCTCTTTTTCCATTTCACACCAACCTCCCCTTCTTTCTGTTTGCTGCTCCTTTGGTCATTTGTCCTGCCTATGATTGTCAACATCATGATCCAGACCACAGCACTTAACCTGGAAAATTAGGTCAATTGAGAGTAAAAGAAATGCAGAAGATCCAATTCATTTGAACAAGCATGTACAGGTATATAACCCTGCCATAGTTCTTAAGATCTGGCAAAGAGGCTCCCCCTTAATTATCCATAATTAAGATCTATCAAGCTAATGAGCACAAGAGGTAGAGTCTTCACAGTGGTGGCCTCAATCTCTGTACAATTCCCTGTCTCAGGATGTGCACTTCTGTTGCCAGTTGTTTTTAAACAAGATTTAAAGACTTGGCTCTCTGAAATTCTTTTAAATGAATTGGGTTGCTGATTTATAATTTTAACCACTGCTGTTTTACAGGATTTTTTAAAAGTTAAATGCATAATGGCTTCTAAGGAGACTATTGCTTGGCGTTTAAAATTGAATTAAGCCTCCTGGGCTGCAGCCGGGAGGCAGGATGGAGGTGGAGATTATTGCATGCTTTCACCAGCCGCCATCACCCCGGGTCCCAGCCAGGCTCAGCCGGTGCTTTTTAGAAATAAGAATGCTTTCCAGCTTCTAAAAAGTACCATCTGAGCCGGCTGGTACACAAGCTGATGGCGGCTGGTGATTTAGCATGTGATAATCCCCACTTCCATCCTGCCTCCAGGCTGCAGCCCAGGAGGCTTAATTCAATTTAAAACACCAAGCGATAACCTCCTAAATGTCTGTGTGCTTCTTATTTTCTCTCTCCCCCCCCACCAGATACACACACACACACACACCAACTTTGTTTCTTCTGCTACCTTTTCTCTCAGCCTGTCTGATGAAAGAGAACAGGAGCAGCAGTGCTGCTCCAACCTGCCAACCAAATCCTAGCAAAACTCACAAAGTTTAAGTAGGGTTCCAAATCTGAAAACTGGCTCATTTCATAAATGGAAGGCCAATGGCTACTATTTTTCTTCCTGCCACATACGCTCCATCCCAGCTGAGTCAAATTGAGAGTCAGCCAACTATCTGGAGACAGAAGCCCAATGAAACACTTTCTGACCTTGAACACTCTTAGCCAACGCTACAAGGAAGGTGAATTTGACACCTGCTCCACCTCCACTTCCACCCCTCACCACCAGTGCCAATAAATAAATTATTAACATTGATGACTAGGATGATAATAATTCAACTTCCCAGACAATTTACAGCACAGAAACACAAGTTCTTCCAGCAGCAATTTATTTGTTTGAAGTACAATGATCAGATGAAAGGGATATTAATCAAGATGATAATGATGATAACAATTTGGAAATGAAAAGAGCTGTTCCTTGTTGTGGCACTGCAGATAGGATGGAGGCCATCTACCGCTCAAATCTGTCCCCTGCTTTCTCCTGGCAAGCCATCCATGGTTCATTTTCAAGCCCTAAATCTGGGTCTTTGAGGTTAATGAACACCTCCACACCTTCCTCTTGGGTTGGTAAACAACTTAACTCAGAGGCCCGAATCTTCTCGGTAAACCCTTGTTACAACAGCATGAGCACTTTCCCCAACATTTCATAAGGAAACATCTAGTATCTCTTTACACAACAGGTTATTCCAGGTTGTAGAAATCCTGGGGACAGCTCTGCCCCTTAAACCAAATGGCTATTCATTGGCTATGAAGATGTTTTGGGAAAGCTTCCATTGTACCACTGTTTCACTGGTAGTTGCCAATCTCTAGACCTCTGCATAAATATCTGGCAGAGCTGTACACTTGTCAAATAGAATGTTAGCCAGAATAAATGTAAGAATGCTTTTGCAATAATCCTTGTTTTGAGATATATATGTCTCAAAACACGATTATTGCAAAAGCATTCCTACATTTATTATGGGGTATTACTCTGCTACCATGCATCCCCAAGTTTGTCTTATCCCTAGTTCTTATACTGATAGGCAGACAATTGGCCCATCTAGTTCAATACTGTCATCTGTAACTGGCAGCACCATGTTGAGGTCTTTTTTTCAGATGCTGCTCCCTGAACCATTTAAGTAATTATGCCGAGCACTGAATCATGCTCTGTTACTGAGTAATGTCCCCTAAGTTGGGTGACTATGTGCCACAAAGGAAGAGGCTTCGGTTCCTTTAAGATGCCTAGAGAACAAGACACGATCTCCTGTCAAATGAGTTTCCAGGACAACATCAATGACACCCATAGAATGCTGCTTTGCTTTGGAGGTCTTAAAGAGGCAAACACCTAATTTATTTTGGAATATGGCCAACCTTAGATAACGCTTAGCAAAAACAAGGCAACCATAAAACCACAGTTAATATAAGACTAATAACATCAGGCAGCCATTCAGAAAGGAAAACCAGCCCCCAGCATTGAGGCATTTAATTTACCAAGAGCTCAATCTTATGTACGTTTTCCCAGAAGGAAGTCCTACTGTGTTCAGTGGGGTTGCACCCCATAAATCTGCATAGAATTGCAGCCTGAAGGCTAAATCCAATTGTCACTTCCAACCACTGAATGCACAGGGATTGTTAAGTCAACACTGATATAAGTCATATTGATTCAATGGGTCTATACTCTAGTTGGGACTGACAATTGGATTTAGCCCTAAGAGTCCTTGAGTTCCTGTGGCTCCCATGGTATCTAATATTGTACTTTGACAACATTTTCAATCTGCTAATAAGACAAAGGCAACACTACTCAGAAAGGTGGTGGATTCCCAAATGAACCTCAACTAATCCAAGGTAATTAGTTGGAGGCTGTGTAATGTGACCTTCCAAACCTCTGGGGTGTAAGCAAGCTGAGAAACAACACAAAGGAAGTAAAGAATTTATCTGTTGAGTGATCAAACACAACCTTTGGTGGCAGTAACAGCCAATAATGCTTCCCTCCTCAGCAGGGAAAAACAGGATATGCCAACTGTGTTATCCAGTCATGCTCTTTGACTAGCTAGGCAGCTTGACTAATACCTTTGTGTAGTCAAAGCTTGGAAGCCCCTCACCCCAAGGGCAGGAGAACACTCTCTAGAAGTGTATGAAAGCTCCTGAGGGTGTGTTCCCTCCAATGAAGATAGTGCTTCTGGAAGATTTCCAGTACTGCCTTGCTGCCAGTGAAAGCCTCCAAGAAGCTTCCCTGCCTTACAGCCAGAGCTTCTGACACAAGAGTGGAAAGTTGCTGCAAATGAATAAATTGAATCTGCTCAGCACCAGGAAGATTCCCAGATGAGTATTTTTTTAAAAAATGCGCTTGCAAGTATGTATACATACCTGAGAGCTGTGAAAAGATGACATTTACTAAAGATACCTTTGGAAAAGAGAGACAGAGTGAGAGAACGAATGGGCCATAAGGAGATTCAGATCCGCTTGAGTTCGGTCATTAACACTGAGCAGAGCTGGGAATAAGTACCTGTCAGAGACATTGAGCTTGCTTCTCACCACAGTTGAATGAACTAGAAAGGAGGAGTCTCAAAGTTCACAGTTATAAATCTGCAGAAGTCATTTCTTTAAAATAATAATAACCCAAAGCTGCTATAAGAAATGAAAAAGGTCACAATGGCCAAGATCCTACTTTGTCAGAGCATAGTGTAAATATCTGCTAGCAGAGTTACACTCTGCTTGCATTATGTAATCCCTGTACTGGATACTACTCTAGTGCAGTATATGTGGATCATTGCTAGGTGTGCATGGCTGACACCCCATTGTGCAGCTGCAATGCACAATGTGATGAACATTGATACATGTGCTGCAATGGGCCTCACATGCTCCACACCGGAGAATGAACAGAGGCCCATTGCAGATTGCATACATTCTGCCCAATGTGCATCAATATGTGTTCTGCATGTGGACCTCCTTTTCCATTCCCAGCAGCCAAATATGCAAAATGTCCAACAAAAACTTTCCACAAGCATAATGCAATTTATGCTGCATATCCCACTAATGCCATATGTGTTTGCCTGGCTCCATCAGAGGATGAGTAACTTCCCCAGGTTCAAGGGCCAGAGCTGTCTTTCAGAACTTGTTGGGCATTGCACCCCATTTTTTCCACAACATGAAAAAAAAGGGGGGAAAATGACACTTCTTCCTCTTGGAAATTAAAAAAAAAAAAAAAAAGATCTGCAATGTATTTGTGTCTTCCTCAACAGCACTTGAGGAAGGCTCCTGAGAGTGTGTTCTCTCCAATGAAGATAGTGTTTCTGGGTGACTTCCGGTAGTACCTTGCTGCCAGTGAAAGCCTCCAAGAAGCCTCCCTGCCACTGGAAGACCAAGTTAAGTAAGCATCAGATGGATAGGAGAAGGGAGGTGTGTGCATGGTTAAGGAAAGGCTAAGGGCAAGACTAAAACTTCCAAGTCATATTCAAATTAAGTATATTCTGGTTTCTCTTCAGATTATCTATTCAAATCTGAACCAAAACAGAGGTTCCTCGGCTGCAATGTTTTCCTCGCATTTAAGGTGAACATTATGAGCTTCCAAGATTCACATTTTGTTAGGGTCACCCCAAAAGATTTCCTCTGTCATGTTAAAGTGAGCTTTGCTTTTACTCTATTTTAGCCATAATAGTAGAGTGTACTAGAAGAGGCCTAGTTTTGGGGAAAGGGAGGATACAGATACTTCAAGCTACTGTGAGATTTAAGGTTGCTTGGCTAGGGAATGGAATGTGGAGGTTTGGGAGGGGGTAGTGCTTGTGAGAGGTTTTACTAGTGAAACTAATGCTTGTAACTCAGTTCTGGCAAAAGATGTACTTCTGTTCTGATCTGCTGCAATAAAGTCTTTCTGGTTTATCCACTGAGTTATATAGAGGCAGGACATTACACATTTGCAAGCCAGGTAATGCAGAATATTTGAACATTAGTGATTCTTCTCTGAAGTTCTTAAGGTTCTAAATTCTTCTCTGACTCAGATTAAAATCTGAGTTCAAGTGGAGATTCTGGAACTGAAGTGTTCATCTCAGATTCATGGTGGCCATTATGAATTGCCAAGGTTCAACTTTTTATTGTTGCTTGTCTTCAAGTCATTTCTAACTCATAGCAACCTTAAGATGAACCTACCATGGGGCTTTCTTGGCAGAATTTGTTCATAGGTGGTTTGCCCTTGCCTTCCTCTATAAGTGAGAGAGTATGGCTTGCCCCAAGGTCACCCAATGGATTTCCATGGCTAAGCACTGGTGTCTCAGTGTCCTAGTCACTCAAAACATTACACCATGCTGGCTCTCAAGGTTCTTGTTTACAAGTCAGTAAATGTAAAATTCTACATAATTGCTGTTCGTCCCACTGAATCCATTGCAAGAAAATGAAAATGGGAACTAGCAAGAATCGTATGACTCTGTTCTTAACAATCTACATTTAATGTTGGAAGTAATCTTGACAGAAGCATCTCTTGGCTAACTATCCTAAACCTAGCATGGTCTATTTGACCATACAGATCCATTACACCCCTTTCCATATACATTACTCATCTTTTCCATGTATCTGGTAATAGTGTCCCACTGAGTCCCTCTCCAAGACAAAGAACACTGGTGGCTAAGGTATGGCCATATTGTCACTTGCAGATTCAACATTTTTTGTGGCCCTGAATCTCCCCAGACTCTTTCTTTTTCCTGGCAAGGGTGAATTGCCTCTCCTGGAAGCTGCCAAGAGCAGGAATTCACCTTTTAAGTAAGTTTCAAGACCTCTTTAATATCATAGTGTTATAGAGATGTTAATATTCCACCATTTCATTCTTGGAAGTGAGGATAATAATTTCCACAATTTTCTCCCTGCTGCAGTGAAAACAAATATTTCTATGCAGTTCTCACCTGCATCATGAAGTGTTTGGGAAATTATTCTGGGCAGAAATACAAAGTGTTTTTTTGGTTTTGGTTTTTTGCATAACTATGAGTCACACCCAAACCTGTTGTTTGCAGACTGCTATGTGTGTGTTGGTGCAAGACTGCTGTTTTCTATGCAAACAACAGCAATTTTGCACAACAAAAAAAAACTTTGTCAGAATACAGTAAACATCCGCAGCAAAACCACATGCCTGTTTTGTGTTTTTTTCTCTTTTGGTCAAGATTTTATTGGTGTCAGATTTTTGTTGTGAATTGCTGTTTTGTGTTAAAAAATAAAAGTCTTACACACAAAAACACATGTGGCTCCCTGGAAAGACTGCAAACCCCAAAATTCTCTCACACACAAAAATGTATTTCTGTGCAAAATATGTTGGAATGTGACAATACAGGGAGAAAAATACAAAAATTCTCATCCTTGTATTATTCTTCCTAACTAGGTTTCCAGAGTGTTGAGAAACCCATTTTGCAGCTAAGAAACAAATAATGGTGAATATTCTTTCCATTTGTACTATGCAACATAACAAATTTACTATTTAACTGCACTGTGGAACATTTTTAAAATTCCATTTTTTTCAAAATCAGAAGTGGCATTCTGGTCACTTCTGGATTTTTGCATTTCCCTCCCATTGTTGGCTTCAGGATAGTCTCGGAGAAGAAAACTGGCCCCATGGCCTGTGTCAGTTGCCCAACCTTGGCAAAGAGGGTGAGTATCATCTTTGTGCAATCTGAAATGGAAATGCCTAAAGAGAGATAGAAAGCCAGACAAAGATAGAAACACTTCTTGTGAAAAGCCAGCAATAATGTTAAGAGGCTTCGGAGAGGGCAGAGGTCTCGCCTTAAATACCGAAGTTCTCTAACACTCTCATGCTAATCATTTAAGCCTACTCAAAATCTTATTTAAAAAAAACACACACACATAAGAATTAATCCAGAGAGCCCTTTTCCTCCCCCCCACCCCCTGTTCTAAGGCAACAATCTTCTTTGCAAGCTCATCTCCCTCCCCCTCCACATCATGGAAAGCGACTCAGGCATCACTTAATAAATCTAACTCCCTGTGATGATTTTCATCTCCACAAAGAGAAGGAGGTGATGGGGAGGTAGAAAAGAAAATATGAAAGGAGGGGAGAGAAAGAGAAAGGGGGGACCTGAGAGGATCTATTCACTGATCAGAGAACAAAATTTGGTTGCCAAGTAGGAACCAAGCAAGGGATTCTGGGCCATTTGCACACAACTGCCATTGAACTTATCACCACATCGACACAAAACTGCTTCCTCTATGTCATAAGTTTCAGTTTCCTTCTAATAAGCAGTTGGGTCTTTCAGAAATTTGGCTCAACTATAACAAGCAACTTGTCTGGCTCTGTCAGGTCAGACACATGCTGCACCATTGTCCAGCATGTTGCTCCAAATGGTTCCCTCCAATTTTCATGGCAGAATGGGTTTCATTTGGATCACCTCTTGTCATAGACCAGTGAGGTCGGGGGCTGTAGTTCTACAGAAAACAACCAGTGGCATAGTGGTACATTCGAAGCGTTGAGGCTCCTTATCAGGGCAGCACAGATCTGGTTGCCCGATATGGAGAAATGTTAGATGACGTGGCAGCAACTGCTGCCAACTTCATTGCCTCAGAATGCTTCTGGGCCTTGATGGCATATATTTTGGAGACAGTACTCAGAGGCCTTAGAAATAGATAAAGGTAAAGATAGTCCCTTGACACAAATGTCTAGCTGTAACCAACTGTAGGGGACGGTGCTTATCTCCATTACTAAACTACAGAGCCAGTATTGTCAGAGACTACTCTGTGGTCATGTGGCCAGCATGACTACACTGAACGCTGTTACCTTCCCACCAAAGTGGTACCTATTTATCTACTTGCATTTGTATGCTTTCAATCTGCTAGGTTGGCAGAAGCTGGGACTAGTGACAGGAGCTTACCCCGTATGTAGCACTCAGGCCTCTAACTGCCTTATTGCTTGAAAGGGGAACATGCCTGTTTAGCTGCAGTTCTCAAATTTGGTGGGGTGTTCTTTTGTCATTAGTTTTGATTCTCTCTAGCTGACTTGGATGGTTTTAATTCAAGTTTAGCAAAAGTGCCACTCAGTTCAAAGGGAGGGGAATACTGAGCTGAAGTGCTTAGCAGTACTGTGGGAAGGTCATAGATAGGGGATGTTTGTAAATAACGCACTTTTCAGAACACCCTTTACAGTTTCAGTAAGGTAAAACACCATAGCTCTGGAAAGGGAAGTTGATTCAGATCAGTTTGGTAAACAATTGTTGGGCTGCTTGAAAAGCAATATTTGGGGAAATTTAGGATTCTGTACAAGGTTGGTCTGATGAGAGAACTAGATTAACTGCCATCCATTAGTGCAATTCTTGACATTCAGTACAACATGGAATATGTAAGTTGCATCAAATTTTACAAACAGATGTACAGTAGGGGGGAAATCAAAGTACCTTGACCAAGTACAGACTTCTGAAAAGTACAATTGATACAAGAAACCTTAAATTACTGACAATGTCAAATGTCAAAATGTTTTGGGGGTGCCTTTTTTAAATCAATGATCTGCCCAATCCAGCCCTGTATACTTTTTTCCTGGTTTTGTTGGAGAGAATTATGGCAACCCTATTTAGATAGTTCCTTTAAAGTTTGGACTAAAGCTGAACATGAGTCAACAGTGATATGTGGAAGCTAAAAAGCTAATATGATTCTAGGCTGCATCAATAGAAGTATAGTGTCTAGACTGAGGATAAAAGACCATAACAGGTTAGAAAGCTGGGCCAAAATTAACAAAATGAATTTCAGTAGGGAAAAATGTAGGATACTACACTGGGACAGAAAAAAATTAAAGGCTCAGGTATAGGATGGGAGACACCTGGCTTGATAGCAGTACATGCAAAGGGATCTAGAAGTCCTAGTAGACCACAGTCTGAATATGAGTCAGCAGTGTAATGTGGCAGCAAAGAAAGCCAACACAATCCTAGGCTGAATTAATAAGATTATAGTAACTAGATCAGGGGTTGGTAACCTATGGCCCACGGGCCGCATCCAGCCCGTGGACCCCGCTGATTGGCCCCTGCTGGCCCCGCTGCCGCAGGCGCCACCTGCCACTGCTGCCGCATGGCCGTGCATGTTGTGTCCGCCATTTTGTTTGCCAAAATGGCAGCCGCGAGTCGTTTGCGCATGCACAGTCCTGCGCATGTGCAAACGACTCGCGGCTGCCATTTTGGCAAACAAAATGGCGGACACGACGCGTGCGGAGGCGGCAGTGGCAGTGGCGGCGGCACGTGCAGCAGTGGGGGTCATGTGCGTGCAAACGACTCACGGCTGCCATTTTGTCAAACAAGCTTGATCTATATTCAATATGACATGGAGGGTTGTGCGCACGCCACCATCCCCCCTCGGCCCGCCGGAAGGGAACATTGCCAGCGACCGGCCCCAGGTAAGGGAAGGTTGCCGACCCCTGATCTAGATCAAGAGAAGTGACTGTACACTCTATTCTGCTTTGATCAGACCTCACCTGGAATACTGTGTCTAATTTTGGGCACTACAGTTCAAGAAGGATATTGACAAGCTGGAGCATGTTCAGAGGAGGGCAACCAAAATGGTGAAAGCTATGGAAACCATGTCCTATGAGGAGTGGCTTAGGGAGCTGGGTAGCTTGGAGAAGAGACAGTAAAGAGGTGATGTGATAGTCCTGTTTAAATATTTGAAAGAGTGTCATATTGAATATAGATCAAGCTTGTTTTCTGCTGTTCCAGAGAACAGAACCTGGAGCAATGGATTCAAACTATAGGAAAAGAGATTCCAGCTCAACATTAGGAAGAACGTCCTGACAGTAAGAGTTGTTTGACAGTGGAACACACTCCCTCGGAGAGTGGTGGAGTCTCCTTCTTTGGAGGTCTTTAAACAGAGGCTGGATTGCCATCTGTGAGGGGTGCTGTGATTGTGGGTTCTAGCATGGCATGGGGTTAGATTGGATGGCCCTTGGGGTCTCTTCCAACTCTATTATTCTGTGATTCGGTGCTTCACCACTCCACTGACATGGGAACCATCAACTGCTCCTGGACCAGTTGATTGTTTCTGGGAAGCCCACAGTCAAGGAGGCCACAATAAATGGAAGGCTAAGGACAAGAACAATGCCCATAGGTTTTCAAAAGCATGAAGTTTTATGGAGGTGGGGAAGTTTGAACCATAAGCTCCTTTTTAATTTTTTGCTTATTACTGTCCCACTTTCATCAGGCTTATTGTCAGTAAGGAGTTAAATATTAGAGAGTTCACTGTGGGGCCATGGGCTTGGCACTGAATACAGATGAAGCAATCACATTATTTAAAAAGGCTCTATTCCACCCTCCTCAGGCCTCCCCCCCCCCCGCCATGGTTCATAATAAATGTAGGCTCAACCCTTAAGAACACCCACATGAATCGGTTTAGGAGAAGCGAGGAGACAAATCTGTTGGCATTTACAGCTGGCAAAGGCTCATAAACTCTTCAAACGGTGGGAGAAACACACACACACCTCCTGCAGGAGGGGGATCTCATATGCTTAAGATTAAGTCATTTGATAAGTGCATGGCAATGCAATGAAACAGACCATTTGAAGAAAGAAAAGGAGAAAAAAGAGCCGAAAATCCTGCCTATATGGGAACGTCCAAAGAAGCCGGGCTCAGAATACATTAGCTAACAGGGAAGCGCAGCACAATGTAAAGGAAGATAAGGCAAAAGCAAAAGCACAAGGCAAATGCTTCAACTGTCCCAATCTATTAGGGAGATTTTTGCCTTGTCTGATACTAACATCTTGTAAAATATGCAAAGGTTGGAAAAGTTACTCATTGGACTACAACTATCAGAATCATCTAGCCAGCAGGACCATGATGTATTAAAAACTGGGACCAGAAATCAGGGCAAAAAGTTGAAACATTAGTATGATTTCATGTTTCCCACTTGTTGATGAAAATTTTCAGGGATAAAGCAAAAGAAGCAAGGGTATTAGAATATTGGGCATGGATTAATATGAGGTTGGACTATCCATTCATCTATTGCTGAATGCTCAGGGGAAAAAATTCCTTTGTCAGATTACAACTCCCCAAATTCCCCACCTTATGTCATTCTTCCATCGAAAGCAATTCTTTCAAGCTTAATGCCTTTGTTTTGCTTGTTGCAGAGCAGTGGCCTTAAGTCATCTTTGAGCATCTTTAAGATCTTTTTAGTATTAGAGTAAACATGACTATTAAGCATGTCAGAAAATGTGTAGGAGAAATGCATATGAATTTCTGCACATAATTTTTTTTTTTTTTAAAGGCAAGTCTCACAACCAGATCAGAACAAGGGTCAGGAAAAGAATGCAGGTGGGATTGAGCGAAACCCAACAACTTCAAGGCTGAGAATTTTCCCCATCCCTAGCTGTCAGCAATGTCAAACAAGGCAGACTAGGCTCCAACTGCAAGCCTAAGTGTGAGAAGAATAAGGGATGTCACAGGGATACAAGAGCAGCCTTATTTCCATCAGTGAAATATTGGACGGTATGCCATGTCTGACATTCATTTTGTCTGTACAGAGATGTGAAAGAACAGAGGCTTAGAAAACCCTGGCTAAGGGTGGACAGCTGCTCTGAGGGACAGTACTGGGTTTTGTCACGCATCCCTCTTTGCAGGCACCAAAGTGAACGGGGAAAGTTGTTTGGGGGAATTTTCATACAGGCCTCTCTTTGCCAATCCACCGCCAGCCACTTAACATCACTTTACCCTTGCTGAACCTACTCGGTTTTAACTCAGAGCTTGGGAAGTTGCTTTTAAAAAATCATCCATTCTGCATTATTCATGACAATGATGTATAAGTAACCTGTTGTTACACATGATAGCACTGACAAAAGGATATTGTTATGGTGGTTGTTACTTTACTCTCCATTACTTATTTTGAGAGAGAGAAAACCTTTAAGACTGATAACTGAACCGCATAAAATCTTGGGGGGGGGGGGAATCCTGTGAAAATTCATCTAAAATGCCCTTAAAAAGATAGATCTGAAAGTAAATAGACACCGTTGTTTGTTAATCCAATTGTATAGTGAAATGGGCTCAAAATATTGGTTCCCCAATTCAAATGGAACAATGGAAAAGAACGTGGAGAAAAAGTTTAAAATTCACATTGAGTTGTGATATAAGGGACAATTTTTATACATGATGTAGGGTATTTAACACCAGACAGATTCTCAAAAATGTGTAAGAACAATTCAAACAAATGTTGCAAATGTAAACAGAAGATAGGGTAAACTGAAGACAGGTGCCAAGCCCATACTATCCTGTCCCACTACCGCCATGTGCCCTGTACCTGCGTCTGCTGAGAAAACCCTTGTCATGGTCCATAAGGGTGGAAACAGAGTACCTGGCTACACCCATATGGCCAGGCTCCCCTATCCAACATCACAGGCCATGGTGGGAGTCTTTTCAGTAGTTGCAACAGTGGAGCACATAAGATCATCCGGTCTGCTTGCTGTTGCCACAGATTTTCCTAGAAACTTTTTAGACTGGGTTAAGGCCCCTTTGGGCCAGGATCAGGCTAGATGCCCTGGATCTACATCTGGTCTGCCTGATTCTGACCCAGGACTAATGTGGGCAGGAGGGCATAGGCCTTTCCCCCCATGTGTAGGTGTTTCATCCATATGAGGAACCCTGGTTGCCCAGTGTTTAAATGCCTGTACTGCAGCCATCCACAGCCACAAGGTTGTGAGTTCAATCCCAAGGTTCCAGGGTTGACTCAACCTGGCATCCTTCCGTAAGTTGCTGAAATGAGTACCCAAGCTTCTTGGGGGCAATTGGCTTACACATTGTAAACCGCTTAGGGAGTGCTTAAGTGCATTGATAAGTGGTACAGAAATGTACTTCCTATTGCTATTGTAATCTACATGTGATGGACTTGCGATGAAGCACAGAAACATTGGGCTCAAATTCATTTAATGCTGGAAGGATTTTTTTTAAAGTCAAGATACAGTTGAAACCAGAGACATTTTTGCTTGGAATGCTGACGGATCAAATAGAAAAGAAATAGGGAAAGACTTTACAACATATAATCACAACAGCAAGAATAATATATACTCAGAGAGGGAAGGACACAGATATTTCAACACAAGATGATTAGCTGACAAAGATGATTGAATTGGCTGAAATGGACAATCTGACAGCAGTGATTAAAGAGATATCTTTAAATAATGTTTAGAAAGACTGGGAATTGTTTATTACATATTTATAGTCTCATAGGGGACATAAATCAGTTTGGGGTTTTGTAAAATAAACAGAGTTTGTATGTTATAGATACGTAACTCTAATTTTATATTATATATATATATATATATATATATATATATATATATATATGAACATATCGTAATAGTGGTGTATAGCCATCAGTTGTAGGGGAGGGGTGGGAGAGACAATAGTATATGCTGGGTTTTGTTTAGTAGTTTAGTTAAGTTTGTTTTGTTATTGTGGTTTGTTTACACTTGTTTTAGATACGTGTATAACATCTGTTTGTGGTTCCGTCTAGATTTATAACAATCTTTGGTATTTGCAGTTGTGTATGTACTTTTAAACTATATTCTTGAGACTTAGGATGCAACTGATAGTCAACATGGTTAAAACCTGCATGTTCTTGCTTTATCTAGATGACTATGCCCTAAGGTTGGAAAGATATTTACCATGGTTCACTGGTAAGAAGACCTTACTGATTTACCTATGCATGAACATGTATTCTAGAGATTGGGGTGGTCATCTGTTGGAGACTTGAGTTGGGGAGCACATTAGTGTCCCAGGAGACTTTGGAGGGCTGCATCCCTGACATACATCTCCCGGGGGGGGGGGGGGGAGGAATGTTTTCCAATCCCCTCTAGATCAGTGATGGTGAACCTTTTAGAGACTGAATGCCCAAACTCAGTGGCATTCCCACACTGGGTGTCACCCAGTGCTGGGGGGGGGGGGACTTCCAGGGTGGGACTTCCAGTGGTGGGACTTCTGCCTTTCGAGGGCAGGAGTTCTGGGGGGGGGGGCAAGGCACACTCTCTCAGCCTAAGGCTAGCAGTTGAAGGGATGAGAGGGGAAGAGGAGGAAAAGGCACACGCTAGCTCTTCCTCTTCCCCTGCCCTCCCATCCCTTTAACTGTCTCTCCCAGAGACAGTTGAAGGGATGAGAGGGTGGGGGAAGAAGAGGAACAGGTGCGTGCTCCTATTGTACTCCTACTGAAGTAAAGGACAGCACGTGTGCCCACAGAGAGACCTCTGCATGCCAGAGAGGACACACGTGCCATAGGTTCACCACCACCACTCTAGATGGTGGGGGGACATTTTTTCCAGGTTTTTTCTTTAGCGCCTGGGCCATTTCAGGCCCAGGAGAGGCCTGTTGCACAATATTAAGTGACTTAGAAGCAAATTCCTGTTCATTTCCTATTTTTTAAAAAGACCTCTCCTGGATAGCTCTGGACAGCACAGAAATGTGGCAAAATGCCCCCATGCCCCTAGATGGCATTTGAAGACATTGAGAAGCAATTTTTTCAACCCTGGGGATCCAAAGGGGGGCACAAAAATCCCAAAGTGTCTGTGGGATGCACTTTGCTACTCCTGCTATAGATTCATGTGTGGCATGCGCATGCAAAAACAAGATCAGGAGTGGATTGTGGCAAAGGCCATGAACCACTAATATTAAAACTTAAAGAAAAGCTAAAGAAGAACATGAAACCAACTACTGTGTCAAAATGCAACCTGAAGAAAATCCCTTTACAGTTTAAAGATAATGTAAAAAAAACTAAATAGATTTGCACTATTAAGCCTAACTAATCAGGAGCCAGAAGAACTGTAGACTGAAGCCATGGACATTGTCAGGGAAGAATGCAAAAAGACACTATCACCAGCCAAAAGAGAGAGAGAAAGAGAGCTCAGTGGATGACAGACAGATTTCTTCAAGCAATTAAAGACAGATGAGAAGCAAAAGTGAAAGGTGACAGAAAAAGAATCAGAATCCTGAATGCAACTGTTCAGTGTCAGGAGCAGCATGTGCATCCTGCCTGCCATACATTTGAATGGGGTGAATGGGTTAGCATGCTCTATGACATCATATTTCCCCTTTCTATGTATGGTTGTGAAAACTGGACAGAGAAGAAGAAAGGCTTATAGGAAGAAGGCTGACAGGAAGAAAATCAGCTCATTTGAAATGTGGTGCTGGAGAAGAATTCTATGGATACCATGGTTTGCTATAAAAAGATAAATAAATGGGTTCTAGAGCAAATTAATCATGAACTCCCTCTAGAAGCCAAGATAATTAAACTGAGGCTGTCATACTTTGGCCATATCATGAGAAGACATGACTCACTAGAAAAGACAATAATGCTTAGCAAACGAAAAGACAATACAAAAAGAGGAAGACCCCATAGACTCAATTAAAGAAACCATAGTAGCCTTGAATTTGCAAGACTTGAGCAGGGCTGTGGATGATAGGGTGACTTGGAGGTCTCTTATTCATAGGGTCACCATAAGTCAAAGTTGACTTGTTGGCAGCTAATTAACATAAGAGAAATTCTACTGAATTAATGGATCTACTCTAGTTGAGACTAACAATAGGTCAAAGTCAATTTACATTAATGTATATGCTTCATCCACGATCGTACTTTTTGTATTTTTTTCCTGCCTTGGTCTTCT
This sequence comes from Phrynosoma blainvillii, assembly GCA_026167975.1. NCBI lineage: Eukaryota > Metazoa > Chordata > Lepidosauria > Squamata > Phrynosomatidae > Phrynosoma > Phrynosoma blainvillii. The sequence goes on from JANUYF010000013.1 coordinate 12,684,146, forward strand.
TTTTTCTTTTACCCCCTCTTCTTTTGTTTTGCATGAATATTTTAAAAAATCAATAAAAATTATGAAAAAAGAAAATGATAAAACTAAGGAAGCAAAATGCCTAACACTGACAATTACTGCCTCTAGTTAGTCCATTACATAACATAATGAAACAGTCTTGATAATGGTCAAGGTTGATGCTATAGAAGCAGCTCTTATCATTAAAGAGTGTCCTCAGCACTCTGCAGGGTGAAGCAGCATGGGAGACAACATGGCAATTTCAAGACCCTTTTCTCTTGCTGATTGTCTAATCACAGGCTGTATTCCTACTATTTCCCTACCATTGAGAATATTGTCACTCTGATTGTTTAGCCTTCTGGACAGCATTGCCTAGAATCATAGAAACAAGGAGTTGGTGGCTCCTGTGTCAGTGGAGTGGTGAAGCACAGAATCACAGAATAATATGGAGTTGGAAGAGACCACAAGGGCCATCCGGTCCAACCCCATTCTGCCATGCAGGAATATACAAAGCAACCCCGACAGATGGCCATCCAGCCTCTGTTTAAGAACATCCAAAGAACGAGACTCCACTAGTCTCCAAGGGAATGTGTTCCACTTTCAAACAGCTCTTACTTTCAGGAAGATCCTCCTAATGTTGAGGGGGAATCTCTTTTTCTGTAGTTTGCATCCATTGTTCTGTGTCCTAGTCTCTGGAACAGCAGAAAACAAGCTTGCTCCATCCTCAGTATGACATCCTTCCAAATATTTAAACAGGGCTATCATATCAGCTCTTCACCTTCTCTTCTCCAGGTTAAACCTACCCACCTCCCCAAGTCTCTCCTCATAAGGCATGGTTTCCAGACCCTCCACCATTTGGTTGCCCTCCTCTGGACATGCTCCAGCTTCTTAACATCCTGCCTGGTGAACTCCAGGTCAGCATTGTTGTGAATCAACTCCAAATTTTAGTGTGAACTTGGGAGGTCCTCAACCCCTATGTAGGGGTTCCTTTAGTATTCAGAGCAAAACCCAGCACAGATCCCCTGCTTCGTTGCTATTGCCACCAGTCCCCACTGCTCCTGGATAATCCTAAAATCCTTCAGATAAAACAACAGTTCACACCCACCATAAGAAGGTGGCAGCAGTACTTTCATGCTGTGTCTGGTTACATCCACTTGTCCAAGATAATGGTCATTTTGAAACCCAAGTCCCAGACCCAGGAAGAGGGCCAAAGTGACTGATACAAACCCTAGGGATGGAATCATGGTGTCAGTTCGGATAGGGGATCCCTCCTACTGTTGCTGTCACCATTGCTTGATATAGCAAAGAAACCTCACCAAATCGTTTTAGATTTTTCTCCCATTCCCCAAAGTCTATTTTACCCCTCTTATTTTTTAGGAATGATAGAAGAGGAATTCAAGAAGAAATATGGGAAAAAATTATTTTATATATTTGGAGTAGCAAGAATATTATATGCACACAAATGGAAAACGAAAGACATACCAGATATAGAGGAATGGAAAGTGAAATTACTAGAGATGATAGAGATGGATATACTAACACAAAATTTAAAAAATGAGGTTTCTGACAAGGTGAGGACAGAATGGACTACAGTGTTCACATATATCAAGGAACATGGGATAATGTAATAATTTAAACAAATTGCTGAATATGAATTCAGCTAAGAAAAAGAATGTAAAAATTTAGATTAAAATGTTGGAATGGTGATCTATAATTTGTAATTACTAAGAAAGTAGGATAAGTAATATTAGATGATTATGTAGGAAGTAGCAGAGACAATATTCAATACCCCTTATTTTTGACTGTATACCTGTCAAAATGGCAACTGGAGGCAGCATCACTCCTGGATGTCATTTTGGAAAGTATACTGCCATACATTGAGGTACTTGAGTCTGGGCTTCTGGGGTTTGGGAGAGTATTTTCATGTGTTTAGGTGCAGGGTTAGGGCTGGTTTAGTTTTCATGTATAAACTGCCTGAAAATTGCACCCCCTGAACTTTAAAAATTGGGAGGTCACAAAGGTGATGTCTGGAGCCACATGCTACCCATAGATTGTCCTTTTCCCAGCCTTACTCCCAGCTACATCTCTTAAGAGGGGGCCCTTAGCCAAAAACGTCAACTCTGCTCAAAACCTTCATTACGGAATAGTATTGGTTAATGGTGAAGATTGCGCATATTTGGTTTCAAGTCCTTCACTGGTGTCATTCATCACTCTCAAATGCAGAGGGGGTGTGTGTGTAATTGCTTTAATACTGCCACAGGAAATAAACTGTGTACTCAGAGCTGACATTTTTGTGTGTCAGAAATCATTAAAAGTGTTTTTTTTCCTTTTCTTTTGCAGGAGGGAATAATAGTAGACAGCTATTAAAACCCGATATTTCAGTAGTCTCCACAAAAAAAGGGAAATGTGGCCTCCCTTCCTTGTAACAGATGCCTTCTGCTTTACAGTCAGCAAATAACAACAGTAACCTGATGATGGCTTTGGATCTTTAAACCGCTTTCAAATATTACAAATGCTCCCATCTATCCCACCCGTTCCCCCATTCCTCAATCCCACATTTATTTATTATGAGGATTAAGGCATGCTGAAATTTTTTTTAAAAAAAGTAATAATACCAGATTTATTGAAAAGCCACTCTACTCATTCAATTTATTTTATTTTTTTTAAAAAAACAGTCATATGTTGCAAATTGACCTACTGGGACAGTCACAGGCCTCATCCACACTGCAGGGATAATCCAGTTGGACACCATTTTAACTGCCATGGCTCAATGGCAGTTAAATTCTGGTGCCACAACAAACTACATTTCCCAGAATCCCATAGCACTGAGCCATGGCAGTTAAAGTGGTGTCCAACTGGATTATTTCTGCAGTGCGGATACAGTCCCAGATTGACCAGCTATCTGTTTGGAAGTCATGCCAATGGACACGCAACCAATCTTGGAGGCTTTTTAAAGTCCAGTGGTGGGGGACTATATGAGTCCAGTGTTAAATTCAGACACCCAGCAAGGGTTCATGGCAGAATTCAGAAATGGACCCCACAAAAAACCTCAGGCAGACTTCGCTGATCAGACTGTAAGCAGAGCCAGCTCTGCTGTTAGGCAGGGTGAAGCTGTCACCCAAGGCAGCCATTTTTGAGTGTCACACACTGGCAGCAAATTACTGGCTGTTTAACATCCTTTTATTGTATTTTTATGAACAGGGGTGGAGAGAGATGCCTGAGGGTTTCTTCTTCTTCTACTATTGTACAATTATTGTATATACTCCTGCAGAAATCTAGAAATTTTAATCAAAAAATTGACCCCAAAACCCTGAGGTGACTTATCCATAGGTCAATGTAAGTACTGTGTTTTAACTCTTATTAAAAAGAAGAAGAGACCATCCCCTGGTGAAAGGCAAGAGCATGATCTGTCCTGGAAGCACTGACCCCCTCTACTGTCTCATCCATCCAGCCTTTAGTGGGAGCACAAACAGCTATGTCTGCTGGAATTGTGTAAGTTCTTTGGAATCATTTCCTTATGCTTCATCCTTTGCTTGCTTTGTTACATGCCCCTAACTTTTACCCTTGGCTTATTCAAGGGTCATGACAAAATCAATAATTTTACCCCCAAAACCTGCCCTCGAGTTATACATGGAGTTGGCTTATCGCTGAGTATATACGGTAGCTCTTTTTAATGCATTCAGCCTGTATCTAGACTGTGGCATTTCTGTCTTGATGCTGGAACAGTGGGGGGTTGCAGACTGCCAGAAATAGTGTGAATTCAGTCCACTTTTAGGGTTAGGGTTAGAGTTAGGGAACCATGGGAACTGTATTTTATTGTGGCATCAGAGTTGTCTGACAGAGAAGGCTCAATGTCTCAGAAAAATAACAGTTCCCATGATTCCCTAGCACTAACCCTAACCCTAAAAGTGGACTGAATTCACACTATTTCTGGCAGTCTGCAACCCCCCACAGACAACTTGGTTAGACTTGGGTGCTATACAGGGGTGAGTGGAGGCTTATGGGTCAGAGGTGTGGGGAATCTGCTCTGGCTATTTTTACATACTTGAAGGATGTATGGAGGATAAGGTTCAGCACTTTAGAGAGATCCTTCAATGTATGAAAGAAAACCCAGAGCAAATTCACTGCACTTTAGACATGGGACAGTGTTGCCCACTGCTGGTACCAGGCTCCTTGATATGAGCTGGAGGTGCCATCTGCAGCTCTGCCCCAGGCAGCAAAATATTTTGGGATACAATATAAACTGTGGTATATGAAACCAAAGGTTGGACCATTCAGTTTTTCACAAAGTCAACTAGCTATCTCCAGAAGCCAGACAAGGATGTGACTTCCTCTCTCCTTGTTGTTCACCTAACACAGCGGTAACCCAAGAAGATGGAGTATCCATTTAGCTATCACGGCCTATGGGTGGTCAGAGGGCATCCTAAACTATAGTGTAATAGGGATGATCTGCAGCAAGATTCAGGCTTACATGCTTACCTTTTTCCTTCCTCCCATGCAGTTAAGTTTAGAAAACTACATTTCTGTTTAACCTCTTCACCATGTTGCCATACTCGGAACGCTGGTTCCCACTAACCATGGCTAATTTTAACAAGCCAACTCAAGAAATAGTTTTGTTGCTTTGACACTAACTGCAGTTTGTCTCTAGATGGCACGACAAATTGTGGGCCAATCAAAAGCAACCCCAAAAAGAATGATTGGATGGGACCGCTCAGCATTAAGATTCTATTCTGGTGTTTACACATCCACAGATGTAGAATGGCATGAGGACTGAGGAAATGGGTTCAAATTCCCACCTTTCAATGAAGCTCACTTGGAAAATTTGGGCTCATCACTCTCTCTCAAACCATTTTGGTTATGGGTTTGTTGTGAACATACAATGTAGAGGAGAGGGAAGAACCATGTCTACTGCCTTGGGTTTCTTGGTAGAACTACAGGATACAAAAATATAATGAGTAAAATAAAAAAAATATCTATACACATGCACACACACAGACACACTCACCCTCCCAATTCATGGGGGATCCATTCCAGGCCATCCTGCGAAAATGGGAACTCACAAATATTGGAGCTCCATTGGAAATATTGGTGCATGCGACACCATTTTTCCCTTCCTGCTTGCCGTCCCACAAAGAGCAAGACCACAGACTCCAAGTCCGCAAACAGGGGAGGGACAGCTGTATAGATGATAGACAGACAGACAGACAGACAGATAGTCAGATCCCTCACCAAGTCCCCAAATGACCAAGCCACCATGGCCCAGAACCTGCAAGACCTGATCAGGGCAGTTGATATCTAAGGCTCTTGAAAGTCTCTCATTCAGACGGTCAGCAGAATTCAAAGTCAATCTGATGACAAATAAAAATGACCAGAAAACCAAAGACCAGTTCCCAATGATGCTTTAGAATCTATGTGAATTTGTTTCCAGCGAGGAGAACTGGGTAGAGCTTGGGAAAGTTTTTTTATTGGATTACCATTCCAAGAATCTCCCCGAGAGCTGTAACTTTCCCAAGCTCTGGAACAGGGAGCTGATCCTGAGACTATTATGACACTTCAGACAATGGCCTGGTCTTAAAACTAGGACATTGGCACTGAGATATGACAGCTATAGGAGTAGAAAATGGCAAAACACCGAAGCAACTAGCAATCAAAGGACCGTCAGATGGTTCATTTGAAACGAAAGCTCTGTGTGTCAGCTGTTAGATGTTAAAATGAGAAGTTCACTTATAGCCAACAAAGGCTCACCGACTGAGGGCAGAAAAGATTTAAAGAAGGTGTGTGTGTGTCTGTGTGTGGACGGGGGGGGGGGGGATAGTCCAGCTTATCTCACAATGGCCCTTCCCCCTCCCATTTTTTTTTTTCATTTAAGTGCACAGTTCTCAGGACCTTTATGTAACAACTTCTCTGGGAAAAGGCCAATCTCCTTTTTTAAAAACAAAAAAGAAAGAATCTGACATTAAATGTGATTATAGAAGAAGATTTGCTAAGCTTAGAACATGAATGTCTCCCCAGGCAAAGCCACCCACCAAAATCAGACTGGGAACCAGAGGGGCGGAAAACTGGAATGCAGGGGCTTGAGAGCAAGGGATTGGAAAGCAGAGCCAAAGCGGCAGTGGCTTTCATCTCCATCCCTGCTTTTGGGATTCCCCATTGGTTCCTTTGTCCACATAGGGCTTAACCATGGAGGATTTCATTGCCACCTGCACTCAACTGTGTTTGTTCAGTCCAAATGAGAAGAGGCTCACTAGCATCAGCACTGGGGATGGAAGAGATGCAATGGTGTGTGGGTGTCTGTATATGTGTGGTGGTGGTGGTGGGGGGAAATTCAGCATCAAAACTACTATTTAGATCCACTTTTTAAATGAAATTTAAACCCTGCTCTGCAGTGAAGCAGGCCCTCTATGTTTTATGCCAGAGTTGGGGCTTCAGTGTTAAGCATGCCAAGGTCTCAATGCCCCCCTGCCATAATTTTCATAGATACTACAAAGGTCCCTATTTCTTTACTGCATTCTTTCATATCTTCCTCCAGAGGTAGTGCTGAATTTTGAAGGACAGAAGATCATCATGACCAAAAGCATGGGGACATCTATTGACACACATGAGGGTTGCTAGGTCAAGGGCATCGCATTGCTTGAGTTTGCATAGCCAAAACTGACAATCCTTTGGATGTCGCAAGGATGGGTCCTTGAGAGCTCAGAGAGGCAAAGTAGGCAGGCAAGGAAGAGAGATAGAAATGGTTGTGGGCCATCTAACTCTGGCAGTAGACTCAAGAGAGATTGGATAAATGGCCCTAGGTAAAACCAGTTGTCCATTAATATGGCAACCCATGATCAGGTGGGTGAGACTTTTTTGGACAGCCAGGGAATTGTTGCTGCCATTCCCACTAGCACTCAAATCTTGCCCAGAGCACATATGACACATGGCGAGTTTTTCCAGGTCTTGTCCTGCTGCTGGGATTGAGGAAGGTTCACTCTCAGCCCACATGGAGTTGCCTCCAAGGTCCCACACTCATAGCACTTGTACAACAAGAAGGTCCACAAGCCATGATGGTGACTCAACATTCCCTGCACAGAGCATGAGGGAACCAAGCACATGTACCCACCATCTCTTTCCCCAGTCTCCTTCCTCCTATTTTTTTTTTGGGAGGTACCAATGGGTGAGCAACCAAAAGTACACATGAATCTCCTCTGCATGAGCCAGTGAACTCTGGAACCAGTTGAGAACAAATGGTGGTGTGTGCCCAGTTTTCAAAGTCACCTCATGAGGGGGGGGGGGGACTCAGACCAGATGATCTTCCAGTGTCACTTGTGCAGACAGGAGACATGGGAAAGCACAGCAATTCTCTGAAGCTAATAATCCCAGAATTCCATAGGACAACACTATTATAGTTAAAGTGACACCTGGGTTGCATCCACACTGTAGAAATAATCTGGTTTGATGCCCCTTTAACTGCCATGGCTCAGTGCTATGGAATTCTGGGAATGGTAGTTTGTGGTGGCACCAGAGCACTGATGAAGAACAATTTCACTCCTTTTCCATTGTAATATCAACTAAGGTCCAAAATACATTGCAGAAATAATCCAGTTTGAGACCGCTTTAACTGCCCTGGCTCAGTGCTAGAGAACTGTCGTTTGTTGTGGCACCAGAGCTCTCTGACAGAGGTGGCTAAATGTCTCACAAAATGACAGTTCCCAGAATTCCCTAGCATTCCCTTAGCTAACTATTTGAGGACCTTAGAACTGTAGCTTTTGCTAATTGCATTTTAATAGTAATTTCCTGAGCAATGGGGGGGGGGGGGCTCTGCCAGATGCCTTGTCAGAGTGGATAATATTGGGCCAGATGGACAAATGGTCTGGATTGATAGTTTGGTGAGGTACTTAGAAGTCTCTGCTACAGAGCTCTAGCACTGTTCAGGGAAGTGAACCAGATTTCTCTAGCACAGAATTCCAAATCTCCCACCCAACTAAAAATCCCAGGATTCCATAGGACGGCACCATTATAGTTAAAGTGACATCTAACTAGTATCTTTGTGTGATAGAGATGCATGCATAGTGGCACCGTGAAGAGTAAAGCATTTTATTTGCACAAACCTTCATGGATTGTCACCCACTTTGTCAAAAGCATGGGCTGTTGATTTACGAGGCAGATATCGATACCTGTGCTTTGGCAGGAGGGAGATGTGAGGAAATTGAAATACACAAGGTACAATCATTGATGCTTATCTTAACAGCAATCATTTAATAAATAGTAGCTGGGAGCAAACATCCCTAACATCGAGAAGCAGATCAACGTACACAGGAGGATTGAAAGCCTTTGAATTGCTGAGAATTTATTGTAGATTCCCCCCCCCCCCCCCCACACACACACAGAGTACCAGAAGAAGATGAATTTTCTATTATTTAGGTTCTTTATTCTGAATCTATTTTGCATTTAGGTACCACATTCCCTCTCAGTCATCTCTGCCAGTTGGCCATTTTGGCTAGGACTGATGGGAGACTGACTCCATCCCAGCCTCGTGTAGCTTTCAACCTCCTTTCCAACTCTGAATGCAAGAAAAAAACAACATTATTTCACTCCCTCCCTCTCCCTCTGTAGCAGTTAGCATCATTTCCCATACTAACATTCCTACAATGTAACTGCAACTTTGGGAACCATTAATTATTCCCCCAAATGCAATTCATTTCCCAGTGATTATTTCAGGATATTTAGACCACTGCTTTAGTCCCTAATTATATTTCTCTTGTCAATTAATTAAAACCATCCTAAGTAACATACTAGGGAATGTGTGTGTACGGCGGGTGGTGGTGGTTAAACTTCATTATTTAAAGTTTAGGCAAAAAGTAAAAAAGAAAATACATTGTGGGATGCGATTAGATGTTAGCAGACGGTGGTCTCAGCAGGGTTTCAATTATCCTTTGCATAATAGGTCCCTAATTCAATACCGAGCTGTAATTAAGAATGTAATTAAACTTGCAAAATTCTGCTGATGTCATCTTGCCAGAGGAGCACCTGATGGGATGTATTAGTATAAAGTTGAGTTCAAATGTTGACCGAGCCTGCAGGTTGAGAAAAGATTCTGGAATCCCATAGCCATTGGTTGCAGATAAATATATGGAAGAGGTAGTAGCAAACTCAAATGTAGCAAACCTAGAGAATGTGTTCTGGTGAGTTAAATGCAGTCAAGACTTGGATGAACCATGGTTGGGGCTCATTTGCAGCCAAGAATTGCTTCAAGAACATTTGAGGATTCTCACTAGAACTGCTTACAGTGAGCAGTTCATGAGATCTTTATGTATGGATTACCTCCATAAGAACCTGCTCACCAAGTGGTAGCTGATGGCTTCCATGTCACAATTTGCACCAGATTTGAATGTGAGCTTTAAGGGAGTTATCCAGGGTCTAATCCCCGTCCCGGATCCGTCCATTCTTTCTTGCTGCCCCTCATTCTTGGAACCGTCTTCCTCTGCATGTACGGCTCATCACCTCCCTAACCAGTTTTAAGACTGAATTGAAAACCATATTGTTTAGGGAAGCGTTCTCAGGGATTTTGTGATTGTTATCTGGCTGTTTGATAATCTGGCAATTGTTCTGATAATGTTAATTGTGTTGTGATTTGTTTGATATTGATCTTTTAATTTTCTTTCCTCTATATGGTAATTTGTTTATCTATTTATTTTATTTCTTAGAGTGTACGCCGTGGGCAGGCTTTTTTATATTTGTAACTTTTTTACTTTGTACAGCGCTGTGTATAATTACAGCGCTCTAGAAATAAAGTTTAATAATAATAATAATAATAATAATAATAATCTGCACTGCAGACATAATGCAGTTTGACACTGCTTTAATCTCCATGGCTCAGTGCTATGGAATCCTGTGATTTGTTGGGGCACTAGAGTTCTTTGACAGAGAAGGCTAAATATCTCACAAAACAACAAATCCAAGAATGCCATAGCATTGAGCCATGGCAGTTAAAGTGGTATCAAACTGCTTTATATCTGGAGTGCAGATTAGACCCAAGATGCTGAACCTTTTTTGTGGAGTGGGGCTTGGCACATTGGATAGCTCCTTTAAAGTTCAGAGTAAATCCCGGAATGGATTTATCACCCCACTGAGATGGACACTGTTGCTTGATGATTAAGATCTTCATCAGAAACTCTTCTAAAACTACCTCTTTTCAAGGTGGGAAGGTGGTATCACAGTTCCCTCTGGAAAATCACATATTTCATGAATTGTGTATATATTCAAATGAAAGCCTGTGTAGTACAGTGATTAGAGTTCCAGACTCAGACTGGGAAGATGTGTTTTCAGCAAAGTTCCCTGGGCTATTCTGGGCCTGCAATTATCTGTCAACTTAATTTACTGCACAGCGTTGTTGAAAGGATAAAATATGCAGTGGGGGAGACCTTTGTGTGCCACAGCAACTCCAGGTAGGACAAATAAATAGGGTGTTCACAAAGGTCAGATCTGGGGCAAAATTGACCCTCCAGATATATTGGACTTAACTCTCAGAAACCCCAGCTAGCCTGGGTACTTATAACAACATTATGGAAGGCTCAAAGGTTCTCCAGCCCTGCCCAAGAACCAGGAGGGTTATTTCTTCTGGTGCTTGCAAAAATGGCCAAGAGACAGGGGAGAAAGAGATATGAGAGGAATAGATCTTCATGCCCATTACTGATTTACAGTGGTTAGGGATGAAGGACCCCTGTGAATGTGGAAAAACCGCACATTAAAAAAAACAACAACACATTATTCTTTTAACCTTCTCTGGGAATCTCCAGGTCCTCCAGTGCAACTTTATGGTCAGCATCTGCCAGAAGTTGACCACAGAATCATGCTGGAGGACCTACAAAAGTATACTACAAAAGCCTAGAGAAGTGTTTTCTCTAGGAACTTCTAGGTTCTCCAACAAAACTCTGTGGTTAACATCTCGCAGAGTTGTGCTGGAGGACCTAGAGATCCCTACAGAGAACATATTAATCAAACCCACAAATAATCAAATCCACTAAGTCAAAGCCACAAATGTGGAGGGTCAACTGTACACTGGGACCTGGGTATCTGCTGGGGTTTGGCTCCAGGACCCCCTGTGGATACCAAAATCCAACTCTCATCAAATGCAAAGGTGTAGTAAAAAGGTGTCCCTTATATAAAATGCCAAAATCAACATTTGCATTTTGGTATGTATATACTTAAAAAAAAAAATATCAAACCATGGATGCTCGAATCCATGGATAAAAAATCAGTGGATATGGAGGGCTGACTGTACATTGTTCCAAAAGGCTTCCATTCACGAATGACTTCACCTGTCCTAACTGATGTCAGTGTGGTACCATATTCAGCTACACTGGTGCTGGGGGTGATAAATTCCTGCTTTTTGTACAAGGTTTCTTCTATGGTGACACCCTGTTGGTGGAACTCCCAGCTAGCACCACGATTGTGATCAAACTGACATACTGAAAATCAGCAAGGGGAGATAATAGTCAGTGTAGGATGCAAGCTTTATAAATAACATAATGGGGGGGCATTATAAATAAGTTGTAGGCAAACACTTCTCAAGGAACAGTGAAAAGGCATCCTCCTCCACACAAAAAAGGGTGAGTTTTCCTGGCAGAGACAGAAATATTTGTAACACTCTTCAAGCTGTTCTGGCTCTGCCTTAATCAAGAAGGATCTTTCCCTTCCATTTCCCTTCCTGTGGTTGCATAAGATGCTTCAGACTTCTTTATTCTAAATGAAACTGACTAGATGAAGCAATTTCCCCTCAGCATGTGCATCAGGTAAGTAAAGGTTCTTTGAACCTTAAATCTCTCTACACCGTGGGCTGTGAGCGTCATTGGAAGCCTCCAGTTAAAAGCTGGAGAACTGAATCTACCCCTGGGCAGCTAAACCTTTGCATAGGGTCACCTGCCCTCTCTCCATAGAGAAGAACATTCCATTCCTGTGAATCAGCCCTCAAAAGGATGCCACTGTCTAGCAGTCTGAAAGTACAATGAACTGGGATGACATACTCCAACACAGAGAAATGCTAGTGACAAGGTCTCAAATGGCAATTCTTAAAGCTGACTCTTTTTGTCTGCGTCTTATGACTTTAATTATGAGTCCGTGTCGTCTTTTTAAACACACATACGCACAAACCTTGCCCCATGATTCTGACTTCATTTTGTGCCACCAAAAAGAGGAAGAAGTAGTCTGCTCATCAAGGGGTATCTATTCATGATTCTCTTCTATTTCTCCTCCGAATATGGTCTCTTGAACTCTCTCAATGCACACCAGCCTGGCTTCTTGTCAAAAAAGATGAAATTGTTAATTCCTTCCTGGAGTTTTCAATAAAGTGACAGCAGTGGCTTGCTAACTATATTCTGGGAAACGGTGGGGTTTCTTGGAAGTTTCTCCAGGGTCCCTCAATGAGATCGATCAGTAAGAGCAGACAAGCTCTCATAAAAGGGAGCTTGCCTTTGACTAAGAATGCTTGAGAAATTCATTCTTTGCAAATTCAACTGACCTGGCCCACCCCCTTTCCCAGATAAATGTGTAGAGTGTGAAGTTATACTTTGGGTTCTGTTCTTCTCTGAATTTTGTGATGTCTTTTGCAGTACAAGAAACAGACAGACATGTATATAAGAGTGTATATTTTAAAATGAAAGCAGCTTTTTTTTTTAAAAAAAGGCATCTTTTATGACAGAATACCTCCAAGAAAATGTGGTGGGCTTGGGCAGCAGTTGCCAGCATGGAAAGGGGGGGGGGATTAAAATGAGTTTCAATTTTTGACTGTGAAATGTTGATTGCTATTGAGCTAAATATAACATTGCAAGGGCACTTGTATCAGAATTTTATTCCTGTCCCTTATAGCCTTTCATGCTACCCTAAAAATGACACTGAAGATTTTCTCAAAATGAGTTTTGGGGACTCACAGGAGGCTGCAGTGTCCTCCATGCTGGTTACACTAGATTGAAGGTGAGCAACAGTGTCGAGGTCAGATGCCCATTTTGTTGTTGTTAGTTGCTCTTGAGTCGGTTCCGACTCATGTTGACCCTGTGGATTGGACATCTCCAAGGAGCTCTATCTTCCACTGCCTTGTCCAGATCCTGCAAACCCTTGCCCATAACCCCTTTATCGAGTCTATCCACCTGGTTTGTGGTCTTCCTCTCTCTTTCTTCTACCCAATACCTTTTCTAGCATTATTGTTTTTTTCTTGCTGAAATGGTCTTCTTGCTGAGGAGGGCCCTGATGTTCCTGAGCTGTGGTGTTGAAGCCTCCTTCTTTGTCCATCACCCTTCTGGTCTTGGAAGGGAGGGGAGGCTTTAATATACTTGGGCTCCCAAGCCTGATTCTTTGTCCCTCTGCATAGCAGCGCCATTCTAGTCTCATGGGGGAATGCCCATTTGGGGGCCATCTAAACCCTCCCCCATGGAGGATTTAGCACAATTAGAAAATGGAAATGATGCATCATCACTTCTGGTTGCCATTTTGGCTGAGGATGTGGTCGAAAAGCAAGGTAATGAGAAGTGGAAGGTTCCAAGGGAGCTTGGGGGGTAGGGTGGGCACATTTTCACTTCTTTTTGAATGTTTTGATGCCATTTCTAAGTGAAAATCACACTTCTTTTTATTTAAAAAAAATGGTGGGTTCAGGGGCCCAGTGAGGGTCTTTTAAGTATGAGCAAAGTGTGTGTGTGTGTGGGAGGGGAGGTCTAGCGGTTGCTTATGGTCTACAGGCTACACATTCCACACTGTACATTGGATTCTGCATTTCTGTACTCCACTCTTATATCCTGCCCACTGTGAATCAGATTTTCATTACAGTACCAAGCTCTATAAAATGTCCTGGAACTCCTGACTGTGTAGTCCAGGGGTAGGCAACCTTTCCCCTTTAAGGGCCGAGGGACTTCAGCTCCCAGAATCCCAGGAGCTATTGGCCAACATGGGACTATTGGCCAACATGGCTGAGGCTTCTGGGAGCTGAAGTCTCTCGGCCCTTAAAGGGGAAATGTTGCCTACCCCTGGTGTAGTCCAATCTGGTCCTCTGGGATCTACCACATCTTGTTTCCCATTACTCTGTGATTCTGTGGTTTCTCAGATTTTGTATGGGTTTTCCCCATTCTTAAAAGGTAAGGTTTTTAACCTAAGGCTTTGTAACTGAAAATAGGAGCTGTAAGCTAAGAAATACTGGTATATTTGGTTGCAACCATTTTCCTTGGCCCCACTCACAAGTGGAGCATGCCCCCCACTCATGTCACTGTTCCCTGTAACTGAATTTGTTTCTGGGGATGAGAGAGTTTCCCCATCCATGTCAGATAAGAAAAATATCCTAGGGATCATTCAGACATTTGTTGTTGTTTTAGGATGATAATGCGAATCATCTCACTCATGCATTCCAGGTTTGTTATTCACATTATGGAACCTCATTGATGCATATCTCTGCAAGTTCTGTTGCTCACACATGCAAGCATTTGAATAAAGATGGAGTTGATGATGCAAATTCATTCAGAACAAGGAATGCTCAAGGCATGTAGAGTTATCCCGGGTCTATCTGGGTCTATTCACATTGGTTATTCACACTACCAACAATGTGGATCTTTTTTAAAAACTCAGGGGAAAACCCAATATCGATTATCCCAGATTGGGGGGAGGGGGTTTGGAAGCCCGCCCCCAACCCCCCCTCTTAATCTTGTGCATTCAGGATGCATGTGAACACTGGAGATTCAACCCAGATTCATTCTGGATTATTTTCACAGTGTGAATAACCCCTAAGTCTGGTAAGAACTATACAACTCCAAATCATAAGTATTATACAAAAGTTTGTAGTTCTGAAGTTCAGCCATCTCCATTATCTTCTTTGAAACAATAACTAATGATGCCAATTGCAAACTTCAAACAGTCACCAAAAGATGAGGGTGGGGAGAATAATAAAGTGCAAGTCGCTCTTCAAATAGGCTCTTTACATAATTGTGATTCTCTACAGTAAATGTCCCCTGAGGGAATGAATCTTCCTCTCCACACATTGTGACATTATCACTTAAGATGACCACATTTAAATGTCAGGCAAAGCGTCTCATTTCAGCATCTTGGTTTCATCACTGCAGTTAATTTAATTTTAAATGAATTTTCAAGAGCCAATATGAAGGGGGGGGGGGAGAAACGGAACTCTGTCAGCTTCCTACCATTTGCGGGCTCAGAACAGACTGACATCTGGATTTCACCGATGAAATCATCATCTGCAGCTCCTGGGATATAAAAAGTGCTGGACCAACATCATGGTCCAGAAGAATGGACTGTATTGTAAAATCCCTTGGCCACGAGTTCCCAAAAGTATGTAAGCAGAATTCAATTTTTAAAATGAAACCACTTGCCTTCTACACATTAGTTAATTAGCTCAGGACTTAACTTAGAATCACAGAAGGTAGGGCCAAAGAGGCCAACAACTCCCAGATGTCTACATAGTAGTACTACAACCCCCCATCACATGATAATGACAAATGACTGTTGGAAAACTACATTATAGGAAGCTACATTATACCATGTTGAGCTATTTTTTTTAATCTCACCTTGTAATATCTAGGGGTGGAAAGAACATTCAAAAATATTTTTAAAATGGTTGGAAAGCATGGTTTTGAGTGTCAAAAAACCTTGATTAGAGGAATCATGGACTGTCAAGAATCTGGACTGATAAAAAACAACAACAACAACCTGGAGATGTTTGGAATTGCACATGGGACCTCTTACATGCAAACTATCTTCTCTAACTCTGACTTGTCAGAATGTCAGAAACTCTCTTACAATAAATCAGACAATTTGTCCATTATATTGTCTACTGCAAAATGATGAATCTCTTGCAGTGCAAGGGCCAGATTCAACTTCAGGGAAATTCATACGTCATGTATAGTGGTAGGTGGGGCCAGGGGCAAAAGTGTTAAGATGAAAAATGCCATTGTATTTTACCCTAAAGCTCTTACTAAGATTAACAAGCCTTGGGAGAGGCATTTCAACCTTTAAAAAAATAGAGAGGGAAAAGTCATTCAAAAACTGGGAAGCCATGCAATGATGGTATCATAGGGAAGGAGACATGACCGTTAGAGAATCCCAGAGAGCTGGATAGGAGCTTCAGGATGACTGGACTCATTCCTGGAGGCTGACATTCTCTTCCCCTAGTCCACTCTGATTTGCAGTAGCTTATCAGGAGTCTTTCTATTTTATCCACTTGATCATTCTTTAACTGCAGATGTCAAGTATTCTGGGACTTTCTGCATGCCCAGCATGTGCTCTAGCACCAAGCTATGACTACGCACCCTCAAAAATGTGTTCTAGCACCAAGTTATGACTGCACATCCTGGAAAAAAAGTTTGGGGAAGGATGTCCAACAATGCCCTGATGCTAATATCTTCCATCCAATCACCCCACAATATTACCATAAACTAGGAAATGCCTATTTGAGAAACACCTGCTTGCAAAGCACTGTGTTGTTTAGCACTAAAACACTATGTAAATGTCAAACATTATGATTAGTGATTATCAAGCAGCTGAGCTGTTTCTTAGCAGCATTGTGAGCCTCTAATTATTTGTGTGCATTTCACTCTCTTTGGAAAAGAGAAAATGTCTGCATTTCCCACTCTTAGGAAATACATTTTTCCTTAGAGAATTTGGAAACAAAAGAAAATTGAGCTTTACTGCTCCATTTAGGTGGGAGGATTATTATTGTAATACTCATCATATCTACAGACATGCAGACTACAGCGATGTAAGTATCACATGAGAAGAGTGTTCAAGAGTCACTAGCAAACCAGAAGTAGAATTATAAGAAACTTTGACAGTAAGGCCCTGTACTGACCACTGAGCAGACTCAGTCCTACCATTAGGCAGAGCAAGACACTTGCCTCAGGAGGCAGATATTGGTCAATCATAGAGCTGGAAGAGACCACAAAGGCCATCCAGTCCAATCCCCTGCCAAGGTTGATGATGACACCTTGATGACAGCAAGGTGCTGGAGGGAACAAACTGTTTTAATTGATTTGATTTAATACTGTTTTAAGGAGGGTGGGGGTATTTTTGTATTATATGTTTTATTGTATTGTATATTTTAAGATTGTTAGCCATCCAGATTGGTGTACCAATGGTGCGGGATATAAATAAATTTTATTATTATTATTATTATTATTATTATTATTATTATTATCCACCACATGTCCTGATCAGTGCCCACTAAGCTAGGGTAATGCCTTCAAGTGTGGTGGAAAATACTCTCTTGCTGCCCTATTTTAAAAAAAGATTCAACAGACAGTCCAGTTGGCTTTTGTACACAAACTGGGAGAGGGCACCACCTGTCCTGTTTTGGTTTCAGCAAATGACCAGATCCTCAAAAAGGGAATGCAGGAAAATACAGAGCCAAGGCAAACACAGGGAGAAGCACAGCTCACCAACAAGGAGGATGAAGTAGCAAAGTCAGTTCAGTCCTCATACACAGTCCAGTGATAAATCCAGGCAACAGTCCAAAGGGAGATTTAAGAGCATAGTCAATAAACAGAGCAAGATCTAAAGCTATCAGGCAGCACATTCAGGAACATGAGACATGAACGTTGCTTCTACCAAGGAGTTCAATTGTCAGCAACAAATTCCTGAGGGAGGTGCTGGGCTGTTTATGGTCTGACAGCCTCCCACAGGTGGTTTGCTTGCTGAGCATCAGAGCATCTTCAACCCTAAAAGGTACAAAGAACAACAGCATAGGAAGCTGTCTGATATGGAGCCAAACTGTTCATCTAGCCAAGTATTGCTGACTCCAGTGAGAAGTAGCTCTCTAGGGTCCCAGGCAGAAGAACCTCCTCCAACCATATCACCAGTTGTCTATGACTATTTTAATTAGAGATGCAGGATTGTATTCAGAACCTTCTGCATGCAAAGCATGGGTTCTGCCACAGATTTATGAGCTTTCAGTGATCTTAGTGCCCAGGATGGGCAACTTCTAAAAGTCCATGGCCATGGTGGGCTCAATTTTGGCACTGAGGCCATACAAGGCCTAGAAGAAACCCCCACAAAAAGTTTTTAAAATAGGAATTAGAATTGGATTCCAGTCTACTTCCAATTTTGTTTTGTTTTTCCTTTGGGGAGGAGGGTTTACAGAGCTGTGTGCATTGTTCAAGTGCAAAACCACAATTCTTGAAGGCCTCTAAGAGCAGCAAAATCATATCTTTTACAGAAAAAGGCCTGCCTGGGATGACTTTAAAGGAGTGGAAGAGATTGTGGAAAAGTTCCTACCTTAGCCAGACTTTAGGGAAGTCATTTGTTCAGATTACAGCATCTAAAATCCCCCAGCCAGAATAGTCAATGGACATACTGGTTGGGGGAATCTGGGTCTGCTAGGCTTCAAATAAATTTTCCATGGTCTGAGTAAGCTTCTGCCTCAAGCTTCTTATGGGTTTGCTCATTAGGTCTTTCAGCCCCTTGATCCACTGAGGTCATCAGAATAGGTTCCCAAATGTTCACTAAGATGAGAATGGAGAAGGTGAACAACCCAGCAGATTCTCATCCTAGAGGTGGAAGTTCAGGTCTTTGGAGAGAAGAGTTAACGGTCTGAATCCTCTTGGTAGACCCAATGAATTAATGATATTTATATGACTAACAATTCAACAACTGATTCAATGGATTTACTTTACTTGGGCTTATCAAAAGATTCAGACCAGAATCAGCCTACATCAGGGATGGGGAAAAGAAAAAGAGTGGGATCAGAGCTTGGAAAAGTTAGTCCTTTGTACTAATATTCCCAGAGTCCCTCAGCCAGAATGAGATTGTGAGAATTATAGTCCAAATAAATAACTGTGCTACCCTTAGCTTCTGGTTGTCTCAGACTCCATGCCCTCTCCCAAGATCCTCATTTGACTTCATGCGCTACTTCCCTCTGAAGATGTCACATCATTATCTGTACTTCCAATTTGTATTTCCTCTGCCTGCACAGTGAGCCCATGGAATGGAGGGGAGTAAGCCCTTAACAACCTGCTGGACTATGACTAGTGGGACTTTTGTTTCAGTTCATGTGTGATGAGAATTTACCAAAATGTAAAGGCAGGAGAAAGTGAAAGTGATACACTTGGCCATGCTTTTCTAGTTCTGGCATCCATCCTTCCTTTCCCTCTCATCTCTTTGCCTTTTTCAGAAACAATTATTATTTTGTTTGTTGTGTCTTCTTTGTTATTTTAATGACTGATGTATTGAACCTTCATGATAGGGTTCAATTATGTGCTTTGTATTTTTAATTAAGTTGCTCTCTGCTTTGTGATCTTCTGAAACCTGAGAAGCATACTAAATCTATAAAATAATACTGCTGATCCGACACAGAGGGAACCTGTCTTAGCCATACTACGAACAGTTATCCTTCCATGAAAGACAGGTGTTCGAAAAAGTGGGGAGGGGGCAACATTTTGGTTGGAGCCAAGGGTCATTGACTCTCTTTCAGCTCATGTCAACCTGCCCTTGATCACACTTCATCCAAGGCTGAAGAGAACTCTAGGGTCATTATCCGGCAAATAGTCAATCTTGCAAAGAGGCAAATAATTCCCTAGTATGCATGTAAACATTACAGGAACACCAATAATAAAGGCTCCCTTGATGTTAACAGTACCAATTTTGTGGCCTAGGAACAGATTTTAATTATAGGCTTTTGAGGGAATGTGTGTGATCCATGGGGAAGGCATTCCTTTCAGGTACAGGTCATTTCAGGCAAAAAAGTGAATGAACAATTAAATAAATAAAACAGCCTTTACTACAGCAAGATGTGTTTAAAAATGGGGGGAAAAATTCAACCAAAACCTGAAAGCTCCTTCCACTGCTAGTCAGGTGGGAAGAAAAGGGTCAACACCATTTTTGGAAGTATGAAGAAAAATAGATGTAGAAAGGGATGAAGGTTTACAAGCAAGAATCCTGTGAAGATCTGATAGCAGTGCCTCAGAACCAAACCACTAAGCCTAAGAGGGCCGGTACTACTAGGGGCACCCAGGCTGTATCCAAACTGCAGAAATAATATGGTTTGGCACTACGTTAACTGCCACGGTTCAATGCGATGAAATTCTGGGAATTCTCAGAATTCCATCACACTGAGCCACGGCAGTTAATGTGGTGTCAACCCAGATTATTTCTGCAGTGCAGATGCAGTCCCAGGCAGAGCTTTGGAATGTTACATTTTTGAACTATGTGCTGGCTGGAGCATTCTAAAACTTGCAGTCCAAAGAGCTAGGGTATTTATTTATTTAATTTATATCCCACCTTTCTCCCAATATGGCAGGAGTTTGGACTTGAAGGCCCTTGAGGCCTCTTCCAATTCTATGATTCTATGAGGCCAGGTCCCTCGATGTGGCAAACTCATGCAATTGCTAGGTCCCAAGGTACTAGAGATACCTGCAGGGGACCACCACTCCTACAGTTTCTATTTGGTTTTCCACTGTGTTTTGGAAAATCCAGAAGCCAAGACTTCCAGCACATTTCATTTCATTTCAGAAGAAGAAAAAATAGTCTTCAGTCAGTCACACAGTTAGAAGGAAACTCAGGACAACACTCCAGAAACCTGGCCCTGAAACCAGCTATATAGGAAATTCCTCCTTGCAAAAATTACACATATTGTTGAAATAAGTATCGAAACAACACACACACACACACACACACACAGAGTTATTAAATAATTAATAATTTATCTCTGATTTGCAAATATACAAGACATTATTTTATTACTATTATCATGTTAAATAACAGAGCTCATGAAAGAAATGAGAAGAATGAAGAGAAGAAAAAGACAAAATAAAAGACAAGAAGAAGATAAGAGAAAGAAATATAAAGAAGAGAATGATGTTGACTGATTAAAGAATATTGTTAGTATAGTTCTGTTGGTTAAGATTTCAGGTGTTCTATAGGATGTTAACTTCATGTATATACAGGAAAGAACAATTAATAGACTTTCTTTCTTTTTTGGATGTTGTATGAATGTATACCTGCAAATAGAATAAAGATATTAAAGAAAAAAAATACACACACACAGTTACACCTTGGTAAGGTGCAACGATCTTTAGAAATGATAGAGGCATTCTCTCATTCTCTCTACCAGCATATCTATAAATAATCTTTAGAGATTGCAAACAAATGCTGCTTGAAAAAGCTGACCCAATGTCTGCAGGTGGCAATTGGCTCCTAGCTCCCCATTCTGTCCTTTTGGGGTTGGTGAAAATTAGAGGCTGTGGAGATATCAATACTATATTATCTTCTCCACAGAGGCTAGTCATTGTTTGCTAGTCTTTATTCCAGGCCATCAGAGAAATAAGCCTTTGGTTTCTACTGTATACAAAGGAAAAACATTCTGATTATATGGAAGACTGAAAATTAAAATTAAACAAACAAACAAAAAAGGTGCAAAGCATTTTCAGCAGCAGCAAATACAACAGGTAATCCTGGACATGTTTGCACAGAAATAATACTGACTCCTCTCAGTGAGACTGCAAAGGCTGCAGTCTTAGCATTAAAGCAGTACTTTCCCAGAGCTTAGGAACATGTCTGTTGGCATTTGCACACCGAAAGTTAAATCATTACAGATTGCTGGTTTTCTAACATTAAGAAAATGTAATACAAACTAACTTGTAACTTCATTAATTATTTATATAGCTCATAATTTAACCTGTCAAACTAGCACATTTTAAAATGGCTTTTAAAAGGATGGAAAGAATGAAGAAAACATCAAATTAAAATCATTGGTGGTTCAACGCTTAAACTAACAAATGTTTACATCACAATTGAAAATTACAATGAGTTAGAGGTAGCAAATCAAATTGCATTTAACCATTTCCAAGTTCTAGACTTCTAGTCTTCAAAACATTACTCACATGTCCCCTTGCAATTTGTACAACTTCGCTTTAAAGAAGTGTACACTCTGTTTCTTATTTGATGAGCTTATCGCACAGCACTTACAAGAACAGGAATGGAAGGGAAGGGAACGGGGGGAAAACACATTTTACTGCATGGGAGAATGCCACCGATGCTGCCAGGAGTCCCCAAGGCATTCCCCAGCCATTCCTGGCAGCCAATTTTTGAAGGATGGTTCAAAATTGTTCTTCAAAATCAGCTGCCAGGAATGGCTGGGGAACCCCTTGGGGAGTCCCAGCGGCATCGGTGGTGTTCTCCTGTGCAGTAAAATGCATTTTTGCCCCATTTCGTTCCCTTCTGTTCCATTCCATTCCATTCCATTCCCGTTCCTTAAGTGCCATGCAATAAGCTTACAATCCCTACTTTTTAGTAAAAGCCCACAAAGGGGGTCGGTGGATGGATTGTACAGCCCTGGTGTGGATAGGAGTTTGTGAATCAGAGCTGGGAAGATGCCTCTCCATACTGTAGCAGCCAGAGTTTCCTTCCAAGTCTCTCTAGCATCACTTCTGTCTACCTGTCTCCTTGAAACAAGAAATTCATCTCTTTTCCAAGTATTAACCACAAGATGACAAAAATGCAAGAGAAAGAAAACAAGTCAGTGCTAATAGCAGTACCAACACTGCATTGGAAAGGGTTTTCTTTTGGTGATATAGCCCAGGGGAAGGAAACCTCTGCCTCTCTGGCCTAATCCTGCCCATGAAGTGTCCTGGAGAATCCTCTCCCTTCCACACCTTACTTCTATTCCTCAAGTCACATATAACAGTGTTGGGGAAATTACTCCATGAACCACTGACCTTCCAAACTGGAAGGCCAAGAGGTGCTGGGGGAAATATTGCTGTTATCTCCAGTTGCTAATAGTAATAAGTCCCACTACTATACTCTATGCTGGTCAGGCCTCATCTAGAGCACTGTGCTCAGTTCTGGCCACCACATTTTAAAGAGGATATAGGCAAGCTGGAGCTAATTCAGAGCTGGGCATCTAGCTGAGCTGGGCATCTAAGAGGGATCAGGAGAGTTGAAGGAGTTAGGCTCATTCAGCTTGAAGAGAAGACTGGTAGGTGACGTGACCGCATCAATGGTTTTGTTATAGGAGAGTAGATTTCGATGGAACATTAGAAGGAACGTCTTAACAGCGAGAGCAGTTTGGAACCAATTCCCTACAGAGATGATGGGGTCTCTTTCTCTGGACATCTTTAAAAAGAAGCTGGACAGCTATTTGCTGGGCATGCTTTAGCGTGAGATCCTACGTTGAGCAGGGATTGGATTTCATGGCCCATGAGGCCACTTCTAACTCTGTGATTTTATGACCAGTAGTAACAGATAATATGCTTCACTTGTATAGCACAGATGTGCTTTGTCCACTGGTAGAAATTCTACTCTTACAATATAGGAATTGAATCATAAGAAAAAGCAGATTAATATCCCCTCCCCCAAATCCCATGTCAAGTCAAGATCAGAATCACTTGGACTTGTTATGGTCTTTATTCCTGCATGCATGCATGCATGCACGCATGCATGCACACACACACACACACACACACTGCAAGCCGTTGTCTCTGCAACCCCTTTATTGACTCACATTAATCCAGTAGTAATAACAAACAGGTCATTAGCAGTCTCTAGTAGACCTTAGACTGGGCTGGAGGACCTGTGGCCCTTCTAGACTACAATGCTAAAGATTCTTTACCATTGTTTATACAGACTCAGGTTGACAGGAGTTGCACTTCAGCAACTTCAGGGAAAACACTATTACCCCCATCCAGCCACCCACGATGGTGTCATAAGCATATGAGACAATGTCCAGCTCCCACCCTTCAGAAAAATGCACAACCCCACTCTGTGTCAGATTAGTTTTATGCCTAATCTCTGACCTAGGACAAATCTGAACTGGATCTGAGGAAGCACCATATATTCTGCTCCAGGGGACAGAATCAGGATCAGAACAACCTTAATAGATTGGAGAGCTGGAACAAAATTAACAAAATTAATTTCAACGTAGATAAATGGATGGTATTACATTTGGATGTGAAAAATAAAATGAATGAATATAGGATGGGTGACACCTGGCTAGACAACAACCCATGTGAAAAGAATCTATGGGTCTTAGTTGATCCCAATCTATACATGAGTCAAGTGTGATGCAGCTGATTAATGCAATTCTAGGATGCATCAACAAGAACATAGTGGCCAGATGGAGGAAACTGCCTCCCCCTGAGGCTGAGAGCATGTGACTGGCCCGGAGTCACTCAGTGGATTTCATGACGAAGTAGGGAATTGAACCCTGGTACTCTGTGGGAAAGCATGTGGAAGGGAGGAAAATCTGAGAGGGTTATAGGAGCTTATTGCATGGGGTCTTACCTTTTCTGGCTTGGATCCTCTTCTGGGATGCAGCTGGGTACTGTCATATGTAAATCACCACCGAATCCACCAGCCGAATACAGCCTGGGTAAACCATGGCTCCAAGCTGCGCTCAGCCAACCCTTTTTCAAAAACAGAAGCTTCTGACTTTGAAAATTGGCCGGCTGAGTGCGGCTTGGAGCCACAGTTTACCCAGGCTGTATTCAGCTGGTGGATTACATATGATAGTACCCGGCTGTATTCCGGAAGAGGATACAAGCCGGAAAAGGTAAGACACCTTTTTTACCCCATGCGATAAGCTCCATAGAAGTGAACACTCGCTTGTTAACACAGACCTGGCAAATTATTTGCTTCTGTGCTGATCTTACCAATCAACCCTTTCCGGTTTCATCCATGAAGTGCGTTCATTGAGTTAGATAGTGACAGGGCATTACAAGCCTTTTCCTATAGCTCCTGTGTAGGGCAAACAGTAAGCACTTTTGATTGTGAAGATGTGCTCCAGGAAGATGATATTTTTAATATATATATAGAGAGAGAAACAAAAATAACCCCATTCATTACTCAGATATTAATGTCATAGAGCAGGGGTAGGCAACCTTTCCCCTTTAAGGGCCGAGGGACTTCAGCTCCCAGAATCCCAGGAGCTATTGGCCAACATGGGACTATTGGCCAACATGGCTGAGGCTTCCGGGAGCTGAAGTCCCTCGGCCCTTAAAGGGGAAAGGTTGCCTATCCTTGTCATAG
Organism: Phrynosoma blainvillii; assembly: GCA_026167975.1. Taxonomy (NCBI): domain Eukaryota; kingdom Metazoa; phylum Chordata; class Lepidosauria; order Squamata; family Phrynosomatidae; genus Phrynosoma; species Phrynosoma blainvillii. The sequence continues at coordinate 12,709,127 of JANUYF010000013.1, forward strand.
AGCAAGCTCCCATTTGATGTTGATGTCAAGTTTCACCAGTGTGGACGTTTTTATACACAAACGTCCCATCCGCATGGAGCCATTCCGGAACGGAGCCTTCCGCTCACTCCGGAATGGCTCCGGCGGCAGCGAACGAATTCCTTTTAAAAAAAGGAATTACAACTCCGGCGCTGATGCCGGAGTTAGAGCTAAAGGGGGCAGGGCTTGCTGCGACGTCATGTGAACACGCGCAGCAAGCCCCGGACTGACACCGGCTAGCGCCGGGGATGGCACCGGAAGGGGCGGGGCTTGCTGCGACGTCATGTGAAAAATTTGACATTTTGCCGGAGTGGGGCCGGACGGAGGCCGGCTAGCGTCCTCCAAAAGCGCTGTGTGAAAACGTCCTGTGTTTACTCTGGAGGTTGAGATCACTATAGCTGATGCTTCTTCTTCTTCTTCTTCTTCTTCTTCACCAGCTGTGCAAAAACAGCTGGAAGGTGACCTTGTGCACACCTGTAACAAATCAATGCCAGGGGTAGGCACTGTTGTTCTCCAGTGCCATAGAGCTACCATTGTGGAACTGGCAAAGAAGGAACAGAAATAATCTTCCTGAACCCAGGAGGAAGGAAGAGGAAGGAGGGTTGTAACTTGTAACTTGTGCTGGCCGAATGGCCATAATAAAGAAATTGAAATTGAAAATTGAAATTGAAGAAGGATGCTTCTTTTGGCACAGCTGGAGAAAACAAGTTACACAAGGAGGCACCAAATATTTTCTTCTGCAACAACTGTGTATTTTATATGTTCTGTTTTTATCATCTATAAGCCGCCTTGATTGGTTTCAGAGGGGCAGGGTATTAAATAAAAATTATTATTATTATTATTATTATTATTATTATTATTATCTGAAAAAGTACTTAGAGAGGCGTAGTCCCAGTTTATGTCGGTCTGTAAGCCACTGATAGGATTGCCGCCATAGTCAGGAAAAATAACATTGAAAGAATTTGATGGGGGTTGGATGGAGGGGAGGGGGTCTGTATAGCTATAGTTCTAGTTATCTAGATCTCTAACTTCAGTTTCCATCACTTTGCAAAAAGCATCTAAAGTAAAAAGATTCAAGATTTATTCTCATCGCTGACAGAGCTCCCTGGAAGGGGACCAGGTAGGTTTCAGCTGTCTTTTCTGCGATTCTATACTGCACTGAAAATAAAACCCACACACTAAATTCCTAACCTCCATTACACCAACTGACAAACCCAAGGGACTTGTGCACTTTATATTTATTTTATACTCTCTTTTCATGCGCTCAGAAATAACCAGGCTTTTGGGTGTGCTCAGGAGACCACAGCAGATCTGCTCCTTCCAAATATATAAACAAACACTTTTCGAAGCGGTCATTTCAGAACCTTTTCTTTCTGTCTTCCCCCAATTCCCCTTTCCTTTTCATGCCCATCTGCATCAGTAAATTCACATATCAAGGTTTTTCTTCAACTAATATTTGTTGACCTTGCAATTTGCATTGCAGTTTTGCACAGCCAATTTACATAACAGCTTTTAAATCAACATATTTATCTATTACACTTCTGCCCAGATCTTTTTATCCAGATCTTTAAACAGTTTAGGCTAGCATCATGGTAGTCTTCCAACAAGATGATGGGGGCATCCACATCACCAGTATGGCAACCCTATATACTCTCCCAATAAGGAGAAAATGTATTCGAAATGGTCTGGTATAGTAATTCCTTTGCTTGAAGTGGAGCCAGGAAACTTGTTTGGCAGCCAGGAACTGTCTTGCTTCTCCTGAAATTGTTTGGTGTACACAGCTGCTGGTGGTGTGGTAAATACTGAAGTGAAGCCACTCATCATGACCATCCCCATAGCCAAGTCCCCAAGGAGAGTCCCAAAATGCAGACTGATCCTGTGTTGACATATATCAACAGAGAAGTTCAAGGAGACTGCATCTCCATCAAAAGCAGGTTTTTTTTCTGTAAAGCTAATGGGCCTTAATAGCTTACTGTCAATCATAAAATGTCCTCACTTTCTGCTTCTCAGATCCCACTGTGAGCGTGTATGAAGGTTTGAAAAGCTGTGGCTCAGAGGCACAGCCTGAAAAAGTTATTTTGGAGGGTTACAGCTCTCAGAATCCTCCAGCCAACACAGCCGCTGTGTGAATGTAGGAGTTGTCCTCTCAAAGTCAGACATTTTCCAAGGCATAGCACATACATTGTATACAAAAGGTTCTAAGGTAGCAGAGGAAGGAGGGAGAAATGTATTGCATGCAAATATTTTTATAAGCTTACCCAAGTCAGAACCCCTGGAACCAAATGTGGCCCAATAAACTATTTGTGATTGAAAAGTCATGCATTTATTTGCTGATTTGTCCACTAAATATGTTTGATGAATGAGAGAGGGGACATGCACAGGAAAAAATAGATGCATGGAAGAAGCACGCCTTAGTTTAAGCTATTGGACACAGTTCTTAGGTGGGTAAACATACAAATACTTGGTTCTCTCCAAATGCGCTCTGAAATGACACAGCCTATAAACAGCAGGACATGGATTTTCTGCTCAGCTATTTCAGATTTGGAAGTGGCAGTTCAAACAGGAGGGGGGGGGCAAGGTTGGATCTCCCAAGCCAGTGACCCAGAAGACCAAGAGGTGCCAAGCAAGCCCTCAGCAAATGTCTTAAGTGGCTTTGTCAGTGTCACGTTTAGACAACGCGTACACTCTGAGAGCAAAGTTCATCAAATTGACTGGGTATGCAAGAATTCCTGTAATTTTAGCAATGCAAATGGCATTGTGTTTATAAGATTCAAGCTCAAGAAATTAATATTCCTTGCAAAAGAGAGAGAGAGAACAAACAGGGAAAGGAAAGACGTTGACATCCTCAGGTCAATTCACTCGCAAGGGTTGTAAAGGAGGGGGACTCGGGGGGGGGGGGAACCTGAGGCTGTGTATTGACCCAAAATAGAATGAGCACACACATAGAGAGAAAGAGCCTTTCAACTTACTAACTCGAACAGACACTGGAAGCATAAGAGCAAAATTATCTGAAGCCAAACGCATCCTCCTTCAGCTTTTACCACATCTTTACCACTCAAGAAAGGAGGCAAGGGAGACAATTCTGACATCATGCAATGACTGGAAGCTTAAGGAATATCCCCAGTGGGGTGGGTCAGCGTGTTTCTTTCAGACCCACAGGCTTATTGGTTTTATGTACTCTTCCGTTCAGAGCAGAAGAGCCCTGGTAGATCAGATTATGGTCTATCTTGAATGGGGAGTGTGTGGCCCTCTAGATGTCACTGGTGTTGGTTAGGGCTCTGTCTTGACAAAGATCCCCTTTCCTCAGCCACCAACCAGACACCAATGAGAAGCACACAAAGAGGTCATGAAATCCTATCACTGCAGGGCTGGACAAGGTGGAGACTGTGGGCCTTTGCTGGGCCTCTCTTGGTCCCCCACAAGGTCCTCTAGTCTAATCTTGTCATACTCATTCCTAAAGATAACCATGTTTGAAGCATAGTTGCATTTGAGGGACGTTGTAAACTGCTTTGATTCCTTTTGGATATAGGTGGACTAGAAATAATAATAATAATAATAATAATAATAATAATAATAGTTATTATCTGATGGGTCTGTCAGCTGGATGGTAAATTCAACCTAAAAATAAGTCCAATAGTGTTGGGCCAATTTTTGAGATAGGGTTTCATTATCTGCAACCTTTAGTCTCTCTGTTGTATTATTTCGCTCAGTAGTGAAATTTGGATTATTAACTCCTTGGCAACATCCCTCTCTTGTCACTTTGCAAACTTCCACATACAGAGGTGGTGCAATACAAATAATCACTTCTCTCATCTATGTTTATCATGCACCATGCTATAATTTAAAGTCATGCAACCATGGGGTGGGCATGTTGACCATGAGACAAATTCCAAAATTAGGCCAATAAAATGGCACAAAAACCTTTGCAGAAGCTTTTAAAACCAGAGGTTTCTTCATCAGGCACAGATGACTTTTTAAAAAGGAAAGGGGAAAGGGATCCTTGTAAGAATAGGATTTATGCCATTTTCAACTAAGATTTAAATGTCTGTGGGATCACTCCCTCCAATGAAATGTAAAACTACCCAAAAGTAAAGCTATTCACATGAGTTCCCTGAATCAATATCTCAATTCATCTCCAGCCTTGACAAAGTGAGACTTTACAAGGAACTCCCTTCACTCTTTCTACAAAGAGGCTTGTGAGCTTTGCACTGGACAGAGTTAAATTTTAAATTTTTAAAGTTGGGGTTTTTTTGTAAAAAAAATCTCAGTATGGAGAACTAAATTTTATTTGTTTTGTTTTCCAGTGAGCCCTTTGGTATCTCTTGGGGTTTGATTCCAGGACCCTCCACAGATACCAAAATGCTCAAGTGGATGCTCAAATTGCATTAAATATAATGGCATAGTAAAATGATGTCCCTTATATAAAATGGCAAAAGCAAGGTTTGCTTTTTGAAATTTAGATATGTTTCTGAACACTTTCATGCCATGGATGCTTGAACCACAGATTTATAAAAATTCATGGATATGGAAGGCTGACTGAGGTGCAAGGCAACTGTCAGGAATTGGGGGGTACACTGCCCACCCAGGAATGTTTGAAGGACCATATCCACCTATTGCACTTCCCTACCAAAAAAATAAAAATAAAAATAAATTAAAAGTTCAGTTTTCCCCAATGCCTCCAAATGCCTTTTCCTCAAACAAGGCAACATGGGAAAATTCCCCTAGGATTTGTAGACAATGTGTATATAAAGGTAAAGGTAAAGGTATTCCCAGTTGACAAGGTTGTCAAGTTGCGTCCAACCGTAGGGGCCGGTGCTCATCTCTTAGTGTTCATTACTAAGCCAAAGAGCCAGTGTTGTCAGAGACTACTTTGTGATCATGACAGCACAGAACGCTGTTTATTGTTATACACCGCCCGGATTGGCTTGCCACAGGGCGGTATATAAATAAAATTTATTATTTATTATTATTATTTACCTTCCCACTGAGTAGTGGTTCCTATTTATCTACTTGCATTTGCATGCTTTCAAATTGCTAGACTGTCAGAAGCTGGGACTAGTGATGGGAGCTCACCCCATCATGCAGCATCCAGGCCTCGAACTGCCAACCTGCCGATCTTGCAGTCAACAGAGTCAGCGTCTTAACCACTGGAGCCACTGCATCCCTTGATGTGTATATACTGTATATGTAATTACAGCCTAGTCTTCAGAGATTAGTTACCTCCGAGGTCTTACTATTCCATTTCCTCAAAGCCACAACATAGCTCGTGCTGCTGCTGTCAGGACAGAATACAGCTAGCACTGAGTAAACTGCTTGCCCACAGAGAGGACGCGGGCAGATCTCTGATCGATAGAACTGTCATGTTCAGCCGGGACAAAGCATTAAAGCACTGAGCTAAGTGGTTGAGGCTCTGCTCAGACCCTTTGGGACATTCTTATAGCAACCCATATGGACATAGTGACTTGAAGGGCCTCAGCCACTGAGGTGCTTCTAACATTAAGAACTGCCATCTAGAAAAGTGACTGGACAAATATGCACAAGTTTGAGGACCAGCCCTATGATAAGGCTGAGTGAAGCAGCTGTCCTGAATAGCAGACGACAACTGACATGATAGAGGACAGAACCATGTATGCCAGGTGGCATTCTCTGTAGCCCCTCAACTAGCCCACAGTCCCCAAACGTAATGGAGGATGTTGCCCTTGTCACCAAAGAAGAAGTAAGAATTCACTGCCAGTCTGGTTAGCTTCTAAATGAGGAAAGGAACAGATAGATACAGCAATATTTTTTTTTCCTTTGCAGGCAGCAAAATGCCTTAGGTAGCCCATTAATGCTTTTGCCTCCAAAGGCCAAGCAAACCCACTTAGTTAATTTGTTTAATTTAGCTTTGTTTTTTTCATCCCTGCAAGAGTCTTTACTATTTTCCCTATTTTAGCAGGAAAGCTAATGGCTCAGAGATCCCCAGTTTCTGTTGATAGCAATGCTTTGCTCTGCAGCTCTGCATACATGTCTACTGCCAATACCACCCCAGGTTCTGATAGAGCAAAATGATGTACACCACCCGCTCTGTATCCTTCTCCTCTCCGCTTTCCCCTTGGTTCAGTTGCCTTGTTGAAGAAGATAGTACTTACTGTATATACTTGGGTATATGTCTAGAAATGTTAGTAAAAAACTGACCCCAAAAAACTGGGTTGACTGATCCATGGGTCAATGTAAGTACTGTACTTTAACTCTGAACAAAAAAAAAAAGGAACCATCTCCTTCTCTGAGTAGAGTGATGAAAGACAAGAGCATAGGCCATCATGAGAGCAGCTAAAAGAAGCACCAGCCTTCAGTGAGAGCACAAACAGTTATGCCTGCTGGAATTTTCTAAGTTCTTTGGCTTTATTTCCCCTTGCTTCGTCCTTTATATCCTTTGTTACATGCCCTTAAGTTTTACCCTCAACTTATCCATGGGGTATATCAAGATCCATAAATTCGGCCCCAAAACCTGCCTTCAACTTATACATCAAGTTGACTTACAGTTCAGTATATACAGTAGCTCTTTTTGATGCAAAAATCCATCAGTGATACCTTTATTGGCCAATAAAGGTATCACTGATGGATTTGCTAAATAGCCAACACAGCTACCCCTGCATGTTTTCTTTTTGATGCATTCAGACTGTGGCATTTCTGTCTGGGTGCTGGAACATATACAACCGAATGCTTCCCTTCGCACACCATAAAACGTCTCACAAGTAAAAAAAAACCTAGACCATCACTGGGAAACATATTCAGCTAGCTTTCCTCCCATCAATCCTAGCTTTCCACAAGTAGAATTTTTTGTTTGATTACATCAAAACTGGATCACAAGTGGAAGTTTAGGGCTAACCGTAGACCAGTAAATAGTGAGGACCAAAAGTTACATTGTGACCAAAGGCAGGTTTTGATTAACATGTACTGAGACCCTACACTAGGTATGGGCAGGTCTGAGACCTATGTCAGCTAAGGGGAGGGTCCCCCTCAAAACGGGGGGGGGGGGGGCAGAAAAAAACAAGACTACAAGGGTTTGGAAGTCCACCTCCAGTTTTGCTTAAAAAAAGTCTGCTTCCTTATATTTTTTTTTGCTGGAAGGCAGGAGTTTAGGAAGGATTCAGAAGCCACAAAACAGCCTTCAGGTCATATGATCTTCAACTTTATTCCAAGTTATGTCAAATTTAAGAAGCTCCATAGAATTACTTTAAAAAAAAACAAACCAAAACAAAATATTCATTCATTCAATTTGCAATTTGCCCCTTGTAACTGGTGGCCCTAAACTGGACCTTGCATAGCCTCTCCCCCTGGACAGCCTTGGTGAGTGGAACTAGTCTGTACATCCATTCACAATGCCACTGGAGGCTAGGGATCTAAATCCTCCGTTATTTCATCTTTGCATGGAAGAATGAAGAATTACAGAAGTTTCTTTCCCTCTGTGGGAAAATACAAATATTCTCACCATAATTGAATGTGCTGAAGTGATGCAGGGAAACTATTGTGTGAAGGGGAAAAAAATGATGTGCAAAATGCTTCCTGTTTTCTGTACAGAAAATGGGTGTCCCTGAACATGGAATAGTGTCATATTTTCAAGAAACCCATTACCTATGAGAAAACAGGTTTCTTGTGCAAAAAATAAAAAAAAATGAATGAATGAATGAAAAAAGGTGTTTCACTCCACAGAAGAATTCCTCTGCAACACCTTGGGATGTCAAATGTGGGCATGTGTTGTGTGCCTTCAAGTCATTTCCAACTTAAGGTGAACCTATCATGGGTTTTTCCACCATGAGAATTTTTTTTTTCTGATATATCGTTTCCCCCAGTTGGGCTTCCTGACTATCTGGAAAGCCTTTTTTCCCCCCCAACCTGGGAACAAAACATTACAAATATTCTTTCCATCCCTGCTTCACATGCAACTCCGCTTCTGCAGTTTCCATATAGGAACTTACACATGTCACATGTGTAAGACATCAACAGGATCCTGGGCATGGTGTAGAGAAAGTAGATAAACAGCCAGTTGTTTTTTAACCCTCACTCTTTTATGGGATCACCTAAGGGTGAATAGTGGAAGATTCAGGGTGGATCAAAGGAAATACCTGGAATACTGCATCCAGTTCTGGGTGCTACAATTCAAAAAGGATGCTGAGAAGCTGGAGCGTGTCCAGAGGAAGGTGACCAAAATGGTGAAGTGTATGGAAACCATGCCCTATGAGGAATGACTTAGGGAGCTAGGTATGTTTAGCCTGGATAGAGAAGATGAACGAATAGGTGATATGATAGCTCTGTTTAAATATTTGAAGGGATGTCATACTGAGGCTGAAGCAACCTTGTTTTCTGCTGCTCCAGATACGAGGACCCGGAACAATGGATGCAAGCTCCAGAAAAAGAGATTCAACCTGAACATTAGGAGGAACTTCCTGACAGTAAGAGCTGTTTGAAGGTGGAAGATACTCCCTCAGAGTGTGGTGGAGTCTCCTTCTTTGGAATGTTTTTTAAACAGAGGCTGGATGGTCATCCATTGGGGATACTTTGATTGTGTATTCCTGCATGGCAGAATGGGGTTGGACTGGATGGCCCTTGGGGTCTTTTCCAACTCTGTGAGTCTATGATTCTAGGCAATGCTGTCCAGAAGGCTAAACAATCAGAGTGACAATATTCTCAATGCTAGGGAAATACCACCAGAGGCTGGATGGCCATCCGTTGGGGGGGCTTTGATTGTGCATTCCTGCATGACAGAAGGTTGGACTGGATGGTCCTAGAGGTCTCTTTCAACTCTATGATTCTATGAGATAAATGTCCATGTTTCCAGTAGACCCCAGACTATTCCTTTCTTGTCTTCCTTTGTAATTTCCCTTGTGTCAATTTTCAGGTTGGACACTCCTAGGGACAGCAACCTGTCATCTTCTTGAACTTGATCAAGTGTCATGCCCACTAATGGTCCTACATAAATAATCATTCCTCTCCCCTTTCTCCTACTTCCTCTCTGCCCATTCCAGCCGGCGCTTTTTGCAGAGGAATAAAAATGGAGAAAACCCTAATTCATTCCATGCACTCTGTCTTCCCCTCCTCAATTAGATAGCCTCCTAAACTTCAGGACTCTCATCTGGAGATGGGGAGAGAAGAGGAAGCCAGAGGCCTGCAAAGACAGTTCCAAAAGCCAAGTCTTTTATTAGTAAGCTCCATACATCATTCTCAAGAACACAGCCGATGCCAATAGGATAAGACAAGAAATAAATTTGTTTACGGTTCAAGATGAATACAGAGGCAATGAAACCAACAACAGAAAAGCACAGGTCTACATCTCTCTCATTTTCTTTCTTTCTTTCTTTCTTTCTTTCTTTCTTTCTTTTTCTTTCTTTCTTTCCAACACACAGACACACAAGAGTCCTCAATATTGTTTCTTAGCACCTTGAACCTTAAAAGCCACAGCCAGACAGTCCATTTAAAGGAGACAGTCCAAACTGAGCTCCAGCTGCTCAAACATCATAACATCTTCAAAAGAAAAAAGAAAGAAGGAAAGAAGGAAAGAAAGAAAGAAAGAAAGAAAGAAAGAAAGAAAGAAGCCAGCCTCTTGGAAGGAAGAGCTGGAGGAGACCTGCTGTAGAATATATACAGTACATATACATGTAAGAAACCTCTCTTCCCCCCTGCTTCAGATTTAAATTTAGATGAGGTGAAAAAAGACTTCCATAAAAGTGCCCAATATTTCTTTTGCTTAACAGTTCTGCGTTGCTGTAATTGTGTTCATCTGTGTGATGGGGGAAACAGTTTAAATATTTTTCTTTCGCGCTTGCTCAACGCCGGAGGGGACGAGAGGTTTCACAAGTCTAGTTTTTCTTTATAATCACTCAGTTCTACTACTTTCCCCTTTTCATCGCCATTCTGCACTGGATGTGTGCTTCCCAAGTCATGTCCTTACTTTGGTAGAGATAAAAATGAGGAAAGTGTTTGGGTTTTTCTCCAGATTGGGGTAGCTGACGCTCAGAAATGCTAACCTTCTGAAAGCTGACAGAAGTGTTACTTCAAATTTCCCTCAGAAGGAGAGGAAAGGAGCCTCGCTACTTCTAACTTGATAGCCAGTCCTTCTGGAAATGTGATCTCCAACCCAGAGGGGAGCTTTCACTGGCTTAATGTATTGTATAGCCTAATAGATCTATGGTGTTTACTTAATGGTTCATTATATTTATTACTAGTTACTTTTCTATCCCATCTTTCCTTCAGTGAGCTGAAGTTGACCCACATGCCCCTTCTCCCTTTATTTATAATCTCACAACAACCCTCTGAGGTAGGTCAGGCTGAGGACGTGAGTCTCCCATGGTGATCCAGTCAATTTCACAGTTCAGCGGGGTCTAGCACCCGACACCTCAAGTCCCAGGCCAACACTCTAACCACTATTCGACACTGTCTCCATGCATACTAAACAACAACATGGGTTTAGAAACTAGCTGAAATGCACTACTCTGACTCCATGAGTCTTTGATTCCTTAACTTATATGACAGAGATGAGGAACCCATGGTGCTCCAGATGTTGATGAATACAACTCCCATCATCCCTCACCACTGGCAAGGCTGGCAGGGGCTAATGAGAGCTGGAGTCCAACAACACTGTTGTATGTGAAGTCCTCTGAGTCCATACTCCTTCCCTCCATGGCTCTGACTCAGGCACATAGTTCAAAGTCTGCTGCATCCGGGAACAAACTCCAGTGAAGTATCCCCCATATAGCAGAATGGAGCATAGGGTGGGAAAGGGGAGACAGCCAGCTCTACATAACCTAACAGAATGTTTCCAAAAGTTGGAGACCACCAGCTGCCAGCTAATCGACAGTCTGGGAGTGTGGCGCTATGGGAAGGAGCTCTCTAAGGAACCTCTCTCTGTGTTTGTGTTGTGCCTTCAAGTCTCCTGTTGATTTATGGTGACCCCACGAATTTCCCAGGGTTTTCTTAGGCAAGGAATACTCAGAGGCGGTTTTGCCAGTTCCTTCCTCTGAAATAGAGCCTACAGGACTTGATATTTGTTGGCAGACTCCCATCCAAATACTAACCAGGGATGGCCTTGCTTAGCTTCCAAAAACCAGACGGGATTTGGTGCCAGGAAAGGAACCTATGGACCCACAACACAAATCTGCCTGAGGCTGAAAATGATTGAACAACGTGATAAAGTTCCTTCTTATGGAGGTCTCATGAAGACCTCTAAGGAGTGGAGGTGGGGATGGTTTTCCCTCTCCTCTGCTGCATCACAAAATCACAACTGGTGAGGGTAGGACATCAGGTGCTTTAGCCTTGGGGAAAAGTCTGCTGGATGGTTGCCCCCAGTACTTAGAACTGGAGAAGTGAGCAAGTTGAAGTCAAGTGAAAAGAATGGCTACAAAGTGATGGGGAAAGCCATGGGAGTGTGTGAGGGGGAAGGATGCCCTTTGACAAATACAGCATGGTTATTCTACTTGAAGCATAGGGAAGCCCTTGACTCTACACTCACCCTCCTCCCCTTAAACACCTGCTCTCTCTGCTTACACAGCATCCTGGTCAACAACCCTATCACGACAGACCGAATCCATCAGGCCCTCTCAAAAAGACAGTAGCAGCCTGCCTGTCTCTTTGTGCCCACATTTGCAGTATGCTTAGGGTCAGCGAGAGGATCCAGAGCACCCCATCTCTTCCAGTTGGCAAACTCTTCCTGAGATCTTGGCTGAGAAGTCGGTGTCCCCTTGTCCTCCTCAACCTGAAGAAGAGGACTTTGACAGAAGGGGCAAGTGGGTTGACAAGTAGCCAACCTTGCCCCGGGGCTGTATGTATGTGTTTGTGTGTATGATGGAAGAGGTCTTCCCAACTACACAACACCTTCCCTGGGGATGGGACAACTTCTACCTCCCCTCCACCTGCAGTAACCCAACAAGGTTGCCATCTGCTGCCTATTGCAGCTGGATCTTCAACCCCCGGCTCATCATCTCTTTTGTCTCCCCAGCCAAAAAAACTCCAACAACTATCCCTGGTCTGACTCTCCCACTGGAGGGGGGGGGGGGAAACAAACAAACAAGCAAACAAATAACAAATAAACCTTCATTTTTGTAAGCACAGAAGCAAAACAGGTGCGTGCGTTGGTTGGTTTCTTGGGGGGACGTTGGCAACTCTGTTGCCTCCAAGAGACCCTCCTCAGTTACAGAGATGCCTGGCCCACCAGGGAAGGAAGTCAAGAGACAACTTGGCAATGGACACTCACCTCTGCCCAGCAGAGCTCCCCAAAGCAAGGTGAAGGCCAAGGGGCCAGTCGGCAGAGGACCCATAGTGAAGGCGCCCCCAACCAACACAGGACTGGTTGGGTTGGGTTGGGTTGAGGTCTCTCTAAGGTCCAGGCTCCTTCTCTTCAAGAATCATCAGGGGTTCTTCTGGACTTGTTGGCATTCCCAGGCAGGTGCCTCCAGGTCCCTTCTTGGCTCATAACCTTTGGGGCAGGTCCAGGTTCTTCCCAGGTGGAGATGGAAGGAGAAAAGAAAAGAAAAGAAAGGAAAGGAAAAGGACCCTTCCAGATCCCAGGGAAGCCTCCTCCTTGCGGACTCACTCATTCAAGAGATGCTGAAGCAAAAGAAAAGCAAAGGGGGGGAAAAGTAAACGGGGGGGGGGGGAGAGAGAGAAATCTTAGTCATGGAGGGGGGAGTTTGCAAATGTCTTGGTTCCTTTGCAAACTTCTCTCTCTCTCTCTTACTCCCACTTTTCTTCTTGCCTCCTCTCCTTCCTCTCTGCCACAGCCTCAAAGTTGGAGGATACAAAACAAGAAAAAAGAAAAGGAAACAAGATCAAGGCAGGAAAGGTTACTCTGTAGCAAAATGTTGTCTTTGGGCGCTGATCGTAGTCTCTCTTTCTCTCTATCTCTGTGCGTGTGTCTTTCTTTTCTCTCTCGCTTGTTTGGATGCAGTTCCAGAGGCAGTGCAAAACAAGCCCCCCAACGACGACCTTGTTTGTTTATTCATTCATTCATTCACGCATGCATGCATGCATTCATCCCTCTCTCTCTCGCTTTCTCTCTTTCTCTTCGCCTCCTCTCTCCGTCCAGCTGCTTGGATTCCCTGCAAATGGCAATGGCAGCAAAGAAAAGCCTCAAGGCATCCAAGATCCTGGGAAGGAAAGAGGAGACAAATCTCCATCAGACGCAGGAACCGATCCTGGAGGGAAGGAGGGAGGGAGGGGGGAGGAAGAGGGAGGGAGGAGGCGTGAACCTTGGGGATCCCTCCAATCAGAGCACAAGGAAATCCTCTCCCCCCCCCCCACCAATGGATCTGGAATGGAGAGCTCCAAGGGGCGGATCGCTCCCAACAGCCTTCCCAAGCTGCATCCACACTGCAGGGATCATCCACTTCCAGACCACTTTCCCTGCCCTGGCTATGTGCTAAGGCATTCTGGGATGTGCAGTTCGATCCGGGACCGTCCCAGCGTACAGGATCCAAGCACTCCCCGCAAGTGGCCATCTTTCAAAAGGAGGAGGACTCCATCGCTCTTCCTAAGGTGGAGCTGGGATCTCTTTGCCTGGAGTTTGCATCCATTGCTCCATTGGGTCCTATTCTCAGGAGCAGCAGAAAACAAGCCTGCTCCATCCTCAATAGCACATCCCTTCAAATGCTTAAACAGGGCTTTCTTATCACCTCTTAACCCAGGGGTAGGCAACCTTTCCCCTTTAAGGGCCGAGGGACTTCAGCTCCCAGAATCCCAGGAGCTATTGGCCAACATGGGACTATTGGCCAACATGGCTGAGGCTTCTGGGAGCTGAAGTCCCTCGGCCCTTAAAGGGGAAAGGTTGCCTACCCCTGTACTTAACCCTTCTCTAGGCTAAACACACATACACACACACATATATAGATCTGTCCCTGGTTTCCACTCCGCTATATGCATCTGACAAAGTAGACTGAAGTCTACCAATGCTTATGCTGCCAACATCTTTCTTTCAGATTGCTCTACATACATCCCCAGCTCCCTGTCTCGCCTTTTTTCCAGACCCTTCACCACTTTGCTCGCCCTCCTCTGGACATGATCCAGCTTCTCAACCTCCTTTTAAATGGTGGTGCCCAGAACTGGACGCAGTATTTCAGGTGAGGCCTGACCAAAGCGGAATAGAGCGGCACCATAACTCCTCTTGATCTCTAGACACTATATTTCTATGGATGCAGTCTAGGATTGCATTGGCCATTTGAGCTGTTGACTCACACTGTGAACTCATTCAGACAAAAATCCACCAAACAGTGAAGAAGATGGGATAAAGTGACCATTCTGCCACCATCAGGAAACATGGAGGGGTAGCTGTGTTGACCATTTAGCACAGGGGTAGGCAACCTTTCCCCTTTAAGGGCCGAGGGACTTCAGCTCCCAGAAGCCTCAGCCATGTTGGCCAATAGTCCCATGTTGGCCAATAGCTCCTGGGATTCTGGGAGCTGAAGTCCCTCGGCCCTTAAAGGGGAAAGGTTGCCTACCCCTGATTTAGCAAATTCAAGCAAAAATCCACAGACAGTGATACCTTTATTGGCCAACCAAAATGCACAATGTACTTGTAACAAGCTTTCAAAGCTCCACTGGCTTCTTCATCAGGCAGGATGTTCCAAACTAAACAGGAGAAAAACAATTGGAGATGTTAGTCAAATGCCTGCATTTTGATGTTAAGTGGAGGATATCTTTTGCAGGCTGGCCCTTCCACCTTCTGTCCATGTGGCTATTGGGAGATTTGCAAAGACCAGGAAATTTAAAGTCCATTTTGCATCTCAACAAGGACCCCTCTCTTGCAATCCAATATGCCTCCATTCCTATGAGGTCACAGGCCTCTTTATAGACAGAGGACAATGGTTTCCTCAAGGAGTCTTCAGGTTTTTGCATCAGGACTATTGACTCATGTTTGCCTGTGGTCCACTAACAGCCTGTACAGACTGGCCAAAAGGGCTAGCCTGGCGGTGGAGTCAGGTTGTGGTGACTGCATGCTGGCTACCCTGACTCTGCCCTGATGCCACTGTCATGCCGCATGCCTCACCACATGGCACATGGTGTCAGGGCGCTCCCTTGGTGCAGCTTACAGACATGCTGCACCAAAAGAGTGCAGAAAAGCTGCCACGACGGTGGCAAGGGCAGCTTTTTACCACTCCAAAAAAGAGTGGCATTTACCAGCTCTTTTTGGAGTGGCAAAGTGCTGGATTGGTGCTGCGGCGTGCGGTTGCAGCAACCCTGATCTGGCGCTCCCAGGGGCGGCATGGAGCCGCCCCTTAGGGGTCATCTGTAGAGACGCTTAAAGTCTCCTAGACCCTTTCCCCATGTACTGTCAACAAGCTAGGTGTTACCCATTCTATATCTGTACATTTATTTATTTATTTATTCTGGCCTAAGGGTAGTAGTTCTCAATGTTGGAATTCATGTTGTTAGTTTTGGCCCAGCTTTCTAATCTGTTAAGGTCATTTTGAATTCTGATCCTGCCCTCTGGGATAGAATCATAGAGGTAGAAGAGACCATCAGGGCCATCCAGTCCAACCCCTGCCATGCAGGAACTCCCAATCAAAACATCCCGTACAAATGACCATCCAGCCTCTGTTTAAAGACCTCCAAAGGAAGAGACTCCATCACACTCCGAGGGAGAGTGTTCCACTGTCGAACAGCCCTTACAGTCAGAAAGTTCCTCCTAATGTTGAGGTGGAATTTATTTTCCTGTAGTTTGCATCCACTGCTCAATGTCCTATTCTCTGGAGCTGTAGAAAACAAGCTTGCTCCTCCTCAATATGACATCTCTTCAAATACTTAAACAGGGCTATCATATCACCTCTTAACCATCTCTTCTCCAAGTTAAACATACCCAGCTCTCTAAGTCTCTCCTCATAGGGCATGGTATCCAGACCCTTCACCATTTTGGTTGCCCTACTTTGAACACGCTGCAGTTTTTCAACCTCCTTTTTGAGTTGTGGTGCCCAGAACTGGACACAGTATTCCACGTGAGGCCTGACCAAAGCAGAATAGAGTGGCCCTATTTTTACTTCCCTTGATCTAGACAAAGCATCCTGATAAGAAGACAGCTTCAATGTGCTTAGATATAGAGAAAGCTTTTCAGCATGTTAATTGGAATATGATGTTCGAAATATTGGAAAAGATGAAAATTGGTTGTTGATTTTTTAAAAATGATATTAAAATAAAGGTTTGTTCATCCTGTTCTTTTCCCATGCTCTATGCATTAGTATAGAGACATCTAAGACCATGAACCATTCTCTCATCTCTCTCTTTTAAAGGGTTTTTTCTCTCTCTCATTGTTGGATTCTTGTGCTATTTGCCCTGTGCTCTGTATAACATTTAGGCCATTATCTCTAGCTCTTGATGAACACCGACCTTCAACAATACTCTCTCTCCCCCCCCCCCCCCCATATAACCCTCCTGATAAGATCTTTCAAGATCTTATGTGGCCAGTGCAGATGACCCCTTAGAGAAGCAAAGAGAGAGAAAGTTGTAGAGGGAAAACAGAATAAAACAAATTTAAAAGAGAGAGTGAGGAGGGGAAGACAGGGAGGGAGAAGGGAAAGAGACTTCTAGTGGACTTGAATTAACTTATCATCATGGCAATGAGAACTAGAAAAACAAATGTCTAAAGTACAACACAAAGCCAAAGAAGACCATCTCTTCAGGTGTCCAACAGAGGATTGGACAAATCTACAATAATGGAAGAAATTCAGAGAATGACTTTAGAATGGAAGCAGGAAATGAAAGATTTAAAAGTGGAAATAGAACAGGATATTAAAGCAGAAATGAAAGTTATAAAAGAATCTATAGAACAAATAGCATAATATTTTTTTAAATAAATAACAATGTGAAGTTATTAGAAGAAAAAGCTGAAAGAGAAGAAAGATAAAATTATTTGATCAAGACAGATCACAAGAGGAAAGAGATTTGATGGAAATAGGGATGAGAGAGAACTGTCTGAAATTAAGAGGTTTGAAAGAAGAATCAAGGGAAAACTTGTATGTATGATTCCAGCATTAATGGACTTTATTGGTCTGACAAAAGAACATATAGAATGAGAGATTGATATTTTGAATAAATTCCACTTGGGCAAAAGAAAGAAGACCACATAGGTATCATAATATATTTTGGGAGGAAGAAACTTAGAGATACAGTTTTGTGGAAGGATTTTGAAAAAGAATTTAAGATCGGGGAAGATAAAATAAAAATATATTAAGATATACTGATGAGGATTTTAAAGAAGAGATGAGATTATAAATGTTTGACTAGTCAACTGAAAAGGCAAGGAATCCCATACAGATGGAGAAAATTGGAAGCTATTTCTTTCTGCTACAACACTAGATGGTTCAGAATAGATACAATGCAAAACACATAAGAGTTTGGGCCAAATATAGAAGAGATTTTGAAAAAGGATACCAAGAGAAATCACAAAAAGAGAAGCAAGTAAAGAAGTAGTACAATAGTATGCAAAGAGAGAGAGAGGAAGATGATTTATGTGAAATAGGAGAAGAGGGAGAAGAAGGAGAAGGAGACAAACAAAATTAGAACAAGATATCACAAGCAAGGAAGAAGAAGAACAGATGAAAATAGTCTTATAACAAGAGCAGAAATAGAGGAAGCTATCAGGAAAACTAAACCAAATAAGGCACCTGGTTCAGATGGATTTACTGTGATTTATTATAAAACATTTTTGGAACAACTAATTTAACCATTAAACCCCCCCCCCCCCCACAATAAATGCCATTATTGATGGAGGCATTCCTCACACTTGAGGAGATGCCAATGTGTGCTTAATTGATAAAGAAGAATGTAATCCTCTGGATCTACAAAATTATAGACCATTTCTCTTTTAAACACAGATTATAAAATCTTCATTGCAATATTGGCAAACAGACTAAATGAAACATTATAAGAATGGATTCACTAGGATCAGTGTGTTTTTCTTCTTTGTAGATGATTGAAAGATAATATTAGAAGAATACTAAATTTAGTGAAATATTCTGAGAAGCATCCTGATAAGAAGACAGCTTTAATGTGCTTAGATATAGAGAAAGCTTTTCAGCATGTTAATTGGAATATGATGTTTGAAATATTGCAAAAGATAAAAATTGGTGGTTTTTTTTTACAAATGATATTAAAATAGAATCATAGAAACCTAGAATCATAGAGTTGGAAGAGACCGCAAGGGCCATCCAGTCCAACCCACTGCCATGCAGGAACTCAAAATCAAACCATCCCCGACAGATGGCCATCCAGCCTCTGTTTAAAGACCTCCAAAGAAGGAGATTCCACCACACTCCGAGGGAGTGTGTTCCACTGTTGAACAGCTCTCACTGTCAGGAAGTTCCTCCTAATATTGAGGTGGAATCTCTTTTCCTGTACCTTGCATCCATTGTTCCGAGTCCTATTCTCTGGAGCAGCAGAAAACAAGCTTGCTCCCTCCTCAATATGACATCCCTTCAAATATTTAAAGAGGACTATCATATCCTCTCTTAACCGTCTCTTCTCCAGGCTAAACATACCGAGTTCCCTAAGTTGTTCCTCATAGGGCATGGTTTACAGACCCTTCACCATTTTAGTTGCCCTCCTCTGGACACGCTTCAGTTTTTGAACATCCTTTTTTGAATTGTGGTGCCCAGAACTGGACACAGTATTTCAGGTGGGGCTTGACCAAAGCAAAATACAGTGGCATTATTACTTCCCTAGATCTAGATACTATACTTCTATTAATGCAGCCTAAAATTACATTGGCCTTTTTAGCTGTGGCATCACACTGTTGACTCATGTTCAATTTGTGGTCTACTAGGACTCCTAGATCCCTTTCATACGTAGTCTCATTAAGCCAGGTGTCCCCCATCTTATATCTATGCATTTCATTTTTTCTTCCTAAGTGAAGTACCTTACATTTCTCTGTGTTGAAATTCATTTTGTTAGCTTTCGCCCAGCTTTCGCCCAGCTTTCTAATCTATTAAGGTCATTTTGAATTTTCATCCTGTCCTGTGGGGTATTAGCTATTCCTCCTAATTTGGTGTCATCTGCAAATTTGAGAAACATGGCCCCTATTCCTTCATCCAAATCATTGATAAAGATGTTGAAGAGTACTGGGCCCAGGACAGAACCCTGTGGCCCCCCACTGGTCACTTCTCTCCAGGATGAAGAGGAGCCATTGCTGAGCACCCTTTGGGTTCAGTCAGTCAATCAGTTACTAATCCACATAACAGTTATATTGTCTAGTCCATATTTTACTATCTTGTTTGCAAGAATATCATTGGGGACCTTGTCAAAAGCCTTACTGAAATCAAGATATGCTATGTCTACCGTATTCCCTTCATCTAGCAAGCTGGTAATTTTATCAAAAAAAGAGATCACATTAGTCTGGCATGACTTGTTTTTGAGAAACCCATCTTGACTTTTAGTGATTATGGCATTCCCTTCTAAATGTTCACAGACTCTCTGTTTAATGAACAGGATCTTTCCCGGTATTGATGTCAGACTAACTGGGCGACAGTTGTTGGGATCTTTTTTTTTCCCCTTTTTGAAGATGGGGACAATGTTTGCCCTCCTCCAGTCTGCTGGGACTTCTCCTGTTCTCCAGGAGTTCTCAAAAATTATTGCTAGTGGCTATGAGATTACATTTGCCAGTTCTTTTAATATCCTTGGATGTAGTTCATCTGGTCCTGGAGACTTAAATTCATTTAGGTTAACCAGGTATTCCTGTACTTCCTCTTTACTTATTCTGTGCTGCATTTCCCCTATTGTGTCCTCTGCTCCATTTTCCTCAGGTTGAACACCCTTTTCCTTTTGTGAGAAGACTGAGGCAAAGAAGGTGTTGAGTAGTTCTGCCTTTTCTCTGTCCCCTGTTAGAATTTCTCCATCTTCTCTGCACAGTGCCCCTACCATTTCCTTCTTCATTCTTTTGCTACGGACATATCCAAAAAAGTCCTTTTTATTGTCCTTAACCCCTCTGGCAAGCCTGAGCTCATTCTGTGCTTTGGCTTTCCTGACTTTACCCCTACATGTGCTAGCTATTTGTTTGAATTCTTCTTTAGTGATTTTGCCCCTTTTCCATTTCTTATACATCTCTTGTTTAAAACTCAGTTCAGTTGAAAGTTCTTTTGTCATCCAACCCAGTTTCTTGAGACATCTGCCATTTTTCCTTCTCATTGGAACAGTTTTAGATCGTGCCTTCAGTATTTCTCTTTTGAGAAACTCCCATCCATCTTTCCCCCCCTCCTTTTTATTTATTAATTTTCCATTACAGAGTGTTATATACATATTCCATAAGAAGTAAAGAAATAAAGAAAATCAATCAATATACATCTAATTACTTTTGCTTCTTAACTTTCATGATGAAAAGAAAGAAATAAAAACTTATGATTGATCAAACAAATATCTCTAACCTTCCTTATTTATTTGTCTTCTTCTTCTTCTTCTGTTTTCGATCATTTTATCTTCTCATTTTCCTATCTTCATAATTCTACTATTCAGTAATATTATAACTTAGAATATGACTTCCCCACCAGGTTTTCCAACTTTTAATGGCTCCTCTTATCTACTTCTCTCTACATCAATGCATTTGTCTTTCCCTTTCTTAACTACATTCTTTCATTCATTAATGGTTTAGTATCTCTAATATTTTATTCTTTATATCATTTTTGTTTATTTTTATCATTTAACTGTTTTTGTGTAAATGTGTAAATAATCATTGCTAACTCTTAACTTGTTTTTCAATTTTCTAAAAATGTATTGCTCTTATTCCCCATTTATTTTCCCAAAGTGGTTTTAATCTTTTCCAGTCCTCTTTCCTTTCAGTAATCAATTTTCCATTTACCATATAGGTCAAAATGTCCATTTCATAAAGCTCATAAAGTTTCAGTAGCCAATCTTCTACTTGTAGATCCCCAGTTGATTTCCAATTTTTAGCTATCACTAATCTCACTAAACTCCCATCCATCTTGAACTCCCTTCTCTTTTAGTATTCCTGACCATGGGATCACTCCCAGTGTTTCCCTAAGTTTGTTGAAATCAGCTCTCCTAAAGTCTAGAATGAGTTTTTTGTGGGTTTTTTGGGTTGTGTGGCCATGTTCTAGAAGAGTTTCTTTCTGATGTTTCGCCAGCATCTGTGGTTGGCATCTTCAGAGAATGCTGGAATGGAAGAATCCACTCTCTTCCATTCCAGCATTCTCTGAAGATGCCAGCCACAGATGCTGGTGAAACGTCAGAAAGAAACTCTTCTAGAACATGGCCACACAGCCCAAAAACCCCACAAAAAACTATGGATGCCGGCCATGAAAGCCTAAAACTTCACATCTAGAATGAGTGCTTGACTATGCCTAGCTTCTCCTTTCCACTGTATAAGAAACTCCAGGAGAACATGATCCACCTAAAGATCCCACCACTTGCACCCCATTTACCAGGTCATCCCTGTTGGTTAGGATCAGATCTAAAATAGCTGATCCCCTTGTTGCCTCTTCCACCTTTTGGACAAAGAAATTGTCTTTGAGGCAAATGAGAAATTTGCTAGACCTTGAAGTATTGGGTGAGTTTGACTTCCAGCAAATATCAGGATAGTTGAAGTCACCCATCACTTCTACATCTCTCCTTTCAGAGTGTGTGGTCATCTGTTCTAGAAAGGCATCATCTAATTCTTCAGTCTGACTTAGGGATCTGTAGTAGACTCCCACAATAACATCCCTGTTGTTTCTTTCCCCTTTAATTTTTATCCAGATGCTCTCCACCTGATTTCCAGGATTTAAGTCCTGGATCTCTTCACAGGTGTAAACATCCCTGACATATAATGCTATTCCTCCTCCTTTCCTGTTTGGCCTATTTCTCTTAAAAAGGTTATATCCCTCTATTTCTACATTCCAATCATGAGTTTCATCCCACCAGGTTTCAGTGATGCCTATTATATTGTATTTGCTTTGTTGTGCTAGGAGTTCAAGTTCATCTTGTTTATTTCCCATGCTCTGGGCTCTGATATTCACTAACCAGAGTGCAAAAATTATAATAAATGGTGAAAAGAACAAATCTAAGGTATATAGTGGGACTAGACATATCTCCACTCTGATTTTTGATGGTAATTGAAGTACTTGTTAAGATGATTCAGGAAGAAAAAAGTATGAGGAGTGAAAATAAGAAAGTTTGTATATAAGGTAAGGACATTTGCTGATGATTTGGCAGTATAATTAGAAGAATCTTTAGAAAGCATACAATAATTTAGGTCCAAAACACACTGCAGAAATAATCCAGTTTGAGACTGCTTTAACTGCTCTGGCTCAATGCTAGGGGAGTCTGGGAACTGTAGTTTTATGAGAAATTTAACCTTCTTTGTCAAAGAGCTCTGATGCCACAATGAACCACTGGAAAAACTAGTGGACATTAATTCTTCAGATAATTGGGGGAAAAAATCAAATTCAAATGAAATCTGTAATGTATTTGTTAGAGATGATAGATGAAGAAATTAACAGTAAAAATGCAAAAATATTTTTATATGATGGAGGCAGCTAGGATGGTATATGTTCAAACTTGGAAAAATAATAGAGTACCAACAGTACATGATTGGGTAACTAAATTAATTGATATGGCAGAAATGGGCAAATTAACTTGTCTCCTAAAGGGGAAAATTGTAGGAAGATTTTTAAATGATTGGGAACATGTTATGGTTTATTTAAATGAACTGCAGGGAGCTTGCAACTATTGGATTTACAGATTTAAGATGTTTAAGATATTTATAGTCTATATATTTTTGATATGTAAATGTCTTTAGAAATAAATGATAAAACTGATATATAGAGAGATCTTGTAGGACCTTTGAGACTAACTGAAAGAAAGAAGTTGGCAGCGTGAGGTTTCCTAGACTATAGTCTACGAAAGCTCATGCTGCCAACTTCTTTCTTTCAGTTTGGGGCTGTACAGATGGGCAGGAAAAGGTGACACAAAGCTGCATTTTCCCTAAGCCACAGCACTTGCACCACCTGCTCCGAGGACGCTGTGAAGGGAGATGGAGCAACTGCATGGGCCAGTAGTAGCTGCTTCAATTTTTTTTCATTCTCTCAGATGCATGTGCATGTGTGCAGGAACACATCCCTGCACACCTGCACAGAACATGTCATAGGCTGGTATACAGTCTGTTACTCTCTGTGTACAAAAGTGGCTGAAGTTTGGCATCCCTGTGCAACTGCACAGAACATGTCATAGAGTGGCATACAATCTGTCATTTTGTCTGTACAAAGGTGATTGATATTCAGCATCCCTGCACACCTTCACAGGACCTGTCATACATCCACAGATCATGCAAGGATTCACTGACCTTGGCTTCCCCCAAGTAGTGGGTGCCGTAGACAGGTTCCACTGTCTGACTGTGCCACCCTTGGGGTGGAAGAACGAGTTTGTCAACCAAAAAGACACCTATTTCATTGTCCTACATAAAACATGTTCCACACAGATTGGGGGGAGGGGAGAGGTACATGCAAGGGAGGTTTGTGTGGACAGACTTGATACATGCAGCTGGTGATCATGCAAGGGACATGGTCAACAGGACACATGGACAAACATTACTCCAGGAGCCCCCCCCCAACATGCCAGGAAGTGGTGTGCAGGTCTTATGCACACCTGCACACTTGTGCAGAAGAGGTCACAAAAGCCTCTTTCATGCAAACTACTGTGCATACTAATAGCAAGCGTACATGCGACGGAATGCATTTATTGTCATAATAGAGAGCAGTAGTTAGGGCTCATGCATAGGGTTACAATTAGGGTTAGGGTTCTAATATTCAAGCACACCTGCGGTGGTGCATCCACACCTGGAAGCATAGGGTGCTTTAAATAAAAGCCTGCATTGTAGGGTGTATGCTTTGTTTCACCGACTCAATTTCCACCGCACATGTGGTGGTACATTTATACAACCATTTTAAATCTCCAGCACCCTTTTTCTGACGCACCGGTGTTGCTGCATACATACGCACATGCGAAGGTGCACATCTTTCCAGAAGAAGCAATAAAACGCCATGCCTCCAAGTCAGCCTGAAAGCACCTCTTTTTGCCCACTTGTACAGCCCCTTAGGGCCTCTGCAGACCGGCACAAAGGGCCTGGAGGCAGAATTGGAGCAGGGCGTGTGGTTGCTGCGGCCCCAATCTGCTCCTTCCTGGGATGGCTCAGAGCCTCCCGTCTGCAGCCCTCCTTAGAAAAACATTTTTAAAGGCCTCTCCCATCAACAATTGATTGTTCATGGAAATGCAGGTTGAGTTTGTTCCATAAGCTCCCCTTTAAGTAAAACATCAAACCATGTTAGGGTTACTAATAGCTAAAGCCTACATTGTTTTCCATTCTTTAGACCCAGGTAGGAGTCATCCACTCATCCAGACACGTTTGAACTGCAGAACTCAGCATGTCTTACTAACAGCCAGGCTGGCCAAAACTGCTGGAAGTTATCTGGTGGACTGCACAATTCTCACTTCTGCTTTAGACCAACAACTCAAGACTGAGAGTTTGTTAGTCAAATCAAAGCAAAAATCCAGTCCTCTTCCCCCTTCCACTTCTACCTTTGTTACTAAGGTACTGTCATGGCCAGCCAGGCTGAGGACATGGAGGACTCAGAGGACGAGGAGGCTAAGCCAGGTTCTAGCTTTACTATACCAGCTCAAGAGGAGTTGGCTGAGCCTGGACCTAGCTCTGTTGTACCCACTGAAGCACAGCCCCTGCCTCAGCAGCCTAGCCTCCCCCCAGCAGAAAGCGTCCCCCCAGCAGAGGTTCCAGGCCTGGGAGATATAGAGGAGCAGGATGAGGAGGTACCTACCTTTAGACAGAGAAGGACAGAAAGTACCTTCGCCATTCTCTGAGATTATATGAGAAACGCTCAGCTAAGACCAAACAGCTGTGATTGGGAGCGGGACCAATATAAACAGCTGGGAGACGCCGAGCTTTTTGTCAGAGTCTATCTGCATTCTCTGGTGAAAGCATCTGCCACTGACTCCCTGGCTGTCTGGCTTCATAGACCTCAGATTGCCTTTGAATTTCTGACCTTTGGACTGGACTGGATGACCTGCTTGCTGGTATCCTTGACCCTGGACTGAACTTATTGACTTGCTTTCTGGACTCTTGAACCCTTGGTTTTTTCTTGGTTTTGTTTCTTGGAACATTTGGACTGGTATTGTACTTTTGGAACTGCTTTTGTGCTTCAGACTTGCATTGCTCTTATCGGCTACTCTGTTGGCTGTTTTCTCGGACAGGTACTAGCAAAAATACTGCATGGAAATGAATGGCAAACAAAAATTCTGAACTCTAGTCAACATCACAGGATATAGGCTCCAATCCAATTGCCAGTTCTCAGTTTTATAATTGGGATTTTTGCAACTGCTAACCTACATTGAGATGGGGAAAGTATAGCCTGCAGGAACCCAAATGGTGACCCCTAAAGCTTCCTGAAGCTCCACAGTGGATTTGCCTCCACAACTGCCCAAGGCCTCTACATACACTAAAACCTATTTTTAAAAAACCCACATTGGCGAACAATCAGCCAAAAAATGAAACTGAAAGTAGCATACCATCACTTCTGGTTGGGTCAGGCAGGCTGGTACTGCCTGCTTGAAAGGTGTGGGTGCAAAACCTGGCTCTCACCCACCCTCCACAGTTGGCCAGCCCTGACCTACATAAATGCATCCAGCAATTGGATCAATGGATAAGGATTGGCAATTGGATTTAAGCAAAATACTTTCAGAATTTAGTTTCAATTTATCAGTAAGAAACCTCTCTAATTTGTTCATCATTTTTGGCTCCTAGGCCCTGTGTGAGATGTTTCCCCAGTCCCCATTTTCAGCTTCATGATTCTCCTTCACTCCCTCCAGGCTTGTGATAGCAGGAGACTCATACCCATGTCAGTGTACCTGTAGTCCCTTACATAAATTGCTTGGACCAGATACATGAAAAATTGAAAATTGCTTGGACCAGATACATGAAATTAACTCAATAAAAACTGTTCACTTCTTTCTATTAAAGATAGGTGTGGGACAAAACCAATAATGAATGAATAAGACATATAAAATGGATGGACTACACAAATGCCTTTGATGTATGTAAGAGAAGCCCTTCTGCTGGCTCAGCAGTTCTTATTCCTGAGCCCAACTGAGACTTGTGTTGTTCTTGTTGTTTTCTCCTCATACAATGGTTGTGAAGCACTAAAGGGCTGCAGAGTGCCATGTTGAAACAAACCCTAACTAACTGAAGATGTGTCATAGTACACTTTAGGTGTGTGGGGGGGATTCAGAGACTCCCTTGGGTGGCTTGGTATGCATGCAAACCTCCAGGCTGAAGAAGTGCATTTTGGAATTTGCATTGACAGTTACCATCTGTCCATGTTCAAGTGATGACAGCAGCCTAGTATTCACTGAGATGGTAGGTCTGTATCTTGGCTGTTTCCCTGCAGACGCAGGTGTGATTCATGCAACTGAATGTCTTTCCATGGATTGGGGGGAAGGTGCCCTACAAAGAAAGTTATATGTCAGGGTTTCTCCATGGCATGCTAGTTTTCTTCATGCAGTGATTTCTTTTTCCACTAGTAAGGACTACATGCTCATTTTTTTTTGGCTTGGATAAATTTATTTGGGGGTTGGGGAAAGGTCAAAGCCAATTTTGATATGTATCATGTGTATATGTTTCATCTAACCTTAAGCTAGCAACATCCTAATGACACTTCAGCAGAGCTAAAAATGCTTACTAATTTCTACATGTGATCAATAAACATCCTTCCCCCTTTTCAATTGCTTTTTAGCATAAACACACTATCATCTTGTCAGTGTTGTTCTTCTCAGGGCTAATTTCTTCAGTTTTTGCCCTTACTTCTTTTAGTGTCATCCCATCATATGAATTGTGGCACCCATATACAATTTTGTTGGTGGCATTATAGGGCTAATAATATCATGGATGTCCATAAAGAATATTACATTGGTGACCAGAGTGGAACCAGTTTACTCTTTGAACGGTGGCTCCCTTTGCAGTTGAAAGCCCAGGATGATCAGGGTTCTAGATCATACAGAGAATCTTGTAAAGCAGTTGTTCACCTTCCCAACACATGAAGGACTACAAAGGTGGAGCTTACTGACATTACAGGGGCAGTTCTAGTACACTCATCCTGGTCTCCTCATAAGGCAAACAAATTCAGGCTTATCCAAACAAGACAGAGGTGCTCCTGGTTAGTCGAAAGGCAGATCAAGGAATAGGGATTCAGCCTGTGCTGAATGGGGTTACACTTCCCTGAAGATGCAGGTTCACAGCTTGGGTTTGTTTCTGAATTAAGTTCTGATCCTGGAAGCCCAGGTTTCAGTGGCAGGAGTGCATTTGCACAGTTAAAACATGTACACCAGCTGGACCCAATCTTTGAGACATCAGATATGGCCATGGTGACACATGCTTTAGTTACATACCAGTTGGATTACTGCAATGCACTCTGTGTGGGGCTGCCTATGAAGAATGTTTAGAAACTTCAGCTGGTCCAAAGAGCTGCAACCAGCTTACTAATGGGTGCTGGCTACAAGGAGCACACAACTCCCTTGTTGCAACAGCTCCACCAGCTGCCAGCTCATTTTCAGGCACAATTCCAAGAGTTGGTTTTGACCTTTAAAGCCCTACATGGCTCATGCCCAGGTTGTTAGAAGGACTGTATTCTTTCTTACAAATCAGACTGTATCCTGAGATCTGCTGGGGAGGCCCTTCTCTCGGTCTCACCACCTTCACATGTATATGTGAGAAACATGGGAGAGGGGCTTTTTAGTGGCTACCCTCAAGTCTCTGAGCTTCCTTCCTAGAGAAATTAGACTGGTACCTTCCCTATTTTTTTTTTAGACAAGCAAAGACTTTTCTATTGTGTCAGGCATTTGATCTTGCACAACATGATGGATATTGCTAATTGTTGTGCTGGTGTATGTGTTGTAATGATGTATATTTTAACTTGGTTTTAATTTTTTTCTGATTGTTTTTATGATTGTTTAATTGTGGTTTAACATTTGTATTTTGTGGCTTTTTAACAATGCTTTGCAATTGTTGTAAGCCGTTTAGAGTCCCAATCGTGAAAAAAAAGTGGGATATAGATGATGATGATTTGGGGAGTGGTGGTAGTGTAGTCCATGCTGGGTCTTCCTGACTCAATCACCACTGACTCCCACCACTACAACCACTGCCCTCAAAAGAAGAGATGTTTGGGTTATATTTGATCACCTTTTTCATTGTTTTTGGGATGTTTCAAAATAAAGGGGGAAATAACATTTAGAGGTGAAATTGCACCCCCTAGAACATTTTAGATTTTGGCTGGGGAAAAAAAAATATTCCCAGGAGCTTGAGCATGTAAGGGTGGTGAGGCAAAGTCTATACAGGGAATGGGCTGTGTGATTCTTACATCTACCTGAAAGATATAATGAAACATATAATGCTGGTTACTACTTGAAGCTTTAATATGTTACAGTACTCTTTGGTATTTCTATAACATTCAATGTTTGTTTAATGATGAGCTTTGACTGCACAGCAGAGGGCCCTGTGGTACAACAAGAGATTGGGCTAATAGTTTCATGATCCTCTAAGTACTTGCTTGCAAAAGCCCATGCCAGGACTGAACAGGAATAAGCCCTTGCTAGGCTTTGAGCTGTATGATAATACATCTGCTACACACTAGCAATGGTCAGTACTGCACTCACCACTGGAAGGCAATTCTTTTTATTATTACTGGTATTTTTATTAGATTTTTCCAACATCAAAAGTTTAAAAAAAACATTTATCTTTCAATTTTACACAAACTAACAGAATAAAGCAACAACAACTGCTACAAAAACGAACACAACTAAACTACAAAGACCCAAAGACCCACAAACTTGCAAACTCATTCATTTACTTCCTTAAGTTACAATATTTGGTTTGAATATCTCAAGCATATTGTCTGTCTTTTTCATGAAATATAGTTGGCCCTCTACATTTGCGACTTTGACTTTTGCAGACTTGATTATTTGTGGTTTTGATTAGTATGTTCTCTCTAGGAATCTCTAGGTCCTCCAGTGCAACTCTGCCAGAGGTTGATCATAAAGTTGTGCTGGAGAACCTAGACGTTCCTAGAGAAAATACTTCTCTAGGAATTTGTAGGTCCTCCAGCTTGATTCTATGAGCAATGTCTGGCAGATGTTGACCACAGAATTGCACTGGAGGACCTGTAGATTCCTAGAGAGGTGTTCTCTTAATTAAAAATAATAGTGGTTTTTATTTGTAGTTTTTCCACATTCACAGGGGTCCTTCACACCTAACCCCAACAAATGTGGAGGGCCCAATGTACTCCTACCTTATTCTGCTATCGCTAGCTGAAATTCTTTCCCCCCTTCTTGTTCTTACTATTAGAAAATATTTTCATTTCTTTCCTCTCCCTCTGTCCCTCCTTTCCTCTTTTTTTTTGATTTCTTAATCATGACATTCCACAGTTGCCATATCTTCCCATTTTTTGTTCAAGTACTTCATCACACTATTCCAGCCTTTCTTGAATTTCTTCCATTGCTCATCAGTCTAGATAATCTGTACATTTCAGCTACATCGTATATTTTCAGCAACCAGTCTTCAGATGTGCAAATCTTCTCTTCCTTCCATCTCGAGGCATATAAAAGTCTTGCAGCCATTATCATATAAAACAGAATCACATTTTTTCTCTGTATCCTCATCTAGTATATTTAACAAAAATAACTCATGTTTCATGTTCATATTAATTTGTAAGATATCATTTACCAAATTCAATATTTGCACCTTGTACTTTTTAACTTTAGGACAGGGCCACCACATACGGTAGAAGGAACCTGTCTCTTTTAGACACTTTCAATAACAATTATTTACACCTTTGTACATTTCTGGGGTCAGATACCAGTAGGAAAACATCTTATAGAGATTTTCTTTAATATCTTGACTTTTAGTAAAGTTCAACATTTTTGTCTAGGTTTTTCCCACTGAGCTAGCTCAAGCATGGCCCCCATATTATGAGACAACCTAATCATGCTATATTTTTTAACCACTTCTTGTTCCATTTCAACTCCCAAAAGCAATTTATAGCATTCAGATAGCAAAGTTTTATTTTCTGAACTCAATATGATTTCTAATTCCATTTTTAATGTTTCAATTCTTTCTAGTTTCATGTCCATAATGAATTTCTCCCTTAATTGTCCATACAGGTACTAATGACACTCATTTTCTTTTTCCAAAAATTTATCCTGTGTCTTTAATCTATACTTGCTTCCCCGGATAATCAATACGTCTCTATATGTAAACCACTCCTCTTTTAACCCCGATTCCCCTCTGTAGAAAGCTTCATGTGGTGAAGTCCCTAATGGCAACCTGGAACACAACCTAGTTTTGTACTTTTCCACATTTGTAAAAGAGATTTTCTTACATAATGGTCACTGAAATCTCTATTCACGTTCTCTTAATCATAATACATATAAGCTTGTCACCCAAAACTCATATTTGAACTTTCTAATTGTAATGAACTTTCTATCTTTTAAATTCATCCAGTCTTTAATCCACATTAAACAACATCCTTCATAATCTAAAATTAGGCAAAAAGAAACCTCCTCTTTCCTTTGTGTCCTGAAACACTTTGAATTTTACCCTTGTTTTTTGGCCAGACCAAAGAAAAAAGAAGATATCTGGCTGCCATTCACTGAATAGAATCTCATTGTAAATAATAACAGCTGTTTGGGAGAAAAATATTATTTTGGGTAGGACATTCATTTTAATAACAGCTATCCTGTCTAATAAAGATACTTTTAATCTTTTCAAACTTATCAGATCCTTTTAAATTTCCTCCTAAATTATCTAATTGTTTTGAAACAAATCAGAATTCTTTTTTTGTCAATTCAACACCCAAATATTTTACTTTCTTGCTGATCTTAATGCAGATATCTTGCTTAACTCCCACTCTTCCTCTTTAGACAAGCTCTTTGTTAACATATTTGTTTTATCTTTGTTAATCTTCAAGCCTGGGAAATACCTTCCAGTCTCTTCTAATCATACATAATTCCAACTCATTTCAAGCATTTCATCCAAAAATTATATTCCATTCTCTTTTTCAATATCCTTGAAGGGATATCTTTAAAAATCCATATCTCATTACCATCCACCATGAATTTTTCTGATAGCTTTGTTGGTTTATTAGTGGTCAAATCAAATTCATATTCTCATGTTGATAGAAATGCATGTGTTCTAGGCTGTGCTAGGCCAGTAACACAGAGACATTCCAATACATATAGCTTTCTGCATTATATCTTATACTCCATATGCTATATTCTGTAGGTTACACTCTATATGTATGTTTCCAGGCCTCAAAGTTGGCGACCAAAATTAACCTGGCCTATAACACTGGATTTACATGTCCCATATGGTGAACCACCAGAGTTACAATCCAGGATATCTTTGAAAACAGGAGTGGGAGACCTTTAAAAAAAATAAGACTGGATTTCAACTTGGGAAGGTTCTCATTGGACACATCCCAGTTGCACATGGACCTAAGGACATGGGAAATGAGCAATGGGAGAAAAAAGGATGAGACCACATGTAGTTCTTACTAATGTGATTGTTTTCTCACTCAGCATGCAGTGTATATACTTAGAAGTTAAACCCCACATACTAGGACAGCTGAGTTTTATGCAGCAGCTTCCCTGGATGCAAACCGGAGCTCAGTCCTGGAACAGTTTCCCAGACTTAAAATATCCTCTTATCTCCTAGGTGCAAAAGAAGCATGCAGGCTAGATTATGAACCCCTGTGGGCCACTTCTAGGCTGTGGGCAAAAGGAGTTTTCCATTCATGTTCTATAGCAGTGAAATATTTTCTGCCTTTGGACATTGGACATTTGGACATAGGAAAAGTTTCATGTTCAGGCTGGGACATGTGACTTTAGAACAAGGTACTGATGACTCTTGAGGTATTAAGTTTTTATTCCTGGCCTCCTTCCTTGGCGATACCTCTACCCTGGCTTCCATATGATAGTTACTTACAACTCAGTCTTGACGCTCAATTGCAAATGAGGGTGGCATGACCCACAAAGAAACAGAATGTATGTCACTCACTGGCATCTGTCCCATTATACCCAGCATTTGCTTGACCATGAAGGGAGGTGATGCCAGAAACTATCTCCTTTCTTCTGATTTGAATACACCAGTTTGGGCCCTGACTTGTAGAGCAGAGGGAATAAACTGGTTAGCCCTCAGGATGTTTGGATCATAACTCTCTGTGTTCCAGAGAGCATGGTCAATGGTCAAAGATGACAGCAGTTGTCATCAAAAACAACTGGAAAACACCAGGTTGCCTACCTATTCTCTAGGTATAATGAATGAATGTGTCCCATTATCTATTGTGACAGCCATTCAAATATTTGAATGGCTATCATATTGCTTGTTAATTATTTCCTCCAGAGTGATAATTATGGAGTGAAGGCATGGTAGAGATTTTTCAGAGCAGTTCTAGCTGTCCTGTCCCCTGCTTATCTTCTTCTTTATTGCTGGCAGTTTTTCTGTCACTTTAGTGCTAAACTATCAGCTGTCAAAAGCACCTAGGTGCTGATAAACAGTGCTGGAGGTGGAACTTTTTATTCAGACAACATGATCAAGCAAAATAATGATTGTGATGTAGGAATAGAGGAAAAAGCCTACTTCTGCTTTGAGATATGGCAGAGGAGATTCCTCTGCTGGTTTGCATCCCCTCCCATCTTGCTACTCCCAGTAGTAGGTCAGCCACTGCAGAAGATGTTTCTTGCAAAATATAGGTACCTCTCATCCACACTTTTTGGAGACGTGGTTCACTCATGTACTGCTGCCCCACCAAGTGCTCCTGTGCATGTGTGAATGGAGGTGGGATGGAGACTGCTGTCCTTTGGTGTTTTGGGGACCAAATGAATATGCAGGACCTGGTATGTACATGGGCAAGAATATGGTTGGCTTGCTTGTTTCTTTTATAGTTTGTTAACTGCCCTCTAGTCAATCTCAACCCATGGCAACCCTGTGGATGAGACATCTCCCAGACCATGTGGCCTTCCTCTCTTCCTACTTCCCTCCACCTTTGTAAGCATTATTGCCTTTTCCAATGAATCCTTCCTTCTCATGATGTGTCCAAAGTATGACAGCCTCAGTTTGGTCATCTTGACTTCCAGGGAGGTTTCTGGCTTGATCTGCTCTAGGACACATTTGTTTGTCCTTTAGGCTGTCCATGGGATCCTCAGCACTTTTCTCCAGCACCACATTATCTCATATGAGTTGATTTTCTTCCTATCATCTTTCTTAACTGTCCAGCTCTCACATCCATATATGAGAATAGGGAACGCAATGGCTTGTATGATTCTAACTTTTGTGCTGAGTTGTATATCTTTGCATTTTAGAATCTTTTCTAGTTCTTTCATAGCCACCCTCCCCATTCTCAGTCTTCTTCTGATTTCCTGACTGCAGTCCCCATTTCTATCAGTGTTTGATCCCAGCTATGGGAATTCTTTTACTATTTCTATGTCCTCATTGTCTAGGTTGAACTTATGAAGGTCCTCAGTGGTCATTATTTTTGTTTTCTTTATGTTCAACATTAAGCCTACCTTTGCACTTCCTTCTTTGATCTTCCTTAGTAGTTGTTCCAGGTCTGTGAGGTTTTCTGCTATTACTATGGTGTCATCTGCATATCTTAGATTGTTGATATTCCTTCCTTCTGTTTTCACTCCTCCTTCTTCTATGTCCAAGCCTGCTTTTCTTATTATATGTTCTTCATACATGTTGAACAGATAGGGTGATAAAATGGAGCCTTGCCTGACCTTTTTGCCAATTAGGAACCATTCTGTTTTTCCTTCTTTTGTCCTGACAGTAGCCTCTTGTCCTGAGTATAGTTTCCTCATTAGGACTATCAGATGTGTTGTCACTCCCATGTCCTTAAGGGCATTCCATAGCCTTTCATGATCTATGCAGTCAAAGACTTTGCTACAGTCTATGGAGTTTATCACATGGGGGACAATTGGAAGTATAAACGGTGATTAACCTGTGATAATTCCACAATTGCACAAATGGTTTTCACATGACGTCATGTTCAAAGTGATATGATCCCATGAATAACCCATGATTATCGCACAATTGTGCTAATGGTTTTCATAAGACATCCAGGTGA
Source organism: Phrynosoma blainvillii (assembly GCA_026167975.1). Lineage (NCBI taxonomy): Eukaryota > Metazoa > Chordata > Lepidosauria > Squamata > Phrynosomatidae > Phrynosoma > Phrynosoma blainvillii. The sequence continues at coordinate 12,743,269 of JANUYF010000013.1, forward strand.
AATGTGATTAAAGTGTCATTAACTCGTGAATAACCTGGCAAGAAACAGCAGCAAATCATTCACTGGATTTTCCAGTGAATGACTTTTTGCTGTTTATTGCCTGGTTATTTCCTGGTTATTTGTAGGATAATGGCACTTGTATTAATCTCATTTTAATCACATTTTAATGTTAATTGCACAATTTTATTTGGTTAATCACTGTTTAAAGTCCCAATTTTCCCCCATGTGATAAACTCCTATAAAGCAAATGCTGATTTTCTTTTGCAATTCCCTGGTATGCTCCATTAGCCATCATATGTTTGCAATGGGGTCCCTGGTGCCTCTTCCTTTCCTGAACCCCACTTGGACCTCTGGGATCTCTCTCTCTCTCTGTATGGTTGGAGTCTATGTTGCAGAATTTTGAGCATGATTTCCCTTGCGTGGGAGATCAGTGCTATGGTTCTATAGTTGCTGCAGTCTCTTGTGTCTCCCTTTTTGTGGATGGGGATGTATATTGATCTGTTGGCCATTGTTTTGTTTTCCATATTTGTTGACATAGTTACAGTTATATCTGTTGATATAGTTAATTAGTTATAGTTTTACAGTTAGTCCAGGCTAAAGGTGGCCTATTTTCAAGCAGAAGTAAAATCAATGCTATAGTATCCATCATATACTTAAAACCATCACCTCCCACAAAGAAAAACCCAGTTAAAACATTACTGCTGCAGTCCTATACCAGCATGCCTAGGTAATTGCTGTAATTGTCAAATTGCTTTTACCACCAAGATGTGCCTCCTAATGTTCAACCCAGATCTATCCTGCTGAATATTAAGTGAACCCCATGAGATTCAACCCTGCCCTCCAACATAATGGATATTATTTTGCCTCTTTGATATGACAACCCTTCCATCTTGCTTGTCCATTGGCAGAGATTGGTGCCAGAATGGAAGGGAAAGAGGAGGAACAGACTTAACTAACACAGCTTGGAAATGATCTTGGAAATTATCAACAGCTTTATCCTTCTCTGGAGGCCTTTAAACAGAGGCTAGATGGCCATCTGTCGGAGATGCTTTGATTTTGAGTTCCTGCATGGCAGGGGATTGGACTGGATGGCCCTTGGGGTCTCTTCCAACTCTATGATTCTATCTAGTCACTGGACAGCCTCTCTGCTGTCTGATGTCCATCCCAGCTGGCTGGGAAACCAAAGTAATGCTATGCAGTTTCCTCCAGCCCCATCAAGTAAAGACATTTGATGTTGCTCCTGAGCTGGGCATGTGCCTCTTTAGCACCAAAACCTGGGACTCTAATGAGGAAGGTCTCCTCCTTTTTTGCTGCTATTGTGACTATCAGCCCTAAAAATAAATCTTGCCCAGCTAGTTAAAGCTGTGACTGTATGACTGGACGCCCAAGAAAGGAAACCTCTCCATACACATGCATCCTTTGCAAGGTGCAAATTTGGGATCCAGGGTAAGTGGGGGTCCCAGGCATATCAGTATTATGTTTCCATGGTATTTTGCTGATAGACATATAAATACACAATAAATGCCCATGCCTCTGAAGTAATAAATGCCCAAGTAAGTCCCTCTGAACCAGGGATTTTCTGCATGCCATAATCATCCAACCCCTACTGCTAGCCTCATGCAGCTCTGGCATGCTTCCTTCCTAGAAATGTCTGGAGTGATTTGATCAGGCTGTTCAGATCTGGTTGCCGAATTGTTCAGAGCAGCTCAGCTCATGTACATCTGGGACCCACTGGGAGTCATTTCCGCCTCTGAATAGACTTTGCATTATGTAAAATGCGAACAGCAAGATGTATGCCTTAGCAGATGGGAAAGAGAGAGCAAACTTAGGCTATTATTGTTAAACCCTTTCTCTCTTCAGCTCATTTTTGCCATTCTGCTTTTCTCTGGAAACACAGCTGTGGAGTGGCCAGAAGAATTTCAGCAATCAGATAAGACAAGCAGATTAATTTCTACACAATCCTCTTCTTGCCCCTCTCTTTTTGATTCCATTTGTTTTTCTTTAATTTTTATTTTTTGCTTGGCTTGGTTTGAACTTTGATCAGTATAGTGGATTAAAAAGAGAACATTCTATGAACACTGGGCAGGAGCCAGTGTGGTGTAGCGATTTGAGTGTTGGACTACGATTCTGGAGACCAGGTTTGGAATCCCATCTTGACCACACAAACTCACTGGGAGCAAGTCACACTCTCTCAGTCTCAGAGGATAGCAATGGCAAACCTTCTCTAAAAAAGTTTGCCAAGAAAATCCTGTGATTGGTTTGCTGTAGGGTCATAAGTCAGAAACAACTTGAAGGCACACAACATCAGCAACAACAAGGAACACTGGAAGATCAGTGAGAAGGTATAATTCTAGGCAGAGCTGGGGAAAGTTACCTTTTGTAGACTGTTTCCCAGAAACCCAGAGTTCTGCTCCAAAAAGCAATGAATGATCAAGATGATGATAAATATGTAAGCTGGGGTGGGCAAAGTGGAGCCCTATAGATGTTGTTGTACTGCAACTCCCGTAATTCCTAACCAGCATAGTAATGACAGCAAAGTTTTGCAGTTCAGGGCCACATGTTGCCCATCCCTGAATTACATGAAGAATGTTTCAACCAGGAAAACTGATTACACCTGCCCAATCTCTCCCTAATCATGAAGAATGCTTCCTGAATAGACTGCAACTTTGCTGCTCAATGGGATTCCTTCCTGAATTCAACTCTAATCTTGAGGATTAAGATACTCCAGTGGGATCTAGTTTAGAACTACAAGAAGATCACTGCTGAAGCAGACTCAAAGCCTTTCTCATCCAGCACCCTATTTAACACAATGTTCAACCTGAGTCCTTGGACTAGGTATCAGGTAATATGAAAGACATCTATCAGAAAACCACTACCTAAGAAAGTGGTGTAGTGGAGCCAAGGGTCTGTGAGCTCAAAGCACTCCAATATTTTGTGATTAGCAGGTATTATCTACCCATCCCCATTCCCTCTGGGCTTAGCTGAAATCCTTTTAGTAGGTAGAGTGACGTGAAGGCTTGGTCTTGAACAGGCAGTTAAAACCTATTGGCTTTACAAAAAGTAAATATGATAAATGCTAGAACTGGTTTGTTGAAATGGATCATCATAACTGACAACATTTTTGGAATTTCTTTAGTAGTGTGTCTATGGTGTGCCTAGTATCTCAGGACGGTAGGCATAAAATTGCAAATCAAGACGCACATACTCAGCCTGGGAATTTGTTTCCAACAAAGCCTTCCATGCATACCACTAGACCTGTCAGTGAGGCAGTCAGCCAATAGTTTTTGAGTGGCAGCAGGAACAGGAACCTGTGTGCCACGTAGCCTGATGTAGTCTCCTTAAGCAAGTTGGTGCTTTCAGGTATGGTGGAGGATACTGTCCCATTGCCAGTGTTGAAGGAAGAGTCACCTGCCAGTCCAGTTGGCTTTTAGTGATAAACTGGGAGGGGAAACCATTTTGTTCCTGAACTCAAGAAGCAAAATGCCCTGGGCCAACCTGAAAAACATATTCCTACAAAAGGCCACTCCTGGGTATAAAATAAATCACCTGTCCCCCCCAAACAATAACAGTGAAAATGCCCTAATCCCCTCTAGAGCAGAGCGTTTAACAGGGAGTTCTGTTTCTATGCCTACTTAAGACTACTGAATATAGACAGTGAAGGAGCTGCTGCAACAGTCACCTGCAACAGCTGTGGTATGCTTGTGTTCTTGCCAAAGGATGTGGGTAACTTCACCTCCACCCAGTGCAAGTTGGTAGCCCTGTTGGAAGAAAAGATCCAGCAGCTGGAGGTCAATTTATCCACTCTGTAGCATATTGGGGAGCAGGAGGACTTTCTGGAGAGAGTGGCGAAGACTGTCCTGGTTGAGAAACTCACAGGGGATGTCTCTAGGGAAGAGGCCAGTTCCCACAGATAAGGGATAGACAATTGGGGGCATGTGGCACATAGAAGTAGGAGGACCAGGGATCATTCCATGATTTTAAAACTACATAATCCATTTGAAGCTCTCTGCTTTTTCAGTAATGAGGAGAGGAAGCAAGAAGAACAGCAGTCCTCAGAGAAGGTGCATGAGACCTTGGAAATTTCAGCACACAGAATGGCCTTTACCAAACCTCAGAGGAGTTATGTAGTGGTTGTAGGAGACTCCCTGCTGAGGGTTACAGTATCATTAGCTTGTGGGCCTGACAAGATGTCTCGAAAGGTGTGCTGTCTTTCTAGGGCAAAAAATCTGTATTGTAACAAAAAGGTTGACAAAACTCGTCAAGCCCTCTGACCATTATCCCTTCTTTTTGGTCCACATGGGAACCAATGATACTGCAAGGCACAGCCTTTAGAATATCACAAGGGATTATGAGGTTCTGGGTAGGAAGCTGAAGAGTATGGGTGCACAGGTAGTTATTTCATCTCTCCTTCCAGTGGAAGGGCACAGCTAGGAAGGAAGAGAAAAATAGTGGAGATGAACAACTGGCTCCACAGATGGTGCTGCTGGGAACAGTTTGGCTTCTCAGAACATGGTGTACAGTTTCAGGGAGGTGGACCTCTGGCAAAAGATGGGTTGCACCTCACAGCAGGTGGCAGGAAACTGAGTCTGAAAGATCTGATCAGGAGGGCTTTAAAATGAGTTATGTGGGAGAAGGGGACTGTATTCTTGAGGGCAGGAGTCCATCAAGGGCTGGAGATAATAGCTCAAATGATATACAGCGCACAAGGCCAATAACACAGGAACCAAACATTGGGATGAAAAAAACCTTTAAAAGGCAGGTGGGGAATGGTCCATGTTCTTGGATGTCTCTATACTAATGCACAAAGCATGGGAACTTGGGGCCTTTGCAGACTGCCAGAAATAGTGCACATTAAATTGAGGCACTGCCCTGGCTCAGTGCTAGGGAGTCATGATAATTGTATTTTTTTCTGGGACATTGAGCCTTCTCTGTCAGAGAGCTCTGGTGCCACAATAAAATACAGTTCCCATGATTCCCTAGCACTGAGCCAGGGCAGTGCCTCAATTTAATGTGCACTATTTCTTGCAGTCTGCAAAGGCCCTTGAACTCTTAGCATAGTAAAGCAAATATGATATAACAGACATCACTGAAACCTGATGAGATGAGTCTCATGACTGGAATGTAGCAATAGAGGATATAACCTGTTATACTGTGGAAAGGGGAGGCCACACTGCAGAAATAATCCAGTTTGACATCACTTTAACTGACATGGCTCAGTGTTATGGAATTCTGAGAATTGTAGTTCTGTGAGACATTTAGCCTTCTCTGTCAGAACTGTAGTGCCACAGAAAACTACAATTCCCAGAATTCCATAGCATTGAACCATGGCTGTTAAAGTGGTATCAAACGGGATTATTTTTGCAATGCGGATGCAGCCATAGTCAGACATGCATTCTAGACTTTAATAAAGCTGATTTCTGTAAACTTAGGGAAGTACTGGTGGTAATCCCATGGTCAGGAATACTAATACTAATAGGGAAGGGAGTTCATGATGGCTGAGAGTTTCTTAAAAGTGAGATATTGAAGGTACAATTTCAAACAATTCCAATGAGGAGGAAAAATGGGAGGCGTCTAAAGAAACCAGAATGGATCTCTAAAGAACTTTCAACTGAGCTAAGGGGGGGTTGCAGACTGTCAAAAATAGTGTGAATTCAGTCCACTTTTAGGGTTAGGGTTAGTGCTAGGGAATCATGGGAATTGTTATTTTTCTGAGGCATTGAACCTTCTTTGTCAGAGAACTCTAGTGCCACAATAAAATACAGTCCCCATGATTCCCTAACCTTAACCCTAACCCTAAAAGTGGACTGAATTCACACTATTTCTGACAGTCTGCAACCCTCCTAAGACTCAAAAGGAACATACAAAAGAAATGGGGAAAAGGGGAAATCACCAAAGGAAAAAAAAAATCAAAGAATTAGCAAGCTCATGTAGGAAGAATGTCAGAAAAGCTAAAGCACAGAATGAGCTCAGGCTTGCTAGAGAGACCAAAAACAATAAAAAGGGCTTTTTTTGTTATGTTTGTAGCAAAAGGAAAAACAAGGAAATGATAGGGCCTCTGCATGGAGGAGATGGTGAAATGCTAACAGAGAAGAGAGAAAAGGCAGAACTACTCAACACTTTCTTTGCCAAAAAGTAGAACAAAGTCTTTTCCCAAAAGTAGAACAGTGCTCAACCTGAGGAAAGTGGAGCAGGTGATGCAGTAGGAGAAATGCAGCACCGAGTAGCTAAAGAGGTAATACAGTAATACCTGGATACTCAAAATGAATTCAAGTCTCCAGGGCCAGATGAACATCCAAGGGTATTAAAAGAAGTGGCAGAAGTAACCTCAGAACAAATGCCCATAATCTTTAAGAATTCTGGTAGAACAGAAGAGTTTCCAGCAGACTGGGTGAGGGCAAATGTTTCCCCATCTTCATAAGAGGAAAAAAAGAAGACCCAAATAATTACTGCACAGTCCAGCTGACATCAGTACCAGGAAAGACTCTAGAGCAGATAATTAAACAGTCTGTAAGCACTTAGAAAGGAATACCGTGATCACTAAAAGTCAGTATGAGTTTCTGAAAAACAAGGCATGTCAGGCAAATCTTAATAAGTAGATGAAGGGAACGCTGTGGATGTAGCATATCTTGATTTTAGTAATAAGGCCTTTGGCAAGGTCCCCCATGATATCCTTGCAGAAAAGTTAGTAAAATATGGTCTAAACAATGTGACTGTTAGATGAATCTGTAATTGGTTGACTGACTGAACTGAAAAGGTACTCAACAATGGCTCCTTCTCTTTCTGGAGAGAAGTGACTAGTGGGGAGCCACAGGGTTCTGTCCTGGGTCCAATGCTATTCAATATCTTTATCAATGACTTGGATGATGGAATAGAGAGCATGCTTATCAAATTTGCAGATGACACCACATTAGGAGAGGCAGCTAATACCACAGAGGACAGGATCAGAATTCAAAATGACCTTAATAGATTAGAAAGCTGTGCCAAAAAATACAACATGAATTTCGACAGGGAGAAATTTAGGATACTACACTTAGCAGTAAAAATGAAATGCACAGATATAGGATGGGTGACATCTGGCTTGATGGCAGTACATGGGGAAAGGATCTAGGAGCTACAATGGACCACAGGCCAAACATGAGTCAGTAATATGATGCAGCAGTAATAAAGCCAATGTATCACTTTATTCTACTTTGTTCAGACCTCACCTGGAATATTGTGTCCAATTCTAGTCACCACGATTCAAGAAAGATGTGGACAAGCTGGAGCGTGTCCATTGGAGGGCAACCAAAATAGTGAAAGTTCTGGAAACAAAGCCCTATGAATAAAGCTTAGGGAGATGGTTATGTTTAGCCTGGAAAAGAGAAGGTTAAGAGGTGACATGATAATCATGTTTAAGTATTTGATGGGATGTCATATTGAGAATGTAGCAAGCTTGTTTTCTGCTACTCCAGCAACTAGGACACAGAGCTACAGGAAAAGAGATTCCATCTAAACATTAGGAAGAATTTCCTGACAGTAAGAGTTGTTTGACAATGGAACATGCTGCCTTGGAGAGTGGTGGTGTCTTCTTCTTTGGAAGTTTTTCAACAGAGTTTGGATGGCCATCCATCAGGAGTGCTTTGATTGTGTATTCCTGCATGGCAGAATGAGGCTGGATTGGATGGCCCTTATGGTCCCTTCCAATTTTAGGATTTTATTATTCTATCATCTAACAGAGCAGTCATCCTGAAAAGATTGGTTTTGTGCTGTGATGTAATGGATCCACTTAAATGTACTCAGCATTTTCCAGCCAACTGCAGAGCAATTATCCTTGCAACCTTCCTGCCCCAGCCATCCCTTCTAAGCAGAGAAGGGATTTGACTCAGCACACATTGAGAACACTCATTCTAACTGCATGAGAAGGCCTCTTTAATGACATCCATCACTGTCTTTCTTATTTTTGAATAGTTTCCCTGTTGCACTTGAAAACATCTCATCACCCTCCTCTCAGCTTCCTGATTTGCTTTCCTGGTACTCTTCCTTTTTGGTATAATTTTACCTGATGTTTCCATTGAAGACAAAAGAGAGGAGGGGTAGGTTGTGTTCCATTTGCTGACATGAAGAGATCAAGATTGGCATTTGCAGATTCTCTGCATGGAATTCCATGGGGGAATCTGTCTAGAAGAGAATTCATAGCTTTGAGCCATGACAGTTAAAGCGGTGTCAAACTGCATTATTTCTGCAATGCAGATTGTATCCAAGACATTTTTATGGCTCCCACTGCTCCATTTGCTGTCCCGATCAAAATTTCCCCCTCCATTTTATAGCCATCTGGAAGGGAAGGAGTGACTCAGTCCTTCTACTCTGCAGTGTTCTACGGTTCATGAAGGTGCTCTAGCATTCTCCTGCAGCATAGAGACATTACAAATGTTGCTGAATTTTGGCAGTAGGTGCAGCAGTTGTAGGTTTACTGGCAGTAGTGCAACTCCTGGTAGGTTTTGAATCCTGCACAGCTCTTTGTCTATCAGAGGTATATAGAACCTCTTTCTTGGAAATGTCCAAAAGAAGACAGGAGGTGATGTTTAAAATTAGACCAAACAGCTTTGAAACACCCACACCTACTTCTTCTATGCTCTACTTGACTGTGTAGAGCAATGGTTCCCAACCTGTGCTCCAGGGCCACTCCAGGAAAATGAAAGAAATAAAACTGGAATGAAATTAAAGACTAAGAAACAAAAAATACCACTCCTAAACACCATTAACTTGTAAGACATAGGGTAGGCCTCTTGGTCCACCACAGAAATTGATTCTAAAAAGGGCTCCATGAGTCAAAAAGGTTGGGGACCCCTGGTGTAGAGGCTTCCTGGGGAACCATCCCTAGGATAACCATTCCCAAACCTGGGTCCTCAGATTATGTTGGAATTCAGCTCCTAGAAACATCATCCATTATGGCAAATTTTCAGTGATTCAGGGAGATAGTCCAATCATCCGGGGATCATCAATCAAGAGCCAATGGTCTAGAAGAATGTATTCTTCAATGTCACCTCCCCTAGCAACCTGATGATGGGCCCATCATCCTCAGTTCGCCAACAGAATCAGCATTTAGACTCAGCTTTGAAAAATAACTCAGGATAAAATGCAGTAGGAAAAAGTTTCCAAGGTTTTGATCTTGAATGGTGTAGTGATCAATCTTGCTCTAAAGATCATAGAGAAATGTCAGATGAATACTATTAAGACAGGTTTGGGGATGTAGTGAGGGGAGAGATGGGGAGAAGTAAAACAGGAGAATTACTGTTCTGAGCCATTAAACAAAATTCTAGTTATGCTTTATGTAGAGTTGAATAAAGACCTCTCTGTTATTTATTAAGGGGCCATCATGGAAGCGATAACCCATATTGGAAGGGGATGGATTTATTGTTGTACTCTGTAAGGTGGGAAAAGGTTAGCATGCCACTGGTTCTCATACTAATATAACCTTTCAGCTAATTCTGGTGCTTAGCATTTTATAGAAATAGGGAAGGAATTGTTCGTGGTATTTATTGATAGCAGAGGCAGAATTTACTGTGCTTCTTGTTTTGCTGTTAATGTTGGCATGAAGGTTTTGGATTTCCCTACATTAAGCTCAGACTGATTTTTCCCCCTTGTAATAACCGTTTCCAAAAGATTGTAAATGTTCACAGCCCTTTATAATGATGATATAGCCAACAAGTAGGGCTACTGTGCTTAATTAACTGGTGGAATAGTTTACTTTTTTAAAAAGTTGGTGCATTAAAAAGGTGCCCCTGATCACCTGGGGCACAGAATCATGCAGAAAAACAACTTCCTCTCTAAGGACTGGCCATACTGTTTAATGCAAGTAATCACTTCACTGGGTGCGATAGATTGTTCTAAACACATTCAGTGTAGAAGCACAGATATAATTATAACTAGGGCTGTGTATGGGGTGGGTGATTTTCTCTGGAACCAGATACATTTATTCACCTTTGGACCCTATTCAATCCGAATTGATTCAGGACCAGTTCACTCTGATATGGACCTGAATCAGGTTCAGGTTTTGGGATTCCAGATAGTCAGTCCTCTGATCACTTTCATTGCAAAATAAAAAATGGCTATACTCTCCACCCCTATCAATATAACATTAGGAGACACACTTGATCCTGAACAGAGAATTAATCCATCCAGTTTTTGTATGGGTATCATCAGGGAGTTTTGCACTAATCATCTGTAAAAAATTGCTGTTTTTTAAAACTATTTTTTTTTAAAAAAAAAATGACTTCTGAGGCTTAGCAATTTATGTTGCTTTTCTCTTGGCATTATGCCCTGATCCTGATTAGAGCTTCAGACATCTAACGCTGTTAACATTTAAGATATATGATATGATCATTATTTTTATATTGAAATGACATTTTACTAGTAAGGGCAGTTTATCTTTAGTCTACCTGCAATCCAGCTGGTAAGAATCAGTGAGGCAACATAAAGTTAGTGGTGATAAGAGGATGCTTTGAGCTCAGTAGATGATTTATTTATTTATTATTTGTATCCTACATTTCCCCCAGAATGGGATCTCCATATAGGGATACTATTATGACCCTACCTCATTTCCACTTGACACATTTGGTAATCTGGGCTAACACTGGAAACTTCCGCATCATTGTAATTCTTTCATCCCATCTCTTCCAGAGTTGTCTGCCTCACCATTTTTGGAGGGACAGGGTGATACTTACAGCTTCTGTTGCCAGGCAATTTATCACCCTTTGTCTGTGTGCTATGGGTCTTGCTCCTTCTGCTTCACCACATTGTGCTGCCTCTTAAAGTGCTGGAGCAGACCACTAATGCTGTCATGCCTTGGCAATTTCTCCTACTTTTTTTCTGTCAACAGAGAAGGCATATAGCAGTGCTGAGATCCACTCCCACCTCAAAGTGGTTCCAGGCAATTATCTGCTTTTTTTTTTTTTTTTGATGACTCAGACTACACGCCTTCTGTCTAACAACAGCAACAACAAAAACATGGAGTTGAGGTGAAGAGAAGTTGAACATGAGTCAACAGTGTGACCCAGGTGAGCACCCAGCCCATCTGCTCAGCACCCCAGGGAAAATTTTAAGGTGAAGAAAAGACTATAATTTTTTAACAGAGCAACTGATAATCTACAGAATACCATATAGATGGAAACCTATAGAAAGTCTGTTTCTCACTTGGAACCAGAAAAGATACTGACTAAATATGCTTGAGAAGACAAATAATTTTTGAAAATACCATGGAAAGGAAATAGAAAGTAAAAGTAGGGAAAGTCCTGGAAGGGACAGACAAACCAGTCCCGTAAAGCAGGTAAGAGAATCAAAGAGTTGGGGAGAAGATGAAGGGAAGAAAACATGGAGGAAGAAGAAGAGAAGAAGATGATGAACAGGTCTCCTCTGAGGCAGAAGAAACAACTTTAGACTAAACATTAAAGAAAAAAGAAGAAACTGAGTATTGAAATTATATCATGGAACATTAATGGACTAAATTCCCTACAGAAACAAACAAACAAACAAAAAGTATTTCACTTCTTGGAGAAGAGGAAATTCATTATCATTTGTTTAGAGGAGACTCATATCAAAAACAAAAATGCAAGACTGATTAAAAGTCCCAGATTAGGGAAAGAATTTGTTGTCTCCTAAAAAAAAAAAAAAAAAAGGAAAAGAAAAGAAAAGAAAAGAAAAAGAAAGGTGCAATTATATATACAAGTAACCAGATGAATGTAAAGGAAATTATTGAAGACACAAAGAGACATTCTTTAGAAGTTTTGTTTGTGATTGTGTGCCTTCAAGTTGTTTCCTACTTATGGTGACCATAAGGTGAACCTATCATGGAGTTTTCTTGGCAAGATTTGTTCAGGTGAGCTTTACCATTGCCTTCCCTTGAGGATGAGAGCATGTGACTTATCCAAAGTCACCCAGTGAGTTTCATGGCCGGGCTGGGAATTGAACCCTGGTCTCCAGAGTCACAGTCCCAACACTCAAACCACTATGCCACTTTTAGGAGTAGAAATTAATATATATGAAATGAAGAGATTGTTGATAAGTATTTATGGCCTTCATGAAAAACAAAGGAATTTTTATAAGAGATTACAAGAAATGTAATGGATTGTGACTATGAAAACTTATTAATGATGGGAGATTTCAATGGAGTGATAGATCAAAAATAAACAGAAATTCAGAAAAAAAGAATTAAAGGAAAATAAGGCAAGTTACCCATAACTTTTTAAAGCAAAGCAGCTTCATTTATATACCACTTCATATCACACTATGGGATGTCTAAGCAGGAAAACCTGTTTCTTTCAGATGTGTGGAGACATCTATATAACCAAGGGGCAAAGCAGACAGCCTGCCAGGAGTGGCCAGAGTTTGCTCCGGCTGCAATTATACCATGATTGTGCCCACTTTCAAAGTGGTCTGCCACCAGGGTCCCAAGCCGGCCGCCACCAGAAGTTGGATTATTCCAGCTTCTTTTTGATCCTGTCCAAAGGACCAGATTGTGGTGCCAGAGCAGATTCCAGCTGCTGGGGGGGGGGGGGGAGGTGTCATCTGAACACCACATCCCCAAAATCATTACTTTTGACCCATGCATTTTGGGACCAAGATTACTCAAACCAGTTTTCACTAGCTGGTACCAGAAATGGAGAAGAAATTGACGTCTATGAAACAAAACAACTTTGTGCATTCTAATAAACTGGGGAAATGGCTTACTTTTAAATTATGAAAGGAAGGGAAGAAGACAGGTATTATTAAGGTTGAAGAGGGAAATGAGTTGTACATGCAACAAGAGAAAATTAAGGACATTTTCCATAAATTTTATTCTACATTATATGAAAACCAACCAATAGAATTAGAAAAAATAAATTCCTATTTGGATGACAGAGGAATAAAGATGCTGCTCAATGAAGAACAATGACTAAAGCTGAGTGGACTGATTACAATGGCTGAAGTAACAGAGGCAATTAATGTAAGAAAGATAATTTGTCTAGATCATCAAAATGTCCAACCACTTCTGTAGGGGAACTTGAGCATGCATAAGTCACTAATAGGATGTCAACCAGCATGTATTGTAGCTTAACTTTCAGCTTTTCATTCTGAGCTCTTGCAGTCTGTCCCCATGTACTGGAAAGTCCTCACTTTCATAAAAAGATAACTGCCTTTTTTCTGTTTTGTTTGGTTTTTCCATGTAAATGAAACTGCTCAGAACTATTTTTTTAGAAAAACACTTGCATAAGGTGATCCTAAGTAAAATTCTGATGTTCATAAATACTTGCAGACGTCTGACTGGAAGCTTGTTTGTCATTGGAAATTAGAATCTCAACTGCTGTCTCTTCATACCCTGCACACTTGCAATGCTTTGCTGTAAATTGCAAAGGCATCCATTTCCCAGGGACTGTAATAATGCCTGCTAGCAAGGCAACATCTTTGTACACAAATAAATATAAAGTGCTGGGCTAGAATAGACTGTTAAGTGGTATTAAGGATGAGATTCTATCTCCAGTTGGGTTATATAAATGTGTGCATGCATGTCTGTATGTTTGCACGTGTGCATGCTGCATATATGTATCTCCATTTGCTGGTCTGTCCATCAGTTTGTCCATCTATCCATCCAACCTAAATGTTGGAGTGAAAGCCAGAAACTGGATATCAGGAGCCAGGAATTAGGAGCCAGGAATCACAAACCAGATGCCAACAATTGTAAACTGCCCAGGAATCCTCTAGTTATACTGGGTTGTGATAAGCAAATGTTTTGAAGGAACCTGAAAAAGAGTCTCAGAGTATTTCTTTTCATTTTTTTCTAGCCTCCCATCTAGGAGGGGAGGGGAGGGGAGAAAGAAAAGCCCACCTGAATTATGAATCCACAATGCTTAACAGCTGAGGGCATGGGTTTCTCATACATCTTTGACAGAAAAGCGCAACAATAGGCATCAGGAACCAAGCTGAGAGACTCAGAGAGCTGGTGCTATAGGGAAAAAAGAGATTTATTTATGGAAAGGAGATTGGTACCAGTTTTGGAAGTTGCTTTGCAAAGGGCAGAGAGGTGGCTCCATTTGCAACTGTTGTGCTTAATTAAAGTTCATGCATTTTTCTTCCAGTTTCCCTTAGAATTCTGATTATTTTCTTTTCTCCCCAGGACAATTAAGTACATTTGTTTCCTGAACAGAGATGGAGAGAGAAAGGGAAAGACTTTCTTCCTCCTGCTCCATCCCAAAGGAATAAATGTACTCCATCTCCATCACCTAGCCTGGTGAACATCTTGAATGTTGAACTGCACTGCTGTTGAATTTTCAAACAGCCCTTGCATAACTAATGGGGTCTAATCCATAGAGAGAAGGAAACAGTTGTCAGCTCTAAGATGGTGTGATAAACTCATACTGTCACTCAGGGACAGAGTGAAAAGTAAATTAGCAGAATCAAAAAACCATTTTCCTCATGATTAGCCACTGTGCTGATGGTACTAATTTAACATTTGCTCAGGCCTCTGACCAAGTTTAATGAAAGGAAAAGGATCACTTTCTCTTTCTCGCTCTCTCTGAGGTCAAATGCAAACCAGATTCATGGCTGCACTTGTAGCTGCAACACCAGGCATATTGCAAGGGAGTAAGCCCCTCTGAAAAGAGTGGGGCTTTCTTTGAAGTCAGAAGTGGACCAAGTGTAATTCCCTGCAGATGATGCTGGACTACAACACCCAACTGTCCTAACTTGTGGTAAAGAATGCTGGGAATTGTACCTCAATAGCATCAAGGGGGCCACATTTTGCTTACCCCTGTTTTAAATGAACATGCCTACGATTGTACTATAAGGGCTAGGGCTGTAATTCATTGAGAATGCTGCTTTCAAAGGAAATGATGAATAATTTTAGTAATTTCTTCCTGCTGCAAAAGTCTTCAAAACTGCACAAAGTTCACATGTGGTAATTTTGCACAGAAAACAACGTTCTCTGCACAGAAAATAACGCTTCTGCACAGAAATATTATTTTATGACTAGGAAATGCTGTTAACTGCATGGAAAATACTATTTTTTGCACACACAAAAGTCTATGCAAACTACATAGATTAAATCCTGAACTGCAATGATTCTTATCAGTATAGGATTCTTCTTGTCCGGGGTTCCTGACACTCAAACCTATATTTTTGACCATCTAAAAATATTTCATAGAAGCCAAAGGGGCCATCCAGTCCAACCCTCTGCTTTGCAAGAATACACAGTCAAAGAACTCCCAACAGATGGCCATCCAGCCTCTGTTTTAAAACCTTCAAAGAAGGAGACTCCACCACTCTCTGAGGCAGCACCATCAGGAAGTTCTTCCTACTGTTTAGGTAGAATCTCTTTTCCTATAGTTTGAATCCATTGCTCCCTGTCCTAGCCTCTGGAGCAGCAGAAAATGAGCTTGTTCTGTCCTCAATATGGCATGCATATGTAAGGTCTGTTTGCATAAATGGCAAGCTGGTTGCTGGCCACATTTGCAGACATTCCTTGTTTTACATAGTCTATGCAGCCCTTGATTGCTCAGCAAATCAGAGAATTCAGCCAGATGTAAATACTATGCAGTGCTAATGTTGAACAATCATCAGTGTATAAAAAATAAGATGCAATAAGGGAAGGGACATGATTGCTCAAATTCTGAATAATTTATTCCAGTTTTGAAGTTTCTTTTCAAGGGCCTTGAGCAGATGGACCAGGAAAGCATGGATCAAGCCCATGCTTTCCTAGCCCCGGTGCTCACCCAGGTTGGTCCCTGTGCTGGCACTGGAACAGGTGGGTGTTCACACACCCATTCCCATTCCCATGCCAATCCTAGATGTGGAATGAGCGCACCACTCCTTACCTTGACAGACATCAATCCAACTGAGAAATCCCCCCAGTTGCCCTGTCTGACATGGAAACGGGGCACCTGGCTGCATCCATGTAGCCAGGCATCCTGTTTCTATGTCAGAAGTGGTGCAGTGCAAGTGGCGGGCAAACTTTAAGACAAAGAGTGGTGGTGTGGACTGCCCATGGGTGTGCAGCACATTGTAGGAGTTGGTGGTATGGTGAGTGGGTTCTCCAAGTGAATTGGAAAACCTGGGAAGTAAGCCAGTTTTCCCCCTTCATCTGCTCAGGCCCTTAGCTTATTCATAGAATCATAGAGTTGGAAAAGGCCACAAGTACCATCAAATCAAATCCAACCCCCTGTCATGCAGGAACACACAATCAAAGCACCCCTGACAAATGGCCATCCACCCTCTGCTTAAAAACCTCCAAAGAAGGAGATTCCACCACACTCCGAGGGAGTGTGTTCCACTGTCGAACAGCCCTTACTGTCAGGAAGTTCCTCTTGAGATTTAGGTGGAATCTCTTTTCCTGTAGCTTTCATCCATTGTTCCAGGTCCTATTCTCTGGAGCAGCAGAAAACAAACATGCTCCATCATCAACATGACATCCCTTCAAATATTTAAACAGGGCTATCATATCGCCTCTCAACCTTCTCTTCTTGAGCCTAAACATACCCAGTTCCCTAAGTCTCTCCTCATAGGGCATGGTTTCCAGACCTTTCAACATTTTGGTCATGCTCTGGACATGCTCAGATCTGGCAAAGGGTGTGCTATTTGTTTATCTTTTTCAAACCCTTTCTGGTTTCATCCATGAAGTGAGTTCATTGAGCTAGATAGAGACAAAGCATTACATATTACATTGATCATTGCTTTGGTAGAACTTTAATTGTTCAAATTAGAGTTTGAGGGGTTTACTTATAATTTCTTTTCTTTTTCCCCCAAATTGCATCACTCATTCTTTGTGTTTTTTCTCTTCTCTTTTCCTTCACCTCAAAATTTTGTTGAATGAACGCCCCCCCCCCCCCCCAGGTTAGGAACCTCTGCCCTAGATGATTTAAAAAATCCTTTCTTTTCTGGGCTGTATTTAAAATTCCATGACAAGATTTTTATATTCATTACTAAAGGTTTTTATTTATTTATTTCTGTTTCTACTTCTAGGTCTTCTTGTCTGACTGTTCTCCTTCTCTTTCTTCTCTGTCTGATGGTTGTTCATAATCCTGATCTCTTAAGATGCCATCTTCTTGTAGTTGTTGTTTATATTTTTTTTATCTAGTTCTTTTCCATTATGAAGTTCCATTGCTTGAAGATGAAAGATACTTCCTCTAGTTTCTCCCATTGTAAACAATCCCACTTTGCTTTACCTGAGTAGTCACAGGTAAATAATAATCTCTCCTTATAATCCCTCCTTTTTATCTTTATATATGAGAATCATCTTGTCTTCAATTTTAAATTTCCTTTCATACTTTAGCTGCAATATCATATCTCTCATCTTCTTTCTTACAAAATAGATAACATTATTGCTTGGTATTTTTGTTGTTGTTGTTTAGCTATTTGTGAGATTATCATATAATTTTTCTATAAATGTTGTCAATTTCCCATTCAAATTGTTCCAGATGTTTTCCTACAAATTTTGCCAAATTTGGGGTCAAATATTCATATAAATTTTCATTTGGTTGTTCTTTTAGTTTCAAACTATTTTCTCTCTGCTTTTATTCTTGTGCTGCTCTTTCATCCAAATCATGTTCTTGGTCTGCTGACATTTTATATATTTGTTTCTCCAATTGTTTTGTTTTCTCATCCAAAACCTCTGTTCTACTGTTTGTTTGTTTTACATCTTCTATCTCCTGATCTAAAGATTGTTTAAAGCCTTTAAGTTTCATTTTAATGTCTTGTTGGATTTCTGAGTTCATTTCCATCATCTCATTACACAGTTCCTATCACATAGATTTAATCTCATCTAGTATTGCCAATTGTTCTGTCATTTTGGGATTTACTCTAAAGATGATCTTAATCAGTCAGTCAGTCAGTCAATCTTTATTTATGGCCAATAGATCCAGCATGACACGCTGTAACTTAAAACCATATAAAAAATAGAGAAGTTTCACAAACAGATACAAATAAATTGCATAGAATTAGGTTATCAGATTGAGTTACAGCACAAGGTTTATTAATTGGAAATCTGAGGTGTATTATCATTAATCAGACCCCCTATTTAATAATTAATTCTATCTAATTTTAATAACTAGTGACAAAAATGTAACAACTGACAGCATAATGTTCATGCATTTGTCTTCCAACAACATTTTAATGTAAAACATTTCAGAACGGCCTCGCTTACAGCTCAATAAGAGGGAAATCAACTGGTTATAACTTTGGTTATAAAAGACACATGATAACAAAATGTGTGATGATGTTTCAATTACTTGTCATCTAGAGTGTAGCAGAGGTGGGAAATCAGCTGACATTAACAGTGGGAAAGTTGTCATCCAGTTCAGACTGTTTGTCTTGAGGGATTTGGAAAGGAGTAATCAAAAGACATAGCTGGGTGTGTTTTTAATAGTCCTTTATTCATAACTGTTGTTTGTGTTGCTTGCATGCCTGAAAAAACGCTATTGGAGACCTACAAGGAAGCTTTCCAAATCATGGAAGGGGCATTTCATTGAGCCATTCCTGCCCTCAGCCTCTTGCTCAACTACCCAGTGATATTTCACTTAGACTAAAGATGATCTCTTTCCTCTTGTTACACATGCCATATCTGATTCCTTGTTTCTTTCTTTCCAATCTGGTGTTTCATTACTTTCTTTATAGATTTTGTCCTCTGTTATTATTTTTTACCTTTGCTATTGTTTGAATATTGTTTTAATTATTTTTCTGCTTGACTGTTGCTGTTATTATACACACACACACATTTTTTTTGACATGTTACTTCTTTTATAGATTTTTATTGGTTTTTCCCCCCCAATTTTTATAAGTCTATACAATTCCTCATCAGAGTTCTTCAATAAATTCTCAATAAATTCTCATTCATATTTTGTAACTCAGTCCTATAATATATCCGTATATCTCCCTTTCCCCCAAATAAGTATTATTTGTAGTTCATAGTTTAAAACAAGTATGATAGTTTCTTTAGATCTATGCTTTTTAAATATATATTGTATCTTACAGTTCAATTTCTCTCCTTTCCTTCCAATTTAATTTCCTACCTTTATATATATTTTTCTCCTTTTCTCCTTGTACTTAATATCCTTTTCTCATCCCTCTTGTTTGCTGTATAAATTTTGGCCACTAGATGTCTGTCCATTCAATCCTACTCAGCTACTAATTCCTTTCTGAACATATGGGTCTTTTCTCTCCTTCTCTCTCTTCTCATGTTATTAGGTGAAGAGTACTTACATTTGTTAAATGTTTGTGGGAGTTGCCATGGTGCTTGTGTGAGTGAGCTTCACCTTTACTGATAAGAGGTAATTGGTATCTGTACTTTATACTTCATAGAAGATCTTAATGAGATAACAGTTATGATAGAGTGTCATGGCTAGATAAAAGGAATGCATATGTTAGTTGTTAATATACTATTTGATTAATTGATTATGCTAAATTATATAGATCCTATAAATTTGTATGAAGTTACTGTTGATATTCAGTCCAGACAGAGTCAAATAAATTCCAATCTACAGATAATCAAGTAATTAAATTCATCAAGTATCTTAATACTGTTTGTGTTGCAAATATTCTTACTTTGTTACTATTGATATTTTGAGTAGGATTCATTCAGTTCACTAATTCATTTCATTTGTATTGCAGATTATTTGCCTCATACTCATCCGTTCATGTACGTAAACCAATATTATTAATTAATAATAATTAACAATTAATAAACCAATTTGCTCTTTGAAGCTAAAAATTAGGGCCTGAGCAGTGCTCACCCATGTTGGTTGCTGGGTCAGTTCAGGGACAAGAGGGTGTTCACACACCCATCCCTGCACCAACCCTGGACCTGGAACCAGCACACTGCTCCTTACCTTGCCAACCATTGATCTGACTGAAAAGTCCCTCAGTCACTGCCTCTGACATGGAAACTGGGCACCTGAGTGTATCCATGTGGCCAGGCACCCCAGCTTCTCACTTGAACTGAGGGCCAGCAAGGTAAGGAGCATGGCAGGAGCATCTGTACAGCCTGATTTTGCCATGGAGTTTCCTAAAAACTCTATGCAAAACCAGAGGTTAATTATCCCAAGGTAAAGGCTATTTACCCTAGGGTCTGGCCAGGATCTATGTTTGGTCAGGCAGGATCAGGCCCTATCCTGCCCCAGGGGTTTTGGCCTGCATCTGCTAATCTAGACAATGTGAGGCCAGAACCCAGGACTTTTGGTCCTTGTGAACAACTCTGTAAATGTTTGTAGGCTTCTCTCTTGTGGTTATAATTCCTGTCTTTACTCCTCTCTCTGTTTTTTAATTGTTGGCTTAATTAAACCCTCTTCCTTAATTCCTTTCACCAATCACATTTTATAGATTCTTTAAATACCTTTAGTTACTTACAATCTGTTGCTCTAGGCTTAGGTTACTTACAGTTTGTTGCTTTAGATTTCTGTTCATTTCAGTAGTTATGGAATTGATAAAAAGATAGATCATTTCACAAGACACTGCTAGCTTTTCTTTGTCAGTCAGTCATTTGTTAGCCACTGCTATCTTTCCAATTCAGATTGAGGAATTGGATGATGCCTTTTTAGAACAGATGACCACATGCTCAGAAAGGAGAGATGTAGTTGTGATGGGTGATTTCAACTATCCTGATATTTGCTGGAAATCAAACTCAGCCAAAACTTTAACATCTAGCAAATTCCTCACTTGCCTTAAAAACAGTTTCATTGTTCAAAAGGTGGAAGAGGCAACAAGGGGATCAGCTATTTTAGATCTGATCCTAACCAACAGGGATGGCTTAGTTAATGGAGTACAAGTGGTGGGATCCTAAGGTGAGAGTGATCATGGAATTTGGTGTACAGTGGAAAGGAGAAGCCAGGCATAGATAGTCAGACATGCATTCTAGACTTTTAGGAAAGATGATTTCAGTAAACTCATGGAAATATTGGGGGTAATCCCATGGTCAAGAATACAAAAAGAGAAGTGAGTTCAGAATAGATGGGAGTTTCTCAAAAGGGAGATACTGAAGGCACAATTTAAAACTGTTCCAACAAGGAGAAAAACTGGGAGGTGTCTCAAGAAACAAGGATGGGTGACTAAGGAACTTTTAACTGAGCTAAGTTTTAAATGGGATGTGTATAAATCAAACAAATAACTAGCACATGTACAGGTAAAGTCAGAAAAGCAAAAGCACAGAATGAGCTCAGGCTTGCTAGAGAGGTTAAGAACAATAAAAAGGGATTTTGGGTCCTGTAGCAAAAGGAAGGGTGAGGAAATGGTAGGGCCACTATGTGGAGAAAATGGTGAAATGCTAATGGGACAGAGAAAAGGCAGAATTACTCAACACTTCTTTGCCTCAGTTTTCTCAGAAAAGGAAAAGGGAGCTCAACCAGAGGAAGATGGAGCAGAGGACACAATAGGAGAATTCAGATAGGTATCTCAATGGGCAGCTTGTTACATTGGATTTTAAATTTGTTTTTTTGGTGCTTAGAATGGGTATATCAACAGTTCCTTGAAATGTTGATTTTCCGAGATGACAGTTTACTCTATCTTTGAAATTCCCATTGCTGAGATATAACAAAATTATAGACATATTTCCTCATGCCCTGTTTGTGAGCTTGCAGAATGAATCTGATTGGACACCATAGAAAATAAGATTAGAATGACCATTAGTCTGATCCAGAACAGATGTTCTGAAGTGCATGGCTCTCCTATTACACAAAACTAGTTACATTTTTCTTTGGATCTGTCCAGTTATTGGATCATGACAGTCAATCCTTTGTAAACATTATTTTTATATCATTTCTATCTTTGTTTTGCCGAGGAGGCCACCCTATCCTAGGAAATGAATCCTTAGTTAAGATGATAGCATCCATTGGCTTAGATGATCACTTGGATCAATTAATTAAGGTTCTTCTGTAATACATTTCTTCTGCTCACATAAAACACACTGCTTTTAAAAGATGTATTTCTTCTTTTTTTCTTTTTTCTTTTTTAAAAACTCCCCTATTTTTTATTATTCAGTAATAAAAAAGGTCTATTCTTTCCTTGTATCTCATTGTCTTCCTTGGCATTGAGCACTCAGATAACCTTCTTGAGTTGTCCTGATTTATGATTTAATTTCATTTGCTCTTGTCTTAGTTTTTTATTGTGGCATTGAAGATGGAGCATGGAGTTGGGATTGCTTACCATAAAATCATATTTTCACTTTCTGGCAAGGGTATCCAAAAAGGGAAAGAAATTAGCCTGGCCCATTCCTTTGAGCAATAAAAGTGACATGAAGTCTTGAGTTAGGACATGAGCTAATATTACAAAAGTCAGTGTGGTGGTGGGAGAAGGAAGTGATAGGAACTCTTTCTACATGTAACACCTCAGTTGCTGCTGGGTGTGCTCTTTACTGCATTCAAGGACACTACACAAGCCATGGGTACTACATGAAGGGCACTGACAGCCTGAAGCATGTCTAGCAGGTAGCATCCAGGATAATGAGGCATATGGAAATCAAGAGCTCTGAGGAATGATTGAGAGAGCCAAGTATTTTAAGTCTAGCGAAGAAAATATTAAGAGAAGATATGATAGCCAAATACCTGAATGGCTGTCATTGGCATAGCTGAAACAGACATGTTTTGGACTTCATTTCCCAGAATTCCTTACTGTTGGCCAAGCTGGCTGGACCTTCTGGGAATGGAAGTTCAAAACACCTGGGGGACCAAAGTTTGGGAATAATAATAATAATATTTATTTATTTATATATTTATATATATATTGTGAGAAAAAAGATGGGACTTTGAGATTTGTTATAGTACCTCACCTCACTTATGAAAGACCTGTTGGCCCAATTGGCAAGAGAAAAAGTGTTCACCAAGTTGGACTTATGGGAGGCTTACTTCTGTATAAGAATAAGGGAAGGGGACACATTTTAAATTGCTTTTATTTGCCCTCTTGGGGTATTTGAGTACTTGGTTATGCTGTTAGGACTGGCAAGGGTGTGGAGAATGATTAATGAGGTACTTCACAAATTCTTGTACAAGGGGGTGCTGGTTTATTTGGATGATTTAATTTATTCTTAAGATCTGAAGTCACATGTTAAGTTGGAGAGGAAAGTGGTGAAATTGCTGTTGGATGAATATGTGAAATGGTCCAAATGTGAATCCCACAAGGACAAATTGGATTATTTGGGATATCATATCTCTGTAAGTAGTATAGAAATAGACCCCGTAAAAGTCAACGCAGTCTTGGATTGGGACCCTCTGCAAAATGGGGGCAGCAGCAATGCTTTTTGTGGTTTGCCAATTTGTATAGATCGCCAGCCCTACTTCAGAATCTTGGGAAATATTTGCATTGTATTGTTTAACTATCTTACATGCCAGGTATAATAGTGTATTATTTAAATCCATGTAATCTTCGCCATTTCCTGCAATGAAAAAAAAATCTAGTGGTACAGATCTGTCAGTGCCATCAGTAGGGGCACTTCATTATACAAATTTCTCTCAATACTTGTCCATGTAGGCTCAACAGTAAATAGATTTAATTCAGATTTAGTGCATTCTTCTGAACTGCCATGGATAAAAGTCATGGCAGTAGTTTAAAATGTATATGTCTTAGCTGGTGCCAGGTGCCACCTTTTCCTCTTTCTTCCAGTTCTCCACTTCTGAGAGTTTTCTTTATTCTCATACCTTTTCTTTTAAGGGCTCAGAGAGGGCCTGTTAATCACACCTGTGATTTTCTTTTCTTTTCTTTAAAAAAAAAACACCTTCCTCATTTGAACGTACATCAGTACTGATCCTTTTTGTGGTGTTGAATTCATCATATTTATAACTGCCTAAATAGCTTCACCAGCCACCAGGGGTTTAATGATGCTCAGTCTTCTTTTCAAAAGTAGGATTGCTTTTCTGAAAAGGCTTCTGAAATTTCCACCAAGCCAAGACCCATATATTGCAGGGATCCCAATGATAATTTGTCAGGTTTTCTTCCAGCTTGCGTCAAAATAATGTTAAAGGTGTTGAGTACATCTGCACTGGTTTTGTCCTTTAAAGCCAAAGCCCAGGCATATTTAGACAGAATATCTATTACTGTTAAAATATACACACACCTTTTGTTATACTTAGAAAACCTCTAGAACAGCTTGCCATTGAGAAGTCACCTTAGATACAACCATATTGTTTCTTTTAAAGTATGTAAGTGTATTGACCACAGCGCCATTGTGAAACCTCCCCATTCTTCAGCTTTTTGTTCTGTATTTTTTTTTTTTTTTTGTAAATTCCTGAAGCAGCAAATTTACACCACCAAAACTCCCAACTTCCCCTGGTGGTAGAATCCAAAGGCATAGCCATGTTAGTCTGGAAAACAGTATGCAGTAGTGTCAAGTCTACGAAAGCTTATGCTACCAATTTCTATCTTCCAGTTAGTCTCAAAGGTGTTGTAAGATCCCTTTGCATATTAACTTACCCTGGTGATTGATATATATCACTTAGAACTTTTTCATGTCCTTTGATTTTACCATCTAACATAACTATGAACACACAAGTGTAAAACAAACAACTTTTTATAGGTAGAAAGAACTGAAACATGTCTATTCCTCAGGAGTGTGTGAAACATTTAAAGTGTATGCACTATTGCCAGATTGTTACTCACTACCATCAGCCTACAGGTCTTGTTCCTGTGTGGAAAAAGGAATAAGAAAAAGGTTTTTTTGTTTGTTTGTTTGTTTTCTGTTTACTTTGGGAAAACAACCAACTCATCTCTCTGTCTCCTTCTAACCTGCCCACCAACATTTTTAGAAAATCATAATTTTTAAAAAACGTACCAGTGAGCAGCTCTGGTAGCCTGAATCAATTTCCATGTTTTTATCAAAGAGTCTTCTGCAAGCATATCATCAATAGTAGACAGGAGTGGGGCAGGATCTACCTTTTCAATCTGAGTGGCTGGTTTCAAAACAGCTGCACCATCTACAATATCTGAGGAGTGTTGGAAACATCCATCTTCTCTTTTAGGTTATAACTATTTGTAAATTTCAGATTTATAAAATAAAACTGTCATGAATTGTTCTTTCTCCCCACAGTTCAGTGAACCAGTCTTCTGTGTTTCAAATTGTAAAACTTTATTCCAGTACCCATAGGTGTTATCAGGAAGACATCTGCAAACAGGACTGCTATATTTCCGCACAACAGCCCAGTATAATCTTTACTCTGCTCCACAGTTTTGTGGGTTGTTTTTTTTACAATGTGTCCATAACTCAATATAACTTTGTGTACCAGCCTTCTTAACCAAATCACTCAGCCCCCATTTACTATTTTCAGTTTACTGTCTATACTCCTCTCCCATGGGAAACAGCATCCCCTACAGGCAATTATCTTTAGCATCTTTAGCATCTTTAGCACAAGGTATCAGCCTGTGTTTGAGTTTTTCTGTCACTCCACCTCCAATCATTCAGGTATACATACATACCCTACAACATTAGATTAACAACCACTTAACATTAACCATAACTGGGGTCTCATTCTTGCTCTCTGGACTTCTCCCAAAATGCCATGCCCAATTCCCCGAGGCACCATTAACTTTAGCCATCATGACTAGTAGCCCAGATAGCCTTATTCTCCTCTGAATGGCTTGTTGTTGTTCCAATTTTTAAGGAAAGCAGAACTGGTCTTCCAGCCACTTCCCAGCTTTTAACCCCTCCCCATTATTGTTTCACCTTTCCCCCTCCTGCTGTTCTGAAAGGCTACAATGTCTTTTCTAAGGCTGTGTTATTGGAACTGAGAATTGTAAACTAAAATATGCTTTTTTGGTCTCCAACTTTTGTATTTTGCCCCCTTCCCACCAGAATGGAACCCTCAAGAAAAGCTCTGAAATTGAACTCAGTCCTTGGGTTAAAAAGTCTTCTCTTACCTTATTTAGAGATGAGCAAAAGGCATGGTGAGTGGGTTGTCAGTACAGAGATGGCAAACCCATTCTTAGTTTTATCACCAATCCTCCTGAAGTTAAGTCGTAGACTTTCATGGCAGGCATCCATAGTTTTTTGTAGGTTTTTTGGGCTGTGTGGGAATGTTCTAGAAGAGTTTCTTTCTGATGTTTCACCAGCATCCAGTTATCCAAGTCTTTGTGGATTTCAATGGCTTCCCTGTGCATTCTGACCTGATAGTTGTTGGCATGGTCCAGAATTTCAGTGTTTTCAAATAGCATTTTATGCCCAGGATGGTTCATAATGTGTTCTGTGACTGCTGATTTTTCTGGCTGGCCCAGTCTGCAGTGTCTCTCATGTTCCTTGACTCATGTTTGGATAGCTTGGATAACTTCAACAGGAAAGAAGAAACCCTTAAAGTAAAGGTTTGGCTACCAGTCCTACAAAATAAGAAAATCAGCACTCAGCAAATGCAAATGGGAAGCCAACCAGGGTCAGGGGCTTTCCCAGCAGACAATAAAAGACAATATCCTTGTTTGCATATCCTCCCACCCTGAAGCCATGCCATTAACAACAGAACAATACCTATTCAATACAGAACAATACCCAGTTTATATGGGAATCACTCCTCCCTACCCAGAGTCTCACAGTATATATAGACCCACTCTCTTCCATTCCAGTATTCTCTGAAGATTCCAGACACAGATGCTGGTGAAACGTCAGAAAGAAACACTTCTAGAACATGGCCACACAGCTCGAAAAGCCCATAAAAAACTCCTGAAGTTACTTCAAGTCAAACAGGAGTCCTCCCAGTGTTTAACTCTGTTCCTTCAGAAGTTCATCACTGGTAGAGCTTTAGTTCAACTCACCAGAAGCTGTGGGAGGATAAGTGGCAAACATGCTCTGATTCTGCCTGCCTCCACATTGTCAGATCCATCAAATCTGGGCAAAATTTAGCCGCCTGTGGTTGAACTGCAATTCCCAGCGTTCATCAGCATTGACTATGCTGCCAGTTATGACATTGCGATTTCACTTCAACTACCATGGAAACATCCCATGGAATCCTGGAATATGTAGCTGGGAGAGGGGCTTTTAGAATTCTCAGCCAGAGAGTCCTTAGTGTCTCACCATACCACATATCCCAGAATTTCATAGGATGCAGCCATGACACTTAAAGTAGAATTAAAGAGCTTGGACAGATGGAAGTTACAGTCCAGCAACACATGAAGGTCTCCTCACCCCACCACAATGGGGAGGGGTTAAAAGCATTAATACATTGTGAAATAGGAAAACAGAAGTATGATGACTTTTTCTGAAATTGTTCTTTTCTGGTTAACTGAAGTCAAGGATTATGCCTGAGCTAATGCATTCTGAAATGGATATAGATTTTTTAAAGGCAATCTGGATGATTTAATTTAATTCTTTCCCATCTTCTTGGTCATAAGGAATTATTTATTATGGAAAAGGGGATTTTTAATTGGACATCGAATTAATTCCCAAATGTAGGTCCCCCCTTCTTTACCACATCTCACATGTGAATCAATTTATTGAATGTAAGAGCATCCTGTCTCACAGTTTAATTTGAGAAAATATATTTTTTTAATGAAACACATACTTTTGAAATAATCATACACAGAGATGCAATTTTCAGATAATATACAAGTGGTTTTGTGCTTTATCTGGTGCCAAACACATGTAATGGTGGGGGAAGGGGGATGATACTCATAAGCCATTTTAACAAAAGCTCAAGAATGTAACAATAACATCTCAGAGCAGGAAATATAGCCTGTGAACATTTACTCTTTGCTGTACGTTTTGCCCTGGGGAATCTATTTTGGTATCTGAAGGCACTGAGTTGTTTGTTATTAAAAACACACATTTTTGTGGGATTATGGATGACACATGTTTATGTGCAAAGAGCTTATATCTGTTTAATCACTTCAGGGTTATTAATCACTTCAAGGGCTGCATCCACATTGCAGAAATAATCCAGGTTGACACCACTTTAACTACCACAGCTCCGTGCTATGGAATTCTGGGAATTGTAGTTTGTTGTAGCACCAGAGCTCTCTGACACAGAAGGCTAAATGTCCCACAAAACTTCCATTCCCAGTACTCCATAGCACTGAGTCATGGCAGTTAAAGTGGTGTCAACTTGGATTATTTCCACAGTGTGTATGCAGCCAAGGTGAACTATTTTTGTTCAATAGCTATAAATAGATTGGTTAGGGCTGTACGGAAGAAAAGACTCTCACTTTAATATTCACTCAAAAACTAGCATACACAGCCAGGGATAGTGTCAGGGATTGGCATCAGTGTGTACCAGCCAATGCACATACCCTAACAGAAATCCACCTCCTCTCCCTGCTTCTCCCACTTGCTGATACTGCCTGTTCACCTTCCCTCTGGAAAGATAAAGAAGAGAGGTTGGTCACCAGCACTTGTTACCACCATATCACCCTAAACAGATTTTAGAAACTGAGAAGTGTTGGGCCTGGTCCATTGGGGGAGGCGGGATATACAAATTATTATTATTATTATTATTTGGAGGAGAGAGAAAGAATCCTGCTTGAAATTGTAGAGAGTCATTGCCATTCCAAGTTGACAATAATGGACTAGATGGATAACTGCATTCCAATGCTTTTTCCTCCCAATCTGCGCAGTGGTGCCATTTGGCCTCATAGTGAGAAAGCAAGCAAACGAACTGTGTGACAGCAGATAGGAAAGGAGCAGTTGTGCCTCCACTCAATAACTTCTCTGAAGACCAATCTGGATCTCACTCCCCAATGTTGCCTTCCTGATTGCTCATGAACTTCTTGTACTTCTGTGCACCCTTTTAAATCCCCTGCCTTCTGCCTCCTCTCACACCGTTTTTCTCCTTTGCTGCCCTCACTATCCTTGGCCTCATTTACTTACAGAATCCTGAGTCTAATTGGTTGCATTGGCTCATGTGGATGATTTCCAGGCATTGCTCATATCTCCATGTCAGATGTAACACTATAATGTTATCAACAAGAATCATATATGTTCTGGGTTTTTTTTTTTTTAATTACAGTTTTCATTTTGATTAATGACCAAGCCAAGGTATAGAAAATCTTTAACTATCTCAGTATCTTTGTTATCTGCTTTAAAGGTATGTAAACATTGTGGTGATTATTTTTGTTTTCTTAATACTCAGTTATAATGTCCTTTTGCACTTTCCCCCCTTAACTTGCATTTGTAGTCATTTGAAATCTATGCTATTTTCCAGTGATGTACTCAAGTCTTTTACTCCAAGTTTCAAGTCAAGTCTTCAAGTCTCAAGGTGAGTCTCAAGGTGAGTCTCAAGTCCAGTTTCAAGTCTGGGAGCCAACATTTAACAGGGGAAAAAAAGGAGGTGGGTTGTTTTTCTCAGAGGGGATCAGCAAGCCCATAAAGCAATGGGCTTGAGGCAGGGCTTTAGGTCTGCTTGGCAGCCTGCCTGCACTGTACATCAGAGTAGACTTCAAAATCTTTTCAAAAGCTTCAGAAAATCCTTCCATCTCAAACCCATTGCCTAATTTGTGTTCCCCTCTGAAAACATTTGTGTTCCCCTCTGAGAAACATGCCCCGTGCTCTAGGGGCATATCTTGCCTGTTGCATGAAGTGAATGAGGCCAGCAAGTCAGTCACTAAAAATATACAAGTCCTGAATCAAATCAAATAAATGTGTCATTTACTGCCAAGTCAAGTCCACATCAAATCACTGAAGTGAATTTAATCCTATTTGAGTCCAAGGCAATCAACATGAATCTGGCTTATAGTTGCCAACCTAGTTCTGGCTGACTGGAGTAAATGTCCACCAGAGGACCTGAGTTTACAGGGTGGATTATATGGGAGAAGGCAATCCTGAAGGTAACCCCTGACCCAAACCATGCAGGGGTTTAATGGTAATAACCAACACTTTGTACCTTCCCTGGAAACTAACTGGCAGCCAGTGGAGTTTAACATCAATGTAATGTGATCAGTCCTGGATGTCTCAGTAATCAATCTGGATACTGTGTTTTGAATTACTGTAACTGAAGTTTATGGACTTGGTACAGCACATTGCAGAAGTCCAGCCTTGAAGTAACTAGTGTGTGCACTACCCTCTTTAGGTCCTCCAGCTCTAGGAAGGAGCACATCTAGCATAATAGCCAAAGCTGATAGTAAGCACTCCTGGCTGTCACATCTATTGGAGCTGCTATTTGGAGCAACAGATCCAGAATCATCCCTAAGTTGTGAACACAGTCTTTCAGGGGGAGTGTAATCCCATCCAGGACTGATTGACACACTTCCAAACCTAGGTTAGGACCTTTGGCAGTAAGCACATCTGTCTTTTTGATATTCAGCTTCAATTTGTTTTTCTTCATCCAACCCGTTACCTTCTCCAGGCATTCATTCAGAGGAGACACACTATCCTTAGCTGAAGCTGTATCTGAATCAGTGGTGTCACTAGGGGTTTTGATGGTATGGACCACACTGTGTGACACCACAGAAGGGGGTATCAACCAATGGGGTAGTACACCCCAGGGGGAATGGGCAGCTGCCTTTTGAGTTGGAAGGCAGGGGAGGTGGGTGCATTCCAGGTCTTGCACGGCCATTGCCACACGGGACTGAGAAGGTTGGGGGGCTACTGGAAGGGCCAAGGGCATGCCCCACCTTGCTGCCATGGCACCATTCTATGCACCCCAGCAGCAAGCTGGGGGAGTGCCCTTTTGGTCCCAGCCCTGGAAGCCCCACCTCCATAAACCTGACTTCCTAGCACTGGTTGACACCCCAGGTGGGGACATCACTGATAAGAAGGCATGGAGAAATATATTTGGTTGTCATCAGCATACTGATAGTACCTTGCCCCATGCTTCTGGATGATCTTTCCCAGCGGTTTCATGTAGATCTTGAATAGGGTTGGGGATAGAATCGTACTTTGTGGTATGCTATATAACAGCTCCTTTTTTGAGGAGCAGCTATCCCCAAGCACCACCATAGCAAGTAGCAATAGTAAGTACATTTCTATACCACTTATCAGTGCACTTAAGCACTCCCTAACCAGTTTACAATGTGTAAGCTAAATGGTAAGATTCCTAAGTCATGGATCCAGGCTAATATCACAGTTATTCCTAAAGAAATGGGGAGTATTCTAGAGCAAAAAAATGTTAGACCAATATTGTTACTTAACTTGGACTATAAAATATTTGCTTCCATATTGGCCAAACATTTGGAAAAAAAATCTTATAAACTGGATACATGAAGATCAATCTGTTTTTTTTTGCTAGACAGTAGCATAAAGGACAACATTAGACATAGGATAAATTTGATTGAGTTACACCAGAAGGAAATAGATTAAAAAGTTGCATTTATATTCTTAGATGTGGAAAAGGCATTTGACAACTTCAATTGGATGTTTCTGTTGATGCTGTTACAAAAAATAGAGGTAGTTAAGAATTTAGAACAGTGGATGGAAGCTATTGATAGAGACCAAATAGCAAATATCTTAAAAAAACGGGGGGAGGGACTAAACCTTGTTATATCTATAGGGTACTAGGCAATGATGCCCTCTTTTGCCACTATTATTTATTATAAGATTATAAATTCTGTTGTTAATAATCAGGGAAAACAAATTAATTGAGGGAGTTAAAGTTAGAGGATATGAGTTTAAAGTGAAGGCATATACAGATAACATGATGTTAATTCTTGCCAACCCTCTGAGAAGCTTATGATGATTCCTAAATGAATATAGGAAGGTCTCATGTTTCATTATAAAATAAGAACAAGACAAAGGTATTAACTATGAATTTGACTGAATGGGAGAAAAAGGATTTTGTTATCAAGTCAAGATTCCAAATACAAAAGACAGATATTTAGGAATATGCATCTCAACAGATCATAAGTTGTTTAAAACAATTATGAAAAGGTATGGAAGGACATTAAAATGGACATGGAAAAATGGGCAAAGATTGGTTTATCTTGGTGGGTAAGACTTGTTGTTAATTGCCTTTGCATCAATCTTGACCCATGGTGACCCTATGGAGGAGACATCTCCAGCCCCCCCCCCCCATCCTGTACTGCTCTTCCCAGCTCCTGCAAACTTATATTCATGGTCTGTTTAATAAAGTCCATCCATCTAGCATGTGGCCTTCCTCTCTTTCTTCTTCCCTCCACCTTTCCTAACATTATTGTCTTTTCCAGCAATTCATGCCTTCTCATGATGTGTCCAAAATACGACAGTTTAAGTCTTGTCATCTTGGCTTCTAGAGGTATCTCTGGCTTGATCTGTTCTAGGACCCATTTGTTTGTCCTTTTGGCTGTCCATGGGATCAAAAGCACCACCAGGGACACACTCCCCCGTCAATGCTCAGGTGAATATAGGAATATATTCCTATATATTCACTAAGGTGACCATAGCAGTCTCAACTCTGTATCCTGCTCTGAAGCTGGTTTGAAATGGGTTTAGATAATTTGCATCATCCAAGACTGCCTGGAATAGGAAGGCAACTGCCCTCTCAATCACTTTGTGTACAAAAGGGAGATTTGATACTGGTCTATAGTTGTTTAAGTCCAAGGGATCCAGGGAGGGCTTTTTAAAAAGTGGTTGTACCACAGCTTCTTTTAAACAAGATGGAAATCTTCCCTCCCTGAGAGATGCATTAATGATATTTTGTATTTGAAGCCTAATTACATCTCCTCCCTGGATGACAGTCAAGAAAGACAGGGATTGAGAGGACAAGTTGTCTTCCTTACTTGTCCCAGCAGCTTGTCCACATCAGCAGTACTCACCACTTGGAACTGAACTATGTAATCCTACTGACATTCACTGGGCATCCCACTCTCAATAACTACTACAATGATGGCATCTAAGTCAGCTCTTATTTGATAAATTTTATCTGTGAAGTGATCATTAAAAGCACCACAGCAAACTGCTAATGATTCTAGATTTGGATTCAGGGGGGAGGGTGCCTGAGTTAAATCGCTCACCACCCTGAACAGTTCAGCTGGACACAAATTCGCAGACGTAATATGTGCAGTATAGTATATGTTATTCACTGTATGTATTACCACCTTATTGTAACAAAGATGTTCTCTATAATGTGCTTTGTTGGATAGAAGTTGGGTTTTCTGCCATCTGCGCTCCAGTCATCATCCTTACTGTTTCAGCTCCCTGAGGTCTCTGGTATACCATGGGGCTCAATTAGTAATGGGTCAGAGAGGACGTTTGGAAGCCATCATGTCAGTAGTCAGGTCTTGATTCCATCTATTGGCCAGGACTTCAGTGGGATCATTGGTAATACCAGCCATATGAACCTCTAAGGCTTTCTGGAATGCTTTGAAGGCACACCATCTTAATAGGTCTCCCACTCCTGCAGGGATGTATAGTAGCCATGATACTAACTCTGACTAGAAAATGATCTGTCCATGACAACTCAGAGGTCTTAATCACCTCCACCCACAGATCTGTATGCTCAGAGTTGAAAACAGCATCAAAGGTGTGACCTGCTGTATGTGTGGGTTTTGAAACCAGTTTGGTAGGCCATGAACTCCCAAGTTGAACCTGACAGCCTGGTCTCAGATTGGATATTGAGATCATCAAAAATTAAAAGTCTAGGCAACTCCAACACCAATTCTGAGCCAGTTCTATGAACTTAGCTGGGGGGTTTATTAGACAGCAGGGTGGATGATACACTAACAGAATCCCTAGTGTATCCCTGGTCTTCAGGCTTAGGTACACACACTCAATGTAGTTCATCTCCCTAATAGGTAATCTAGTCAGATTAAGATGGTCTTTGTACAGGCACTGAATGAAGAGGCATTGTATGGCTAAGTCAAGTTTACTACACCAATTGCTTCCTGTATTCAAGGAAGCTGTTAAGAGCAGATCTATCCCCGAGTTATATGACCAATCACTCTTGAATACATCAAAAGCAATCTGAAATAGAGAATGGAGGCTACATCTACTCTTACGGTGGAAGACTGGGTTCATTATTGTATATACCAGTAGACTGTGCCTGGAACACTTCATTCAATCTTAAACAATGGTGCCATGTGAATTAATGCTTGCTGAATTTTCCCTTCCATAAAAAGAGGTGAGAGAAGCTTTTTTATTTGTGCCTCTCTGTTCTGAAGCATTTCTGAGTTTTTATTTCAAGTTTTACTGAAATCTGTTGTCACTTAGGCTGCAGTCCAAACACACTTCCTAGTGTGTGAGTCTCATTGAACTCAGTGGGAATTTCTTCTAAGTAAACAAGCATTTTATAGAACTGCAAACATCTTGGCAGTACAGTTGATTTGGGTAGGTGATGGAATTGCACAAGGGCAGGAGAGCAGAGTTTGGTTCATCATGCTGTACTGAGATTGCACAAACATTAATTATTGATTAACCAATTAAACCAATTACACCAATTGGACAATTATCTCTCTAAAAATGATCTTTATTGATCCTTTATCAATGCTCATTGGATAAAGCAATACAAACTGCATAGGCTACTACATACTACACTTGTCCCTCCCTGTTCGTGAACCTGGAGTCCGCGGTCTTGCTTCTTCGCGGAGGGCAAGCAGGGAGGAACAAAATGGTGTGCGTGCCTGAGGCATGCAAGTGTGTGCCCATCAGTCTTCCTTTCCTCACATTTTCTTCTCCATGCCTTATCACCCTTGTTGCCCTTCTCTGAACCTCCTCTAACTTGTCTATATATTATTCTTAGAATGTGGCACCCAGAAATGAATGTAGTTCTCCAGATGAGGCCTGACTAGCCTGGAATATAATGGGACTATTACTTCCCTCAACTTGGAAAATGTTTATATTAATGCAGGGTAAGATAGCATTCTCCTTCTTTGTTGTAGCATCACACCGCTGGCTCGTGTTCAGCTGATGATCAACAATAATTTCAAGGGCCTTTTTGCATGTAGTACTGCTGAGATGTGTATCCTGCATCCTATACCTGTGCATTTGGTTTCTGTGACCTACATGTAAAATTTTCTATCTCTTTCTCTTTCTTGAGAGCCAATGTGATGAAGTGGTTTGAATGCTAGACTAAGATTCTAGGAGACTAGGGTTTGAATCCGCACTTGAACATGGAAACCAACTGGGTTACCCTGGGCAAATCATGCTCCTTCATCCTCAGAAGAAAACAATGTCAAAGCTCTGAACAAAACTTTTACCAAAAGAAAAGCTTATGATAGGTTCACCTTCGGGTTGCTGTAAGTCAGAAACATAAATACATGGGATTTTAGAAGCCAGCACAAAACAGATATATTTAGTTCTTATGCTTCTAGATGGTTGTTCATAAGAGATGAACCAAAATAGGAATGATTTCTGCAATTCTCCTGCTTGAAGCAATTCTGATTCAATTTTCATTTTTGAAAACTTTTGTTTCTAGTTCCTTTTGCTTGTGGAAATACAAGGAAAAGTCAGCAGTCCAATAATTCACTAAGAAATAAACTTCTTCCTGTCTTTCAGTGCTGTGCAAGCCCAAATACTTACTAGTGCCATCATAATATATTGTTAGGTTCTGTTTCCAAAATGTTTTAATATCAACAAGATTTCCTTCCTCTATAATACAGAGTGAAATAACTGGGGGTGGGGGGAATCCAGTGACATATATTTGGGGTTTCGCTGTTCTGTACTGATTCTTTCTTCACAGCTACCACTATCCTCACTTAGTAGCTCACCCTGGCTCTCCTCACTGGCTGCTGTGTGATTGGTCATGGAGGGAACTGGCCACAGAGAAGGTGGGTGCTGATCTAGAGGACCATTCCATGAGTATGTGAGGAGAGCCAGGGTGAGCAAGTGTCGGGGGATGTCAGCTGCAAGTTGCTCTGGAATGCAAGAGTGGCCACACAGGGTACCTGGTCAGGGGGATATTATCCTGATAGAGCACTGCAACTCCACCTCCTCGCCCCCCAGGTCTCACCTAATGCTGCACAGAGTATCCTGGTAGGCAAAACTGAGAGAGATAACCCCTCCCCCCCCCACCTCGTCCAACCAGGCTTCTGTAATACATGCCAAGTCGGTATGTTCATCTAGGATAAAATCCTGGATGGCTGCTGTTTTACCATTCACGGATCTGGTATTAAGCAGCAGCATTCTCAACCCAGGGGGGCTGCTACCATGGCTAATCAGATTGTGAAGTCAAAGGCCAGCATCCATAGGTTTTTGTGGGTTTTTCGAGCCATGAGGCTGTGTTCTAGAAGATTGTATTCCTGATGTTTCAGCAGCATCTGTGGCTAGCATCTTCAGAGAATGGTGGGATGGAGGTGTGTGGGGTATATATTGTCAGTGAATGGTGGATGATGTGTGTTGCAGTTACCAAACAGCAGAGTTGTTAGGAAAAGCTGACATCTTCTCCTGCATGGCTCCAGACCTCTTCCTCTGGATCCTGATGACACTGCCTCAGCTCTCCAGCCTTACCAGCAGTCAGGAAACACAC
Organism: Phrynosoma blainvillii; assembly: GCA_026167975.1. Lineage (NCBI taxonomy): Eukaryota > Metazoa > Chordata > Lepidosauria > Squamata > Phrynosomatidae > Phrynosoma > Phrynosoma blainvillii. Next base: position 12,779,538 of record JANUYF010000013.1, read on the forward strand.
CAGTTGTAGTCTAAGAAAACTGTATTTATTCTACAACTAGAACTATTTGCAGCAGTTGTTTATTTACAAAAACAAAGCTTGCAACACACTATACTGTGGAACACGTGTAGAACCTTCCAACCCTCCCTCTCTCTCACTGTACATATGGACAAAGCATTTTGTTGTTCCCACAAGTTACCACCCACTTGGGTGTGTACATTCTAGATGATTGGCTGAGTCCTACTTTCCCAGACCTCCAGCCCAACCCATGTTGCTGATATCCTTCTCCATGTGACAAGACATGCTTACGCAGTGTGTTTTGGTTAGGATGTGTCCTGTTCCCAAAACACACTAATGCTTTCCTTTTTCAGTTCCGTTGTTGTTGTCTGGCATGACACGTGTTGTTTGTCTGCCCCAAACATGTTTTTCCCAAGCTCTTCCCACAGGAAAATTTTGCCCCATACATCTTTTACATTTCCATCCTGACTGTATGTCCTATCAAGCATTTCTCTGACATATATACTGTATGACCCTTGGTTGAGAGGATTAGCATGTAAATCTGTGTATTGTTCTGTTGAGGCAAGGCCTCAGGATGGGAGGATATGCAAGGAGGATTAGTATCTAATTAATGGTCCACTGTCTGCTGGGAATTAGCATGTAAAATAGCAAGTAAATATGTGTATTGTTCTGTTGAGGCAGGGCCTCAGGGTAGGAGGATATGTGAGGAGGATTTGTGTCTATTTAATTAATAATCTATTGTCTGCTGGGAAACTCCCTGACCCTGGGTGAAGTTCATTTGCATTGTCTGAGTCCTGATTTTGGTGTTTTTGAGTACTGGTAGCCAAACTTTGTTTACTTTCAAGGTTTCTTCTGTTGAAATTGTCCAGGTGTTTGTGAATTTCAATGGCTTCCCTGTGCATTCTGACCCAATAGTTGTTGGCATGGTCCAGAATTTCAGTGTTTTCAAATAGCATTTTGTGCCCGGGTTGGTTTATAACGTGTTCTGCTACTGCTAATTTTTCAGGCTGGCCCAGTCTTCAGTGTCTCTTGTGTTCCTTCATTCACATTTGAACACTGCGCTTTGTGGTCCCTATGTAATAATAAATAATAATAATAATTTATACCCCGCCCCTCTGCAAAGCAATCGGCAAAGCAAATGTAGATTTGTCCACAGCTGTGTAGTTTGCAATGACCAGGACATCCAAGAATGGCAATGTTCCTTCCTTTTCTTTTCCCATTGGGAATTAGATATTTGGGTAGATGTTGTTCAGATGGTTCAAAAACACAGTCAACTCTTCTTCTCTGTGGCTCCAAATGGTGAATGGAATTTCACAATCAAAAAATAAAAGGAAGGAACATTGTCATTCTTGGATGTCCTGGTCATCCGCAAACCACACACCTCCATGCCACCATTCTCTGAAGATGCCAACCACAGATGCGTGCAAAACATCAGGAATACATTCTTCTAGAACATGGCCCCACAACTTGAAAACACACACAAAAAGCTATTCAGATTATTTGGAATGGGAGTGACCAACACCTTATTGTAAATTCTGCCCTCAAGATACTGCAACTGTCTCCCATTTCCATATCTCCCTCTACCTTGTATATATGAATGGCTGCTCCCTGAGTAGCATTACCGCCTTCCTGTTCTTGGCAGTACATTTCCCTATCCACAAAAATAGCAGCACATTTCCCTCTCCAGAAAAATAATCTGTTATTTCCTGTAAAGGCTTGTATCTGTCAGCAGGTGAGGTTTTGATTCCTACAGAGTACCAGCAGGACAGGTCTTTGACCTCACTCCCAAAGTGGCTCCCCCAAATGGACAACCTATTTTGGTGTTGTCCTCTGTAATGGTGACTCCACCAGTGACAGGCCCACCCCCCACTGAACTCCTGTTTTTATCTCCCAGCTTTCCAACTCCACAGCTGGGGATAATGGAACTGGCTGGCAAAGTCTGCTGAGTCATGGCCAGTGGTGGGTCTGAGTCTCCAAGGAGGTAGGATAGATGGATTTCCCCCCTAGAGTTCTCTAGGTAGAGCACAACCAGGTACTAATAGCAACAGCAGAAGTAGCTGGATGGAAAAATGGTACTTGCCTTTCATTGACTGTCCTGGGTAGATCTTCTTGGGGGCTTCCTCTCCTGGCAGAAGATGCTGGAATCATCCTGTTCCCCTAGTCATCCCTACTTCCCTGTCTTTTCGTTGACTGACAGGGAAGCTGGCAACTCAAATGAGCCCTTTCTGTACAGAACTGAACAAGATGATCCCATGAAGTTTGAGCCAAGAGGAGGAAAGCTTCCTGCTGTGCATAAGAACTTTGCTCCCCACCCAGCCATCTTTTCTAGACTTTTGGGGTGACTTCCCCTGGTGTCTCTTCCACTGACAGTGCAACCAAGCCAATAATAACAGACTCCTTGCTGGCTGTTTGGTAAGATGCAGAGTGCTCCCCCCTTCCCCAAATATAATAAACTATACCAGCCTCCTACATAATGGCAAGCACAAGGTGGAAATCTCTTCCACACCTTAGCCTGGGCCTTTATTATTACATTTAGCTGCCAGCGTTCCTTGGCAAACAGTTCTAACACGTCTCTGGTGGCCCTTGGGCATCACACAATTTGTTATTCTAAATGTATTCTTTATGGGCTTCTAGCATCTCTCTTAAAGGATACATCCTTTTCTCCTTTGGTGACAGGTAAAGGGAGGAGGATGGAGGTTTAGAACAGTTTCGGCACTGTTGGCAGGCAAGAGCAGTCTGCAGATTGTGATTGTGTTGTGTTTGTGACTATGAGGACTAGAAACAAGGGGCAAAATGGAAAACACTGCCAGACCAGAGTATCCATAGGTGACTGTCAGGGCTGTAATGTCCCAGAAAGCCCCACTGCTGTGCTGATTCCTGCTGGATGTGTAACTGCTTGTCACAGAAGACACATGGAGTGTCTGTGCCCTGTTTGGAAGGAAAAATAGCACTTTTTTTGTTTTCTTAGACCACCCACAGTAAATTCAGTAACATCAGCAGCAGTGGGGGATGCAGCCCCTGCTGAATTTCAAAGGGGTGCCAATTAGCCCTGTGATCCCCAGAAATTGCTCAATTCTGTTCTAAGCTTAAATATAACCTTCTCCATCCTAGTGCTTTCCAGATGTGTGGGATCACATTACCAGCTGGAATAATGGAGGTCATGAGGTGGGAGAAGTTGCTCTGAAACAGTGGTTGTTGTCCATCCAGATGTTTTGCACTTCAGCTCCCAGGGTCCCTGGCCATTGGTTATACTAGGTGATTTTGGGGGAGTTGAAATCCAAATCACCAGGAGAACAAAAGGCTGAGAGCCAACAGTTTAATGCATCTTCTGTTGGCATGCAAAGGGAGGCAACCAGAGTCAAAGGACACTTAACCTGGTCTGGAATGGTGTGACTGAAGATGTGTTTGAAATCTGACCTTCTGGTAGAGTTGTCAAACTTCTGAAGGTGCTATTCTAAATTCTTAGTCTGATGGATGAAGGTCAAAAAGAGAAAGAAGGAAAAGTAAGAAAAGAAGAAAATAATGGGTTATGACATGATTTGCTAAAGACTCAATGCCACCAGTGTAATCCTTGGAGCAATTGACTCCAGGGAAAGAGTTGAGTTCTTTTTATAAAAGAGAAAAACATGTCAGTGAGTCTGTCCCTTGAGTTCTTTGTGGCTCAGGTTTTGTCTACTTTACCAGAGACTGTCACTAAGACCTTTCCTGCAAAGGTTCTGTTAGGAAGATGACAGGTGAAAGGTAGGTGAAAAGGAAGACTAATCAAAAATACTATCAGCACCTCACTTCTTAGAGCTCATCTTTGTTAGGATCTTATACCTTCCTATCATCCTGATTTTAAATAGCATTAGGCTGCTGACATACTGCAGAATTAATGCACTTTGACACCACTTTAACTGCCATGGCTCATTTCTATGGAATCCTAGGATCTGTAGTTTGTTTTGATACCATAGCTCTCTGAATAGCTCACAAAACTACAAATACCAGAATTCCATAGCATTGAGGCATGGCAGTTAAAATGGTGTCTTCTTGTTAACTGCCTTCGCGTCAGTTTCGACCCATGGCAACCTTATGGATGAGGCATCTCCAAGCCCCCCTGTCCTCTACTGCTCTGCCCAGCTCCTGCAAACTCTTATTCATGGTATCTTTAATAAAGTCCATCCATCTAGCACAAGGGTAGGTAACCTAAGGCCTGGGGGCCGGATGCAGCCCTCCTGCCGCCACCCCCACCGCCCGCCATGATGATATTGATTATTGTTGTTATTACTTGTTCTTGGGGTTTTCTTGGCAAAATCTCCACAGCGGTTTTGCCATGGCTTTTCTGGGGCTGAGAGAGTGAGCATGCATATTTTTTATTTTTTAAATTAATTAATTATTTTTATTTTTTTATTTTTTATTTTTGGTGCTTCATCCCCCCAATTGTCTGAGGGATAGCAACCCGGGCCCCGGCTCAAAAAGTTTGCCTACCCCTGATCTAGCATGTGGCCTTTCTCTCTTTCTACTTCCCTCCACCTTTCCTAACATTATTGTCTTTTCCAACGATTCATGCCTTCTCATGATGTGTCCAAAGTACGACAATCTAAGTCTTGTCATCTTGGCTTCTAGGGAGATCTCTGGCTTGATCTGTTCTGGGACCCATTTGTTTGTCCTTTTGGCTGTCCATGGGATCTTCAGCACTCTTCTCCAGCACCACATTCTCTCAAATGCATTGATTTCCCTCCTATCTTCTTTCTTAACTGTCCAGTTCTCACATCCATACATGCTAATAGGGAATACAATGGCTTGTATGATTCTAACTTTTGTGCTGAGTTGTATGTCTTTGCATTTTAGGACCTTTTCTAGTTCTCTCATAGCTGCCCTCCCCATTCTTAATCTTCGCCTGATTTCCTGGCTGCAGTCCCTGTTCCAATCAATGTTTGATCCCAGATATGACAACTCTTTTACTATTTCTATTTTCCCATTGTCTAGTTGGAATGTGTGTAAGTTCTCTGCAGTCATCCCCCCCCCCCTTTATGTTCAGCATTAAGCCTGCCTTTGCACTTTCTTCTTGGATCTTCCTTAGTAATTGTTCCAGGTCTGTGAGGTTTTCTGCTGGTATTATGGTGTTGTCAGCATATCTCAGATTGTTGATATGTCTTCCTCCTATTTTCACTCCCCCCTCTTCCATGTCCAAATCTGCTTTCCTTACAATATGTTCTGCATATAAGTTGAATAGGTAGGGTGATAGGATGCAGCCCTGTCTGACTTCTTTGCCAATTGGGAACCATTCTATTTCTCCATGTTCTGTTTCAACAGTAGCCTCTTGTCCCGAGTACAGATTCCTCATTAGGTGTTAGATTTCATTAATTCTGCAGTGTAGATGCAGCCTAGTCTGACCCATGTGGACCTTTCAGCATTAGAGACTTTAAATTCAAGGCCTGCACATCATGGCTTAATTACTTTTTTCATGTCAATATCTCCTGTCCATAACTTATAATTATGACACTTGAAACATTGGCATTGTAATTACCAAATGGGTTTGGGGCACTTTTTCCAACAGGTTAAGATGACTGTTATTATAATCTAATTTTGGTGCATTTCCCCCCTCCAAAACTCATGTAAGAACCAAAACAATGTTAGGAAGATTTCTAATTACCACGAAGCTACAGCTATAGGCTGACGGGCCCAAAACCACACCTGGTCATTCCCCACCCCCCCCACCCCTATAATTTGGGAGTCATAAAGGGAAATCTATATTTATATAGTGTATGGAGGCTACATTCAGAGGAAGAAACTGGCAAAGCCCCCTCTGAATATTCCTTGCCTAAAAGAATCTTATGGAATTCATGGGGTCACTGTAAGTCAAAGATGACTTGAAGGCACATATACATCACTCACACACACACACAAACATGAAATTCATCTCTCTTGGGAGCTGAACCTTTGTAGACCTCATAGTGTGATCCCACTTTTGGAAGACTACACACACTTGTATGTTGGAAAATGTAACAGATAGTACTGGATACTCAAGGAGAGTAGCAGTTGGAAAGGAAGCTGAAAAAACAATCAGTCCCATGAGTATAGGCATGCAATGGCTGCTAACTGTAACACAGTATCCTTCGTGCATCATGCCTCATCCCAACAAAGAACTTTATGAATACATTCAATTCCAGGGAGAATGTCATGTCATACCATGACCTACACTTAATTGTCTGTTCCAACTAGATCCATGAAACACTTATATAAGTGTTTACAAAGCTCCCATTAATTAGATGAGTTTTCTCTAGTTGGCATTAACTATTGAACTTTATATCTCTGAATTCAGATAGGAGACAGTAGCAGCAGAGAATGAGAGATAATTCTTATAAACTTGTACATATACACATCTTAACACATGCATTATAGTCTATATGGATATCGTTTCCCTCCTTCCTATCTGTTTTGTTGGTGAGAATCTTTACAATGTGAAAGTCTAGGAAATCTTCACATAGAGGGAGAAAATATCTCTCTGGAAATCTCCTGTGATTTGAAAAAAAAACCCTAAATTTTGTCACAAATCTGAACATCGATATGGAGAACAGTAATGAGATTCCCCACCCCCCCCCCACCCCCATGGCATTTAAAGCACACAAATTTCATGCAGAAGAAAATTTGGTACATAAAAGATGGTAATATTGAAAACTATTGAGCACTACCAAGTCTGTTTTTGTTTTGTTTTTTGTTTTGTTTTTTACATGCATGACAGAAGGTGCTTTAAAACAACCTCAGAAAACAGATAAGGAAGCAAGAAGATGTGTGTTCTATAATGACATATTGCTCTTCAGCATTGCACATGATAGTGATGCAGACATTCATTGAGCTGTAGACAAGTCCAGACTTTACACTGGAGAATGTCAGTTCATTATCTTGGAATTATGCAAAATTCATATGGTTTCTTGATATGTATGGCACAAACTCTGCCTTTCTATTTCAATCATAGCCATTCCATAGTGTAAGAGGTGACTTGAAACAGCTGTGGAGTGGAAAGAAGAGTCCTTGAAAGATGACAGGCCCACTTATACCTTTTGGAACAATATACAGAGGGCCCTGCTCTCCTCATCACTTTGAGGGATCAAAACATAAGTAGAGCCATGCTTGACAAAACCAAGGTCTACCTTAAGCTCTGGACTATAAGCTCATGTCCTTCACTGTAAGGAAATGCAAATGTTCTTGACAGCTGATACTGCCTTCGTCTTTCTGAGTAACTCTGCTTATCCCTTCCAATTCTCCTTAATTACTTAAGAAATTATGACCAAAGTGGCAGCCTTCACTTCAAATTTACTGGCTTCTGCCAGCTTGTTATAACTGGTGCAATGCAAAGGTTTGATTCCTTTGAATTACAGTTTATTGCTTACCTCCTTAGACATACTGATGTACACTGAACAAATTTTGACAGAGTGGTGGTGGAAATCATAGGCATCTTCTACAGAACATGGTTTCTTTGACGTACGAAACTGAAGAAATGGTGAAAAATGGGAGTCTGAAAAGTGATTTACTACTGCCCATGTGTATCAGAACTACAGCTCTCAGAATTCCCAGACAGCATGGCCACTGGTACTACTGGATTCTGATGGATTCTACGAGTTGTAATCCAAAAGGATAACTTTTTTGGGAAAAAATTATGGAAGTTCTGCCATCTCCTAATGTGTTTCAGGGCCCAGGTTAGTTATTACCCTTTAAAAGCCTACATCTTTTTGGTTCAGAATATTTGAAGATCTCACTTGCTTCTGTTAATATGTTGTGATCTGGTGGGAGAAAGGTTGCTTAGATTCAAACAACCATCTGAGCTTCAACTGATGGGATCTCTCGATGGGTCTTTTTCATTGATATAAAATGATACAAAATGTGGGCTGTACTTTTAATGTAAGCCGCCTTGATAGCTTTGGCTAAAGGCGGGATATAAATAAATTATTATTATTATTATTATTATTATTGATGGTGCCTACAGTATGAAACTCTCTTCTTACAGAAACTCATTTATCTCCCTCTTTCCCATTTTTTTCACTAGCTTGTGAAGACTATCTTGCATGTTCAAGATGGGCATTCCATGTGGGTAAAAAGGATACCCTCAGAATTGTAGGTTTTTGTTTTATCCTGTTTCTTTAAGTTGTTTCTGTCTTTTTAACTTAAGAGAATGATTTTTATTATTTCATTTTTAGTTTCAAGATACATTCAGCACCCTGAATTTAATGGTGAGACTATGGCTGCTGCCACACTGCAGAATTAATGCAGTTTCACACTGCTTTAACTGTCATGGCTCCATCCTATGGAATCCTGGAATTTGTAGTTTGCTATGGCACCAGAGCTCTCTGACAGAGAAGGCTAAATTTCTCACAAAACAACAAATCCCAGAATTCCATAGCATTGACCCATGGCAGTTAAAGCACTGTCAAACTACATTAATACTGTTAGGTAGATGCAGCCCAAAAACTTGGAACTGGATTCACTGTCTCCACTTGCGTGCCCCCCATGCTTGTGTGTGGAAATTTCTACTGAAGACTACTCCGTAAGTTTCTACAATTTTAGCTGACAAAAAATAAATACATAGAGAGTAAGATGCCTAGTTTTTGGTAATATTTTGGAAGGTCCTTGTGGTCATGTACTATTCTTTCATGTTCATGGAACTGTATCAAGATGGTAGAATAACTTAGCTAAGTTTCTTTACAATGGAGATGGGTTGGGCGACTTCAAACATAGCATATGTGGGAGGAAGAATCCAATCTTCCGGCTCCTCTACTTCCCCACCTAAGCCTTTTCTTTTAGGTATTTTTCTCCCAGCAGGTTTTTTTTTTTATCAGTTATGGAACCCCGTCAGGAGAAAAATTGCTTTAATAAGGCAGTTTATTTATTATTTTTATGTATTTATATCATTTCACCCCACTTCTCAGGCAAAAAAGCTTTTGGGATAAGTTACACGACAGCTCGTGCCTCCAGGCTTACAGGCTTAAAAGGACAGAGGGGCAAGGAAGAAAGAGGAGGAAAAGAAGACATAGTTCATTGATCAGGGCTGATGGAATGCCCTCATTTCATATCATCTCCCCCTACTGCAGCCTATTAGAGGGGCTGCTGCTAGTAGTGGTGATATGGATGAAGGGAAGAGTTTGGCAACTCTTGTCCACCCAAATAGCACTCTGAATTTTAATGTTGTAAGCTGCCCTGATTGCTCTGCAGAGGGGCGGGATATAAATTATTATTATTATTATTATTATTATTATTAATAAATTGCCCTCATACCTGGTCACTTTCTATAGAATCAATAGTAGCAACACTGCCCAGTCTGGACTGCTTCTCTAAATGACTGCTTTGGGCCTGTTGCACTGACCAGTAGACCACTCTATAGCCACAGATCAGGACCTGACATCTCAGCCAGCAGCATCTAGAAACTAAAGGAAAAAGCATGTTAGATGATGCTCTCTCCAACTTTCATGGAATGAATATACCTCTTGAAAGCAGCAGACTTCCATCACCCTATGCACTGAATGTCCTGCTGGCTCAAGCCCATATCTGAAGCAGTTGATGCTGCCCCAATCCAAAATGACTGTGTGCCAAAGCTGATACACCAAAAACTCAAGTGTTGTGATGCTTTAGATGTAATTGACCAAAACTGATGTTTCATAAGAGGGGAGGAATCAGCAGGGCAAAAAAGGGTGCCAGGCCACCACCACCCCACTAATGCTGCATCAGTGCAGCAACCAACTACCATGCCCTGTCCTTTACTTTTCTGATCAGTTTTGGATGTCCAGATCCTGATCATGTTAACCAATGCAAACAATATCTTTTTCATAATTCGAGGATCAAGGCTTCTATCCTTGAAATAGACACAAAACTGAAGGATGTGGTCCACCAGGATGGGACTCGTTGTAAAGCCCCTTGATCTCCTCTCATGGAGGGCAACAAGAAGCCCCTTCCCTGCAGTGCCGGTCACTGTGTGGCTTGGGGACCTATTGTTGAAACCATGAAATAATGCGACCAGACACAGTATTGGGGTTAAACAAAGGCCATTTTTATTGATCTAAAACCTCTTTAAATGATTGAGGCCTGGGGCTGAGCAAAACAAAAAGGGGAGCAACCTGGTGAGGGTTTAACTTGAATTAATAACCTGGATATTACAGGGACCATTCAAGACACTGGACCCTATCCACAAAATGAGTTCAGAACCTTGGATATTTCTTTTAAAGTTCACACTAAAACCCAGAGGAGAATACCCTACATTGACATGGAAGATGCCAGCTATCAATGTGAGCAAACCAACTCATGGTGTCAGTCAGTCAGTCAACATGGGAGGAGAAAAAGAGTACAAAAGTTTGTTTGGCTGCATTCAACATATTTCTTTCCAAGCAACTGTCAAAAGTGATAGTTTAACTGGCATAGTATAAAATTCAAGGCTGGACAATTGAGGGAGAAAGAGACATGCATTTCACATTGAAAAATGTTGTGAAAGCCCAGACCTTGCAGCCAAGTTGAAATAAATTCAAGAGACTTTAAAAGTGACACAACCTCCCTGTTGGTACTGGTTAAAAAGCCAACTGAAGTACTGTCTTTATCAGTAGAGTAGCTTGAATGGGGGGAGGGTATGGGGGCAGAGAATTTGCCTTTCCAAGCTTTGACAACTCACTGGGGCATGACAATATTGCCTCCAAGCCTGAGCAAAGCATGAAACACACCACAGGATATGGTCACCTTGGTGGTATTAACTCCTGTAGATGGAAGAAGTGAATTGGCATGTGAAGAATGCAGAAGGTAATTTTCTTTACAAAAGACTACACTTTGTACCTACTTTAGGAATGGGCGCAGGGAACAGTCATTGACTAAAACAGAGATGGTGGAGCTAATTGCTATACAGATGTGGTAGAAGATGGGAATGTGATGTGCTTCACAGTGATTAATTCTGGATAAGAGGAGAAGATATAGCTTGTTCATGTAAGTGGAATGAAGTTTTGTTTCCTCTTCATGATATTTGTGCAAGGGGAAAGCAAAACCAGAAACCAAAAAACTCCTCGCCATATATAAAGTGTAGCAATTTGTACAGAGAAAAATATAGTTGTGTTACACTTCATGAGTCAGCGTGGCAAATTGGTTTGAGCATTGGACTACAACTTTGTAGACCAGGGATTACATTCTTGCTTGGCCATGGAAACCCACTAGGTGACTATGGGCAAGTCACACACTGTCAGCCTCAGAAACCCCCATTATATCACCCTGTCTATTCAACTTGCATAAAGAAAATATCATACACAAAGTAGGTCAAGACACAAAGGAAGGAGGAGTGAAGGAATGTCAACAATCTAGGCAAATGAAACCACAATAGGGTCTCCATTAGGGTCACCATAAGCCGGAAATGACTTTAAGGCACACCACCACCACAACAACAACCATCATAACAACATGTTTTGTGTGTTATGTTGAGTGCGTCTCTCTCACCTGTTAATCACCTTGGGATATTGTCCTCCTTCGTCCAAGCTGGCTAAAGCTGATGGAAATTGCAGCACATCAGCTGTGATGACACATTTCAATCTTGAGCAATTCTATTCCCATCAGGGCTCACATGGGCAGAAAAAAAATCATCTTCTCAAATTAAGGGTGTGTATATGTTCTTGCGATGCTGTTGAACATCAGCTCCCAGAATTCCTGAGCACTGGTTCTGTTAGTTGGGGTATTCTGGAAGTTGAAGTCCATTTGGGGAACCAAGTTTGGGAATCTGGGACTAATGGAACATGCTACAAGAGATGTTGCTAGTTATAGCAAAGTCCTCTCTCTCTCTTTGTGATTTGGTTAGCCAGTCAGTCAGTCAGTCTCTGGTCAGAATTCATGATGTATACTAATGTCAGTACCATTATGTAAGTGATTGATTTTCATGGAGATTGTACAATGGTGGAAGAATTATTATTATTATTATTATTATTATTATTATTTTGCCTTTCTCCCAAAATTGGGACTCAATGCAGCATACAATTTAAAATAAGAATACAACTAAAAACATACAAAAAGTGAAGAATAAAATGGAATTAAACTAACCACATTATTAAAAACAGTTAATCTACACTTAATTAAATGAAATTTAAAAGATTTTAAAAAATCTATTTAAAACAGTTGAGTTTAAAACAATATGCCCCTTCGGCCATTTTTAAAAACCTTTGTCTATTAAAACCTTTCAAAATAGAAGGCTTTGTGTTGTTGTTGTTTTGGTCTCTGGGTGGAAAGACAATGAGGGAGTTCCAGAGCATAGGGCTAGCCACCAAGAAGGCCCTCTCCCATGTCCCCACCAACTAATCTTGTGATGGTGGTGGGACAGAAAGAAGGGTCTCTTCTGATGATCTCATAGCAAAAAAGCAGCTTCATTTATATACCACTTTATATTGTGCTATGGGATGTCTAAGCGGTTTACAACTGTAAGCTCATTGCCCCCCAACAGTTAGGTACTCATTTTAGCAACCTCGGAAGGATGCAGGCCTGAGTCTAGCTTGAGCCCTGGCTAGTATTGAACTCACAACCTTGTGGTCTATGAGTGAATGGCTGCAGGACAGGCATTTAACCACTGCACCACCAGGGCTCATCTTATGGCCTAGGCTGGCTTGCACAGGGAGATCAACAAATAATGTAAAGAATAAAAACATTTGTTTTAGTAGTGTTACCTTATGTCATGGCCAGCTAGGCTGAGGACATGGAGGACTCAGAGGATGAGGAGGCTGAGCCAGGTTCCAGATTTGCTCTACCAGCTCAAGAGGAGTTGACTGAGCCTGGACCTAGCTCTGTTGTACCCACTGAAGCACAGCCCCTTCCTCAGCAGCCTAGCCTCCCCGCAGTAGAAAGCCTCCCCCCAGCAGAGGTTCCAGTCCTGGGAGATATAGAGGAGCAGGACGAGGAGGTACCTACCTTTAGACAGAGAAGGACAGAAAGGGTTTGCCTCTGGCGTTCTCTGAGATTATATGAGAAACGCTCAGCTGAGACCAAACAGCCGAGTTTCTCTGTCAGAATTTATCTGCGTTCTCTGGAGAAAGCATCTGACTCAGACTCCCTGGCTTCATAGACCTCAGATTGCCTTGAAACTCCTGACCTTTGGACTGGACTCAATGACCTGCTTGCTAGAACCCTTGAGCCTGGACTGGACTAGACTTACTGACTTGCTCTCTGGACTCTTGAACCCTTGATTTGCTCCTGATTTTGCTTCTTGGAACATTTGGACTGGTATTGTACTTTTTGAACTGCCTTTGTGTTTCAGACTTGCATTGGTGTACTGGCTCTTAGCAGTTACTCAGCTGCTTTCTCGGACTGTCTGAACTTGCAAATGCACCTTACCTACTATAAAGTATTGGGAAGTTGGTGTGGTGGATTGTACAGAAGAAACAGCTACTGGCGAGGCATGGTGTTCTCAGACACAGGTGGTGAGATAATACTGGAAGGGAGGCAGGCATGAATCAATCCTGTTCAAGGTTGTTCCTGTGAAAAGAATTTAGTTGTAACTACACAAAAGGGGTGGTATGGGGAACGAGATGAACAAATGTATGAGAATTAAGCCCGCCATCAATTGGAAATTGTGCATAGTTTAGTTAGGCAATGTTAACATTTCTTGTTTAGTTCTAACAGTGAAGTGTCTAGATTGGACCTATACTTAATGAATAAAATGGTTATTGAGTTCTAATTACTGAAGCCTTAATTTCTGAACTTGGTGTTCTTCTAGACTGGACACTGAATTGGACCAGTTAATTTTATACCCAGATATTTTACCACAATTATTAATGAACTGCAACTAAAAAGAGACTGACTGCTGCAGCTGTGTGTTGAGTAACATCAACAACAACAAATCAAATTCTAAGGGCTCCAAGCACAAATTGAATATTAAAGGAGACAATGGACATCTCTGCCTTGTACCCTATTTCAATGTTTTCAAAAAAGGGTGAGAAAAACTACTGGACATAATCTGTGCTCTTGGTGCTTAATATATCAATAAAAGAAAAGGTAAAGGTATTCCCCGTTGACAAGGTTGTCAAGTCGTGTCCAATCGTAGGGGGCAGTGCCGATCTCCATTACTAAGCCAAAGATCTAGTGTCTTCAGAGACTACTCTGTGGATCATGGGGCCAGCATGGTTGCACTGAACGCTGTTTACCTTCCCACCAAAGTGGGACCTATTTATTTACTTGTATTTGCATACTTTCGAACTGCTAGGTTGGCAGAAGCTGGGACTAGTGACAGGAGCTCATCCCATCACGTGGCACCTGGGCTGTGAACTGCCGATCTGCAATCAACAGAGTCAGTGTCTTAATCACTTGAGCCACTGCACCCCTATACACACACACACACACACACACACACACACACACACATATTTCAAAGGTATTTTAGGAAATTCAAAATTACCCAGCACTGTGAAAATAAACAACCAGTAAATTTTTATCAAAAGCCTTTCACAGCATTTAAAGAAGTTATGGCTGTCTGAGCAATTTTATCCAAGTTTGAAACAATCAAGTCCACAACTAATCAAATATTATCAGCTCCCTGCCTGTTTTTGATAAATCCTGCCTGGTCAGGACTTATCCAAGTTGAAATGACCTTTTGTAATCTGTTAGCTAAAATACTATTTATACCTTGCAAGTATTTTCAAAAATGAAATGCATTGTTTAAGAGATGGAGGGAACTCATCTCCTCTTAGAATGTCAATGAAAAGAATACAAATTTCAATCATAGAGGGAGGGTTCTGCCTTCCAGCTCTTCTTACACACCATTGGGCATATCTGTTATCTTATGTTAATTTTTGGACATATATATAAATGTGAACCAAGTGATGTCCATTTGAATAGAAGTATATATATATATATATATATATATATATATATATACATATACACACCGTATTTTCCGGCGTATAAGACGACCCACGTATAAGACGACCCCCCCCCCCCCATTTTCCCAGTCAAAATATAGAGTTTTAGCACCTCTATCTTCATTATCCTTATATCCGGCATATAAGACGACCCCCCCCCCACTTTAGCCACAGATTTTGCAGGTAAAAAAGTAGTCTTATATGCAGGAAAATAAGGTGTGTGTGTGTGTGTGTGTGTGTGTGTGTGTGTGTGTGTGTGTATATATATATATATATATATATATATATATATATATATATATATGGGCAGTGTTTTGCCAACAATTTCTGTAGTTAGAATTGTGTGGCAAATATTGTCTCAATTGCACATACTCATGCCAAATTGTAGGGGACCATTTTAATGGAAGGTGTTGGCTAATAATGGGATTGTTACCTTAAAGCTGGATCCTTGATGTTGATGATGAGGTTTTTGCCTTGCTCAGTTTTTCAAAAGCAGTTTAAATTAACTTTATCAACTAAATGACAATATCTACAACTGAAACATTTGTTCCAATCCAGATTTGGCCCTGCAACTTTAAGTGCATCCAAGGTTCCCTTAATATTAGAGACATTAATTGAGGCCAACCAAGTATTCCAACCAACAACACACACATCTGTTATGTGTAATATGACATGAGTAGTTTATAGCAAGAATGGAATAGAGAAATGGAATATCTAGTTCTGACTAATTAATACTAATATGGCTAGAGATATCTGACAACATCTTGTACAGCAGGCTCTTTCAGGTATATTGGTCACCACAATGTCTATTTGAGAAAGGGCTTTCTAAATCAGCACATTGTTGCTTTTGTTTTCCTGCTAATGCTTTTGTTTTGGAGTTGTTTCATAGTAGTATAATCAGCACTTTGAATTGTGCCTGGAAACACACTGTGATATCCTCGGATATCACAGTGGCATTCAATAGATTAAATGAAAATAGTTTAAAACAATAACAGTTTAGGAGGCTAAAGGAGCATGCAACAGTTTAACACATAAAAGAAGACAGTTTAAAATGAGTTTAAGCCCTTTTGAACAATGTAAAAACCACCCATATGTGAACATTTGAATGGATCAATTAGGCATCGAAAGCCTTAATAAAGAGTTACATTTTTACTTGATGCTGGGATTACTCAGACCTAGGAACACATAGATTTTTTTTGTCCAATATAGCATCCTCAGAATGCCTTGCAAGCAAAAATAATAAACGGACAAACAATTTGACATGCTAACTGATGGACAATTGCTGATTCCAAAATTAGATATCGTGGATTGTGAGGACTACACCTTGTGGGACTCACAGGTGGACAAATGAGAAAGGTATTGGTGGAGAGTTGTGAGCTTGTCCTTCTAGGTTTGTGGTTTGCACATGGGTCCTGTGAAAAGGTAGTTAAGGGATACAAAGGTCTCCATTTGATACAAGTAAACCAAGCTAGTGGCATAAACAATACCAGATGAATGTGTGCTTCAGCACTATAGTTAAGAAGCCAAAAGCTTTCTCCCAAGCACTGAATATCTTGGTTGTGAGTATCCAACTGGAAATGTCCTTTATATTACTCTTTGAGGCATGGGAAAAAGTGCCACATTCAGGACAATAGCTACTCATGACCCCTTACTAATACTTACAGCTGCCAAGCATGTTCAGTCAGTGTGGACACTGTAACTCATGGGGGCTCTGGCCAAAATCCTGTTCAGTGGTTGTGTGGCATAAACATTCACCAGCATAGCTAGGCTGAAATGGACCACTGTGCAAATGTCTGGCCAGTACTTGCAGGGTTGTGTGTAGTTGAGGCTTGGTTGTCTGTGCAGCGATCACTCTTGTGCAAGATTCTAAATAGCAATCACTGGTGCGACAATTAAATTAGAATAAGGATACTTGCACAACCCTGATTAGGATACTGCCCTTACACAGTATCCTACAAAGCATTTTTCTTGCGCAACAGCATTTACATCAGTGGAAGAAACTATGGGATTCCTGGCATTATGTTGAACTGGTTAATACCCCATCACCTTGCCATTAGCATGAAACATCGCCAAGCCTCATCTTCTTACAGTTTTCTCACAGGTCCTAATGTTCACTAATATTAGCATACAAGTGTACCTTCCTGTATTTTCCCATAGAACATAATAATTCTGAGTGTTGATCACGGCTGGTGCTTAGATTTTGCCTCTTCATGCCACCAAGAGTCAGGAACAGGGAATGCATGAAGGATAGCCATTGTCTTAAGTCAGAGGTGAAAAACTATTGGCCCACCAGATGTTTTGACCTTTGACACCCAGCAGTACCAGGCAGCATGGACAATGGTAAGTGACTGTGAGAGTCCTGCTTCATGAATAATGTGGAAAAGGGATCAACAAACGATAGATATATATTCACCAAACTACTTCAATAACAGCAAATCAGCCTCACCAAGACTAATGCGTTAATATCAGGAATGGAAGCATTTGTCATTTTTTAAAATATTTGTCAATCTGTCAGTTTTAGTTTTTCTCCATGCCTTCTTTTCTGATCTTACTCTTTTTCTACCTTGTTTCCACATTACTTTATTTATTTATTTTTTTAAAGTCCATACAAATCCTCATATGCCTTTGTGCTCTATTTTTCATAATACATTTTTTTCTTGCAGGCAGTTCTCCCCATTTCATTTGTTTTGCTTAACATAGACATATTTTGCTTAGCATAGGCATTTGATTGCTCTTGTCCCCCTAATATACTTAAGAAAAAGTTTCATCAGCTTCAGTCAATGGCAGGAAGGTGCTATCCTGGCATGCCTTCACAACCAATCAATGGGAGTTTGCAGACACCATCTGGCTGTCAATACATAATACACAGTATTGTGAAAGGAGGTACTGGATACCTCCTTGAGCAATGTCCACAAATGTACTTTTGCTGGTGTTGCTCCCAGGAACAAAGTTTTCTCACTAATTTCAGCCTTCTTTGACTAACTGTTTCAACTTTTCAAGGTGGTTCAGTGCAACTAGCTTTCCTTGGATTGGAATCTTGCTACTTCCTTCTGTGTATCTCAGCATTATGCTAATAAGATATTAATGACTTACCCAGTCATTAGTCAGTCATTTAGAACACTACAGTGGCCCCTCCACATTTCCTGGGGTTAGGGGTGAAGGATTCCTGTGAATGTGGAAAAACCACAAATTAAAAAAAAACAAAAACAAAGAAATCCCACTATTCTTTTTACTTGAGAGAACACCTCTCTAGGAATCTCTAGGTTCTCCAGTGCAACTCTATGTCAACATCTGCCAGAAGATGATCACAGACCTATAGAAATGTTTTCTCTAGGAACTTCTAGGTTCCCCAGCACAGCTCTATGGTCAACTTCCAGCCGAGTTGCACTGGAGGACCCAGAGATTCCTAAAGAGAACATATTAATCAAAACCGCAAATAATCAAATCCGCAAAAGTCAAAACCACAAATGTGAAGGGTCAACTGTATAACAATATTATCATATAATACACTGGGGGGTGGTGGTGGTGGTGGGGAAGATAGTAATCAGATCCAAAAGTGATAGTTATTTAAATATACAACAACCCCGTAAGAATTTTGTTGATTTCTTGCCAATATTCCCCCAACCCCACCAAACGTCTTCCAGGCTTTGGTTATTTTGGTATGTCAGGAAGTTTGTCCATTTAGCATTGCTCTTTGCTAATGTGTAGTTAATTACATAATGGAAAATGCTTTTAAACCACTCCAAGGGTTACATAGTTGTTTAATTGCATGACTTCCTAATGGACTCAGTGTTGGATTTAATATTCTGCTTTTTTAAAAAAATTACTGTCATGTGTTAGAAGAAAAAGAGACCTCTAATAGCTTGTACTAAAAATGGCACTAGATCATGTTGAAGCCCATTGATTTCTTCATATATATTATTAACAGTGGTTAATAAAAGATGCAACATTGACACCATTGAGACCATTATGCAGTTAATGTTAAATGGAAAAAAAAGGGCTGAGATTAAAGAAACAGGACCCAGAGACTTTCTTTTGGTCAAAATCATACAAAAAGGATCTTCCTTGAACTCAGCAGGGCTGTTGGCTTACTCTTCTGTTTCTTATTAGTTTGATTTATATCCCACCTTCTTCCCCAAACTGGGACTCATAATAAGATTACAACTTGGTTAAAATCCCATCACCACCACTGCACATTGGCTACCACTGAATCAAAAACTGTTATAGATTAAAAATGCAGAGGGGAAATTTTAAAACACACTTATGCACATTACAATATTAAAATGCAATTGAATTAAAAGCAATTTAGTACTATATTGTGATATATATATATATATATATATATATATATATATATACTTTTTAAAGAAAGTATATTCAGTATGAACCACTGCAGCATCCCTGCAAAAAAAGAAGAGGACTCAAAGACTATCTGGGAGCAATGGCGTCACTAGGGCTGGTGTTACCAGGTGCAATACCCCCTTGACATCCTCCCATTACTACACCATACAGAATCCTCAGTAATGTTTTTTGTACTACTGTTACTCATAAATCATAATTCCAATATATCACTGAATCTAATGGTAATAGTTGTGATGATAGTAAAACTAAAATTATACCCTTAAATTACAATATTATATGCATAGCCTAAAGGTATTTACATATGTATGGTTTCGTGTGGTTAAAGTGAACATTTGGTAAAATGTGATGTTTTTAAATAAAATTTATAAAGAATTAAAATTATTTTTAATAAAAATGAAAATTTTTGAAAATTCTGAAATTTTAATTTTTTAAAATAATAATAATAATAATTATAATTATCTGGGTTCTCTCTTTTCTCCTCTCACTGAGCCTCACTCTACTCACCCATCTCTTACAGCATTTTAAACAGAAACAGGAAACCTCTTCCTTCACCCAGGAGCTCCTTCACCATCACTGTTTGAGTTGTTTCTGCAGAACTGAGGGCTAGCCAGCAGTCTTCAACATGTTCTCCAGATGGGTTGGGTTAGTCTCTGTGGTGCCAAATATAAGTGGGACTACTGCAGTGCTGGGGTGGCTGTCAAATAGCGCGAGGGCCTGTCCTTCTGCTGCTTGTATGAAACAAATCCTCATCTGCTGATAGACACTGCCTTGTCAAGTTAAACAACTGTCAGCAAAGGGAGGGAGGCAATGCCACTCAGGGACAGGGTGTTGGGAGATGTGGAATTGGGAGATGGTTGCACTATCCTGGGTGTAGAGTTTATGATAGGGTGTTAGGGGGGATGCAGACTGGCACTTTAGGCCAGCCTGGGGGTGGGATTGGGACAGGGCGACCACACAGAGGCCACCCTGACTCCGCTCCAATGCCAGGTGCCCGACGGCACAGCGCACGGCATCAGGGCACCCTCTTGGAGTAGCATGCAGATGCGCTGCACCAAAGGGGAGCAAAAAAGTCACCACCCTGGCTCTAAGGGCGGCTTTTTGCTGCCCTCAAAAGGAGCGGCATTTCCCGCTCTTTTGGGGGTGGTAAAAAGGAGGATCGGGGCCATGGCATGTGGTTGCCGTGGCCCTGATCCGCCGCTCCCAGGGGTGGCACAGAGCCACCCCTTATGGGCCATATGCATCAGCCCTTAGTCATCGCCAAACTGTCTCTCACCCTAGGTCAGGGGTAGGCAACCTTTCCCCTTTAAGGGCTGAGGGACTTCAACTCCCAGACTCCCAGGAGCTATTGGCCAACATGGGACTATTGGCCAACATGGCTGAGGCTTCTGGGAGCTGAAGTCCCTCGGCCCTTAAAGGGGAAAGGTTGCCTACCCCTGCCCTAGGTAATCTGGATAGCCAAGGAAACAACCTTCCTGGAGTGAAAATCCTTCTGCTTAATACCAGGTCAGTGACTAGTAGAACCACCACCATTCAGGACTTGATCCTGGATGAACATGTTGACCTGGCCTGTATTACAGATACATGCTTGGATGAGTGTGTGTGTTTGCCCACCACAATTCTCTGAGCAGCATCAGGCAAGACCTGATGAGTGGGGAGGTGGAGTTGCAGTGGTGTGTCAGGATAATATGTCCCTGACAGGCACCTTATCCCCCAGTGTGCTGGGTTTGAGTGTGTTTATTTAAAAGTTGGCAGTCAGGACAAATTAGGGATTCTTTTGGTGTACTGCTGCTCAATGGTCTCCCTTCCTGAGCTAGGCAGGGTGGTCTCAAGAGTGGTGTTGGAGACTCCATGGTTTATGCTGGTGGGAGAACTTGAACATCCATGCTGAGGCTACCCTATCAGAAGTGGCTCAGGATTTCATGTCCTCCATGATAACCATGGTTCTGTCCCAAATGTTATCTGGCCCCACTCATGCTTTTAGACACACTCCAGATTTTGTTTTCAGCACAGGAGGGGATTATGGTGATCTTTGAATGGAGGAGCTTTCTACTGTTCCGTTGTCATGGACATACCATTTATTGCTAAGTTTAGATATGTTGGGACTCATAACCTCTGCAGAGGTGGGAGACTCATTCAGATGGTCCACCCCAGGAGGCTTATGGATCTGGATGGATTCCTGATGGCTCTTGGGGAGTTTCCTGCTGCAGGGCAAGTGATTCTGTATAAGCCCTAGTTGAGCTCTGGAATGACCTGGGCAGTTGTCATGATCATTCTTAAGTGTGTCTCATCTCACAGAGTGGAGGACTGTATTTGAAGGACTGAGGGCCGGCCTGGAGGCAGAGATGGGGAGGGGCAGCCGCATGCTGGCCGCCCCAACCCCAGCCCGACAACGTTCTGATGCCACACACCAATACACACAGTGTGCAGCATCAGGAAGTCATCCTGGCACAGCGTCGTGACGCGCTGCACCGGAAGGGGTGCTAAAGTGCCGTGTGCAAGCTCTTAGGGTGCCCTTTTGCTGTCCCTGAAAGGAGCGGCATTTTGCTGCTCTTTCAGGGGCAGCAAAAGGGAGGATCAGGGCCACAGCGTGGGGTAGCCATGGCCCCAATCTGCACCTAGCAGGGGTGGCCCAGAGCCGCCATCTGCAGCCCCCCTATATCTCCTTGTATGAGCCCATTAGGGTTTTAAGATCATCTGGCCCTCCTCTCTGCCCCACCATATTCCCAGGCTTGTTTGGTGGGAACAAGGGAGAGGGCCTTCTTGGTGGCTGCTCTCAGACTTTGGAACTACCTCCCCAGAAAGGCCAAGATGTCAGTCCTTGCTGTTTTTCTGGTGGCAAGTTAAACCATTTTTGTGCCACCAGGCCTTTACAAATGGTTGAAGTTTGGGTTCTTTATTATGTGGGCTGCTGTTTATCAAAATTTTGAAGGATATGTATGTAGTTTGTTTTGTTGCTTTTAATGCATTTTAATATTTTAATTGTTTTAATATGTACTGTTTTAAGTGCTTTTATCTTTTTAATTGTATTTAGTTATTTAATGAGTGATGTGTTTTAATACTGTACTAGTTTAGCTCTATTTTAATTCTTACGTTTGTATGTTTTTAATTCTATTGTTCTTTTAATTTGTAAAGTGCTTTGTGTCCCAGTTTTTTGGGAAAAAGTGGGATATAAATAAACATCATCTTCATCATCTTCATGCTTAATAGAGTTGGGCAATACATTTCTTTCATTTTGGTTGACCAGAGTGACATGAATTTTCACCTTCTGGAACCAAATGTGCATGGATATGCAAAAGACATACAATTAAAACATGTGCTCAAAACAATACACAGGGATTTCTATACAGGGTGAAAGAAGCAAGAGACTCATAACTGATATGTGTCGAAATCAGAATGACCTTCAAAATACAAATAGTACTTTTGTTGATTTTCCGATGCCTAGCTGTGGGTTGAGGAAAATAGAGATGGATTCCTACCTCTCTCCTGCCATTCCACATGTGAGAGGAGTGAAAAGAATAAGTAGCAAAAATAAAAGATCCAGGGGAATATAGGTTAAGATCCTATATGGCCATGAGTAATGCAAAGGTTATGCATGCAGAACTCTGCTATGGCTCCCCTGTCACCACTTTCTGGACTCAATGTGTTGTTTTGACTAACAGCCATCCCATGACTGGTGGAGAGCAGATGATCAGAGGAACATCTGGCTGTGGGAACAAACTGAGGACATCATCTGCCAAGATCCACTGAAGAGCATCTGGAGGTCTCAGCAGATAATGTCATTGGTCTGCATATAGCTATGGGGGACATAGCCAGATATGCCTCTGTTCCAGTCCACCTTTCATCAGCATCAGGGCGAATCTATCAGAAGGACACAAATGAGCCAGGAAAGGGATGGGGGGCTTTGGTCATTGCATTGAAAGGAAGAGAATACCAACCTCTGCAATGACCTCAAAAGTACATCCACAAGCGTAAGGTGGAATTATGTTTATGTATGTCACTAACAGGATGCCAGCCATCATCATGTTTGGCTCATGCTAAAACAACTCCAAAGTTAGGGTTAGTTGAAAATTCCTGAGAAGATCATTTCACAAATGAAGGTGCAACCTTTGAAGAATGTGAATGAAATAGTATTTTAATGGAACAAACCATTGGTCCTTCTGGTACTGGATCATCCTGCTAACTTTCCAACTTATTATCTCTGTCCCAGTCAAATTGTAGCAGGTTGCAGCAGGGTACAAAGGATAATGACCATTAAAACAAAGATAAAAGGCAGGGTTTGGGGAGAATTAGCACACATGTACACACACTTTAAGATTAGGGTGAGCTTTGCTCTTAGAGGGATTAAAGTGATCCTCTCCATTTTGTCCTTTGATCTCCTCCTGTTTATCACTGAAGAATCTTTAAAGTCAGCATCGCTAAAGACTATTGGTGTTCCAGATGGCTCCTGAGTTATGCATTATGGACTGGAAAGAAACCTGAGATGGAAATTTTGAGGACTGCAAAACTCCATAGTGAGGTGTCATGCCTGTAAAGGATTCTCATCTCATTAGGTGGATATGAGAGAGGAAGAGGAAAGAGAGAAAAATAGCAGACAGTTTAGTGACAGTAATTGTTTTCTGCTTGGCTTGTGTGGTTTAGTGAGAAGGTGGTATCTTATAAGGGTGTTTGGCTGCATGCCACAGAGCTGTCAGCCAAAATAAAATTCAGTGAAGGGGAGACTTGGGTTGTGTCTTGTGTGACTTTTGCTTACTTATTTCACTTTTAGCCAGTGTAGTTTTTGGAGGTTTGGGACAATGAAAACTAATACAGAGTGAGATCTTAGAAGTAACTCTGTAAAGATAGTGTGTTGTTGTTTTTGTTGTTGTGTGCCTCCAAGTTGTTTCCAACTTATGGAGACCCTAAGGTGAACCTGTCATAGGGTTTTCTTGGCAGGATTTGTTCAGAGGGGGTTTGCCATTGCCATCATCTGAGGCTGAGAAAGTGTGACTTGCCTCAGGTGGCACAAAAGAGCCCTGGTGGTGCAGTGGTTAAATGTCTGTACTGAAGCCACTCACTCACAAACCACAAGGTTGTGAGTTTGATACCAGCCAGGGGCTCAGGGTCAACCCAGCCTTGCATCCTTTCAAGGTCGCTCAAATGAGTACCCAGCTTGTTGGGGACAATTGCTTTCCACATTATAAACCACTTAGGGAGTGCTTAGGTGCACTGATAAGTGGTATAGAAATGTACTTGCTGTTGCTATTGCTTGCTAAGGTCACCAAGTGGGTTTCATGGCTCAGTGGGGATTTGAACCCTGTTCTCCAGAATCATAGTTCAACACTCAAACCAATACACCACACTAAATAGTGGGACAGAAGTGGGATTGTAACTGTAATTGCCGGATCCTGCCACACATGGCTAGGCAGTAGGTATCCATTAGTTAATCTATGCTTCTGTGGCTGCTTTTAATGAATGGGGAAATCCCATGAATAGGTGTCAATCCCGCAGCTTTCCCCTTGTTGAAATATGTGCCATAGGTAATTGCAGGGTAATTGAGAGAGAAGGGAACGTAAACCTATTTCACTGCGCACACATCCCATTCCCAATGAAGTCAAGACTTTTATTCCTGAGGAAACATTCATGTCATCTTGATAGGAGAAAGGGGATTTAAACCGGTTTCACTGCACACACCCCACTCCCAATGAAGGCTAGACTACTTACTTACTTAATCTTGGATAGCTGATGAGTAAACGGAATGGTAGGGCAATAAGATGCATCGACAACCTGTTATCAATTTGCAATTGCATGGTAATGTGAAAAGTATAGTTGCTGTTTCGGGTGTTTAAAAAGCTACAACTATATCAGGAGGGAAGCTTTGTGCTATAATCTCCTAACTCACAGTAATAGTGAGTTACTAGTAATAAATTCTCTTTTGGAGCAATAATGAAAGTATATGTTACATGACCACGGTAACTGAAGGAGTTATAACTTCAGCCATTTTGTAGTGCCCATTTTACTACTACTACTGCTACAAATAATAATAATAATAATAATAATAATAATAATAATTTATTTCTTACTCACCTCTTTGCAAGGCAGGGCTCGACGTAATTAAAACACAGAAACCATTTTAACATGTTAAGTTAAAACCCATAAAACTAGGACCTATTAAAATCATCCAACATAAAATTAAAAAAAATATACCAGTTTAAAATTCATAGTTTAAAATTGATTGGGTAGGCCTGCTGGAAGAGATAGGTCTTTAAGACTGTTTTTAAATTCAGCCAGCACATGCAGCTGCCATATCTCTCCTTGGCAGGTCATTTCACAATCTAGGAGCACCCAATGAAAAGGTCCTGTGGGTGACAATTGCCAGTCAAATCCTGGCTGGATGAAGTAAATGTTCCCCGGAGGACCTGAGTGTACAGTGCAGATTATACAGGAGGTGATCCTATAGGT
Organism: Phrynosoma blainvillii; assembly: GCA_026167975.1. Taxonomy (NCBI): domain Eukaryota; kingdom Metazoa; phylum Chordata; class Lepidosauria; order Squamata; family Phrynosomatidae; genus Phrynosoma; species Phrynosoma blainvillii. The sequence goes on from JANUYF010000013.1 coordinate 12,805,172, forward strand.
AACCTGGACACAAACCATGTTGTGCTTTAAAGATAATAATGAACACTTTGTACTTTGCCTGGAAGCTAACTGGTAGCCAGTGGAGTGACTTTAATATTGGCATGATAAGCTCACTCCTAGTTGTACCAGCAATCAATCTGGCTGGCATGTTGAAGTGTTGACCTTGTCACAAAGGTAGCTCAATGTAGAACACATCACAAAAGTCCAGCCTTGAGTTTACCAGCATGTGTACTACCATCTTTAGGTCTTCCAGTTCTAAGAAGGGGGGCAGCTGGCAGCCCAAGCTGATAATAAGCACTCTTGACCATCACATCTATCTTGGTTTTTCTTGGTTTTATCCAATTGGTTTTATTGTTTATTGTTATGTTTAAACAGTTATTGCTTTTAACTGATAGGTAGTTTAAGGGCCTCGGCAGACGGCTTATTGAGCCGTCTCCAAGGCAAGGAAGAGGAGGGGCAGCCTCACGCGTGGCGCCCCTTCCTCCTCCCGAGGTCGTCCTCAGAGCCGCCGGCCCTCCTCACGTCCGGCGCTCCGGGGACAACCTCCCGCCGCAGCGACCGCACGCGCTGCGGCGGAAAAGTCAGTGAAAGTGCGCCCGACGCTTTTAGGGCGCACTTTCACTGACTTCTGAAAGGAGCGCTATTTTTGCGCTCCTTTCAGAGGCGCCGACGGTGCGCCGCGGTGCGACTGCTCCAGTCTCGTGGTGCACCGTCGCAGGGCGTCTTGGACGCCCTCGTCTGCTTCCCCCCTAATTTGATTTTTAAAGGGGGTGGAGGGAGTAATGTTATTTTAACCTGTATGTATTTTTAGCTTTGTAAACTGCCTAGATTGGTCCGCCACCGGGCGAATAAATTTAATAATAATAATAATAATAATAATAATAATAATAAATTTTTATTTCTAACCCGCCCCTCTGCACAGCAATCGGGGCGGCTTACAACATATTAAGGGCGGCTTACAACAGATTTATTATTATTATTATTATTATTATTATTATTATTATTATTATCTGGGTTGACATTTGGAGAGAGAGATCCAGGAGTACTCCCAAGCTGTGGACACAGTCTTTTAAAGTTCTTTTTTCTAGTTATGGGGATGTGGCCTCTCAAAATGCTCAAGGAGGAATATTACATGGTTCAACTACTGCTCCATGCTGTTCCCCGGAGGACCTGAGTGTACAGTGCAGATTATACAGGACTTATATATCAACTACCTCATGGTGTGTTGCACATGGGAGCAGAGTGGGCTTTCCTTCAGAGGCCAGTGGCTTGTAGCATGCAGTGCAGTCCATTACTAAAAACCATGTCGACTTCTAGACAATATCCCATTAGTGTCCTTTGGAGTTCTCCTGAACAGTTCATCAGGCTAGATGGAATAAAAAAAAATAAGGATGGAGTATATATGTGTAAGTGTGTGTGTGTGTCTGGTGGGATGTTGTGACCACACTATCTACAGTCGACATATTCACTCACAAGGATGCAAGCAATTCTTTGCTAATTTCATTCTTGAAGCAAGCAATGAGTGGTTTTGGCAATTTTCTTCCTGCTGAGAGAAAATAATTGAAACTGTACATTTTTTGAAGACTATTCACAGTTCGTGACTTATTCTTCACTTAATTTGCATGTGATTATTGTACGGGAAGTGACAGATTCTGCAAAGGTGACAGCAGTTTCTCGCAGAAGTATTGTTTTCCATGCAAACAATGGTGCAGTTGGGGACTTACTCTGTACAAGATTTTTTCCCCTCTGTTTTCAGAAACCAGAAAAAATATTTCTGCACATTTTCTCTGAAGAAAATGCTGCTTTCTTTGGAGGGGGGGGGGGGGAAGGTGTGCATTTTGCACCAAATAAATCTTGAACCGCAAAGAGTCTCATCAGTCCAGCATTCTCTTCATCAGGGTTTCTTGACAACCAAGAAACACATTTTTAATCCTAACTTTCTTACAATCAACAGACCATTAGGCAACATATTACATACATAGTCAAACAATACAATAAAATGCATTTATAGTTAAAATACTTGCATCATACAGTTTATAACAAACAATACCATCTATACAGAATACCATTTAATGAATAAGTTAGTTGGTATAGGGTACACAATGATAAAAAACAATTTTAAATATTTAATTGACCATTTCTTAAAAGAATAAATAAATTTGAATATCCCCCTTTTTTAGAGTGCAAGATTTTTTTTTTTTTTTCATTTCAAAATATAGTTCACTATCCATCGGAATAGGAAGAGCGGTTACATGATGCATATCACACACTATTCTCCACTGCCAATTTGAGTAGGCTGAAATGAAATACAGGATGTAGATGTTTGTAAGTTTGGGACAGGTCCAGTTCTGCAGCAACAGCATTTAACAGACATTTTATCACAAAAGGACCCACAAAATTTGATGCTAGTTACTTCAAAGATTGAATACTTTAAAGGAATTTAGTGGAAAGATACATAGCCTGGCCCACTTTAAATTCCCAGTGAGGATCCCATCATTTAACAGCATGCTTTTTGTAAGTCTCTTTAGCCTCATAGAATCATAGAATCATAGAGTTGGAAGAGACCCCAAGGGCCATCCAGTCCAACCCCCTGCCATGCAGGAACTCCCAATCAAAGCATCCCCGACAGATGGCTCATGTAAAGCCAACTCAACTCAAGCTCCACAAACCTTATCAGCCCATTCTATTAATGGGATAGGTTCAGGCTGGATGACCTCAAGTCTTGATAATGCTCTTACATTTTCCCCATATATCACTGCAAATGGGGAGTGTCCAATGCTTTGGTGCAGTTATTATAAACCTTTTCTTAAAAGTCTAGTAATTCAGTCCAGTTGTTTTGTTGAAAATTAAGAGAATATCATAAATATTGTGCCAACATTTGTTTGTGGATGATGGGCAGTGCCCATAGCTAGCTTTGTGCCTATTAACTTCAAAAAGGCTCGGCAGAACAGCAACTGAACTGGGTGCCTCAATCTGAAACCACCTTTTTAGTTATTCCATGTAATCTAAACACATATTGAACAAACAATTTGGCCAGTTGCTGAGCAGTAGGCAGCAATTTGTGCAGAACATATGTTCTTGTTTAGAAAACATGTCAACCACCACTGAAATCACAGTTTGTTTGTTAACCTTTGCAGACTGCTAGACATAGTGCAAATTGAGGCCACTTTAACTGCCCTGGCTCAGTGCTAGGGAATAACGGGAATTGTATTTTTTTCTGAGACATTGAGTCTTCTCTGCCAGAGAGCTCTGGTGCCACAATAAACTACAGTTCCCATGAGTCCCTAGCACTGAGTCAGGGCAGTTAAAGTGGACTCAATTTGCACTATTTCTGGCAGTCTGAAAAGGCCCTGAGAGTTCAACAATAAAATCCATACTGACATGCGCCCAAGATCTACTAGGGGTAGGTAGAGGCTGCAGTAGTCCTTGTGGCTTACCACCCACCCTTTTTGCCATAGCACGTATTGGACAGTCTTGTACATATGTTTCCATATCCATTCTTAAGGTTGCCCACCAGTGTTGTCTCTGTACTAAATGCAGTGCTTTTACAAAGCCAAGATGGCTGGGAACTTTGACATCATGACACAAATAGATTTTGCTTTTCATGCTTTCAGGTACAAAGATTTCGTCACTTTTACAATATGCTCCATTTTCAACTCTTGTGGATGTTGTTTAGTTCACCCTTTCTAAAATGCTAGATTGCACCTTCTAGAAGGCTAGATTGCAGTGCACTGTGTCCACTGTCTGTTTTCTTTTACTTTTGTGAGCAATCTAAACAAAGTATCAGCCAAAAAGTTCCCCCCATGCAGGAAAATGCCTCATTGTGAATTTATCGTTGTAGAAAAATTCTGCCCATCAGATTTGTCTGGGGATTCACCTACTTGGTGTTTGTAATGCCTGCAAATTCCAGTGATTTGTCCACACCTCAAACAGGCAAGTAATACTCTCCAGCTAATGTCTACAGTTCTCAAGAGCTCTCTCAATTGCCACTGCCTCTTTTTCCCAGACTGCTCAATGAAATCCTGTCCCTGAGAATTTCTTGGACAAATGCACATGGGTACAATTGCCCCTTTTTGCTCTTTGTAGCGAAATACCACCCAACGCAGTGTCACAGTATTGGTTGGGGAGGGTCTGGGTGTTTTAAAATGGGTTCCAAACTCAACAGTCTTTTCAAATTTTCAAATGCCAGCTAGCACTCCTTAATCCATTTAATCTTTGCACTGGGCTTAATTTTCCTGGTGGTCTTTTTGTCCTTTTTATTTTTGGTTTTTAGCAGATCAGTCAAAGATAGGGTGACCTGGGCAAAATTAAGAATGAACTTCCTGAAAAAAATTAGTCAATCCCAGGAAGCTTTGCAATTGCCTCTGGGTCCCCAGCCTAACATGGCTGACACCTTTTCTGGATCCATTTCAATGCCATCAATTGATACATGATATCCCAAATAGTCCAACTTTTGTTTATGAAATTCACACTTTGACAACTTGACAATAATTTTTGAGTACTTGTTCTCACTAGTGTGACATGGGTGTCTATGTCCTGGGAGTAGATGCATACAGACCCCTGGGGTCCCAGCCAGTCCAAAAGGCATCATCAAATATTTTTTTAAAAGCACCCAGCTAACTGCCATTTTATATTCTTACTCAAGCATCTCTTGAGTCCAGTTTTGTAAAGATCTGCCCAGTGGCCAATGGAGCCAACAGATCTTTCATTAGGGTAATCAGATATTTGTTTGATGTACAGATAGTGTTCAGTCTCCTAAAGTCTATGACCCCATCCAGGAACCTCCATCATTGAAGTTGTCAGGGATGAAACCCCTAGTCAAGTTTTTGTCAACAAACTCCCTTAGGGCTACCATCTCTCTGGGAAACAGAGTGAAATTTAGATTTAGGAAGCTTGGCTTCATGGTCAATTTCAATGACACAATCCAAGTTGTGATGGGGGTAGGAGTTCACTCTCTCTCTTAGAGAATAGCTAAGCACTGGTATTCAGCAGGGATTTCTGGGTTACCCTTCTCCTGCACCACTCTCAGTGTTACAGGTTTCAACAGGTTCACACTTTCCTTCAATTTTTTGAGACTCTCTTTCTCCCCTAATGTTCTGAACACAAGTCAGAAAGTGCCCAAGGAAGCAAGTAGGCAATTTTGGATGGTCAGTACAGTACAGTCCTGGTCAGTCATGGGTTACGTGAGCAGAATGCATGAAGAAGAATCAAAAGGGTTGTTGTTAGCCAGTCCAGTCATCCAAGTACTCAAGCCTACAGCAAGTAAACAGAGTAGTTCGAACATACGAGTGTTCAGTCCAAGGTCAAGGCAAGACAGGAACACCAGAGAGTAGTGCCCGCAAATGAGTTAGTTGTCAAGAACATCTGAGATTTTATGGGCAGTTCCTTTGAGGTCACCTGTGCCTTGTTAGCGCCTAATTAATTTAGCATTTGGTATTTAATCTGAGCTGGCATGGCATGTCTTCCTTCCAAGTTCTCTGAAGGATAGGGGTGTGCTGTTCTGCTGTGTTGGTTATCTCAGCCAGCTCCACAGACTCCTGGAAAGCATTATCCTGGCACCCTACCCTTTTCTCCTCTTCAGTTGGGTCATCTAGGTAGTGAGTTATGAGATCTTCCAGCTCTTCCTCATATTCAGATATATCCAGGGGGTGAGTTATGACACCTAACACCTCCCCCTGAAATATGTTTGGATCTTCTAGCAGCTTGTTGAGTCATTTAAACATGAGGTGGATTATAGCAAACTGTTCCCAGAATTGTATTTTGTATGCGAGTATGATAGATTAAAATCATGATCAGAGGTGGTTGAAAACCAGTCCATGAGTCACTTGCCCAAACCACTGTACCCACTGTGAAAAGGATGCTTAAAATAAAACAGATCTTACCACATTTTCTGGACCAATCAGTCCCTGCTTTTAAATCAATGTTCTATTTAAATTGAGGCATAAATTTCCATTCTGCTCAGCCAAAAAGGATAAAAAACAAAACAAAACACACCAAAACCCTCAACTCAAAAGCAAAACAAGGATTACTAATTTTTTTTTTAAAGTCCTGATACCTACATCTCCACTACTGGTCAATCTGACCCAAAATACCACATGATACTACCTGATTAGAGAAAATATTCATGTACAGCTTCTAGGGTACTTTACATGCATTTATATTCAGAGGGCCAGTTTTGTCTCCTCCTCATCCTCAGTGGGCTAAACTAACACACCTGGCAGTGATTAGAAGTGATATTTTAGATAACTAGAAGTTACTTTTAAAATTCTTTTTGTTTATTTTTTTTCTGTTTTGGAGGTTGCCACTGAAACAGTTTTCACAGGCAAATCACAGTCTCAGAGTCTTCCAGAGTTTTTTTTTTTTAAGTATTTTGAATTGATTATTTTTTTTAAAAAAATATCATAGTTTGGGGGAGCTGAGGAGTCTGGGAGGGCAAGGGCCACAGAGGACTCTCTAAGGACTATATGCTGTTCCCACCTCTGCTCTCTCGCACTAAGACAAAGGAGAAGTGTAACATATATAGAACAATGGGAACACTTGAGAAGCAGCTTTACTGCATTTCATCCAAACATATCTTTTCTCCTCTCAGGCTGAGGTTTGAAAAATAATCATTTTGCAGGATCTGCTGGGAGTCACCTTTGTCTTAACAAGGTACTGCAGCAGCACATTTTCCTGCACCTACCCAGTAATGGACCAGATTACCTTTGCGGTGCCTTCCAACTTTATGAGGCTGTAGTTAGACTTAGGGCACATCTACACTGACAGAAAAATTCAGCTTACCCTTGGGTTACTCTGATCTATAGATTTGTCTACACACACCCCAAGGTGAGTTCAGGAGACGTATCTGCACAGTTCTCCCTTCTGAACACACACCAGTCTGATAAACTGAAGTATGCACAGGCACATAGCTGTGGTTGCTCCAGGTTTTTCCCCCCCTGCTATCCCTGCATATGAATTTACACATTTCTGAATTCCTCTCCCACATGGCCTCACACCAATGTAGCTATGGAACACACACACACACACACACACGAATATCCAGATTTTCCTCTCAAAACTGGGATGAATCCCCACTTACTTATTTTCCTCTAGATTGAAGCCCTGAGGTGATGAGAAGGCCCAGATGTATTTATTTATTCATGTATATTTATTTATTTATTTATTTATTTTAACAATAATTATTTTAATTTATAGTTCTATTGCTTTATTTATTAATCTGGACTTTCTTCCAGTGACCTCAAGACGATATTCATGGTTTTCATCCTCCACACCTTATCTTCATAATTTTATGAGGTAGGTCAGTGTAGCTGGAGCTTGTAAGTCCCAGTCCAGCACTCTAATTACAACATCACACCAGGTCTAAATCAGATCAGAAATCCACCTAGTCCAGCAAATCCTTCCCCATACCATTTCATACATGCCTGCAGCAAATGCTTAGATACTGCCCCTAATAACAGAGGCTCAATTTATTTATCATCGATAATAGCTGCTCTTCATCCATGATGTGGTTATTTCCCCCCTGAACACCATTGAAGCCAGTGGCATCACTCAGGTTGCAGTCACCCAGTACGTGTATCTGGAAAGCTTTGAGGGAGGCAGCCCTCCCTCAGCCAGGGTTGCTGGTAGGGCAAGTGAGGTGGTGGTGGTGGTGATGGAAGGAATGCACACATGTGCCTCTGCCCCTCTTTCTTCCCTGCCTTGGATTCATCCTCAGTGGAGAAAGCTAGGGCAGCAGAAAATGCACATGGCACACCTAACCTTGTTGGAAAAGCAATATGCAAGCAATATACATGTCTTCTCTTTCCCACTTTGCATTTGTTTCTCCAGGAGTTTCCAAACCCAGTTACTGTCCCGCCTCATCCTTCCTTCTACAAAAGTAGATTTCATGCACTGAAAGCATGACATTCTTGTTACACACCCTTAGTAATTTCAGGTAAGGTTTTAACGTCAGAAGGATGTTAGCTGGGCTAAATACTATATCTGCTGCAAAGGTTATTGTGACTTGAGTGAGGATGAGGTGCTGAGTTTTCCACAGCTTTGGCATTCAAATTTGACTGAACAAAAAATGAAAAGTCAGTGCAAGACAATAATGGGCTTTGGTTTATATCCAGTATATATTTCCTCACCTTCAGTACTAGATGCAAGTATAGGGGAGGAGTGTTAAAGATGTATATGGGCCTTTGCAGACTGCCAGAAATAGTGCAAATTGAGTCCACTTTAACTGCCCTGGCTCAGTGCTAGGGAGTCATGGGAACTGTAGTTTATTGTGGCACCAGAGCTCTCTGACAGAGAAGGCTCAATGTCTCAGAAAAAAATACAGTTCCCATGATTCCCTAGCACTGAGCCAGGGCAGTTAAAGTGGACTCAATTTGCACTATTTCTAGCAGTCTGCAAAGGCCCAATAGTTACACAGTATAATTAGTGTAAAGAAAAAGCAGTATGCACAGGCTAGGTCCCCACTTTAAGTTGCCCAAGCCCTATTGTTGCTTTCTATTGAACTAATAAAACCCCCCATTGAATATTAATTGTGGGTGTCCTCCCAGGTATCACCTCTCCTTTGTGGTGTCAGCCAGCATGGGCCACATTCCCATAGTGATGCTGCTCACTGAAGCTAGTGTTTATCACCACAACTTCAGTCAATGTATTTCACTAGAATATCTGGTCCTTCAGATCAGAGCTTGGAATAGTTAGTTGCTTGGACTACCAAACAAGTAATTTTTCCAAACTCTGCTCTAGATAACATTGGACTGCCCTTTCCATATATTCATCACAGCCCTGTGTGACATATTTACTTATGGTCCAACAAGAGATGGAAGGCCATATGTTCCATTTTTAGATAAGTATGTGCTATTTGTAATAAGAAGTCCCTGGTGCTTGAGGAAGAGTGGAAATAGCAGCAGAGGAACATCAGGCAAAGTGTCAGAAGCAGCACTTTGAATAGCTCCTTTAAAATTCAGACTAAAACTCAGAACTGATTTACAGTCCCCAACATGAAAGCCTCCAGGCACCACTGGCTAGGAAACAAACAAGTTTGAGCTTCAATGTTAACCTCAAAGCTTTACTAAGCCAGGAGTATCCAGTGCAGTTCCTGAGAATGTGGCTTCTCTCTGAAAATGTCAACACATTGGAAAATTTCAGCTTCAAAGAGGTCAATCTTCCAGCTGTGATGCAGGGATTAGAAGCTGTTGGATTTGTGTGTATCTGTCCCCTGTGATGAGCCACTGAACTTCAGCCTCCTCAAATATGTGCCTTTGTGTCTTCCGCCACTCAGACAGGTCACTGGATCCCTCTAGCCAGAAAACAACATAAAAGAGCTTCCTATTTCATGTGGAGCCTTACTTGAGCTGCAGAATCTTCCTCATCCTTCAGGTTTTTCCTATATATTTGGGTGTTCTTTAGGCCTGTCTACTGGCTTGATCCTAGCTCTTGTCCCACTTCAGAATGTTGTCCACAATAGAACATTGCCAGTAGGTGAATTTGATCTGAAATGCAGTAGGTTAGTACATCAGAGAGACTCTCCAGACAGAGCACCACTGGATGTGTTACTCCATTTACATGGATAAAGAGTGATGGCAGATGTAACGCTGATAGATGTAACATTGGCAGTGCTGCTTTGGAAGCAGTCCTAATATCTCTTATTCAAAGGTATCTTTTCCCCTCAGTGGTTTTGAAAAAAAGTGTATTAACAAGTTTGCCCTGAAACCAATTGGTGATGACATTAACGGCTGTAGACTGCAGACCAAAATTTCCCAGTTCTGGCTCTACTAGCTCGTATCAGCACGTAGGTATGCAGAACTCTTGAAAGGAGTGCATCCTATTTTACAGCTGTCTGATTAAAAAGTATGAGATTGTAAGAAACACCTGTGTTTTTCCCCCTCTACATTGTGCAGCTTGTCACACAGAGGATCAAATCAGTCATTTACGGATGTGGCTGCTCATCTTTTATGAACCATTGCCTGCTTATAATATCCAGTATGATCCTTATCTAAAGAGAAGAAGAAGAACTTGAGTGGGTGGGAAGCTTTCTTTTTTGCAAGCTTCCTTTAATCTTTGCAAAGCATATGCACGCACACATACACACAACACACAACGATGAGTAAGCTCTTCCCAGCTGCTGATCGAAATATTTATCGCACCTCTTTTTGTTGATGCCTCTTGTCCAATATCCTCCTAAGCACAAAGACCCAATTGTCTTGATTTAAATGAGGCTGATTGGAAAGGAAAGACACAGAGAGAGAGAGAGAGACATACACACATAAACAATGTGATATGAAACAAAAACAAATTTAATGTGCCTCAGAGCTGTGGGTTTCTGCAGCAAAAGCCAAACCCTTTCTCACTTTGACTAATGAGAAGCCAAACAACTAAGGGGGAGGTGATTTCACTAGCTGCTCCCCACTGGGGCTGTTTGGATCTTCCTGCTAAACCCTTTGAGCTCTGGAGAAGGAAGTGATCTGCTCCATACCGAGATGTTTTAAAAAAAAAAAATTAAAAGAGGTATCTCAGCAGGATCATAGCCACTGCTGGGAAGGGGATTTAGACAACTGCCCTCCCCTTAAGGAAGAGTCTGGGCTCCTTCTCTGGGGGGGGGGAAGCTGCATCCGGGATGCTGCGGGACAGTGCGCCGCGGGAGTGAGGCATCCGCACCACGGCGCACCGTCGGCGCCCCTGAAAGGAGCGCTAAATCAGTGCTCCTTTCAGATGTCAGTGAAAGTGCGTCCTAAAAGCGTAGGGCGCACTTTCACTGACTTATCCGCCACAGCGTGTGCGGACGCTGCGGCGGGAGGTTGCCCTGGGAGCGCCGGCTGTGCGGAGGGCCGGCGGCTCCGAGGACGACCTCGGGAGGAGGAAGGGGTGCCGAGCATGCAGCTGCCCCTCCTCTTCCCTGCCTCGGAGACGGCTCTATTAGCCATCTGCCGAGGCCCTGGGATATTAAACTTTTTTTTTTTTTTTGCCTTTTAAAAAGAGTAATGTTGGAATTCAGAAGATTCCAAACTTCTTTAATCAATGTAAGGGGCATGAAAATCTGTCATTTTCATTTTCCTCCTCATTTGATTTTTTTTAAAAAAAAAGCTTCAGCTAAGATGCTGTTTTATGCTATTAGGGTGTAAAATTCTTCTGGCATAATGCAAGAAAAGGCCTAGAACAAGGGAGGTAGTGATCATGTTCCAGTGCCTGTTTTGGACTGTTCTTTGTATCTTATTATGGAGTTCTAGTTGGTATCCTTTATCCACAAAATGTGTCACCATGTTTTAGAACGTGGCTCAGAATTGTCAACATTTTTAGGTCTAAGCAGACTGTTTCTCCAGGCTTTACCTATGCCCATCGGCACTTCCTAGTACAGGACCAATGCACATCCATCCCAATGCACATCAGTCACTTTGCTGGCTCTCCTACATATTAACATAAGAGCAGCCCTTTTCTGGATACAAATGTTCCAGAACTACCCAATTCTAATTCCTGCAGATATAAGTCCATTTACAAAGATGTAAAACTCCAACACTGTGGATTATGTGGATTCAGACATTCTTCTGATCTGCAAAAGTTTTCAAAAATAATTGGGTGGTATTGTCCTGGACTACGGCCAGCACCAGTCCAAACAAACGCTGATAAGGATGGTTTCCCAAGAAGCACACCAGTACCAAAGCCAGGGTCAGGATTCCAGAGTTCACAGTAGCCAGTTCAGTCCAAGGTCAGGGCAGCCTAAAGGTAACAAGCATCCAGTCCATTCCAAATTCAAAGGTTCACGGCACACAAGAGTTCCAAAGAGCAAGGAGCCAGTGCTGACAGTATCCCACAAAGGAACTGCAATAAGGTCTGGCACTGAGTGGTCCTCTCCCAGGTGATTAAGGGGGGTTGCAGACTGCCAGAAATAGTGCAAATTGAGTCCACTTTTAGGGTTAGGGTTAGTGCTAGGGAATCATGGGAATTTTTTTTTCTGAGACATTGAGGCTTCTCTGTCAGAGAGCTCTGGTGCCACAATAAACTACAGTTCCCATGATTCCCTAACCTTAACCCTAAAAGTGGACTCAATTTGCACTATTTCTGGCAGTCTGCAACCCTTGTAAGTAGGAGATTCCCTCCTCCATGCCAGCTGAGGCTTGTTAGTCAATTGCCTCTCTGCAAGCCTCCTTGACTGATGCACGCAAGCACTCTCTGCCCTGCGTTGTCTGAAGGAAGGCACTTCCACGCTTGTTTCTTCCTGATCCTTACCACTAGGCTGCTGTGCCTCGATAGGGATCCTACTAGTGCTAGGACCTGGCTGCTCTTCCTCCTCTGGGGCTGGGAGGACAGGGCTGGGATCTAGCAGGGCAGGATTAGGACCTGGTAGAGCCTCCCTTTCCTCCTGCACTGGAGTAGGCTCATCCTCCTCCTCATCCACTGAGTCCAGCTCCTGACTGACCATGACAGGTATTCAGTATTGTGATGGTGGATTTGTAACCTAAGAGTTACAGGTCTATAATTGATCTGTATTCAGTACAGGTCTACTCCATAGTCTTTCTGTAGACCTATGTAAATGTCATCCCAGCCCACTGTAAGAGCTAGCTGTCATATTAGGCAAAGGGCTTCCAACTGGGGCATAAGTAGGATGACACTTCCATCTCTCTGAGACATCAGAAACATGGGGCTGAGAAGCAAAATCTTTATTGCAGTTCCTTGTCGCACCCTCACTTACTGGTAGGATGGGGTGGAAACAGCCTCCTCCTTGTGCCAGCTGAAAGCTGAATGGACCACCTTTGCCCAATTCAGTGATGGGTTCTAAAGGGGGGCTGGGAGGCGGTCGGGCCAGAAGACATTTCTTGATTATGTAGATGTAACTAAGTAGTCAACGTAGAATACTGACAATTATTCTATTACAGGCCAAGGGATAGATCTCCTCCCCTTCACAAACAAAACTCAAGGATTTAAGGCCATATGAGCTGCTTTAGCCTGTAAAACTGTATGCTGATATTACTCTTGTATGGATAAAAAGTACTTTCACAGATCAAATGGGAACTAACTGGGCCAAAGCTTTTATTGTGCTTTTGTTCTTTTGAATGCTTGAGACAGGATAATTCTTTTTGTTTGAATCACACCCTCACATTTGTAAAGTATACATGACACACACCATAGAGCAAAATTATAGTGGCAGAAAAGATAACACAATAACACAAAATTACCCCTTTAAAGCCATGAGACAGCTTTAAAGCCATGAGACTCAGACCCTCTTTAACAATGTAGAGGTGTACAGGAACATAACATTTAAAATATAAACACTATTTTAAACCATGAAAAGATATATATTTAAAAATAGACATGTATAACAAACATAAACAGCTTAGAAACTCAAGCTATTGCAATCTGCTAAGGGATGAAGCAGAAGGGCATGTAACCGCATGGCCCACTCTCAATGGTCCCAAACAAGCCACTGGGAGAAGTGGATTTTTGTCACTCTTCTGGCCTCCATGCAGCTTCTGGCGACTTGGGGGCATGTGTCATGTAAACGCCATCTCCCTGAAGCAGCTGGAAACAGCTTTATTTGGCTCCTCTGTTTCGGGCCTAAGTAAGATATGAATGCATAACCTAGAGTTTTGTATTAATGATCCCTACATAGCTCCTAGTTTAGGGGATACATTGTTGTTGTTTTTCTTGTACTTGTGTGCCTTAAGTCATTTCTGACTTATTGCAATCCTAGGTCAAACCTATCATGGGGTTTTGTTGGCAAGATTTATTCAGAAGGCGTTTGCCTTTGCCTTCCTCTCAGACTGAGAGAGTGGGACTTAACTAAGGACACCCTGTGGATTTTCATGGCTCAGCATGGCTCAGACAGAGGTCTGAAATGCCCCATAAGCTAAAGACTTCAGATCAGACAATAATGGCAGAGATGGACAAATAGTCTGACATGATGGTATGCTAGCTTCCTATGCAGTGCATGGGAACTTCATCTGAGTATTTTAGGCCACAATTCTACATAGGCTTTGTAGAGCCTAATGCTCCTCCAGCATCTCTCCCTACCCCCATACATGCAACTGACCTAGTCAATGTCACACCATTCCCATATGACCAGTTAGTGGCCAGGGGCACCTAGGAACCATCCAACTTTGCTTCTGCAGGAAGGAGCACAGGGAAGACATCCTCCTTCTAGATCTTGGGACTATGATATCTTCTTTCTGCTTCTGGATGCCAAACTGCAGTCAGAGAACTGGGAAAGTTCTATGGTCACTAGGTTTTCTGGGCACTTGCACAGAACAGGTTGTACATGAGGAAGACCATTGACCAAGGTGATAATGGACATCTCCTTGGGTAACAACCTTAAAAACACATACATGGGGCTAACAGTTTATTTCTATGTATCTCACCAATACTCAGAGGAAGGAGGCATGCAAATTGGATGGAGGAACATCAACAATTTAAGACCTGGAACAATTACTGAAGAAAGTCAAGGAAGAAAGTGCAAAGACAGGTTTACAGGTGAACATCAGGAAAACAAAAATAATGACACAGATGATTTCCATAACTTTAAACTAGATTATGGTGACAGTGAAATAAAGATTTTCCATACCTTGGGTCAGTCATTAATCAGTATGGAGAATTCAGTCAAGAAATCAGAAGAAGAGTAGGATTTGGGAGGGCAGCTATGAAGGAACTAGACACAATAATTGAATACTAAAGTTAGGATTGTCCGTGCCATCATATTTATCATTTCTATGTATGGTTGTGAAAGCTGGACAGTGAAGAAACCTGATAGGAATGAAATCATTTGAAATCTGGTACTGCAGAAGAGTTCTATGGATGTTGTGGACTGCTAAAAAGAAAAATAAATAAATAAATAAATAAATAAATGGGTCCTAGAGCAAATAAAACCTGAACTTTTCCTAAAAGCCAAGACAATTAAATAGTAAGAGGTGTGTATTCTTGATAAATTCTAGAGCAATTAGAACATTCACTCAAATTGCGTTCCTAATGATATTTGCATAGCCACTAGATGGCACCAGGAACTTACATAGAATTTTTTGAAATTGGTTTTTATTATTAAAATACATTAGTAATCTTTTACACGTTATGTTCATAGTCTACACATGCACAAATAAATTCCATTAAATACTTCCTAACTTCCGAGAATTGGAGCTAACTAAGGCTCGGAACAGACCACTTGAAGAGGGCGGATTGGGGCCATCCCTGTGCTACTCAGTATGGAGCCACAGCAAATACATGACACAGCCCCAATCCACCCCAATGCAAGCCCAAATAGGAGTGGAAAAGATCTGCTGCTATTTGAGCTGGTTTGGGGCCACCTTAGACAGCCCTGACACAGCCCCAAGTGGGCTTCTGTGCGCTCCAGTGGCGGGCAGCATCTGAATGCCGTGCTGCTGGAGTGGCTTCAAGCCACCCTTGTGTGATCACACTGAGTGCCTTCCAGGTGTCTTGGGGGCATGTGATCCCCAAGCCACATGGAAGCCGGCTTTTCAGGCCAGTCTGTTCTGGACCTAAATCACTCCATCACTCTTTTAGCTCCTATGCTTCAAAACGAAATCCCCAATCTACCAAATTATACCTATTTCTAATGCTTCTGTAGTTCGATTTGGATAACCTAAACTTTTTTTTTAACTTTCTATCATGCTCATAAGATAAGCTTGGAAATGTCTTATTTCCGAACACCCAAATAACTTGGTGTAAATAGTTAAAGAGAAATGAGGCTGCATCCGAATTGTAGAAATAATCCAGTTTGACACCACTTTATGTGCCACTCCTCAGTGCTATGGAATCCTGGGAATTGTAGTTTGTTGTGGCACCAGAGCTTTCTGTCAGAGAAGGCTAAATGTCTCACAAAACTTTGTTGTTTGTTGATAACTGCCCTTGAGTCGATCTTGACCCATGGCGAGCCTGTGGATGAGACATCTCCAAGACTCCCTGTCCTCCACTGCTCTTGCTTAGGTCCTGTAAATTCATACACATGTTCTCCTTAATAGAGTCCATCCATCTAGCATGTGGCCTTCCTCTCTTTCTGCTTCCCTCCATGTTTCCTAGCATTATTGTTTTTTTCCAGTCAGTTCTCCCTTCTAATGATGTGTCTGAAGTATGATAGCCTCAGTTTGGTCATCTTGGCTTTCAGGGGGATCTCTGGCTTGATCTGCTCCAGGACCCATTCATTTGTCTTTTTGGCAGTTAAAGCAATGTCTAACTGGATTATGTCCGCAGGGTGGTTGCAGCCTTAATTGTTAAAACCTAATGTATATACATCTCCCAAACTTTTATTTAAATAAACTATTAAAGGTTTCCAGTCTTTAGTAAAGGCAAATATTGTTCTTCATTTTAGTAAGTAAGTTGACTTGTCCGTTTCAGCCAGGTTGTACAACTTAAGAAGCCAGTTGTCAGTAGATGGGATATTAGTGTCTTTCCATATCTGTGTGAACATGAGCCTTCCTGTGTCGTCATATACTATGCCATTCTTTCATATTTATTTTCAGAGTCAGTCTGAAATATTTAAGCATATTCTGTCATATTTAATAAGTACAATCCAGACATTAATTGGAGTCTTGCCTTTAGAATTTCTGACATTAATTAATTAATTTGATTTATTTGAGCCCAGAACATCTTAAATTTCTTATAAGACCACTGGGCATAGAAAAATGTGCCAACTCCTGTTGTGCACTTCCAGCATTTATTGCTTTGACCTTTGTACATCTTTACCATTTATCTGGTTTAAGATGCCATCCATGAAATATTTTGTACCAGTTTTCCTTTAGACCACAATTTCAACATAAATTTTATATCTTTGGACCATGCCCTTTCGTGTTTTTCCAATTTTGCCTTTAACAATTTCCTCTCCCATATTTATGTTTAATAATAATAATTTGCACTTTTTGCAGTAAACTGATTGTCCTCTGAACACATGATCTTATCACAATCCAACATATTAACTTCAAAGTCATCTAGTTTTAGATCCAGTAACTTGCCTGTGCAAATACCAGTTACAATTCAACTCTTAGGGCCTTTGCAGACTGCTAGAAATAGTGCAAATTGAGTCTGCTAGGGAATCATGGGAATTGTATTTTTTTTCCTGAGACATTGAGCTTTCTGGTGCCACAATAAACTACAGTTACCATTTTTCCCTAGCACTGAGTCAGGGCAGTTAACGTGGACTCAGTTTCTTTCCAGTCTAATTTTACTTCCCTCCAATAACAATAATTCTTTGTAAGTTACCCAACCTGTTTCTTTAATCTTTTCTCCATTATATAGTGCTTCATGCAGAAATGCCTACAATGGATTTTTTTTTACAAAATCTAAGCTTATATTTTGATCAAATTCTTATTAAGGCTAGTCATACATAATGGTTGTTGAACTCTTGCGGCCTCTACAGACCAGCGAAAAGCGCCAGCATTGGGGTGACGTGGGGGTGTGGTGACCCCATGGTTCATACCCCAACTCTGCCCCAATGCCAGCATCACGCTGCCTGTCTGACTGCATGGCGGGCAATGTTAGGGCACTCCTTTGGCATGGCAACCACACACCAAATTCCGAAAGGAGCATCAAAAAGTGCCACCATGGCAGCAAAGCTGCCCTTTATGCATTTGAAAAAGTAGCTGCATTTTGCCGCTCCTTTTTGGCTAAAAAAAAAAAAAAAAATGCCAGTATGCGGTTGCCGTGGCCCCAATCTGGTGCTGAAAGGGGTGGCAGGAAGCCACCCTGTTGGGGAGGTCTGTTTAGTCCCTCAGTTAACCTTCACCTTATTATAGCATAAGTGAGCATCTTGACCAAGATTTACATCAAAACCCTCTAATTGTAACACCTTTTTCTTTTAGCCAATCAATCAGTATTCTTTTAGCCAATTAAATAACATGCTTGGTAGTAAATTTTTAGATTGGGATGACCAAGGCCACCCCTTTCTTTTGTATCTTTTGCATGACTTTCAAGCAAATTCTTGTTTTTTCCCCATCCATACAAAATTCAAAATATCTTTGTCCCATTGTTTAAATGGTATATTATTATCTAGAATTGGAATCGCCTGAAATAAAAATAATAGCTTTAGTAACATATTCATTTGGATTATTGAGATCCTTCCTAATAATGAAATCTTAAGATTTTTCCATTTTTAAAATTTATTTATTTATTTCAAGGATTTATATCCTGCCTTTCTACCAGAATGGGATTCAAGGCATCATGCTGTATTCCTTTCCTGCATTTTTTACAATTATTGTCAAACAGCTCTGAGTTCCTTTTCAAGATAACCACCTCTAGATATTTTGCTTTTCTTTAATCTGTTCTGAACCCAGATCTTTCTATGAGCACAGACTCTTTAAAAAACAAACAAACAAACAAACATGTTTTTAGTTATCACAGTTTTATCATTATTAATTTTAAATTCTGCTTCCATCTATGATTTCAGGTGGGTTCTCTAAACTGATTATTAAGTCATCAGCATAAGCTCATAGTTTGTAATATTAGTCTTTAATTTTTGCCCCTTTAATGCCCCTATTATCTCTAATTTCCCTGTTCAAGATTTATATGGAAAATATAAACAAGAATAGAGAAAAGAGGCATCCTTGCCAGGTTCCTTTTTTGATTTCAAAAGTGTAGTTAATTTATCCTTAATCAAAAATTGAGCTTTCTGGTTATTGTATACCAACTTTATCTAACAAATGATCCCCCCCCCCAACAAAATTCAACAAGTGAATTTTTCACCAACATTCATTAATGTCAAAGTCTCAAAGATGAAAGACCAGATAATGTTATCAAAAGCCTTTTCTGCATTGACTATTATTGAAGCCAGTTTTTCATTGTGCTTTTCAAAATATTCAATAATATCTGATGTACAACATAAGTTATCTCTCATCTTTCTCTTAGGAATAAATCCACATTGATCTTCATGTATCCAAGACTGCAGCATCTTTTTAATATCTCTACTAAAACTGAGGTAAAGATTTTAGCAGTGAGATTGGCCAATAATTTCTAGGGTCAGTCTCATCCCTGTCAGCTTTTGGGATTAGAGTGAAAATTGGCAGATGCCCATGAGTCTGGTCTGTTTTCTTTCAGAATTGTGTTCATTGTCCTTTGTAATGGAATGGATAATTGTTCTGATTTTTTTTTCTTAAATAGTAGGTTGCAGTTAATTCACTCAGACCAGGTCTCTGCCAATTTTGCATTTCTTAATGTCCTCTGTAACTTCAACTATTGTAATGTTTTGGTCTAAACTGATTTCCTGTTCTTCAGAGATCCTTGGGATATTCCTGTTTTCTAGATACTTTCTTATTTTCTCCTGTGAGATTTTAGAATCTCTGAATAGCTTAGAATAGTAATTATGAAATATTTTTAAAAACCTTTTCCTGTTCCATGAATATTTCTTTACCCCCTCTTATTTTTAGTATATATTTTAAGTATATAGTTTTCCTTTCTCTTTCTTTCCTTAATTTGAATGCAAGTCATTTCCCCTACTCATCTGCAAATTCAAAATTCCTTTGCTTCCCATATCACAAGTTCGTTTCAACTTCAGTTACCATCTCCATAGAAACTTGTTTCTGGAGTGCCTTCAATTTGTTAATCAAATTTGTCTTGAGGGGTTTAATTTTAATTTTAATTTCTCTTTCTTTCTTTGGAATTGCCTCTAATAACTTTTGTTGATTTTTGCTCTTCTTTTTCTTATATTCTATTTGTTTTTTTTCTAATGTTACTCATTTATGTTACTCATAATTTGTAATTTCCATATGTCACTGAATGTAATGGCAATAGTTGTGACATAAGCAACTAGCAAAATTAAAATTATACCTTTGAATTACAAAATATATTGACATGTACATAGTTTCATATAGTTAAAGTGAAACATTTAGTAAGGTGTGATGTTTTTGAAGAAAATTTAAAAAGAATAAATATTTAAAAATGTAAAAAAAATTAAATTTGTTAAAAAACAAACCTGAGGGCCTCTCCTTTTTTCTTCCACTGAGCCCCACCCCACTCACCCCATCTCTTCGACTAAGCTCTAGCATTTTAAGGGATGCAGGTGAATGCCACAACCCATTTGGTGAGCAGTGGTGTCACACACACCCTGAGAGTGTCACTTGGTGCAGTCCACACACCCCACACTCCCTAGTAATGCCCCTGACACCATTATATTATGAGAAAAACATTTTATTTTTATTTTTTAAAATAATTTTATTGTATAAAAAAAACATTACACATAAATGACACCACTATAACAAACACAAATCAAACACCTTATTCAGCATACTAACACTCACAGTGTAACACATTTATAACACTTACAACACATAATAATCATGTAACACTTACATTTAAATTACTAAAATTATAATCCTGCTTTAATCTTAGCTCTATTGTGACTTCTAAGACTTATTATAGTTTGCTTTTTTCTTCCAATCTTTTAGTTGTATCCCTTAATTTCTTTAATTATTCTGTGGAACTCCAGCTTTACCCATTTTTTATTCCCTTTCTATTAAATTCTATTAAGTTCTTATTTTCATTATTTCTCATTTCTAATTTTGTATCATATTTCAATATCTCCTTTCCAAATCTTCATAATTTATCCCAATTCTCTTTATTCTTTCTCATTCCTATACTTTACTCCAATATAGTCAATCTTTTGTTGGTCTCAGTTTTTTCTATAGTTACATTATTTCTTTTTTTTCTCTAATTTTTCAATAGTTTATTCCATTCTTCTTCTATTTCTTCTTTTGATTTTCCATTCATAATAGCTGTTAGTATGTCCATATCTCTTGCTTCTCTTAATTTTATTATCCATTCTCCAATTGTTGGTGTATAATCTTTCTTCCAATATTTTGCATACAAAATCCTAGCAATCGTCACCATATATAATATTATTCGTATGTTTTTTTTCCTTTTATTCCATATGTCATATTTATAAGGAAGAGTTGCGGTATGAGTGGTATTTCAATTTGCAGTATTTTACTCATCTCTACTTGTATCTGTTTCCAAAATTGCTTAGCTTTTCCGCATCTCCACCAAATATGAAAGAATGTCCCGTGAAGTTCTTGGCATTTCCAACAATTTGTTTTCCCTGATTTATATATATTATTGATTTTTACTGGGGACAGATACCACCGATACATCATTTTTATATAATTTTCTTTATATGTTTGACACAAAGTAAAGTGATTGGTGATTTTCCATGCTTTTTCCCAATATTCGAGTTGGATATTTTCACCAATATCCTGTGACCATTTAAACATCGTACGTTTAACTATCTCCTGTTCCATATCTCTTTCTTTTAAGATTCTGTAATATTTTGATATTTTTCCTTTTCCTTTTTCCAACCAAATCTTATCAATAATGTTTTTCTCTTCTATAAAGGGTATGAATACACCCCAAAAAAGGAAAAAAATCTTTCACTATGTTCAGAAAATGAAACCAGATATAGTTTGTCTTCAAGAAACGCACATAAGGGAGAAAGATTCAAAGTATCTTATAAATAAAAAAATGGGCAAGGAATTTATAGCAGCTGCTAAGAGTAAAAAGAAAGGAGTGGTGTTATATATATCAGAGAAATTGGAAGCAAAAAAATTGATATCTGATCCTCTTGGTCATTATGTAATTACAGAGGTTATAAATAGGGGTGAAAAGTGGATTATAGTAGGACTATATAGTCCTCTAACAAATAAAAAGGATTTCTATGTAAAACTGTTAAAAATACTAGAAGACTTAGACAATAATGAGAAAATAATAATGTTAGGAGATTGGAATGGTGTGGTAGACCCCAAAATAGATAGGTCGTCAGGTAAAAAAAGTAAGATACTACAAGGGAAACTGCCCTGTAGTTTTTTTGAACTACAGGACAGATTGTCATTAAAAGATGTTTGGAGAATTAAAAACGGAGATGTTCGAGACTATACTTTTTTTTCTCATCCTCACCAGTCATGGTCGAGAATAGACATGATTCTAACATCGTCAATATTAATAAATAAAATTTATAAAATTGAAATTCAACCAGCGATCTGGTCAGATCATAATATGGTCATAATGACAATGGGAAAGGGAGTAAGACATTACAATTGGAGATTTGATGCAAATTTAGTGAAAAATGAAAAGATCTTAAAAGAAACACAAGAAAACCTAAATTGGTTTTTTAAAGAAAATTTAAGTAAAGGTACTTCGGACCATGTGGTGTGGGATGCAGGAAAGGCATACATGAGGGGATATTTTATAAAAAAAAGTATAGAAAGTAAAAGAGCCAGAGAAAGGTTGATTAAAAATTTGGAACAGGAGGTGAAAAATGTGGAGGACCAAATGAAATCTAACCCCAATAACAAAGAATTGAAGTTAGAATTACAAAAGTTAAAGAAACAAATATCTATATTCTTAACAGAAGAAATGCAGAAGAAATTGATATTTTTACGACAAAGGAATTTTGAATATGCAAATAAACCAGGCAAGTTTTTGGCATACCAATTAAAGAAAGAAAGAGAAAAAAGAACAATTGTTACACTGAAAGAAGGTCAAAAAGAGTTTTCCACCCAAGGGCAAGTAAAAAGAATCCTTGTGAATTACTTTTCAAAATTATATAGGGTAGAAAATGATAAAGTAAATGAGATAGACCAATATTTGTTATCACAAGAAATCAAAGAAATTCCAGAAAAATATAAGAATATGTTAAATAAGGACTTTGAACTCCAAGAAGTATTGGATACAATATCGGAATTAAAAATAGGAAAATCGCCAGGTCCAGATGGATTTGGGGCAGAATACTACAAAAAATTTAAAGATCAATTAGCAGGTCATCTTTTAAAAGTATTAAATGATATAAAGAAAGGAAAGATCCCCCAAACTTGGCAGAACGCAAATATTGCGTTAATCCCAAAAGAGAAAAAAGACATTACAGAACCAAAAAACTACCGACCTATTTCACTTTTAAATATTGATTACAAAATATTTGCAAATATAATAGCTAAAAGATTGAAAAAATGGCTAGTAGAATGGATTGCAGATGATCAGGCAGGGTTTCTTCCAGGAAGAATGATTAAAGATAACACCAGACACCTATTAAATTTGATTGAATACTATAACAAAAATATTGATAAACAAGCTGCATTATTATTTTTTGACCTGGAAAAGGCATTTGACAATCTAAATTGGAATTTTTTGAAAAAACTGATAACTAAATTAAAAATGGGGGCAAACTTTATTAAATGGATAGAATTGACTTATAATAATCAAGAAGGGAAAATTTTGGTGAATGGTGAAGCTACTGAAAACTTTAAAATACAAAAAGGAGTAAGACAAGGCTGCCCATTATCTCCATTGCTTTTCATTATGTGCTTTGAAATTTTACTTAATGATATCCGCAAAAATGAAAAAAATTAAAGGTATTAAAATAAAAGGATCAGAATTTAAATTAAAAGCATTTGCGGACGATTTAATGGTTTCATTAGTGGATCCAGAGGAAAATATACAGAATTTGATGGAAACAATGAGAAAATTTAGTAAAGCATCAGGTTTAAAAAAAATAATGTTTTTCTCTTCTGTGATTCCTTGAACTTTTATATCAATTTTAAATCTTTCTGTAAGTTGTAAATATAAAAACTATTTATTGTTTATATTCTCTTTTGCTAGTTGTTCTCGAGTTTTCATTTTAAAATGTCTCATTTAAGAAAATTATTATCTTCCCCCTTCCTTCATGCAGTTAGATGTCACACTGGCACTGCAGCTCCTCTGATCCCTCTGATTGACCACACTATGTGTAGGTTGGTTACACTAAACACATTCTATTGCAGTGTAGAAGAAGAGAGAAGAGCAGATAAAGGGAGGAGGAGGGCAACTTTTAAAAACCACATAATTGGCTCGGAGTGGATCTTCTATGGGATCTTGTTGGAATCAGTTTTCATAATCCAAAGAAGTTTTTATTTGAGAGTAGCATACAGACATACAGCAGAATTTGCTGGTTTCAAATTTGTGAATTTGTAAGTTTAGAACTCTTGCATTACTGTCTACTCTCAAGTAAACTCATGACTAGGAATGTGCAATGACAGAATAATTCTTCTCATGCCTCAAATTAAACTATATGACGTTATGGAAATGGATAAATTGACATCTTTATTGAAAAAGGACAAAAGTGGTGAACCTGGGAAAGGGGGGTTGCAGACTGCCAGAAATAGTGTGAATTCAGTCCACTTTTAGGGTTAGGGTTAGAGTTAGGGAACCATGGGAACTGTATTTTATTGTGGCATCAGAGTTGTCTGACAGAGAAGGCTCAATGTCTCAGAAAAATAACAGTTCCCATGATTCCCTAGCACTAACCCTAACCCTAAAAGTGGACTGAATTCACACTATTTCTGGCAGTCTGCAACCCCCCAAAGAATGGACACCGATTATAGAATATTTTAAAGAACTTTGGGGAGAAAACAGTGTGATTGTGTGGAAATGAAAAGGGGTTATTAAATAATCAGATATTGATATTGATGATAATGTTGGTGTTAAGAGGGGAAAAGCGGCGCTGTTAAAAAAAATTAATAGGTAGAGTGAATTAAAATATATGGTATGTAACGATTAAGGATGATGAAAAATAATAATGTAAAAACAGGTGAAAATAGATAAGGAATTGGAAATCAAATTACAATACATAAAGGAGATATAAGAAAGTTAAAAATAATATGTATAATATTCAAAGTAAAGGAGGGGAAGTCATATTTTATGTTTTGTTGTTGTTGTTGTGAAATGTGATGTATGTATGTATGTATACGTAAGTTGTTTGTTTATTATTGTTTTTGTATATGTGTTATGTGTGTTTTAATAAATAATATTTTTTTTTAAAAAAAGAATGATTCTTCTCATGCCTGAAGAATGACGGACAATAATATTACTGATCACTCTGCATGAGAACTGTGAGATAATTACAATGTCTCATCCCTCACAAGGGGCAGCGTTCACCCATTCCAATCAGGGACAGGAAATACCTTTGAAATTTGTTGTTCTAAAAGTTTTATTGTTTTATTGCATCAGTCCAATAAAACAGCAGGGGTGCAAGAGTGTGTGCAGCAGGTGACATAGAGTAAGTGTCTTGCTTGTCTTCTTCACTCTACCTTCCTTATAAACTATACCAAGCTACCTCCTCTTCACCTTCACCCTCCCTTGTGTGACATTTTCTGTTTTAGCTGAAAAATTTGAATCCCTTCATTGAAAAAATAATACACAATTTCAACACCTCATTGGCAAGACATCTTTCTATGTCACATGCTAGACTTTTCCAGTGTGAAAATGCACACCCTCTTGCACCCCTGCTTTTTTATTGGTCTGATGCAGTAAAACAATAAAACTTTTAGAACAGTGAATTTCAAAAGGAATTCTCAAACCAGCATCCCCATCTATCGGTCTATGCAGCTATCTAATTCTATTAGTCTATCTTTTGTTGTTGTGTGCCTTCAATTCATTTCCTAATTATGTCAACCTTAAGATGAACCTATCTCTGGATTTTCTGTCAGAAATGAGTTGCATTTGCCTTCTTCTGAGATTTAGAGAGTGTGATTTGCCCTGGGTGCCTTTTTTCATATTACAATGCAATATAATACAATCCTATTTAGATCTATCTACTCAGAAGTAAGTCTTGCAAATCTGTGGAATCATAAATTTAGAATTATGGCCTTAAAGTTGCACAAGGCAAAGTCCAGAGGCTTCATTCTAAGGGTAGACCAGCCATTTGGATTGTACTACATTGTAAGAAACAGAAATAGAAGCCTAAGCAGGTCTACTCTTAAGCAAATCTCATTTAGCACAATGGAAGTGATTTCCTCAGCCAAGTATGGATAAGATTTCAGTTTGTCTGTGTTTCCTTCATAGTTGGTGGGCTGGGCTATAATTCTGTAAAATGCTCTGCTGTCTCCCACTAAACTTGTAGATTTCAGCTTCTCTGTGCTGTGCATTCAGAATGACAGTGTCACTGGACATGTGTAGAATGAGATTAATGAGCATTTTGAGATATATATGACTAATCACAGGCTAACACATACTTTTTGTAAGACAAGGCGCAAACTGTTATAGAGGCTTTGACAGCACTACTGGCAGTAAAATCCATTGGAACCTACCTTTAGGCACAGGGAACTGTCCATTCCAGGGCTGAACAAAGAGCAAAGTTGGGGAATCACATTTGGCCCCAAGACTGTTTTGCAGCTCTTGACTTCCTCAGATTTCCCAGACTAGGCTTCCTCTGGCCTCTTGACACTCATGAACAGCAATAAAACAGAGACACTTTGCATATGCCCATTTGCAATCTCACTCTTGAAAGTCTTCATGCCAGCTGGCATAAATCTCCCACTCCATTTTTGTCCCAGAAGATCAGATTGTGGGATGTCAGCTCAGTGAGCCCTTTGCTTTTGTGCAAAACAACTGCTGATATTTGCAGCAGGAGTCTGGAGCAATCTGGGAAGTCTGAATTTGCAGGAGGGGACTGTAACAACCCTGCAAGGTAGGGCAGTCACCAATTTCCCCTTTTTACAGATAGAAATATCCTCTTGGGTTTATAGTACAATATCAAAGGGGGGAAATCACACAGCCTTCCAGGTATTATTGGACGGCAGTTCCCAACAACCCCTAGCTAGCACTGCCAATGGTCATGATGCTGGGAGTTACAATCAGTCAACAATCAGAGGACCACACGTTGCAGAGCATGGCTGTACAGGGATGCGAAAGTCCTTAATCTTTACAACAGGAGTGGGCAATGGCAATGGGGGACAAATTTGCTCCCCACAAACTCCACCCTGGCTGGTCATTCTGTTGTCATTTTGTCCCCAAACCAGCTGGAAATGTGAGCTGGAAGTCCCTCTTCTGCTTTTATTATCTGGTAGTTTTGTTTCTATCCTTCCATTCTTCTAGTGAGCTTAAGGCCAGTGTGCATAGGCCTCTCCTCCTCCCTACTTTATCTCCACAAATCCTGTGAAGAAGACCAGGCTGAGTGTCTGCCTGTCCTGTTTCTTTTGTCTCTGTGTGAGAGAGTGACACACACAGGGTCTGTGAGTAAAGCTAGGACAGAAATGAAAAGTCCAGATTTTGTTGGACTGTAAATATGCAACGGTAAAGGTAAAGGTATTCCCCATTGACAAGCCAATGTTGAGTAATGCTGGGGAAATGCAGTCCAACAATGTGTTGAGAATTGGGTTTCTCACCACTAGTTCGGGGAGCTATGAGAGTATGTTCCCATTCAACTGTGAAATGCATGGCCCACTTGCTATTCTCAGCCTAGCCTCTCTCACAGAGTTGTTGTGAAGACAAATTGGGAATTGTGAGTCCAGGCCTCCTTGCTCATTTCCCAGGTTCCCGATGAGCTATTTGACTTCCTGGAAGTAGCTACACACTCCTCTAGTTCAGGGCTTTCCAGACAGATATTAAGGGAACCTAGGCTGTATCAGCACTGCAGAAATAATCCAATTTGACACCACTTTAACTGTCATGGCTCAATGCTATAGAATTCTGGGAACTCTAGTTTGTTGTGGCAGCAGAGGTCTCTGACAGAGAAGGCTCAATGTCTCACAAAACGACAGTCCCTAGAATTCCATAGCATTGAGCCGTAGCAGCTAAAGTGGTGTCAAAGCAGATCACTTCTGCAGTGCAGATGCAGTCTTTCTCTCAGGAAAGTGCATGCAGCCCCATCTTTTTTGTAATATTTCCACTGAAGTAATATCCATGCTGAGGTTTACTTTGGTGTAAATGGGACTATTAGCTACACACCTCTCCAGTTCAGGGCTTTCCAGAGACCCACAAGGGAACTAAAAGGGGTAAGGGAGGAACTGTGTGGTGAAGATAAGCACAATAGGACTGATTTCTCCAGCCACGTATGGATAATATTTCACTTTCTCTATGCTTGCAATTTTTCTGCATGCACAGACAGGACACTCCAGTGACTCAAAGGAAAAGAGTAGGATGATGATGGTTGATAAGCTTTAAAGCAAACAGATCAGAATGAATAGCAGCAGTCCCTGGTGTTAAATGCTCAAAGACCCTATCTGAATGGCTGTTTACTTCACCCCTGCACAAAAAATTTTCCCTTGAAGTTCTCACCCCATTACTTCATTTGCAAATGAAGTAAAATGAACATTCTCACACCTTGGTCAAGCAGGTGCCAAATTTCACAGCTCATACAAGACTTGATTCAAGCATCAAGAAACCAAAAACCCCGTATGTTTAACAAACAGTGATGAGCTTTAGTCACATCCCTAGATCTCAGTCCTTGGTTTTTGTTTTTGTTTATTTCTGCTTTTGCCTTTACAGAATTTTTCTCGAAAAAATTGTTCATAGAAACAACTTGATTTTTGTGCCAAAGCCATCATATATCCCGTTTTCTGTGCAAAAAACATTGGCTACTGCACAACACAAGTTTTCTTTTTGCTGTATTTTTTTTCCACAGAAAAAGCCCTGAAGTGTGCAACATCATGTGGAAATGTGCAAAACCTCTCACCCAGACTTGATTGAAATGGTTGATTTTTGCATTTGAGAATGCAATAAGCAAAAAATTACACCTACAGTCTAACAAAATATAAAACAAACAGAAAAGGACAAGCTGATGGTTAAACAACCCATCTATTGTGAAGTTGAAGGCTTTCACGGCCAGCATCCATGGTTTTTTGTGGGTTTTTCAGGCTGTGTAGCCATGTTCTAGAAGAGTTCATTCCTGATGTTTTGCCAGCATCTGTGGCTGGCCCTTCATTCTTTGAAGATGCCAGCCTCAGATGCTAGCAAAATGTCAGGAATAAATTCTTCTAGAACACAGCCACATAGATTGAAAACCCCACAAAAAAAACAAAAACAAAAAACAACCTGTCCAATGTTCCTACTTTTTAATAGTCCATGCAACCATCCAGCAGTTATCATAATGTTCAATTTTACAGATTTACAAAAATGCACGAAAATTAGTTTTGTACTTTCTAAGACCAACAAAAAATGCCTCATCCATTTCAAAATAAAGAATCATAGAATTATTGAGTTGGAAGAGACTTCAACAGCCATCCAGTCCAACCCCCTGCCATGCAGGAACGCAGAATCAAGGCACCCTGACAGATGGCCATCTAGCTTCTGTTTAAAAAACTTCCCAAAAAAGGAGACTCCACTGAACTCCAAGTGAGTGTGTTCATCTGTCAAACAGTTCTTACTGTCAGAAAGTTCTACCTAATGTTGAGGTGGAATCTCCTTTCCTGTAGTTTGAATCCATTGCTCCATATAATTTGTTTGTGCTTTCTTGTTTAGTGTGCAAGGATGAACCAGGTCATCGTTTTTTATCCATGATGGGTGGAAGGTGGTTCATAAAAATATGCTTTCCAAACCGCTATGGAGAGAGATGCGTTTTTCATGGAAAATTCCTGTCATCACCTTAAATGACTCTTTGTCATGAATTGCTGATCACAACAGTTTACTGCTCTTTCTTGTATGGTTAGCAAGGAGGGGGACTTGACACATTGCTCACTCGTCAGCAAAGGTTTGATGTAAACATTAATTGGTTTCACCTGTATGGAGCCCAGCACTTTCCTCACTCCTTGAAAAGGAGGATGCCTTTTTCAATTAAAGTGCTTTGAATATTTATTTGGAAGAAGAATCTCCTAGCTGCTTTTTAGTGTGCAAATGTGGTGAGTTAATAATGATGACAAGTTATCATCCCTTTCCTCTCTGATTTTCAAAAGAAGCAAATCCTTTGTGCTGGGTTGTCCTTCCTTTATCAGCTTCTTCTTTCAGAAGGGAAACCATGGCAGCTGTTGACACTACCTCTGCTTATTGCATGACAAAAATATTATAGACAAACTAAATGGGATGCTAAGTTTCCCACATGCTACCCATCCCTCAATGGGACAATGAGGGATGGACGCCAGAGCCGATGCCCAGAGTTTCACAGTCCCCTAAAGTCCAGAACTTCATAAACTCTGCATGACTATCCAGGGGCTATTGGGATAGCAGCGAACAGGCTTAGTATCAGCATTGGAGTTAGTATCGACCAAGACTTGGAAATGTTAGTTTCTGAAGTAAAACTAGCAGAACCATCACTTATTGAGTGGATCGTGGGGGATTTCTAGTTTGAAATTGTGTCAAGTTGCAGAGTCCTTTAGCAGCTCCATTGAGAGACCTGTGCAATTGCCAGTTTGCGGCTATTCCAACCAGCTTAAATTGCCTCCCTGATACAGGAGGCTTGGAGGAGCATTCACATAATTCTAATTCTCCTTCCTAGGACGTTATTACACAGGGGCAAATCTGCTGGTTAATCCACACAACTCCCAAACAGAAACTGGATTTGTGCCTTGCGTTTTCACACGACGTCGCACAGAAACTGGACAGAAAGTGGACAGAAACTTGTGTTAACTGAGATCTTTTGAAATTCGGTTGTTTGGAGGAAATGCAAATGCGAAATTAAGGTAATTTCGCATTTACCATAATGTGAAAAGCAAATGCGCATTTGGGAGCATTTCCCTGCTGTTCCCATGGTTCCAGCGAGCATTCCTCTATCTGCGCATGTGCAAGAAGATCATTTCTAGTACATTTATGGGCTTTTCTCGCTTGTGTGTGAATGTTAAATGCGCTTACTTTAATTTCGCAATTAAGGTAATTACGTGTGAAAGCCATTTGC
The DNA here is from genome assembly GCA_026167975.1 of Phrynosoma blainvillii. Classification (NCBI taxonomy): domain Eukaryota; kingdom Metazoa; phylum Chordata; class Lepidosauria; order Squamata; family Phrynosomatidae; genus Phrynosoma; species Phrynosoma blainvillii. The sequence goes on from JANUYF010000013.1 coordinate 12,835,713, forward strand.
GGAATCAAGGTTTATTTTCCGTTTATTTTCGGAATGCCTCATTTCCACTTTATTATCGCTTTCTGGCCCACGTGTGATAACGTCCCTAGCTTCCAGGTGACCCATGTTCTTGTTGCCAGGAGAAGGGTGGAACAGAGGAGACAGAGACAGCACTATCACACTGTGCTGTGTTCTAGCCACTGAGAGAACCTGATACTACGCATTCAACTTCCTTAACTTCCCTAAAATATATTATGAAGAACTAAGGAAATTTACTGGATGAAGTCTCTGTCAAACTGTAGATGAATGGTTCTGGGAGTTGTTGTGTTAGCCACCTTCAACGTTTGCTTTTTTTTTAAAAAAAAGAAATACATTGGGTCTGAATTTTTTATCTGCTTGAAAATGTAACACCAGGAGTATATATAATACACATTCCGTATCTTTCAGTCTTTGTACAATATATATATTAGCTTCTGTAATAAGATGGAAAATATATTTTAAAGAAATAAAATAAAAATTAAAGTAAAAAAAATATGCAACATCAGTCTCTGCAATATTAATGAAACAAACGTGCAGACCGGCACCTTTCACCCCCAACAATCTCATTTTTCTTCCCCTAAATGAATTCTATATTATTTTTGCCTGATGAAAAAGCCAGTGAACTTAAAAAAGCTAGGATATTTTGTGTCTTCTGCTTGCCCTAATAAAGGTGTCACCAATGTGTATTTGGGACTTTGGATTTTTACAGAACATACTTCAGTTGAGTGTGCAGAATTTTTTTTCACTCTAGTGTCTGTGACGAAAAGAGTGCTGAGGATCCCATGGATAGCCCAAAGGACAAACAAGTGGTTCCTAGAGCAGCTCAAACCAGAAACCTCCCTGGAAGCCAAGATGACCAAACTGAGGCTGTCGTACTCATCTGAGGAATCTGTACTCAGGACAAGAGGCTACTGTCAGGATAGAACACGGAGAAACATAATGGTTACAGAACATATTGTAAGGAAAGCAGGCTTGGACATGGAAAAGAGAGGAGTGAAAATAGGAAAATAGGAGGAAGAAATATCAACAATCTGAGATATGCTGACGATACCATAATACTAGCACAGACCTGGAACACCTACTAAGGAAGATCAAAGAAGAGAGTGCAAAGGCAGGCTTAATGCTGAACATAAAGACAACAAAAATAATGACCACCGAGGACCTTCACAAGGTCAACCGTCCTAGACAATGAAGAAATAGAAATAGTAAAAGCATTCCCATACCTGGGATCAAACATTGATAGAAATGGGGACTGCAGTCTGGAAATCCGAAGAAGACTAAGAATGGGGAGGGTGCCTATGAAAGAACTGGAAAAGATTCTAAAATGCAAAGATATACAACTCAGCATGAAAGTTAGAATCATACTAGCCATTGTATTCCCTGTTCCCTGTTACCATGTATGGATGTGAGCGATGGACAGTTAAGAAAGAAGATAAGAGGAAAATCATTTCCTTTGAGATGTGGTGCTGGAGAAGTGCTGAGGATCCCATGGACAGCCAAAAGGACAAACAAGTGAGTCCTAGAGCAGATCAAGTGGGAAACCTCTCTGGAAGTCAAGACAGCCAAACTCAGGCTGTCGTACTTCAGACACATCATGAGAAGAGAAGACTCATTAGAAAAGACAATAATGCTGTGAAAGGTGGAGGGAAGTAGGAAGAGAGGAAAGCCATATGCTAGATGAATGGACTCTATTAAGGAGGTCACCATGGGTATGAAGGGGTTGCAGGAATTAAGCAGAGCAGGGGAGGACAGAGGGTCTGGGAGATGTCTCATCCATAGGGCTGCCATGAGTCGAGATCTACTCGAGGGCAATTAACAACAACAAGCATCTGTGACAGACAGAAGTAACAAGAAAACAATGAACACAAAATGATCTGTTGAACAAGCACTCTGTGTAGCTCAGGAAACACACACACACACACACACACACACACACACACACACACACACACACTATGATCATCAGGGGCAGCTCCCTGAAGAGACTACACATATTCATTCAGTTGCATTGTTCCTTATCTGTCAGAGCTTGGAAACTGACTTTTTTGGATTGCAGAGTCCATAGCTGGGTGGGGAATTATAGGACCTGTTGTACAAAACTTTTCCAAGCTCTAATTCTCTCTCTCTCCTCCCTTTCTCCCCAGTGCATACTGTAATCTCTAATTTATTTGCATCAGCATAATAAATTGGAATTTAGGTGGAAAGATCTGGGTTCCCTTTCTTGATACAACTTAATTTTACATAATGGCTTCATGGTAGACAGTGTCAGGGCTTAAGGCCTACCATACAAGATTATTAGACTTTATCCAAGTCCATGTATTTATCTCTGAACTCAACAGAGAATACAGATGTCCCATTCAATTATGCAGCTAATCCTTTTTTAAAAGCTGCTTTTGGGTCACTGTGTTATTTTATCATAGCATATGGCCCTCCAGCTATTGTTGGACTACAAGTCCCAGCAACCCCTAGCTGGTGTAGCCAATACTGAGAAATCCTGGAAGCTGCAGTCCAACAACATCTGGATCATGGAAGCTGTGCTACTGAAGGCACAGACAAACACACTTTGCAATCTCTCAAGTTTATGATCTAAAACCAGGGCGGTGAACCTCTGGCACGCGTGCCCTCTCTGGCACATGAAAGCCATCTCTGAGGGCACATGGTGGCCACAGCAAGTAGGAGTGGGTGTGAAGGGTGCATGCTCTTGGCCCGGCTCCTTGTCATGGCTTGGTTTGCCTCTGAAGAACCAGGCCACAGCAAGGAGAGGTAAGAAGGCATGTGTAGCCAGCCCGGCTCCTTGCTGCAGCCCAGTTCTATTGTGGAAAACTGAGCCATGATAAGGAGGGATGGTGTGGGGCCCTTCCAGCCAGAAGCCCTGCTCCTTTTGCTATGGGATTCTGGGAATTGTAGTTTTGTGAGATGTAATGAGGACATCCATGGGGTTTTCTTGGCAAGATTTCTTCAGAAGAGGTTTGCCATTGCCTTCCTCTGAGGCAGAGAGTAACTTGCCCAAGGTGGGTTTCATGGCCAAGCTGGGATTCGAGCACTGGTCTCCAGAGTTACATGCTGAAACTGCTGGCTCTCTTTGTTCTTGTTATTTTGCTGTGCTTTCTGTGCTTTGTTATGCTTGTTGTTGTTGTTGTGTGCCTCCAAGTGGTTTCCAACTTATGGGCCCAGAGCATCCTCCTTTCCTTCCAAGCATGGGTTGCTGGCGACCCTAAGGTGAAACTATCATGCTGCAAGCTTTGTCAGAGGGGATTTCCATTGCCATCTTCTGAGACTGAGAGACTGTGACTTGTATGTGTGGTGCCTTCAAGTTGTTTCTGATTTATGGCGACCGTAAGGTGAAACAATCATGGAGTTTTCTTGGCAGGTTTCATCAGAGGGGTGTTTGCTATTGCTAGCCTGGGGCTGAGAGAGTATGCCTTGGGTTTTTCCCCCAGAAGTCCCACCCCCGGAAGTCTCACCATCAGGCAAGCATCAGAGCATCAGAGAAACCCACTGCATGACCTTGGGCAAGTCACACACTCTCAGCCTCAGCAGAAAGCAAAAGCAACACTCTGAACAAACCTTGCCAAGAAACCCCTGGGATAGGTTTGCCTTAGGCTTGCCATAAGTCAGCAATGACTTGAAAGCACAGAACAACAACAAAGGGGAGAGTGTGAATTGCACCCATGCTGCTTAAGTGCTCATCCTAGTACTGAAGCCATAAAACCATTCAGAATGAATTTCAAATTGACATTCTCATCTCGCCAAGTCATTTGCAAATGAACCATCTGAAGATTCTCATACCTAGCCTGAGGAGGTGGCAAATTTCTCGACTCAATAATAAAAATTTAAAGGGAGCAACAAAACAAAAGACCATATGTTTACCAAACTGCAATGCCACATCCCTAGTCAGAAGTACTGCACTGAACAGCAGTGTGGTGGGTAGGTAGTAGCAGACATAAGCACAGGTGAGCAGAGGGCATTTGCAGACTGCCAGAAATAGTGCAAACTGAGTCCATTTTAACTGTCCTGGCTCAGTGCAAGGGAATCATGGGAATTGAATTTTTTTTTCTGAGACGTTGAGCCTTCTCTGTCAGAGAGCTCTGGTGCCACCATAAACTACAGTTCCCATGATTCCCTAGCACTGAGCCAGGGCAGTTAAAGTGGCCTCAATTTGCACTATTTCTAGCAGTCTGCAAAGGCCCAGAGATTGGCTGCTAAGGATGGAAAGAATATTCAAGAATATTTGAAAAATGGTTGGGAGGAAAAAAAATCATGTTTTTTGCATATCAAAAAAAAAAAAAAAAAAAAACCCTGACGAGAAGAATCCCAGACTGACAAGAATCTTTGGAGTTTGGAATTTATTCTATGTAGAATTTGCAAGTGGTTATTTTGCACATAGAAGAGCCCTTTTTGTGCAAGAAACAGCATTATTTGTGCAGAAAATAATATTTCTATGGAATGATGTTATTTTTAAAAATATATTTTATTAGCTTATAAAAAATTAAACACATCACAATATAAAAATACATTATTCTAAACTGGTTACACAAATACATATACATACAAGTCTCCTCAACCCCCACCTCCCAACTGAAACCATTTTGTTGTTCATAGAATCATAGAGTTGGAAGAGACCACAAGGGCGATCCAATCCAACCCCCTGCCATGTAGGAATTCAAAATCAAAGCATCCCCAACAGATGGCCATCCAGCCTCTGTTTGTTGTTGACCACATTTGAGTTAATCTCCACTTATGGTGACCCTGTGGATGAGACATCTCCAAGACTCCCTATCTTCATATATTCCATATCCTCATATGGTTTAGGTATATGTACATATACCTACACCATACATAGAACAAATACCAAAAAGAATACAAAAATGCATTTTTAAGAAACCACAAAACTGACTTTCCATCCTCCAAATCCAAGAATGTGGAGCTAAATAATAATAATGATGAACTTCTCTATATAACACCACTCATTGCTACATCTGACCTTGAATAGAACAACATATCTTTAAGTAAAAACTCCTACAAGCATAATGTTCCATTTTTTCTTTTTAATATAAGACAAAATAGTTCCCAATCTTTTTTAAAAAATTATTCAGAGATTAAACATTGGTAGCCTCAAGTCAGGAAAAAAACAAAAAAGAAGCCATTTGATTGCAGTTACACAGCCTCAGCAGTTTGATAATTCTTCTTTTTAAATAACAAATCCACCATATATCAATCTTACCCACTCATTCAGTTACAAGTCAGAAGATGAGCACTGAGAAGTTAGACGCTTCTTTGGGAGGCTTCTTAAAACTTCATTTCGTTGTATTAAATATATACTTTTGTTTAATCAAAGAGAGTTGCATCCAAGTTGCCTATAGGCAGAATCTTGGTCTGGCAAGATGTTGAATTCCAGCTCCCTGTCCTCTCTAGTGGTTGTTATCCATGATTATCAAGACCCTGGGGACAATCTGAAGCATCTTGACTAATCCTAATGATTTCTCCTTACCAGGAGAGAACTTCCCACTGGCTCTGGTGTCCCAAAGCTAGCTCTAACAGCAATTTGCATCCCTCTTCACATGGACCTCTATGGATAGGGGACAATGCAACTCTCCAGTGATTCCAGAAGTCGTAGCAAAAGATGTTTGATGACACACTCATGAAATAAAAAGACCACACACAAGACTTGGGTTGAAACATGGGCCATTTTATTTAAACTAACAGCTACTTATTTTTTTTTTTTTTATCCCCTGAGATGAGAAAAATGTGGGGAGCAACCTAGTGCAGGACCAGCTGAGACAGCTGGTCTAGGAAGAGATGGGCTTCGTAATCAAATACACAAATGCCCAACCATATTCTGCTTAAATTGCTAACTATGGTAGGGGAGAGTGGCTCTCCGCTGTCTTGTCTCACTTCCAAGACCATCCTTCTAAGGTCTTAAAAATACAAAATTTGCCTATGAGATCTTTTAAACCCTGAGCATTAACCAAAATGCCAGGGCTGACAAACAGGCCCATATTGAATGTGGTGACAAGTCCTTGTCCCTAAGGCAAGCACAGTATTGAAATAAATGGGGAAGTGGCACTGGAAATGCCTCAAATAAATGTTCCAGCTTCCTAAAATCTGTGAACTCTTGAAGAGCCTTGATGTAACTCCTTCTTGTACTAGGTGCTAGAGACATACGAATTCCCCTAACTACCTCATGCTTCCAAGATTTCAGAGGTTTGTTGGCATTGGGTCCAGCCTGTTGGAGGCATCTGACACTAGGAGAGAGCATTGGCTAAGCCATTGTCCACCCCTGCCACATGGGCCACCATGAAAGTAATGTTGTAGTGTAAACATTTGAAAGTAAACTCCCTAACATTCTCATCAACCTAGTTTGGACCTAGAAGTGAGAGAGTTAGTGACTTGCACCATGGCAGTATTGTCACACCAGAAATGCACTGAGGAGTTAGCTAATTTCTTGGTCCAAATATCAAAACGATAACAATACAAAATTGATATTGATAACAATACAAAATTGAGAACGAAAACAAGAGAAGAAATGGGGAGAGCTGGACAAAATAATAACTTGTTCCTTATACAGTCTCCCCTCCATTCTCATAGACTTGAAGTCTATGGTTTTGCATATTCACATAGGGGCGACCTCCATTAAAATCAATGGAGTGCTCCCCTATGGGCACTCCCATGTGTGCCCCTGCAGGGGTGCACCCCATTCAAGCCGATGGCGCTTGAATATTGGTGAATTTCCATTTTTGCAGTGTGTGTGTGTGGGGGGGGGGGGGTCGGGTTGGGTCCAGAACAGATCCCCATGAAAATAGAGGGTCGACTGTAAATTGGAGGACTTTGTAATGGAAACATCAGAAATAGATAACACTACTGCAGGCAACTGGAAATATCATATGATTAAATTTTACAATTCACTTCAAACACAAGAATTGGAAGACAAAACAAAGAACTAATGATAAAATGGATGCAAGACAATGGTAAGCAAATTGATTTGGAAGCCTGGGAGAATTCATGGAGAGAAACTAAAAAAATTACTCTAGGCCAAACCCTAAAAGAAAATTATCTAAAAATGCTGCATCTCTGGTGTTTGACCCAGTAAAATAAGAAAAAATATTTAAAACAGGCAAGATGAAATGCCAGGACTCAAATGGCTCATTTTTACACATGTGTTGGAACTGTAAAAAGGTAAAAAGTTTCTAAAGTAATATGACAAGCAAATAATGGAAATATTGGATATAAAATTTTTAGTGAGCCCCAAACTTTTCTTATTAAATGTGATGAGTGTCTTAGACAAGAAAATACAGAACAAGCATTGGAAATGATATTATATATGACAACAGCTTCCGGGATGATTCTTGTACAAAATTGGAAATCTACAATGGTGCAAAACACATTGCAAAAATAATCCATTTTGAGACCGATTTAACTACCCAGGCTCATTGCTAGGGAATTCTGGGAACTGTAGTTTTGTGAGACATTTAGTCTTCTCTGTCAGAGAGCTCTGGTGCCACAATAAACTACAATTCACAGGACTCCCTAGCACTGAGCCAGGGCAGTTAAAGCAGTCACAAACTGGATTATTTCTGCAGTGTGTTTTGGACCAGAGACACCAGCAATTGAATAATAGCTCATAAAATTGATTGAGATGATTGAACTGGACAGATTAATGGCTCTGTTTAATGACAAACCATTGTGTCAGATGAATGAAGACTGGAAACAACTTAGAGATTTTGGGATAAATCAATCGATGAGTCTAAAGGGAGACTAGGGGGAAAACATAACTCAAAAGAACATGGGCTGCATCCACAATGCAGGAATGATCCAGTTTGACACCACATTAACTGCCATGGCTCAATGCTATGACATTCTGGGAACTGTAATTTTGTGAGACATTTAGCCTTCTGTGTCAGAGAACTCTGGTGCCACAACAAACTACAGTTTCTAGAATTTCTTAGCATTGAGCCATGGCAGTTAAAGCAGAGCCAAAATGGAATATTTCTGCAGTGGAGATGCAACCTGAGAAATTTAGAGGCATAAAAAGATGATGGCAGACGTTAATAAGGAGAGCGCTATTATACTTGGAGACTATCACAAACTACCGGGGGGGGGGGGGGGGACACCCAACACCCACCCACCGAAAAAGCCAACCACAAAGAGAAAGAGAACAATTCTCAGTTAAGTACAAATTCAATTAGCCATTAGAAGTAACAAGAAAACAATGAACACAAGAAAAAGACCTATAGAGCAAAGTCCAGCTAATTAGGTAGGAAGTCAGAAACCTATAATAAGACACAGAATATAGATCTACAAAGAGGGAAAAGATTAAAGTATATTAAGAATACCAACGATCGAATTTTATATCTTATGTATAATAGGAAGTGTGTGTGTGTGTATATAATGATTAATACCTTTGTATATATGTTGTATATGATGAAAGATAACAGATGATGTTTGAGGGTGTTTGTAACATTTAAAAGGAAAAAGATAAAAAGGATGTCTTGCCAAAATGTCCTCCTTAACCCTGTGTGTGATTCGGATTCTGTGATGGGGTTTACTAGTTTCACAGGTAGCATCACAAAGCCATTAAAGAAGGCTCTGCTCAATGCCACTACCCTACATCCAAAATTTAGATGGCTGAGAAGTTCTTGGAGCATGGCCTTCCTGCACAGTAAAAACTCAGCCACCTGACACTTCATCTCTTGCACTTCCTCTAGGGACAATGTGCACAATTGATTGATGGTGTCAATTTCAATATCCAGAAAGAACAATTGATTAGAAGGGCCCTTATCTTGTGCTATGGGACTCCCTTCAGTTTGCATAAGCAACCTGAATTTATATAACAGAAAAGAACAGTACCATGTTCCAAATCTCATGATGAACAGGAAGTCACCCAAATAATGTACCACCCCTCTAGACCCTGTTTTCAATTTAATTGCCTATTCTAAGAATGTACTGAACTCCTCAAATGTCACACATTAAAGTAAGCATCCCATTGGTAGTGCACAATCCATGTAACTCTTGCCATTAAATGAGAAGCCCAGCAGCTCAAAATCATCAGGATGTACTGGTATCAGACAGAATGGAGATTTGTCGCATTTCTCCATTTTGCTCCCACTCCATGCCTACATACCTCACTAACCACTGTATCAAAGGAAGTATACTTCATGATACACAATTTCACAGGAATGGCATCATTGTCCCCTTGGATATGATAAATGGTGAATAATCCTATATTCATCTGGGCATTTCTTGGGCACCAAACCCAATGGGGACACCTTCCAGTTAAGAATAAGGGGTGAGGGGTATGATCCTGCCACACTCTCTTCTGCAACTTCTTTGTGAATCTTTCCCTAGCCACATGCTCTAAGCTGGCCACAGACTTTAATTTCCTGGCACTATAAGGGCAACACCTCCCTTGAAAGGGAATCCTAAAACCAAATGAAAATCTATCAGACAAATTTGATCTCTCTCTCTCTCTCTCTCTCTCTCTCTTTTTAATTTTTGGGATAGAATTACCAGCTTCGTAGATGGAGGGAATGCTGTGGATATAACATATCTTGATTTCAGTAAGGCCTTTGACAAGGTTCCCATGACACTCTGGCAAACAAGCTAGAAAAATGTGAGCACTCATTTTAGTGACCTCAGAAGGATGTGAGCCTGAGTCAGCCCTGAGCCTCTGGTCTGAGTGGCTGCAGAACAGCCATTTAACCACTGTGCCACCAGGGCTCTATCCATAGATGATATCCATGTAGCATTTCACATTATAAAATGCCCTGTGTGGCTGAGCCTGAGCTATGACCCCAGGACATATAAAAATCCCAGATTGCCATTTGGCTCAAGTGTGGTCAACCCTACACTTCTTTAACTTTTCAGTCTCCCTGTCATCTGACTCCTCCTCCTCCAATTCTCAATATAGGAGGGAGAAAGGTCTATGTATCCCCCCTCACATGTATTTCTCTTTGGTTGCTGGGAACAGGCAGTTGCCAAAAATAGGTGTCTGCTCTCTGAAGGAAGGTACAGCAATTGGAACTGCACCATAACCCCACTGCTGTACAGGGCCCTTTGTCCCATAGTTCCCCGAGTTGCCTAATTGAGAAGCCAAATATGGGGAAAACCTATACCAAGGTGACCATGTTCAAAACCTGTTGTGACGGATAACTTCCCCCAGTACTGGTACCTGGCAAGCCAACAGTTTTGGTGGGCTCCAAGGACCTCATGGCCAACTAAAACCATAGCACTGAGATTATGGTGCAAGTAGCCTCAGCACTCATCTGTCACTGGATGCTGAGGAGAAAGCAAATGCTCCTCTCCCTCCCTCCCTCCTCCAGGTCCCAGAGGATCAGGAGTGGAGACAAAGGATGATAATAATAATAATAATAATAATAATAATAATAATAATAATGGAAGAGGTGGCTTCACCATTGAGTCCACATTTTGCAGAGCAGGCCTGGAACAGCTGCTTGGCCACTGGGATCAGCATCTTCCAGCCTCTGGAGATGAGGCAAGCCCCATTGTCCCTAACTGCAGTGCGGCCACATGCACGTTCCACCATTGAACTTGAGCATCTGCGGATTTTGGTATTGGCGGGGGTCCCTGGAATGGATCCCCCATGGATACTGAGGGTCGACTGTACCAACTCAGCATGGATCAAGAAGAGACACATTTAATTCAACACAGGTTAATTTAAGTCTGCATATGCCAGTAACAGGTTGTCACCCATTGTTCCCTCTTGACCTTTCTAAGTAGCCATGGTTTTAACATATAGATTCCAGCTCTCAGGCTTTGTTGTCCTTCTTCTTGATGAGGTCCAATAGGTGTTTGCAGTCTGCAGCCTCCATCACCTCTAGCAAGCATAGCAAATGGGGCAGAATGCTGGGAGAAGTAGTCCAAGAATATCTGGAGGGCCACATTATCGCCACCTCTGTTCTAGAAGGTGAGTTTGACCTTGTTCTCCCTTTTTGAGAGTGGGGTGGTGGTGGAAGAAGGCCACCATACTGGGAGCCCTCTGCCCAAGACAGCTACTGCCTTATCTACTTCCCTAGTGGTCAGTGGTAAGTGCTCCCCTAACCCCATTTAGGGCCTTTCTTCATATTCTTGTTGCATTGAAACAATGAAGGCCCATTTTTCCTTTTAATCGTATTGCAAACATCCAGAGTAGCTACTCCTGTTTTGTAGTTTTAAAGTCCTAAGTTCACTGTACTAGCCCACTGTACTCCGCTGGCATAAATACCGAAACGTCTTACAATAGACACATGTGCAATGAATTACATTTTTCAAAACGCGGCAGTGGTGCAAATTTGCTGAGTATTTTCAGTCCCTGCATTGCTCGGCATGTCCCTATGATTGATGCTGGCTCTTGCCATCGTCCACGTTCATTTGTGGCACTGCTCCTTGTGAAGCAGCAGGGGGAGCTTGTGGGTTATATTTACAAATAGGGAGCCTCAAAAGAAAACCTCAGCTTTGGGGATTTAAAGTAGGCCTGTGTTCTTCTCCCTTGAACTTGTTTCAGAGACAAGGCAAAACATTTTTTTAAAAAAAAATCCCGTTAGGCATTTGGGCTTCAACAGGAAGCCTGCTTTGATTATTGTTGTGCGCCCCCGTCTCCCCAATTTTTTGATATATATTTTAATTAAATTTTTTAATGTAGATTCAGTTTTTAAAATGGTTTTCTTGTGGCATGTAAACTAGCTTGAGAGCATTCCTGTGAAGAGGAAATCCAGAAATGCGGTAGTAAATGAAATAAAAATAAAATGAACTTCTGAGGGCTGAAGGCCATGACAATTCTTTCTGGGCATCTGCAAAGAATGCATGAAAACAATTGTTTTGATGCTGCTAGTTTGCTTTCCGGAGGTTGGCAGAAAAGGTAGGTCTAAGATTCTTCAGGGACTCGGAAAATGAAGAGAAACAGTTTAGGCCAAATATGGTTATGGCTGAATGGAACTCTGTGGAAATTTCTTCTGAAGAGGAAGATGAAGGGATTCCACAGCAAACTCCACTCCTACAGCGTTGGGGAATGTAAGAGAAAGTAGTGTATCTTGCAAGCACAGTATTAGCATTTGCAAGCAGAAGATGAGTAACAGCCAGTCCCACACTGCCCTTACCTTCACACAGGGTTTATTATTAAAATAAAGAAGACTTGGGCTGCATCTGCACTGCAGAAATAATGTAATTATAGACTGCTTTAACTGCCATGGCTCCATGCTGTGGAATTCCGGGATTTGTAGTTTTGTGAGAGATTTAGCCTTCTCTGTCAGAGAACTCCTGTGCCACAATGAATTACAAACCCCAAGATTCCATAGCATGGAGCCATGACAGTTAAAGTGGCATCAAACTGCATTATTTCTGCATTGCAGATGCAGCACTGGTGTTCTTTGTAAGACGTATGGCGTAGGTTTACTTACAAATACTAAGGGCTTTATAGCATCTCATGGTGAAAGGCTCTGTAACATGGGCTCTTCAAACATGAATGGGAAAGAGAGAACAGCAGACTATAAAGTGGAGAATGGACAAAGTCGGACTACCTGTGGACTCACTGGTGCAGGAAGAGACGGGATGTGACTAAGGCCAGCGAACAAGAAATGGCATGAATATATTCTATAAATAGGCGCTTTGGAAGACATGAAAATGATCAACTACTGAGTATAGGCATGCTATGGCTGCTATCTCTAATATAGCCATAATGGGTGCAGCCTATCTCCCGTGTGAAGAACCTCTCTGACCTCATCAAGGCCTGTCTTAGTTGCCAACTCTTTTCCTTTTTGTTCTTCAGATTAGGGGAGAAACAAAAAAAAGTTGCAGTAGGAAAGGTAGAGGGTAGAGGAAAGAGAGGAAGATCACAAACCAGATGGATAGACTCAATCAGGGGTTATGGGGAAGGGCTTGCAGGATCTGGGCAAGGCAGGGGAAGACAGGGATTCTTGGAGATGTCGCATTCACAGGGTTGCCATGAGTCAGAACCGACTCGAGGGCAGCTAACAACAACAACAGCAACAAGGTCCACCTGCTTGGTGACCAGGATTTTCTTGGGAGGAATAGTGTACTCAAGACCAAGGGCCCACTTAAGAGAAAAAGGACAAAAATATAGTTTCAGATGATGAGGATGCAGACCCAGCTGCAACTGCAGAACCAGGAAAAGAAGTAGCTGCCAGTGTGTATATGACTTCACTGTCTCCTTTCCAGACCTTTGCTGGATTTCTCTCTCTTCTTGCTCCAGCTCCTGGACAGAGTCCAACAACTTTGACAAGCACTTACATAGGAAGCTATTGCACTCCTTCAAGATCAGCCCAAAGTTTGTAAGAGGAGCGAGATCTCTTAGGTTCTAAACAAAACCTAGTTGAGAATGCTTCGGTTTGAAGTAGAGACAGTGGTGGCTGCTGTCTTCCATGTCAGTGGAGCATTGACTCCATTCCAGGATTTCGTTTAAACTTTAAAGATAAATTTTTAACTTTAGTGTTAACTTTAAAGATCTATCCAAGGTGCTCTACCTTGCATAGCTCCTTTAAAGTTCAGACTAACATCCAGAGCAGATTGCCTGCCTCACTAATTGGAAGCCACTAGCTGCCACTGAGCACAAAGTTTGGAAGTAACTTGTTATAAGTAACAACATTGTTTGTAACAAGTTGCTTTGGTGTATAAGGGGGGGCATGATGACATTTGCTGAAAGGGTACCTAGTTAATGTCTGCATAAATAAGATCTCCTGGCTTGACCCTCTAACCGCCCTAAAAACCAACAACCTAATCTGATAAAAAAGAGAAAAAGATCTGTTCAGCCTCCAATCTGGGTGCAAGGAGGAAGATGTTTCCACCCCATCCTGTGTCAGGAGCTGAATCTTTCAGCTTGCTTGCCATGGTTAATAGTGTTGGTTTGCCTGCCACAGCTTTGCTTGTTCACAATGTATTATAGAGTATTAATACTGGGTGGTGGGACATGTAGTCCTAAGTTCATTGTTAAGACTTTTGGTCACATTCCTTTGCTGGTTAACAAACAGATGAGAAAAGGGAGGAGAGGCAGTGCTGGGAGATGCAAGGCTGGTCTCATGAGAGCCAGTGTGGTGTAATGGTTTGAGTGTTGGTCTATGACTCTGGAGGCCAGGGTTTGAATCCCACTCAGCCATGAAGCCCACTGGGTGGCTTTGGATGAGTCACACTCTCTCAGCCTCAGGGGAAGGCTATAGCAACCCTCCTCTGAACAAATCTTGTCAAGAAAACTCCATGATAGCTTTGCCTTAGGGTCGCCATAAATCAGAAACAAGGTGAAGGCACACAACAGTAGCAACAACTCATGAGAACAGATGGTACGGGGTGAAAAGAGCGGTGATCATGGGGCAAAGGGAAACATGCGTTTGTTTGATTTTATGGGCGAATGGGATGTCAGCCTGTGCAAAAGTTTGAATTACTGTATGCTTTAAATGTGCTGTGTTAATGCTGATGTCTCAGTCCTGACAACATACGTCTGTGGAGGACATGTTGTTTCTGAATAAAGTTTTGCTGCTTTTTCACTACTGAAATCTAGATTTCTGAACTGAACTGTTCCTGTACATGACATCCTATTGGCAAGCGAGACTGTGACAAGAGAAACAGGGGTCCTGTTTCTTAGTGTTGCAGCCTTGCTCACTAGTAGGAGGAGGATGAAAAAGTCCTCCTCCTCATGCCCTGATGGGAAGTGGAACAGAGTTCCTTCACTCAGTCCAGCTGCTGGCTCTTGAGGTGGCCTGGGTGTTTTACTGTAAGACTATGTAGACCTACTGAATACAGAGCAGTTAGGGATCTATAACTGCAATACTGAATGCCAGCCATTTTTTTAATTTTATTTTTGTAAAATAATTCAATAACTGGTACCTTTCCATGTGAGAAGGAGTAAAAGTTACATGTTTCTTTTTCTTGCTACTCAAGGGAGAGTGAACTGCTTTTGCAGGCATGGTGAGTGATCTTTTTTAAAAACAACAACAACAACAACGTAATTCAAACGTTAAGCCAATAGTTTACTTTAGGCCGCTCCAGATATGGCAAATGTGCCAGGAACATGCTGAAAGTTGAAGTATTTTTCATTTTAGCAAAAGAAAAAGAAAAATTCAAACAATGTTCCTGGCAATTCCCAGACTTCTCAGCAAATTGCATCATTTTAAAAAAAGCTCTGTTCGAGTATGCTAGTACATACATGGAAACAATTGTTGACTTCTAAATATTTTGCTATGGTGATCCCTATGAAGTCCAATGATCCCGATCTCCTCTTCTTTCAGGTTTTAGCCAAATCACGCTCCCCGTCATTTTCTAAAAGCTTGAAAAAAGTAGGCTAGTATAACAGACATAGCCCTACAGACCACCGCAACAATGATTCAAGCACTGATTTCTGCCTTGGTCCATGGAGATTCAATAATCTCCTTCATGAACTCACAGTCCCAAGCTAAGTTTGCAAGGTGACATGAGGATGGTAGGTGGAGAGTGACAGCTTAAATGCCTCCTGTCATTTTTGCAGCTCAGAAATCACCCTCCCCAAGGTGTTTTCTCACCTGGAGAAGTTAAAAAATGCATCCCTTTCTGTCCACCAAATTGATCCCCATGGGCAGAAGGGCAGATGGAAGAGGGCAATTTTTGAACTGAAAAACAGGAGGTGAGATGTTGAACCCAGACTCTCCCATTCTACGTCCAACATTCAGCCAACTATCTTGCATTGAATGGGTTCCCTGCAGATGCTTTGTCCAGCCCATGTGATATCATTGCTGAACAAAATGACGAGGTAAGATTTCTTAGAAAGGAAAAGACGCATCTATATGCGGCCAGCTGCAGAAATGTGTTTTCCTGTAAATCACACAGATGGAGTGAGACACCATGATTGCAATGCAGGGCTGACATTCTTTTACAGTGTATAGTCATCTAATATTGGTTGCGATAAACATTGTAAATCAAAGCCCATGGCAAGTGTGTGCAGTACCATTTATTTTTTTTTTTTAAAAAATCATAGAACTGATGAAAGTGTCTGGCAGCAAAATATCCACCTCTCCTTTTACTTGCTTATTCACATGCCAGCATTCCAGGGCTTCTGCCAGTGATTGGAATAGTTGGGTAGTTGCCGAATGGCACTTCAAACTATGTTGTGTCACAATCCAGAGCAGGACTAGGGAACCTAGTGACCTTCAGACATTTCATAGAATCATAGAGTCAGACGGGGCCACAAGAGCCATCTAGTTCAACGCACTGCCATGTAGGAATGCAAAATTACAGCACTCCAGAAAGACTTCAATCTCTGCTTTAAAACCTCCAAAGATGAAGAATCCACCACCACCACTCTGGCAATTTATTGTACTGTCAAAGAGTTCTTAAAGTAAATATGTTCTTTTTAATATTTAGGGGGAATCTCTTTTCTTGTGATGTGAATCCATTGGTTCTCATTCTTGTCTCTGTAGAATACAAGTAGTAGAAAACAAACTCATTCCATCTTCTACATAACATCCATTCAGATAGTTAAAGAAGCCTATAACGTTATTCTTATTCAAGCTAAACATACTCACCTCTCTAAGTCATTCCTCATAAGGCTTCTCTGGACACCTTGCAGCTTATCAATATCTTTCTTGAACTGTGGTGCCCAGATCTGAACAGAGTATTCCAGCTCAGATCTAGCCAAGCAGAATAGAACAGTACTATTATTTCCCTTGATCTATATATCTGTTGAAGTAGCCTAGAATTGTATTTTTTGGCTATTGCATTACATTTTTGATTCATATTTAGTTTGTAGTCTACTAAGGCTGCATCCACACTGCTGAAGTAATGCAGTTTGACACCATTTTAACTGTCATGGCTTAATGCTATGGAATTCTGGGATTTGTAGTTTTGTGAGATATTTAGGGCCTCGGCAGACGACTAATAGAGTCGTCTTCCGGGCCCGGAAGAGGAGGGGCAGCCGCACGCGCAGCATTCCTTCCTCTTCCTGAGGTCGCCCTGGAAGCTGCTGGCCATCCGCATGGCCGGCGCTTCCAGGGCAACCTCCCTCCGCAGCGACTGGACGCGCTGCGGAGGATAAGTCAGGGAAAGGGCGCACTTTCCCTGAAATCTAAAAGGAGCGCCAATTTGGAGCTCCTTTTAGATTTGCCGCAGGAGCGCCGCGGTGCGGAGGCTGAGCTCTGCCGGCGCTCCTACCCGCGGCGTCTCCAGGGCCTCCGTCTGCCGAGGCCCTTTGCCTTCTTGCTCAGAGAGTTCTTATGCCACAACAAACTACAGGTCTCAGGATTTCATAGGATGGAACCATGACAGACAAAGCCATGTTGAATTTCATTAATTCTGCAATGTGGCAGTAGCCTAAGAACCTTGTTTAATAGCCCTGTTTAAATATTTGAAGGGATGTCATATTGAGGAGGGGGCAAGCTTGTTTTCAGCTGCTCCAGAGAATAGGAACTGAAATAATGGATGCAAGGTACAGGAAAAGAGATTCCACCTAAACATTAGGAGAAAGTTCCTTACAATGAGAGCTGTTTGACAGTGGAAGACACCCCATCGGAAAGTGGTGGAGTCTCCTCCTTTGGAGGTCTTTAAACAGAGGCTGGATGGCCATCTGTCGGGGATGCTTTGATTTTGAGTTCCTGCATGGCAGAATGGGGTTGGACTGGATGGCCCTTGTGGTCTCTTCCAATTCTATGATTCTATGAACCCTAGATCACATGTAGTGCTTTTCAAGCCAGGGGTTACCCCCTCTACATTTGTGCATTTCATTTTTCCTACTAGATGTATCACCATATGTTTATCCTTGTTGAAATTCATGCTGTTAGTTTTGGTCCCGGGCTCCAATCTATCAAGGTCATTTTGAATCCTGATACTGTCCTCTGGAGTATTAGGGCCTCTACAGACCACCCCAAAGGGCTGGCCTGGAGGCAGAGATGGGGCAGGACAGCCACACGCTGGCCGCCCCAACCCCACACCGACGACGTCTTGACGCTGCGCACAAGAAGGGGCGATGAAGAGCCATGTGCCGGCTCTTAGGGCACCCTTTTGCCACTCCTGAAAGAAGCAGCATTTTACCGCTCTTTTCGGTGCAGGAAAAGGGAGGATCGGGTGCTCTGTAAATTTGATAAGCATGCCTTCTGTTCAGTCATCAGTCATTTATAAAGATGTTGAACAACAGGACAAAACCTGAAGCACTCCACTAAACACTTCTCTCCAAGATGAAGTGTGAGTACTCTCTGGCTTCATTTGGTCGAGAAATTACAAGTTCATCTAACCTGTTTAGTGCACAGTTCACCAGTTTGTTTGCAAGAATCTTGTCAAATGCCTTACTGAAATCAAGATATATTACATCCATAGTACTCCCTGATCTACTAAGTTTGTAACTCTACTTTCTGATAAAGGTACATTTTTTATAAAGAGAGATATAAGACTTGTTTGGCATGACTTGTTGTTAAGAAACCCTTGCTGGTTCTTAATCATCACAACATTTGGCACTACAATCCCATAAATTCCAGCCAGCATGGTCAGTGGTCAGGCATACTGGGGTTCATAGTCCAGAATACCTGCAGAGTTTCAGCTTGCCTAGCCTAGTGTAGTCAATTCCAGAGTAACATTCTGGGAAATGTGGAGGGAGGCTACTGCTGAAGGGAGGACCCTATACAATAGAAAGTAACATTTTAGAATATCAATTATAACTCTTTTCCTCTTGTGTTGATCTTTATTCATTTGGTATGTATTTAGGAGGTCTCTTTCTACTCTTAGGAATGAAAGAAAATAATGACTCCAAGCCAATTTGGATCAGCTGAGGGGGGGGGGGTCTCTTCTTCTGCTTGGTTAGGTCTAGCCTCTGATAAGCTGACTTTTTCACATCAAGAAATGGATTTTTCATTTCCCAAAATTTCTCCCCACTGAAAAGAAAATGAAAAAGGCACACGAGAAAATAAAACATAAGAACGCTAATATATTTTTAAAAATTCTACCAGTCAGGAGCAAGGGACAGCTCTCATTACATACCAGACATCTATTTGCTTCTATTAAAACAGCATGCAATATCAGGGGACCCTTTTAAGGTTCTTTTGGCCATCTAGCTGCTGAATAGAGGCGAAACATGCTCTCTGAGGGAGAATGGACAAGACAGATTTAATTCTCACTTTTTTTCCTATCTTTTTTTTTTTTTTCATGCTGCCATCGACCCATCTTCTCTTAACTTTTATACTGCAACTGACATCTAGGCAGCTGGTTTTCACAGTATACTATTAAGTGGATGCTGTTGTTGCCTGCACAACATGTGATGGATTCGCCAGCAATCTGGGAACAAGTTCCTGCACACATATTCCAAACAAGTTGACAAATAAGTCAGGAATTTGAAAGCAGCCCCCACCCCTAAAGGACATTGTATTGGGCCTATATTGTGCCAGAGGGCAGGCCTAGAACCAGCAATAAGGAAGTGGATTACAGTAAATGGTCAGGAGAAACTTTGTAACAGTGAGTTCTTGAGTGGTGAGACAGACTGCCTCAGGAGGTGGAGGTGGTCTTTCTTTCTCTGGAGAGACAATTGTCAGGGATGCTATAATTGCAAGATACTGTACTGGAGCGGAAGCTTAAACTTGATGATCTCGAAGACTGCTTCCAATTCTATGAGGTATGAGCAGGTACACCTGAACTCAGAGCTGGAGTGAGTTCCTCCAACCCTGGGAACAAGTAAAAATGAGCTGAGGATTCAACAAGGAGAAATATAAGGTACTGCACTTAGGCAGGAAAAAAAATGGAATGCATAGATATAGGATGGGGGACACCTGGCTTAACAAGACTACATGTGAAAGGGATCTAGGAGTCCTAGTAGACCACAAGTTGAACACGAGTCAACAGTGTGATGGGGCAGCTAAAAATGCCAATGCGATTCTAGGCTGCATCAATAGAAGTATAGTGTCTAAATGAAGGGAAGTAATAGTGCCACTCTATTCTGCTTTGGTCAGGCCTCACCTGGAATACTGTGTCCAGTTCTGGGCACCACAATTCAAAAAAGATTTTGACAAGCTGGAGCGTGTCCAGAGGAAGGTGACCAAAATGGTGAAGGGTCTGGAAACCATGTTTTATGAGGAAAGAATCAGTGAGCTAGGTATGCTTAGCCTGGAGAAGAGATGGTTAAGAGATGATATAATTGTCCTGTGTAAGTATTTGAAGGGGTGTCATATTGAGGATGGAGCAAGCTTTTTTTCTGCTGCTCCAGAGACTAGAACATGGAACAATGGATGCAAGCTCCAGGAAAAGAGAATCCACCTCAACATTAGGAGAAACTTCCTGACAGTAAGAGCTGTTTGACAGTGGAAGACGCTCCCTCAGAGTGTGGTGGAGTCTCCTTCTTTGGAGGTTTTTAAACAGAGACTGGATGGCCATTTGATGGGGTGCTTTGATTGTGAATTCCTATATGGCAGGGCTTGGACTGGATGGCCCTTGTGTTCTCTTCCAATTCTATAATTCTAACTGATGTCAGTTTTTCTCTAATCTCCTCCTTCCATTGCAGGGCTGTGGGACTCTAGAGTGAGGCACAGGTAAAGACATGCTAAAGAGCAAATGCTTCTGAGAGTTTGAGGCCTCACTCCCACTATGTTATAAATCAGTTTGCTAACTGATTTGAAGTGGTTTAAAGGGCCCTAGTTCACACTTGAGCCAAATCAATGAAATGGTTTGGTGAGAGGGCCTCCATGCTAGACTTTTTGATCTTTTTGATGCTCATTTTTCCGCATCTTTTGCAACAAATCAATTCACCGCAAATGTGAATGAGATGCAGATTGGAATTGATCACCGACCTGCTGAAGAGGGTCCATTTTGAATTGATTCCTTATTCAATGTGTATGACAAGTGGGCTATTTTACAACAAGAAAATGCGTTCAGGGCAAATGTAGTGTGAACCACGCTCTGCTATCGAACCAATCCATTGATTCAGATTGCAAACTGATTTATTTGTAAGTGGGAATGAGGCCTGAATGACCAGCTGGCCTTCCCAGACCAGGCTCAACAAGACAACAAGGGGACATGGACTGAATCAGGCCATTGGTCCATTTTAGCTCATCATTGACTGCACTACAGCCACAGTAGTATGGAGTGTTGGATTAGGACCCTTGGAGACCAGGGTTCAAATCCTTGCTTAGCCACAAAAACCCACTGGGCTGTCACACTCTCTTAGAAGAAAGCAATGGCCAACTGACACTGAAAAATCTTGACCAAAACCAAATAACCCTATGATAGAATCACCATAGATCAAAGTCACTTGGAAGACACACAGCAGCAAATTGTCTACACTGGTTGGCAGTAGCTCTTGAGGATTTCAGGAAGGCTCCTTTCTCAGCTCTACCTAGAGTTTCTTGCCACTGAACCTGTGTGCAAAGTCTTGCCATTGAACTTGCATGCAAAATCTGCAGCTGATCCATAACTAAGCCTACGGGGTCATTTCCCAGCCCAACTGTGAATTTTACAGGGATTTCACAGTCCCAAGCCAGAGCTCCAACTCCCCCACTGGAAAGTTCATACTCTCCAGGGTGACAGCTTCTGCCCTTCTTGCCAAATCCTGGACAGTGGTTTCTATCTTTGTAATGTCATATAACTAACTCAATAAACAGGCTTCATAGATGAACCAGGCAGTTTATTGGAGCAGATCAGATCAGAACAGAAGTACATTTTTTTGTCAGAACTGAATTATAAGCATTGGTTTCACTATTATAATTTCACACCCTTGCAAGCCCTACCCCCTCCAAAGCATCCACATTCTATTCCCAGGCCAAGGGACCTTGAAGCAGTAACTGCCTGTATCTGTAGCCTCCCTTTCTCACAGCTAAGCTTCAACTTGCACTTGATAATAACAAAAAGAATAAGCACACAGCTAATAACATCAAGCTGATTCAAACATGCAGAGGAAACCTTTATAGGAGACCCTGAGAGTCTGTCTCCTTGGTAGTTGGTTGCTGCCATTTGCCCCAGTATTGCTATGACTCAGTTTTGAAGTGTCCTTTCCATACTAAATAAAATAATCTTCCTGCAATATGCATGCTTTATTGAAAGTGGGCAACAGACAACTACTGTGGATAGATATAAAGTACATTAGATTATGGGTAGCTAAATGGCATTTACCCACTATACCCAAATATGATTAAAATGGAGAGAGAAAATACATTCCAAAATGTCGCCTCTCATTTTCATGCATGCTGTGGTCAGTTTTGAACCCAGGTGAAGATGAAAACATGACTCTTGGGTTATTTCTAAATGTCAAGGGATGCATAGCTAGTTCTGAAACAATTCTTCTTGTTCACCTTCCTGGTGTCCCTTGCTTGCAACTGTAAGAAATCAGGCTACTTGAGATTACAGCACTACTGGTGTCCTGCACAAACTAATTGTTCTTGCTCATTGTCTTCATTTATATATTTACATTTTCTCATGTGGAAGTTTAGCTTCCTTTGGCCATATTGTGTTTTAATCTGATTCTGTAATGTGTAATCCAATGCTGGATACGTTGTTTACAAGCATCATTTTATATCTTTATATCAGAGGTCATTTTGGAACATGACTGATGAAAATCACATAAGAGGAGTCTGTACTCAGGGGTCACCCCATCATTCAGCAGAGATAACTATTTCGGGTGGTGGGTGTTGGAGAAGGGCAACAGTAGTATCCTTCTTCTTTACCACGCTTCCTGACACCACCACCCACCAGCACTCCTTTCTCTTGGAAGATCACACAGCCTGTCCTGTATCCCTAAAACTAGCTTCCTGCCTTCATATGTGGTAGAGGACTCTGTGCCATTACCAATGTTGAAGTAAAATCCGGCTGTCAGTTTGGTCAGCTTCTGTATATGGAATGGAGAAGGCTATTATTTTGTCATGTATCTTAGGCAGCAAAAATTTGTTGAGTCAGTCATATTGGTGTTTCAGGTAACTTATTATATTCATTTTCTTTGAGATTCACATATGATCACCATCAGTTATATTTAAATGCCAGGTAAAGACCATCTTCTTGTAGGCATTTCTTTTATTTTTTTTAATTGATTAATTATTGTTGGATATTAGTAACTAATAGTTTAATGTTTTAATTTAGATCTTAGCTCTAGCAAGTTACATAATGTTTATAAATGGAATCCTTGTACAATGGCTCACAGAAAAATTCTCTCACACACACTCCTTTGACTTTTCCACATTTTGCTGTTTTGCAACCTGGAACTGAAAAAAAAATCAAAGGAGAGAAATATTTCTGCAAGACAGGGTATGTCTGTCTTAGGACTAAAAGTAGAAGGAACTGGAAACATCCACCTAATCCAGTGTACAAGAGACAAACTCAACAAATTTTATTTATTTGAGAAATAAAATCTTTTACGCATCCTGAGACATTATCTGGAATTAAGCCTATTAAATACAATTTAATATCTTTCCCACAGATACAGATCAAGTTGGACTGGGCTGCTAAAGGTGGTATAACTGGACATTGTTAAGAGCAGTACACTGGGTTTACTGGTTTGAGAAATTCTAGGCGCTAACCCTCTGCAGAACATTACAGGTTGAAGGTTTTAAAAAAGACCCTTAACCAGAGTTACTCAGAGTAACATTGAGGTAGTATATATATATATATATATATATATATATATATAGAGAGAGAGAGAGAGAGAGAGAGACAGAAAAAGATAACAGTAGAAACCAACAGAACAGTTTATACTCAATGCAATCTGTTTCTCAAAGTAAAAGGTGGTGGAAATAGCATAGAAGCTAAACTGTACTTCTAACCAATCTAAGAGGGGCTAGAGCTAAGTTTAAAAGACTACAGGCTAAACCACACACGTGGATTCTTTCACCCTCCAACATGGAGAAGTTACTGGAGACTTGAGCAGGGAAGGCAGGACTCAGAGAGAGAAGTTTGTCAAAAAGAAAGGAGAGCAGGTCAAGGAGAGGAATTCTCTCTGTGCCTCTGTATTTTAATGCTTTCCTAACTCGAGGGGCAGTCTCCTAAGGGAACACCTCTAGGTGTGTGTGTGTTTGTGTGTTTAAAGGCATGTGCTTGCAAAAGGCAGAGGTGAACGTGCCCTTCAGGAACTGATAATGACTCTTTAGCAGTCTGGCCAGGTTCGAACAATGGGATAGCGTGCACAAAACAAAGCCAATCAGTATAGATATTTACCCTCTTTAAATCCAAATATGTTTCCCAACCTTTCTTAAAGCTGCAGGATACCTCACAATGGTAGGTATACCAATCTGAAACAATTTGGCAGGTCTCCATTCTGTGGAGGTAAACAAGACAGTTAAGCTCTGATTGCTTTAATCAAGGAACCATTTCCTTGTCAGCCAGGATGGAGGGCAGGCTGGAGTACAGCTTCCAGTTTGCACTTCAGAATAAGTCTTGATATTTTTCCCAATATGGACAAAGATCCAGGCCACCATCCATCCTACCTGTCCTGTATGCCTTCTTGACAATTTGTGCAGACAAGAGACAGATTTCCTGTCTTATGCATCAAAGTCTAATGTTCATATTTATTGAGCACAACGTGTAACAGCATAGGAGTGCAAAAATGCTCTTTCTATGTTTTGACATTTATCAAAGTATATGTTTCATTGCAGCTTATCTGCACTGCTAAGGATGCTCAGGGTAGAGTGGTTAGTAGAACTGTGCTTCAGTATTCATATGGAGTGGAAATAATGGTAAAAGGGTCCGCCAACTTGCTGAAAGTTTGAGTTGGAGGCAGGTAGAAGTTGATTGGTGGTTCAAATGTCTTTCTTCTCAGTGTTATAGCTACAACCATAATGTTTTTCTTCAAACCAAAAGAGCTTTCCATCCTCTTTGAGAAATATTGGTTTTGCTGAAGTATTTTTTTAGTTGTGCTTTCTTTAATCTTTTTTTTTTTTTTTTTTTTTGCTTTTTAAATTCTATTTTTCTACATTGATTATTATAGTAATTCTCTTTATCCTTGTGCATTAGCTGAACTGTTGCATTTATAGTTCTGGCTTTGTTCCTGAAGTAGAACTAGACAAGATCCTTAAGTGCAAATATATGAGACTCAACACTAAAGTAAGGATCATCCAAGCCATAGTATTTCCCATCACTATGCAAGAGCTGGACAGTGAAGAAAGTGGATAGAAAGAGAATCAACTTGTTCTGAGAATACTGTGGACAGACAAAACAAACAAACAAATGGGTTCTAGAACAAATGAGCTTTTCCTGGAAGCGAAGGTGACCCAATTGAGGCTGTTGTACTTCTATCACATCATTAGAAGACATGACTCATTAAAAATAAATCTACACTACATACCAGTTGGATAGATGCAATAAAAGAGGCCATAGCCTTGAACCTGCAGGACCTCAGCAGAGCAGCTGAAGATAGGGTGTCTTGGATATGTCTCATTCATAAGGTTGCATTGAGTCAAGGTTGACTTGAAATCAGTTAATAACAGCAAAGTTTTTTATATTTATAAAATAATATTTTAAGATATGATTAAATATACAAATATGTGTGCATCAACACATAGAGATAAACACATACACTTACTGGGATGCCACTGAATCCCTGTTTTATTCATTCATTCATTTAGATTCCCTCATAAGTATTTGGGAATGTGTATATATGTGCATGTTTGTGTATGTTGATTTATTTCTTCCCAGCTGCCTCCAACTATGGATCTTTGGGCTAAACCAGCAATGACCAGCTATGGCCTTCCAAATGTTTGTTAAGCTTAGCTCTCATAATCCCTCACCATTGGCTATGATGGCTAGAAATGATGAGAGACGCAAGCCAAAAACATGAAAAGGAATGCAATTGCCTTCTTCTGGCCTAAACAGCAGCTGAGATTATTGTTGTTGCCTTTAATATAGTTCTAAATCAGTTAAACAGTTTTTGGGAAATGGAAAATCACTGAAAATTCTTTAACTTTTGAGACAAGAAGGACTCCATCTTTAATGGTGAAAATGAGAGGTCAACTAATTCAGCAAGAGTTGTTTCTTTTTCAACATTTCAGAGACACAACAATGAAATCTTTATTTTTAGCTAGAAAGAAAATTAAGAATGGAATGAATTTCTCTCAAGCTCTACAACACATGTAGGTGAAAACTAATTCTCCACTGGAATAAAATGTTTATAGTACTGCCTGGAAGTTCATTGGTCAACTATCTTTTTCTTATATTAGAAATGAAGAAAGCTAAAATAACAATGGAAACAAATCATTTGAAACAAATATCTAGTTGAGTTAGAGAGCATGACTGCTTATATCTTGCCATTTGAGTCCCTTGGTTATATTTTACTTTGGTTGCATCCACACTGCAGAAATAATCCATCTTGACAGCACTTTAACTGCCAGGGCTCAATGCTATGGAATTCTGGAAAGTGTAGCTTGTTCTGGCACCAGACCTCTGCAACAAACTCCACTCCACAGAATTCCATAGCATTGAGCCCTGGCAGCTAAAGTGGTGTCAAACCAGATTACTTATGCACTGCTGATACAGCCTTAATCCAACATTTCACTGCTGGAATTTTCAGGATCTTCTTCCCACTCCCTTCTTCCCTCCTGTAGTCCTTGAAACTTCTGAGAAACCATCTCTGGAGGACGTCCTACCTGCCAGAACTGGTTTGGAGAGTGTACATGGGGGCGGGGGGAGGAGAGTAAGCAGTAAATAAGGAAGATCACTCCTTCCCAATTTCAGTGGATTGCACCATTCTGCTAAGAAATGTTGATTTGTGGGTATTGCCCATTTTCTTCTATCTATATTAAAACAAACGATTGAACATTGAACATTGTAACTTCTTATTATTCTCTGACATATTCCAATGTTTTACTATCAACTTTAATTATATAGTTTAATACAGAGACAATGTTACGCCTTCTATTACATAAAAATCTTACTATTTTAATCTTATATGTTTCTCTTCTCTTCCTCTTGTATGTGTTTGCTGTCAACTAATATTATGGCTATGTTGTGAGTTGGTGGTAATTTTATTCATATGTATAATCATTGTCTATTCTTAATGTACTAATTCTTATATATATATTTACTATCTTTCTTAACAGTTCTGAAATTTTCCTTGAGTTTAACATTGTTCTCCAAACTTTTTTATTTTGTCTTCCCCCTCCCTTTCTCCATTACTTTCTATCTCTCTCTTTCCCTTCCCCTTTCTTTCTCTCCTCCCTTCCTTTTTTTCCCTATCTTCTCCTTCTAGCTAAACTTCTATATAACCTTGGGATTTTTTTCTTATTTTGTTTCAAATATTCCTCCTAGAAATGCATAATAGGGAGCCATTTCTTTTCTATTTTATTCATTGGTTTATTATTTACTAAATGTAAATGTAAATGTTTCTCTTTTGACAAGGTTGTCAAGTCATGTCTGACTGTAGGGAGTGGTGCCATTACTAAACCAAAGAGCCAGCATTGTCAAAGACATATCTGTGATCATGTGGCCAGCATGACTGCATATAATGCTGTTACCTTTCACCAAAGTGGTACCTATTTATCTACTTGCACTTTTTTAACATGCTTTTGAACTGCTAGGTTGGCACAAGCTGGGACTAGTGATGGGAGCTCAAGGCCTAAGCAGACTGCCAGAAATAGTGCACATTAAATTGAGGCACTGTCCTGGATCAGTGCTAGGAAGTCATGGGAATTGTATTTTTTTCTGGGACATTGAGCCTTCTCTGTCAGAGAGCTCTGGTGCCATAATAAATTACAGTTCCCATGATTCCCTAGCACTGAGCCAGGGCAGTGCCTCAATTTAATGTGCACTATTTCTGGCAGTCTGCTTAGGCCCTCACTCCGCCATGTGGTGCTTCGGCCTCAAACTGCCAACCTTGTGATTATCAGACTCAGGATCTTGCCTGTTGGGCCACCATGGTTTACTATTACCTATTTATTTACTAGATCGGTCAAATAATCCATCTATCTAATATCATAGATTTTGAGCATCCATTTCTCTATCGTTCTGGTACTTCTAATTTCCAATTCTTTGTGAGAGTTAATCTTGCAGCTGTGATTAAGTACAGGTGAAATTCCTTAATACATTCCATTATCCAGCGTATGTTTGCTATATGATCTCTAGTGACTCTTCCTTTTGTTACCCAAAAAGCTGGGGTCCTGGGAGGGCACCCACAAATTAATATGTTCTAGAGGATTTTAATAGCCTAAATAAAATATACCTTTGGCTGGGGATCAGCTTTGGGATCAACCCTGTGTATATTGGTTTCAAATCACACAGAACTCCAGAGGCAATTCCAAATAGTTTTTATACTTTTATCAAGAAAATAATCAACACATACACATACACACACACTCATGCACACACACACACAAGAACTAACAAAACAAAGGTGGGAGATGGTGAATAGTGGAGGCCTAGCTAACAGTGATACATTACCCATCATGAAATGTGGTTCAAATCAATGGGTGTCTGGAATGGAGAGGGCTCAATAGCTGCCTTGGAAAGTAGGGTGACTGCTATATTGAGGAACCTAGTAGAACTGACAGAGTGTCTACACAGTTACAAAGTAGGGCAAATTGCTATTATCTAGGTGGTGGTATATATACCCAAAATCATGTCTCGGGGCAGTGATCAAGGAATGAATGGATTAACTCACTGCTAGATGGTTTTCTTGGACAGAAGAATGGTCAAGAGATTGAGGGAAATGTTCGGGTGATTGGCGTGAATATCTCCATCAAAGGAAATCTTGCACTTTTAGAGAAGTGGGGTAAGAGAGTTCTATGGCTATCATGGAGTGCCAAGAAAGTGGATCTTAGAGCAAATGGGTTTTAGAACAAATCAAGCCTGAACTCCCCATAGAAGCCATGATGACTAAAAATGGAGACCATTGTACTTTGGACATATGAGATGACATGACTCAGTGGAAAAGACAATAATGCTTGATAAAGTGGAAAGCAGTAGAAAAGAGGGAGATTGCCTTATAGGTGGATTGGTTCAATCAAGGAAGCCACAGCCCTGAGTTTCCAAGACCTGAGCAGGACTGCTGATGAGCAAGGATCATGGAGGTCTCTCATTCATAGGCTCATCAAAGTCAGCTTATTTGATAGCAAATAACAACAAATATTATCTTCCCCACCACTTACATTGGATTGTTCCCACTGATTGCAGTGGAATTAAAGCATGACTGACATGGTCTTGATCACCCCTAAATGTTGTATGAAGACATTCTCCCTTTTGTCTGTTGTGAATTGATTTTTCATCAATGCCATTGGATGATCCTAAGTATTACGGAAGAAGGAGATAAACTAGAGCTTGTGTGATTGACCACACAATAGTCAATAGAATAGAATGATACTATAGCAATTAAGTGTTAAAACAGCAAATATCAAAGGAAGGAACATCAATGCTTATGAATGTGTTCACAGTGAATACAAAAATGTCTCCCATCTGACAGGTGCATTTTGATAGTTAAAAAAGAAAAGGGGCACAAACAAAGAAAAATTACTTTATCTCAGGCTTTATTAAAACCTGATTGTTGACAATGTTTCTTGTTTATTTTTTTCAGTATGTCTGCTTTATTTAAAAATATATATCTAATTTTGTTCCTAGTTTCCTTCCTGAATAAGATATGACCCTTTGTGTTCTGTCTGTCAGCCATTTTGGCTCATAGGTAACAAACCGTGTCTGGGTCTGATGTGAATGCCAACTGTGAAAGCTGAAATAATAAAGGAATCAATCTGTACTTTAAAGAAATTTTAATTCCAAGTGCTTGGCTCAAGACAGGCAATCTGAACTCAGCATCTGAATCCGAGGCAGAACTACAATACAAATTAATTTTCTACTCATTTTTTTTTATCATTCTGACTAAGTAATGCTTCATTTATAAGTTGAGCCTGAACGCTGTTTGAAGATTAGCTCAGAAAATAAATCTCACATAGGTTCAATTTGTAAAAGCTAGAAAACAAATCATGACCTAGACATTCTCGTTTTACAGTCTGCGGCTTCAAAACCTTTCCCCTCTTCTTTTTTCACTTCTTCTCTCTGGGGGAAAAGCAAGAAAGAAAGAGAAAAAGCAAGAACATTAATCAACCTGTGAATAGCAAATGTATTCCCTCATCATGAAGGACCGATAATTGCCACCAACAATGAACACAAATTTACCCATTGGAAGCAAATCATTAATTGTTAGGTTGCTCTGGGCTTTGGCTTCACATGACTTCACATGAAGCAGAATGAGGTGGTGAAATCTTTCAATGAAAGAAGGAACTGTAGCACTTCAGGTTGAAGGCAGAAGAAACCATATTCTTGAATTCCAAAGTCATCTTATAGTATCTCTACTAGCCCAGTTCCAAAGGAGCAAACATGTCTGTGCAAGCTTTTGAAACCACAGGTTGCTTCATCAAGCAAAGATGTTTTTCAAAAGCAAGAAAGGTGAAAAACTAGGTGGGTAGGAGAAGGAAATGACAATAGGGCCTCTGCAGACGGGCCCTTTGCAGCGTGTTGGAGGCAGGGAAGAGGAGGGGCAGCTGCACACCCGTCGCCCCAACCCCTCCCCGAAGACGCATGGCGCATGGTGCGTGGCATCAAGACGTCCTCCCAGCGCAGTGTCTTTATGAGCTGGGCAGGAAGAGGCAGAGAAGAGCTGCGTGCTCGGTTTTGGGGTGGCCTTTTACTGCCTCTACTAGGAGTGGCATTTTGCTGCTCTTTTAGAGGCGGCAAATGGGAGAATCGGGGCCCAATCCTCTACTTCCCAGAGTGGCCCAGGGCTGCCCGTCTGCATCCCCCCATAGTCTGCATGTTGGCTTGAGACAGTATGACAGGAAAGATAGGTAGTCTGTCAAATGAATAGTCCTGAGTCCACTGAGAAGGAGAAAGGCAATAAAAGCAGAACAATAAAATTTGGCTCTCTATTTTGTAAAAACAAACAAAGCAAACAAACAAAAGCCCACTGTAAACTCAAATCTGCTTCTGTTAAGTGTGAAGCTCACAGGGCCCTTTCTAGAAAAAAAGCAGTAAGTTCTCACTTTATCTCTGTTTTGTTAACCCTGGAGATGAACTTAGGCATTGGGGTCAGGCAAAGCAAGTCTTACAGAAGGAGCCCTGGTGGTGCAGTCGTTAAATGCTGGTACTGCAGTCACTCCCTTACAGTTATGAGGTTGTGAGTTCGATACCAGCCAGGGGCTCCAGAGTCGAATCAGCCTTGCATCCTTCCAACATTGCTAAAATGAGTACCCAGTTTGTTGGGGGCAATTAGTTTACACATTGTAAACTGGTTAGGAAGTGCTTAAGTGCACTCATAAGCGGTATAGAAATGTACTTGCTATTGGTATTGCTACAGTATTTTCTGAGGGACTCTCTCCAAACAAAGGCAAAACTATCTGAATTTATTTCTGTTGACATGCTTTGCATGATCTGGTCATTGCCTAAACTGAAGAAATTGATGATCAAAACTTGGTTTCAAAAGCTTGCACCATGTCTTGATACTGTATTGGTTAGCCTAACTCAGGGGTAGGCAACCTTTCCACTTTAAGGGCTTAGGGACTTCAGCTCCCAGAAGCTTCAGCCATGTTGGCCAATAGTCCCGTGTTGGCCAATAGCTCCTGGGATTCTGGGAGCTGAAGTCCCTTGGCCCTTAAAGGGGAAAGGTTGCCTACCCCTGGAACTGAAGGGTTACCGCAATACAAACTTTGGAATTTGTCTTCTACTCAACACAGCTGATCCCTATATTTTTATGATTTAGGTCTAATCTGCACTGAGTTTGATACTGCTTTAGCTGCCACGGCTGAATGCTATGGAATTCTGGGATTTGTAGTTTGTTGTGACACCAGAGCTCTCTGACAGAGAAGACTAAATACCCCACAAAACTACAAATCCCATAATTCCATACCATTGAGCCATGACAGTTAAAGTGGTGCCAA
Source organism: Phrynosoma blainvillii (assembly GCA_026167975.1). Taxonomy (NCBI): domain Eukaryota; kingdom Metazoa; phylum Chordata; class Lepidosauria; order Squamata; family Phrynosomatidae; genus Phrynosoma; species Phrynosoma blainvillii. The sequence goes on from JANUYF010000013.1 coordinate 12,867,509, forward strand.
ATTGCATTATTTCTGCTGTGCAGATTAGACCTTAGAGTCATATTGGGGATGAGCTGGAAAGAATGACAAAGGTTATCTAGTCCAATCCTCATCATGCAGGAAGCCACAGCTAAAGCACTCCTGAGAGATAGCCATTTAACCTGTTTCAAAATCTCCAGTGAATGAATCTACTACTTTCTGAGTCTGTTTCTGGTCATCAGCTTGAAGACTAGCATATGATTAAATGCTTTTGTTTGAAAAACCGCAAGTAAAGAACTAGGTTAAAAAAAAAAAAGGTAAAGGTAGTTCCTTGACACGACTGTCAGTGCTCTTCTCCATTACTAAGCCGAAGAGCCAGCATTGTCCAAGGACTATTCCAGTGGCCATGTGGCCAGAATGACTGCACCTAACACTGTTCCCTTCCCACTAAAGTGATAGCTATTTATCTACTTGCATTTGCATGCTTTCAAACTGCTAGCTTGGCAGAAGCTGGGACTAGTGACGGGAGCTCACCCCATCATGCGGCACCTGGGCTTTGAACTGCTAACCTGCCGATCATCAGAGCTGGCATCTTAACCACTAAGCCACCACTTATAGAATGTCCATTAATTAGCTGGATGTGCTTAATTTTTTACTTTCAGGATATTGAGGTCTTCTGTGTTATATTTGCACCACGTATTAAGAGAATAGAAACATACCAGATTTGCAACTTTTGCTATCAGACCTCTGTTCAATAGTGTGATGGGTGTGTTTGGTGCCACTGATGGTCTTTGAGTGCTCCCAACCTTATTCCCCCTTAGCCCTGCCTCTCTGCCCTATGCCCTACTCAGCATGCCTTTCTTTAAAAAAAAATGTAATGCAATACTGGTGTTATGGGACCATGATTTTTAAAGAAGAAGAAGAAAAGAAAAAGGTAAAAAAGGTGAAAAAAGAAAAAAGGAAGCAGGCTGCCTAGGAATAGGAAGAGTGAAAGGGCGAATGGAGGAGACTGACACCACGAGACTGCTCCATATCAGGACTACATGGACCATCACTATTGCACCAGTGTAGTAATGGGGTGGCAGCACAATTGGCTATTTATTGACATGTTTCCTCATTAATGAAAAGATGCCTTCTAACAACCCTTCAGTGGCACAGCAGCAACGAACTGGAGGCAACGTTGTATGATAGATACTGTCAAAGGTGCTATTTTCTAGCTACAGTTGTGGTTCAAACCCTGCATGTTAAAGTGATAAAGTCCTGAATCTTTCCACCCAAGGTAGCCATTGGATCTTCTTGGATAGCAAGAAGTATAAGAAGGCTTCACATTCCATCTGAGCCTTGCTTAAGTAACAAGGTGTTTCTGAACTCTAACATATAGGGTTATAGGCATGAAGAATACAACTAACCATCAAACCAGAGCCAGGAGGAAACTCTTCTGGCAGCTGGTCAGTAAAAAATACACAGTCTACCTGTTGCTATTGTTATCATTCTCAGTAGGTATGATATGCTACATGGGTTTTATCTACATTAGGATTGCCTACAGGACATATGGGAGCTTTTACAGACCTTATGCCAATGGGGCACTACACTGGTGCCTCTACTACTACTACTACTATGGTGGGCCCTTGGTACCTGCTGGGGATCCAGGATCCCCCATGGATGCCAAAATCCATGGATGCTCAAGTCCCATTGAAAACAATGGCATAGTAAAATGGTGTTCCTTATATAATATGACAAAATCAAGGTGGGGTGTTTGTTGTTTTTTTTAATGTATATATTTTTAAACTATTTTGAATCCATGGATGCTTGAATCCATGGATAAAAAATCCATGGATATGGAGGGATGACTGTACTAGAACCTAGGTTGTGTTTTTTTCTCCGCAGGCCCTGAACTGATGACTCTGGGGCTTGCATAACAGGAAGTTTCACAAGGTGCTGACCCTCCACTCCCTGGGAAACCTCTTTTCCCAGTCCCCTCTCATTGCTCCTGGCTTTTGGGTGCAACAAAAATGTATGAATACATATCCTCTTCACAGGTGAAAGCCAGCACACTTGTGGCCAAGCAATGTCAGAGTGTGGTCAAGGTGGCAAAAGATCTTAGTGAGGAAGAAGAGACAAGCTAGAAGAAGCTGCAGCAGTTTGGTTTTGCCACTGGGTAGGGCAACACTTTTTTCTCTACTGTCCTTTCCTCCTTGCTGGGTTAATTGAGTGCACATTACTTTTGCCCTCTGAATTCTGTTTACAAAAACTAAAGTAAGCACAAGACAAAGGGGAAAGAGAGAGAAACTGGAACTTTTAAAAGCAGATTAAGGGGATTATCGCACAAAGCTTTCCTCCTGATATAGTTGCAGCTTTTTTAAACAGCCGAAACAGCAGAGATTCTTTTCACATTACCACATAATTTCAAATTGATACCAGGTTGCCGATGCATCATATTACACTACTGTTCCATTTACTCGTCAACTATCCAAGAGTAGGTAAGTATTGGGAGTGGGGTGTGTGCAGTGAAATCAGTTTAAATCCCCTTTCTCCTGCCAAGACAAAATGATTACCTCCTCAGGAGTAAAAGTCTTGACTTCATTGGGAATGGGGAGAGGGTGCAGTGAAATCGCCTTCTCTCTGAATTACCTTGGAATGACCTATGGCACATACTTCAATAAGAGGTTAACTGTGCAAATGACAACTATTTCACAGGATTTTCCCATTCATTAAAAGCAATGGCAGAAACACGGGTTGATTACAGGATACCTACTGCCTAGCCATAGGTTGTGTGGGATGATCCAGCAATTACAGTTACAATCCCACTTCTATCCCAGTATTTAAAACCTACTCTAGAAAATTGTATCACCTATTTCTGCTGCATGTATAGACTAGGCCTCAATTTTTAAATGTCAAAATTGGCAGCTTGGAATTGCCAATATAACTCAACCTGAGACTATCTTTGGAAAGACAAACATGGCCATCCTCTCAAACCAAATGACATGATCCAGATGAAGCAAAGCAAGCCAAGAAAGAAAAGTTTGATCTGGACCAACAGAAGTATGGAAGTGTGCAAGGGAAAGATATGCATGGTGGCATCACTTACATCTTTGTTTAGGGAGAAAAGTGCTCAGAAGAGATGAGAAGACATGGTTAACTTCATCAGAAAGAATCTTCACCAGACAACTCAGAAACACAGCAAACATGGCTAGTAAGTAGTTCTCTTTGTTGTTGTTGTGTCCTTTCAAGTTGTTTATGACTTATGGCAACCCTATCATGGGGTTTTCTTGGCAAGATTTGTTCAGATGAGGTTTGTCATTGCCTTCCCCTGAGGCTGAGAACATATGACTTGCCCAAGGTCACCCAGTGTATTTCATGGCCAAACGGGGAATTGAACTCTGGTCTCCAGAGTTGTAGTCCCAAACTCTAATCATTATGCCACACTGGCTGTCAACACTACCACAAGGAAATATCTTCTACCTGGTAGAAGAAAAAATGTATTAAGTACATAAAAAGAAGATGTATACTTAGCATCAAATATGCAGCCTTAATTGTACCACCATAAAGATGAGAACAAGAGCATGAATATAAGTCCTGACTCAGAATTGGATGAAGTGGGGCTATTGATTGTGGTTCTGACCTATCTACTTCATGTTCTCTTCCAGCTCTATGATTCTATGATTCTGTTCTAACCAACTGGTAGGCCATGAGGGGGAAACCTGGTACTGGATGCCAACTCCCATCAATCCCAGCCACCATCTCCAATGACTGAGGATAATGAAAATGGTAGTCCAACATCTGGGTGGCCACAGATTTTCCAGTTTTTATGATATACATGGGTTGAAACCCAACTGATAGTTGTCTTTGAATTACTGAAGCCAATGTCTGTTGAACAAGTATGTCTGTAGAACTGCAATGTTATGTTAGCTCATAACATAAGCTAACATAACGTGTCACCTGAGCTTTCCATGAACAGGCTAATGAGTTGTTCTTGAGCCTGACAAGATTTCAACCATTACTTATAGATACATCACCCATAAATACATAGCCGAATGGAAAGTACTTATCAGGCGATAATGCTGAGGTTTCTAAATTGTGCTTCGGAGGAGAAAAACACACAGATCTTAAAACCTGATTCCCTGAGGACAATTTATTGTTTTGGGAACATTTGCTTTTGACTGCAAAAGAAAAAGAAAAGATTAAATAGACAATAGCTAGGATGGTAAGGCTGGTTGTAAGGAGAAATTATTGCTTTCATGATAATATTCATTTTTATCTGTTAGTCAGGCTTATGCTTTTGCACTTAAAGATGCCTACTGAAATGTGTTTTTATACTCACTGTGGATTATACCCTTTAGATTTTTTTTTTTAAAAAATGTGTCAATTTGCAACTGTGGGGAGATATTTTGCTTGTGTTGTTTTCACTGTGCTTCCACTCTCTTTTTTCATAATATAGAGAAGAAGTGAGAAGGTCTAAGCCAATGCTACTTAGTCCATATCATGTTTCTTTGAATTAGTGCAGAAAAATTCATCCTTTTTTTTGGCAACTGTCAGCATTGAAGAGCATGTTCTAATTGTTTCCATTCCCTTCTTCATCTCCTTGAAAAAGGATGTGGTAGAACTAGAAAATATACAGAAAAGGACAACCAAGAAGATAAGGGAACTGAAGCAACTCTCTTATGAGGAAGGCTGCATCCTATGGGATTTTTAGTTTGGGGGAGTGTAGCTGCAACAGGGTGGTCACAGGGGAGCTGCCACAGCTGGGCACTAATCTGGGCAGCCAGGAAAAAAGAGACTGACTGCAGAGTGAAGTAAGCAGTGATGTCTGGGGAAGAGGAAACTGGGAGAGGCTGGTCACTTCTCTGTCTGAACACAGTCCAAGAGATGGAACTTCTGTAGTTGAGAGGGTGGTGAGGAGTAATAGATCATTGGCCAGTTTCAAATTGGGGAGGCAAATGAGGCAGGGGAAGTGGGCGGGGGGGAGGACGATGGCAGTGGTGGTGGCAGGGGAAGAGGATGCAGATCCCACCTGAAACATATGACAGGCAGGTCCCAGACTCTTTCTCATGCAATTTAAGTGAGCCTAAAGGAGGGAAAGCGGCAAGGCCCCTCACACTGAGGCAAAGGACAGAGGAAGCCAGTCAGCTGGAGGAAACTGTGGTCAATGCTGGGCAGGTCAGCAGTTGGGAAGGTGCCGAAGTGGTGAGAGGCTACTGAAAGAAGCATCTTGCTCGGCTCCCTTGGAAGGAAAGAGGGAGGAGAGAGGGACAAGCAAGATTTGAGGTGCTCTGAAAAAGCAGGACTCTCCCTGTGCTAACTTTAGGTAGTCAGGCTAAGTGAAGAGAAAGGCATTCCTTCCAGCTTTACAGATTCAGCCAGGCAAGAGCAACATAGATACTTCTGAAGGATTAGGAAAGAGCTACTATCTGGTGAATGACCAAGGCAGCGACATTAGCACATGTGCCAAAGGCCTAAATCTGGAGTAAAACCACCAGGGGAAGGTAGCAGTTAGTATCTTGGACTATATGAGGCTTACCTTAGATTAGACAAGACAGTTTTCACCAGAACTGGGAACTGGGCCCTGCATCATCTGGACTTGGGTAAGGGAGGATGTGTTGTTCAGCTCATGTGGACAAAGCTGTGCGGAGTTGGTTATGTTTGGAGAAATGTTAGAAAGAAAAAAAGAGAGGTGTCATGATAGCCATTTTTAAATATTTGAAGGGATATTATGTAGAAGATGTAGTGAACTTGCTCTCTGCTGTTCCAGATATAAGGCTACAAACCAATGGATTCAAATGCCAAGAAAAGAGATTCCACCTAAACAGTAAGAAGCATGTTACTGTAAGAATTGCTTGACAGGGAATAGACAGCCTTGGGGTGGGAGTGGGGGTGAGTCTCCTTGGGAGGACTTTAAACAGAGACTAGATGAGCATCTTTCAAGAATGCTTTTGTTGTGTATTCCTGCATGACAGAGAGCTGGACTAGATGGCCCTTGTGGCCCCTTCGAATTCTAAGATTATATGATTCGAGAACCTTGCTGGAGGATAATCCTGTCAATAGATATAAGCAAACACTAATATCAAGGGGCAACATGGTTCTTAATAGGAATCACTGAGGAACAACTTTGGAAGAGTATTATTGTCCTCATTTTCTGCTCTGAGGATTTTCAGAGGTATTTGGGTTGGCCACTGTGAAAAATAGGATGCTGGATTAGATGGGATTTGGGACTGATCCAGTAAGGAGTTTTTTATGTGCTATGTTCTTTAAGAACTATCTTGTTGAAGAGTGTAATGTACAGGAACAATTGGATTTCGAACAATTGGATTTCGAAATCAAAGTTTTCAGATGCAAAATCAGTTTATTCCAAAACTATATACAGAGGTTCACCACAAATGTGTGTTGTCAGGACTCAAGACTCAGCATTAACAAAGCCTAATTAAAGCATACATAATTTCACATTTTTAGCAGTTTACATTCTTATTCATCACAAAACCAAAACATTCTTCTTCCCCCCTTTTCCCTTGGGTTCCCCTCCTTCTGCTTTCACTCTATCTGTTCTCAAGAGAGTGATGTTGGATGTCCCAGTACAACCTCAACTCCCTTTCCACCTGCTGGAAGGAATGTGGTCAACAGTCTTAACAATTAACACACTACTACATGTCCCATAATTTAACAACAGTACTCTGTAATATATTGTGACCAAGCAAAGCAAAGCTATGACCAATTGAATCCATCTCTCTTAACCATGCCAGGCAAGCTGAAGGACTCAGCTCCTGAACAAGGGTCAAACAAGACAATATGCTAAGCACATTTTTAGAAAATGTGTTCTCTCAAGTGGTGAAAGACATCTGTTTCTAATAGTATGTGATTTTCCTCACCTAATATTCTAGTGTGTTTTGTTTTGAGATTTGTGACTGGAGATAAGCATGGGTTTCATTTGTAAATCTGATTGCTCAGGCATGTATGTCAAAGGAAATCCTGTCATGGGAGGGAAATTAGTTAATTGTAGGTAATGCACATTCCCTGTAACATCTGGGTTGTCTGGTGTGGAACTGACAAATAAGTACAGCCAATAGTATCAAATCATTGCTCTCCTTGAAAACATAAGAACACCTTGTGATCAGTGAAGAATCTGAGAAAAGAATGTGAGATAATATATGTCTAAGCATACATACCCTAAAGGCACCAAATCCTGTCTGATTTTGGAGGCTGGTTAGTACTTGAATGGAAGACCGCCAACTATTACCATTGTGATGTCCAGCCTGGACTGTTTAAATTCTCCCCCGCATTTTCCTTCAGTTCAGTTTTAGTATGTTTGAGCATAGGAATGTTCTATTGTATTAGTTTGTGGGAGGAGCTGTAGGAATCCCCTGCATTTTTCTAGCTTTTGGTTTGCCCCTTCCCAGCAAGCTCTGCTTCAGCTTGGGATTTTTACTTTTTCTTAGGCAGGCTTGGCTTTATCTGTTTGGTGGCAAACAGGCACAGACAGAGGGAAAGGGCATTTTTTTTACACCATTTAGCCAATTTACTTACCATTTAGCCAATTTACTTACCATTTAGCCAATTTACTTACCAGAAGCAGTTAATTCTATTAAACACCAACAACAAAAGAAGTCAAGAGCACCAGAAGCTGAAAGACCCTACACCAGCTCCATTGAGTAGGAGTTCAAACCAAGATCAAACCCAGAGAGATGACAACACTGAAGATTGCTGAAACCTAAACTGTAAAGTACATTTTATTTTAAGCCTGTTAGAGCTGGGGAGGAGAAACCCTTTTTCTTTTGTTTTTCAAAATAAATTTCCCCCTTTTTGGACTTTGCATTCAGCTTTGGAGCCTTTTTGGGTAAAAGAGTTTGATCTCACCAGGGTACTGGTGTTGCACACCCATATTTGTCACCACCTTTAGTTGGGTGTGTCTTCACAACCATGTACTATAAACTACTTGAGGAAAGCACTAGCAAATGCACCTCTGAATCTTCCTTGCCTAAGAAAACCCAATGAAATTCATGAGGCTGGTATAAGTTGATAGGCAACTTGAAGGCACACACACACACATGTATGTGGGAGGAGAGAGAGACTTACAACAGAATGGCTGATATTCAGTCCCAGCCTTTGGACAGGATTTCTTCTATGCCCTTATGTTCTAAATTAGTACCTTGTTCTCTGGCAAAGGTAGCATTTCCATTACAGGTGCCTGTCACTTCCTTTTAGTGGAATCATTAAACAAATGATTTGCATCAATTACCTGCCCAGCCATTGCTTCAGGCTTGTGATTCATTTCTCCTGTGTTTATGGTATGCTGGGACATGTAATATGCAATGGGAATTTGAGGAGCAAAAACAGAGAAAGACAAAGCACAGAAATCAATGTCCTTTGGTGTAAACCTCTGGAACAGTCACAGTACCTTTCAGTGCTCTGATCAATTTTATGGGTTTGAAGGCATTGTTCTTCCAAAGGAGTTTGCTAGAGTTCAGGGGTTATTGAATCAGTAACTTGAGAAGGTTTCCACTGCACTGATTACAATTGTCACACCAACTCAGGTTGAAGAAACATCTTTATTTTATTTGAATCAGCTGAGTTGGATAAATGTTTGTACTGTATTTATTTATTTTAGAATACTTATACCCTGCTTTATAGTGCCCCCGGCTTTCAAAATGACTCGCAAATCATATGGGTGGGAATCATATGACCCTGATTTAGACCCATGTGATTTTTGTTTCTACAGTAGTGAGTGATGACCTCCTTGAGACCACAGTAGTGGCACTTTAACTGAATCATGTTAGTACTGAGCAGAAGCAAGCAGCAGTAAACTACTCTTGGATGCCTTTTACCATGAAAACTATATGATGAAACAATGCAGAATGAAACAAGAGATAGTGCAGGAAAAGAAGCCTTCTGGGTCAAGAGGCACTCAGTCAGCTACTGGGGAAGAGGAGAGAACAAGGAAACCATTTTAGAGGATGTGACAATGGCAGCAGGTCAATGTTAGTCACCCCAGGAGTTACTTAGAAGGTATTTGGGGATTGAAGCCTTGCAGAGATCCTGTTTTGCCAACTCCATCGTGAAACAGAAGCCAAACATCCAACAATTTAAGATATGTAGATGACATATAGCAGAAAACAGCAAAGACTTAGGAGCTGTATGCATGGGCCAAAGGCCCATGTTTCCACCAGTTTGGCGTCATCCTATGTGGATGACACAGGCCATTAGCTCTGGACTGAGATTGGGCAGATCCAGTGGATCCAATCTGATCATGGCCTCAAAGGCCCTGAATCTGGTCTAAAAAGACTGACTGTTTGTAGTTCAGTTTCTCTGAAACTCAGACAGCCAGCAGACCACACAGGCCCATGTGCCCCTGACCTGCTGCCATTGTCACATCCTCTCTGAAGGCCCTCACCAGAGCCTATGGCATTGGAAGAGGTGCCTGGCCACATGGGTGTAGCTAGGCACCCAATTTCTGCCCTTATGGGTCATGGCCTTCAGGTAAGGAACATGTGGTGAATCCATGGCACAGCAGCATACATGCATGTGAACACCCTCCCATCATTGTACTGACTTGGGGACTGGCCTGGGTTCAAACCACAAGCAAGATACTATGGGCTTTGCCCTTGGCATTCTGCCTGTCAGTTTAGGCCCTTGGAATGAATATTGAGGAAAGTTAAGGAAGTTCAAAAGCAGGGTTTCACCTGAACATTATGGGGGGGGGGGGGGAATAAAGACGATGGATGCTTTACATAACTTTAAATTAGACAATGAAGATATTGAGATAGTCAAATATTTCCTATAGTTTGGCTCAGTCATTAATCAAAATGGAGAATCAAGTCAAGAAACCAGGACAGGACTTGGAAGGACATCTATGAAGGAACTAGATAAGATCCTCAAGTGCAGAAGTATATCTGTAGATACCAAAGACAGAATCATCATAGTGGCTGTTAGTGCTGGATGGTGAAGAAAGCCTACAGGAAGAGAGTCAACTCCTTTGAAAAGTGGTGCTAAATGAGAATTTTGCTGATATGATGAAGTGCCAAAAAGACAAATATATGGGTCTGTGAGCAAATCAGGCCTGAAATCTCACTAGAAACCAAAATAACTGAACTGATCTTGTCTTATTTTGGCTGTATGACAATATGACTCTTTAGATAAGACAATAATGCTTGGTAAGGTGGGAGGCAGTAGAGAATGAGAAAGATTGCATTATGAGTGGATATACTCAATCAAGGAAGCCACAGCTGCCCTGAGTTTTCAAAACCTTAACAGGGCTGTTAATATTAAGGTATTTTAGAGGTCTGTCATTCATCAGGTTATCAAGAGTCAAAGTTGACTTCATGGCTATTAACAACAAATTACTAATCACATGCTCCACCAAACGTTGTTGGACATAGCCAATTTATAATTCCTCACCATTGGTTATGTTGGCTAGGACTGATAGGAGTTGTGGTCCAGCAATATCTGGAGGGCCGCATGATTCTCACTCCTGGGCGAAATTCAATGTCCATTCCAATTTGAAGAAATCAATTGAAATGAATAGGATGTATTCCTAAATCAGTGAAGTCTGGCCCTTAATCTTGTCTAAATAATGTGGAATTCTTTCAACAGATGTCTTCTTCGAACAGCAACCTTCAAACTGACTCAACAGCTTTGACCTTGGGTAAGTGGAAAATCTCTTTTGGAATAATTATGACACTAGCAAGAAACTCTTCTGCTTTTTCTCAAACATACTTACGTGTTTCTCCAGCAGAGTTACTCACTGTCAGCAGTGCTCTCCTGGAGTCAAGAAACCCTTTCCTAGTTAGGTTCACTTTTTCAGCCTGACCAGATATACTTGCAGTGACCTTTTATCTATTTCACTTATCTGTATGCCAAATGTCAGAATAACAGGAAAGAGAGACGTGAATGGAATGATTGCTGACAGGGTTTTTTTTTTAACTGTAAAATGCTTAGATAGACCCAACTCTGTTCTGCTCAGATCTATAGAATAGAAGCTGAGGGCACAACACTTATTTTATTTTCTCTAACATTGCCAGTGGCATAGTGGTAAAATTCTCAAGTGCAATTACTCCTGGAATAATTACTCCTAGAATAAAGAATTCTGCTCCTAGGAGTACTTCACTTTAAAAAGCAATAAGCCAGTCCTGGTGTATTTTGAACCCCTGCTGCTGGATCAGTCCAGATGATGCAGGGCCCGATCCCCAAGTCTGGTGCGAACTATCTTGTTGATGTACAGCCAGTTCAGCACCGAACCCAGGTTATACCACCCTTAACACAGATTTTTTAAATTTCCTTTTCACTCTGGTTCTTCCCAGAAAATCCAGATGTCTCTGAAACTATGCAGGGTAGCTGTTCACAGACACGTCCCACTGTGCTGCCTGGTGTCACTGCCACTGGCATGGGTCTCTCCCTCTGAGGTCTGAATGAGGCATCCAGCCATGTGATTGATGCTGAGCACCTCATTTTCGGTCCCAAAGGGAGCAATTTGTGATAGTGGGCCATAGAATTATAGAGTTGGAAGAAACCACAAAGACCATCCAGTCCAACCCCCTGCCAATCAAGAACTCATAATCAAAGCATTCCCAAAAGATGACCATCCAGCTCCAAGGATGGAAACTCCACTCCACTCCAAAGGGAGTGTCTTCCACTGTCGAACAGCTCTTACTGTCAGGAAGGTCGTCTTAATATTTAGCTGAATCTCTCTTCTTTTTTTTTTTCTTTTTTTTTTTTTTTGTAGTTTGAATCCATTGCTCCAGGAGCTGCAGAAAACCTGCTCCTGGAGTATTCTGGCCCACATGGACAGGGCTTTGGTTGAAGGCTGAGGATAGGTCTTAGGGGAGGAATGGAAACCTATAAAAGGCTGGGGCTGTGAGCAGAATTGAGAATGTCAAGCTTGCTCAAGGTAGGCAGAGGTAAGAATGGGAAAATCTGTCAGTTTCACTTTATTCCCCATTCATTTTTTTAAAGCCTCAAGTTCTTTTTGTTCTCTGGTAAAGTCTTCCTAAACAAATTAAACTCAAGCTCATCCCCACACTTTTTGCACAAGTTCAATAGGTTACCCCCCCCCCCCCATTTCCAGCATGAGGAATACTGTGTTACACAAGTTTGCCATATAGTTTTTAGAGATGAGGAACGTCTCGGGAAAAAGATATGGATCAGGAAAAAGAGGTGGAAACCCTAATTCAGCACCTATAGGCTTCATCCACACTGCAGAAATAATCCAGTTTGACACCACTTTAACTGCCATGGCTCAATGCTATGGGATTCTGGAAAGTGTAGTTTTGTGAGACATTTAACCTTCTCTGTCAGAGAGCTCTGATGCCACAGCAAACTACAAATCCCAGGATTCCACATAATTGAGCCATGTTAAAGTGGTGTCAAACTGGATTATTTCTGCAATGCAGATGCAGACATAGAATAGAATATCCATACCTTTAAACATTCAGGACTCGATGCCCTGGGCCTATGTGAACAAAGGGGTCCATTTAGTTTCTCCTACATGTTAATTCCTTAATCTCAAGTCCTTTCCATTCCAAGTATAAAGATATTTGGAAATGTGGGTAAATTCTTATTCAAATCAAAATGAAACAAAATTCTCCTCCATCCCTAGGCAGAACTTACCTTTATTTGGCCCAAAGGAGTTTGAACAGGAGGCACTGTCAAAACTGAGTTCCTTTGCTTGAATTCTTACTCCATCTAGCAGAGAGGTGAAGGGGAGGGTTCCCATTTTGCTTTGAACTGTTCATGCAAAAACCAAGAGCAAGTGTTATGACACTCCAATTGCTTCTGTAGTTTGGAGTGAGTAGCTAATGTTCTTCATCCCAGGAGCTCTACAGAGTCCTGTAATGACAAATGAATGAACCTCAGGGAAGAGCTTGTTGGAAGGAATTCTACATAGCCTTGAGAGAGAGGGAAGCACTCATCATTTTTCCCCTTGCTAATTAAAGTCAGTTTGGTCTTCTTTTGCCAATGCGGGAAGCCAATCTCCTGCATCTCTTGCTGTGTACAAGGAACCCTACTGGACAGTGTTTTTCGAGGCAGATAAAAAAGACCCAGAGATTTGTATTGTTCTTTCAGAATTTGGCAAATGCTTATAAAGATCCAAGGCAATAAGAATCCAGGAAAAGATATGATCTGGCTTCAGGCAAGACTGGTGCATTTCCCCCCCTCATTTCTACAACAGGCCTGTGGAGCTTGTCATTTAGGGGATGTAGTGGCTATAACCAGAGCTTGGGAAAAAAATGACTTTTTTCTGGACTACAGCTCTTCAGATCCTCTGCTATTATGGCCATCAATCCAAGCAGATATTTTCCTACATTCCCAAACCAAGTTAGAGGAGACAAGGCATCCCCTGCCATTAGGCAGAATGAGGCAGCCCTCTTGGGAAGCAGACTTAGGGTGGCCTGAAAGAGCTTCCAAATTGTTAGTTCTTTAATTCATTCCTACTACATTTTTCTTACACGGAGATAGTGGGGTTTTCTCTCTCATGTGTCAAAATAACCTTTTCTGGCATTAGGCACCAGGCAAGGTACAAAGTGTTGGTTATTTCCTTTAAGTCCCTGCATGGTTTGGGTCCAGGTTAGCTACAGGACCATCTCTTGCCTTATAATCCACCCCATACATTCAGGTCCTCTGGGAGACATTTACTCCAGCCAGCCAGGACTAGGTTGGCAATGGTCAGCCAGAGGACTCTTTTCTTCAGCTGCCCCTAGTCTGTGGAATGAGCTGTGGGTAAGAAATAAATATTATCATTCTCTTATTATTAGCTAAATTATATACTCAACTATAAGTTGAGAAATGTATGCCCAAAAATGGACCCTAAAATCTGGGGTCAACTTATATACAGGTCAATACAGTCACCATGGGTTGAGATCAACTGGAGGACAGTTAGCAAAAGCAGCAACACAATGTAATATTGCTCATAAAGCTCCTTTAAAAGCAGCCCCTATGCCCCACTCTCTGTGCCTTGGCAGTAATTGCTGAAAGAGCTGCGAGGCACGAGTGTGTGATTCCCTTCTCAATCCTATCTCCAAACCTCTCCTCCTCCTCCTCCTCCTCCTCCTCCTTGCATTTCCTCTGAAAACCATGCTTCTCTTCTCACCCCTCCACTTCCACTTTCAAGCCAATCTTAAAACCTGTCTCCTAAATTCTACCCTCGACTTATCCACAGGCCATATCAAAATCCATGATTTTGGCCCTAAAACCTTTCCTCGACTTATACATGAGGTTGACTTGTACATGAGTATATGTGGTATATTGACAAGAGTACCAAGATGAGAGAAGTTGCCATTTTCTTCCCTATCTCAGACAGTAAAATAGGAGTCAAAAGGAGAGCAACTGACAAGCTACAGTTCCCAGAGTTCCTCTTAGCAATGGGAGCTCTGAACATCCTAATGTTCTTTCACTGGAGAGAAGAATCATGTGAAAATATGTGGCTCCTTGACTCTTTCCAGGTATCTTTGCTCCCCCTGCTCTCCCAAATGTGTTGGTAGTTTTGGGGAAAACAAAGTCAGGAATTGACAGCTGAGAGCTGGTGATCAGGGAAGACTTTCTCAAACTGAGTCTTTTCAAGCTGCCAAGAATATTTATTGGAAGGGGAGGGAACCAGAGCTTATTGATACCAATGTAAGGACCACACTTGACATGTGGTGCATCTGAAATTCTACATGTTTCATAACATTTTTAACTGCCATGGCTCTATCCTAATGAATCCTGGAGCAAGTTTGTTTTCTGCTCTTCCAGAGATTAGAACACATAACAATGGATGGAAGCTACAGGAAAAGAAATTCCACCTAAACATTAGGAGGAACTTCCTGGCAGTAAGAGCTGTTTGACAGTGGAACACACTCCCTCATAGTGTGGTGGAGTCTCCTTCTTTGGATGTCTAGATCAAGGGAAGTAATAGTGCCACTCTATTCTGCTTTGGTCCGGCCTCACCTGGAATACTGTGTCCAGTTCTGGGCACCACAATTCAAAAAGGATGTGGAGAAACTGGAGAGTGTCCAAAGAAGGGCAACTAAAATGGTGAAGGGTCTGGAAACCATGAATCCCTATGAGGAACGACTTAGGGAGCTGGGGATGTTCAGCTTGCAGAAGAGATGGCTAAGAGGTGATATGATAGCCTGTTTAAATATTTGAAGGGATGTGATATTGCATATGAAGCAAGCTTGTTTTCTGCTGCTCCAGAGAATAGGACCCAAGCAATGGATGGAAGCTATAGGAAAAGAGATTCCAGCTCAACATCAGAAAGAACTTCCTGACAGTAAGAGCTGTTTGAGAGTGGAACACATTGCCTTGGAGGGTGGTGGAGTCTCCTTCTTTGGAGGTCTTTAAGCAGAGGCTGGATGGCCATCTCTCGAGAGTGCTTTGATTGTGAGTTCCTGCATGGCAGGGGGTTGGACTGGATGTCCCTTGTAGTCTCTTCCAACTCTATGATTCTATGGTTATTGTCTGGTGAGATATTTAGAATTTTCTGCTAGTGCAGATATACCTATCATGATAAATACAATATTGCAAGAAAAACCTGTTGTTGTTTGTTAAACCAGTGCTTCTTAAGTTAGCAGTATGTGTGTGTGGGGGGTGGTGGTCATTGGCAGGGTTCACACACACCCATGTGCTAGGGACTGGGATCATATTTTTTGCCCAAAGACTATAAGGGCCTTATCAAACGCTGGCCACGAAGCAAAGAAAAAGCGAAGACTAACCGAAGTAGGAATAAATTTGGTTCCATAGCGAAACGAAGGGAATATCACCCTTTTGGCCATTTCGCAATTAATACCAAGGCTCCCTTCTCTCCCGTCACAAAAAGCCGGGAGGAAAGGCAGCCATGGGAACCGGGGAGGAGGAGGAGGGCTGGAGGACTGGAGAAGGCAAGGCAGCCCATGGAGAGAGAGAGATCGCCTCCCTCTTCCCTCTTCCCTCTTCCTCTCCTCCTCTTCTTTCCAATCCGGTTTGCCTTTTGCCAAGGCAATCCCTTCCCCTCGCTGGGATTTTCGCCCTGCCCACCAATTCGCAATGAATGCGAAGGCTCCCTAGGTACTTCCTCTACAAACCGAATGTCAAAATCTCCCTACTCCTTACGGATTAGCTCCGTATTCTGCCGAGTTCTGGGGCAGCGTCGTGTGTAAACACGGGGGAACAATATGGATTAGCTCCGTGTTTTGGGGCAGCGTCGTGTGTAAACACGGGGGAATAATATGTATTAGCTGTGGATGCCCTTTGGATTAGCTTTGCTTCAGACCCCATGTGATAAGGTCCTAAGTATTTCTTTCCTGGAAAGTCACCATGATCCAGTAGCCCATATATCATCTATTGGCTAACATCAGTTCAGAAACTCAAGCTTCAGCAGGTTCAGAAACCTTTATTCAGAAAACTGAAGTTGTTCACAGCATAATAATGTTGTCAGGACAAGCAATTTCATTTCCATGATACAGTAAAAAGCACTTAGAAGTTCAGACATTTTCATATGCTCACTCTACACCACAATCCTTTTCCCAGGACTGCCCCCCTCATCTTCTCTGAACCAAGCATTCCCACAGAAGTAAGCTTGATGCTCACAGCTTGTATTCCCACCCCTCCAAATCTGCTTACTACTCAGCTCCAAAAGAGAGAAACAATCTTTCAACCCAGCATCACCAGTGGTGCAGTATATCCCATCATCCAATACACAAAGCCTGTACAAAATATACGTTAGCAAGCATAGCAGATGCTATAATTTGGACACAATAGCTTGTGGATGGACCTTGATCCACAGACCACCATGTTGAGTAGTTTTGAGTTTTAAACACATGTAGCAGATGTATGCGTATGGATGGAGTCATCAGGACTGAGAGGAGGAGAGGGTTAACTCTTTCTTCCCTGCTGCTGTTCTGATGAAAACTATTTCATCATTGCTATTTGCCGCACAAAAGAAATTTTACCTCTAGTGTGGCCCTAAGATTGCTCAGGGAAGACTGAAGCAACTGCAAATCAAGATGATGATATTTTCTTGGGAGAGGGCTAGCAGGGGGTGATAATAAGAAGAGATGCAAACAGGACCATAGGAAACTCCCTCAGACTAAACAATTGGCAGCTGGTGGCTACCTTGATGGTGAATCCACTCTGGGCTTTAGTCAGAACTCTAAAGGAGCTATCCAAGGTATAGAACATTATCTCCCAAATATGTCAGCAACTTAATATGCTTCCTTTAAAGTTCAGATGAAAACACACAAGGAATTTGCTTCCCTACGGAGTTGGGCACCACCAGCTGCCACCGAGACTTTTAGTGCGTATAGCTCAAAATTGTCTAAGTACAGGGAGGTGCTGAAAATTTCTCACTTCCCCCACTTCTCAAAATCTGAGTATAATTTTGTCACTGTAAATTGAGTGGTCCTTTTTAGCATTTTAAATTGCCAATTTGTAGGATCAAAGCTCTAATTTCCTCCCCCTCTTCTCAGATCATTGATAAAACATGTCAACAAAAAGTAGTCTAGAATTTCAGTGTTTTCTATGACCAAGTTGGTTTAGAGTGTGTTCTGCTACTGTCAATTTTTCTGGCTGGCTCAGTACAGCTATGGGCAGGTCTACATAGGAACCAATAAACGCAGTGTTCAAAAACGAGATACACTGCAGACTGAGCCAGCCAGAAAACAAGACAAATCCAGTCCTTATTCGAATGATGGTTAAACGCATCATGATGCCAACTGGGAGCTTTTTTGTGTCTGAAGCAAACAGTAACTGGGAGGGGTGATTTTCATCAGCACAGCAGCAGGGAAGAAAGGGTTGAACCTCACCTTCACTGTGTAGTACAGTCTTGAGCAGGGGTAGGCAACCTTTCCCCTTTAAGGGCTGAGGGACTTCAGCTCCCAGAATCCCAGGAGCTATTGGCCAACATGGGACTATTGGCCAACATGGCTGAGGCTTCTGGGAGCTGAAGTCCCTCGGCTCTTAAAGGGGAAAGGTTGCCTACCCCTGGTCTTGAGTGTATAAAACAGTGATGGTGATAAGATCACCATTGAAGGAAAGATAAGATCACCATTGAAGGAAACCTTGGAAAGCTCCCACCAGTAAGCATATGAAAAATTCTTGGCCCAGCCAGGAAGGGAATGACCTAGAGTATGACGTCTACATGCTATTCCACATATTAACCCCAAAATTCAACCCAATTGGCAGATCATTTCTCAAGTTTGTTTAACCATTCCAAAAAAACAAACCAAAAAAACAAACCTGATATCTGGCCATTGAAATGCTGCTCTGCTGCTTCTGTCACCCTAGAATCATTAAAAAAAATTCCTTACAAACTCTTTTTAAAGTTTTGAAACAGGAAATAGATGGAGCCAGAATGCTAAGTAGGGTAGATGGTCTATGAACTCAAAACCCAAATTCTTCAAAACATCAGCCATATTGTAAATAATAATAATAATAATAATAATAATAATAATAATTATTCTTATCCTTCCCCTCTGCATAACGGCAACCAGGGTGGCTTATAACATTAAAATATACATTCATATCCCATGATCCCACCCCCCCTAAAATACTATTAAACAGTGACAATTTAAAGCACAGTTAAAATAATAACACAAATAAACAAATAACAATAACTACAACCAAATCAGGGATATGCAGGATGGCTGTCTTTTCATGGCCAGGATATCTATTCAGGAAAGGCCTGCCAGAGGAGGTCTGTCTTAACAGCCTTTTTAAAGCTGTTTAAGGTGGTAATATGACAGATCTCATCTGGCAGGCCATTCCAGAATCTGGGAGTGGTTGCTGAAAAGGTCCTCTGGGTGTTGCAAACAGTCTAATTTTTATATGGTGCAATACATTCTTCCCAGAGGACCTTAGTGCTTGGGGTGGATCATACAGGAAGATGCGATCCTGAAGATAGGTTGGAACCAAGCCATTTAGGGCTTTAAAGGTGATAACCAACACCTTATACTGGGCCCGGAAACTAATGGCAGCCAGTGAAGTGATCTTAAGATTGGTGATATATGGTCTTTTCTTGTTGTTCCTGATACCAACCTGGCTGTCATATTCTGTACTAGTTGAAGTTTCCGGATGATGTACGGGGGTAGCCCCATGTAGAGCACATTACAGAAATCAAGATGAAAGGTTACCAGCACATGTACCACAGTTTCAAGATCCTTAACTTCCAGGAAAGGGCACAGCTGGTGTATCAGCCGAAGCTGATAACAGGCGCTCCTGACCGTTGCATTTACCTGATTTATCATCTGAAGCAATGGATCCAGAAGCACCCCCAGACTGCAAACACAGTCCTTAGAGGAGAGTGTGACCCCATCCAAGACTGGAGGTTGCATCCCAGGTTTGGGGCCGCTACTGTAAGTACCTCCGCTTTGTCTGGATTCAGTCTCAATCTGTTTTTTTCCTCATCCAGTCCATTACTGCTTTAAGACAATCATTGAGAGGAGAGACGTCATCTGAAGTCAAAGCTGAAGCGTACTGATAATACCCCGTCCCATGTCTCCGGATGAGCTCTCCCAGCGGCTTCATATATATATATATATATATATATATATTGAATAACATCGGGGACAGGATGGCACCTTGTGGGACACCACAATTAAGTTATTTTTTGTAGAGCAACTGTCCCTGAGCATCACCCTCTGGAATCTGCCTGAGAGGAAGGAACGGAAGCATTGTAGTGCAGTTCCTCCAATTCCTAACCTTCTCAGGAGATCTAAGAGAATTTCATGATCTATTGTGTCAAAACCCACTGAGAGGTCCAGTAGCACCAACAGGGTCACACGCCCCCGGTTGATGCCCAGACAAAGGTCATCAGCTAAGGCAACCATGGCAGTCTCAACTCCATATCCTGTCCTAAAGCCAGTTTGAAATGAATCTAGACAATCAGCTTCCTCCAAGACAGCTTGGAGTTGAAAAGCAACCACCCTCTTGATCACTTTGCTCAGAAAAGGTAGTAAGGAGACTGGCCTATAGCTGTTCATGTCCAGAGGGTCCAGGGAATGTCTTTTCAGGAGCAGCCTAACCGCCGCTTCCTTCAAACATGATGGAACATGGCCTTCCCTAAGGGATGCATTGATGATGTCTCTAAAAAAAACATCCTCAAGGCACCCCCCCTGGATGGCCAGCCATGAAGGGCAAGGATCAAGAGGGCAGGTTGTTAGCCCTGTGAGCAGGTGCATTGTCCTGCAAAAAGAGGACAACTTTCCCTAGCTTCCCTTGCTGTTTTTTGTTCAATGCCTCCTTTAATCAGCACAGCAAGTTCAAGTAATATTCTGCATAAACTGTTTGACCCTTCTGAAGGTAGTCATCAAAATACCTTCCTGATCCTAAAAAGCTGTGGCCTTGACCTTTCCTGCTGACCTTTGAGTTTTGAATTTCTTTGGCCATGGAAAACCTGAGTGATGACAGTGAACCATGTTTCATCAACAGTGACAAGTCATTCCAAAAAATATCACTAGATCATGCAAAATGGTGCAAAATCAGCTTGGAGGTGTGCAGTCAAAAGCTTTCACAGCCAGCATCCCTAGTTTTCTGTGGGTTTTCCAGACTATGTGGCCACATTCTGAAAGAGTTTATTTCTGACGTTTCACCTGCATCTGTGGCTGGCATCTTCAAAGGGTGGTGGCATGGAAGTATGTGGGGGTACGTATACTTGTGTGACCCTTGGTTGGGAGGAAGTGATTTACATGTTAATCTCTGTGTTGGTCTGTTGTTGAATGGCAAGGTCTTAGGATGGGAGGATATGCATGATGGATGTGTATCTATTTAATTATCAATCCATTGTCTGTGGGGAAACTCCCTGACCCTGGGTGGTGTTCATTTGCATGGACTGAGTCTTGATTTTGGTGTTTTTCAGGACTGGTAGTCAAACTTTGTTTACTTTTAGGGTTTCTTCTTTCCTGTTGAAGTTGTCCAGGTGTTTAGGGATTTCAAGGGCCTCCCTGTGCATTCTAACCTGGTAGCTGTTGGCATGGTCCAGAATTTCAGTGTTTTCAAATAGCAATTTTTGCCCGGGTTGGTTTATGACATGTTCTGCTACTGCCAATTTTTCCGGCTGGCTCAGTGCAGCTGTGGACAGATATATGTAGGGACTACTAAATGCAGTATTCAAATATGAGAGATACTGCAGAATGGGTGGGAGAAGACTGGATTTTAATTTAAATTTAATTTCAGAGAAGCGCTCAATAACTGCATTTCAGTAGTGAGTTGGGTCAAAGGAGCAATGGTGGAACCAAATTTTTAATTTATGTATTTATTTATTTTATTAAAATTTCTCTCTCTCTCTCTTTCTCTCTCTCTCTCTATATATATGTGTGTGTATGTGTATGTGTGTGTGTACCCAAAGATCACAGTATAGCATTAATGTTTAAAAAGTTTTAATGCCATTAAAACTTGATAAACATTAATGAACACCATTAATGTTTTTCAAGATATATTTTTAATGATTTTTCTAGGAGGCTGTCTGTCTCAGTAATATTTGTGAACTCATTACAATTTGAAAGGCCCCAACCCCACCTTACATATGCATTAGGATTTTGTAAAAATATTTGAAATATTTTCTCTGTAGTTTTTCAATACCTTTTTAAATCCTTACATTAGTTTGCTATGGCAGGTATATACTACAACATAATTTATCGTGTCGGGAAGATCGAATTTATAGGTTGCACTCTATTGCTTATTGTGGGCTGCTTCCTTGTTTGTTCTACTTTTGTAGCTTCTGAAAAGGAGGCTCCCAATACTGAAATGCATCAAGTCATTTGTTCCACCAATAAGAGCATATTTCCTCATAGCACCAGACCTCAGTCTTTGGACTTTAATAAATCTGCTTTTGTGTTTCATACAAAAGCGAACAAATTCTGTATATGAAGTAGACATGGTATACTCGCACATGCAGAAAGGGATGCATAGTTAGTGTGTCACAGGAACTTTCCTTGCTTCATTTCTTCTGTGATGCTTCTTCTTCCTTGTACTCCCACATTATTTCACTATTGCAATCTTTCCTATTCTCAACAGTTGTCTTTTTTGCTTTATGAGAATGGATACACTTTTGTCTGGCATGTTTGTCACCCAGGCAAACCAGGAAGTAAAAGCAGAACCATGGGAAAACCGGGAAAATGAGTGAAAGGAGGAGTATTCAGTGAATAAACCAAATTTGACTTTTGCACTAGAGTAAATGCGCAATTACAGTAATATCGCAAATGCATTTTCACTAAAATCCTGAAAGTAAAAAGATCTGGGATAACATTACTTTCTGACGACTTTAATGAAGGTTTTTGTGTGATATCGTGTGAAATCATTGTGCGTAATTATGTGTTGTTTTTTGGGGGGGGATTTGTATGTGATAAACTATAGATTCTCCTCATGTGATAAAGTCCTTCCTTTCTCCACTTGATATAGGTGCTAATTTTTTTTCCTCCTGCTTGGCCAGTACCTAAGCCTTAGGAGAGGTGTTTCACGTTTTTAGAATGAGATGGGGCCAACCTGTGCAGAAGCTGGGAAACCACAAAATGATGGTGTCATGGGGAAGAAACTGGTTATGTGGGGAACTTCAGAGGGCCAGAAATTGGTTCCTATCAGGGATGGATTTAAACTCGATACCTGAGGTTCCCTATCCTGTTCTAATGAGGTATTAACCCTTGATAATATGCATACAATCTATGACTGGGCCATTCTTTTGTCTGCCCCTAAGATGTGATCTTTTCCCAAGGGTGGGTATCTGGCCCACAGTAGTCTTGCTCATAAGAAATCAAGCTGAGGTTCCTACACTGTTCCACTTCTATGACTGTGTAATGGTCATCCACCTCATCTTCCAGAGAAAGTAGTACAGTCGAAGAACAATCTTATCACACCACAAGCTCTCTTTCTGGACAGCCACTAAAGTAGGGCAAGGAATGTGCAGTTCATAAGCAAGCTAAATAAATTATAATAAAAATGCATTATCTCACTTCCTCTGACATCTCATATCTTGAATCTCATAAATATGGTGGAGCTGTCATTGGGGAAAAAAATGAGCCATTACTCAGCAGAGTTTACTGTCCCTTCAACATTTATTTATTGTCCTATATTTGCTACTATGGATGAAATTAATGACAATTTTTGAGGACAACTTTGTCAGTCGTCATTTTGTGAAAACATAATTTCATTGCTATGATTACTGCCCCTAAATGCATTCAAATTGCTACTTCTTTTCTCAAAGCATTCTAATGAAAATGTGTGTGTATGTTTTTTTAAAAAAATCTCATCAATAATGTAATTTAGATGTAGGGGAAAACCATTCTGAACAAAAACATTTACAGAGCAGAAAGAGCCACATCTCTGATGCATTATTAATAGCCTAATAACAAAATGATGAAAAAATAATTAACCAAGGTGATGCCATTACTGCATTTCCCTCCAACCCCAATGAATAATTTTGCTTCTAGGATGAAGTCTACAGAGGTGACAAGGATAATCTCCTTTTCCTCTAGTTTCTAGGAAAATCTTGTCCTTAACTTTTGGAGAACTCATTAGCTCAGCCCAGAGTAGAAAGATATTCAACCACAGCAATCTTTGGGATGGAAGCTAATTTAATCGTTATTGCAAAGTGTTGCTTCTCTCATGGTAGGGGAGAGGAAGAACTCCATTTATGGGAGAGCAATTTCTCCTCTATTAATTTTGCAAGATGATTTATTTGCAAGCTAGGAGAAGACAATGAAAACTTCTCCAATATAGAGTGGTTTTGCTTTGTTTTGTTTTTTGTTTTTGTCAAAAGATCACAAAGAGGTTTTTAGAAGACATTCATAAAACCTGTGGGATAATAGATTTTTCTTTTCTGTTCACTCAGGTTGCCAGCTTGAAAGCGGGAAATAGCTCCAGTATCTTTAAAGGTTGTGTAGAAGAGGGAATTTCAGCAGGTGTTGTTTCTCATGCAACCAGGCAACAAGCAATAGTTGCTGAAATTCCCTCTCCTATACATCCATTAAATGAACAGGAGCCTTCTTCAGTTTTCACTTTGGCAAGTGTAATAATGGCATAGACAACCTGCTGTGAGGTGCTCCAAGTTCCTGTGACTATAATCCTCCCCACACACTCCGATCCTCTGGGAGGAATTTGCTGCAGCCAATAAAAACTAGAGGACTTTTTCAGCTACCGCTTCCAGATTATGGAATGGCCTGCCGGACGAGATCCGTCAGATCGCCAATTTAAACAGCTTCAAAACAGCTGTGAAGATGGATCTTTTCCGGCAGGCCTTTTCTGACTAGATCTCCTGGCCTCCAGAGTCCCATTATCCCTACTTGGCCTGTTGTCTTTTCTCAGTCCTTTACCACCAATTAGGTTTTTATTTAATTTAAATTGTTTTTAAGTATTATGTTTTAATTCTATCATTGTTTAATTCTGTTTTAAGGGGTGGGAGGGTTTATGGGTCTGGGACTGTATTTTACATTGTATTGAATTTTAATGATGTTAGCCACCTCGATTGTCTGACAGAGGGGCAGGATATAAATAAAAATTATTATTATTATTATTATTATTATTATTATTATTATTATTATTATTGATGTCACCTAGAGTCCCTCCTCCATGTTTCCAAATGCAAAGCAGTACTTTCCTCCAAGGGGATCAAATATTGTATATGGGACAATATCTAAGTAAATGTCAGGAGGCTAAATTTGTCCACACTTTCTAGTGACAAATACACTAGAATAGGTTCCTGGAGGGTGTATATGCACTACAGAATTATATCAGGGTTATATTTAGAAGGGAAGGTCATAATCATAAACAAGCTAACATGGATTTCTCAAAAAAAGGTCATGCCAGACTAGTCTGATTTGTTTTTCTGACGAAATTACCAGCTTGGTAGATGAAGGGAATGCTGTAGACATAGCATATCTTGATTTCAGTAAGGCCTTTGACAAGGTCCCCCATGATATTCTTGCAAACAAGCTAGTAAACTGTGGGCTAGACAATTCAGCTGTTAGGTGGATTTGTAGTTGGTTGACTAACAGAAGCCAAAGGGTGTTCACCAATGGTTCCTCTTCATCTTAGAGAGAAGTGACCAGTGGGTTGCCACAGGGTTCTTTCCTGGGCCCAGTGCTATTCAACATCTTCATCAATGACTTGGATGAAAGAATAGAGGGCATGCTTATCAAATTTGCAGATGACACCAAATTAGGAGGAACAGCTAATACCCCAGAGGGCAGGATTAGAATTCAAAATGACCTTAATAGACTAGAAAGCTGGGCTAAAACTAATAAAATGAGCATCAACAGGGAGAAATGTAAGGTACTGCACTTAGGCAGAAAAAAAAAATGAAATGCATAGATATAGGATGGGGGACACCTGGCTTGACAAGACTACATGTGAAAGGGATCAAGGACTCCTAGTAGACCACAAGTTGAACATGAGTCAACAGTGGAGCAGCTAAAAAGCAATGTGATTCTAGGCTGCATCAATAGAAGTATAGTGTCTAGATCAAGGGAAGTAATAATGCCACTCTCTTCTGCTTTGGTCAGGCCTCACCTGGAATACTGTGTCCAGTTCTGGGCACCACAATTCAAAAAAGATTTTGACAAGCTGGAGTGTGTCCAGAGGAAGGTGACCAAAATGGTGAAGGATTTGGAAACCATGCCCTATAAGGAGAGACTTAGGAAGCTGGGTATGTTTAGCCTGGGGAAGAGGTGATATGATAGCCCTGTTTAAGTATTTGAAGGGGTGTCATATTGAGGATGGAGCAAGTTAGTTTTCTGCTGCTCCAGAGAATAGGACCTTGCAGCTCTTTAAACAGAGGCTGGATGGTGCTTTGTCAAGGGTTAGGGTTAGGGTTAGGGCAATCTGTCAAGGGTGCTTTGATTGTGAATTCCTGTATTATAATAATAATAATATAAATAATAATAATAATAATAATAATAATAATAATAATAATAATTTCTATCCCGCCCCTCTGTAATAATAATAATAATAATTAATACAATCTAAACAGTATATAAAAATCCAAAATCCACTCATCCTTTAAGAAGTAAGGGCTCTTTTTCTTATTCTAGGCCCGATGGTGCTGGGCCTGTTGCCTCTCTCCCAGATGACATCGGATGGAATGGAGGGAGGGCACGGGATTGGATGGGATGGCCCTTGTGATCTCTACCAACTCTTTGATTATATGATTCTATGATCAGATTCATGCCACTTTAACTGACATAGTTCCATCTTGGAGCATTTGGGTTCCCCAGAGGCTCTGCCTGGCGACAATACTGTTCTATCTCTATGGGTGTCTCAGACTTCCCGGTCATGATGTTGTGAGCCGCTCACTTGAGCCTGGAAGGGCGCCTACCTTGTTCAGAAATCTGAAACAGGACAGCCTGAAGATTCAGCTGACAAAATACCAGTGAACCTCTGGACCAGGAAAGAGGGGGTATGCCATCTTGTTCATTGCATCAGGTAGCAAAAAGTCTTGGATCTAGCTGAACTGAAATATTTGTGGATATCACAACTTGTTTTCTTCCTTCTTTTCTATGTGTGGTCAGAAAGCTTTCATTTCAGGCACAGGATGAAATGTTGCAAGCACAACTTTTGGAGTGGTATTCCCAGGAAACATAACAAGTGCTCATGTTGTTCATATTTCTGCCTAGCTTCTCGCTCCAGAAATGCCTACCATAACTGTTATTACTAGGTGTAAAAGCACATAGAATGGGAAAGTAAAAACAACAACAACCCTGAATTTCACATACTTTGTGAAGAGAGGAGGCAATTGGAAGCCAGCATGGTATAGTGGACAAAGTTGGACAGTTGGAGGACTG
The DNA here is from genome assembly GCA_026167975.1 of Phrynosoma blainvillii. Classification (NCBI taxonomy): domain Eukaryota; kingdom Metazoa; phylum Chordata; class Lepidosauria; order Squamata; family Phrynosomatidae; genus Phrynosoma; species Phrynosoma blainvillii. The sequence goes on from JANUYF010000013.1 coordinate 12,894,172, forward strand.
GGAATTCAAATCCTCACTAGAATCGAATCTGCACTTGGTCCTAAAGCTGACTGGGTGACCCTGGGCCAGTCTCGGCTTTTTAGTCTAATATTTCTCACAGATCTGCTATGATGACAAAAATGGGAAAAGGCTATTTATTCCTTGTAAAAAAAGTAGGATGCAAATAATAAAATTGGTTCTGACTCAGTCTGTAGTTCTGAGCAAATGATTTCTTGGCATTCTCTTGAAACCCTGAAAATCTCCACTTTCGTTATGGACAAAGAAAGGAGGATAATTTTTTTTTCTCTTGTGAGAGGAAACATTTTCCAAAAGCTTCTTGGAGATAAGGCTCACCACTAGTAATAATGCCAGTAATAAAACTTCTTTCTCTCCCCCACCCCTGATTTCTCTTCTTTCTTTTATTTCTATAGTACAGCTGTAGTTGCAATCTAGCCACCATTTTGCATCCTCCACAGTGGCCTGGATTAGAGCAGATTTGGGTTGAACCCATGTTGAAATTTAGTAATCCTTTCTAAGTGATTACAGGCTGTCTGTTCAATGATCTGATCTAGAATCTTTCCTGGTATTGATGTCAGGCTGACTGGGTAGAAATTATTTGGGTCCTCTTTTTTTCCTTTTTTGAAGATGGGGGAGAACATTTGCCCTCCTAAAGTCTGCTGAAACCTCTCATGTTCTCCAGGAATTCTCAAAGATTATTGACAGTGGCTCTGAGATTAGTTCTGGCAGTTCTTTTAATACCCTTGGATGTAGTTCATCTGGCCCTGGAGACTTGAATCCATTTAGAGTAGCCAAGTGTTCTCGTACCTCTTTATATATTCTGTGCTGCATTTCCTCTACTGAATCATCTGCTCCATTTTCCTGGATTGAACATGGTTCTCCTTTTGTGAGAAGATTGAGGCAAAGAAGGGGTTGAATAGTCCTGCCTTTTCTTTGTCCCCTGTTAAAGCAGCTAAAGCAAAAGCAGCTTCATTTATATACCGCTTCATATCGCGCTGTGGGATGTCTAAGCGGTTTACAACTGTAAGCTCATTGCCCCCCAACAGTTGGGTACTCATTTTAGCGACTTCGGAAGGATGCAGCCTGAGTCTAGCCTGAGCCTGGTAGTATTGAACTCGCAACCTTGTGGTCTATGAATGAGTGGCTGCAGTACAGGCATTTAACCACTGCGCCACCAGGGCTCTTTAGCATTTTACCATCTTCTCCATGCAGTGGCCATGCCATTTCCTTGTTCTTCCTTTAGCTATGGACATAATTAAGAAAGTCCTTTGCGTTCTACATGGGGCTACTCTCGTGCTTGGTCCGGAAACTTCAATTAGTACAAAACATGGCAGCCAGTGTTAAACAACTGGCTGCCTATTAGTTTTCAGGCCCTGTATAAGGTGTTGGTTATTACCTTTAAAGCCCTACATGGCTTGGGTCCAACCTATCTCCGGGACCGCTCCTCCCATACAATCCTCCCCGCGCACTCCGGTCCTCTGGGAGAAACTTGCTCCAGCGATTAAAATCTAGTCTGTCTGCAACCTCCCAGAGGGCATTTTCAGTAGTCACCCCCAGATTATGGAATGGCCTCCTGGACGAGATCCGTCGGTTTACAAAATGAAGACAGATCTCTTCCGGCAGGCCTTTCCAGAATAGACTTCCCAGCCTCAGGAACCTCCTTATTTTGCCCTCTCCCAATTTGATTGCCACCACTACTCTGCTACTCAGTTTGTTGTTAGATTTTGTAGTTTATGGTTTTCTTTTATTTTATGTTTTAGCCGAAGATGTTTTAATCAGTGTCTGATGTAATACTTTTTAAAGGAGGGGTGGGTATTGGGGTTTTTTGATTTGTACTCTATGTATTTTTAATTGTTGTTAGCTGCCCCGATTGTGCACAGAGGGGTGGGGTATTAATAATAATAATAATAATAATAATAATAATTTATTTATTGTTTTCAACCTCTTTTGCAAGCCTGAACTCATTCTGTGCTTTAGCCTTTCTATGTTTCTCCCTACATGTGCTAGTTATTTTCCATCTGATATTTCTCCTCCACAATATAGTGAGGCCACACTACCATAATTATACCTTTTTTTAAAAAAAAAAGTCAGTTATCCTTCAAATGGTCATTAAATTGCAACTGTAACCTAGGCCTTTGTTATGAAGGATGTGGAACTAATTACAGGTATCTTGCTATTTTGAAACAGTAATTTCCCAGCTCTGATCTCTCTTGAACAGTGGCATTTTGGCTATATAACCAATGGTATGCACAACTTCAATGGCAGGAAGAGAAGGACAGATAGAATCCCTCAAGCATCCCTTTTTGCAGGGTTGCTGACTTTTGAAGTGGCCTCTCAATCACTCCATTTAAGAATGGTTTGATCTTCAGCAATTAACAGGTTATGTTTCATTCCATGATGCAAGAAGAATCAACACTGATCCTGCAGCTTAGGTATCTATGAAAGAGACAAAAACAGGCCAGGATGGGTATGAGTACATTCCAAAGATGTTGGAAATTGCTACTTTGTGGCCTTCTGCTGGTAGATCATAACATCGAGAAAAATTCTTCTGGCAGATATTTCTGTTGGTAAATCTCTGAGATCAGCATGATGAGTCTGTAACTAATTATTTTTGGAAAACCCTTTTCATTTTTGCACAAAATTTCTTGGGCTTGTCAAAACTTTGGAACACAGAGCTGTTCACAAAAACTGGATTTTAATGAATTTATTTATATATTTTTTAGAGTATTTATATCCCAACTATCAGCCAAAAAGGCTTCCAGAGTAGCTTACACGTTGTTTTAACAGCTTTAAGCCTCTTTGAAGCCCCTAAAATATGCATTGTGCATGAAACAAAAACAAAAACCCAATATTTTAAGGTGCAAATGAATTTGTCACAAAACGTCCTGAAATAAGAACATTGAAAAAATGTTTTTAAAAAAACTCTTGCAATTTCATCTAATAAGGGAGCAATTATTTGTTCTTGAAAGCAAGAATGCAATAAGAAAAAAGTTCACAGGCCAAAGGTGAAAATGTAATATTGCATTGCATGAACCATCCCAGTGAAGGCTGTAAGAACTCAGTGTCCCCAGAATATTTCTCTTGTGGGGGCAGAGGGAAGAGTCAGTACACAGAATACCAGAAGGTGGAAGAACACAACAGAATGTCTAGCATCCTAAGCAGAGTACAATTTGTGCTGCAACTTTTTGTTACAGGTCTCACCCATCTTTGCAAATCTGACAGATCCTTCATTGTCCCCTGGTCTTTGTACTTCCCAAATGTTTCAAGGCAGTTGATCCCTGTTGAGCATGTTTCTGCTTGGGGCATTTTGGCTACAGAGTTGTTGTTGTTGTTTTCCTTTGGCTGTAACTGTGGACATTTATGTCTCCAATAACTTGCAAGGCCAGAACATCCTTGGAGTGAAAACTAGTGCACAAAGTTATATATATCATGTATAAAATCACAGTGGGAGAAACATATAATTCTGCTGATGGCTCTGCTTTAGAAAAGAATGCCACCGCAGAAAGGCTTTATCAAAAGACATATTATGAAAGAAAATCCATTTAGAAATTCATACTGTTTGAAGGAAAAATGTGTTTAGCAATGTACGTTTTGAAATAAAATTGTTTTAATATATGTAAGAGCAAACACCAAGCAGATTTTTTTTAAAAAAGCTGAAGGCCAGCTAGAATAGAAGGCATGCTTATCAAATTTGCAGGTGATACCAAATTGAGGGAAAGGAAAGTTGTACAACTAATATTCTTGAAGACAATAACATAATTTAAAATACTTTGATAGATTAGATAACTAACAAAATGAATTTCAGTATGTAAAAAAAATGAAGGTCCTGCATTGAGGCAGGAAAAATGAAATATATAAATATAGGATAGGTGACACTAGCTTAAAAGCACTACATGTGAAAAGGATCTAGGGGTCTTAGTAGACCATGAGATAAACATGAATGAACACTGTGATGCAGCAGCTAAAAAGCCAATATAATTATAGGCTGGATCAGTAGGAGTTCAGTGTCTAGATCAAGAGAATTAATAGTGCCACTCTATTCTGCTTTGGCCAGTCCTCATATGGAATACTATGCCAAGTTCTGGGCAATACAGTTGAAGAAAGATATTGACAAGTTGGAATGTGTCCAGAGGAGGGTGACCAAAATGGTGAAAGATCTGGAAACCAAGCCTAATGAGGAATGACTTAGGGAACTGGATATTTTTAGCTTAGAGAAGAGAAGACTGAGAGGTGACATGATAGCCATCTTTAGATATATGAGGTGATGCCATGTAGAAGATGGAACCAACTTGTTTTTTGCTGCTCTGGAGACTAGTTACATGGACCTATCGATTCAAATGACAAGAAAAGAAATTCTGCCTAAACATTAGGAAGAACATATTCGCCATAAGAGCTGTTCCACAGTGGAATAGATTGCCTCAGTAGGTTGGAGATGTTCCATCTTTAGAGGTCTTTAAACAGAGACTGAATGGACATCTTTAAGTGTTGCTGTGACTGTGTATTCCTTCATGGCAGGATGTTGAACTAGATGGCCCTTATGGTCCCTTCCAACTGTGATTGTAAGAAACTATGAAGTCTTCCAGTGCACTCTCAAGCCATGTTGTAACAAAACTGGAAGCTTTCCTTGGTGCTGAAATGAATGGTATATGGGGTCCTTGTCAAGATCTAGAAAGAAGACCTTGTGGCATTCCATGCAACTAAACCTTGAAACTTGTGACATATTTTTATACACAGCACTGGGTGATTTGAGTGTACAATTGTCTGCTGTGGGCCTGCTGTCCCAAAGACAGTGGCAGTTGGCATTTTCTGTGGTGCTCTGAGTCCACTCTATATTTTTATTCACAACTGTAAAAGATTTCTCCAAAGTGCTGAAGCTATTTTGGGGATAACATTCAGCATCTTTGGTATCTCCTTTAAAATTTACTGCCAATGGTATGGAAGCCACACGTTGTCATGGTCCCAGTAAGTTCAGTGTATGGGACAGCTCTGGAATCAGGACAATTCAAAATGAGATAATTACATGCTTTGGTGTCTATTAGAGGGATGTATGGGGAGGTCTTTGGTTCTTATGGTTGCTCCCCATGTGTTGTAACTCATCGTCTGGATGATTCTGAATCCAACAAAGAACAGGATGACCCAGTGGAGTAGGAGGAAAGGGTAGAGTGCCAGGAATCTGTTGATAATGTTTTCTGGGAATCTGGGGAGCTGACTGAGGTCACAGACATAGAAGACAATATACTTCCATCTTTCAATGAACATGGAAGGGAGAGTTGCCACACCCAGCTCAGATTACTTACCAAACACCAAACTAATGAGGCACTAATGAGGCACAGGTGACCTTGAAGGAACTATCCATAAATATCTCGCCTGTACTCTTCTAGCTTTAGTGCTAACAACTGACTCATCAGCTGGCACTACTCTCTGATGTTCCTGTCTTACCTTGACCTTGGGCTGACTACGTTTGGACTACTCTGTTTTCTCCCTGGTGGCTTGTATATATAGAATCATAGAATCATAAAGTTGGAAGAGACCACAAGGGCCATCCAGTCCAACCCGTCTGCCATGCAGGAACTGAAAATCAAAACATCCCCGACAGATGGCCATCCAGCCTCTGCTTAAAGACCTCCAAAGAAGGAGACTCCACCACACTCCAAGGGAGTGTGTTCCACTGTTGAACAGCCCTGTCAGGAAGTTCCTCCTAATGTTGAGGTGGAATCTCTTTTCTTGCAGCTTGCATATGTTGTTCCAAGTCCTATTCTCTGGAGCAGCAGAAAACAAGCTAGCACCCTCTTCAATATGACATCCCTTCAAATATTTAAACAGGGCTATCATATCACCTCTTAGTCATCTCTTCTCCAGGCTAAACATACCCAGTTCCCTAAGTCGTTCCTCATAGGGCATGGTTTCCAGACCCTTCACCATTTTAGTCACCCTCCTCTGGACACACTCCAGTTTTTCAACATCCTTTTTGAATTGTTTTGACCAGAACTGGACACAGGATTCCAGGTGAGGCCTGACCAAAGCAGAATAGAGTGGCACTATTACTTTCCTTGATTTAGATACTATACTTCTATTAATGCAGCCTAAAATTTCATTGACCTTTTTAGCTGCGGCATCACACTGTTGATTCATGTTCAACTTGTGGTCCACTAGGACTTCTAGATCCTTTTCACATGTTGTCGCGTTAAGCCAGGTGTCCCCCATTTTATATCTATGCATTTCATTTTTTTTGGCCTAAGTGCAGTACCTTACATTTCTCTGTGTTGAAATTCATTTTGTTAGCTTTGGCCCAGCTTTCTAATCTATTAAGGTCATACCTGGACTTCTGGACTGGCTAATGGCACCTTGTGATTCTCTTTTCATTCTGCTCAGATATCTCATGACTGACCTGGACTGGACTTTCAACATCATCTACTTGCCTCCTTGGGCAGGTACTGATTTATTTTCAGAACACCCTAGGTATACCAGTTGGGGCTGATGGGATCTGTAGGCTGTAACATCAGGAGGGACAATTGTTCTCCACCTGAAATATAAGCCAACAGCACCATAGCTGTTCCTCTATTACACAACATAAATTCTATTTACATCAGCTCTGTATCCTTTGAAAGAGATGTTCCCATTGTGCCACTGCTAAATAAGCAACCAGCAACCCTATATTCCCTTGATTTATGCATATAAAAATTCAAAAATGCACAAAGATGTGCTTTAAACCTTTGTCGTTGCAGTCCCATTATTTGTCAGTCACAGTACATAAACATTTTGCTGGCTGATGGTTTTTTCTTCTTCCCTGCTTGCTTAAACTGGGTCGCCTTCGCATCAGTTTGACATAAGTAGTAATGATGGCCATTTTTGCTTTACTTTTAAAGCACCTTTTCCCCCTTTAAGGAGCATTTTCTCAGGAACTAGTAAACATTTTAACTTTTTTGAACAAGCACTTAATTATCCACTGGGTGGGTTGCTACTATGTGAAAGGAAAACCGCTCCTCCTCAATCTCCACAGCGGTAGCTTCTTTTATGCCACATCTCAGTGAAACCAAAAGATTTTTGCCTGCGTGTGTGTTTCTTAATTACTGTTCACAAGCTAACCATGTTGCCTGCAGACTTCCTTTGTTTGTTTGTTTGTTTGTCAGCTGCAAATGGCCCTCATCATGGTGACCAAATTACTGAAGTGTTTAAAGATGTGGCTCTGGATTAAAGGATGCAAGCACTGAAAGTTTCAACTGCATCATGTGACAAGAGTCTTAGCCTAGTGGCAGATCACTTGCTTTTCATGCACAATTTCAGGTCAAGTTCCTTGCACTAAAAGAGGCAGGTGATGCCAAAGCTGCAATATAGTGGTATCTTTTGACATGCAGACAACTCATACTGTGACACTCCCCATAAACCACATGCTCAAAGAGAGTTTATCAATAAACCAGTTCTAGCATGTTTCATTTCCACCACAAACAAGCCTTTTGTGAAGGTAATGGAATTTGGGGGCAGGGGATCAAGACCTCAAACAGCTTGTATTACAGCAATATGTTGTTCCTTGAAAAAGCCAGTTTCTCCTTTCTAACTGGCTGGATGTTCTGTTTATCTTTATTGGTGGGAAAGGCTGTCCAGAGATTTGGAGTTCGCTGTATCAGCTGCATCCATTCCTGGAGATGTCTAATCTGGCCATGGTAACACATGCCTGGATTACATCCCAGTTGGGTTGCTGTAATGCGCTCTACATGGGGCTACCTTTGGAAACCAGTTCAAAACTTTAGCAGGTCCAAAATCATAGAATCATATGGTTGGAAGGGGCTAATGTCTGGTTGGAATCTCTTCTAGTTTCAATCCATTGGTTTGTGTTCTAATCTCTGGAGCAGCAGAAAACAAGCTTGCTACATCTACTGCATGGCATCCCTTCTGATATTTAAATATAGCTATTGTGTCACCTCTCGGACTTCTCTTCTTCAGGGTAAACAGACCCAGATCCCAGGGGTGTCACTAGTGGGGTGTGGGGGTGCAGACCATGTTTCAGAGGGGTGTTCACTTCTGTCCATCCCAGTACCCCACTGGCTGCCCCCCTCTACCAGTCAAGACACCTCTGCTGTCCATTGTCTGTAGCCTCTTGTGTGGGTGATATACGGTGGCTGTCTGGCAGCTCCTTCCAGGTCTGGTGGCCAAGTGGGAAAAAGGCTGGCAGCTGGGGGCAAGGGACTTGCCTTCTGGGTCTGCTGGCCAGGTGGGAAGGGAAGTCTCTTCTCATTCCCACTCACCCAGCAGCCCTGCCAGACTTGGGAAAGGCTGCTGAGAAGTGGCATCAGCCCACTCTTGCCAGCATCCACTGGTGGGAAGGAGTGTTACGAGTTCTGCTCAATAAAAATGAATATTAGATTTTGATGCATAAGGCAAGATATCTGTCTGTTGCTCAAGTCTGCATGAATTGCGAAGAATTCATACTGGAAAGGTAGGCAGGTGGTATGGACCCTGTCCATATTGGAGTGGTGATGGTGGGGAGTCAAGCCTTATTCCAAAATGCACACTGGATAGCCCCTCCAATTCCCCCATCAACAAGGAAATGGTTCCATTGTTGAGAGCTATCAGAGCTTAACTGTGTTGTTTACCTCCACTGAATGGAGACCTGCCAAACTGGCTCAGACTGCTACACCCCTCACTGTGAGGTATCCTGCAGCTTCCAGAGAGGTTCATGGAATCACGGAGTTGGAGGAGACCCCAAGGGCCATCCAGTCCAACCCCCTGCCATACAGGAACACAGGATCAAAGCACTCCCTGTGACAGATAGCCATCCAGACTCTGTTTAAAAACCTCCCCAGAAGGAGACTTAACCACTCTTCAAGGCAGCGTATTCCACTGTCAAAAAGCTCTTATTGCGAGGAGGTTTTTCCTAATGTTGAGGTGAAATCTCTTTTCCTGTAGTTTGAATCCATTGCTCGGGGTCTTATTCTCTGGAGCTGCAGAAAACAAACTTGCTCCATCCTCAGTATGGATTTCAGTATGGATTTTGAATCTTCCATAGAAAAAGGTTGAGGATATGTTTTGCCCCACGCAGAGGTGTTTCTTTTATGTTTAGGAGCCCTCAAAACTGTAGGAAGAGGTTAAATACAGTGAGACCTGCCTTCAGCTGCTTCAATCCTCAATCATCATCTTCAAGTTGGAGGGCTAGAAAATCCATGTGTGTGTTTTAGGCTATACTCCCTTAAATTTATCTCACACCTCTCTTAGATTAGTTGGGAATATAGTTTCAGGCCCCATGACATTTCTACCTTCTTTTACTTTGAGAAACAACTTGCACTGAGTATAGACAGTTTGGTTGGTCTGTGCTGCTGTTTTTCTCTATCTTTTAAATAAAGAAATAATTGATTTTGCTGCAAAATCAGCTTGTCCTCAACCTCATTTTTTTTTATTCTCCCTCATTTTTGCTTGGAGTCACTCTGGTTTATAAAATCTTTAGGCTGTAAGAACCTGCCAAAAAAAAAAAAAAGTGCCTGGAGATTTTCCCCAAACCAATAAAACCAGTGCACTGCCCTTAACATTTTTTGGTGGAAAGTGGGGGAAGGCAACATATCATGAAGTAATGTGTACACATGTGTTTGGGGTAGTAATTTAATTTAATTTAATTTAATTAAAGGTGCCTCAGTCATTCACAAAAAGGCTTGGTTTCCAAACCTTTGATCATCTTGGCTGCCCTTCTCTGAACATGTTCCATCTTGTTGATATCCTTCTCGAACTGTGTTGCCCAGAACTGGACATCATATTCAAGGGGAGGGCTCACCAAAGCAGAAAAGGGTGGCACTACTACTTCTCTTAGCAACACCAGGGTGGGGGCAAAATATCAAGAAGATATTAATGAGAAAGAACCCACAAAGTAGGAGAGACTACAGCAGTTTGCTTTTGCCTAAGCCTATTCACCGCCTCCTCTTTCCTACTCCCTGTTCAGTTACTGGAGTGCAAATTACTTCTGCACTTTGAGCTCAGTTTGCAGCAGTTGAAGTAAGTTGAAGATACAAGGGAAAGTAGGAGGAGGAGAGAGAAAGTTTTAAAAAGCAAATGAAAAAAAAATCTTCCCCATGCCCTTTTAGCAAATTCACATCTTGGGGAAGTTACTTTTTGCAACTCAAGCTCCTCAAATATTGTAACCGTCATGGCCTGGGAGTCATGGTCCAAAAAGTAACTTTTCCCAAGCTCTGTACCAAGCCAGGATCTTTGTTGTTCCAACCCAATGCCATGTGAAGACCGTCCTGTATATTCTGGCTTATGGTGATGAATTTTAATGTGCTGCATGTTTGCTTTTAAGTACTGTGCCTAACTACAGCCACCAATTTCGAGAAATTCTTCTTCCATCAGACAAAGTGAAGCCATGCTTCTGCTTTCTTGGGGTAGGGGAATTTTGGTGATATTTTCTGGGAAATTGTGTTTATCAGCTTTACAATCAGCCACTATAGGTGGCTGAAGGTTGTGCAAGTTCACTTTGGTTTTGTTTTTTTTTTTTAAAAAAAAATATTTCAATGTAAAATGCAATTGAAATGGTACATTTAAAACACAGCTAAAATGTACAAAATAATAAAGAGTACAGAGGGCTGTGATCCGTAATTGATGACATATTCTGTATGTATTCTATCTTCTTATTCTAACCCAGTTTTCCCTCCTCCCATCTCCAACTCACTTCTAAGGTTCTATTCAGGAAGAACTCTATGACATCCCAGGAATGAATAAATGGCAGAGCTCTGTACTCTTTATTATTTTGCAAGTTCACTTTGTCTATTGTTTAAAAAAACGTCTTGCTCTGCTCTGTGGTAAAGATGTATATCCTTGCTTGTTTCATTTTCACACCTGAGATTGAAAACTCTGCAAAGTTTCATCCTTACTTAGAGAGATTTCAAAGGTTTTGTAATCCATTTTTTTTTAATTTTTAGATTAATTTTTTTAATGTTAAAATTTTGTTTTATATTTTCAGACAATTTGTTTTGGTGCCAAAAACTAAAAAAAAAAAAAAAAAAAAAAAAAAGGAAAATAAAAACTGTGCTGATCCGGGAATATTTGATTGATGAGAAAATTTGCAAAGATTGTCCTCAGTCCAGTTTCTAACCCCAATTAAGGTAGACCCATTGCATGAATGACTGAATGGCAGATCCATGCTTACATAAATCCAATTGATTCAATAGATCTACTTTGTTTGGGCTGTAAATTGAGTTTAGCATGTGATGAGAATTATGTGGCCCTCCAGATGTTGTTGGACTGTGACTCCCAATAGTGCTTGCCATCACAGCCCATAGTGAGAAATGCTAGGAATTATTAGCCAACAACATCTGGAGTGCCACACCATTCCAACATAATTTAGGCTGCCCTTTGCACCTCTGTTCTCTAGTGAGCTGCTGCATACTATTCTTTGGAAGTCCAGAAGAGAATTTTATGTCATGATGACATCTTCCCATGGATCTTTCAGAAAAGACAGGCAATTTGGGACGCTGCCTGCAGAGTACTTGAGAGCACTGCAATTATTTTTTGAAGTTAAAAGGAAATTTTTTAAACTTTAAACTTGATCCCTAATGCTCCTCTTAATGCTCCATAGATAGTGTCCACCATTTCCCCATAGGTGCTCATCCAGTGCACAAATTATAGATATTCATTTGTTCTTTCCAGCACTCTTACTTTTGTAGATGAGTGTTCGTTCTGTTTTGTTCCAGCTTATTTTTATTTTTTTAAAAAAATCTGTGACACTTTGGCATTTTATGACACAAAGGGAGTATGGGTATGTATATAATCAATTCAACTCCAGTGCTATTTACGGAGGTGGTGTGTGCATGTGTGCAGAAATATGTCACTTAAATGTATAATTAAAATGATAATTTTTTGATAATTCATGAAGCCTCTGTTCAATGTAAGGCATCTGGTGACTGATTTGCAGCCACATTTTTGAGCTAGAAATAATAATGCAAAGAAAATATGTTTGAGGCACTCACAAACAAATAAAAATAAAATAGGTCTCTACTTGTTCAGGTTTTGAAGCAAAGGTTTATTTTAATTCGTTTTAAAAAATGTAACCCTAATTTCTCACTCATGTTTTTCATTATAAATGTAGCATTATTGCTCTCATTAAGCGCAGTGTCCTTCCAGCAATTAAGTTCTAAGAATGAAATCCTGTGCCAACAGGTTTCTTTCCCCAACCTAAGGTCCTTTGCAGACTGCCAGAAATAAATTGAGTCCACTTTAACTGCCCTGACTCAGTGCTAGGGAATCCTGGGAAATGTAGTTTATTGTGGTACCAGAGCTCTCTGACAGAGAAGGCTCCATGTCTAGAAAAAAAAAATACAATTCCCATGATTCCCTAGCACTGAGCCAGGGCAGTTAAAGTGGACTCAATTTGCACTATTTCTAGCAGTCTGCAAAGGCCCTTAGTCTCCTTTTCTCCCCTTCTTTCTCTGTATATGCAGATATATATTCCCACACATCTAGCCAAATGCTGATTGTGTTAGATGAAGCCCTTGGCAATTAAACAATACACTCACCAATACAACCTGTGTCTGTCACCAGTGGCAGTGCTGAATCGGTTCCAGATTTTAATAGAATTTAAAGGAGCTATCCAAGGTCCTGATCCCTATCCCTATAATAGGTTCAGCATCTGTTACCATGTTGAAGTTGTATGTTTGCATGGAGCTTTTTTTTTTAGCTTGGTGGGAGGGGGTTGGGGACAACATAAATGACTCTGGGAGTCTCATGAAGCCCACAGTCCACACTTCTCCCATCCTTGATCTAGGCCAGGGCCTTTGAATGCTTACCTCTTTAAAGTCTGGCTTTGAATCCCTATGTATTAAGCCATAGTTGTGGCATTCATTTAAGACTGCCATTGCCTCTTTCTGACAGGCTCTGATCCTGTTACATCTATTTGGCAGGCAGATATAACATGCCACATTAGGAAAAACTTTACCCACTGAATTTGGCCAGTGCAGCTAGGTAAAAGTTTTGTTTCAATATATATATATATATATATATATATATAGATAGATATATATAGATATATAGATATATAGATATATTTGTAAGAAAATAGGCAAACTCCTTTGTATTTTTGAGGGAAAGAATTGGAAATTTTAATATATTCAAGGTAGGGTGACAAGAATTTTCCATCATAGATGACATTACATTGTGCCAAGCATACATTCTGACCTGATTGAAGGCAGCATCCAATGTTTCAAATTGTCACTTTATTTTTCATTAACAAAAATAGTTTGCCTCATCCATCAACTCTATCACCAACACCAGTGGCCTACCCATATATTTCCTTCCAGTAAAATGTTTGCCATGTTTGGTGAAGTGGGTCAAGATGTATGCATCCACCTTGGAGACAAAATATATATCCATCTCATCTTTTGCTGACCTCTTTGGAAGCATTAGATTAAGAGCTTATGAGTGTGCCTCTCATAAATGTGTCCAGCTTACAAAGTAATGTCCATCCTGCATCCTTTGCTTACACTGAGTATTGGCTGGAGGTAAAATTTGCTCAGTGTCAAAGGCGAGTATTTAATGTAGCTTTCTGCCACTAATACACTGTTAAATATTTGAGCAGGATGAACTGCTGTGTAAGCTCGACATCAGCAGCTTGCTTGCCTACGATTACCATCATACTAGGCTTGCCAGATGTCCCTTAGTTTCAAAGGATACTCCAAAAGCATTGCATCCTCAGTGAATATAACAAATGTTTCTTATTTCAAAGCATAAGAGTTTACAGCTGAGATAAATTTTCTCCCAGAAATCCTTCTCCCTGTGCATTTTGCTGTAGAAGAGTATCTTGGCATTTGCTGAAATTTTAGTATCTATGTTTGGCACCCTAAGATATTTGACTTCAGTATTTCATAGTTAAGAGCTGATGTGTGTCAGGATATTTCCAATATTATTCTGCATGGAACTGGGGGTTCCTAATTACTTACTCTCTTTTCTGATGTGAAATCAATGTGTTGGATATCTGCTAATGTTAGAGATGGGGAAAATCTGTCAATTTTGTTTTCTCACACACAATAATTTTTTGAGGTAAATTACCTGAAAATGAACAAGCATGAAATTTCCTCTATTTACACTAGCCAAATTCAATAGGTAGAGTTGTTTCCAGAATGGAGATGACCAAATTGTACATTCCTGCCACATAGCTGTTAAAGCCTAGGAGCCATTCAGAAAAGAGAAGGAGGAGGCAGAGGCAGAGGCAGAAGCGATCTCCTCTGTCCTAATGGGGCATGAATTTGGTTAAATGCAGAGAGATTCAAACCTAGACTTTAAAGAGCTATGCACTCAAGGCCCTGGGCATTGGCGACTGAGGGGGGTTGCAGACTGCCAGAAATAGTGCAAATTGAGTCCACTTTTAGGGTTAGGATTAGTGCTAGGGAATCATGGGAATTGGTTTTTTTCTGAGACATTGAGCCTTCTCTGTCAGAGAGCTCTGGTGCCACAATAAAATACAGTTCCCATAATTCCTTAACTCTAACCCTAACCCTAAAAGTCTGCAACCCCCATGAATCTATCAGTCTGGTATCTCCCACTATAGACCAGAATCCTTTTAGTGAGATATACTGAATGTATGTTATGTATGTTCAGATTTACATAGGGTACAACACGGAGACAGAGTCTAGAGAGAGACTGGCAGAAAACTCAGTGTGAGTCTGACCAATAACCGGCTAAAATCTAGATGAAGGTGAGGGAATAAAGATAGCAAAAATGGCTTTTCTCTCTGGAACCACTGCACCTGCACAGAAACATTAAGCAGAGTTTTTTCCCCCAGTGGTCAGGAATCAGTTGCAATCTAGTCTAGAGGAGAATGCAAGCCACTCAACAGCTGACTGCAAAGAATTTGCCCACCATTTTGCAGATAAAATAGCCTGGATTCACTCTGAGTTAAACAGTGGAGTTGATGCAGTTCCAGAGGATGTAACTTGGCCCCCTGCTCATCCAATACTGATGGATACTTTTCACTTTGTGCAGTCTGAGGACGTAGATAGGATCCTTGGAGAAGTGAAAGTCACTATGTGTGTACTAGAGCCTGGCCCTTCCTGGCTAATGGAACAGGCCAGAGGACTAAACTGGCTGAGTGGGTAAGGGAAGGGATAAATGCCTTTTTACAGCAAGGCAGGGTCCCAAAAGGCTTGGAGGCTGTTGTAGGACTGCCTCTGAATAAACATTCCCTCGATCCTACTATACTAAATAACTCGACCACTCTAGTATGAAACAGTTGAAACAGCTCCACTGGCTGCCAGTTTGTTTCCAGGTACAATTCAAAGTGCTGGTGATGACCTTTAAAGCCCTATATGGCTCAGGTCTAGGATATTTGGCAGACTGTATCTCTCTCTATTAGTCGGCTGGGGCTTTGAGATCCTCAGGGGAGGCCCTTCTCTCCATCCCACCACCATCACAAGCACTTTTGGTGGGGACACGAGAGAGGGCCTTTTCCATGGCTGCCCCTAGACTCTGGAACTCCCTTCCCAGGGAGACCAGAATGTCTACTATATTGATGGCCTTCCGCCAACAGGTGAAAACCTTCCTTTTCAGATAGGCATTCAAAAGAGAACACCCTGGTGGTGCAGTGGTTAAATGCCTGTGCTGCAGCCACTCACTCAAAAACCATAAGGTTGTGAGTTCAATACCAGCCAAGGGCTCAGGCTCAATTTAGGCTTGCATTCTTCCAAGATTGCTAAAATGAGTACCCAGCTTGTTGGGGGCAATTAGCTTACACATTGTAAACTGCATACGGAGTGCTTAAGTGCACTGATAGGCGGTATAGAAATGTACTTGGCATTGCTATTTTAAAGAATGGTCTGGAGTGCAGGCTAGCTCTATTGGGCCTAGCCTAAATTAAGAAGGAGAGCCCTCGCTCCAGTCCATCTGCCATGGTCCAGGCCTCAGAGAGAAAGAAGAACTGCTGGACCTGATCCTCTTCCCCTTCCCCACTGCCATTCCCTTTTCCTTTTGTGCCATGTCTTTTTAGATTGTAAGCTTCAGGGCAGGGAACCATCTAATTAACCATTTGTAAGCCACTCTGAGAGCCTTTGTGCTGTGTATAAATACTTTAAATATATAAATAAAAATACTATACTAAATATGGTAGGCCACTCTCCAACTTTCCATTTTCAGTAAGGCACCGGAGTGTGTGTTGGCTTCTCAACTCCATGGGTTCCTGGATGAGCTGGAATATCTAGATCCATTTCAATCTGGTTTCAGACCTGGTCATGGAACAGAGACAGCTTTGGTCACCTTGGTGGAAGACCTACACAGGGAACTGGGCAGGGGGAGTGTGTCCCTGTTGGACATCTCAGTGGTGTTTGATACCATTAATCATGGTATCCTCTTGAGTTGCCTCTCTGGGATGGGGCTTGAAGGTACTGTTCTACAATGGCATTCTCAGAGGTTGGTGCTGGGGGATTCCTGCTTGACTCCTTGGTCTGTGTGGCCCCTCAGGGTTCAGTCTTGTCCCCAATGATTTTTTAACATCTACATGAAAATGCTGGAAGAGGTTGTCTGGTTCTGGAGTCATGTGTCACTAGTATACTTATGATACCCAACTCTATCACCTCCTTTCCACCTGATTTCAAGGAAGCCATTCCTATGCTAAACTGGTTCCTGGCAGCTGTGATTGACAGGATGGGGAGACAAATTGAAGCTTAATCAAGACAAGACAGAGGTGCTCCTGGTAAGTCGAAAGACAGATCTGGGAATAGGGATTTAGTCTGTGTTAAATGGGGTTACATTCCCTCTGAAAAAACAGGTTTACAGTTTTGGGGATACTCCTGGATTCAGATCTGGGCCTGGTTTCAGCAGTGAACAGGAGTGCTTTTGCACAGTTAAAGCTAGTGCACCAGCTGTGCCCATCCCTGAAGAAGCTGGGTCTGGCCACAGTGGTACATGCCTTGATTGTATCCTGTTTGGATTACTGTAATGCATTTTACATAGGATTGCCTTTGAAAAGTGTTCAGAAACGTCATTTGGTCCAAAGAACTCATTATCTGGATGGGCTGTTGGTATTTACATGTTTGATAACTGCATGTAGTAATATATATTGTTTCTTCCATTTGTTTGAGGTTGCTTAATTATTTATGATGGTCTTGTTTGGTATGAGGTCTTGTGTCTGATGCTCTTCCCTCTTGTACTTGTAGAGAATACATAAGTAGTCTAATGCAACTTTCCATTTACTTAGATGTCATCTCAGGGTGATTACACACAACAGGGAGGTGTGTGGGTGGCTGCAATCCTGTGCACACTTACATGGACTAAGTCCTGTTCAGATTGGTGGGCGTTATTTCTTTTGAACCCATATAACACCTGCCTAGAGTGAAAGAAATGAGCACAAGAAGGAGATCTCTCATCCCTAGATAAAGAAGAATGTTTTATAGCTGACATGCTGTGGCACACAGTCACCTGATTTGTAAAGCAACCACTTCCTTCTTCCACAAATGGAAAATTGTTCTCTTGCAGATTTATAAATACATTAGTAAAAGAAAATTTCCACTTAAGGGTGGGAGGAATCCCTTCCACTCCAAACTGGACTTCTTTTCTAATGCTAATTCCTTGCTACCCCCAAGTAACTCTTGTTGTTGTTGTTGTTTCCTTCTAACTCAGGGGAGGGGGGGGAACCAACAAAACACTGTACCAAGCTAAAGTATACTCTTTTCCCTAATAATCTCGTTGCAGCACTTATTTGCTTTCCTCACAGGCATACAAATGGATTCAGAAAAAGAAAGACTGTCCTACTTTACCATAACATTTTTTTTTCATATATTTTTCCCTTACTTCCTTTCCAGTCGGATTTTCAGATAATGAGAGTGACAACTAAGTACACAAACACACCTCTGTTTGTTGCTTTTGGGGGGTTGTTGCTTTCCTTTGCTTTCCTTTCTTTCCACAAAAAGTCTCTTTCACAGACAAGTTGCTTTTATCTGGCACAGTCAGAGCAGATGATGGACTTCACAGCACAATGCAAAGAAAGAAGCTGTCATGCCAAACCCATCCAAATAAATATAAATAACCCAGCAGGGAAAAGATATGTCACCCATCCCCCATTGCTGCTTGCATATGTGTTGTTCCTGTTGTTTTCTGGGTTCTGAATTGGTGTGTGTGTGGGGGGGGGGGGGGGAGGAGGCAATTCTTGAGATACATTATTTCCAGCCCATTTAGGACTTCAATAGCATCTTGGAATCAGCTAAGGCTGCATTCACACTACAAAATAACTGTGTATGGATCCCAGGTTATTTCTGTAGCATTCACACTCCCCTCCAACTGCACTCAGTGCAGTTTACGGGGGGGGGGGGGCATGAAAACACCCACTTTACCTGGTGCATTTTGTACCGGGTCCCTTACTGTGTCTTTTTTTGGGGTGCCGCAACAATCCGGATCTTCATTAGTGTGATTGCACTACCGGATTGATCCGGGTTGTGGGAGATCATTCCAGGAAATGGAGGCACCTCCATTTTAGAATGAAACAGCACTAGTAAAGCATCGAGCAGTGTTTAAATGCTTTGGAGAGATTCAATTGCAGTAAACTAGTGGGAACAGGAGCCGGTAGCAACCCAATATTGCGACAGGGAGGAGATCCAGATCACCTTGGGATCAAAAGGTGAGTGTGAATGCACCCTTAGAAACAAACTGTAAGCCAGCAAGGTTGATTCAACATTCCCTATCCACAGAAGGCAAAGTTGAAAAACAAAGTACAATAAGTTCCAAAATCCACAAAACAGTGATACCTTTATGGGGCCATCCCAAATGCACAAAATACTTAATGCAAGCTTTCAAAGCTCCACCAGCTTCTTCATCAGGCAAAGATGTTAAAAATCATACAGGAGGAGAGAAAAATATGAAAGTGCTAGTCACAAGCCTGCATTTTGTCAAGATGTGTCTGTTCTTAGTTCAGATGATGCTGAAGGGATATTCATGCAGGTAGACACCTCTTCCTTCTGGCCATGTGAGTACTCCAGGAAATTAAACAAAATTAAGTTCCATTAGCAATACAAAGAGAGATGTTCCTCTTGAGATGCAAGTTGTCTCTGTCCTTTGTGAACCTACAGGCTCATTTGTTAGGCAGAGAACACTAAAGAAGCCCTCCATGTTTTTGCATTAGGAAACATTTTTAGGTGCTGTTTTGGTAGGCAAAGGTGCCGTTTCCAGGCAAAGTCCAAAGTGTTGGTTATTACTTTTAAAGCCCTACATGGTTTGAGTCCAGGTTATATACAGGATCGCCTTCCTCCGTATAATCTGCCCTGTACACTCAGGTCCTCTGGGAAACGTTTGCTTCAACCAGCCAGGATTAGACTGGCAATTTTTTCCAGAGGACCTTTTCGTCTGCTGCCCCTTGACTGTGGAATGACCTGTCAGAAGAGATACGGCAGCTGAAAATATAATAATAATAAATTTTTATTTATAGCCCGCCCCTCTGCTCGGCAATCGGGGCGGGTTACAGCATATTAAAACATACAATGTTAAAAACATTCCCTCATCCCGCAATCTAACCCTCCCATCCCATTAAAACAAGATTAAACTATTAAAGAGTTAAAATACAATAATGCAATTTAAAACAATAAAAACAACAATAGAACAGGCAGCAATGGACAGTAGGGCAGGCAGCAGCAGGGGGAACAAATGAAAACCAGCTCTCCTGAGCCGAAAGGTTATTCCGGGAAGGCCTGCCGGAAGAGATCCATCTTTAAGTGCTTTGAGGGAAGGAAGTAGCCAGGGCGGGAAGGGAACAAAAGTGCCTGTTAATGCTCTCCAAATGATCGCTTTTCTCATTAGGGTTAGGGTTAGGGTTAGGGTTAGCATTTAAAACAACATTAAAACAGCATTTAAAACAGCATTAAAGACACGTCTCTTCCAGCAGGCCTACCCAGTCAATTTTAAACCATCACATTTTTAATTGGTATATTTCAAAGAATGTAATATATAAGTGTATTGCAATAGTTTTATAGTATTGAATTTTAACTGTTGGTTTTATGTGTTTTTTTTATTGTGTTTTGTATTTTTACATGTTTTAATATCCTCAAGCCTTGAGGAGAGGTAGGAAAAAATAAAATGTATTATTAGTATTATTAATATTATTATTAGTGATACTGCTGGCTCGGACCACATCTGAGGATTACATAGAGGGAGGTATGGTCCATAAACAAAGTGGCTAGGACTGGGGCAGCTATTTATACCCCATTTTATACTCTCAAGGAGTGTCTTGCATTATATTTGGTATGACATTTTGTATGACATTAAGGAAAGGCCTTAATGGCTTTCCTAGGAGACAGACAAAAGGATCCAGAATAGCTGAAGGCTCGAGCTTGAGAGTGACAATACATTGATTAGATATGAGACAATCCCTTAATGATTGGGCAGGAATGGTGTATAGGAACATCATCATAAGGTGGGTAAAGGGCATGGTCACTGACTGCTTTTTCATACAACTCCTTTTGTTTCCATTGTAAGCAGAAATGCAAAGAGCTGGGGGTGGGCCAGGGCAAGGTGACCAGCAAACCCATTTAGCATTTATCTTCATTTTATCTAGGTCTCCTCATGTGCTCTGGTCAGTGTGAGTCCTACACAAGTATAATGTCTAGGTTCTGCAAGTCATTGCAATCCCAAAATATGCCCAACTCTAGATATTAGTTATGAAACTGTATATCCAAGAGGAGGGTTGTAGGGTATGCTAACAAGTGGAAGAGGCAACAAGGGGATCAGCTATTTTAGAACCGATTCTAGCCAACAGTGATGACCTGGTTAATGGGGTGGAGGTGGCATAATCCTTTGGTGGAAGTGATCATGTTCTCCTAGGTTTGTTATAAAGCAGAAAGGGGAAGTCACACATAGTCAGACAAACTTTACAGAGTTTTTGGAAACCTGATTTAAGTAAGCTTAGAGAAATACTGGGAATGATGCTGTGGTGAGGAATATTCAAAGATAAGTACAGTATCATCCAGAATCCACAAAACAGCAACACTTTTATTGGGCCAACAAAATGTACATGATACAGAAGAAAGAAAGAAAGAATTGAAGATGTTAGACATAGCCCTGCATTTGGTCAAGATGTTGTGGTTGACCATCTTGACCAAATGCAGGGCTATGACTAACATTGTCTATTTTTTTCTTTCTCCTGTATGATTTTTAACACTCTTGCCTGATGAAGAAGCCAGTGGAGCTTTGAAAGCTTGCAACATGTATAACGTGCATTTTGGTCCAATGAAGTCTGTCTGGATGTGTGCCCAGGGACCTCCAATGCATTGGTGTTGGAGTGAGGCTTTGGGACCAAACTGGTCATCATTGACCATGGCACAGGAGAGTCAGTTCTCTACCCATGCTCTAGATCCTGGCACATATTGAGCCACCAATCCATTTCTTGCACCCTAAGTTTACTGGTTTTTCTTTGTGTCCTTGCTCATGGATGAACTGAAATAAATCTCCCCTGACTTCTATGAGTACTATATAAAAAGGTTTCCCTCATCATCTACAACAATCCTCCATGGTATGGTTGGGCATGATGGGAATTCTACTCCAAAAGATCTGGACTAGGAATATAAAGACTACTCAGATTTTTTTGTCATCTTTAAAGACTGAGAGTAGCTCAACACACCAAGACAGCTCACTGAATATTGAGGGGATGCACATTAAACAAACATATTCTACCCCAAATACAAGATTTTGCACTGAAAACTGTTTTGTGCAAAATGCATGTTTTCTGGGGGGAAATATTGAGGGGATGTACAATAAACAAATATCATCAGCGCTGTATACGCACAATCCTAAATATACACTGGACTGACTATGTGACAAATGTTGCTGTCCTTGAGCAAGCAGAGATCACCAGCATTGAGGCCATGCTATTGAAAACGCAGCTGCGCTGGGCAGGGCACGTTTCTAAGATGGAGGACCATCGCCTCCCAAAAATAGTACTCTACGGTGAACTTGCCATGGGTCAGTGTAAGAGGGGCACTCCAAAAAAGTGATACAAGGACTCCCTGAAACAACATCTCAGGCTCGACCAAATTGATCACCAACAATGGTCCACCCTGGCCTCACATTGGGAGGCATGGAGACGCACTATCCACAATGCTGCAGCTTTCTTTGAGAAGTCACGCCGAACTAGTCTCGAAGAGAAATGACAACGCAGAAAGAATCACAACCCGGAAACATCCACCAAGGAGATCTTCTGCTGTGCTTTCTGCAACCGGACTTGTTTATCTCGGATTGGCCTTTTCAGTCATCAGCACGCTTGCAAAAAGCGTGGGATGAGTCCTTCCTGAATCTTCGTTTGCGAAGAAAAGCCAGAGAGAGAGAGAGAGAGAGAGTGCAAACAAATCTTTTTATTGTTTATTGTGCACCCCCTCAATATTTTCCCCCAGAAAACGCATTTTGCACAAAACGGTTTTCAGTGCAAAATCTTGTATTTGGGGCAGAACACGTTTGTGCCCAAAAATAAGCACCTACAATCAGAGATGTGTAATATAAGTCAACACATGTGGGATGATTGTGCCATTCTGTTGAAGAGTAAAGTTGCACAACTGTATTTGCAAGCAAATATGCAATCAAAGATGCATACACATCCACAACCACACATGCATGTACTTGTATATGCATCTGTATGTACAATGGAAGTGCATGAACTGCTCAGCTTCTGCAACCTTGAACTGAATCCATATCTTCCACACTGGGGGGGTGGGGGGTGGGGGGGGGTCCATTCATTTCTGTAGAGGAAATTATGCATGTGTAAGACACCAACAGGATTTCAACCATTTATTTTTGCAGAAATAAAATTTCCGAGGGGAAAAAGTCCCCAAGTGCAAGAAGGAGGAGGAGGGAAAAAAATGAGCAAAATTGCTGGTAATTTTGACTAATGGGGGAAAAACGTTTACTAATATTCCTGTGAAGATAATCAGCCAAGATTTGAACCCTTAATCTGGAACTCATTCAGTGGGCAGTTATCAGGTTAGCTGGAGCTTCCACTGTAGCTTGAAAAAGTTATGCTTTGATTACAACTTCCAAAATCCCCAGTCACTGGTTATGCTATCAGAGAGGTTTCTGGAACTACAGTCCAAAAAAAAAAAAAAAAAAAAAAAGTAACTTTTCAAAACTCTGGTGTGTTAACTTCCAGATAGACTGTGCCTGTCAAAAGAAGAGATGTGGGATGGTGAAAATGTATGTTTCACAATGAGGTATCATTGCTTGAATGGGATTTGTCCATAAAAAATGATTCACATAATCTTTTAGTCATTATTGGAACCACGAGATCTTAGAATCACAAAACTGCTGCATACCATTTTTCCAAAGCTAGATCAGTCATAGAGGGGACAAGAAAGCCCTCCAGCAGAGTGGTTAGGTAGTTTTATAGCCTGCAGGAAGAATGGATATCCTATATAATATTGTTCCGTTTAACATTCTTAACAGAGTGGCGCTGAGAAACCTCCAGACATTAAAGTGTCATACCTTTCTGACAAGAAAGAATGAAACTCATTTTCAACTGATAAGTCATTCATTATTACTCTGGACAAACAACTATGGAAGACATTCATGTCAGGCAGCACGGCATGCAGACTCTAAGGAGGTTCTCGCAGGAGATGGCTTGTAAAAAGAACTCTAGCTGAGCACTTACCACTGGACTTGGCGAAGGTGAACTTACATCGACCTCTACTGCTTTCCTATTTTCCCTTCTCTGGTAAACTCTAATATCCTTTTACAAGAGTACTCCCTGTTCAATTGCTAGTCAGCTGCAGTTTTGCCACCTCTCTCAAAATGCCCCCGGAATAGCAGTAGCACAAGTTCTAAAGAGCAGTCAGAGGGCTCGGATGGAGTTTTGTTAAGATATCCACAAGAGCAGCAGGTGGGACTAGCCTAGCAAGCTGCTAAGGCACAGAAGGAAACAGAATATGGAGAGAGCTTCCCCCCTGTTTGATGTTGTACTTAAAAGGGGATTCTCGCTCTGCTTAGCTCTATCTTTTCACAGCCTTGCTGGAGCGCCAATATCTTAACCATTGTGGCAGTTAAGGGAAGAGAACAGAAAAGTAAAAACAATGCTGGCATTCTCCTTCTGCGAAGCTTTGTTTTCTGGGTGCACTCCTGTTTCCAAAGCAGAACCAAATGCCCCAGAAACCCACCACTGTTCGTTGATGTTGTTTATTCTGAGCTCGGTTTGTACAGAGCACTGCGTCTCTTTTGTTTATGGCAGCTTTCCATTTCTTTGTGACATTGCCCACCCATACTTTTTATTACCAATGCATACAATTAAACATTGCTCCCTGCCCAAGGAGTGCCTCGAAGTTTAGAAAAGTTACTTGAGTAAGAATGCTGGGTGGGCACTGCATTCTCAAAACAATTTTTCCCCTGTTAGTGTTGTGATTGTATTAGGGATAGCTCAATCAGTCTCTATCTGATCTATGTCATATTTTCATCTGTTCAGGCATTAAATCTGTTCTGCCCAATTTCTTCACAGTAAATGAAACTAAGGACCAAAATATCATGAATGTTATGAAAATCTGTAGTGAAAATCAACAGCAAATTAATTTCCGTCTCCACTACAGGCATCCTGCAAACCTACATTGAGAGCTCCCAGTAGTCTACTTTATATGATTCCATCCTGGTTCCCAATGCTGAATTAGCCAACTAATTCAGTGCTCCTCAGCCTTTGAGTCTTCATACGGTCTGAATGTTAACTCTCAGGAGTCCATTCCACCATAGCTAGTATTGGTCATCAGGAAACTGATGTCCAAAACATCTGGAGGGTCAAAGTTTGAGAGCCACTGAACTAATTGAAAAGTGTCCATAGCCAACATGATGTAGTAGTAGTTTGAGCATTGGACTATGACTCTGGAGACCAGGCTTCAAATGCCAGTTTGGCTATGTAAACCCACTGGGTGACCTTAGGCAAGTCACACCCTCTCAGCCTTAGAGGATGGCAATGGCAATGCCTCCCTGAAAGGTTTGCCATTGATAAGTTGCCATAAATTGGAAATGGGTTTACCATTTCCAATTTCCAATAGGTTTACAATTTCCAATAGGTTGCCACAAATTGGAAATGACTTGGAGGCACACAACAACAATGGTCTGTCCTCAGACCACCACTTTGAAGGTGAGTCAAGAAGGCTGCATAACTCTACACAGGAGATGTAAATCTTTGCTCCTTTCATTTTTCACCTGCTACAATAAAGAATTTTAAAGATTTCCTCCCCATTTGGTGAATTTTGTACTTTATTTGTTATTTATTTCTTTATTTATGGGGGAACCCCCCCCCCCAAACAAAACATTCATTTGCGTAAAATACTCAGGCCTACATCTAGCTTCTAGTCCTAACTAGAGCAGACAATGTAAAACAATGGGATGCATATATGCATTGACCTGCCATTCAGCAATTGATTCAATAGATCTACATGGGTTGGCATGAGCAACTGAATTTGGAACACTTCTTTTCTCTAAAAATTAAATTGTTTGCTTCCTGTCAGTGCTCTAAGTTAGACGTATGGCTATGTAACTGTTTCCTGCTCACATTTATAATTGTGGTTTCGTGACCACAACTGTACATGCCCCCCAAACTCATCATAAAAGCCAGGCAGCTCCCACCAGCAAGTAATGGTGCAAGGGGCAGGCTGGTCACATTATCCTGCACCACAACATAGTTCCTTTGCTCAGTGCTGCTGTTTTCTGTGATTCCCACAATGAAGTGTCCCTGCCAGGAAATGACTGGGCTGTTTCCTTACTACTGATCAAGCTTTCACATGACGTTGACTTTGCCAGGATATTTTCTCCCCTTATCTTATATTTTATTACCTTACTGGGCAAGGTCTTGATGCTCTTAATAAGAGTATGGCTTGCTTTACTCCTAATTAACCTAATGACAGGCATAAGGAGAGGGAAGGAAGGAAAGAAAGAAAGAAGGAAAGGAGGGGAAATAAAATAGCAACCCACATCCCATTAGCTCTGTAAACTGTTCAATATCCTTTGATGACAGCCTCTGGCTATTAATATTTCCTCTCTCTCCCTTCTCCTCTCCCTTCCCTGTCCCCTTTCCTCAGCATCTCAAAATTGAATCATGAGCATCGTGTCACCTGTAATTACGGGAGCCCATTACATGGATCGAGGATAGGTGGCACTTAAAGAAATTGCTCTGGCATTGGGATATGTTTGCAAGGCATCAGCAGTCCCTCCAGCCAGAAGGGCTTACTGCAAAGCTCATCACGTCTGAGATAACAGTTGTTGTCTTCTGGAGAAGTAGAGTGACTGAAAGGGAAATTCTGCACAACTGAAAAGGGACAAAGCATCATTGCTGAAACACGCACACACACACACAAGCAATTCACCAGTGTGTTGTATGTAGGGATATGATGATCATTCATTACAGTTTGCCATACGATATTTATTTATTTATTTATTTATTTGGCCCCTTCAAATGCTTATGTACTGGAATCACAGAACTGGAAGAGACCTCAAGAGCCGTTCAGTCCAACCCCCTGCCTCACAAGAATACACAATCAAAGCACTCCCAACAAGTGGTCATCCAGACTCTGTTTAAAAACCTCCAAAGAAGGAGACTCCACCACACTCTGAGGGAATGTGTTCCTCTGTCAAACAGCTCTTACTGTCCAGAAATTCTTCCTAATGTTGAGGTGGAATCTCTTTTCGAGCAGTTTGAATCTGTTGTTCTGTGTCCTATTGTCTGGAGCAGCAGAAAACAAGCTTGTGCCAGCCTCAATAGGACATTCCTTCAAATATCACCAAATATCACAGGGTTGTCATATCACCTCTTAACCTTCTTTTCTGTAGGCTAAATATATCCAGCTCCTTAAGTCTCTCCTCACAGGGCATGGTTTCCAGACCCTTCATTATTTTAGTCCCCTTCCTCTGGACACTCTCCAGTTTCTCAACGTCCTTTTTGAATTGTGGTGCCCAGAACTGGATGCAGTATTCCAAGTGAGGTCTGACCAAAGCAGAATAGAGTGGCACTATTATTGCCCTTGATCTAGACACTATGCTTTTATTGATGCAGCCTAGAATTGCATTGGCCTTTTTAGCTACTGCATCACATTGTTGATTCATGGCTATCATGTCACCTCTTAACCTTTTCTTCTCCAGGCTAAACATATCCAACTCCCTAAGATGCTCATCATGGGGCATGGTATCCAGAGCCTTCACCATTTTGATTGCCTTCCTCTGGACATGCTTCAGCTTGTCCACATCCAACTGTGGTGCCCAGAGTATTCCAGGTGAGGTCTGACCAAAGCAGGATAGAATGATACTATCAGTTCCCTCAAGCTAGACACTATACTCTTATTGATGCAGTCTAGGATCATATTGGCTTTTTTAGCTGCTGCATCACACAAGTGACTCATGTATTTGTAGTCTCTTCAAGAAGCTGGCGGTGAAGACTAGTATCACACCACTGTGTGTGTGTGTTTCCTGAGCTACACAGATAACTTCAACAAACCATTTTGGTTGGATGGAAACACATAAGGAGCTGAACTGGCAAACTGATCCCAGATTGACTTTTTCACTCTATCCTCCTCATAAACTATACCAAGGTACCTTGCCCCAACCCTGTATGACATTTTCTGTTTTAGGTTTGACAAATTAGAATCCAGTCATTTGGAAAAAAAACAACAAAAATACAATTTCACCTTCTCCTTGGCAAGAACAGCTTTCCATGTTGCTTACTAGACCTTTCAAACATGAAGATGCACAGACTCTATTGCACCCCTGCTGTTTAACTGTTCAGAAGTGATAAAGTAGTAAAACATCCAGAACATTGAATTTCAAATGGAAGTTCTCACCCCTGATTGGAATGAGTGAGTTCTGCTTTGTGTGATGGATAAGACATTTTAATTATTTCATACTTCTCATGTGGGGAGAACAGTAATTGGCATGAGAAGAATTATGCAGTCATTTTATATCACTAGTTATATGGTGAGGGAAGGAGTAAATACCTTTGTGAAAATCTAAGAAGGGAGTAACTCAATTGACTCTCAAAGCTCCTTCTCACCATTGTTGTTGTTGATGATGATGATACTGCTATTGTTTACCAGGGCAGTGCTAACAGAGCA
This sequence comes from Phrynosoma blainvillii, assembly GCA_026167975.1. Lineage (NCBI taxonomy): Eukaryota > Metazoa > Chordata > Lepidosauria > Squamata > Phrynosomatidae > Phrynosoma > Phrynosoma blainvillii. Next base: position 12,922,185 of record JANUYF010000013.1, read on the forward strand.
ATTCTATTTGCATTTGTGTCAGGGGAGAGGGGAGAGCAGCTGAAGCAGTAAACCACCAGATCTATTGCTGTGCCATTGCACCTGGGTTGGGCTTGGAGTTTGGCCTAAGTCAGGCAATTGAAGAAAGGAAAAGATGATGTCCCCATCCTTTCCACATACAGACTCCAAAGCAGGACTGGCAATTGAATATGACTTCAACATTGACAATTGGAAAGTGATCAGGCTAGTTGACTTCAACCTAGGACATATTATGTGACTGAGGGGAAGAACTGTGGAGTCCAGGAGGAACATATATATGAAGCCACTGGGAGAGATTATTCAGAGCAGAGGTAGGCAACCTTTCTCCTTTAAGGGCCGAGGGACTTCATCTCCCAGAATCCCAGGAGCTATTGGCCAACATGGAACTATTGGCCAACATGGCTGAGGCTTCTGGGAGCTGAAGTCCCTCGGCCCTTAAAGGGGAAAGGTTGCCTACCCCTGATTCAGAGTCATGGGGCGGGGTGTTATCAGTATGCTGTCCCGGTCGTCAGCTCTAACTTCAAATGGCATCTCTCCCCTCAGTGACTGTCGTAAGGCAGTAATGGACTGGATGAGGAAAAACAGATTGAGACTGAATCCAGAAAAAATGGAGGTACTTGCAGTAGCGGCCCCGAAACTAGGTATTGGGATATATCTCCCAGTCCTGGATGGGGTCACACTCTCCGCTAAGGACTGTGTTCGCAGTCTGGGGTGCTCCTGGATCCGTCACTCCAGATGACTAATCAGGTAAATGCGACAGTCAGGAGAGCCTGTTATCAGCTTCGGCTGATACACCAGCTGTGCCCTTTCCTGGAAGTAAGGGACCTTGAAACTGTGGTGCATGCACTGGTAACCTCTCGTCTTGATTTCTGTAATGCTCTCTACATGGGGCTACCCTCGTACTTAGTCTGGAAACTTCAACTAGTACAGAACATGCCAGCCAGGTTGGTCTTGGGAACATCAAGGAGAGACCATATAACACCTGTCTTAAAGTCACTCCACTGGCTGCCTATCTGTTTCTGGGCTCAGTACAAGGTGTTGGTTATCACCTTTAAAGCCCTAAATGGCTTGGGTCCATCCTATCTTCAGGACCGCCTCCTCCCATATAACCCACCCCGTGCACTCCGGTCCTCTGGGAAGAATCTGCTACAGCCTATAAAAATGAGGCTGTGTGCAACTTCCCAGAGGGCCTTCTTGGCAACCGCTCCCAGATTATGGAACAGCCTGCCAGACGAGATCCATCATATTACTACCTTGAGCAGCTTTAAGAAAGATATCAAGATGGATCTTTTCTGGTACACCTTTCCTGACTAGATTTCCCAGCCTTAAGAGTTAATTCATTTTTCTCTTCCTCTATTCTCTGCTACAGCCAGGGTTATTGTTTTTTTAGTGAATTTTTTATTGAGTACGTTTTAAATTATGACATTGTTTAATACTTTTTTAAGAGTGGGTTGGTTTCAGGGTTCTCTGGGGGATGACTCTAATTGTATTTTATGGAAATTTTTAATGCTGTAAGCTGCCCCGATTGCTCTGCAGAGGGGCAGAATATAAATAAATTTTATTATTTCATTATTATTACTATTATTATTATTAACAGCTATCTAGACATAATTGTCTCTCTTCCCCTAATGGGAGAGGTCAAGGAGTTACTATTTGGACTACAACTCCCAGAATCCCCCAATCAGCATGGTCATTTAGCAGCATGACATGGATTGGAGATAATTTTTCTTTTCTCTTCTTATTGACAACAATGGGAGGAAAACTCTAGGGCAAGGGTGGGGAAAGTGAAGCATGTGAGCTGGGAAACAGCCAGGAGATCCCACTTTCATGGCTCCACCTGTCCTCTTCCAATCCTGTATGAACAGTAGTTTGGACTAGATAACCCTTGGGATCACTCCCAACTCTATAATTCTATTATTTTATTACACTATCTGACAGCAAGTGTTTATTGTGAGTCAGGGAGAGGCTGTTCTCTAGTTGGTTTGTCATTTAAATGTAAAACAATCAGAACAAATGCCTGTAAAGGTATGTCCACAATAATATAAAAGCATTATAGTAGCACTCTTGTGTTAGAGTCCATACCTTGTCCTCCTGAATTTTAAAATATTTATTTTTCTGCATCAACTGAATGCACCCCTCCTATGTGCTCCTTCACAAAATTCATAACTGCTCATCACACTTACTAGTATATATTGGTTCAAAAATATCGTACGTTAGGGACCTCACCTCAGTAGGCGATAAACCTTTCCATCTTTTATTTCACTCACATAACTGCAGCTGTACAGGGAAATTTGCAATGCCATGTGCCATTACACAGTTTAAGGGCCAAGCTGTCTATTTATTCGATTCAAAAGAAGTTTTCTTTGGACTTACATTACCAGTGAGATACAAAGAATCCCAGTGCCTACCATCTTGGGTAACTTGTGAGCAGTCCCCCCCCCACCTTTTGACAAGCAGAAAAATCTCTACTCTGACAAACATCATATAAACCCAAGAGAAAATTTTATCATCATGGTTTAAGACATGCTCGGAATTGTGTGCGTGCAAAATGCCTGTTCCTAGTTCCTTTCTGGATTAGCAATCATCAGCGTGGTTTTGCTGAAAGCTGGGACTATCTAGAGTTCTTGTCAATAGTAACAGACACAAAGAAAGTTGTTTTATTTCAAGGTTGGGCAGAAGGTAGATAAGGACTGACTAGTATATCACAGGGTCCTTTGTGACTAGCGGTTCCCATTTCAATGAAGCCATGAATATAGATTTGAGTCCAAACTTTAAAGCAGCTCCCCTATGGGATGAGTCTATTTATTTATTTCCTTATTTCAATATTTAAATCCTGCCTGAACATGTCAGAGTGGAGCACTACAAAATCAATGGAAAGCAATGAATATCAAAAATTATTTATAACACTAAAAATATACTAAATCATTTATCACTTACACCTGGGCAACTTACAAACAAATTTTAAAATTTATTTAGGGGATAAGGTTGACAGCCTCACCTATCTCCTTTAAAGTTCACACTAAAACCCAGACTAGATCCACTGCCCACTGACATGGAAGCTATCATCCACCATGGCGGAGGGTGGTTTGCAGTAAGTTGACAACTTCTGGCCTCAGTTGTTAAACAACAGCAGAATCCCTTCTGGCTGTCCTGATTTGGCAGGACAGTCCAGATTAATTTTCTGTCCTCTCCCTTTTTCAGATGATTTTAAAATGTCCCAGGTTCTCTCTTCTCTTCCCAATTTTCCCCTTTAGCTTACCTCCATTGCTGCAAACTGAGCTCAAAGCATGAAAAATTTTGCACTCAATTAATTCATTGGAGGGAGAGGAGAGGAGGCAGAATCTTGATCTTCGCAGTAGCTTCAGACAAAAGCAAACTGCTACAAGTTCTCCTAGATCTCTGGGTTCTTCCACATTAATAACTTTTGCCATCTTGACCACACTCTGAGGTTGCTTGGCCACACGTGTCCCGGTTTCGTCTGTGAAATTTTAGAGGATACGCAGTGAGAAAAAATGACTCCTCTTTTTCTCTAAATCAGGATGAACAACTGTTGGGGGTCAGAGGGCTGCATTGATTCCCCAGTGGAAGCTGGAATATTACATCCTCCTGAAAAATGTGAAATTCCTCCCAAAGCCCCTTTGGCACAATTTCACCAAGTTTGGGGCCCTCTAAGAGGCTTTTTAAAGCCCCTTAGAGGGGTTTCTTTTCTATAGAAAGTGGACTAGAGTGGACTTCTGGGTAAATTAGGAAGAGGAAGAGGACCCTATGGTCAGACATGACTTGACAGCCTTGTCAATGGGGAATACCTTTACCTTTTAAATACAGAGGCACACACAGAGAGAGTCTCTCTCTTACACCTGTTTGCCTGCCTCTCTCTCTCAGACCTGATTCTTCTTCTGCTGCTTCAATCTCCAATCATCTTCTTCATGTTGGAGGATGAGAAAATATGTTTATCTTGCTGCCTGTAAATACAATACACTGGGGTCTCCATATCCAGGGATATTTTTTTTATCCATGGATTCAACAATCCATGGCTTGAAATATATTTAAAATTATATAAATTCCAAAAAAAGCAAACCTTGATTTTGCCATTTTCTATAATTTTGCTATCCCACTCGGACTTGAGTATCTATGGATTTTGGTATCTGTGGAGGATCCTGGAACCAAACTCCAGTGGATACCAAGGGCTCACTGTAATAATAATAATAATAATAATACCCCACTGTATATAATGGGACTTGAATATCCAAGGATTTTGGTATCTACAGGGGTCCTGGAACCAAACCCTAGTGGATAGCAAGGGCCCACTGTACAATGACTCTGAAGCACCAAGCCAGATGTTATCACTCAAATCTTACACTCTGAGATACAAAAATTGTAAAGCTGTCTTCACATAATTTTTAGTGCTGCTTTTCTCAATTTCCTTTTAAAACCCTTCTCAGACCTTCCCACTTCTCCTTGCTTTCTTTGTTTCTCCAATCTCATTTTATTAACACCTCTCCTTTGCCTTTCTCCGTCCTCCCACTTCTGTTCACTTCTGAACTTTATATTTCCAATTGCTTCAATTAATTCTAAACAAAATCTTTGTCCATGTCACAATTTTTCCAGATTTCTCTTTCCCTTCCCCTCTCTGTCCGTCTTTCCTCTGTTCCCTGATCCTTCCATTTTTCTCTGTTTACTATCTTCCTTTTTTCTTCCTCCTACCCTCACAACATTCAAATCATTCCAGTTGTTGCAATATCACTTAATTCAAACTCCTTTCAAATAGTACGATCTTCACTTTGTTTTCCTCCTGACTTTCTCCTTCTGTCTTCCTCTTAATTTATCTTAGTAGATTCTTCTTTCACAGTTCAGTTCCGGTTCTCACATCCATTAAACAGAGTTAGCAAGTATCTAGTTCTCAGTTCTTCTTTAAACATGCACAACTCTCTGTTGTCATCCAGCTCTAATCAGTTTCTTTGCCTCAGTTAAAAAAAAGCTATTGTTCTCAGTAATAAAGAATACTGTTCAAAACAGAAAATCTAATTCATTAGTAGATTTAAAGTCCCTTCTTAATATTAATATGAAAGCAATGTTTTTAATCCAAGTCAGTCCAGTCCAATCAATTTGATTTCTCTAATTTATTCTCTTTTACTGTTGCACTGTACATACTTCTCTTTTGATTTAGATCAACTTGCTCCAGTCTGACTCACTTCAGTTAAATCTGTCATAGATCTTAAATCAGCCTTTTTCTTTTCTTTTCTCCATTTCCTCCTGCTGTGTTCACTCTGCTCACCACTCTTTTCTCACCTTCCTATCTCCTCTGATCTCCAGTCTCCTCTCCAAACCTCCACTTTCTTTCTTTCCGGTTTTGCTGGTCTGTCTTTTCACCTTCTTATTACTCCCTTATCATCCATCCTTCCACAGTGGTATGCATTCATTTCAAATTAAGGCTGCTTCTGCTCTGGCAGCTTTAGGTGTGGATCCCCAGGCTATACAGCAGATAGAGCACTGGAAGTCTTCAGCCTATTGCAAGTACATTTCACCTTCACAATAGTAATGTGTTGGCTCTTTTCTTATTCTTTCAGGTTTTAGGTTGTGGCCAATGAGGCATCATGTGCTGATTTGCAGCCACAGTATGGTGTAATGGGTGGCTCGCCAGGCCTGTGCCAGCCATTTAGGGACTCATCTGGGAATGGGCAACATGGTCACAGTTGAATGGCTGGCCAAGAGGGCCCTTCAGTGGCATGGCATAATGTTGATGCTATTGGGGGAGTCCCATGAGCCTTTGCCACACATTTTTGTCATTCACTTAGAGTGGAATGACTTGGAACTGCTTAAGGTTAAAGCCCTTATACTACAGGCAATTCACAACATGAGGTTGATACAGACCAATTGGCTGAAATATTGTGGTTTGCCATGCTCCCTCATCAGGTGTAGCAGGAAGAAGGGGATCCATGCTTGATTGACAGGGCCCAGGATAGTGCTAATAGAGAAATATGCAATGCCATGATGAAGGACTTGGGCCACTATTTAGCACACCCAGGAACTGTTTTCCTGAGGCCAGAATTCTACCAAGCAACAGGATGTGAGGACCCTTTTGGCCAGTCTGGTGGGGGATAGGGGCTAAGCAGACACTTGCCCCATATCTGTGGCAGGCAGTAGGGGGAGATGGAAGATTTTGGTGAGCACCTGCGGCATCCCTTTTGATGAAGGAGAGTCCTCTAGAACTACCTCTTTAGGTTCTGCAACTAGGGGTGGGGTAGGGAAGGAGAACTTTCTTGGGGCTGGCTTGAGGGCTAAACCCTCACTTTAAGTCCTGTGATTTGGGGGAGAGAATCTTGGGCTGGCCTTCCTGTTGCAGACCATCCAGGTAGCAACCCATCTGTTGGGTTCTCCTTGGGTCTCAGATGTTCACCCAGGAGAATCTGAAGAGGAGGTCCTGGGAAAGACCACCTGCCTCAGCTGCTCCCACACTAGGTTGCTCCCTCCATTGGTTCCCATTGCAACTTCACAGAACCTTTCAGCTCAGCTATTTTGAGTAGTCGAGGATCTCTTACAATCTGGTCCAGAGGAGAATATAAGCCACTCAACAGCTCATTGTAAGCTCATTCCTTTTGCAGTGACCAGGAGTGCTTTTGTACAGTTAAAACTAGTGCACCAACTGTGCCCATCCATCCATCCAGTGCTTCCAGCCAGTCTGTTCAGCCCCTAAGATAGGCCCTTATCACATGGGGTCTGAAGCAGAGCTAATCCAAAGGGCATCCACAGCTAATACATATTATTCCCCCGTGTTTACACACGACGCTGCCCCAGAACACGGAGCTAATCCGTATTGTTCCCCCGTGTTTACACACGACGCTCCCCCAGAACTCGGCAGAATACGGAGCTAATCTGTAAGGAGTAGGGAGATTTTGACATTCGGTTTGTAGAGGAAGTACCTAGGGAGCCTTCGCATTCATTGCGAATTGGTGGGCAGGGCGAAAATCCCAGCGAGGGGAAGGGATTGCCTTGGCAAAAGGCAAACCGGATTGGAAAGAAGAGGAGGAGAGGAAGAGGGAAGAGGGAGGCGATCTCTCTCTCTCCATGGGCTGCCTTCCCTTCTCCAGTCCTCCAGCCCTCCTCCTCCTCCCCGGTTCCCATGGCTGCCTTTCCTCCCGGCTTTTTGTGACGGGAGAGAAGGGAGCCTTGGTATTAATTGCAAAATGGCCAAAAGGGCGATATTCCCTTCGTTTCGCTATGGAACCGAATTTATTCCTACTTCGGTTAGTCTTCGCTTTTTCTTTGCTTCGTGGCCAGCGTTTGATAAGGTCCATAATCAGGAGAGGCTCTTCTCTCTGTCCCACCATCCTCTCAGGCTTGTTTAGTAGGAACAAGGGAGAGGACCATCTTGGTTTACTTCTCCCAGGCTCTGGAACTCCCTCCCTAGAGAAGCCAGGATAGCCCTGTCCCTGCTCGCCTTTCAACAGCAGATAGAAACATTCTTGTGCTGTCAGGCTTCTTCCAACAGACAATGGTTGGACTTTAAATGCTGTGGTATTTTAGATTTTAAAGTTTTATAGCGTTTTGCCTAGTCTTTAATACATTTTAATGTGTAACGTTTTTAATTTTTTTTAATTGTTTGTTTTTTAAATGTTGTATTGACATCTTAATGCCTTGCATTGTTTTTAACTTGTACTGTCTTAATTTTTTTTTAGCCTCCTGGAGTCCCTATATTGAGAGAAAGGTGGAATATAAATTAATATAATGACAACAATAACAATAATTATATTCTCCTGTTTTGTCTGTTTCTTTGGAAAAAGTCACACATCTCTATTACTATATTCCATTCAATAAACTCATCCTACCATTTTTCTCTGATGCATGTTGTAGCATGGCTCTATAGCACGGCCCCCAACAAGCTGAGTACTCATTTTAGTGACCTCAGAAGGATCCTAGGCTGAGTCGACCTTGAGACCCTGGCTGGTATTGACCTCACAACTTTGTGGTTTTTGAGTGAGTGGCTGCAGTACAGACGTTTAACCACTGCACCACCAGGGCTGTGATATTTCAGTGGATAATGATGTGGTAAACACATATGTAGGAAATATGTAAATGAATTGAACATAGAAGGGACCTAAATATAGTAGTAGTCTAGGTTTTTAGGAGTAAGGACAAGAAACCAAGGCAGGAGCAATAGTTTTATAGTGTCAGATAGTCCCTTACTGGCTCTTCGGTTACCTGATCTTGTTTGGGTTTTAAACGCTGTAATGCCATCTGTGTTCATGGTATTGCAGTGCAACAGAACTCTCTCTGGAAGTTTCATATGTAATAAGGGCACAAGAATTAAAGGGCTGAAGTCTTAGAACTAGATTTCCTGGCTCAAGACCATTTGAACCTTACAAGTACTGGATTCAGTTGTAGAGGCATGTCCTTTTTTGAGCATGTATGGTTGAATAAATACATCACCTCTCTCCCATACCACCAGCCAGTCCAACTGCTGGGGTTTTTATTATGTTAACATGCTGTCCTGGCTGTTTCAGAGTCTTTAGGAGTGGATTGAGAGTTGAACTTTTCCTCCACATTTTCCCTGTATAGTTCTTAAAAGTGCCAAATATGGGTTTTGTGGATATTTTAAGCCAAATCCAAGATGTTTGTTTATTCCAGTTCATTTTAGCTAAGCATTGCTGCAGCAGCCACAAAAGAAATAAGTTTTGTACTGTTTAAATGCCTCAGATTCTCCCATGAGTTTTTTATTCCTTTCAAAGCAATTCATTTCATTGTTATGTGTTCATAGAGGAACATTAGTGTTTAATTATCAAGAGGAACATCCAGGCCTGTATATTAGATGAGATGAGATGAGAGGGAGGGAGGGGAAGGATTCAAGACAAGGTTTCTCTCAGCTGCCTCATTTCTAGTGTTGTGTTGAGCTCAGCAAATAATGGGTGAACTTCTTAGTTCTGCTTTCTGCCACATCCAAATAGTTTTAATCGGCAGCTTGTCGGGGTTCTCATGTCAGTGAGGTAGCAATCCCTCTGGGCTTTAGTCCAAACTTTAAAGGAGACATACCAAGTGCTGAACTCTATCCCCCAAATATGTTCAGCACTTTGGATAGCTTCTTGAAAATTCAGGGTAAAACATGGAGCAGCTTCGCTGACCACTGTCATGGGATGGGAACCACTATCTACCACTGGTAATGTCAAATTCTTTCTGTTCTTGAGTGGTGAACCAACATGTAAGTAAATCCCATTGATTTAAAAATCCTATCACCCTACCTATTCAACTTATATGTGGAACATATTGTAAGGAAAGCAGGCTTGGACATGGAAGAGGGAGGAGTGAAAATAGGAGGAAGAAATATCAACGATCTGAGATATGCTGATGACACCATAATACTAGCAGAGAACCTCACAGACCTGGAACAATTACTAAGGAAGATCAAAGAAGAAAGTGCAAAGACAGGCTTACTGTTGAACATAAAGAAAACAAAAATAATGACAACGGAGAACTTACACACATTCAAACTAGACAATGAGAAAATAGAAATAGTAAAAGAGTTCTCATATCTGGGATCAAACATTGATCAGAACAGGGACTGCAGCCAGAAAATCAGGCAAAGATTAAAAATGGGGAAGGCAGTTATTCAAGAACTATAGAAGATCCTAAAATGCAAAGATGTACAATTCAGCACAAAAGTCAGAATCATACAAGCCATTGTATTCCCTATTCCATGTATGGATGTGGGAGCTGGGCAGTCAGGTTGGATAGTGAGAAATTGAGAATCAGAGGCAATAATAACCAGACCTGAAGATAAGTCCACAGAAGATGGAGAGTGGCTCAGACAGAATGTGAGGATGAATGAGGGGGACCCTCTGTGCATGCATAAATCTAGATCTGGGACTGATATTTATATCCTTTTTCATAGCCTCGAGGGGTGTTTGTTGCTACCCCATGGTGTAAACAAAGGCTTGATGGGTTTCTCATGGAATTGACAAAAGGGACCAAATTGGCTGATGTTTTTAACTTTGGAGTGACAAAACAGTTATTGGATCTAGGACAACCCCAAGATATTTGATTAGGAAGAGTGACTGGAAACATAGCATGAGGTGAGGTAGAAGATGGTCTTTAACTGCTTTTGAGATGGGACTCCCTTTATTCCCATTGCAAGAGGATATGTGTAAAGTCTGGGGGATAGAGTAAGCAACAAACCCATTTAACTTTTATTTTAGTACTATCTAGGTCTCCCACATATCCTTAGGTCAACATAGCCCCTTATCCAGTTTCCAAAGGTCATTGTGACCTCTCAGAATGATACCTGACACTAGATACGAAATATTGAAAGCTCACATCTAGCAAGAAGGGTGTAGGACAGAGGTAGGCAACCTTTCCCCTTTAAGGGCCAAGGGACTTGAGCTCCCAGAATCCCAGGAGCTATTGGCCAACATGGGACTATTGGCCAACGTGGCTGAGGCTTCTGGGAGCTGAAGTCCTTCAGCCCTTGAAGGGGAAAGGTTGTCTACCCCTGGTGTAGGGTATGCTAACAATGCAGATGTCTGGAGCAAGCATCAGTACAGCAGGAGAATCATAGAATAGAAGCAGAGAATCATAGAGTTGGAAGAGACCACAAGGGCCATCCAGTCCAACCCGTCTGCCATGCAGGAACTCAAAATCAAACCATCCCCAACAGATGGCCATCCAGCCTCTGTTTAAAGACCTCCAAAGAAGAAGACTCCACCACACTCTAAAGGAATGTGTTCCACTGTCAAACAGCTCTCGCTGTCAGGAAATTCCTCCTAAAGTTGAAGTGGAATCTCTTATCCTGTAGCTTGCATCTGTTGTTCCGAATCCTATTCTCTGGAGCAGCAAAAAACAAGCTAGCACCCACCTCAATATGACATCCCTTCAAATATTTAAAGAGGGCTATCATATCTCCTTTTAACCATCTCTTTTCCAGGCTAAACATACCCAGTTCCCTAAGTCGTTCCTCATAGGGCATGGTTTCTAGACCCTTCACATTTTGATTGCCCTCCTCTGAACACGCTCCAGTTTTACAACATCCTTTTTGAATTGTGGTGCCCAAAACTGGACACATTATACAGAGCAGTAAGCAAACAAGCATTTTAGTTTCATTCCCACTGAAATATTTAAGGTTGCACTCTGAGAGAAGAATTTTCAGACATATGGGTTACTATCAAGTTGATTCAGATACACAGAAGCACATATACACGTGTGTGCGTGTGCGCACACACACGCACACACACACGCACACACAAACAGATCAGAGAAAGAGAGTAAGAGTGAATGAGCAAAGAATGTCATAATAATTAATTCTCACATTAGCATTCTGCTACCGAATGTATTTTGCCATGCACATTGCTTGTTGCTAGGGCTTTGAATCGTGGCTTTGTAATGGTCTTATTAACAAACATGCATCCATAGTATTGATACTTAATTTAAGAGGGAATACACTGTTCCAGAGCTGAAAGATGAAATCTGCAATTAAATGGCAGAAAGATATCATTTTTAAAAAGAAAGACCTCCAGCAACATGAGAGATGCTCATTTCATATCAGCAAGGTCACCCCAAGACATTGTTCTGTCTGAGGAGAAGAAAATGATGGTGTCCACTGATTCAACCATCCATGGCTTGATATCTCCCAAACACAAACCTTGATTTTCCCATTTTATATAAGGGACATCAGAACATCAGGAGCAGGGGAATGGAGCCTATTGGTATTTGCCATTTCAACGGGTCATGACATTTGCAGCCATACAGGGAGTAGCAGATCAATTTCTGAGCCTTCTTGTTATAAAAATCAGAGCAGCAGTACCATAGATTTTTATATTGTAAGGGGCAGAGCAGATGGACAGGGAAAATCAGGTTAATTCTGATTCTTATGAAAGCAGGTAGAAGCCCCGCTGTCCACACAGCCCACTCTGAAGGTGGGCTGAACACCTATTGGCAGCTCAGGAGACAAAAGGATCCCTCCATGTTCACCAACATGGCTGCCCCCACCCTCCTAGAGCACATGGGTGGACTCTGTCCTTATCCTTTGACCCACAAGCCCCATGCTACCATCCCTGCCATCCTGGGCCAGGTCGATGCATTCCACAAGGGTGTCCAACACAATGATCTTGGTCTCCAGGGTAGCAGCGGCTACTGCTGCATTGTGAAGCAACTCATTGCCAACATCACCCTGGCTGTCATCTCTGGCTTCTATGTTGGCTCCTGCTAGGGGTGAGTGATCATGGCAGCATCTGACCATGGAGGAGGTGGAGCTCCCCTCCCCACCTTGGGATGTTGTTGCAGAGGATGGCTTGATGGGTGTTTGGCTAATGCACATCTCATCAGAATCCTGCAGGTCCTCCCGGTCATCTGTGCAGTATGGGAGTGGGGTCATGGCTGCCCCATGCCCACCCCAGCAGGAGATAGCATGTCATTTCATGGTTGCCCCCCCATCCCTCCTCTGGGCCCCCAGTTTATGTTACCAAGGGTGGTATCGAAAAAACACCTGTACCTTAGGATGTCCATAAGTTGGAAATGACTTGAAAGCACACAACAATAACAACAACAACAACAACTGTCACTAACATGCCTTTCTCAGGCCCCACTTTCCTCTGTTTAAGAGAAGGAGAGCCAACCCCTGCTGAGGTAGTTTCTTCACATTTGAAAGTGCATTCTTCATTTACTCTAAACTGAAACCTAGAGATTTTATTAAGAATAACCAGTATTTGGAAGCAACTCCATCTGATACCATTTGGCCTCGGAGGGAGCGATGCAAGCCCAGCTCTGCCGGATCTAGCCTGGACTAAGAAGAAGAGCCCTCCCTCCAGTCCATCTTCCATGGTCCAGGCCTCAGAGGGAGAGAAGAACTGCTGGACCTGATCCCCTTCCCCACTGCCATTCCCTTCTCCTTTTATGTCATATCTTTTTCGATTGTAAGCCTGAGGGCAGGGGACCCTTCTAATTAATCATTTGTAAGCTGTTCTGAGAGCCTTTGTGGCTGAAGAGTGGAGTATAAATACTCCAAATAAATAAATAAATAACCTACTTCCAAAAAACTAGTTTACTTGTAATTATTGATAATGGCTCATGCTGCTGCCTTGTATTTCCCAACTCCATGGATGTCAAGCCAATGACAAAGGGGATGGAAGGAGGGTTGTAGGTTTTTTTTTTGTTTTTTTTTTAGCAAAAACATTGCTAAAAAGCAATATTTTTAGTGAGCTTTGTTGAAACAATAAAGCATTATTTCTGAAATTGCAACTATAATGATAACTCCCTATAAGGACAACTACTTACTATTAAATGTAACTTTCCAAGCTCTGGAAAAAGCACAAAGCTGAGAGCTATTTTAATCAGTAAAGGTTGAGTTAAAGGTGATGGGAGAGGGCGATGGAATTCAAAATGGTGGTTTCGGCTCACAGGGAACAGTTCAGAGAACCCTTCATGAACTGCAATTTTAATGCACTGTAAATTACCTTCTCTTCATTTTTATAAAATTTAATAAGGTTTACTGGCATGTACTTGGCAACTTCCACTCCAGCTCAACTTTTCAGAATGCTTTCAACACATAAAAGGTCTTTTAGTTCAAAGGAGAGGGGAATGATTTCTTTTTTTTTTTTTTTTCCTTTTTTTCCTGGGAAATGCTAGCTATGAATACAATAGTTTTTTTTTAAAAAAAAACTTCAGACATATAGGCTGCTTTGAACAACTCCAAATTCAAATCCTGTATCAAAGTCACTGGAAATTGTCACATGTTGTCATTTGCTTTTAATGCATTTTTAAAAGAATAATCTTTATTTATTTAAAAGAGTCGACAGGGATCTCCCAGTAGTTTTCATTCCATTGTATGATCGTCTACAATAGTAATTGCCAAGAGACCTAAGGGAGGTTAAGTATGAGGGATCTCTGGAAAGAATCCAGAGAGATTATTCAAAGAGGTCAGCCACACTGCACATTCCAGGCCAAGTGTCAGGGGAAATTAATATTGAAATGTATAAAAATAAAAGGGAAATGAAATCTTGACTTTCAGTGTGTCAGGTTGTCTGTCTAGTCAGGGTTCCATGCAGTGGCATAGGACACTGGAAAATTTATATAATGTATTTATGTGCTACCTTTCCTTCAACAAGTTAAAGATGTTGTGCCTTGTTCTCATTCTATTTTACCCACCCTGTGAGGTTGGTTAGGCTAAGAAAGAATGACTGGTTCAAGATCATTGAGGAACATTCTTAGCTGAGTGGCATTTGAACCTTAGGTCCAAAACACACTGCAGAAATAATCCAGTTGGAGACCACATTAACTGCCCTGGCTCAATGCTAGGGAGTTCTGAGAACTGTAGTTTTGTGATACGTTTAGCCAATTCCCAGGATTCTCTAGCACTGAGCCAGGGCAGTTAAAGAGGTCTCCAACTGGATTATTTCTGTAGTGTGTTTTGGACCATTGTCTCGCTACTCCTACTCCTCCTTTAAAACTCTAAGCCAGGGGTAGGCAACCTTTCCCCTTTAAGGGCCGAGGGACTTCAGCTCCCAGAATCCCAGGAGCTACTGGCCAACATGGGACTATTGGCCAACATGGCTGAGGCTTCTGGGAGCTGAAGTCCCTCGGCCCTTAAAGGGGAAAGGTTGCCTACCCCTGCTCTAATCACTATACCCACTATACAGATAGTTACTATACACATAGTCCCTCTGTAGAATTTTAGATGGGGGGAGAACCTGTAGTCTTCCTGATGTTGTTGTATTGCAATTCCCATAATCCATTACCATTGGTTATGTTACCTCAGGCTGTTGGGAGTTGTGCTACAACAACATCTGGAGGGCCACTGTTTGCCTATTGTATCTTAGATTAGCAATGCTTTTCTATCTCAAGACATTAATGGTCAAATATAATATTGGCTAGCAAAAGAATGGTCACCATTGAAAAAAATATTGGAATGAAAAATGGCCAGATCTAAAAGACCCCATAAACTGGTAAACATAAAGTGAAAGCTGCAGTAAGCCCATTTTTTTAGAGATTTGCAGAGAAAGTAAAGATAGAACATAGAATACTTTTGGGTTACATTATAAAAATATATAATCAATTACAATTCTAATTTAGATAACAAGAGATGAAAATGAAGCATAGATGTAACATTGATCTTTTATATACAATATATATTATAAGATGATAATAGACATAAGTATTGAACAGTTACAGATTACTTGTACTTAAGAAGATAAAATAGTTTAGGAGGAATAAGAAAAATATGATGAAAGAATAAATTAAATAAAGAAATCATATATTTGTAATGAGAATATATGCATAGAGGCTACTAAGAATATTATTTGAAGAGAAAATCAAGAAAGATATAATTTAAAAAGAGATTACAATCATTAAGGAAGTATTTTTATAGGTTGAGTTGCTAGGCATTGTGTTATTGCATCAATATGTCTTATTGTGTTATTATGTCAATATATTTGTTGTTAACTGCCCTCCAGTCTATCTTGACCCATGGCAACCTTATGGATGAGACATCTCCAAGAAGACCCTCTGTTCTCCACTGTTCTTCTTAAATCCTGCAACCCCTTAATACCCGTGACCTCCTTAATAGAGTCCATCCATCTGGCATGTGGCCTTCCTCTCTTCCTACTTTCCTCCACCTTTCCCAGCGTTATTGTTTTTTCCAAAGAGTCCCCTCTTTTCATGATGTGTATGAAGTACGACAGTCTCAATTTGATCATCTTGGCTTCCAGGGAGGTTTCCGGTTTGATCTGCTTTAGGACCCACGTTTGTCCTTTTGGCTGTCCATGGGATCCTCAGCCCTCTTTTCCAGAAAGTCATTATCTCAAATGCATTGATTTTCTTCCTATCCTCTTTCTTAACTGTCCAGCTCTCACATCCATATATGAGAATAGGGAATACGATGGCTTGTATGATTCTGACTTTTGTTCTGAATTGTATATCTTTGCATTTTAGAATCTTTTCTAATTCTTTCATAACCATCCTCCCCATTCTTAGTCTTCTTCTGATTTCCTAACTGCAGTCCCCATTTCTATCAATGTTCGATCCCAGGTATGGGAATTCATTTACTATTTCTATTTCTTCATTATCTAGGTTGAACTTGTGAAGGTCCTCAGAGGTCATTATTTTTGTTGTCTTTATGGTCAACATTAAGCCTGCTTTGCACTTTCCTCTTTGATCTTCCTTAGTAGGTGTTCCAGGTCTGTGACGTTTTCTGCTATTTCTATGGTATCATCTGCGAATCTTAGATTGTTGATATTCCTTCCTCCTATTTCTCTCCTCCTTCTTGTGTGTCCAAGCCTGCTTTTCTTATAATATGTTTTGCATACAAGTTTTGAACAGATAGGGTGATAGGATACAGCCTTGTCTGACCTCTTTGCCAATTGGGAACTATTCTGTTTCTCTGTGTTCTGTTCTGACAGTAGCCTTTTGTCCTGAGTACAGATTCCTCATTAGGACTATCAGATGTGTTGGCACTCCCATGTCTTTAAGGGCATTCCATAGCCTTTCATGATCTATGCAGTCAAAGGCTTTGCTATAGTCTATAAAGCACATGCTGATTTTCTTTTGGAATTCCCTGGTGTGCTCCAGCAGCCATCGTATGTTTGCAATGTGGTCCCTGTGCCTCTTCCTGTCCTGAACCCCACTTGGACCTCTGGGATTTCTCTCTCTGTCTATGGTTGGAGTCTATGTTGCAGAATTTTGAGCATGATTTTTCTTGCATGGTAAATCAGTGCTATGGCCCTATAGTTGCTGCAGTCTCTTGTGTCTCCCTTTTTGTGGATGGGGATGTATATTGACCGCTTCCAATCTGTTGGCCATTATTTTGTTTTCCATATCTATTAACATATGTTGGTTAGCACTAGGTTTGACTCTGTCAATGTGGATTTCAGCAGTTCAATTGGAATATCATCTGTTTCTGGTGATTTTTTTTTTTTTTTGGCTATTTCTCTTATTGCAGTTTCCACCTCACTTTTTTTAACAGTATTTTTTATTAAGTTACCATAAATAGGAAACACAAGGCTTTCTAATGGTGATAATTACCTGAAAGAGGCTGCTCCAAAGATGAATGAAGAGGGATAGACTCAACCGTTATGAAAGGGAAAGGACAACAGATAGAGCCAGGACCCTAGTCATCACAGTGGCTCAGTGTCACCATAAAATCTAGCCAGACCCCAATGTGTCTGAGATTTTGGGGAACGTTTATACCCTTAATCTTAGCCTGAGGCAAAGAGTTGCTATTGGATATCAAAGGACTCAGTTTATTACTCTTTGAAGTAGACAATTTCCAAAAGAGGGGAGATAAGATGCTGATGTTATCTCATTCTTAGCCAGTTGTAAAGCTCTGTGCCTCTGGAATTCAGAGGGTGTGAATGTCCTGCTCACAGCTCCTAAGCCTGGCCTTTTCGATCTGCAAATGGTTGTAAATGCAGATGTAGCTCTGTTTGGACTACCTACGTGATGTGCACGCTTTGAGTTCATGGCAGTGAAGGCTCCTTCCAGCACAGGGCTCTGACAGGGACCTCAAGGGGGTCTTGATATCAAACCAACCATCATAACAATAACATATATGTCAATATATGTTATTGTGTTATTATGTATAAATTTTTGAGGTGTGGATGATGGAATGTATGGTTATATGTTTACATTTATGTGAAACATCTTTTTTTGGGGGGGTAAAAAAAATCACAAAATGGAAAAAAAACTTTTTTGCAAAGTTGAAATAAGAATAAGAATATAAAAGATAGCTGACCAGTTTTGTAATGGGATATCTTGACGTTTCAAAGCAGCTAGACAAGAAAATTTGTGAGTAATTGGTTTGAATCCCTGTATATTTAGCCATATTTCTGGTGCTGTATTAGCGTTAGCTTCAACCATTGGATTTTCTGGTGCAAGTGGCTGAACAGTTCATTTAGCTCATTTTTGAAGAGAATTTTCCAAAATCTACAATTTCTTCATAAATTTGTCTGCATGAATTTGATTTTTTTTTAAAAGTTAATGGAATGGACAAATGTAGATTTGATTTCTCTCCCATTTACAAATTTGTCCATTCCATAAACTGATCCATCCCAACATTGGGAGGAAGTGAGTCTGCTGTAGCAGCAATGTTGGCTTCTCTTTCCTCTCCTTCTCTCACTGTCCTTGTTTGTGAGGACTGAGGTATGTCATTAGTCTTTATTTCATAATTCCATTTGTCTTTTCTTGGAAAGTTCTTCCTGTGGTAATTCTGCCTAAGAGGTTGATCTCCTCATGTTATTTGAATCCACCTAAAATTTGCATCTACTATTCCGCCTACTTACTAGCAATCTAAATTATATATCGTGTGCAACACATCAACTGCTTCAATGTGCCTAATACAGATATAAACACTCCGTAGAAAATGAAATCCCCAGAAAAGAACAGTAAAACAACGCGGTCTCCAGATGGAATGCATTGTTCAGCAAGCTGAGCTGATCTTTACAAATTGCAAATATAGGGGAAAGTCTCCCCCAAGACTGATTATTATTTTCTAATCATAGGGGAAAAGACTGGTTATTATTTTCTAATGATCGGGGGAAAGACTGTCCTGATTCATTTTACTTCCCAAACTGCTTATCACAATGTAACAGCCTGGAGAAGCGGAGGGGAGAAAGACCCAATTATTTACAAAGAGAAGAAAAATCTCCTTTGGAAAGGCCAGCGTCACTGAGGCACAAAATTCACTGGATTAATTCCAGGTTTGGCTGCTGTGAAGTTGTTCAACTTTTTAAGAATGTGGCCAGGGATAAGCTTTACATTTGAATGCATGTGTCTTAATCTGCTAAAGGAATGCTTATGTATGAAACACAATCCTATTCACCTGTCCCTTGTACTTTGGGATGGATAGATCAGCCTATTTTCACTTACTGTGAGCTTTCAACATAATCATCCATAAATCTGATCCACTGATTTTGGTGCTAATCTTGTAATGAAAAAGCCCCCATATAAATAAAATCATAGAACTAAAAGAAACTACAAGAGCCATCCAGTCCAACCCTTCATGCAGGAATATACAATAAAAGTATCCCAGACAGTTGGCCATCCAGCCTCTATTTGAAACCCTCCAAAGAAGGAGACTCCACCACACTCTTAGGTAGCATATTCCACTGTTGAAGAGCTCTTACCATCATCTAAATGTTTATGTGGAATCTCCTTTCCTGTAGTTTAAATCCATTGCTTCATGTTGTAGTCTCTGGAGCAGCAAAAAACAAGCTTGCTCCTTCTTCCATATGGCATCATTTCAAATATTTAAACAGGGCTACTATGTCACCTCTCCTTCAGGCTAAGGATACCTAGCTCCCTAAACTGCTCCTCATAAGGACATGGTTTCCAGACCTTTTACCATTCTGATCAACCTCCTCTGTACATGCTCAAGCTTGTCAATATCCTTCTTGAATAGTGATGCCCAGAACGGGACATAATATTCCAGGTGAAGCCTGACCAATGCAGAATAGAGTGATATTATTACTTCATCTAGACACTACTGCCAAGTTCAGAAACCTGCACCACAAATGGTTGGGGAGGGTCTGGGTGTTTTAAATTGGTTTCCAAACTGAAGAGCCTGTTTACATTTTCGAATGTCAGCTGACACTCCGCTATACATTTAATTTTTTTGTTGCGCTTAATTTTTTAAGGGGGTCTTTTTGTCCTTTTGTCTTTTAGCAAATCTGTCAAAGGCAGAGTGGCCTGAGCAAAATTAAGAATGAAGTGCCTATAGAAATTAACAAATCCTAGGAAGCTTTGCAATTGCCTATAGGTCCTGAGGGCATTCTCAATCCAACACTGCTAAAATCTTTTCTGGATCCATTTCAATGCCATCAATAGAGAAATGATGTCCCAAATAGTCCAGCTTTTGTTTATGGCTTGAAAAAAATAGCTTGACAAACAGTTGAATGTCTAGCAACCTTTTGAGTACCTTTCTCACTAGTGTGACATGAGTATCCATGTCCTGGGAGTAGATTAACATGTCATTCAAATAAACTGGCACTGCTTATACAAGAACTCATGAAGAACCTCATATATCATATGCATAAAGACCCCTGGGTTCCCCCCCCCCAGTTCAAAAGGAATAATTAAATATTAAATATTAAATTAAATATATTAAATATTAAATAATTAAATATTTAAAAGACTCCCAAAGGGCAGTTACAGGAGCCCTGGTGGTGCTGTAGTTAAATGTCAATACTGCAGCCATTCACAGTCACAAGGTTGTGAGTTTGATCCCAGGCAGGGCTCCAGGATCCACTTAGCCTTTATAGTTGTTCCTCTCCCGTATCCTTATTCAAAAGTAAGCATCTCCTAAGTCCAGTTTTGTCAAAATCTGCCTAGCAGCTAATTGTACCAATGAATCTTTCATTAAAGTTAGAGCCCTGGTGGCACAGTGGTTAAATGCCTGTACTGCAGCCACTCACTCACAAACCACAAGGTTGCGAGTTCAAAACCAGCTAGAGCTCAGGCTCGACTCAGGCTTGCATCCTTCCAAGGTTGCTAAAATGAGTACCCAGCTTGTTGGGGGCAATTAGCTTACAGTCGTAAACCACTTAGAGACTGCATAGCGCCGTATGAAGCAGTATATAAA
Organism: Phrynosoma blainvillii; assembly: GCA_026167975.1. Classification (NCBI taxonomy): domain Eukaryota; kingdom Metazoa; phylum Chordata; class Lepidosauria; order Squamata; family Phrynosomatidae; genus Phrynosoma; species Phrynosoma blainvillii. The sequence continues at coordinate 12,942,754 of JANUYF010000013.1, forward strand.
TGAAGCTGCTATTGCTATTGCTATTCAAGGGATTGGATATTTGTTTGATGGACAGATAGTGTTCAGTCCCCTAAAGACCATGACCAGTTCCACACCTCCATCTTTCTTTTTGGAGAAAAATATGGGGACCTCCATAATTTTATCAATGAATTCCCTTAGGGCTACCATCTCTCTGGAAGTGATTGAGTACAACTTAATCTTAGACAACTTGGCCTCAGGGTCAGTTTCAATGGCACAATCCAAGTTGCAAGGGGGGGGGGGGAAGTCAGCCTCCTTCTTGGAAAATACTTCTTTTAAATCCCAGTATTCACCTGGGATGTCTGGGTTCTCTTTTTGGTCACCCCCCGCTCGGCATGCACCAGCTTGTCCACATCCTTCTTGAATTATAGTGCCCAGAATTGTACACAAGATTTTAGGTGAGATCTGATCAAAACGATTCTACATCTCTCCCAGTTTTTCAGGTTTCTATAATTTTTCACCTCCCCTGAGTTCAGTCTCCATTTCTTTCCCAGTATTTTTGGGGTAGGTGCAGGGGTGGGGGAGATTTACATTTAGGCAAGGTGTGTGCCTTACAAACTGGATGCAGGAAGTTCAACCTTCATTGTACATAAATACTGCTTCCTCTTTGATGTGTGCACTCATACAGTGCACCTTGGCTGCACCTTGGCTGCCTTTGAAGGGAAAGTGCATTCCCACTCAACCATAAATCCAACCACTTCGGTGAGGAAAAGGGTAAGCACTTGAAGCTCCCATTGAAAGTTACTTGCAGATGCCTGTTGCCAAATGCTGGGGGCATCCTGGACATTTGTGATTGTGGTGTAACTGGCAATTGAGTTGCCAGGGGTTGCAGTAGAGGCTGGAGTTTCTACGTCTACACCAGAGGGGAGGAGGTGGCACCACTGCTGTTTGATGTTCCGTAATCAATACTGAAGGGTTCCAATTAATCAGTCAGACCCTGTTGGGCCACTAGTATCCCTCTTCAGAAAGAGCACCTGTACTCTGATCTGTAAAAATGCCATTTTCTCCCACAGCTGTTGCACCTCATCCCTGTGGCCCACTTTCTCCAATGCCATCACCAGGCTGCCAATATTGGAATCCCACTTGGAGCAGCAGCCCATTCTTCGGCACTCCCTCTATTGAGCAGGTGCTTTGCAATATCATAATGGGAGTTCTTCTGTTAATCAGGTGAGCATTTTCCAAGGGTCTCCTTGTAGGCCCAGTTTCAGTCAGGCTCCCAGCCTCAGCTGCAGTCCCATTTCCAAAATTGAGTACTGTGCCCAAGAGGATGGCAGTTGTGGAGTCATTGCCAACCACCTGTTGTGGGTCTAGGGGCTATCGTCTTCTGACTTTTGTGTTTTGCTGTCATCCTGTGAATGCATTGAGCATTGACTAAACCACAGAAGGATAGTTTTGACAATCTATCAAGTCCAGTAGGACACCAGGTTCAGAAATTCAGGCTTCAATAGTTAAAACTCAGAAACTTTTATTCAGTAACTATAGATCCATTCCAAAGACATTCATGGTCAGAACTGAACAGCAAGCATTGCCATTTTTTAATTAAACTGTACACAATTTCAAATTCATGGTTGGTTTGATTCTTATTCAGTGTAATTAATATATACATTTGCCCCTCCTGTTTCCATACTGCCCCTTCTTTGTTACAGCTACATTCATTTCACAGAAATGAGCTTGAACAGGCTCGGCTCATGCTTGCCTCCCCTCTGGTATTATCTCAGCAGCTGTGTCTGAGATTACCATGTCCCTGGGCAGCCATGATGACACCCACCCACTGTGACTGTGCACCCCTTACCTGTTGCTGCTATCATGACCATCCCAAAAGCCACAGCTGTGGTCTGTAAGGACAGAAACATGGCTAAATACCCCCTTCCAGTGTCAAGGGTTGTGGTTTGTGAAATACGTGATGGCTGTGGCAGGTAAGGAGTGCTCTGGTGTTCCTTTGAGGGCTTGTAATGGTGTATTCCACAAGCCTAATGATTATAGAATCATAGAATCATAGCATTGGAAGAGACCACAAGGGTCATCCCGACCAACCCCCTGCCATGCAGGAACTCAAAATCAAAGCATCCCAGACAGATGGCCATCCAGCCTCTGTCTGTTTAAAGACCTCTAAAGAAGGAGACTCCACCACACTCTGACGGAGTGTGTTCCACTGCTGAACAGCTCTCACTGTCAGGAAGTTCCTCCTTATATTGAGGTGGAATCTCTTTTCCTGTAGCTTGCATCCATTGTTCTGGGTCCTGCTCTCTGGAGCAGCAGAAAACAAGCTAGTGCCCTCCTCAATATGACATCCCTTCAAATATTTAAAGAGGGCTATTGTATTATGCCTCAGTACTTGTGGGAGTTAACCTGCTTTATTTGATGTCCATCAATCTGCCATCAATGCTTGGTCTTCTTCCTGTTAAAGATCAAGAACTTCATTTAGGTGTAATTTAATATCAACAGTACATCTTTACAATAGGAAGCTAGAGCACTTAGAAGACACCTCAAGCCTATTCTTGACTGTGAGAAAAGCACTGCATCATCTGCATATAAGAACACAAGACAGAGATTTATTTGCCAGTTTAAGAGGATGTGAGTTTATGGATTTCAAAAACTGAGCCAAGGAAATAATGTAAAAATCGAATAAGGTGGAGACTAAAATACTACCCTCTCTTAGTCCAATATAAGTGGGTATTAATCCTGTTAAATGGCCAGAAAGACTGCCTCGGACTTTCAGAAAAGTATTTTTGTACAGCTTCCACATGAATGCAAACAATCTCCTGTTGATGTCATAAGCCTCAAAATTTTCCCATAGCTTTTCTCTAGAGATTGAATCAAAGGCCAGTTTGAAATCAATAAATGCAACATGCAGATCTTCATTGGTTGATACATATTTTTCAGAAAGATGTAGTATTTGTCATTGATCAACTGTGCTTCCCCCTACTCTGAAGGTGGCTTGCTCATCTTCAAGGATGTTTTCTTGTTCTAACCAATCTAGCAATTTCTCAGGCAGGTGAGAAGCATATAGTTTATTGCTTATACTCAGCAAACTAACTGGCCTATAGTTTGCTGGGTAAAATCTTTCACTTTTTTTTTTTATAAATTAAAATGATAATGGCTAAACCCCAGTCCTCAGGGATGTGTGCCATATAATCAATATATGTAAACTGACTTGCTAGTATGGGAGTTCACCAGTCTATATTTGCTTGTAATAGTTCAGAGGGTACATTGTCACACCCAGGACCTCTACCTGGTTTTAATTTAGAAATAGGATGTTGAATTTCTTTAGAAGAATCTGGGGGCTACTTTGGTAAATAGCTTGTAAATTGATAGATGATGATTGGTAAATTTCTCCTGATGCAAAGATGGTACTGAAGTACACTTCTCAGAAGTTTGAGGAGATAAAATAATCCACACTTACTGTTATTTTGGGCCAGGCATTCAAGATTACTTGCCAAAAGTTTGCAGAGCCTTTTGTTCTTGCTGCATTTATTAAGGTTTGCCATGTGGATCTTGTATCCTGGATTTTTAAAATTTCAATTAGTTCCTTATAATTCTTGTTTTATAATTCTTGTTATAATTCTTGTCCTGAAAAACACCAAAATCAAGGCCCAGCAAAATGCAAATGAAAACTACCCAGGATCAGGGGTTTTCCCAGCAGACAATGGATCACTAATTAAATAGACACAAATCCTCCTTGCATATCCTCCCACCCTGAGGCCTTGCCATTCAACAACAGAACAACACACAGATTAACATGTAAATCACTCCTTCCAACCTAGGGTCACACAGTGTGTGTGTGTGTGTGTGTGTGTGTATATATATATACACACACACACACACACACCACTCACATCCATGCCAGCATTCTCTGAAGATGCCAGCCACATATGCTGGCTAAATGTCAGCAATAAACTCTTCCAGAACATGGCCATATAGCCCGAAAAACCCATAGAAAACTATACTCATGGAATGTTCCTGGGCTGATGTGTGGGAGGATGCTCAGGTAAGCACAGATCCATCAGGGCCTTGGAGATACCCATACGGGTGAACAGCAAAGAAGCGTTAGTCTTGGTGGATACAGGATGTAGCCAGACTTTAGTAAGGGAATCCCCTGGTCATCCTACAAACAAGGTGATACTAGTGAGGTGCATCCATGGGGTTGTAACACCCTATGGAATGCTCTGGGCTCATGTGAAGACAGAAGGGCATTCAGAAGTAACATATTCCTGTTAAAGCTTACTTTAGTTGTAAGTTCTTTAGACATTCATCCTGCTTTCTTTTGAACACTTATCATAGCTGGGGAAAGTTACTTTTTTGGACAACAATTCCCCACAATGTCCCAGCCAGTATGGCCAGTTCCATGCTGACAGGAAGATTCTAGGAGTTGAAAAAAAAGTGGGGGGGGAGGAGGGGGAAAAAAGATAAAACATTTCCCAGTTGGAGCTTGCTGCTTTGTAGAAGACGTTGTTGCCAATAAAATTCATGCTAAAATAAAATTCGTGGACCAGTGCGGTTAACTACATGTAGTTGAGGGAGATGCCATCTTGTTCTGACATGGACAACAAAATTTCCTAGACTGCCCTTGTCCTTGTTCAATGTTGTTCTTTCAAAATCTGCCAATACAACAATAGCTCTGCTTAATTCTTTCTCCATCACTGAAGCTGAACAAGAACAGTGAGAGAGGGAAAGATGATATGGCCACTTCCAAAAAAATATGCCTTTTGACAATGCATAGGGTGACAAACACATGTTTTATAAACTATCTGGTACAGTTCAATGGATGCTTGAAATATTTGAAAAACACTGCAAACATCTGAAGCTTTTGTCCATGTAATGGAAAGGGAAATTGTCATTGTACTTTGTGTTGTATTTTCTAATAAAGCATCTGGGATACGCTTTCTCTCCAGGGCAGAATACAGTGCATATTTGCCTTTAAAATTTTATTTCTCTGGGTTGAGAAGAAATTTACCAAATTCTCCATAGTTTAGTGGAAACAGACATGATTTGTATGCAGAAAGTTCCATGTCTATCCCGTGGACTAGGAAAAAGCTCTGTCCCAAACCGTGTAGAAGGGATAACAAGCAGGGAAGTTTGTACAAATTACTGGGCCTTGGAAGTCTCAAAGGAGCCCCAGGGCCCCACTATGTTGCAAATATGTTTGTCTTTAGGGCAGAAAGATCTCAAATCCCCCCTTTTTTAATCTGGTGAGAGCAGGAAGAGTAGGCACCAGCCATGCTCAAAACAAACCAACCCCCAAGCATTTGGAAGATGGCAAAATGGCCTCAAAAACATACTGACTGCTGCAGAAGTCCTCCAATTTTAACTGTGTTTGGCACATGCTCTCCCAGCTTTGAGCCTTCCGCTTGCAAGACTGGCATTAAGTTTCCTTCCTTCCTTATATTTATACACACACACCATATCACAAGGTCTTATGTGTAGACATATAGGACTGCCTCTTGTGTAGTGACCAGTTTTGTGCTGGCCTGGCAACAGGGAATGCTGTCCCATACTGCTGTTTGAAAAATCTGGCAACCCCAGTTGGGAGATGAGATTTTTCTTTCCTACTGGGGCCAAAACCAGCTCCTGTCATGGTTTTGAAACAATACTAGTTACGTGGGCCAATAAGTTGACTTGAAGTCAGAGCTTGGAAAGCTTATTTTGGGGACTACCACCTCCAGAATCCCTAGTCAGCATGGCCAGTGTTGGAAATGTTAGGGAACTTAACAGAGGATTTGCTGGGATATGTTATTTTTCTGGACTAAAACTCCAAGAATCACCCAGCCAGCGTAACCATTAGCCATATTACTGCAGAATTCTGGTGACTGTAATCCAGAAAAATAACTTTTCCAAGTTCTGTCTGGTAGCAACAATGAACCACATTCTAGGCCAGGAGAGATGAGGTGGACCTGATTTATAAAGGACATAGAATTTCAAAGTGAGGTATGTCTTCTGGACTCCTCAATTCTGAATCCAGCAACATCCTGAATATATTACTGTGTCTATATCCCAGAGGAGGTGGGAGCCAATGTGGTGTAGTAGTTTGAGTGCTGGGCTCTGAGACAACAGGGTTCAAATACCTGCTTGGCCATGGAAACCCACTGGGTGACCTTGGGCAAATCACACCATTTCAGCCCCAGAGGAAAGCAATGGCAACCGCTCTCTGAACAAAGTTTGCCAAGAAAACCCCATGATAGGTTTGCCTGAGAGTCACCATAAGTTTGCCTTAGTGTCATCCTAACAACAGCAAATCCCAGAGGAGCATGCACAGTTTCTGTTCTCATAACAGAGAAACAGACTTGGACCTCTTGTGCCACAAAATGCAAATAGAGCAGCTTGAAGAATCTAGTGAAATTAAATCTCTCAGCAAACATAAAATCTCTTCTTGGCAAACTTTGCAAGCTAATGGCTTCACATAGACAAGGGATCTTGACTATGGTATAAAAAGTATAATTGGTCAAAAACCATTCATTGCAGAACCATGACAAGGTCAATAGAAAGATAGCAGGGAGATGTGTTTGACCACTGATGACTTAATTTAGTTTGTTATTCAGCACAATTTGCTGGTCCCACTCTTCTATAATTACACAACTCTTCCAAACCCTTAAAAAAAACCCTAGCATTGTTGAAGTTGTCGGCAGAGCTGCTGTAAACTCTTAGCTATAATTATCCTGTTATTCAAAGTTCTTGTTATTCCATTATCTAAGAGCCTGAATCACTGGAAATGCTTTCAGAGTGGCTCTACTCCACACTTAAATTGTATGCCATCCTCGGGCTGCTGCACACAGGGATGTTCAGCACTTGTTGACTGCTAATCAAGCGATGGATCAAGCAACAGGGAAGGCTGGAATACAGTGGGATAGCACATAGTTTGCAAACAACATTTCCATGTCCAATTCCTGGCAACTCCAGACAGGGCTTGGAAAGTCACTGACCTGAAATGCTGGTGAGCTGCTGCCAGTCTCTATACTTCAGGAGTGAACATGATCTGGGGATTAGGAGGCCAAGTTCCTACAGGGACTGTATTTCCCTCCTCCATTTTTTAAAAAAAGAAAACAAAATTGAAAATGGCTCAATATCTATACCAGTTTTCGCAATATGATTCTTTTTAAGCTATTAAACAGTGTATAATGCTTAGAAGGACAATAGATGTTCCCAGAGACTTCCAGTAGAAACAATTCTATGCCCTCTCTTCTTTTATAACAGTGGAGAGGTCAGGAGTCCAGAGGGCCCTGGAGAAGCACAAAATAACATAGCAAGCCACATGTGGTCCATTGACCACAGGATTCCCATCTCTTGCATAGATAATACTGAGCTTGGTGGGCTAATGTTCTGACTCAGTATAACTTCCTACTAATTCCTATTAATTCTTTTGCTTGCTTGAATGTCCTGGTTCTTCTAGTTCTACATGACAGCCATGTACAGGTAATATTGTAATAATGGCAAGATCATCACCTGTACAACAAATTGAAAAAAAATATTTAATTTGCCAGCAGTAGACTTTCTGGGGCATCACATGTTGCCAGCAGGCACTGAGATGGACTTGAGCAAAGTGGAGACTATTGTATCCTGGCAGCCTCCTCAATGGTTGAAGGATATCCAGAGATTCCTGGGTTTTCCCAACTATTGTCATAAGTTTATCACAGACTTTGCCCAAATCACAGCACCCCTAACAGAGTTACTGGTCCAGTACCCGAAGAAGCTATTCACCTCTGACCTGATCCTCCAGCACCCAGACCCCCAAACTCCTTTCATTGTGGCCATAAGATCAGTATTGGTACAACCACACCTACAGGAAAGACATTTGCTACCTTGTACTTACTACTCTTGCAAACTACCCCAGCCAAATAATAATGATCTGTGATAAGGAGCTGTTAGCCATCATAGCAGCTTTTGAAATGTGGAGGCATTTGTTTGAAGGAGCTAAACATCTGGTGGAAGTTCACACTGATCACCATAACCTGGAATATCTTGAGACAGCTCACCAACTTAATCAATATCAAATACAATGGTCACAGTGATTGCCCAATTTAATTTCAAAATCATCTAAATCCCTAGCTAGCTAAATACAATTGGCTAGCTGATGCCCTGTCCAGCAAACCAGAATATACTATGCTGAAGGACCAGGAACCAGCCATAACCATCTTCCAGCCAGAGAACTTTACTGCAGCCTGCAAAACTTCCCTGACACTTGAACAAATATCCCTGGATTTCATCACTAACCTTCCTCCTTCATGGGGCTCTACCACTATCCTAGAGGTAGAAGACCTTTTTCAAAGATGGCTCACTTTATACCATGTAAAGGAGGACCTTTCCCCAAGGACACTGCACATCTGTTTCTCTAGAACATTTCCCGATTACATGGCCTGACCAAGGACATTGTTTCAGGTCAAGATTTCCAATTGACATGTCAAGACCATGTGGCACCTTGGTCTGGAAAATGACATGGATGTGGCCACTGAAAGGAACTGGAGCAATGGTAACAGGGTTACTACAGTTCAAGTGACAGGTGTATGAGTCGGCATTTGGTAAGCTGTGCATCATGGGAAGCTTGATGCAACATACTCAGAGGATGAGACAAGCCATGTATGCATCATGGGAGGTCTGACACAACAGTCCTGATGCAACAGGCACTGGGATGAAACTGGCCAGGTTTCATTAGTGCTTGGCTGTCACATGTTCCTAAGAAGACCACCTATATATGGGAGAGAGTCAGAATATGTGTTGGTTAGTTGTGGTTGGCGGTTGGCGAAACACTGTTAGTCTGTATAGCTGTGAGTATTCAAGACAGAAGTCTGGTACTCTGTGTATCTTTGTTAATATTTGCAACAAAGATTAAAGCCCTCATTTAGTGAAGCCTTGCTGTGCAGCTATTCATTTCTCAAAGCTGAAAGCAGCAGCTACATGTAGGAGGTTTTTTCCTGTGCCATCTGGAGAAGACTCTTCACAGAAGACCAGCTTCTGGGTTTTCCTGCCTACGTGCATCTACTCTGCATGTGTGTATGCTAGATCCATGCTGTCTGCATACCCCAACAGCCCAATTCTGGTGGATCTTGTTCCATCTTTTAAACATCAAACTCCACCTCTCCTCAGCATGCCATCCTCAGCTGGATGGGCAAATGGGGCATACCAATGCAACTTTGGAACAATACCTTGGGTGCATGTATTACCAACAGGATAACTGGGCTGAATTACTTCCCTTGGCCAAATTCACTTATAATAATTCACAATATTCTTCTACCTCACAGTTCTTTGCAAATTATGGTTACCATTCCAGATTCTTCCCTATGGGCTCTATGCCTTTTTTTGTGTGTGTGTGCCGGCACTCAGACTAGTTCCTGCAGGAACTCCAAGCAGTTTATGCCCTCCTTCAAAAGCAGCTTGAGTGAGCTAAAGAGGTCTACAGACGATTTCTGAATGAAAATTAACAACCTGTCCACCTCCTGAAGATTGGGGACAATGTGTGGCTGTCCACCAAACATCTTCCCTTGCACCAACCAAGCCAGAAACTGGACTCTCAGTTCATTCATCCATTTTCCATTGTTGCCCAGATCAACCCCATCATCTTTTGGCTAACCCTATCCCTTCACATTTATCCTGTATTTCATTGCTCCCTCCTGGCTCTGGCTGCTTCTACCCAACCTTTGCATGAGCCCATGGCTCCCCCACCCTCTATAATGGTGGCTGGTGAGGGAGAGTACAAGGTGTCCAAGATCTTGGATGCTCATAATTGTTGCGACTGGAATTGGGCTGGATATGGACTGGAGGAGTATTCTTCAGAAGATGTCTCAGATGTCTATGTCCCAGTCTTGGTGTAGCAATTCCACCAGCACTATCCCAGGAAACCAGGATCTCTCTGCTCCATGGAGGGGAGCCATGGGGAGGTGGATGATGTCATACCACTACTTGATACTTTGTCTTCATTAGAAGACAAACCAGACTTACCTTTGGAAGAATTACAGGAGATGCCTGATAGCCAGTCAAATCTTCCTTCAGTTCAGCAGGTCAGGTTGGGTTCAGAGCAGGAAGAAGGACTGGAAGAGAGCCTCCCCCCAGTCCCAAGAAAAGATGAGGGCTAAAGTGTCTGGCTTAGACCATCCCCCACAGATGAAGTAAGAGGCTGTATCAAATCACTGGGAGGAGCACAACTGTGGAACGCTCAGCTTAACACTGCCTGGGATCCAGATGTTGGCTGAACATGCTGCCTATGTAACAAAGTTCCAACCACCAGGTGCTTTGCTGAGTACAACTTCAGTCTTCTCTCACAGCTTGGTTTGTGCAAGTCTGTTTATCCAATTTATGACTCCTGGATGGTTTAACAATTCAGCTACCATAACTCCCTGGAAACCTGGCTCTAATTTACAACTTTCCTGCCCCGGACTGTTTTGACACCAGATTTCTCTTGCTTCCAAGGCTTACTGACTTAGAAATGCTAAACCTTGCTTGAGATTGAGAACAGTACAGTCTGCTGGGGGAGGTCCTGCTTTATTTGTCCATCTTCAGAAGGGACTACAGGTTTTAAGACAGGTTCAAGGTCTCAGCCCTGAAGCCTCATCTCATCTTAGAGGCAGGCAGAATCCCCAGATCATCTCAGCTAAATTGCTTTCCACTTGCTAACATCTCATTGCCTTGGCTATATCTCTGCTGCCATCATTTACATAAACAGGGCTTTTAGTCCATCATTTCTGTCCTTTTGACTGCTCATCCATGATATTCCCCAATGGAAGGGAACATTTACGCAAAACCCATGACCAGTACTGAGTTGAATTAGAGAACTTCACCCATTTATCCTGCATACACGCACAACTTTTCAACCACAAGCAAAGCCTCCTACACAGAGAAAAAAAGAGAGCACAATTTCTTTACAGCAGTTATATTTAGTGCAAGTAATGAGACCAATTACAAGCCTTGTCTTGAAATCTTGATTTTATCCAATACTCATTAGCACTTGGGTGGTTTCCCTGCCCCTCCTATTTCTCTCATATGAAATAAGTTTCTCAAGAAATCAAATACCTGAAGCAAATGTGTCCAGAAATGTGGTGCAGCAAAGATTGTCTTTGTTGGCTGGCCAAATATCCTACCATACAGAGGACAGTCCAGTTTTAGAAGGACTCTATTGTTTCAAGGGTCATCTAGTCTGAGTCCAGTTTCAAGATGAGGGCTACAATGCAATGGGTAGACTCCAAAATGTAGACATGTTGAAGCAACTGCTTAATGTTAACACTTATGTAAATCCCATTAATAATAGGATTATTCTAGTTGGGATTAGCAATTGGATTCATGTCAAACAACCATAAGAAGGGAAAGCAGAAGTTTTGACAATGCACTCCTGCATAGGTTTATAGATTATATAGACTATACACATCTGATAGTCCTGATGAAAAATCTGTACTTAGGACAAGGGGCAATTGTTAGAACAGAACAAGGAGAAATAGAATGGTTCCAAATTGGCAAAAGGGTCAGGCAAGGCTGCATTCTATCCCCCTATTTGTTCAACTGGTACACACAAAACATCATATGAAGAATAAACTTAGATTTAGAAGAAGGAAGAAGAATAAAGATAGGAGGAAGGAACATCAACAATCTAAGATATGTAGATGACACCTTACTGCTAGAGGAAAATGTAACAGATTTGGAACAATTACTAAGGTTAAAAAAGAAAGTGCAAGGGCAGGCACAATGCTGAAGATAAAGACAACAAAAATAATGATCACAGAGAATCTACTTAAATTCAACCTAGACAATGAGGAAATAGCACTAGTAAATGAGTTCCCACACCTTGGATCAAACATTGATCAGAATAGTGACTGTAGTCAAGAAATCAGAAGACTAAAAATGGGAAGGGCAGCTTTGAAGGAACTAGAGTAAAAATATACAACTGAACACTAAAGTCGGAATTGTCCAAGCCATTGTATTCTTCATCACCATTTATGGATGCAAGAGCTGGACAGTGAAGAAAGCAGATGAGAAGAAAATCAACTCATCTGAGATGTGGTGCCGGACAAGAGTGCTGAGGATACCATGAACAGTCAAAAAGGCAAACAAACAGGTCCTTGAGCAGATAAAGCCAAAAAAAAACCTCCTGGAAGCCAATATGATCAAATTGAAGCTGTTGTACTTTGGCTACATAATGAGAAGGCAGCACTCATTAGAAGAAAAAAAAAACACTAGGAAAGGAAGAGAGTAGAAGAAAGAGAGAAAGCCCACACTCCAGATGACTAGACTCAATCAGGGAGGTCATAGACCTGAATTGACAGGACTTAAGCAAAGCAGTGGAGGACAGGGGGTCTTGGAGATGTCTCATCCCCAGGGTTGCCATGAGTTGGGGACAACTCAGGGGCAGTTAACAACAACAACATAGCAGACTGAGTAGCCAGCACTGACATTACTTAGTTATATCCTCCCTACTACAATGAGATTAATCTGTTTAAATCAGAGCAATTGTTTCTAAATCTGTATATACACATATAAATAAGCATATTAAATTTTATGCAGATTTGTGTTTCCTTTTGTCTCCTTTTTTTTTGGGGGGGGGGGAAACGACAATGTATAAGTGACCACTCTATTTGATTTGTCTGAAGATAGCTCCTCACCATCTTTATCTGCACCAGCATTTGCTGCCAACATTCAGTAAGAGGCCACACTCGGCAACTAAGTTTTTATGTAGAACAATGTCTGATGGCAATTTGGAATTTGTACTTAGAAGAACACCCAGGAAACCTCAAGGATGGATCTAATAATATTAGCAAGACCCCTCAGGTAGGCCTTGCATAAAGCTTATAGAGAAACTCTCTGTTCTAGCAGAACAGCTGAGCTGGACTAGGCAGCCATTTTAATTTTCCTACAACTTGTAAGTAGTGAACTAGGAGGATCTCCAAGCATCCATTTTAACTTTCTTACAATGACTTAGATTAATGCTAGTTGATGTGGCGCATTTGAAGGAACTGAAATGGAAGTTAAACCCAGATGGTTGAGAACATTTAAAAAAAAAGGGAAAAAAAAGAAAAGAGATTCTATTGATGTTGTTAATTTGTGGATCAGTTCATGGGTCCTGAGGGCCTAGTTCTGCCTAAGGATGCAAGGTGTACCTGGTTGGCCCTACCATTAGACACAATGAGGCTGTTGCCTCAGGCTTTCTGGCTAGTGACAGCAGGTTCTTGGAAGAGGGAGCTATAAACCATGTAATTTTTCCTACTCCAACTAAATGAGTCTGCTTCTTTCAGGTATGGTGGACTATGTTGTCCCATCATCACTCTCAAAATTCCACTCAACTTGTGCACATGGAGTAGGAGTGAGTACCATTTTGTTCTTTGCTCAGGCAGAAAAATATTTTCTTCGTCAAGCATTAAATATCTGCAAATGTTGACAAATACTGAGTAACATTTTCAATTGCTTTTATTATTTATTTGAAGATAAATAATTTTTTAGTTTTTTTGTGGGTTTTTTTTCGGGCTGTGTGGCCATGTTCTGAAAGAGTTTCTTTCTGACGTTTCGCCAGCATCTGTGGCTAGCATCTTCAGAGCCAGCATCTGTGGCTAGCATCTTCCTTTTTCTCTGAAGATGCTAGCCACAGATGCTGGCGAAACGTCAGAAAGAAACTCTTTCAGAACATGGCCACACAGCCCGAAAAAAAAACCCACAAAAAAACTATGGATGCCGGCCATGAAAGCCTACGACTTCAAATAATTTTTTGTTTTAATCTGTGCTGTGAACTGACTTGAATCCATATTGAAAGAAAGTCAGGATATGAATTAATCTCTTTTAAAAACATTCCAAGATATGAAAAGTGGAGACCTCCATTTTGTTCACTGTTAGTAAAGGTTGCTCTGGGGGGTGGAAATGAAAGGATCAGCTTCGGTGGTACAAAGTGATGGCACTGAAGAGCACTTTTATCCAAGCTAGGCATAAATTTCAGCAGAGTTTGGCTCAGTTTTACCTCACAAGCTTGAGACACTTCCCCATTACAAGCTCCCCAGTTTTAAATTTTGGCACCTATCTATTACATAAGGTCCTAAAATCAATCCACATTACATAAACATGAAAAGCTGTTATACTTAGTCCCTGTTGCTCAATATTTTCTACACTCACTGACTGGCAGCAGGTCTCTGGTTTTCAGACAGAAATCTTTCCATGCTCCAAACTGAAACTGGAACTTTTTTCTACTAAACTTTAGGAATTTAGTTGGCAGGAGATAGGAAAGACCTCGGTCTGAACCTGGAAAGATGTTAGAGCAGACAGTACTGAGCTAGATGGACTGATGTCCTGCATATAAAATAAGTTGCTTAATATATCAGAAAAGTAATTTCTTTTTAATTCTCCGCTGAACTGCTAAGACTAAAGGAAAGGTGGTTACCATGGTACAATATTCTATTAAACTGTAAAATTACAATATTTAAGATTGCCTCTGAGAACAAGTACATTTGGTTCTTGCACTTTTGTCAATGCCTTGTTGAATTTAATGAAGTTACATAACCTGCAGATTATGGAATCAGCAGCAAATGTATTTGGATCACCATTTGCCACTGAGAAGAGGACTTACCATTTCAACGGTTCACAGCTAGAACAGTCTGAATAAATTGCTGGGATTATTGAGAAGAGCTGGGAAATCACCACATTAAAGATATAGGATTTTAGAGAAGAGATCTTGAAACTGGTTATGCCACCACTGTTGCAATATGGAACACAGTATTATTGGCTAGAATTGAGCATAGGGGGAGCCCAAAGAGACAAACTGAAACTCTTTCTCCTCCCCTCAAAAGCTCTCCACAACCTATGCCATGTCTAAGATAGGACTGCCAAGTGCCAGGCATTTACCTAAGGGATGTCATCATATAGATTGCTGAAGGAGTACCATCTGACTTATTGATGTGGTCAGCTTACTAAGAAAAGCTTCATATGACCCAGAAGGAAGAACTGTGGAGATATGATTTGGCTTTGAGCAGCACAGGACAGAATGGACAAAGCAGAGGTTCTTGGTGACATCTGTTTTGAGGTCACAAAGAGATGGAGCCATGTGAAGAGGAAGAGATGGTTGCCTCAGGCAGCAGGTGCTTGGGCATGAAGAGCAGTAGCTGCAGGTTTGGGACAATAAAGTTGGGTGTCCCATGTGGCCTGTCCTATATTTCCTAAGCGCCTATGTTGCCCTCAGTTGAGGTGAGGGCCTCTGTCTAGTTGACCGTATTGAAAAGTTTCAGCTACTATTCTAGTGGACTTCTGCATATGGAATGGAGGAAGGTGCCATATCATCATCCACTTGAGGCAGCTAAATGATTTGGGCCAACCATGACGAATGGATCTTCTGCAACACAGCTTGTAATGTACTCCATCGAATAGTATATCCCTGAGCCAGAGTGAGGCTGTCCAGATTTAGCAATGATGTTGTGCATAGAATCACAGAGTTGGTAGGGTCCCCTATGGGCCATCAGGTCCAACCCTCTGCATGAGGATCTCTGCAGGATCTCCGGATAGAAGATCCCCAGCAGGAAGCTGTCCAGCCTCTTTTTGAAGATATCCAGAGGAGACCTCACCACCTCTCTAGGCAATTGTTTCCACTGCTCTCACTCTCCAGAAGTTACTTCTAATGTTCAACTGAAATCTACCCTCCTGTAGCTTAAAACCATTAGACCTAGTTCTACCCTCTGAGGCAGCAGACAACAAGTCTGCACTCTACTCTTTGTGGAGGTATTTAAAGACTGCGATCATGTCACCCAGGGTGGCCTACTATTTCCCCAGCCATTAGTACTCACAATGGAGTACAGTGGAGTCACAATGGAAACTGCACAAAACAATCAAGTCACCACAGTGCTGTTCTTGTTAATGTATTTTCCTTCCCTGAGCAGGCGAAGGGGTGGGAAAAATGGTTATAAGGATCTGCTGGTCAATCACTGAACATTTCTTATTCCCAACTGTTATTTTTAAAAATAAAATACCCTAAAAGTACTTTATCAACCATACATTACACTGAAGAAAGCTTTCAGTAACCAGGAGTGAATATTTGTACCAGTTTGCACATGGTTTGTTGTTGTTGTGTGCCTTTAAGTCATTTTTTTCCTGATTTATGGTGATCCTAAAATGAACCTTTTCTTTGCAAGTTTCTTCAGAGGGGTTTTGCTATTGCTATCCTCAGAGGCTGACAAAGTGTGACTTACCCAAGATCACCCAGTGGGTTTCCATGGCTAAGTGAGGATTTGAACCCTGCTCTCCTGAGTCATAGTCCAACATTCAAACTACTACATCACACTAGCTCTCTTGCACATGGTATTCCGTGCTCCAGACAAATTTCAGGACTCAGAATTCTTAGAGGTTTGTTGTATCAATATTTGGTTGGTGATCCTTAGGGTTCTAGTAAAACACAAAGTTGATTCCAAAGTTGATCCCTGTACAACCTTGGAAAAGAGAGCCTATATGAAGGATGAGTAACTATGATGGAAAAAATACAGAAAAGCCCCTCCAGATACACACCCTAAAAAAACCAAAAACTTCTCCCTTGCTCTAGCTGGAATTACTACTCCTGGAAATTTCAAGGCTAGGCAATTCTCCTGGTGTGTGTGTGTGTTACTTTTTCTGCGATAGTAGCAGGGACAGGGGGAAAGGAAGTTTGTGGATCCAATGTCAGTAAGGCAAATTAACCCATTGACAGTTTAGTAAGACTGTGAAAAGAGCTATCCAAAGTGCTGAACTCTATCCCCCATATAGGTTAGGTACCATGGATAGCCTATTTATCTGTTCGTTTCACACTATTAGTTTCACATTAAAACCTGGAGTGGATTCACTATCCCACTGTCATTAGTGTCACTAGCCTCCACTGGTGGGGCATCTGGGAGGATGCAGAGGTCAAGGGGCTGCAAAAACCTATAAGCAGCACATGTAGCAAATGCTCTCCATTTGCTCATCCTTTGACCTGCATGCTGAATGAACCTGCATGCTGACCTACAATGACCCCTTGAACTCTATTATTGTAATGAAGTTGTGGCCTATTACTTAATCAATGTCTACAATTATTACTTTAACTATCAGCAGCTCTCTGCTTTCTTAAGCAGAGATATTTACCAATTCTGAAACTTGCTATCCTTTAGCTGGCTTGTTCTAGGGATCAAACCTGGAAATTCACAGCTGTAAGGTGTGGAGGCTATCTCACCAGGTTATAAATCCTCTCATACTTAGTGTGTCCTCTCTTGTATCACTTGCTTCTTTGCTTTCTATAGCACTGGGACGAAGTGGCATCTTGTGTAATATGTTCTTATTTTTTCAGTGCTGAAAAATATGGCATGTTTAGATGATCCAGTATCGGTTAAATTCTGGCCCCTTCCAAGCTTTGCATGAAGACCAAAGTAGGATTTCTTGTGCCATCATAATGTCCTCTAGATTCCACAGCTGGTCATAGGCTTGCCTGATTTTAGGAGTAATTTAGACCAACATAATTATCTTTAACTTCCATGGCAATGATGGTTGACTGGAATATAGTAATTTGCATAATTTAATCCCCTTTTGGTGTTGACTACAGATTGTTCCAGGCCTCGCTTATCAGGATAATCCTTCAGCCAGCTCATTAAAGAAGTTAAGCAGAGATAACCCTCAAACCTTAGGCTTTTTTTTTTTTTATTCCAAATGCACTTTCTGAGAAATCTACAGAAACATAATTGGAATGTATGAAGCATCTATAGTGTGTGTGTATATACATTCATGTCACATACGTTTGTGACAGGTGATAAGTGGTATCTGATTTTGGCAAGATGTCAGGGATGGATTGGGCTCACCAGTCTGAGGTGAGGCAGGAGCTTGTTTTAGCCCACTAGGCTGTTGTTAATGGTTTGGATAATGATCTGAATGAAGCAAACATTTGACTGGTAGCACCTTCCATCTTTAAAAATTGTTTCACATCATCTTCCACACAAAAGGAACCAAACTGTTCGATTTGGGGTGGGTGGGTGGGGGCAGTGGCAATGTTTATGAAGCCTACACTCGCATAAGAGAGAGCAAGAGACATTCAGGCTGCCAGCATATGCCTAAATATCAAGTCTGGTCAAAATCAGTTCATTAACATGCATACTGGAGCAAAACATAAATAAATCTGATGTGTTTGTTAGGGAAGCACCCCAAACAGTTGACTTTAAATGGTCTTTAGTTTTATCACCATTTCATAACACTGTGACTGTGATGAAGCACATTGCATATACATTTTTATAACATAACAGAGAAACAACTTAAATTATAGCATACATAGCACAGTGTTTTGCACTCAGAAGATTCCAGTTTGAGGCCACCCCCCTTCACATCTATTAGTAGGACTGGGAAATACTCAAGTCTAAAACCTTGGATAGGCATTGCAACTCCCATCCATCCTACCCAACACAGAGAATATTGAGGAATGATGGGAGTTTCAGTTCAGTCAGTGACAGTTCATGACTCCCAAGACATAGGGCAGTGAATCAACTCTGGATTATAGTCTGATCTTTAAAAGTCCCATTCAAGGAGGTGGACCTATTAGCTGGAGTGGGAGAAAAGGTGGAGTGGATTCAATGTTCTACTGACATGAAAGCTGCCAGTGAATTCAACAGTATCTCAAAGTACACAAAATGTTCACCATTGCTGTGAATAATTCTGAGCTACATGGACGAATGGTCGGATGCAATAAAAGGCAGCTTCCTCTGTCCTGCGCTGACTACACTTTGAAATGTGCAAACATGATGTCACATTTAGATTCAAAGTACAAGATCTATTAAAATGCATTGTGTCATTTACAAACTATCTTTAAAAATCCTGGAAAACTAAGCTCCGCATGACAATTCTGTGCCATCATCAAACTGCCCCTCCTCACTGTTGATCCTGTTGCAAGATGGTGGTGGTGGTTTGGGTTTTTTTAAACAACATAGCATGAAATTGTTACCAAAAAGCAAACGTTAGTGATGATTATAGTAGAGTAATTGTGTTGTGCTTTGACTCTGTTTGCAAAATATAATCTCCTTATGCAAAATACATGTTATTAATAAAAGATGAGCATTTTTAATTCCACTGTCCTTGCCCTTCTAAATCCTACTTATCTTTTGCTGTAGCTTTAGCTTTAAAAAAAAAAATTCCAGGCCACCCATTATCATGACAGTTGCATTCATAAACCTGCTTGTCAAACCTTTACATCAAATCTCTCCCACCCATCCCCATCCACCCATATGGGTTTCTGTCCCCTTTTTGAATTGCAGAAAAGTTTGGTCGGTTCTATTAATTAAACATATGTGTATATGTTGCCTTCTCATTGTGGTTTTCTGTTGTTTGATGTGAGAGAAAATCTTGGTTGTTTGGAAACCAAGCACGCTTCTTGGGTAACCTCAAGAAAAGAAGAAATAGAATCGGAGTCATATCTTTGACATTTGATGCAAAATAACTTCAGCTTTCAAGGGGCGTGATTTGAAAATTCACTGAAGTCAACCAAAGGTCTCTCTGCTCACTGAGATTTAAGCTGCAATTTCCCGGCAGGGGAAAGAGAGAAATGGAGACAGGAGAAAGCACCGTTATGAAACAATAAAATCAAAACAAACAAGTCACCGTTCAGAAAAAGCAGGTGACAAAAAGAGACAAAATCCTCAATCAGCGCAGTCAAGTGGCAAAGGTTTCACTTCACTCTATCAGTTCAGACTCTGGATGTATTAGACTGAGACACATGTTTGAATCCCTGCTCCTTAATGCATATTTTTTAAAAAATCATCTATTTGTTAAGAAGCCTGCTGTTGCTTCATTCTCACTGGAGTGGTGCTGTGAAGTGGCAGTGGGTGCCTTCCATGTCACTGAGACACATGAACCCCCTCTACATTTTCATCTACACCTTATTTGATTTTCATATTATTATTTATATTATTTTTTAATTATTTATTTGAAATTGAACATAAAAACATTGTGTATTTTCATCCAGACCTTAAAGGAACCCTTCAAGTACTAAACACTAACCCCATGATAGACTCAGTACCTGGGATAGTTCTGTTAAAGTTCAGACTAAAATGTGGAGTGGACTCACCACCCCACTGACAGCAGTGCACACAGCCTCTGGTGCTGTGTGAAAATGGATAGAAGAGGGGTGGAACAACTTGCAGCATTTTGCAACATAGGATGTGTTGATGCATGTTTACTTTGGAAAAAGATCCACTCTATTCAGTGGTTTTTGTTCTTAGTAATGTGTGTATGGGACTATACCATGATAGTGCCATCTTAAGCATGTTTATTTGAATGGCCCCGTGATTTCAAAGTCTTACTACCTAAGAAAATGAACTTAAGACTGTAGCCTGACTCAGTCATCATCTTTTGGATTGTTATCTGTTTTTGTTTTTCATCTTGTTGGAACTACAAGGGCAACATTGGAACTTTATATCACCTATGATGGACATGTATAGTTATTTGCTTTCTGGTTTATTTTGTCCAGTTTCCCCTCCTCCTGAACTGCAGTTCAACTATGAGAATCACTCAACTAATTGAATTTGCTGCCAAAACATGTGATGATGGTCAGCCATATTGGATTTCATTGTATCTATCTTCATGTCAAGAGCATTGTTGTTATTGTTAGTGTTTTCCTAATGTGTTTCATGTGCTTCTGCTTAGGGCCTTTACAGACTGCCAGAAATAGTGCAAATTGAATCCACTTTAACTGCCCTGGCTCAGTGCTAGGGAATCATGGGAATTGTATTTTTTTCTGGGACATTGAGCCTTTTCTGCTAGAGAGCTCTGGTGCTACAATAAACTACAGTTCCCATGATTCCTTAACACTGAGGCAGGACAGTTAAAGTGGACTCAATTTGCACTATTTCTGGCAGTCTGTAAAGGCCCTTAAGTCCCCACAGGAACTGAATTGTGTTTCCAACTACTGAGCATCAAGTCAGCTCCAACTTGCATAAGCTTATCCTTTCCTCGGAATACCCCCTCCTCCTCCTTCATAACACAAAATAGTGATGCATTTTATTAAAAGACTGGACTGGAATGCTGTCATATGAAAGAGAGTTCACTCAACTTGTCTCTAGCACATATGAGCATGAGAATGGAGGACAATTGGGAATGTATCAGAGAGCCAAGTTAAATGGAATTCCTTGACACAAGATGTAGCAGTGGTGGACGTGGATGTCTTTAAAAAGGGATTATGTAAATTCCTGGAGGTTAGTGTCATGTTCTACCTGGAGAACACCTCCTCTGATGAGAAGGAAAAGGAAAAGAGCCCATATAACAGGCTCCAGTCATAGCCAGAGGCAGCTGACATCCCTGGCCTGGATGCAAAGCCTGGACTAACCCAAGTAGATCCTGAAGAGCAGGAGTCAGAGCCACTACACCCTTCTGAACTCCAGAGACTAAAAAGGGCCAGCAACAAAAGAGGAGGACATACCTTGGCATGCTTTAAAAAGAAAACACTGAGATAATCACCTGTGAGGATTTACAGCTGGCTATGAATTAGCACACACACACAAAAGGCAGTCTCTTTGCTGGAAGACAACAGCTCCAATAGCTCTACTTGGTGTTGTGTTACATTCCTTGCCCACTTGTTTCCTGACCTTCAGCTTGTTCTTTGGACTATTCCCAGCAGTGACTCCCTGGTTGGCTTTGAATCTTTCTCAGAACATTTTTGTGTGTGTGTGCCTGACCCTGGATTTCATTGACCACACTTCTGCTCTTATGGGCCCTCTATGTTTGACCCAGTTCTGGTTTGGTTTCTTCATTTCTTTCTTCTCTTGAACCACAGAGCACTCACAACCCTTAAATAGGACAGTTGGGGACATTAATGGTTACTGTGGCTGTACATCACTTCCAGGGTTAAAGGAGGTGGGAGGAAGAGAATGAAGATGACAGAGCTCAGCTGGAAAAATTGTGCCAGCCCTGCTCTTGGTGTTACTTGGGATATTGTTTGATGCCCTAGCAACCTGACCTTCATATGCTCCACTGACTTCACTTGTGGCTACTCCCTGCTCTAACAAATGACCCAGTATGAATCTGATATATTAATCAACCTCAGCTTGTGTCTGGACCATCTCAATTTTCACTGTCTTGAGTTACCTTGCGACTATCTCCTCTGTGCACTGACCCCAACCTAGCTTCCTAGCTTTGCTCTGTGGACACCCCCAAAGGACTTCCTCCTTCCTACTGGGCGCTTACAGACAGAGACCAAGACAGTGCCTCTATATATCAGTTGCTGGGTGATGTAAGACAGAGGTTATTGTACTCATGCCTTGCTAGTGAGCTTCCAGGCTGGCACTGTGTGAATGGAATGCTGGATTGGGCAGGCTACTGATCAAATCCAGCTGGGCTCTTCTTATATTCCTATGTTCATGTCCCTCCCATGACAGTGCTAAAGTATGCAGGAGTATAAGTATAAAACACCTTGATGAGGGAGAAGTCCAGTCTTCTTCTTGCATATATATATATATATATATATAGAGAGAGAGAGAGAGAGAGACAGAGAGGATTGAGTGTTGGGCTAGGACTCCAGGGAACCAGTGGCATCACTAGGGGGTGCAGAGGGTGCGGACAGCACCAGGTGACACACTAACTGGGGGTGACACCACTTCTCATCAAACACCTACTTTTGGGCAGAAATGGGCTGTGGCATTCATCTGTTGCTCTTTAAAATGCTTTAAGAGATGGTGGGAGTGGGGTGAAGCTCAGTGGAAGGAGAAAGGAGCGGCCCCATAATTTTTTTAAATTAAAATTTCAAATTTCAAAATTAAAAAAATACATTTTAAAAATGTTTATTCTTTTCACATTTTCTTTAAAAACATCACATTTTAACCAAATCTTCACTATGGGCCTTTGCAGACTGCCAGAAATAGTGCACATTAAATTGAGGCACTGTCCTGGCTCAATGCTAGGGAATCATGGGAACTGTAATTTATTGTGGCACCAGAGCTCTCTGACAGAGAAGGCTCAATGTCCCAGAAAAACATACAATTCCCATGACTCCCTAGCACTGAGCCAGGGCAGTGCCTCAATTTAATGTGCACTATTTCTGGCAGTCTGCAAAGGTCCTATGTATATGTAAATACATTTAGTTTGTGCATATGATATTGTAAACTGAAAGTGTAATTTTGATTTTGCTTATCGTTTTATGTCACAACATTCAGTGGTATATCGGAATTATGATTTATGAATAACATTAATACAAACAAGCATTACTAAGGATTCTGTATGGTATAAAATGGGGGAAGATCTGGGGAGGGTGACACCATGAATTACCGCACTGGATGACACCAACCCTAGTGATGCCACTGCAGGGAACCAGAGTTTGAATACCTGTTCAACCATGGAAACTCCCTGTGAGACTTTGGGCAAGTCACACACTCTCAGTCTCAGAAGAGGCCAATGTCAAACTCTCTCTGAACAAAGTCTGCCAAGAAAACATTTATAGGTTCAGTTTAGGGCCTCCATAACTTGGAAGTGACTTGAAGGTACACAACAACAAGGATTGCCTCAAGTGGCTATTGAATGCATGGCTGACAGGTGTTGTGTTTTGGGACTGATGCTTACAACCTTGCTTCCCCTGCCTTGGCATGTGAGGAGTCTTCATTTCAATACCCCGAGAAAGAGAGCGAGAATTTGAACATGGAAGATTGAAGGCAACACCAATCTCCTATGCCTTCTTCTCTCCAACTTTGGAATTTGCCACTGTTCATATGCAAATATAATTGTTTCTCTGTACTTTGTAATGCACATTTTATCTCTAAACAGTTAAAACACCAGATTCTCTTACAGACTTTCAAACCACAACTGCATCCCTGCTAACTTCCTCTCTCAGCACAGCATGCATCTTCTGCGGTCCAATAATAATGAGGAAAGTAATTAATTACCAGTGGAGCTAACAGACAACACGAGTGTTTTAGCAATCAGAACAAATTACTATGGGGGCAAATACCAAGTGTAATGAATTCTGACAGGCCATGTTGAATTTACATGTCTCGTACAAAAAAAAAAAAAATAAAATAAAAAATCTCTTTTAAGTGCTCGTCTTAAAAAAAAAATCAACCAACACCAAACCATTTAATCTTGTATTCTGGGTGGGAAGAAACTGTGATCTTTCTGTTTCTCCATTACACTGTGGTTTCCAGCCTACTTGCTTTAGCTTGATGGAATGTAGCCCTTGGGCTTTCTGCATCTCTACTTGAGGATGGTATCTTTGTCCATCAAGTTAGATGAGCATGTGGAGCATACTTTAATTTTGGAAAGCAAAATAATAGTGTGGGAGAGTCTCCTAAACTAGAGTGGAGGAGTTTGTGGACTTCCCAATGTTGTTAGATTGTAGATCCTAGCAGCCATAGCCAGCATAGCCAATGGTGAAGGACGATGAGAGCTTTAGCCAAACAACATCTAGAGGGCTGCACATTCTCCTGCTCCTGGCCTATCAGCTATAAGGAATACACAATCAAAGCATCCTGACAGATGGCCATCAGCCTCTGTTTAAAAATCTCCAAAGAAGGAGAGTCCACTACTTTCCGAGGAAGGAGTGTGTTCCACTGTTGAACAGCTCTTCCTGTCACTGAGTTCTTCCTAATGTTGAGGTGGAATCTCTTTTCCTGTAGTTTGCATCCATTGTTCTGGGTCCTAGACTCTGGAGCAGCAGAAAAACAAGCTTGTTCCAGCCTCAGTATGACATTCCCTTCAAATATTTAACCAGGGCTATCATATCACCTCTTAACCTTCTCTTCTCTGAACAGAAATTCTCACCCATCACTAATGAGGAAAATGATCAATCTTTCACTTTCTTTGATGGAACCCTCACAGTCTGAATGGTAGCAATGCATTGCATCTCGGTAAGACAAAAGATATGCAAAAATTCATTCTTTGTGTGGTCCAAGAAAAGAGGGTCAGTTTTGATGAAACAGAGACTTGGGGCCTTTGTAGACATAGTGCAAATTGAGTCCACTTTTAGGGTTAGGGTTAGTGCTAGGGAATCATGGGAATTGTTTTTTTCTGAGACATTGAGCCTTCTCTGTCAGAGAGCTCTGGTGCCACAATAAAATACAGTTCCCATGATTCCCTAACCTTAACCCTAACCCTTAAAGTGGACTTGCTTAACCAGCCTCTTTAAAAAAAAAACATGCATGATGAAGAGAGAGGGTGACATTTAGCCTTCCTGCCCCAACTTACCTGGATAGGAACAAGGAAGCAGAGCCCCCAGGAGATGCAGCACATGCCCCAAGGAACCCTGAGGAGCAGCCAAAAGCTGACAACTGTGCTCCAAGATACTTGGAAAGGGAGAGGGAAGGACCACAGATGAAGGAGAAAAGGGCCATCTTCCTCCTCTCTCAGCTTTCTTTGGAAAAATGGTGAGATAAATATTTCTCATTACCTGAACTATTCACTACCTAGATTAGGATATAGCCTTTATGTATATATGGATTAAAGCTATTAGTAAACTTTTGTTTTAAACTACAAGTTACGTGTTTGTTGTTTTTGAGTCAGTCTTAGGACCTTATCACACGGGGTCTAAAGCAGACCTAATCCAAAGGGTATCCGTAGCTAATACATATTATTTCCCCGTGTTTATACACGACGTTGCACCGAAACTCGGCAGAACCCGGAGCTAATCCGTAACGAATTGAGATCTTTTGACATTCGGTTTTTCGGGGAAGTACAACCGAGCTTTCGGAATCATTGCGCAATGGCCGCGCAGGCGAAATACATATGATCGCGCAATACGTATTGTGAAGTATTTCCCCGCCCTGACCCATGGTTCCCCGCGCTACTTCCCATGGATCTGTGAGGAAGCATCTTATGACGTGTCCTTCCTGTTTGGATTGGGCAACAAATGGGACGGGTAAACATGGTCCTCTCTTTGTAATTTATGGGATTTTCTAACTTGTGTGTGCACGGAGAATACGTTTCCAGGATGCGTGTCCCGGGAAACGCGATAAATGCGCTATGGCGGTAATTGCGTGTGGTAGGCATTTACATATTGCGGGAGCTCTTTCAGTTCATTTCGGTATAGAACTGAATTTATTCTAATTTCGGTTACTTTTCGCTTCGTGGCCAGCGTGTGATAAGGTCCCTAGTTCATAAGGAAGCATAGTTAGACAACAGCACATTTCTGCTACTCCGTTGATTTAAAGCTAGACCCTAACAGGCTTGGCTTTGACATTTTTTAATATTTAAATATTTTTGTTTCCTTAGCAAAGGCTAAAGCCTTAGGAAACTTAAATTCCCCTTCATTTCCAGAGCAGGGTTCCACACCAGCTTTTTTACGTCTCTAGATCCATTGGCCTCACCTTATTCCATGCTTTCTCACAGGGGAGACCTGCAGATGATGAGCATGAGATTTAAGACTGAATTTCAGAGAAGACATAACAGAATCACATTCCAGATGTGGGAAGGATAGCAAAAAGCTGACACCAAGAATTCCATCATATTTCTGCTTAATGCTCTTTCTTCCAGCAAATAAGGCTTATGAGAGAATTTTCTGCCTTTGTTGGAAAAGACCCATACAAAACCACAAAAATTTGTGTCATTGAGAAGAGGGTGTGACTATTTGGAGAGCTGAATACATTATAGATATATAGAAGAATTCATGGGACCCCAACAGAGCCAGATTTGGCCCCAGAGACTGGTTTCCTACTCCTGTTTCAGGAAGTCCTCATGGAGAATCAATACATATCTACATGATATAATGCAAATGCACAGCTTTCTAGCCATTCCATTGAACATCTTCTGCACTGTACTTGTAAGACTCCTTTCTGGTTGGCAGTCAGCAAAAGTCCCAATACTCTTCACTAATCTATAAGAATGGTGCTGGGAATACTAAGAAGCTTCATCTCTAAGATTTTTCTCATTCATAATGAATGAAAATCTCTTTAGGGATTTCCTACAAGCCTAGATTTTTAAAGCAGAGTTTGTTAGTTACTCACTCAGTGGTGACCACACATACTCACTGAATGCAAGTTCCCAGCCCTGCTACAAAACTACAGCTAAAGACTCATCACTTCTCTACGGTCTTTTTTTGGTGAGGAAACTAATTAGCTAGTGAAACATATGGATTGTTGGTTAATGATGGCAGCCAAACTTTTCTGGATTTAGTGATCAAGTTGGACAAGAGGCACCCAGTAATCCAACAGCTTTTGCTGGCCACCATCAGTCAAGTTGAAAGTTTTAATTACAGATGTGTTGCCATTGAAGGTTGCCCTTGGTAGTATTGTCAGAATGGTGAAGCCAAGCTATTAAGCTTGAAGCTTGAGAACACAGGGACTTAGTACTATTGAGAAGTTCTTATTTATTTATCATTGCAACCAGGCTAGACCATACTATTTCTAAGCTGTGCCAAGTTTAAGAGGCTCCATAGTAATGCTCCCCTGCAACATATGTGTCATGCTTTAAAAAATAGAATGTGTATTTATTCAGAGGCCCCACATAATCCTAGACCAGGGGTAGGCAACCTTTCCCCTTTAAGGGCCGAGGGACTTCAACTCCCAGAATCCCAGGAGCTATTGGCCAACATGGGACTATTGGCCAACATGGCTGAGGCTTCTGGGAGTTGAAGTCCCTCGGCCCTTAAAGGGGAAAGGTTGCCTACCCCTGTCCTAGACCTTAACACTGGAGATGGGCAAGCTCCAGATGTTTGTGGGATGTTTTTCAAACCTGACAATCCTCATCCACACCAGCCCTACCATATACAACTGGAAGTGACTGAAAAGGTCACTTCAATTTTGGAAAAAAAACAAACAAACAACCTTTTACAGTTATGGGAGGAGTGCATATCTGCCAACATTTCACAGATAAAGTCTGAGATGCATGTGGCCAAGCAATATCAGAGTGTAGTCAAGATGGCAAAAGTTATTCATGTGGAAGAACAGACAAGCTGCAAGAGGCTTCAGCATTTTGCTTTTTCCTGAGTCTATTGGGAAGGGTGTCTGCCACTTCTCTCCTTCACCCCTGAAAACAACTTTTGCATTTTGACTTCCGGTTGGCTATGGCTCCCCGCTAGGACGTGTGTTGGGTGATCTCCTATACACGTCCTTCTCTGTGGAGGATTTGGACCCTCGTAAGAGCAGATCGGGTCCAATTTTTTTTACACCCCTGGAGGGGGAGTTCGGAGGGGGCTCGAAGCAGGTTCTCATCGGTTCGGAGTCGGAGCTTCGGCAAGATTTTCTCTTTGTCGTAACTGCCAGGCTAGAACCAAGAGGACTCGAGAGCAATCCACAGCTCCGCAGTAAGTTTTTGGTTTTGCTCAGGGGAGTCGCCAATTATTAAAAAAGACAAGATTATAAGATCTACATTACGCTGATGATCACTGCCGGGACTAAGATATAGACCTGAAAAGTAGTAACATCTTGGAGACAAAAGAGAGAGCCAAAGAAAGTTTACAGAATTCATGAGTTTTGAAAGAGAAAGAGGAAGAGCTTAGTATCTATTTTGCTACGAGAGTGAAAGGAGTGAAAGGAGCGGAGAGAAAGTGAAACTGGATTGCAGAAGGAAAGCTCCTACCCTATTAATAGAATCGGATAATATTAACAAAATTCGACTGGTTTTTTCTTTTCATTTTTGATTATTGGTTTTGTTACTTACTATTGCTTATTATTTTTGGGACTTTGAATTATTTTTTTTGGACCTTAGCAATACTGAATGGGTCTGAAACATTAAGTGGCTTTCACCAGATTGAACTATACTGAACACCTGGCCCTGTTGGCTGATAAGGTGTCCTTGGATAATCTGTCCTTGGCTGGTATTTGCTGC
This sequence comes from Phrynosoma blainvillii, assembly GCA_026167975.1. Classification (NCBI taxonomy): domain Eukaryota; kingdom Metazoa; phylum Chordata; class Lepidosauria; order Squamata; family Phrynosomatidae; genus Phrynosoma; species Phrynosoma blainvillii. The sequence goes on from JANUYF010000013.1 coordinate 12,971,434, forward strand.
ATAGGATAATGACAACTAGACTTCAGGCGCAAAAAATGGCGTCCCAGTCACAAAGACGCCTCTCAAATGAGAAGTCCAAGACTACAGATCTGAGTTACCTAATTCTAGAGAAAATTGATGCCATGTCTAATAAATTTTCAGGACAACTTTTGGATTTTAAAAAGGAAGTCCGTCAGGAGATACGAGCTGACTTGAAGGAGATCAATCAAAAAGTAGATCTAATTATAAGTGAAATGCAAAATATAAGAAAAAGAGTGGAGATTTTGGAACATACAAATGAAAGGTCGGAGCGACAACTGATTAAAATAGAAAATAATAGAGAAGCAGATCTAGATGAAATGGCTTTACTTGAGCAGAAAATCAGAGATAAAGCTATTAAAATCCGGGGATTAACAGAAATTAAAAATGAAAATCTATTAGAGAGGTTGACGACAAAGCTGGCTGAATTTTTGGGAAAAACAGACCAACAACTTTTGCTTGAGATCGATACTATTTTTCGTGTTAATTCCACTGTGGCCAAGCAGAGGGGATTACCGAGGGACATAGTTATAAATTTTGTTAAAAGACAAACTAGAGACTCTTTTCTAATGAAACATAACAAGGACGCTTTTCAGATAGAGGGTGAGAACATAAAAATAATGAAAGATGTCTCAGGTCGCCTTCTAAGAAAGCGACGTAACTATTCATCAATAACATCCTTTCTGAGAAGAGAGAAAGTTATATATAGGTGGGAAACTCCTGAAGGATTGACGTTTTGGTGGGGGAAAAAAAGAATAAGAATTGCAACTCCGGAACAAGCTTCGGAATTTATGAGAAGAATGACAGACAAGCAAAGGAAATATGAGACTAAGAGAAAAGACCAGAACGACCCGAAATCACCAAGTAAAGGTGAGGAGGAAGAGGAGAAAGTGAGTGACAGGAGCTGCAAAGGAAAAGAATGGGAGATGGAAAGAACGGACGTGCGAAGGCGGCGGAGGCATAGATCTCAGGAGGAGTTACCGGGAAAAGATAGTGAACTCTGTGGTAATCAATTATATGAGGAAGAAGATCTTATTGGTGATACAGTGGATGAAGACGACGAAGAGGAGGAAGATGATGAGGAAGAGGAGGAAGAAACTGGGAAAGAAACAACTGTAATTGAAAGTCTACGTTCTGTGGATCTGGACCGGTGTAGAATTGAGAGTTTTTCGTTGGCTACTCTATCCCCATCTGACTTAGAGGAATATTTTGATAACTGAGGTTCGTGGGGTTTATAATTTATAATTGCTTAAAATTGGTTCTGTTCTGTATCTCTTGCTTTTTGCCTTTTCTTCGCCTGTCTCTTCTTAGCTTAAGTTTAAGTCAAATCATATTGCAGATTTAGATATGGAATATTCAAAATATCTCAAAATCCTTTCTTTAAATGTACAGGGGTTAAATACCCCACAAAAACGGAAGAAGATTTTCCATTACCTTCAGAAATTAAAATTAGACATATGTTGCCTTCAGGAATGTAGGATTAAAAAGAAGGACGTCAAATATTTGAGAAACCCGAAATTGGGTTTGGAATTTATAGCTGCATGTCCTTTTAAAAAAAGAGGTGTTACACTTTATGTAAATTCGATTTTTGACCCAAAACTGATTTTTTCTGACCCTGAAGGATATTATTTAATGGTTGAAATTATAGTAGAAGGCAAACGATATTTGTTAATAGGGTTATATGGACCTCTTGAAAACAAAAATAGATTTTATAAAAGGTTAAAAGACAAACTGTTGGATTTGGATCATGAAAATATAATAATGTTGGGAGATTTTAACGGAGTAGTCGATCCTTTGATTGATAGGAAATCTGAACAAAAAATTAAGTTGAATCAAGGTCGACTGCCAAAGGAATTTTTCAATTTGATCGAGCTGACAAATATGAAAGATGTGTTCAGAGTTAAAAAAGGCAACGAAAAAGATTTCACCTTTTATTCAAACTGTCACAAGTCTTATTCTAGACTAGATATGGCTTGGATGTCTAGACATTTATTAAACATGGTAACCAAAGTTAAAATAAGTCCAAAGATATGGTCCGATCATAACCCGATATTATTGGAAATGAAAATTGGACAGACCAGGTTTAATTGGAAACTAAACATCAATATTTTGAAAAATGACGAAATAAAGGATTCCATTAAAAAGCAGATTAAATGGTTTTTTCAGGAGAATGTTGGTAAAGGCGTCCCAATACACACGGTTTGGGACGCACATAAAGCTGTAATTAGAGGAATTCTAATTCAGAAGGGTTCTGAATGGAAAAAGAAAAGGAAAGAATATGAGGAAAAGCTCACTTTGGAGTTAGAAGAAATTGAACAAAAATTAAAGAAAGATCCAAATTCTGAGGACATGCAAGAAAAAATTAAAGAAATACAAAAGCACCTTTCTATTTTAACAGTGGAACAGATAGAAAGAAAAATCAGATATCTAAAACAAAAACACTATGAATTGGGAAACAAACCTGGAAGATTGTTGGCCTATAAAATTAGAAAAGAAAGGGCAAAGAGAAATATTGTGCAAATTAAGAAAGGTAATGAGATACTGAGCACACAGGTCCAGATTAAAAAAGTTTTTCAGGAATTTTTCAGTGGTTTATATAAGGCTAAGGGGATACAAGAATCGGTAATAGAGAATTATTTGAATAATATATCTTTTTTTAAAATAACGAAAGAACAAAGGGATCTACTTAATCAACCATTCTCTCAATCTGAATTAGAAAAGGCTATTGGATCATCTAAAAACTCAAAGGCTCCCGGGCCGGATGGCTTCCCAAATGAATATTATAAGGTGTTTGTGGCTGAATTGTCCTCACCCCTTTTGGAAACAATAAATAGTATTTGTCAAGGTTCGATCCCCCAATCATGGAAGTCCGCTAATATCTCCTTGATTTTAAAACAAGATAAAGACAAATTCGACCCCAACAGTTATAGACCAATTTCTTTATTAAACACTGATTATAAACTTTTGGCTTCTATATTAGCAAATCGATTGAAAAAGGTGTTAGGTAATTGGATTCATGAAGACCAAAACGGCTTTCTCCCATCCAGAGGTTCAAAACAAAATTTTAGAAATTTATTAAATATAATTGATTTTCATCAAAAAAATATACAAAAAAAATTGGCTTTGATTTTTCTGGATGCGGAAAAAGCCTTTGACAATGTTAACTGGAATTTCATGATTGGGGTTCTTCAAAAAATAGATGCTGGAGAAACATTTGTAAAATGGGTACAAAAAATATATTCGGAACAAGACGCTCATATTTTAATTAATGGAGACAAAACATCAAAATTTAAAATCCAAAAAGGTGTAAGGCAGGGATGTCCCCTTGCTCCTTTATTATTTATCTTGGTATTGGAGATATTGCTTAGTCAATTAAGAAATAGCAAAGAGGTCACTGGAGTTAAAATGGGAAAGCAAGATTATAAGCTGCGAGCGTACGCAGATGATCTGGTTTTAACAATTTCTGATCCATTAAATTGTATGCAAAAAGTTATGACTTATTTACAGGATTTTGGTTTAGTTTCAGGGTATAAAATAAATATAAATAAGTCTGTGTTAATGACGATGAATATTGGTGACAATGAAATTGAGAAGTTAAAGGAACTAACGGGGTTTAGTTGGGCAAAAAAAACAAAATATTTAGGAGTTTGGTTGAGTACTAAAAATTCAGATTTATTTAAAAATAACTATCAAAAAATCTGGCAAGAGATCAAAGAAAAAATGAAGAAATGGGATCAATTGAATCTTTCATGGACGGGGAGAATGGCAGTAGTCAAGATGTCCATACTGCCAAAAGTAATTTACTATTTCCAAAACATCCCTGTAATAGAAAACGAAAAAGTCCTTAAAAGCTGGAATAGAGATTTGTTGAACTTTATTTGGAGGAATAAAAAACACAGAATTCAGGCTTTGGACTTGTATGATACAGTTGAACGAGGGGGTTTAGCCTTCCCAAATTGTATCTGGTATTATGACGCCTCGGTTCTCGATTGGCTTAAGGAATGGCTGTTGCTTAAAAATCAACGAGTACTTGAACTAGAAGGAGCAGATTTGACTTATGGATTCCACTCGTATATCTTCTACGATAAATTTAAAAAGGATGCAAATTTTAGAAATCACTATATACGAAGGGTCTGTTTGAGAGTATGGTTAAAATACAAAACCAAATGGTGTCCTAAAATTCCGCTTTGGGTTTCCCCTGCTGAAGCGGTTTTAATGAAAACGATCTATAAGGATTCTAATTGGGTAAGATATGGTGATTTAATTTACTATGAAAACTCCGAGTATAGATTTAAATCACAGGAAGAACTAAGGGAGTCGGGATGGAATTTTAATTGGTTTGCATATAGGCAATTGCTTGGTCAATTTAAATCAGATAAAAAATCGGACAGGATAGGAAACGCAGAAAAGAATTTTGAAAAAGTTTTACTGGGTGAAGATCTCAAAACTATCTCAAAATTTTATAACGTGATTAGGAATTGGGAAACTGAAACAAACACAGTTAAAAATTATATGGTAAATTGGGCTAAAGACTTAAAACAAAGTATAGATTTGGAAGATTGGACCAAAGGGTTCAAAAAAGTGAAAAAAATGTTGCTCAATTCAGATCAGAGGGAGAATGCTTTCAAGGTCATGAGTAGGTGGTATTTAACTCCATATCGTTTGTCAAAAATTTATAAAGGATATAATCCGGTTTGTTGGAAATGTGGGAAGAAGACAGGCTTTTACTTTCACCTATGGTGGAAATGTGAAGTCGTCCAAAAATATTGGAAACTTATTAACAAGGAAATTATGACTATATTAAACTTGAATACAGGTTTGGATCCGAGATTATATCTACTTAATATTATGAAGAGCGAAATGAAGAAAAAGGGTGGAAGACTACTTTTCTTAATGATTACTGCAGCCAGAATGTTGCTCGCAAGTTATTGGAAAAAGAGAGAAATTCCAGAGGTGGCTGAATGGAGGCATAAAATGTATCAAATATATGAATTAGAAAAACTGTCCTGGCTGCGTCAGAATAAATCCATAACAAAATTTCATTTAGAATGGAAATTATGGTACGAATATGAAGAAAAAAGATCAAAAGTCCAGATAACCTTTTTGAAGGATTAGAGATATTAGAAATTACTTAAACAAGCACAAAGGGGGTAATATATAACTTGATTATATGACTGTATATGACTGCACAAATGTTGGGGGGAAAAAATCGTAGCTAATTATAGGTAAAATTACTAACAGAATGGACTCTTTCCAAAGATCTATCAATTTTGGCTCAAAGTGAACAGTAATTGTATACCCGTAAACTTGTTTTTTATGTTATCTTTTTGTTATTGTTGTTTAGATAATCATATAATTGATTTTGAGATAATACAAAGATTTTAAGATAGATGCTTTAGATTTAAGGTACAAGAGAACTGAGTATTTTGTTTGGAGAAGAAGGATATGCATTAAAATGTTCACTCCTTGAAGTTAGTTTAATAATGAGCTCTCAAGGTCTAGAAAGAAACTAAGAAAGATAAGATAGTCCAGTGCATTGATTACGGAAGGTTTTATATATATATATTTTGTGTTGTTAAGTATTTGTTACTATACACTGTCTATGTTTTTTTTGTTGTTGGTGTTTGTTTGTTTTAGTATTACTACTTATGTTTGTATGTTTGAATTGTGTATTGTTTTTCAATTCTGTATTGTTTTTTTTTTAATATGTTGTTTGTTAATAAAATTTATAAAAAAAAAAAAAAAAAAAAAACACAACTTTTGCATTTTGAATACAGTTTGCAGCAACTGAAGTAAGATGAATACAAAGGGAAGAAGTGGGATGAGGGGAAAGAAACCAGGACATTTCAAGTGGAACTGAAAAAGTGGGATGACAGGATTAATTGGGATTGTTCCTGCCAAATCAGGACAGTTGGAGGGTGATCTTTTGCTGAAAGAAGTGGGGAAACAGGAGTGTGGTATTCCCTATCAGTACAATTCTTTCACTTAAAAAAAAATCTGGAGTTTTTAAGGGATGGACACAATAAGTGTTGAAGCTCATGAGCCACAGGCTTATTATCCATGCCCTAAGTAGTAGCTTATTTAATTTGTGTGTAAATCCAGCACTGATTGGGGCTGAAGTTCTAGGACTGTAACCAGACACCCTGTCCTATGGTCTACAGAGCCACTGGAGAGTAGTGGGCTCTTTGTCCTAGGGTCTTGTCCTGTTTTATTGGTCTGTGTACTGGTGAAATTTGAAGGAAAGAGGTACGAGCACATTTTATATCACCAATGCAGGGTCTTCTTCTTCTTTTTTTTGCCAACACCTGTGGCAACAACAAGAATGGCTCTCTCTCTCTCTTTGTGTAGATTAATTTTATCAGTTCTTAGTATGAACAGTCTAAGATGTTTATCGCATAAGCAATTAAACCGGTTTATCTGAGCCGGCTTAAAATTTAAAACTAGTGGCATCCTGATTTTATCACAAGGATTTAGCTGCCAAAATCACCACCTGGGTGCAGCCCAGGTCCATCGCCACTCCCAGGGTCACTCCGGCGGCCATTTCCTACCCGGAAAACTCCTGGCTTTAAAAAAAACAAAAAACATGCTGCACACCCCTGGGAGCAGTGATGGATCTGGGCTGCACCCGGGCAGTGATTTCATGGCTAAATCCTTGTGATAAAACCAGGATGCTGCCCATTTTAAATTTTAAGATGGCTCAGGTAACCTGGTTTAACTTGCTTATGCAATAGTCTCCTAATTTACAGTCAAAATAATACACAATTAAAGAAACAGAACGAAGAAAAAGAGAGAAGGTGATTCTGAGTGCTGGATTTGGGAAAAAGAGACCCATGTTCAAATCCCTGCTTATCATGGGACCTTGGGCCATCACTTCCTCTCAGTAAATCTACCTTATGAGATTGTTATGGGGATTAATAACAAGACAGGAACAACATAATGTAGCCAGGTACTTTCTTGGTGTGGTGGTAGTAGTAGTAGGTAGTAGTAGTAGTTGCTGTTGATGTTTATATCCCACCCTTTCTCCAGTAACAGGACTTGAAGTGGCTTACAATCTGTTAACAACAATACAAGTTAAAAACTACACAAAAATCATTTTAAAATATACATATAAAAGTTATTTAAAAACAATCAACCTGTAGAGTTAAAAGCATTTAAAATTCATTAAAAGGCCATATAAAAATTAACAGAACTACACAGCACACAATTAAAAGCTCATTACAGTCAATTTGTAAAAGCCTGATGGGATAGGAATGTTTTTAATTGCCATCAGAAGGAGAGCAAGGAGAGGGCTATCCTGGCCTACCTAAGGAGGGAGTTCCAAAGTCTCAGAACAGCCACAGAGAAAATGCCTTTGTTCCTACCAAAAAAGGCTGAGAAGGTGGTGAGACAGAGAGGAGGGCATCTCTCCAAGATACTAGAGCTTGAACAGAATCATATCAGGAGATTGTTACTATGTGCCTTCAAGCCATTTCCAACTTATGATGACCACAAAGAAAAACCTACCACATTGCCTTTCTTTAAGGCTGAGAGAGTATAACTTGCCCAGGATCAGCCAAGAGGTTTTATGACTAGACTTCTGAAATCTTAGTCCAATAGTCAAACCACATTGGCTCTCATATATGGAGATAGTGTCCTTCGAAATAACCTAGATCCAAGCCATATACAGCTTCATGGGTAATAGCCATCATTTTGATTTGTGCCTAGTAATGAACCAACAGTCAATGGACTGCTCCAGTTAGCCAACTGGCCACAGCTTTTTTAGGCCCATTGATGTTTCTGAGCACTTCTCAATAGCAGCCCCATACAGAGTGCATTACAAGGGATATAACCAGAGCATGTACCATTGTGAACAGATTAGACTTTTCCTGGAATGAGTGTAATTGGTTTTCACTGTGTAGAGGTACTTCTGGTCATGCAGAAACTTTAGCTTCCCAACTCAGGGCTTGAAATCCAGAAGTATACCCAAATTGCAAACCTGCATCTTCAAGGGGAGTGTAGCTGGATCCCTATTGCCAGACATGTGTTTTGGATGACCAGGAACCCCTCTGTCTCATTTGAAACTGCAATTTCTTCTCCCTCATGCAGCTCATAACAAATTCCAGGCACCAGTTTAGCATGGAAACAGCTTCCTTAAAATTAGGTGGAAAGGAATAATAGATCTGGGTATCATCAGCATGCTGGTCACACTTGACACCCAAACCCCAGACAACCTCTCCCAGCAATTTCATTGCACATGTTAAATGACATGAGGGACAAGACACAACCCTGAGGTACCCCCCGCCCCAGACCAATGGCCAAAATGTCAAATACTAATCCCCCAGCACCACCCCTCCAGGAAGGTTCAGAACCACTTTAAAACAATGTGTCCAAGCCACCCCAGTGAGCCAGCTCAGATTATTACCATGATTGAAAATGACTGAAAGATCCAGTGGGTAACCAACAAGGGCACACTCCCCTAGTCCAGTTCTAGGCATAGGTCATCCAGTAAGATGACCAAAGTCATAACCTGGCCTGAAGCCAGACTGAAATAGACCCAGATATTCTAACTTATCAAGGAACCCACAAAACAGAAGCCATCACATGCTCTAGTACTGTCAGAATCCTGGTTTGATGTCGGGATTCTAGGACATCCTATCATAAGGAGCCCTGGTGGTGCACTGGTAAAATGCCGGTACTGCAGCCATTCACAGCCACAAGGTTGTGAGTTCAATCCTGCAGGGCTCCAGGGTCCACTCAGCCTTCCATCCTTTTATAGGTCAGTAAAATGAGTACCCAGCTTGTTGGGGACAACTGGCTTATAAATTCTAAACTGCTTAAGGTTGTATAGAAATGTACTTGCTATAGCTATAAGAAATTATTTGCTGTTGTTTTGATCACTGATTTTCTTTACTCTTTGATATTGGTAATGCATATATTTTTATAAAATGTTGGATTTAAATATAGACATGTTTTTGATATTATCGACTGGGTGTAATATACAATAAAGGCTTGGTAGTTTAGCTGATGGGAGTTGTAATTGTCTGGCTAGAGAATGCACAGATGTGTGTGAGAGGATACTGGTACTGAATTCCATCAAGGTCAGTCTTTAGGCCCCTTCAGTCAACCTGGAAGTGCCTAAAGTGCACGTGTATAAGAGGTAAATAAGTAAACAAGAAGGGTGCAAATATGTTTTGGCTTATGAACAAAGCAAGGTAAAGCCCACAAATTTACAGACACAGCATTATGTGTTCTATGCTTAAATTTGGGGATCATCATAGAATCATAGAGTTGGAAGACACCTCAAGGGCCATCAAGTCCAACCCCCTGCCATGCAATAAGACATAGAATCATAGAGTTGGAAGAGACCACAAGGACCATTTAGTCCAACCTCCTGCTGTGCAGGAACTCACAATCAAAGCATACCCGACAGATGGCCATCCAGCCTCTGTTTAAAGACCTCCAAAGAAGGAGACTCTGCCACACTCCAAGGGAGTTTGTTCCACTGTCAAACAGCTCTTACTGTCAGGAATTTCTTCCTGATGTTGAGATTGAATTTCTTTTCCTGCAGTTTGAATCCATTGTTCTGTAACCTATTCTCTGGAGCACCAAAAAAAGTGCTTGTTCCATCTTCAGAATGACATCCCTTCAAATATTTAAACAGGCCTATCCAGGCTAAACATATCCAGCTCCCTAAGTCACTCCTCATAGGGCATGATTTCCAGACCCTTCACCATTTTGGTTGCCCTCCTTTGGACAAACTCCAACTTCTCAATATCTTTTTTCAATTGTGGTAGTTCCATCTACAGAAGTCATACTGTTAACCTCTCTGGTTACTGAAATAAAGTTGTACTGATGGAATATAGAATACTGGTATTGCCAAAAGGGCAACCTTTTGTCATACAAGGCCTGAGGTCCTACAAGATCTCTGATCTCACAGTCTTACAAGATCTCAAGGTCCTACAAGATCTCAAAGCACAGGCAGGCTCAAAAGGGAAAATATGGTATTTCAAATAACTTGGACCTGAGCCATATAGGGCTTTATAGGTCATAACCAACACTTTATTTGTGCCCAGAAACAGACTGGAATACACTGGAGCTGTTTTATCAGGGGAGTTGTATGCTCCATATAACCAGCCCTGGTCAATGATCTGGCTGCAGCTCTTTGAACCAGCTGGTGTATATAATATGCTTTCTGTCCTATTGCAGAATCCTGTTTCCTTGGTTGAACAGTGGCAATCACCACTATGGAAAGATTTCTTGTGAAAAATAATGAAATATGTGCTGTTGTTGGCAGTGGTGAAAGTTCCACTGGCAGGGCCAGGATGAGGAAAACATGCCCTCAGATATTAGTGTTCCTGGTGTGAAAAGAAAGCCAGAAGGACACTTGGAAGAGAAGCTTTAATTAGCTCTCTTATGAAATGGGCAAAACATATTTCAACATCTGTCCCACAGCAAGTGAAATGAGGGCTCCTCCCCACAAAACCTAAAGAGACAGGGATGCATATGAAGCCTTTGCTAAGAAAGGCTTCTCAAACTGGAAGAAGGCACTACTAAAACAAATTGTCCTCTGTAAGATACCTTGCCTGACAAGGCTTTGCAGTTTGTAGCTACATTGAGGAAGGATCAAACCTTAGTCAACATGCTGATGATGTTCCCCAGCTGATATCATGGCTGGGTTATACAAATTTCAAATATAATTCACCACCTATTGTGAATGAGTTTCTTAAGATCATGGATTACAATGTTCTGGACTGTGAGGTCTCTTCCAACTCTATTATCCTACATTAGTGAGAGAGATTGAAGCAGCTGTTTACTACAGTAAAATTGTGGATGAGGTTACAGATATCACACAAAGGAGCAGGTTTCACTTTCCTTTCACATTGCCACAAAGGAGATGTCTGTGGAGGAATTCTCTCTCTTTTTTTTTTTTTTTTTTGGTTTTTATGAGACTGATGCTATATGTTCTAAATGTTCTAAAAGCCTTTTTGCTATTTTGAAAGATATAGGGGGGTTGCAGACTGCCAGAAATAGTGCAAATTGAGTCCACTTTAAGGGTTAGGGTTACGGTTAGGGAATCATGGGAACTGTATTTTATTGTGGCACCAGAGCTCTCTGACAGAGAAGGCTCAATGTCTCAGAAAAAGAAAAAAAAAACAATTCCCATGATTCCCTAGCACTAACCCTAACCCTAAAAATGGACTCAATTTGCACTGTTTCTGGCAGTCTGCAACCCCTAATAGTCTGCCACTTCAATTTTCTTCTTGACAGGTATCATGGCCGATGCTATGAAAGAGCATCAAATGTAGCTGGATGCATTCATGGGCTGCAGGCTCTTGTGACCAAAGAAGACCCAAGAGCACTCTATGTGGCCCATGCTGTGAATTTAGTGGTGCAGGATGTATCAGGAAATGTTGCCATGTGTAGAAACATTTTGAGTGAAGCAGCTGACCTTCTTACTTTTGTCAGACGTTCATCCAAACATCTTGTCAGCTTTTTTAAAAAAACGCAAGGTGGAGAAGAGAACATACAAGATAGACTGTCAATTGCAGTCAGTTGCTCTTAATTACAGAGAGTTCATTGATTTCTTTGAAGATGTGGCATGTGAGGAAAGGGAAAATGCTGGAGGGAAGGCGGATGGATATGTGCAAAGCTTGTAGAGATTTGCTTCTTTCTTCCTGCTGTAGCTCTTGATGCTTGTGGTTGGCCATTTGGACACACTAAATACAACACTTTAAGCAAGTAACCTACAGTTCCATCAAGTGGAACTTCTTTTGGTGTCTGCCAAGGAGAGCATAAAGCAGCTGAGAAACAGTTTTAAAGAGTTCTGGACAAAGACCACAATGACAGCCAAAGACGTAGATTTAGGAAGCCCTACCCTCCCTAGGCACAGAAAGCCTCCATGACACATTGGTCCTGAGTGTGAGCCCCACCAGTTTGAGTCTCCTGAGGGATTCTACAGGAAAATATTTTATGATGTGATTGGTAATGTCAGCAGCAGTTTACACAGTTGCTTTTCTTCAGAAGCATGCAAACATGTGAGCAAAACTGAAAAGTTGGTCATTGGAGAGATTGATTGATCCACTGCAGACTTTTTCTGTGACTGACATGGATTCTTCTAGATTACAGCTTCATCATGATATAGAATCATAGAATCATAGAGTTGGAAGAGACCACAAGGACCATCCAGTCCAATCCCCTGCCATGCAGGAACTCCCAATCAAAGCAATATTTGATTGCAAGGGAGAAGAAAGTTAAAGTTTCAGCTCTTCAGGATGTGGTTGATCTTCTGAGTGGGACACAAGGCAAATGTCTGCGGGACCTACTACCAGAATTGACTAAGTTGATCAAAGATCCAAAACACACTGCAGAAATAATCCAGTTTGAGACTGCTTTAACTGTTCTGGCTCAGTACTAGGAAATCCTGGGAATGGTAGTTTATTGTGGCACCAGAGCTCTCTGAGAGAGAAGGCTAAATGCCTCACAAAACTACAGTTCCCAGGATTCCCTAGCATTGAGCCAGGGCTGTTAAAGCCGTCTCAGATGGGATTATTTCTGCATCTCACCCTTACAATACTGGTTTCATTATGTTCCTCAGAAAGGAACATGCTTTCATAGAATAAAGACCTTTCTGCAGTCAAACATGGGGCAAGCCAGACTCAATCACATGGCTGTTCTACATGGACATAATGAGATCAGTTTAGAGATACCAGGCAGCACCAATTTGAAGAAATACATTTAGTGTGGAAGAATCCTAGAAGTACATATCCTGAATGTATTTCTTCTGCTTTGTGCCCCCCTTGCCCAAGTTTAGCCCATGCCCTCCTACCCCCCAAGAAATTGAGAAGTCTATGCCCCTAGTCAGGTACTATTGTACTATTCACACAGTTCTCTCTATAACATTACAAACTATAACATTACATTATAACATTGTTCTCTTGCAATTTGCCTCACTTTGTACTTACTTTTATTACTCCTCATACCCTTCCACTGCACCTTCATTCCCTCCTTGCCTTATCTTGTTCCTTTGTCACCCCCCCCCTTCCTTTCTACCTGTGTCCTGCCACGTTCATTTCTCTCCTTCCCTTCTTCATTGTCTCAATTTGTGCCACTACTCCTCTTCTGGCTACACCTTCCATCAACTTATGTTTATTTGTATGGCCTCTTGCCACTAAACTCATTACTCTCCTTTCCCCTCCCCGCCCTTACTTTACACCTTCACCATACATTTCTCCCTACCACTTCCATTACCTCTCATGCTTCTCTCATGTGTCCTGCCACTTGCACATCTCACACTTCATTCCTTCCTTCCCTACCCCTCTCTTCCCCTCATCTCATGCTGCCACACCTCTTCTTCCACTATGCACCCACCTTCTGTACCTTCTCTCTTCCCTCTCTTCCTTCCATCTTAGTTCACCTAGGATGTTATCACACGGGGGAAATCTGCTGGTTAATCCACACAAATCCCAAACAGAAACTGGATTTGTGCCTCACGATTTCACATGACGTCGCACAGAAACTGGACAGAAACTGGTGTTATCCGAGATCTTTTGAAATTCGGTAGTTTTGAGGAAATGCATTTGCAAAATTACAGTAATTTCGCATTTACCGTAATGTGAAAAGCAAACGCTCATTTGGGAGCATTTCCCTGCTTTTCCCATGGTTCCATAGTGAGCATTCCTCTATCTGCGCATGTGCAAGAAGATCATTTCTAGTACATTTACAAGCTTTTCTCACTTGTGTGTGAATGTTAAATGTGCTTACTGTAATTTCGCAATTAAGGTAATTATGTGTGAAAGCCATTTGCGGAATCAAGGTTTATTTTCGGTTTATTTTCGGAATGCCTCATTTCCACTTTATTATCGCTTTCTGGCCCACGTGTGATAACGTCCCTAGACACTGAGCCATAATTCTCTCCCTTGCAGCTGCACCTACAATCCAGTCTTCTTCCCACCTTGCTTCACTTCTTGCAGCAGGCGTGTAAACAGGCAGGCAAAGGCAGTAGGTTTGTTGGCTACTGCAAGACAAGGAGCAAGAGGAAAGAGATGGAATAAGGTGGTGCTGGGCAGGCAAGTTTGGAAGGAAAGGTGGGGTGGGTAGAAGGTGACAATAATGGGGATGGCTCTTTTCCGCCATCATCAAGTAGTGGAAGAACCCTAGCTGTCTCTATAAAAGGAACTTGATTTTTTTCCTCTGGAGATTTCTCATAAAAAGTCTAATATTGCTACATCAAGAAAATTATGAAAAATAGCAGACTCCATGGAACCGTAACTACTGATCATTGTATTCCATCCTTTACTCTGATTTATTGCTTCCCTCCTTCACTCCAATGGCTCCATTGCTCTGTGTGCAGTCCATGCAAGGAGCTCCACAAAACAGCTAGCTCTTACTGCAGAGTTGTAACAATGACTCAAGAAACCAGTAAATGGAAAGGAGATAGGATGAGTTACAAATGTTGTTCATAGTTATGTGATTTCCCCATTGGTTAAACAATTCAAGGGCCAGGGTGGGCTTGTTTCTTGCAAAACAATCGGAAAGAAAAGTAACTGCTCATATTGCCTCATACTTCTCCCCCACCACCACCCCCATCAAAATGAAAGCTTGGAAGCTGGGCCAAATGATGATCCAAACAAACACCATGTGTTATGCCTAGAAACTGGGCACCAACCAAGTGGTATGGCAGTCCCCTTCTACATCATTTTGTGGTTTCCCAGCTTTTGTAGAGTGTGCTTTTTCAGTCTTAAAAAGTTGGAGTGCCTCTGCTAAGGTTTTGTGACTGGCAGTAACTTTCAGTCAAAATATGCTGGTACTTTTTATTCCACTCTTTTGCTTTTGGTCTGTTCTGCCACTAGAGCGCAGTCCTGACAACTTTCCGGAAAAGAAATTTGGCCCTGAGCCCGAAAGACATTCCAATCATTATAGACCTGAGATATGTATAAAGGACCAACACTTCCCACATGAACTTGTCAAAAATCCAGGGAAGCTCCACTTTATATACTTCTACCACCTCAGTGAGGGAAAGCAACCTGGTTCCCTCCCCATAGTTTGGGCTCTTATTCCTGGAATCCATCATCAATAAAGATGTGTCTGCTGGGAGCTGTTATCCAAAACATGCAGAAGGCACCACTTGGTTTATTTCAGATCTAAGATGTGATAGATGGAAAGAGAAAGGAGAGTCTTCTCTATAGTGGCACTTTAAAAAAAGTGGAATTCACTTTCCTACCAGATCTGACTGTTTTTCTTTCTCTCAATAACAGTTCAAAGCAGTGTTTTTCAGGCAGCACATTTGCTCATGGTTTATCAGAGTAACTGTTGTTTCTGCTCTGGGATTTATTTGTATGACTGCTGTCAGTTTAAAATAATTCAGGAGCAACCTCCCTGCCCTCCCATTTTAAGATTGTTTTATTGGATCCATACACACACACCACCCATGAGATACGGTACCTTGAAGGTCCCAGTCAGCATGAAAGGGCAGGGAATAAGCAAACACATGCAGAACATATCTAACTCAGCAATCTCTTAAACCCTCTATGCATCCACATGATTCCTGCATCAGCCAAGATCTAATACTTAGTGCCCAACTTAGTATGACTGGCTCCATCTTGAGACTTAGGTTACCTGTGGAGATTTTGATTGGATAACATGCCGAGCCAACCATCTCTGCAAATGAGCCAATAAATGGAAATACATGCAAAACATTGGTTCACTGGAAGTATAGTCTTCTCCTCTTCCCACCAAAATGACAAGATGTTTCCTTTGGGGGGGGGGGGCATGAGGAAAGTGAAAGACAGCTGAGTGTTAGCCTGCCAAGCCAGGTGGTGAGCCATCTGTACCTGTCTATACAAATATTTTCACTGTCTGTCTGTTGCTGACACATCAGAACACTGCTGTGACTTTACAGGTGGAAAGTGTATCAAGAAAAGAACAACCATAATAATAAAAATAACTCAATAATAAAAATCAGAACCCATAGCATATGAATGTAACTTATGTTTGCTGAAGGGCTGAAGTAAGGATGGCAGAGAAATTTGTTTGGTTCAAATTTCAATGTATAAATGCCCACTCCATACCTCCTGAAGCTGCTAGTGGGAGAGAACATTTTCTGTTTCCTAAATCCATACATCTGGGAGGTTTGCAGTGAGTTTCAGAGGACAAAATGTGCACCCAACCATATAGGAGAACCATGAACACCAAAATAGAAGGGGTAGCTAATACTTCAGAGGACAGGATCAGAATTCAGAATGACCTTAACATATTAGAAAGCTGGGCCAAAACTAACAAAATGAATTTCAGCAGGGAGAAAGAAAAAGAAAGGTGGCATCTGGCTTGACAACTTTACAGATGAAAGAGATCTAGTAGACCACAAGCTGAAGTGATGAAAAGGAAAAACTTAAGAAAAATGAGATGGAGAGATTGCAAATCTCTAGCCTAGAGCAAACAAATTACATATTTATCAGCCAGGGATAAGATAGTAGGATCTTTGCTTCTGGAGTAAAATGATATTAAGAGGAACTCCGAAATCCACAGGAAGACAGTGCCTTTGTAAGAACCAACTTAGATTCAAATACGAGTCATACTTTTTTAAATGTCTACAACAACCTCCACACTCACACATACACAACCTGTGGTGGCTGCTAATTCCCATGTTAGTGGGACAGTGAATCCATTCTTTTTTAATCCAAACTTTAAAAGAGCTATCTGAATACTTTCCCCCCAAAAGAGGTTCAGCACATTGGCTAGCTCCTGACATGGGCACCTCCAGCTACCATGGAACTCAATCCTACTCAGAAGTAATACTTCCTTGAATCATCAACATCTACAATCTCAGCATTCTAACAGAATTGCTAGTATATGTAATTCGCAGGATCATACCATTAAATAAAGTCTCCCTATCTCCATTTGCATGAGTTCCTTTTGTATGAAATGCTGCCATTTCTCTGCTTTGAACACATTAGAATTTAATTAATGCTGGCACCAGAAGTGCCAGGCTTGAGGAAAAGCAGGATATATTTCTTTGCTTCTGCCATTGGAAGAAGGAGAAGAAGAAAAATCAGTGCGTTCTTTGTTCAAGCTTGATTTTCATTTCATTATACCACTAAATGGATTTTGTTGTTGTTAACTGCCCTCGAGTTGACCTCAGCTCATGGCGACCCTCTAGGGCAGGGGTAGGCAACCTTTTTGAGCCGGGGGCTGGGTTGCTGTCCCTCAGACAATTGGGGGGCCGAAGCACCAAAAAATAAAATAATAAATAAATAAATAAATATTTTTTTTAAAAAATAAAAAATTAAACAAATATGCATGCACACTCTCTCAGCCCCAGAAAAGCCATGATCAATGTTTGATCCAAGGTACAAGAAATCTTTATTTTGATTTCCTCGCTGTCTAGATTGAATTTATGTAGGTCTTCTGTGGTCATTATTTTTGTTATGGTTTTTTTCCCCAGCAGTAAGCCCGCCTTTGCACTTTCTTCCTTGACCTTCCTCAGCAATTGTTCCAAGTCTCTGATGTTTTCTGCTAGTAGTATGGTGTCATCTGCATATCTTGGATTGTTGATGTTCCTTCCTCCTATCTTCACTCTTCCTTCTTCTATGTCTAAGCCTATTCTTCATATATTTTTCCATACAAGTTGAACAAGTTGGGTGAATCCAACCACATATGGAGAGAGAAATCCCAGAGGTGCAAGCAGGGTTCAGATGAAGAGGAGGTACTAGGGACCACATTGCAAACATATGATGGCTAATGGAGTGCACCAAGGAATTCCAAAAGAAAATCAGCATGTGCTTTATAGACTATAGCAAAGCCTTTGACTGCATCAGGCATGAAAAGCTGTGGAATGTTCTCAAAGACGTGGGCATCCCACTACTGAATGGATATACAGGAATCTATTTTGGATTGAAGAGACACTTGGATGATTTTATTTGAGATTTTTGTTGTCTGTTTCATAGTCGGTTTGTGTGAGGATTGAAAGAGGTGTGTTTCATTTTAAATTCTTACGCTGGGAAATCTAATTTTTTTAAAAAGATGATACAGCATGTAGAGAGTTCTGAGATATGGGTGAGTAGGATATCATCATGAGGGTGGACCATGAACGTGTTTATGCACGCTCCATCTTGTAAACATCCTTCTTGAATTTTGGTGCCCAGAACTGGACACAGTATTCCAGGTGAGGCCTGATTATAGCAGAATGGAGTGGTATTATTACTTCCTTCAATCTAGACATTAGCAGCATGGCTAGTTTCTTTCAAGTTCTGGCTAAAACTCAAAACCAGATTTCCTGTGCTTCTTTCATGGAATCCTCTACCCCTGTAATCTGGAGACTGAACATCTAAAATTGCAAACTATAGTTCTCTGTCTCTCTCTCTCACACACACACATCTTTTGCGATGCAAGCTTTGATAGCTCTTCCAAGTTCTGATAGCTGTTGTGCTATTAGCTTCAGAAAGGAATAACAGGTGCCCTCATATTCTAATTGGCTCTGTTCATCCATCCAAGCAAATATGCAGATGGGAGTCCTCTTCTACATGAAACAATTCTGAAGTGTGGGTAGAGAACTCTCATCCAACATCATTTGGAGCAGTTAGATTACACAGGAGATGTGTCCAGCATCAACGAGTTTACAATCCTCATCTCATCCCAGCTCTCTGAAATGATAATAAAGCTGGTGCTGCCACCCATGTCACAGCAGCTTTCTGGGTACTTCTCAGAGTCTCGGGAGATTACTACTTGTGGCTTTTAAACTATGACTACATCAGGAAAAAAGTGGTTTTGGTGATACTCATCTCATGTCACTGCTTCTGAGCCATGGCTGCTGTATCCCCCAATGATTAAGGTGTCCCTTTTCATTGATGGGCAAAACCCATCAATGAGCTCTCAATGGCACAAGTCCCCAAGTGTGAAACATCACTCTTGGGGCAGACATATTATCGGCAGGCATGTGGTGCCAGCATAGCCTCCTCTCCCCCTGTTCCTCTTCCCCCTCACTATTCTCAAGCAGCCCAATTGCCTTTATTTTTCCTATTTATTATTTTTAAAGTCTTTTTTACTTACTCCACTATAGCAGAGCTCTGGAACTGTATGAGTTAAAAGAGCAATAAATAAAATTTAAAAATAAAATAAAATAAAAATACAGAAAGGCATGCTGGGTAGAGTATAAGGCAGTTGTTTTGTTTGCTGTGGTTGTGGTTGTTTTTTACTGATACAATTGCTGCAAGAACAAGGCTCATGTGTTAAAGCCCTTGGTCTATAAGCACAGGGACAGCCATTTTTTTCTACATAAGTAAAGTAATAATCCATATGTGCTCACCTCATTGCCTCATTGAGCATTGCTAAATCATTGGGGGGGGGGGGGGAAGAGAGAGTTTATTTCTTTTTCCCTAACAGGAAAGTGGTCTTGCTGACCCTTCACTCAGCAACAGTCAGCACTGTCCTGTAGGCATGGCCACCGTTTTGTTTTTACCGCAGCATGTGACACCCAGCACAGTCTGAGGAAAATGGGGGAAAAAAAAATAGGGGATAAAGAGTGGATTGTGGGGTGGGTTTTTTTCATATTCAGAGAAAATCCTGCAAGGTTCCCTTCTGTTTCAGTGAAAGTGGAAAGAATAAAACTTTTTTTTTTTTTTTTTTTTGGAGAAAGAGAAGTCTTCTGAGAAACTGTGACTCATTTTTAATGCAAAGCAATCCATCCAGCCTATATGGAGCATATGGGGCCTGTGCCATTAATGGTTGAAGAATGTGCATGTCTGAACTAGCCTTTTGCCTGTACAAATATCCTTTCCAAGGCTTCATTTTGTATTTCCGCATATTCCCATATCCCCTTGCACTAATCTGGCTTCCTCTGCCTGTGATTGAAGGGCAGGCTACCAACTTGCTGTATTTTAATTAAGTCTCACTGGATTGTGGTTGCCTTCACTAGCCAGTCTTCTGGTGCTGAACGGAATTTCTTTCCTACCTATGGGTGAGATAATGGCACTCAAGAGAATGGAAGAAGCACACTAGGAGTTAGAAGCATTTCTAACAAACAAATACATACATAGACATACATATTTTCAAGAATTGTCTGCTATTGTGTATTTGTATTATAAACTCTTTCTCAATATTTTCCTGCATTTATTCCCTACATTCCCACCCCCGTTTCCTCCTGCAATTTATTTATATTTTTGGAGTCTCAAGCTGACAGGAGAATGAAGGTAGAAGAAAACAGATGAAAAAACAAACCCTTACCTCTTTTAATAAATATATCATCTCCTGCACATATGTGCATCCAAAGTCAGGTTTCCAGCTATGATTGTAAATATCTACTAAAGAAAAAAGAAATTGCCATTCATATTTTTTTTTTAAAAAAATAGCCTTTATTTAATTCCCACCCCATCTCAAAAAAATCAGAGTTGTTTGGTGGAAGATTGTTTGTATCAGCGTTATTGCATTTATTTATTTTTTCCAATTTATCTCCTGCCTTCTTGCATTTTCACACATCTAAGGCAGCCTCCAAGATGTAATCAAATGATATCAAGATAAAAATCAGATCAATATGAATATGAAGGAGCACAGTAAGATAGCCACATGGAGTCTCCCACACACTTTTCCATGCAGTTTATTATCTTCACTGGAGATATGCAATTTTGCACCCTCTGAATGCTTTGGATGAAATCGCCCAACATTCCTGACCACTAGACATTTTAAGTAGGCCTGATGGGAGTTGCAGTTTGTGACATCTGAAGAGGGTCGGGTATCCCATCAAATTTTAGAAATTGAAAATCTTACAGTCCAATTGAACTTCAGTTAATGTATTAGTTCAAAAAGCATGAGCTAACCGGAAGTTTATGTATTTTAAAGCATTCATAAAAATAAAAAAAAATTCTCAAAAAAAAAAAAAAGCATGAGCTAGGGCTGTAAACCCTGATTAGATTTGTCCTCATGTGATTTGCAACAAAACTGGAGAAAATCTCATTAACATAAGACCATGAAATGTCTTTCTTTCTTTCTTTCTTTCTTTCTTTCTTTCTTTCTTTCTTTTGACAAAATTTACACATGCAAAAATTTGCAAAATGTGTTGTTTGCCCATTGGATATGTTTTGCAGCCATGGGCACCCATGGGCAAGGAATGAATTTTGCCAGGTTTTGTGTGTGCAAATTTTGAGACTATCCCACTGAAAAATCTTAACTTTCACTTCAAAGTAGGCAGCCAATTTGTACTTTCAGTGATTGAGAGGTTTTTGCAAATTATGTTCATAATTTGCCAAATTACATGCAACACCCCCTCACCTCTGAGGGAGAGAAGGGGAGAGAGAGAGAGAGAAGATAGACAGACAGACATAGGTACATTTATCTCAATCTCATGCCAGAGCCAAGATCTCTTGAATCAATATATGATTCTGGGTAGTCTAATTTTGTAAAGATGGCCAAATTTCAGAAAAATCTTGGGGGCAGTGAAACATTTTCATATCCCTGGTATCAAGAATTTGTGCAAATATTCTGGTTTTCAATGAGAAAAGGTGGTTCAACATATCAAGATGCCCCAACAAAGAATTGTCAGCCTCCCTGAGATTTATCACTCCTGCACAAGAGCAAAAAGACCAATGTCATTTTTGTCAGGTGTAGTAATACCTCCCCAAAAAGTATCTTGTACAACATGGGTGTACTTTAAACACTTCCCTCTAAAAATGTCTCAAAATGTTTTTTTTTTAAATCTGTATTTTTTTGGGGGGGGGGAACTTATTTATTTTGTGCAAATTAGCAGAAACAATTTATGCAAAAAAGCCCCTAAATCATCCTAAAATACCCCCAAATCATCCAATTTTTTAAAATTTTCCAAAATTTTCATTATAATTTTTCAGAATGGAATACACAAAGATTTCTATCCCTAATGTGAACTCCACAAACCCCTCCTCTCCATTACCTTTTGGGATCATAGTTCCTGCCATGCTTGCTAGCTATGTATTTGAATGTGCTTTATAATACTGGATGATGCTGCACAACTAGTAATGATGGTCTGGAAGGATTGTTTATCATTCATGGTGTCGAATAATGCATGGATGTGTGGTGAGAAAAATGTGCTGTGAGCTGACATGGTCAGTTCCATGAGAATACCTAGTACATGGGGCATAAGGACCGTGAGTCCTAAGAAAGGGAATGTTTCAGTTTGTGGGCAAATGAGATGTACACCTGTGAAAATCATTCGGATTGCTGTGTGCTTTTAATATACTGTGTAAGTGGAAATGCTTCAGTTCTGACAACATTGTTATGCTGTGATTGACTGAGCAAAGGTTTTTGACTTTGCTGACTTGGGGCCTTTACAGACTGCCAGAAATAGTGCAGTTTGGGGCCACTTTAACTGTCCTGGCTCAGTGCTAGGGAATCATGGGAATTGTATTTTTTTTTCTGGGACATTGAGCCTTCTCTGTCATAGAGCTCTGGTGCCACAATAAACTACAGTTCCCATGATTCCTTAGCACTGAGCCAGGGCAGTTAAAGTGGCCTGAAGCTGCACTATTTCTGGCAGTCTGTAAAGGCCCTTGGTTTCTTAATTGAATTTAGCCAGTATATGACACTACCTAACACAGATATACACTGTCCTAATTTTTTCAATGTACCCATTCGGATTTTGAAATTGGCTCCCACTTTCTCCCCTAACTGGCACTGAAAGTTAGGGATGGATAAAATAGCAATAGCAATAGCAAGTACATTTCTATACCACTTAATAGTGAACTCAGCACTTTCTAAGCAGTTTACAATCTGTAAGCCAATTGCCCCCAATGAACTGGGGACTCATTTTACCAACCTACAAATGGATGGAAGGCTGAGTCAACCCTAGAGCCCTCTGGGATCGAACTCACAACCTTATGGCTGCAGTTCTGGCATTTAACCACTGCACCACCAGGGCTCCCTTAAAATACTCAGCAATGTCCCCATCCCTGGTGAGAAAAGAGATCTCAACACATCAAGAAATCTCAGTGACAGAATAGTGAACTACAATGTGATTTTTCACATTTAGAGACTTTCCTTCTGAAACCAAGCAGGGCTTTTTTGCAGGGAAAATTGTGCAAACCTGAGGAGATTCCCCCCATCCCAAAGCCCTCTTGAAGAGCGGAAATAAATAAATAAATAAATAAATGTGTGAAAAAAACTCTCATAATCTCACCCAGAAAGGGGGAAAATGCTTCCAACATCTTCATCCTTACATGTAAGAATGAAATAAACACAGTTTTACATTTTAGTCAGTACCATATCTAAGCAAACAAAGTTATAAAAAGCCATCCAATTGATTAGTCCTTCCATAACTCTGGCAGTCTTATCAGAGGGACTGCTGTATCAACTTCTTTCTCCTTTCTGCAGTGCCTCCAATCTGCCAGACATTGTTCTGTAACAATCAATGGGTCACTGCATAGATGGTCGTCAAGCTTCCATCAATTCAAAATATTTAACTGCAGCTTGGGAAAATTGCTGGTTGAGAAGAATGCAATTAGCTACCCTTCACAGACAGGTATTTTCAGACTGAAAGGTCGTTCTTTGCTCTCCTCCATTATCTCCAATGATTAGGTAGTGACATTTTAAGAAAATTGTACAACCCCCACCTCCAAGTTTCTCTAATCTTTGAAGCTTTAAAAAGAACTCTTGTCTTTCTCTAGTGCTAATAACTGCCTCGCACAACTCAAATGTTTTGAACAGGTAAATTAGTTCCTTGCTGCAGAATGGAACTTTTTTTCCCCCTTTTTTAAAAAAACCCCAAAACACTCATTTAACTAATATTAAAATACACCTCTGTTATAGGATTGGCAAATGCCTTGGTGATGGCTGCCTGCAAGAAGTGTAACATTAGTGCTTGTTCAATGCAGCAAATAGTTGGTACAAAATGGCAGGAAGATCCTTTGCAGCCAATGACCGGAAATCCCAAATTTGCAACATAAATTGGCTACAAGACGCAATTTTTACAGAAAGAAGAACATAAAAAGAGCTCTTTTGGAATACACTAAGAATCCTATCTTAGGGGCGAAACAGACAGGCAGGACAAAGTGGCTTGAAGCTGCCTTTTCAGAAGCCACATTGAAACCCCACCAATCGCACCACTGGCTCCCAAGGCGGCTGGAGTGTGCATGTCATGACCACATGGCACAGCTTTAAGCTGCACCTCTGGGTACTTTTTTTTCACCATCCCCACCACCATCCTTGCACACCTTTGCAGGAGTGAACTGCTGGTGACTGCTATCCCATTGCATGGCTATCTCTATGAACCTGCACACATTCGCATGTGTAGCACTTCACTGGGACAGAGCATCAGAGCAGAGGTGTGCCCATGCAGATGCCAGCAAGGTATAATCATGCCTCCCATCATCCTCCACTTCACCCTATGCCCCCTCTTTGACTGTCTGTTTTGTGTATGTTGTACTCATCTCCACGAGAGGTTCCATGGTTTCTCTTTTGGGCATTGCCACCTCTACCACCCCTACCACTTGTGTATGGCAGCTCTGTTCCTTTTAAATGTGCTCCTGCAACAGGCGATTACATGCACAATTATGGTTAGGGTTTGGAAAGAGCGCCTCTTTAGAGCCACACTGGTATTGGTGCATTTATACATACATGCGAAGGTGCACACTGTCAGGGAAGAAGCGGAAAAAAAGCAGCTTCTTTTTGAAGTGGCTTTTCTCCCTATAAGATGGCTAGAGGGCACTTCAAAGCGTACATCATCTAAATGCTCTGCCTTGAAGCTGGCCTGAAACCTGCTTATTTTGACCATCTGTTTCGCCCCTTAGTTGCCAAACAAATATTTAACTCTCATTCATGAAGAACACCAGAAGGGATGCCTTATAATGAGCTACATCATTTTTCCTTCTAGTCCATTGTTTTCTATCCTGATTGGCATTAGTTCTTCAGGGTTTCAGAGAAGAATCATTCCCAGTTGTACCAAGAGATATTGGAGATTGTACCTGGGACCTTCTGTGTGCTAAACCTATTCTCTACTTGCTATAATGCAACCCTCCCCTCTTCTCCTCAGCTACTGGCATTTAGACACAGAACATCAGGTTTCCCAGTGCTCATCACTTCTTTTGTGATCAGTCAGTGTTCACACATGAGTACCATGCCATTGCTTATGGAAATAAAATGATAAGCTCTTTGTAGCTCATGGGTGGGCAGGTTCAAGGGTCTCCAATTCCCATTAGTCCTAATCAACATATGCTTATGGTTAGAGATTATGGAAGTTGAAGTCCAACACCATCTAAAGGCTCACGTATCCCACACCTCTTTTCTAGCTCTCCCTCCTTCTCTAGTATACAGCTGACTTTTCTTTTGCTATGATTTCTTTTCTGAGAGGATGGGAGTTCATTCTTCCAATGGTCCTCACTGGTCAAATTGTCTTTTTTGAAGAGTCCTAGGAGAAAATTGAAACCTTTACCATTTTCTGTAGCAGGTTTTCTTGACCAACTAATGGACTAAGGAGACCTGGGTTCAAGTCACTCCAGATCTCAAGAATGAGGCAATCACCAACTTGCACAAGTCTGAATGATGTGGATTTGTAGTCTCTCCTAGCTTTAAAGGTAAAGCAATTTGGATGAGCTGTCTGCTTTAAAGGAAGGGATCGATAAGACAGCCCAGCTCAAGTAAGTCAAGGAGTCAGATTTCATCTTCCATGTGTTGTGTCTGTCTGATCTTTATCACTTTTGCTATAACACTTTAATGTCATATCCTCCAGAAAAGAAACATATTTTCCCCATCTACCTCTTTACCAAAGGTCATCAACTTACACTACTTTATTGCTCTCCTACTATGAATGGATTATGGACTTGGCTAAGATAGCTGTCATTTTGTATATTGATTTGCCTCCACTTTGTTTGTTCATGAAATAGGACTGGAGATCACAGAGCTGTCAAATATCAACTCATCACAACCTGGCAATATCCAAACAAGAATGTTCATATATACTGGAAAAGGATGAAGGGTTAGAGCCATGCTTTCCGAGCTTCTGAAAACTGAAATGTATTTCAGAATTCCATTTAGAGATCACTGTTTTGAAAACCCTCACAGATTAACTTTTAGCCTATGAAAGAGTCAGTATTACTTTCCTTTATATGTCAGTAGGGTAGCCACTCCTAACTGCCTTGACACACATGCTACTTTCCAGGGAGCACTCAAGTTCATTGTTTAAAAAGGCTGTTATTGGTGCCTTCAAGTCATTTCTGACTTATGGAGACTCTATCACCGGGTTTTCTTGGCAAGATTTGTTCAGGGGCAATTTGCCTTTGTCTCTGAGGCTGGGAGAGTGTGACTTGCCCAAAGTCATCCATTGGGTTTCCATGGCTGAGTGGGGATTTGAGTCCTGGTCTCCAAAGTTGTAATCCAGTGCTGACCCCACCAACTGAACCAAAATGGCAAATACATGTAGAGGAAAGGAGAGGGAGTAAGAGATCAAATCCAGAGGTGTGTGACAGATTGGCCAAGCTGTCTGCACTGGACTCAAACTGTAGAGATTGGAAGATTGTACTGGATAGTAGAGGAGAAGGAGAAGGAGAAGGAGAAGGAGAAAAGAGGCAAGTAGAAGAAAAGAAAATGCAGAAAACAGAAGGTGATATGGAGAGGGAAGACAAAGGAGGACAGAAGACACAGGGCCATTTAATGGGTTTGTATAGGATCTAAAATATGGGGTTGCCATAAGTCGCAGAAAACTGGGAAAATCCTGGATTGAAGGGACTAAAAAATGTCCCAACTGGCTGGACTGCTTGAAGCAGCAAATCCCAGATTCCTCCTTTGTTCTGGGCCACATTTTGTGCGAGACTTCAATCTCCAATATTTGCACTGAAACACATGCCTGAGTTTGGGGAACTCGTTCTCTGCAAGCCTTGAAGGTTCAAATGATGAGAAACTTTACAGACTTGCCAGCAACTTATATTCCCTCATTCCAACATCCTAAAAGTTGATTTTCATATTTATTTCCTATTTTTGCTAATCATCCATGGCTTGGACCAGAGTAGAGGGACTCATGGAAACTTCTAGCTATGGAGATTATTGCATCACCTTTCCTCCCATGCTAGATGCAGGATGTAAACTTAAATAGGTAGACTTTATTGCACATACATGTGTTCAGGCAGTAGACATCCTGTACCCGATCTGGGCTTCTCCCACACCTTTTAATGAACAAGATTTTCCCATTCTTTTAAAGGTGCAGGAGAAGCCTGGATCAGGTACAGGATACTTACTGCCTGGGCACTGGTGTGTGTGATAAAATCTACCTATTTAAGTTTACATCCCACATCTAACATGAGAGGAAAGGCAGTGCGATAATTTCCTATGTCATTGTAGCGAGATGCAAATCCATTACATCATTTAGGACCTTATCACATGGGGTCTAAAGCAGACCTAATCCAAAGGGTATCCGTAGCTAATACCTATTATTTCCCCGTGTTTACACACGTTGCACCGAAACTCGACAGAACCCGGAGCTAATCCGTAACGAATTGAGATCTTTTGACATTCGGTTTTTCGGGGAAGTACAACCAAGCTTTCGGAATCATTGCGCAATGGCCACACAGGCAAAATACATATGATCACGCAATATGTATTGTGAAGCATTTCCCCGCCCTGACCCATGGTTCCCCGCGCTACTTCCCATGGATCTGTGAGGAAGCATCTTATGACGTGTCTTTCCTGTTTGGATTGGGCAACAAATGAGACGGGTAAACATGGTCCTCTCTTTGTAATTTATGGGATTTTCTAACTTGTGTGTGCACGGAGAATACGTTTCCAGGATGCGTGTCCCAGGAAGCGCGATAAATGCGCTATGGCGGTAATTGCGTGTGGTAGGCATTTACATATTGCAGGAGCTCTTTCAGTTCATTTCGGTATAGAACTGAATTTATTCTTATTTCGGTTACTTTTCGCTTCGTGGCCAGCGTGTGATAAGGTCCTTACTGAAGTCCACCAGGTTAGCTTTCTCCTTCTTCTCTATAACATCCTTTCAAATATTTAAACAGGACTGTTCTATTACCTCTTAACCTTCTCTTTTCCAGGCTAAACATACCCAGCTCCCTAAATCTCTCCTCATAGGGCTTTACAGTTTCCAGACCCTTTACCTTTTTGGACATACTGCAGTTTGTCCACATTCTTTTTGAATTGTAGTGCCCAGAATTGGATACAGTATTCTAGGTGAGGCCTGACCATGCAGCCTAGAATTTCATTGGCTTTTCCAGGTGCTGCATCATACTACTAACTCATGTTTAGTGTGTGGTCTATTAAGACTCGCAGATCTCTTTTGCATGCACTTCTGTCAAGCAAGGTGTCATCTATCCTATATCTGTGCATTTCATTTTTACTGCCCAAGTGCAGTACTTTATATTTCTCTATGTCCCTGTTAAGGTCATTTTGAATTCTAATCCTGTCCTCTGGGATATTAGCTACCCCTCCTACTTTGGTGTCATCTGCAAATTTGATAAGCATGTCCTCTCTTCTATCATCCAAGTGATTGGTAAAGATATTGAATAGCACTGGGTCCTTTTTATTATGTTTAACCTCTCTAAAAAGCCTGAGCTCATTCTGTGCTTTAGCTTGTCTGACCTTCTCCCTTAAGGTTGTTTGACTTACTGTTTGTTGATTTCCACCTTTTCCCATTTCATGTACATGTCCCTTTTAAATCTTAGCTCAGATGAAAGTTATTTAGACACCTCAATTTTTTTCTCTCATCAGAACTATTTGAAATTTTGTTTTCAGTATTTCACTTTTAAGAAACTCCCACCCATCATGAACTCCCTTCTCTTTTAGTATTCCTGATCATGGGATCACACTCAGTATTTCCCAAAGTTTGCTGAAGACAGCTTTCTTAAATTCTGGAATGCACATCTGACTATGCTTGGCTTCCCCTTTTCCACTGCGTAACAAATTCCATGAGAGCATGATCACTGCCACCTAAGGATCCCACCACTTCTGTCCCATTAACCAAGTAATCACTGTTGGCTAGGATCAGATCTAAAATAGCTGATCCTCTTGTTGTCTCTTCCACCTTATGGACAATAAAATTGTGAGCATGATAAGTGAGGAATTTGTTTGACTTCTTATTCTTAGCAGAGTTTGACTTCCAGCAAATATCAAGATGGTTGAAATTTCCCATTATTACTAATTTAATTATTAACAACTCAAACCACTGCAAGGGTCCTTCCCTAGTGCAGAGTATCAAGCCAGGACAAGAATCACAACTCTGCTTCCCTCCTGTGCTTTAAGAACAAGACATCCAGCCTCAGTTTCCAGCAGTGTGGCCACAGCTAGACACCAGCCACCCAAATTTTCTTGAGAAGACTGGCCTGACTCACATTCACACTATCAAGCACTATATTTTATTCTCCAAGCCTGACCATGAATCCTGTGAGATGCTGGCCCAAGGAATCCCACTTTTATGAAAATGTGCCTTTGGGTATTCACTCTGTCTGCATTAATCGTTTCTGCAGTACCTGCCATTTCAATACAACCTTCAGCTATTTCAATACAGCCTTGTACTCTCATGTACCCGTAATTGCTCTGTTTAAAGTTGGCCTCAAACTCCCAGGCACCTATACAATACACCAGTCAGGTGGGCATGGTGCTATAACTTCCTATGCAGCCCAAAAAATGGCTAATTGAAGTTTGAGCTGAACCTTTGGGTGGGAAAGCAGGCAGAGCTGAATCCAAAGAGGATGACATTCCAGTGGAGCTGGTACCTAAACCTCTCCAACCCTGCTCCAAATGTTGACTATGTGACAACTCCCTCATGTTATCATTGTGCAATTGCCTTGTCCATCCTTATGGGGGTGGAAAAGATGCCTTTAGCAGCCACTCAGCAGACTGATGTGGGAGCCAAAACAAGCACTGTTGCCGACTGAGTTGACTGGAAGAAAATGATTGAAGCCTATCAAAACCAAAAAAAAGTTCCTACTCAGTGGTGTTTTGCTAGTCTCCTATTATTGAATACAAAATGTGAGTGATTATGCAGAGTGAGAAGAAGCCAGGGAAAAGATTTGAAAGGACATGCATCCCACTCCACCTTGGCACTGCCATACTGTAATGCAGAGGTGTTTCCCATGTACTCACTATTCCAGCTCCAAGAAGGCACCAAATCCAACCTGAGGGTAGAGTTAGAATACACTTTTTGGTATGGTGTGGAGGAGTAACTGAGAATGAAAATTTCCTACCTTATGTCCATGCAGTGAAATAGACATGTATATCTTGTGTCACATTGTGCTGTAGTTTAACTATGGGTGGGTTTTGTTTGGTTGGTTTTTTTTGTTTTGTTTTGTTGTTGTTGTTGTTGTTGTTGTTTTGTTTTGTTTTGCAAGAGATGAAGCTGTGTTTCACTAGGTCAAGCCATTTAAACCTTGTATTGCTACTCTGATGTTCAAAAACTCACAGAGGTGTTAGGTAGAGTTCTTTTCCATCACCAGCTGCCTGAACCTTTTAACTGGAAAGTCAGGGATTGAACTAAAGATCTTCTGCTTTCAGAACAAGGCCTTTAAGAATGGACAAAACAGTCCAGATCCAGCCCATGTCAGCTTTGCACATCCACATCCACATCCACAAATCTGTTCCATCTACTAGTGTGCAATTTTTAAAAATTCATGCACATGCACAGCTTCCCCTAATTCTTGAAAACAATGTTCCCTGTATGTACATGTTTTACCTGCAGTTTTGCTTATAGTTTTAGTAGCCAACAGTTACATTGCAAAATCTGAAGAAGTGTGCTTTCCAAAAGATAAATGTGCTCTGATCTTCACATTAGTCCACAAATACACAGGTCAGCTTGAAGAAGATAAACCAAATGAAATCATCCCTCATGCATGGTTGTGCGAGTGAGCCAGGGACACATCTAAAGTGTAAGACTTCTCACCCCTGCACCATATAGCCATCACTACCCAGCTTTGTCAAGAAACTCGGACAAATTGAGAAATGACCCAATTTTTTTCTCCTCTCCTGAGCATCCACTCGCTCATCCGTCCCTTTACCATTATGGTTAGACATTTTAAAGATCAATTCAACAGTGTGCCCAAGACCCCACTGATTCCAATCTTGTGGACAAATGAGGAATACAAATCCAATAAACAAGCAGATAAATAAAATAAGACCAGTTTCAGGATTCTAAACACCGTCTTCAAAACCTCTCCCATGAAGGGAATATGGAATTATGCTTAAATTTCTCTTACATCCTTGTTTAAATCCAGACAAAGCTAAGCATTTTTTTTGAAGATCCATTGATTGTGATGGAGAAAAAGAGTTGAACATGTGCTTAATCTACTCGTTGAAATCAGTGGGACCTGTGCATGCTTAATTCTGCAGGATCACTCATTCCCTTTGTGCCAAATGCATCATTATTTAGAAAGAGGGAAAAACCAACTTCATTTCTGTGTGTAATATTATATATATTTCCATCAAGCAGCCTTTGAGGATCATGCTGTATCTCACATATTTGTCAGGAAAAGGATTTTAATTGTAATAATTTACAACTCCCAATGTACTTTCATGTTTAGTTTTTTATTACCAATTACCAAAAGACTAGCTCCAGAGGATTCTCTCTTTCCCCCCCTTTAGAGGCCATTAAAATGAGAAAATATGGATTAATCCTGAATGATTTCTCTTCTTAATCATGTTTGCAAATGAATTACATGACCCACAGCTTGAAATCATAGCAACGTATTTACTTATACCTACAGTATCTCAATGGAGTTGGAGATCAGTAGCTAACATTTTTATCATATAAAGGCCCATCCTGAAGGAGAGCCTACTAAAATTAATGAGGCGTAGGTCCACAGAAGTATATTTGTTGATACAGAGGCTGATATGTTGCTTTGGGCCTCTGCTTTAAACCTGTTCAGAAATCTGTGAATTAGCAATTCTCAGGGTATCAGACAGCAATTCAATCCCATGGGGATGAAGAAAAATCAACTGTACATCCCAGCAAATGGAAAAACTAATATTTTAATGCCACTGAGCTTATACTCTCCATCTTGCAGCTGTACAGACACCTAATGGCCAATCCTCCAGATTTCTGTAATTATTGTTTCATCCCTTAATTTTTGTAGCAATGAGTGTAGTTGGTACCTCCCATGTCAGTGGGACAGTGAATCCAATACGTTTGACTGAACTTTAAAGAAGGTATCCAAAGTGTAGAGCCTCATCCCCAAAATAGTTTCACTCTCTTGGATGAATCTTTCCAATTCACACTAAAACTGGAGTGGGTTCACCACCCAACTGACCTTGGAGCCATTGGCTGATTGAAAAATTCTGGAAAAGCCAAAGGCTCATGTCACTTATGCAAACTTTGGTGCTCCTAATAAAATATCTCATCCATCTTTTATTATTGATTTGAAGTCAGGGTGCATATAGAATCACAGAATCATAGAGTTGAAAAAGACCACAAGGACCATCCAGTCCAACCCCCTGCCATGCAGGAACTCTCAATCAAAGCATACCCAATAGATGGCCATCCAGTCACTACTTAAAAACCTCCAAAGAAGGAGACTCCACCACTCTCTGAGGGAGAGTATTCCACTGTCAAATAGCCCTTATTGTCAGGAAGTTCCTTCTAATGTTTAGGTGGAATCTCTTTTCTTGTAGC
The DNA here is from genome assembly GCA_026167975.1 of Phrynosoma blainvillii. Taxonomy (NCBI): domain Eukaryota; kingdom Metazoa; phylum Chordata; class Lepidosauria; order Squamata; family Phrynosomatidae; genus Phrynosoma; species Phrynosoma blainvillii. The sequence goes on from JANUYF010000013.1 coordinate 13,003,988, forward strand.
TTGCATCCATTGCTCCAGGTCCTATTTTCTGGAGCAGCAGCAAACAAGTTTGCCCCATCCTCAATATGACATCCCTTCAAATAGTTAAACAGGGCTATCATATCACCTCTTAACCTTCCAGGTTAAACATACCCAGTTCCCTAAGTCATTCCTCATAGGGATTCATGGTTTCCAGACCCTTCACCATTTTAGTTGCCCTCCTTTGGACACACTCCAGTTTCTCAACATCCTTTTTGAATTGTGGTGCCCACAACTGGACACAGTATTCCAGGTGAGGCTTGACCAAAGCAGAATAGAGTGGCACTATTACTTCCCTTGATCTAGATACTATACCTCTATTGATGCAGCCTAAAATTGCATTGGCCTTTTTAGCTGCGGCATCACACTGTTGACTCATGTTCAACCTGTGGTCTACTAGGACTCCTAGATCCCTTTCACACATAGTTGCATTAAGCCAGGTGCCCCCCCCCCCCCCCGCATCCTATATCTATGCATTTCATTTTTTTGCCCTTACATTTCTCCATGTTGACATTCATTTTATTAGCTTTGGCCCAGCTTTCTAATCTATTAAGGTCATTTTGAATTTTCATCCTGCCCTATGGGGCATTAGCTAATCCTCCTAATTTGGTGTCATCTGCAAATTTGATAAGTATGCCCCCTATTATTTCATCCAAGTCATTGATAAAGATGTTGAATAGCACTGGACACAGGACAGAACATTGCGGCACCCCACCGGTAATTTCTCTCCAGGATGAAAATGAGCCATTGTTGAGTACCCTTTGGGTTCGACTGGTCAACCAATTACAAATCCATGTAACAGTTACCTTGTCTAGCCCACATTTTACTAGCTTGTTAGCCAGAATGTCATGGGAAATCTTGTCAAAGGCCTTACTGAAATCAAGATATGCTATATCCACAGCATTCCCTTCATCTACCAAGCTGGTAATTCTATCAAAAAAAGAGATCAGATTTGTCTGGCATGACTTGTTTCTCTGGAACCCATGTTGACTTTTTGCAATTATGGCAATCCCTTCTAAAGGTTCACAGAATCTCTGTTTAATAATCTGCTCTAGAATCTTTCCTGGTATTGATGTCAGACTAACTGGATGATAATTGTTGGGATCTTCTTTTTTCCCTCTTTTTGAAGATGGGGACAACATCTGCCCTCCTCCAGTATACTAGGACTTCTCCTGTTCTCCAGGAGTTCTCACAAAGTATTGCCAATGGCTCCGATATTACATTTGCCAATTCTTTTAATACCATTGGATGCAGTTCATCTGGTCCTGGAGACTTATATTCATTTAGATTTACCAGGTATTCCTGTACTACCTCTTTACTTATTCTGTGCTGCATTTCCCCTATTGTGTCATCTGGTCCATTTTCCTCAGGTTGAGCACCCTTTTCTTTTTCTGAGAAGATTGAGGCAAATAAAGTATTGAATAGTTCTGTCTTTTATCTGTCCCTGTTAGCATTTTGCCATCTTCTCTGTGCAGTGGCCCTACCATTTCCATATGTGAAGCCCTGTCTTTGTCTAACTCAATGATCACACTTCATGGATGAACCAGAAACAGTTTATTGCAGCAGATCAGCACAGAAGCACATCTTGTTCCAGACCTGGCATTCAAGCATCAGTTTTTCAATTAAAACCCCTTGCAAGCTCTACCCTTCCCAACTGCCCACATTCCTTTCCCACATTGAACAACCATGTACCTGCTTCTTCCTTCCCCCCAAACCCATCCAACACTAGGTTTGTTCTAGCATGGCTACAGTATAGCAAAAACAAGACTAACTTTAACCTGGCAGAGGGAGCCAGGAAGAGTGACCCCTGACAGGGGAGGGAACAGCAGCAACAACATTTATGTACTATGACAGTTGTTGGTCCAGCAGCATGGCTTTAGCAGACTTCAGATTCAAGCCTCAGGTCTCCAGACCCAGTTTAGCAGGGGGTTGGGAGCACACACAATGTTTCTGCCTAATCTTCAGGCCTGTAACATGGCCTGCATGCTTGGAACCTATGAACAGCAGACCTCCCTTATTCCTTCTTTCCTTGGCAGGGGGACCTGGGGGGGGTTGATATGGGACCATGGTAGTGTAGACTTTGCACATCTGAGAAGTTCAATGCATTTGGTGTTGAGTAGCATCACTTCCATCCAGTTCCCTCCTCATGAGGATGCCAAATGGAGGTGATGGAGGGGCAAACCTTCCTCTCCTCCCTCACTTGCCCAGCCCCCCTTCCACAGCCCTGGGCAGGCAGGTGGCTGAGCGAGCAAGTGGAGGAAGTCATCCTCCTCCCTGGAAGCACCCTCCCTGGCACCGGGTGACACCAAGCCCACAGATGCCACTGCCCCCACCCCAGGAACCAGCACAGTGACATGCAGTGGCTTATGTTCTGGTCTATGACTGTAATAAAGATGAACTGAATGCAGTGGCTTAAGTCAGCTTAATTGATGGAGGAGATTCTTAAACAGTACAAATAGGAGCTCTCATATAGAGATGTTGCAGTGCAGATAGTACAACATTGTGGAAGGGGTGCCATTCTTGGCAAATGTGACATCGTTGGTTTTCTGCCTGTTTCCTGTGTCCCTAAACCTGGGGGATTTTGAACTCTCAGGACTTGCTTTCAAGGGACAATGGTATCTGGATAGAGCTTTACCTATGGTTTGTACAGTCTTGTGTGCCACTTTTGGTAAACTTAGTACTTTAGTACTTTTCTTGAAAGGGTGTTGGGCTAGGACACAAGATTATCCTGTACTACACATTATTTGAATTATCTCCTCTTTGCAGGCTGAATGGCTCGGGGCAGTACAAGTACTTAATCAAGGATTTCAGAAGGCTCACTGAGTACTCCCCTAGCAGATGAGAAGATACATCCCTTATACATCCTGGTAATAGAGATGGATTCACTAGATCAGCTTGTTACCTTCCCAAGGATACGCTTAGGGACCTTGTTGGCTGGGTGATGGCTTTGGGAAGAGTTATAAGGTTCCTCTGAGGTGGTGGTCTACATGGTGATGCTTTAGGAACAGCATTTCTACAATGGTTATGTGATACTATGAAGCAATTTCCGCACCTTGATACAGAGGGTAACTGTGGGCTGATTAGATCATCTGGCAGTAGTTCCCAGAAGGATACAATGGTGTTTCCTTTTGGCATAAAGATGTTCTCCAGGGAGTAGAGCATCAGGCATGCTCTGACACTGCCAACTAGGGGTGTTTGGAGGAAGTCACTCATGTGCTGATGACCGGCCTTCAGAGGTGGTATCACTAAAACCCTGACTTCTTGGAATTTTTTCCCATTATGGTAACAGTCTGACAATGAGTGGCGAAGTTCTCAAACTCCTCTGCCCATTTTTGGTGTGATGACCTGGCTGATAATGACCTATCATTAGTTCTTCCACATCCATTTTATCCAGCTTCATGAATAAATTAAGCATTCACTTTGTGATGTCTACAATTTCACATCCTTGGTGCAAAATCCACTGCAGTGGTGATGGGTCCACCTGAAACCAAGATCCACAAAATCCAGTGCTGATGTTCTGCACCACACAGATATTGGCTGACATCCTATTAGCCAATTATAATCTAAACGATATCCATAAAAAGATGAGTTGGTAGCCCTGGTGTGATTCAGTTAATGTCCACACAGTGGAAGAAGAATTTGTAGTTTTATTTGCTGCAGCAAATAGATGTCAGTGGTCTTATGACCCAAAAGACTGACACAAAGCAAAGAAGCAGACATTCATGCATATACACTTTTCCATATGTTAATCACACAGCATCTTAACTCTAAGTAGTAATAGTGGCATTAATTAGCAGGTCACATTTCTAAAGCATGCATACTAAGCAGGTCACATACTACTATCCCATAATGATTCTGCATTGCTTAGCAACTTGGAAATTGAGGAGGGTACCTTTCAGCAAAGAGGTGTGTTTTAGGGCTTGTGACATCAACAAAGCACCCAGAATTCAAGAACTCTGTATGAACTTGGGATGTCTCCAAGCTGCCAAACTTGGCATAGCTATGTACCACTTTATCAGCCATGCATGCATTAGGCCTCACAGTTTTGCCTCTTTCATTCCTCTTGCTGCATTCCATTATCTGTTTCTCTGTCAAGCTGACATTACCAGGGTTGCTGGCTATATCTTGAAGAACTATAGCAAAGGGCAGGCAGAAACAAGCATACATTTTCTGTTCTATTCTATTGGTATGGTATTTCCAGACTCATTCCTCTTACTGGTTTCTGATACTGGGTTACTATTTTCTTCCAGTATACCTTATCATAAGTTAGACTTAGGACATCATAACTGCATCATATTCTCTATGCACTATTGCCACAACCACAAATGTGCCTGAAACCTACCTTAAAAGCCAGTCAGCCATCCAGAGCAATGGACTTCTGTACAGCTGTTGAGTGGGGTGCTGCAAGATAAGGTGACCTGCCAGCAAGTGACACTGTGGGAAGCAGAAGCAAAGATCTCATCGAGGGACTGTCACAACCCTTCACTGTAACCTCACACTGGTGAGAGGGATTTAGTCACCTCATTCTGCAGCACCCCCTCGGCAGCAACACAGGTGGGTTTCAGAAGTGAGATAGGGAGCTAAAGCATAGCTACAACACTGTGGTTACTTGCTTGATGCAGGATCTTGGCCATTATGTTAGACTACTGCCAGGGTTAGGCCCATCTTGAACTTTTGTTTAGTGTTAATTGTTGCCTTATTTTTGAAGGGTTTAGACAGGTGGAGAAAATACCAGTGACTAAAGTTACATCTGCTGATGGCTTGTCATGCAGAGAGATCAGCAGTCTAGCCAGTTGGGCTTGGAAATGAGGCCTATGGTTGGAGGCCTGGGGAAGAGGGCTATACACTGGGGTAGTATATTGCTGATGCTGTTTTCTCAGAGGGTGAATCCTCTGCTAAGTATCTAGATTATTCATGTTGGGGAAAATGATTTGGACTTTCTTAAGGGTAACAAGCTTGAGATTGAAGCAAAGTGGCCTGGTGTGATCATAGTGTGGTTGGCTTTCACCTCTAAGTTAGTGGGGAGAGAGGTTCCAAGATATCTTGATATGTGGGCTAGGCATACATATTACATTGCAGAGGGGTGGGATAAAAATAAATTATTATTATTATTATTATTATTATTACTACTACTACTATACTATATGGCCATCTTGACATGCTAGATTTCTGTATCTTAGGAGGCTCCCCCCCCCCCCCCCCCGGGATAAATAGCCCAACCTGCAGCCCATAAATAACAAAAACAAGGGAGGGACATTTTCTACCACATTCTGCTGAATGTATAAACCAGCACTGGGCTTTCATAGCTCAGGAGAGGACAACTTGGGATATTTGCTTGGCTTTGTTTTTTAAGTTCACCTTCTCACCTTACAGCCTTCCTTGGTTGCCACATCACAGCTTCTTTGACGGCATGAAGATCCATGTTGATTGAATTTATTGATTTCTCACTGATCTCTTGAGCCTTATTATTTGGAATTCATGTTCATGCAGGAATGGCATCAGGAATGCCACATCAGATGGCTTGCATTATTTATTATACATAAACTCAGCTTCTTTATTTTATTTTATTTTATTTTTGACAGCTTTTAGAGTGTAGTGTTCAAAGCCGTACTTTGTTTGGAGGAGATATGGGCATATGTGGTTTTCTTTACAAGTTGCTTTGTATCGAGATGTTCTAAAGCAGGCAGGTTTATCTAGTGTCCTACCACATGAATGCTAAGGCAGATTGCCTGTGTGCCTCAAAAATACTAATGCAGATTTTTTACTCAGAGAGAGGTTTCAATATTATTTTATCTCAGTAACTCTTGCCAACATGGTGTAGTGATTTGAGCCTTGGACTATGGTACATCTCTGGAAACCAGGGTTCAATTCCCCTTTCAAACATAAATATCCACCGGGTGACCTTGGACAACTCACGGTCTCTCAGCCTCAGAAGAAAGCAAAGGCAAACCCCCTCTGAAGAAACTTGCCAAGAAAACCCTATGATAAATTCTCCTTAGGGTTGCCATAAGTAATAAAAAAAATGACTTGGAGGCACACAACAACAACAACAACAACAACTCTTGTAACCATTTTTCATGGTAGGTAAGGATGATTCTCCTTGTCATATCCCAGTTTCCAGACATCTTAGATCAATTTACCTCAACCTAACATCTTTTACATGTTTAGGCCTACAACTATCATCATCTCTGGCTATTGGCCAGGTGGCCTGGGAGTGATAGGCACTGTTTGGAGGGCACAACATTGGGGAAGGCTGCCTTGCCTCAGGAGATGGGAATAATAATAATAATAATAATAATAATAATAATAATAATAATTTCTATCCTGCCCCTCTGCTGAAGCAATCGGAGCGGCTTACAACAATAAAATACCACAATGTACAATCCCCCCCAAAAAACCCACCCACCCCTTAAAATAGTATTAAACATCGAACATTTTAAAACAATACAAAACTTTTGTGCCTCCAGGTGTTTCAATTTCTAGAATCCCAAGCCAGCATAGGCAATGGTTAGATACAATGGAAATGAAAGTTCAAAAAATCTGGGAGGCCAAAGATTCTTCAGCTTTACCTTGAATTATGATTCCAAGACAGAGGAGGATCATGGTGGTGTCACCATGGCTCAGAAAGAGTCCCCATGGATTGCACAGCCACATGAAACAACCTGACTTCAGGAACATCATGGGAAATTTCCAAATGTCAGATTGGTCTGCCTAACTCACAACTGTCTACACTGCTGCAGTGGCTCTCCCGGATCTCACAAAGAAGCCTACCAGAAGATGGTAGGGATTGAAGTGAGCATATTTTTCATGCCAAGATGGCTTTCTGTCTCTGAGCCTGTCCTCAAGGTTCATTCTTTGGGCCACTTAAGATATTGTGGACAATGCCTGCCATTGTCTCTGTGAACAATGATTCTTCAGGAAGGGCATGACACATCCATAGTTTCACCAATGCTCCCTTTCCCCTGACATTCTTTGCATGGCTATGCTATTTGTAGTCACTGATGTTAGAAATGGAAATCATTTATGTTTTAACAAGGGCTGGACAGCCATCTGTCAGGAGTGCTTTGCTTGTGTATTCCTGTATGTCAGAAGGTCTTCTGGCCCTGAACTGGATGGCTCTTGTGGTCTCTTCCAATTCTATGATTCTATGATTCTATGTGCTGTTGTAGTATGTGGACAGCCACAAGGGCTACAGCGATTCTGCCTAGCCAGTCTGGCCATTGACTACGTCTGATCTGGAATGATTAAAAGAGATTTCATACTGGATGGGTATTTTGTTCAGTTAGCAGTTTTCATGTGTTTTGAGGCAGCCCCTCTCTCCATTGCTCTTGATGACTCCTGGCCCTTGTTCATATCTCCTGCTCAGAAGTAGCCTATCTCCAGCTCTAATTTAGTATACCTGGAGTTCATCTAGTAAAACTGGGTGTACTCAGCAGGCAAAATAGGAGCTCAGATGAGGTCAGCTCCAAATTCACAGAGTTTCTACCTAGTCTAGTAGCTGTCCAAGGTCCAGAAAAATACAACTTCTCTCATCTTCCTGGCTCAGGCTTTCTGAAACTCCCTTCTCTAGCCTGTAGGGGAGAAAATACTTCACACAAGCTTTGATAGACAAGTGTCATATTGCCCTGAATATCAAGATCATTACAATGCAGAAACTTTCCCATGAATGTTGTGATCCATAATACCATTGCATTGTTCTTCTAACAGGAACTCCCCAAAGGCATTGAGCATTTATCGCATATGTAAGTGACATTACCAGGAGTGGGGATGGAGAGGCCTGAGGTTCTGCATTCACAATTTGCTTTCTTGAACCCATTGGGAAACTCTAAATAGCTAGCGGAGACTAGACAGAGTTCACTAATGAAGATAAGAGGTGGTTGGAAAATTATTCGAAGTTGCTTGTGGATTACAAAATGAAGATCAATGAGGTTTATACGCCAAAAGGTTAATGGTGATAAAAGAGTCTGGAAAATGTAGCAAAGTAGCGGTGCTCAAGAAGGTAAAGCAATATAAGGCACAATTTTGAAAGCTCTTCTATCTTATATTAACCCCACCTCTGTTTGAAATTGTTCAGGGATATGTAGAAGGTTCCCCCTTACCTTCACAACAACCCTCTGAAGTAGTTTACGCTGAGACATAATCATTGACATACAGTCATTCACTGGACTTTGTGGTTAAGTCAGGATTTGCGTCAAAGTTAAGTGCTCTGGCCACTACAACAGCCTATCTACACACAGAAATACTTTGCATGAGGGATGTGGGTATGTTAAAGATTACACACAGGCAAATATAGTCGGGGGGAGCTTTAAAATCTTATTTGTAGTTAGAGAGGGGGGGTCAGAATCCTACTGATGTCTCACATAAGTTCTCCTAAAGAAACTGTTCAATATTTTTGTGTAATAAGGGGCAACCATATTCCCCATTGCCATGTATGAATGTGAGAGCTGGATAGTGAAGGAAGTGAATAGAAAGAAAATCAATTCATTAGAGATGTGGTGCTGGAGAAAAGTGCTGATGATACCATGGAGGGCCAAGAAAAGAAACTAATAAGTTCTTGAACAAGTCAAGCCTGGACTCTACCTGGAAGCCAAGAAGATCAAATTGAGTCTGTTATACTTTGGCCACATCATGACAAGGCTGGCATTTAAAGGAGCTATCAATAAATAACTGCTAAGCCTAATCTAGGGATGGGTTTCAGTACCTTGGACAACCCTTTTAACATTGAGTCTAAAACCTGGTCTGGATTCACTTGTCCCTTTGGCATGGGAAACACCAGCTGCCACTGGTGGTGGGGCAGGTGTCGAGATCTATGTCACCTCCAATTTCCTGCTGTGCTTATAGATATATCTTTTTGCCTGCTTATAGTATTTTAATGCTGGATTATGGAGTGTGTTTTCATGGGTTAATGTTGATGTTGGCACCTACATTCTTTGGCATGGCTAATGAGCAGATGTGTGAGGAGTAGAGATTGCATTGAGAGTTTCAAGGCCAGACTCATGCAAATGAGTGGTATGGAGCTGGAAGGGGGGCAACCCTGGGAATGAGCTAATGCAAATGTGTTTAGTCCTATGGGTGAATGGGCTATAAGCCTACTCAGAGTTTGAATTCCTATATGATGTAATTATACTGTGCAACCACTTAAGCCTCAGTCCTGATGACATAAGTCTTCTGTGAACGTCTTTGGTTTCTGAATAAAGTTTTCTTGTTTTACAACTGAAGCTTGAATTTCTAAACTGAAGTGCTCCTGTAAATGGCAAGGCTGGAAGCCTGGTCTCTGCCCTCTCCTGGAATAGCTTTTGAACAGTGCTAGTATGACATTCAGAGAGAAAGGTGGAAAGAACATGGTGGTGTTTGAATTCTACTGAGGGAACTTCTATTTCTTTGGTTGCAATCCGATGTTTATTTACTTGGGAGTAAGTCCTGATGATTTCAATGGGATTTACATCTTCCGTATAGGTATAGGATTGCATCATTAATGGCAAAGGAGAGCGAGAAAACTGCTACCTCCATCTCAAGAGTAGCTGGCATTTGATTGTCACACAGAAAGGACATGGGGAAGTTCCTCTTGTGGCAACTGGGAACTCCCCTGGCATAGGGTGGTAATCCACTTTGGGTTTTTGTCTGAACTTTAAATGAGATATCCAGGATGTTGAAGCCTATCCCACAAACTGGATAGTTCCTTTAAAATTCAGATGAAAAACTAGAAGGGATTCACCATCCCACTGACATGGGAACCATCAGCTGGCAATAAGTGTCTCCCCGCTCTTCCCCAAACAATCCATAAGAAACTGCCCAATCCTCTACCTGAAAAAGGCAGTGACATTTCTGTTCATCCTTCTGTGATGCAAAAGGTCCCTGGTTCATCTAGAGTTTACCTCTGGGTGAGAGCTATTCTCTCTTCCTCTCATCCAGCCTACTGGCATCTTGCCTCTGTTGAACGGTGCTGATCTCTTTTTATTCCAGCACAATCCCAGGCAAATCTAAACTTTTAATCTTCCTTTAATGAACAGATCCCTTTGCAGACCCCCCTCCCTGCCCCTATCTTTCAGTGTCTTGTTTTTGTTGTTGTTTGCCAATTTCATTGTTATGTTTATATTTCCAGAACTATTGTCATATTCTGCATTAGCAATTTCCTCCCGCATGATAATGTATCACAATTACCTACAAATGGATCTTGAAATGTTTTGCTGCTGGTGCCTATCTGACCTTTCTGTGTGCACTCCAAGCAGAGCAGTGGGGGTGAAACATGCTTTGTAGACTATCTGCAATTTGTTGCTTACAGAGGTGGGTTGCCTACTTTTGTAGATTACACTCTGTGGAGCAAGGTTGCAAATAATCTCAGTGGCAACCAGACACATGGTTACATGTTGCTTTTAGGAACAGAGGCAGTGTTGGCAGGGAATATAAGCAGGAGGATATAATTGTCATCCATCCTGCTTGTGGGCTTATATCAGACAAGTTCAAGGAACCTCTATCAGCCTATGGAATGTATTCAGAGAAATTCTCAGGGACTGAGTCCTGGTGCTAGATGGGAGCAGAAATGCCAACATATTTTAGCAAAAAGCTCATAACTGCCAGCAAGTAAGCCTTAGGAAAGAGCCACTTCAACTTTTTAGTATTGGGAGGACAGCCATACAAAGGCCAGGAAACCACCAAATGTTGGTAATCTTAGGAAATGAGGCCACAAAAGGGGCCACTTTGGCCTCAGAGTTTGAGGATCTCCACCTCTGAAATAAGCCTTCAGTATTTTTTAGGTCCAGATTTCTTATATTCTTATATTCTTAAAAGGAGCTTCATTGGCATCCAATGGCATAAGGCGGGGATGGGGAACATGTGTTCCTCTAGTGCTGTTGGACTGCAACTTCCACTCACTCTAGCCAGCATAGCCAATAGTGGGATATTGGGAACTGTCGTCTAACAGCATTTGGAGGACCAGAGGTTTCCCAGCCCCGTTCTAGGAGGTAAACTCAGCAAGTGCTTGTCATACTGGTGTTAGGATTTGAATAGCCACAGGAAACTGGTTGCAAGAGATACACTTTTAGTCCCATTATCCATCACATTAGCTCTTGGAAAAGCTCTTGTGAGGAGGTCAAAAGCAGACATCCCCAACACCGGGAACCTAGCCGATGGCAATTAATAAGCATTTAATGAATGCCTTTTTGCTGTGAATCTTGATGAGTTCAAGCAAGCACACCTTGCTTGCTTGTGAAAAATGAAGAAAGGAGCAGAATATAAAAAGAAAGGGATCCCAACAGTAAGGTTAGTCTCTGCTCATAGCAAGGATCTAAATTCCCAGCTCAGTCATGAAACTCACTGGGTGACCTTGGGCAAGTCATATCCTCTCAACTTCAGGGGAAGGCAATGGCAAACCTCCTCTGAACAAATCTTGCCAAGAAAACCCCATGACAGGTTTGCCTTATGGTCGCCATAAATCAATAACAACTTGAAGACACACAACAACAATTGTACGAGACCCCCTGCTGCTTAAGTTTGCTTAAGTCTCCTGTGTGTCAGGAGTTGCATATGCTTTTGTCCTACCATAATGTAGTAATGGGATATGTGACAGTGATAGTAAACTTTAGGAATTTTTTAGAACTGTGCTTTAAAACTGTGAGCTCAGTCCAGGTGCTGAGATAAGCCAGGAAAAGAGATGAGCATGCCCAACGTCATTTGAGAGAGAGCATCTAGCTATAATAACAAAGAAAAGAGGAGAAAAACAGGAGATATGTGTTTCTTAACAAATACTAATTAAGCCTGCCTGATGTTTGAATTATGTGCAGTTTAATTATGTGGTTATAGCTTTTGCTGGTTACTTCTGACAATGAAAATCACCGGACTGGATCTATAGTTTTCTTAATAAAGGCATCTGAATTTTTACTACTGGGCCTGAGTTTCTGAACTTTAATATCCTTCTAGACTTGACACTGCATTGTCATAACTGTATTCTTTGCTTCCGAGCCTTTCCATGTCATTAGCCTTGTGAAATCCCTTCTGTTTGTCTTTCCAAGATGGAGATTTGTCTACCTATTCAAACAGTCATCAGCATCATGTCCAATTAGTTCTTGTTCCTCTGGAAAGATGTCTTAATCAGTGTTCGTTCTTCCACTCTTTCTCTCTCAGTCTCTCTCTCTCCCAACAATCCTATGCCTCTCTATCTTAAGAATTCTTTCCAGAGTCCACACTGTTTTCACCTGGTGTGGGGAGAAGGGTATTTGACATAAAACAAACCCTTGAGAGGACTGCAGTATTTGGAATCATGTTAATATTTGAGTTGTGCCAAAAGTCTCAGTAGGAATTATTTTGGCATCTTTTACATATTGGAGAATTCATGGGTTAATGAAGGTTGGGCTTCTTTTGTAATGGCTGCCTCTGCTTGAACAGGGCAGGTTAACAGAAGTCTGAGAGATGGATATACCAACCTTACTGTCAATATACTTGTTTTTGCGTCAACATTACTCTCCTCAGCCCATGTTTTTTTTCTGTTTTGATCAAGACATCTGTAGTGGACTTCTGCTCATGTTTGCTTCCAGATGAAACAGGTTTCCTGGTTGTGCAAATCATTCTACTTACATCCATGTGGACAGGAGTAGAAATCTATAGCAGAGCTCCCTGGGCAATAGCAAAAGTGAGGAACTGAGGGGATGATGGCATCTACTCCCCTGTCTCACATACTTGTGCTAGCCATGCTGAGGAATTAATTTGAAGATTTGAACTACAATTCCCATGAGTCCAAGTCTGGGATTATAGGAGCTGTGATCCAAAACATCTGGAGGATGCTGCATTGCCTCCTTCCTGGTCTATTCTATGGGGTATGGTTGAGTAAGTATGAAAGGAGACTGCCATTCACCTTACCCCTCACCACTGGCTATGCTTGCAACAATGAGAGTTGTAGTCTAGCAATATCAGGAGAATCACACTTGACTATCCATGCAATAGGGCTGTTATTTCTTCTTCATTAAAAGTCTGTTTGCTGATGTTGGATAGTGAAGACAATGCTCCTTCTGTAAATTGGATTAAGGTGTTCTCTTGTGCCATCCCATAACCCAGTGGGATGGCTGTATTTCCATCCCGGCAGCTGTAAGGGCGATATTGTCAACCACACAAATGTTTTGTTTCCAAGACTGCAGTTATCAAATGATCAGACTGTACAGGCATGTGCAAAAATTCCTAACCCCCCCTCCCATTTTTGCAGAGGAAGGAAGCCCTTTCACGTTATCAGAACTCATTTCTCAATGCTGTTTCTTAAATTAGATTCTCTATCACTGTGTAATACTCTCACTCTCTTTTCATACATTGCCTTTAATCCAGGTCATAAGGAATAGTATATTCTCCAGCGACCCAGCTCATTGTATTCTTGTTGCATCTTCTAATTTATGAATTTCAGTAGTTGGGACAAATCTTCCATGCCGTAACCTCAAAACATGATTGATGAGAGTCTCAGCACATGCAAAAGGCGACTTATCAGCCGATGTCAGACTTGCTCTGGCTTCCTATTTTTCTTATTTTCTTTGCCCTGACCTTGAACACTTTCCACACCCGTTGATTTTGTGCATAAACAAAGCCCCTTTCTCAATGAAAGTAGAGAAGGAGTCTTGGGTGGGTGGGAGGGAAATTGCAAAGAGTTGAGCTCAGCATGGGGGTGGGGGAAGGAGGAGAGTAACCTATATTCTGGTACTGAAATGTATGTTAGTCCTGTCCAAATTATCTATGCTGACTGTCTTGGATAGAAGTTTCCTGCCACTGAGCTGGAGGCTGAAAAAGTGTATGGTGAGGAGAGGTTGAAAAGTATGGATTTTTGACAACAAGCTATTATATTTTGATATGCCTAGGCTGGAGCGGAAGTTACTCTTCTCAAAAAAGGTAGCCTGATATATAGCAAAGCTGTTGCTGACAATTCAGCAGACTGGTGCACATAAGTAGTTTCTCAAGCGCTGAACAAGATTATACAGTGCCTTGCACAATATTGTTCCTCCAGCTATGTAGTGACAGGCAGCTCCATGGAGCAGCTTCAGACCAAACTAAATGGCTACTAATTCCCCATAGGAGTGTATCCTATCACTGTCTGACTGCCATTTCACAGCCTCCCAGATGTAAAGCAACCTTCATCCTTCAGACCTCTAGTATAAATACACTGTTGTCCCTTTATGTTCCAAGGGCATCCCACAGGATCTTGGACAATTTGCACACAAAGCAATGTGCATAATATTTTGAAATGTAAAGTGCACATAACTTGCGGGGGGGGGGGGATGCGTAAATATGTTTTAATCAATAGAGGAGCACTATATAAAGCACTATATAAATAAGGTAAGTTGTGGAAAATATGTTAGGGAAAATGTTTTAAAATGCAAACAAATTTCAGTCCAATACATGTTCCTGAATCCTCTTGGTTACTCCCAAGTATAGGAGAAACCCCCCCCCAAAAAAAAATCAACATATATGTAAATCTAATTAATTGAATGAGTCTGCTCTACTTGTGACTAACAATATGATTTAAGCTTAAAATCACAGAAACTCAGGGCCGTTGCAGACCGGCCCAAAGGGTCTGCCTGGAGGTAGAATTGGGGCAGGGCAGTTGCATGCCAGCTGCCCCAACCCCACCCCAATGCCATCCTGACGTCACGCGGCCATACGCATAGCATGCGCTGTCAGGACACCCTTCCAGTGCAGTGTTTAAACATGCTGTACTGAATGGGCGCTGAAGAGCCACGGTGCCAGCACTTAGGGTGGCATTTTGCCGCTCTTTCCAGGGTGGCAAAAGGGAGGGTCGGGGCTGTGGCATGGCATTGCCACAGCCCCAATTTGCTGCTTTCTGGGGCGGCTCTGTGCCGCCCCAAACGGTTGGTCTGCATTGGCCCTCAGTAAATGAAGAGGAAGAAGATGCAGGCGGGATTCATAGCAACTGAAAAGGAGACATTTCCGCACTCCATAACTGAGTGATTGTGGCCAGGTACTATCTATAAGAGAATCCTCCTTTTCTCTTAAAAGAATCTGGTCATCATCCCTCAAACATTCCATTGTGTAGATCATGGTCCATTCCACATTTATTGTACTACAACTCCTATCATGCACCAACCACCATGGCCATTGGTGGTGGTGAGGAGCAGAGATTCAAAACAATCTCAGTAACAACTAAAGGTTCCAGGGCAGCATCCACAGAACTCAAAGTCCTGTTGAAGAAGGAGCCTAGTTGTGCGTGATACAGTTTACTTCCACTACAGCAGGCCTGGTCAACATTGAGGTGGAGACATTTTTGAATCCCATGCACAGATACCCATGGGTTGCATCAGTGCATTTTGTTGTGATTTTACTTCTATTTTGGGTTTCAGTTTACTTTCAGATGTTTTAAATTTAATTTGCAGGGGGAACAGCAATGGGGTGCAAACCTTCCTTCCCCCAGGGGAGCTTAGGTGGGGCTTTACCACACTTTGCTTTCACCTGGGTGGCAAAAATTGTCTGAATTTTTCAAACATGTTTTAGAGGCTTATGTGTGTCCTTGGGTATTGAAGGAGTTCCAAAACTGGGTTACGAGTTGTAGGTGGCCACCAGAACCTGTTTTCCCCACTCCATATCATAAATAAGCTCTGCCCAAGATCCTGTACTGCCTGTGCAGATTGTAACAATTTATGTGCACAGCTCCACATCTTGCCCCCAGGCAAGTGTCAGTTCTTGGAGGACCTAATTTCTCTCCATCTCTCTGAAGGACTACATCAGGGAAGAAAGTCAGTCCCCACTGCTCAGTTGCCTTCCTCCCTCCATGCATTGGACCCACTCTGGGTTTCACTCCTACTGAGAGAAAAGGGGGATATAAATCAAATAGATAAATATATAATTCCATACTTTAAAAGCGTTAAAGTCATTCACCACACTAAGAGTTGAACCCAGGTTGCCTTGTTCAAGAGTCATGTTTGTAACATCTGCACTACATCTATTCTCTGGAATGTAATAGTGAATTCTGGAGGATATAAAATATATCCCAAGTTAATTGCATGTAAAGCTTATGGAAGAGATTGGACACCTTAACTAGGGAGAAAAGAAATCAAGAATTCAAAATGCAAAATAATATATGTACACACACACACACACTTTTCAAATATTTGTCTTGGGTTGGCTTCAGAGTTTTCTCTCTGTGTTTATTTTTTAATAATTTATCATGATAGACTTTTCCAGCTATAGAAATTACACTGTAAATCAGTATCTTCTGTTTATCTTGCCAACTGCATTTACCCTTGCCATCTAGGGTCAAAAATCTTATTTCAACTTTATGGACTGCTTCATACTGAAGATAGCTCTCTCAGCAGATTGTGCCTATATAGATTGTGATGAATCTCTGCTCCAATAACAGAGGTCTGCACCCCAGAGTTAAAGTATAATTTTTCATACAATTGTCACAAGGTGACAAGGAATGTCTTCTCCTAAAGACTCTTCTAAGCTTTTCCAAGACACCTGGAGACTGGAAAAACTCCAGACCAGGAGAGCACATCTACTCTGTTTGTTAAAATTTCTGCTACTCTGCAGAGACATAGAAACCATACCACACTTTCTCGCAGCAAAAAGGACCTTAAAATCCCCACAGACCAACTGTATTTACAACAGAATGGAACAAGCACTGTTACAGGAGAGAATACACACCACTCGCAAAGAACTGGCTAACACAGAGAAGGAGCTGCTACCACTCCACCTTATCATAAGTCAAAAGATGAACAACTAAGACTGGGACAAAACTGACTTCACCTACAGAAAAATGGAAAAAGATATGGTGGTCCACACTGAAAGGCAGAAACAAAAAATCAACAAATGCCACGAACACCAACCAAAACCTCTGCTGGACACACCACAGACCATTATCAATTTGACTGAGTGGCAACTTTCAAAAGAAGAAACATCCATCCTGTCTAAAGGAGGTAATTTTGCAGTTACCATCACCAGAATCCCAGCTGAAGACATCATTGCCCATGTTGCACCCGCCTTCCACTATCTCCCAGAGGAGAAAGGGGAAGAGATAAGAGGAGAAACATCAAGGATTCTGCATAAGGCAAAACCACCACCCAGAAACATAACCAAAAAAGAAAGAAAAGCTATCAAGGATCTCAGTGAAAAGGACATAGCTACTTAAGAGCCTCCTGTTGAGCAAGCAAATCACCTCCCACACCACACACATTCCGTTCCTCCATTCCGACCAAAGCCTCACCTTTGTTTTGGTTGTAAAGTTACAGGAAGAATCGAGAAAGACAGCTAGCAAAAAAACAAACAAACCTGTGTGATGCATTTTCTCCATTTGTAATCTTACTTCTCCTGAGTCTTTCTTGTCTTTCTGAAACCAGAACACAGAGAGAGACACCCACTCCCCTAATGAATTCTAATGACTTAAAATCATTAATTTGTTAAGATTAACTTGAGTGTTACTCAGGAAATCTATAGTGTTCTGTCACACTGGGGAAATCTGTCAAATTGCTGTTTAACAAATTAGTTAATTCTTTTTGAAGTTCTAGAATTATACCCTTTAAAAATGTGTCACTTAAACAAAATATTCCCTCCCATCCATTTTTTTTAAGTAAAACATTGTCTTTTTGAAATGGATTTTTTTAAAAAAACCTAGGAACTCCCTTCTGGCCACTGTTACCATATCTGACAGCTCTCATGCTATATATGGGGTTTCATATTTCAGTATTTTCATATCTGGAGCCAGGCATGGTTTAAGAGGTCACAATGACCTTTGGAACACTACAATATTTCCCATGGGAATGGCATGTTGACCCAAAGGCATGAGAAGGATCTAGGTAATACAAAAATAAAGGTTAAATGGGTTTGCTGATCATTCCATCCTTCCTCCAGGCTGTTCACATATCATCTTGCACTGGAGATAAATGTGGTTCCATTACACTAAGACAAGTAAGACCATATCTCCTACTTAGCCACTGCCATGTTCCCAGCCACCCTTCCTGTCCAGTTATCTTGGGGTTATCCTATATCCAATCACAGTTTTGTTAATCCAGAGTTAAGACCATCAACTAAATTTTCCCCTTTTGTCAATTCCGTGAGAAAGAACTTAAACTCTTTGTACCTGATGTGGGAACAGTAAGTACCCCTTGAGTGCACCAAACAGGATATAAATATCCACTCTGCATAACTTCAGTTTAAGACTTCATTGAGCAACCATTGAAGATCTGTCCAACTGTCCAGAATTGCTTCTTCCTGTATCACACTCAGACGCTGCCTGAGCTATACCCCACTTTCCATGGATTACTCTTTAGGACTGATAAATATCAACCAGTCTACAACCCTAAGCCTCTGCTTTTCAGTTTCTAGACATCCATTTTGGTTGCCCTTGTATGGTTATTCATATTGAATTGTTACTGTGTGTTTGTGTACTCTCTTGCATATTTCTAAATAAAAACTTCTTTATTCATTAAACCTGGAGTCCTCCCTCAGTTAGTACTGGTATACATAGTTGAAAATGTTTCCTCAGGTTACCCAACTTCTGGAAGGCTGTCTTTGAGCTAAACAATTTCCCAAACATTTAAGGAGTAACACTGCTTCTAGTCTCATTTGGAGGGGCTGGTTTGGGCCCTGGCAGTCCTTGTGTTGGAGAAATTCTTCTCAGAATCACAGAGCTTGTCTGTGCTTAGAATCAAGGGCAACTGGTAGTGCCCATGTCAGTGAGTGGTAAATATGCTTTAAGGTTTTTGATTTTTAAAGGGCTTAGAATAATAGAATCATAGAGTTGGAAGAGACCACAGAGGCCATCCTGTCCAACCTCCTGCCATGGAGGAACTCTCAATCAAACATACCTGACAGATGGCCATCCAGCCTCTGTTTAAAGACCTCCAAAGAAGGAGACTCCACCACTCTCCAAGGGAGTGTGTTTCACTGCCAAACAGCTCTTACTGTCAGGAAGTTCATCCTAATGTTGAGGCAGAATCTCTTTTCCTGTACCTTGCATCCATTATTCTGGTTCCTGTTCTCTGGAGCAACAGAAAACAAGCTTGCTCCCTCCTCAATATGACATCCCTCCAAATACTTAAACAGGGCTATCATATCACCTCTTAACCATCTCTTTTCCAGGTTAAACATGCCCAGCTCCCTAAATCATTCCTCATAGGGCATGGTTTCCAGACCCTTCACCATTTTAATCACCCTCCTTTGGACATGTTCCAGTTTCTCAACATCCTTTTTGAATTGTGGAGCCCAGAACTGGACACAGTATTCCAGGTGGGGTCTGACCAAAGTGACACTATTACTTCCCTTGATCCAGACACTATACTTCTATTGATGCAGCCTAAAATCACATTGGCCTTTTTAACTACTGCATCACACTGTTCAACTTGTGGTCTACTAGGACTCCTAGATTCCTTTCACACATAGTCTTGTTAAGCCAGGTGTCCTCCATCTTATATCTACGCGTTTCACTTTTCTGCCCTAAGTGCAGTACCTTACATTTCTCCATGTTGAATTTCATTAAGTTGCTGAACTTTATACCCCAAATAGATTCAGAACCATGAATAGTGCCTTAAAAGTAAAGACTATAACCTGGATTATAGTCCAAATAGTCTTTTTCAGCTTCTGGATATAAAAACAATCCACCACTTTGAAATCTCTTTTTTGTTCCTCCTGAAGGACTATTAATTCTTTGTTTCTCATGAAATCACCTTTAACCTGGGGCTAGTTTTAAGGTACAAATATGGCTAGAAATCTGTAGCCTCTTTGCATACAGTTTACCCAGCACACAGTTACCCCCCCTCCAGCTGTGCTCCATGACTGTTGCCCTCAGACCTCCCAGATTGAGTCATTCCTGCTTTCTGTAAACCCATTTTAGAGACAAGTAGCTGTCATTCTCAATCCAACCCTCAATCTCTACTATCCCCGTTCACTTTCCCATTACCATTAGCTTTGAATGTTGGATGTTAGAGTGAGGTATTTTAGTGTGCTTATTCTTTCATAGTTCTTCCAAATAAAAGTTCTTGTAATTCATCCATGCCTGGAGTCTTTAGCAGCTAGAACTGGTATAAAAAGGTGATTTCAGTCCTTAAAGTTACCCACCCTCTTGCAGGCCAAAATTGCATTCCCTAACATTTTAGACTGCTATTATTAGTGGAGATTCTCTAAGTCCCACACCTTTGTGGGTATCAACACACTGACATGGAAACCTTGAGATACCACTGCTGAAAACAAGGTGAGTACCCTTTTTTAGTCTGAGACTGAATTCAGTTTGAAAGACTTCAGGATGAAATCCTAGAAACCACCATAAGGTGGTGTCATGAGGAAAGCTGCATGGCACTCTGAGGAGTCCTAGAAAGACAGATTTGAACTCTAGCAGTCAAAAGGGATGGACTTGGACCCAGAGTCTCATGTTCATCACCTTTGCCTTAGAAAGATACAAAGAGTGGGGAGGATAAAAGAAACAATTCAGATATGGGTTTCTATTTAGATAAATACCCTTGAAATAAAAGGAGTGTGTCCTCTGCCAGTTGTAATAGGATTCCATACTACCATGAGAGATTTTAGCTCCAATTGTTGTGTTATTTCCATTTAAAAAAAATCTTAACTAATGTGGTTTATCAGATTGATTAATTTATCTCCTCAAGGAACCTTTGCTTGGACCAGCTTTTATGTCATTTCCCTGCCCTTCAAACAGTGTGGAGAGAAATGAAAATTAATTAGTGGGATTCGTCCCCCCTCCCCCCACATATATTCCTTTATTCCTCTCTCTTTTTATTTTTATTTGATTTTGTGTTTTGGCCATCAAGGATGCATCAGAGCAGAGGGTGTATGAGCCAACTGTTGATTTGCCTTTTTCCATTCCCTGAACAGTGGGAAGCCATTGCAAAATGAATTGCTTTAGATGAGCATGACCCTGAAAGCTGAATAAGCAGTGTAGGCTGGTGGCTCTGATGTCAGTGAGGTAGTGAATCCACTCTGGGTCTTTGAGGCTCTGCAGATGGTGCAAAGTGCCATCTTGGAGCCAGGGAAGGGGAGGGGCAGCCAGACGCCGGATGCCCCAACTCCTTCCTGAGGATGTCATCAGGGCATGCACCATTCCACATGGCGAGCGCCCTGATGACATCCTCCTGGCGCAGCCTCCTCACTCGCTGCACTGGAAGAGATGCACAAGAGGTGCATGGTGCCTCTTCCAGCACCCTTTCTGGTGCTTCAGGAAGGAATGTCATTTTGACGCTCCTTTCTCAAGTGCTGAAACGATGGATTGGGGTCACTGTGTGTGCTAGCAGCGGCCCCAATCCTCGGCTTCTCAGGGCGGCCCACAGCCGCCCATCTGTAGAGCCCCTTAGTCTTTAAAGTAGCTCTATTTGACATGCCAAACCTATTTTGGAGGAGTTGTTCAGCAACCTGGAAAGCTTCTCTAGTGTTTGAACTAAAATCCAGAGGAGAGTCACCTTCCCACTGATGTTGGAGCCACCAACCTCTACTGAAGGTCTACAGCTCAGAGGTAGGAACAGGTGACAATTTAATTTCCACTCATTTTTAAGAAGAATTTATTAAGATTCATAAACTGCAACTGTCAGTCCTTTCTTAGAGACAGCTGTACCTACTGAATTTGGCTGGAGGGAGAATTTTCATTCAGTTTTGAAGAATTTATGACAATCCACAAGCTTCAGTCTTGGGACAAATATGATCTTTAAAAAAAATGAATGTGAGAAAATATGAAAGTGATGGATTTTTGCAATTCTACTCCACTGATGCCACTGAAGTTGAAAATTACCTGCCTCAGAATGCATGCTTGCCCTGCCTATAATATTCAGTAGTGGTATGAGACAAGGACTGATAGCAGGGTGGGTTGGAATTTGTTACGCAGTGGAGAGATATGAAATAAACTCAAGATTTCTGAATTCAGAACTGAGCCAAGATGGGAAGAAACAATGAATTTCCAACAGCTCTGTGGCATCACTATTGTAAATTGTGAAGTTGAGAAATTTCAGTAGATTACTTCTACCCCACCATTCCTCCAGTGCACACAGTGTGGCATACATGGTTCTGTCTCTCTCTATCTCAGATGTAGGCAGCTTTGGATGATCTAAGAGACATTTTTGGGCCCCTGGACTCTGTCTAGGTCCAACATTCTGATGAAACAATAAGTACTTCTAGTACTGGTCAAGGACCGAATAAATTAAATTGAATTAAGTACTTCTGGTCACTTCTGGGTGAATTATTTCAGTCCTGGGGCCAGGGTTTGCAAAGGCCAAAACTGTAAAAAGAAGCATCATGGGTGACAATTCCCTTCATCTTCTGTTTTTAAAAAGGGGAGGGTGAAGCCTGGGAAGATCCTGAGTGGTGCGAAATAGGAGCATTGCATAGGCCTTCCACCGTTTCCACCCCATCTGTAAATGGTAAATCACCATTTTTGAAATTGTTATCTAATGCTATAATGGATTGGTTTTTAGCTGTGTTTTCTTTACATTCTTGCTCCAAGTCACCTTGGTTCCTGAACTGGGAGAAAGTTGGGATATTAAATAAATCAAGGTGAGTGCCTAGATCAAGAAGATAGAGCATAATGTCTCATAGTTTATATGGCAGTTGCACAACACAGTGAATTGTGACATTGCACAACCAAATGAACAACCACATCTACATCCACATGTGCATATGTGCAAGACAACAACAGAAATCAGGCCAAACTCTGTGAATATTTTTTAAAGACTTTCACTAAAAAATCCCCTAACTCCTTCCCCACTGAAAAAATTATCATCTGTAAATTACATAATGAATTAGTGGTGAAGGTATTTTCATTCATCTATAAAAATAATTGTTACCCATCTTAGACTTGGGGGCAGAACACAGAAAATTGGGGGTAGTGATGTTGCCTTTGGTGGGTTCAGAATAGAACACTATTCTTGTGGAAAGCATTTAGCCCAGAGAAGAAAATTCCCAACCAGAAATGAATTCTCTCTGCACCCTCTTTCACCCATCCCACCTTTCCTGCCTTTTAAAAAAACTGTTACAAATATGTATAAAGAATCTCTGGACAGTATTGAATTAATAATAATAATAAATAATAAATAATAAATAATTTTATTTATACCCTTCCTTTTGCCGAAGCAATCAAGGCAGCTTACAGCTAAAATTACATTAGATAAAACTCATCCAGAATAAACAATAAAACAATATTACAAATAACAATAACCCCCCCATTAAAAATATATTAAATACAAATATCAATTAAAAGGATAAATTAAAACATTAGACTCTCTGGTAAACAATAAAGAATGGGAGGGATATCTAACAGGAGGGAGACCAGGCAGTCTATTCCGGGTAGGTCTGCCGGAAAAGATCCATCTTCATGGCTTTTTTTAAAGCCATCTAAGCTGGTTATCTGATGGATCTCCTCCGGCAAGGCATTCCAGCGTTTGGGGGCAGTGGCAGAGAATGTCCTCTGGGAGGTTTAAGATAGCACCTGGTTGGAAAATGAATTGTTTCAGTATGGATGAGTCCTCATTTTGTCTTTCTAATGCTCCGAGGGAATTATATTGTATTAGATTTCAATAAAATGATGTTTTTCTCATCTGCGTTAACTCAGCTGCCTGAGACGATAGTAGGAGAACAGAGCACTTCAATACCCAAAGGTGCTGTGAATTCTCTGGAGCTGATGCTCTTATTTGTCTATTTTATTTTATTTTTTGCTTTGCTTCACGGATCAAGGAAAAATGCACAGTTGTTGAATTCCATTAATACCTGGTTTATTTACTTATGAAACTGAAACTTGTCCTCTCTCCCTTCCCTATTATTATTATTATTATTATTATTATTATTATTATCATTATTATTATTATTATTATTCCTCCTCCTCCTCCTCTATTACTCATGGGAAAAAAATAATGCAATAGAAGAATAGGAAACACACGTGCAGGAATAGTTAAAAGTCATTTGCAAGGAGACAGGACCAGCCCTGATATTTCACTACCTGAACCCGAAAGGACTAGTGGTGGAATCTTGCTTCAGCATTGGCAATGAATCATTGTCCACCACTAAACCTGAAGACAGAAAGTTAGTTTAGAGGGCCCAGGGCAGGCTATATGGCACAAAAAGCTCCCTCCTCCAACATCTCACCACTGCTCTGACCTCCTTAGCTGAGATAGCTACCTGAGTCTGTCTCATGTTGTCTCTTAAAAGTAAATACCTTCTCTTTGTTCTTCACACTGAGTGGAGTGGGCTTTTCCTGATCTTTTAGAGTCCCAAACAGCTCCAGGTTTTGTGCCGTGGGTGAGAGGTAGCTGGAAGCAAAAGGACAAGATGAGGAAAAAGAAAAACATCCGTGAGAATCCTATTGGTTAGCTCTCATCTTCAACAGAACCATTCGATCAATTGTTGAATGGTGAGTGATCACATAGGTCAGGGGTAGGCAACCTTTCCCCTTTAAGGGCCGAGGGACTTCATCTCCCAGAATCCCAAGAGCTATTGGCCAACATGGGACTATTGGCCAACATGGCTGAGGCTTCTGGGAGCTGAAGTCCCTCGGCCCTTAAAGGGGAAAGGTTGCCTACCCCTGACATAGGTAAATCCCACTACTGTAGTTAAGATTAAGAAGAAGATTCAAGCCATCACCTGCCGGTAAAGACTGAATTGGATTACAAAGAAATAAGCCTATCATCCACTTTTGAATTCATAGGCCCACAGTCCTTACAAATGAAAAATAGTGGATTTCTTGTCTCTTACTTAAGATTTTTTTAAAGCATTTTCCACTGCTGTTAAATAACTGTCGCAGACTTACTAATTGCCTCCAGATGTCCCTGTGAGAGACAAAGGAATACGATGCCGACAAATTAGCACTGGAATATTTTGTATCCTACGTCTTGTATCTTCTGTTACTCTCTCCTCCACACACACACACACACACACACATGTACACATATGCACACACACACTCATACTCACACTCACATTTAAGCATGTGAGGGGGCAGATTATCAGCAGAGATGCAAGTCCCGTCCTTGGATATAAACTGAAATTAAAGTGCAAAAACACAGGAACACATAATGCCTTTTTGCAGTGTGATTCTTTCAACAATCCTATAGTAACTGTTAACAAAGATCAATGTAGTTCAAACAGTCTTATTTAGGTATTTATTGCTTCAGTTTTAGCTGCAGACTGATTAGGTCCATTGTCAAATATACTTCATACATATGTCAAACTTTATGTCATAGACCAAAAACCCATCTAGTCTAATGTCCTTCTTCCAACAATGACCAACCAGAACACTTCCAGGAAGCCCAGAAACAGGGTCCAAAGGCTGTACTCTCCTGTTGTTTATAGGACTAAACTCAACACATTTTCCTGCCTTTTTAGTTTTTCACATTATCACCAGTGTAAGTCTAACTCCACAACATTGGGGGGAAATAAAAATGTCAGCTCCACCAGAGTGCTTCCGTCTGTCAGTGCTATCAATAAGCATGCTGAGGTAATGGTAGGCAACAATGGTATGCTACCAAGTACCCTCTCAGCTTAGAGGCATACCTGAGCTACTGGTAGTCAGTTGGGCTAGATGCACTAATGTCTTGAATATCTAATTCATCTTCATGGGGATGGTCAAGCTGAGAAGATGGAGTGGAAAACCTGTTCACTGTTGGGGTTTCCCAATTTGCAGGGATAACTCACTGTCGGCACCACCTGCTCCAACCATGGGCTGAACACTGCCTGCCTCCCACTGAAAGGACAGACCCGCTAACATGGAGCAATTGCATCATCAAGCCACACTGTAAAATATTTCTTTTTCTTGTCTGCCCCAAACTCATGTTCACAACTGCATGAATGCCCCACCAGCATGACCAATTGGATGCTGGTATGAAACTTCAGTGTGTTCAATGACACATTGGCACAGCACAATCATGAAGCCCCCCTGCCAGTATTGCTGGCAGTAGCACTAGTGATACAGTCCACTGGCCCAGTTGGCGCAACTAGCAGGGCACAGAATATGTGATGGTACTCACAACACACTCTGCATGGGCCACCACAAGGAGCACCAGCAGCCACAGACATAGAGGTGGGGAAGGCCACAGCCATCATCAGGGCTGCTACAACCATCCTAGGTGATGCAGTCACAGCTTCAACCATGCTGCCACTGCCCAGATGCCAAAGTCACTGGTGGATGTACCCAACCAGCAAGAACTGGGGAGAGCAGTTTATCACACACTTATTGCTAGACAAGCAATGGCAGCATCATTTCTGAATGCCCTCAGCCCTGGTGGCGCAGTGGTTAAATGCCTGTCCTGCAGCCACTCACTCATAAACCACAAGGTTGCTCGTTCAATACCAGCCAGGGCTGAGGCTCGACTCAGGCCTGCATCCTTCCAAGGTCGCTAAAATGAGTACCCAGCTTGTTGGGGGGACAATCAGCTCACAGTTGTAAACCACTTAGACATCCCATAGCACGATATGAAGCGGTATATAAATGAAGCTGCTTTGCTTTCACATAGTAGTGTAGTGGAGCTCCATGCAAAGGTGAATAAGGTGGACACCATCACAAGGTTGACCATCGCAGTGGAGAAGCATGTTGCGATTGCCATCAGGATGCTATCCAACCATTACAACTATTGCCAAACTGCCCAGCAGTTTGGGGTCAGCAGCACCACCATGGGAGAGGTGTTTGTGGAGATCATCCTGGACATGGAAAGACACCTGCTATCATGCACTGTATACCTGGGAAATGTCTGTGAGGCAGGCAGTGTCAAACTGCCTGATCCAATGCAATGCATCTATAAGTGGGGGTAGGCAAACTGTCCCCTTTAAAGGCTGAGGGACTTCAAGTCCCAGAATCCCAGACTATTGGCCAACATCCCAGACTATTGGCCAACATGGCTGAGGCTTCTGGAAGCTGAAGTCCCTCGGCCCTTAAAGGGGACAGTTTGCCTACCCCTGCTATAATAGCATATCTGATGATTGCACACGCACATCCATTGTCAGCCTCCCCCATAATCCCTGCTTTCCCCATGCAGAATAACAGGTGTGGCCAACCACACATGTGCCTCACTTTTAAATACCCTCACTCTGGCCCCACCCCTCCTGTCAGCCACAGATCACAGACTGCTTCACTGAGATAGGATGCCCACAAGTAGTGGATATAGTAGATGCCACTGTCTGATCATGCCACCAGTGCAGCAGGAAGACCAGTTCATCAACTGGAAGGATAGCCACTCCATCCAACTACAGGGGACCTGTGGCGACATGGGTCACTTTGTAGACACGGAGATTGTCTGGAGCAGGAAGAATGATAATGCACATGTCATGCACAACTCCACCATCTTTGAAACCATGGATGCTGGTGTCTTCTTGCCCAGGTACCCAAGCATTACCCTACAGGTCAGCAACTCTGTGACAGTGCCTTCCCCATCCAGATATGGCTAATGAAGCCATAACAGGGGGGCATCAATGGAAAGGAGGCACTGTCCAACAGGCACCTGAATCACATAATGAATGTCATTGAAAGGGCATTCAGCCACCTTTGTGCATAGTGGTTGCGGTGATGCTTTCATTGAGAGTTCCTGCATGGCAGGGAGTTGGACTGGATGGCCCTTGAGGTCTCTTTCAGCTCTATAAATCTATGATTCTATGATTCTAAATTCCACACACAAACCTCTATGGATTTCGGTACACATTTCTCTTAATATGTCCTTTTTATATGCAATTTTCCCTAATATAGGCCTTTTTATAAACAATTTCCCTCCAATATACTGTATTTTCAAACAATGGCCGGGCTTGTTAATGGCTTGTTGATGACTTACACTTGTGCAGAGGTGCATTGGGTTTTGCAATGATACATTTCACATTTGTTTGTACATTTAGTTGCATAGTTTTGCAACTCACTAATGCACTATCAACACATAGCTCCAGGAGTGCAAAGTTACACTCTCTCTCCAAATATTGGTAGGATCTCTGCCAATATTTGCCCTGCTATCCACATGTTTGTACAGCATTCTTTTAAATCAAAGAATTTTGCTGAGAAAATTGATGAAGTGCAATTACTGCATGATAATACTATTTTTGGCCACTTATTGGTTGGAGAAGTGAGAATTTCCCCCTTGTCTGGCATTCAATTAACATTTTAAACAGTTCTGTAACTGAGTCCAGATTAGAATATAGTGGAGAATGAAGGCTTTGGGTTTCTTTGGAGTTCTTCTGAAGTATGAACAGGATGAAAGGGGGAAGAGATCAAGTTAGGAAAAAGCTTGGGCAAAAATGTTTCCAGTGATTGTCCTGTCATTTGGCATCAATCAATCCAGCAAATTAGTATGGGTTCTTTCCTTCTCCAAAAATCATTTCCATAGGATGCATTGCTAAATAGCTTGGGCCTGAGACTATAGCAGCTGCAAAATAAATGAGGCAGAGATAAAGAGAGGAGAAAAATCTGGACTTAATGTCAAAAAAAGGCATCAAATGACCCAGCCAAGAATAAGAACAAAGGAAGGCTGGCAACTCAGAAAAGGGCCTGGCAGACCAATTTGCCCACTGTAAGTCCTGAACAAATCTCATTTATCCATCTGCAGTTGTAACCTACTGTGTCCCAGAGATTCAGGGTAAGCAAAGAGAGAGAAGGAAAGAGATAAATAAGTCTTCTAATACATGACATTGTTGAATACATCTCGCTTCAGAAGAACACAAGGTTCGTTCTCATATGTGTATGCCACACTTGATCTCTCGACACTTAATTACTGAGCTCATCACAGGTAAAGGGCCAAACTACAGCTCAATTCAAAATTGGTCTCAACAAACAGGGCTTCCTCCCACACAAATAATAACAACATAGAATCATAGAGTTGGAAGAGACCACAAAGGCCATCCAGTCCAAACCTGTGCCATGCAGGAACTCACAATCAAAGCATCCCCGACAGATGACCATCTGTAAAATATTAAATATACAGATATAAATTCCAGGAAGCAAACCTTGTTTTTGTCATTTTCTATGAGAGACACCATGTAACTATGCCATTGTATTTAATAAGATTTGAGCATTCGCGGATTTTGGTATCCACAAAGGGTTTGGGAACCAAGCCTCAGTGGATACAAAGGGACCACTGTACTGTATTATCTGTTTAATTCAGGGTTCCTTACATTTTAAGAAACTCCATGGGCTAAATCCATGTGACTGTCAGACATTTCACTGCTGACTTCTCAGATGCATTGAATATCTATTTTCTCCTACTTAGAACAATTCTGCCCCCTCTCAAACCCAGCTAAAATTCCTTTTCCTTCATATGTTTCACAATCCAGCTGTCCACACCAAATCTTGAGAGAAGAAACAGTCTTTCGAGTAACCTGGATTGAATCAATGTTTTTTTCCTAATTATTTCACAGTAGTATACAAAGTACTTTTTTTTTGGGGGGGGGGGGACCCTATGCAACAGAACCAAGAAAAGAAAAGAAGAAAGAAAGAAAGAAAGTGTGCAGAGACCAAAGCACAAAAATCACAGCTTTGCCTACCTCCACTTCAGAAATATGCCCCCTTTAAAGTTGTTTGAACAGTTTTGTACATGAAAGTGAAATGAATCTAGGCTGAAGACTGAGACTGTGGAGACAGGACCTCAAGCAGACAGGAACAAAGGAAAATAATTTTGGAATTCAGAAATAAGGCTGGGAAAAAATATTTTGGTTGTGTGCCTTGTTAAAGAATGATCTTGAAAGAAGGTGATTTTTTTTAACAAAAAGAAAATCTTATTCTGGCTATATATATATAATCAGTTCAGTAAACTGGCATCTGTTACCACTGGGAAGTACAAAGTGGTACTCCTGGAGTAGTGGAAGCCTTGCTTCAGGGATGAGGCTGTGGGAAAGGCAGGGAAAAGCATGACGTTGGCCATCGTATATGGGCAGTTAATCTGGACTAGTCAAGGACAGCTTTCTTTCCCTGAAATATCCCACCCATCCACCCCCACCCCTAAAAGTGTGAAGACAAAGCTTGATGATGCTTTTTTGTTGGCAGGCCTTCAAAATGAAAGAAAGTTATCTGTTGTCAAAATGCACTGTAAAGATTCAAATCCAATGAAGCTTAGAAAGGGAGGTTTAGACTGTGGTCTCCCCATCTCAGTCTCTCAATCCCTACACTAGCTCCCATGCTTTGGGGTAGTTCAGACATGTGTGGCCATCTCTATATTTTTCTCAGTCTTGGGCAGATGCTTGTGTAAACTAAGTCCATGATCAAATGGCTGTGTCTATGGCAGCGGTCCGCAAACTACAGCCCACAGGCCGAACCCAGCCCATCGAGTCCTTGTAACTGGCCCGTGGCTGGTCCTGCCGCCGTTGATGCCACGGTGCGCGCGTGATGTGGGGCACCATTTTTCGTTCCAAAATGGCGCCTGTGCTCGTTCATGCATGTGCACGCTGGCGGGTGCCATTTTGGAACGCAAAATGGCGCCAGCATTGTGTGCACGCACTCGCAATGTATGGTGCTATTTTACGTTCCAAAATGGTGCCCGCCATCGTGTACATGCATGCGCGAGCACGGGCACCATTTTGGAATGCAAAATGGCGCCCCGTGCTCATGCAAGCATGCGCACGACAGCGGGAGTACTGTGCACCTCCGGCACCATTTTCCCCCCCCTTCGGCCCGCCGACAATCAGGGGACAGCGGAACCGGCCCCACCCCCAAAAGGCATTGCGCCCTTTTCAGGCGTCACATTTTGAGAAGGATATTGGCAATGTAGAATGAGTCCTGAGCAATATAGCCAGGGTGGAAACCAAATCCTGTGGGGAGTGGTTGAGACAGCTGAGCATGTCATGCTTGAAAAAGAGAAAATTAAGAGAAGATATGAGAGAAGCCTTTAAGTTTCTGGGAAAAAAAATATGATGTAGAAGTTAGATCTGGCTTGTTCTCAGTTTCTCCAGAAGGCAACATTAGAATCACTATGTAGATGTTGCACAGTGCTGATTTTGATTTGCAAGAAAGGTCCTAATGGTACAGTTCCAACCAAAAGCCAGAATGTTATATAATGAGAAGAGGAACACACTACGAGATCAAGAAGAAATAAAGAGACAATGGATGCCATACATAGAATAGCTATATAAAAGAGATGAAAAATGAATGAAATATGGAATAAAGAAGCATATGAGGAAGAACCCCAAGTTCTCGAAATAGAATCAATTCTAGTGTTAAGCAAAATATGCCAGCAAATATGGAAAACAAAATGCCGGCCAACAGACTGGTAATACTCAATATGCATCCTGACCCACAAAAAGGGGACACAAGAGACTACAGCAACTATAGGACCATAGCATTAATCTTCCATGTAAGCAAAATTATACTTAAAATTCTGCAACACAGATTCCAACCACATATGGAGAGAAAAATCCCAGAGGTACAAGTGGGCGTCACGAAAGGTAGTTGCACTAGGAACCATATTGCAAACATACAATGGCTAATGGAACACACCAAGGAATTCTATAATAATGATAATGATAATGATAAGCATGTGCTTTATATACTATAGCAAAGCCTTTGACTGCACAAATTACGAAAATCTGTGGAACACTCTCAAAGACATGGGAGTGCCACTACATTTGAAAGTTCTGATAAGAAATCTATATTCAGAAAGGGGGTCAGGTAAGGTTGCATTCTATCACCCTACTTGTTCAGCTTGAACACATAAAACAACATACGAAGAGGAGGCTTAGCGTTAGAAGAAGTGAAGATAGGAAGACGGAACATCAACAATCTAAGATATGTAAATGACACCATATTACTAGCAGAAAACAGTATGGATTTGGAACAACCACAGAGGCAGTCTTAATGCTGAACATGAAGAAAAGAAAATAGGAGGAAGGAATATTAACAATCAGAGATATGTAGGTGACACCACAGTACTAGAAAAAAACCTCCCAGACCTGGAACACCTACTAAGGAAGATCAAAGAAGAAAGTGCAAAAGCAGGCTTACTGTTGAACATAAAGAAAACAAAAAATAATGACCATCAAGGACCTTCACAAGTAGACAATGAAGAAATAGAAATAGTAAAAGAATTCGCATACCTGGGATCAAACCTTGATAGAAATGGGGACTGCAGTCAGGAAATCAGAAGAAGATTAAGAATGGGGAGGGTGGCTATGAAAAAACTAGAAAAGATCCTAAAATGCAAAGATGGACAACTCAGCACAAAAGTTAGAATATGGATGTGAGAGCTGGACAGTTAAGAAAGATGATAGGAAGAAAATCAATGCATTTGAGAGAATGTGGGGCTGGAGAAGAGTGCTGAGGATCCCATGGTCAGCCAAAAGGGCAAGTAAATGGGTCCTGGAGTAGATCAAAAAAGAAACCTCCCTGGAAGCCAAGATGACCAAACTGAGGCTGTCGTACTTTGGACACATCATGAGAAAAGACAATAATGCTGGGAAGGGTGGAGGGAAATAGAAAAAGAGGAAGGCCACATGCCAGATAGATCGACTCTATTAAGAAGGTCATGGGTATGGGGTAGCAGGAATTATGCAGACCAATGGAGGACAGAGGGTCTTGGAGAAGTCTCATCCACAGGGTCTCCATGAGTCGAGGTCGATTCGAGGGCAGTTAACAACAACAGGACCTACATAAATCCAACCTAGACAATGAGGAAATTGAAATAGTTAACGATTTCTCATACCTTAATAGTGGAACAGACTACTTTGAAACATAGTGCAATTTTTCTTTAATGGAACCATTTGAAAGATTGCAGTTGAAAGATTCCTTCACTGAACAGGGCTCTAAAGACACCCTTTGAATTCAAAGTTCTATGATTCTACATAGTTCTATGTACCATATAGTTCTATGCTGTAATTGTCTATTCTTGGAAGGCAGGAGGTTGGACCAGACGGCCCTTGCAACCCCTTCCAGTTGTAACATTCTATTATTCTATTATTCTGTCTTCAACCTGTGACAACTGAATATCTCCTCAACAGAAAAAAATATTGCCCTTATTTCTGTCATGAACCTGCATGTATGGACCAGTCCCTGAATACAGTACATTGGAAGACTTGACACCCTGTCTTGAGCGTTTGAGACTCTCCTAACAAAAGTAACTTCCTATATTGTAAGGAACAAGGATGCAGTAGTTGTTAATTTCTCCTTCCAACCCTTTGTACTGTTAGTGGGTTCTAGTTGCTTTGTTACCCAACTGGGAGTATCAGCAGCCTGAAAAGGAGAGGGA
Source organism: Phrynosoma blainvillii (assembly GCA_026167975.1). Classification (NCBI taxonomy): domain Eukaryota; kingdom Metazoa; phylum Chordata; class Lepidosauria; order Squamata; family Phrynosomatidae; genus Phrynosoma; species Phrynosoma blainvillii. The sequence goes on from JANUYF010000013.1 coordinate 13,037,116, forward strand.
AAGCAAAAGTCTCTCTTCTGCTGAAGCAAACATGAAATACAAGGAAGGAAGGGGAAATCAAAGTATGAGACTGCTCTCCTCCATCCACTGTAAAACTACTGGTGAATGACATGATTCATCTCAGCTGGTGAAAATTGGATTATAAGTGTTGTTGAAGCAGAAAGGAAATGTTGAAAGGGAAACACATTCATTCTCCATGGATGAGCAGCTGGATGAGGGATATTTAATTGTATATAAGACAGTTTTGGAATGGAAGAGCACTCCCAAGGACTGAACATCTAAAGCCAGCTTCTCATGAGCCAGACCAGTGGTCTATCTCACTTACAGTCTATGGTGACTGGTAGAAATTCCAAAGGGTTAGACAGAAATCTTGGCTAGATCAGAGGGTTAAAAAAAAAAAAAAGCAATAGAACACGAATACAGCCCTGTTGGCTGAGACCAAATGCATCTATTGTCCAGCTTCCTGTTCCCACAGTGACCAAAAGTATGCTTTTGGGATGCCCCCAACAAGGACATGAGGGCAACAGTACTGTCCCACACACTTGTCCCTAGAAAGTGGAAATAGGAAGCACATTGCTTCTGATAGTGGTAGCAATATCTAGGCCTCATGTCAAGAACTCACTGATAGCTCTATATATTTTTGTATATTTGTCTAATCTCTTTTAAAGCTGTCCATATTGGTGGGTAGCCATCATTACATACTGGGATAAGTTAAATGGGAGAAGAATTGCTTTTTTTTTTTGTCTGAGCACAATCTGTCGGATTTCAGAGCACAATGTGTGTGTCTGAGCACAATTCTGTCGGATTTCAGAAACTAAAGTTGAAAACATATGGAGGGGAGAAGTCCAATTCATGGGGAGAATCGCACCACCAGCTCCCACAGTGGGCTGACAAATGACATGCAGTCCACACTGCCCCCTCCCGTTGCAAGACAGACGCACCAAAATGGAGCAATCGTGGCTTCAAGCCACATTGCGCCTTTTCTTCCAATCTGCTTCAAATGCATGTGCATGAGTGCATGTATGCTCCACTAGTAGCAGTAAATCATCTCCCCCATCCTGCCCAGCTGCCAGATCATTGGACACCCCACACAACTGACCACTTGATCATATAAGCGATTGACTGCCTGTATGACAAATTGGTGTGCCTAGGCACATTGGTACAGCACAATCATGGAGCCCACCCCATGTGGCTGTCAGTGGCCCTTGTGCTGTAATCAGCTGGCACAGTGAATGAGGCCCATAACATGTAATGGCACATACACCATGAGGGGCACCTCCAGCACTGTCAGTAGCACCAGCAACTGCAGACACGGGAGTGGGAGAGATCATGCTGTACCATGACACAGCTATCATCGTGGCCACTGCAACCATCTCAGGCAGCTCAGTCACAGCTGAAATCACTCTGCCACTGCACAGATGCCCACAATGTTGGTGGGTGCACACAACCAACAGGACCTTGTGGGAGTGATTCATCATCCATATATGGGCAGATGAACAATGCTGGCACCATTTCCGAATGCCCTGTGCCCCTTCCACATGATAGTGGTGGAGCTCTGAGTGGAGGTAGATAAGGTGGACACTGTGAAGTCGTAGGCTTTCATGGCCGGCATCCATAGTTTTTTGTGGGTTTTTCGGGCTGTGTGGCCATGTTCTAGAAGAGTTTCTTTCTGACGTTTTGCCAGCATCTGTGGCTAGCATCTTCAGAGGGAAAAAAGGTGGACACTGTTAGGAGGAGAGCCATCCCCGTAGAGAAGCAGGACATGATTGCCATCTGAAGGATCATCACTTTGTGAAATTCACACTTCAATAGAGTTGGTTCCCTAAAAAGCATTTCAATACATCCCTCACCAACTTAATATGAGTTTTCAGGTCTTATGAATAAATCAGCACATTCAAATATACCAATGCCCTGTCAAACAATAAATCATGCAAAATTTGATTTACTAAATGCAAAAAATGCTTGGTGACCCTGCCAGAAACCTGTGGTGGCTGTTGCCCACCTGGCAGAGGTTGTTGGGCCAGTGATTGTGCAGCTGGGACTGGTGGCTGCATTTGCAGAATTGGTTGTGTTTCCACTACCTGTCCCATCTGTGGGCCCTCTCCCAGCTGACCATTGCTTTATTCCAGCAGCAAAGCCTGCGTTACACCATGCAGTTCCTCCTCCAACTGTAGAATCTTAGATTCCTTGTCTTCAGCCTTTAAATCCCTTGTGGAAAAAATGCCTCCCACCTGGACATCCCGGTCCTAAATTGTCACCATCTGGTGGCCATCTCTCTTTGGCGTGGTTTTGGCCCTATACCATACTTCCAGGCTGGCCCCTGCCAGTGTGGGTTTGGGAGTTTGTGCCTCCAGACAGTTGCCTCCCACATCTTCTAATATGGTGGTGAGGCGTCACTGAAGAATTGCTCCTGGTTCCTGGGCTACCAGTTTTCCCACTGGGGCTGGAATACTGGTATACCGGACAAAAAGAAGGAGAACCAAAGTGGAGAGGGAAAGAAAAAGTCAAGAGGGAGAAAAAAAAAATCTGTGTGTGAGAGTGGGGTGACTGGGTCCAAGGGGAAGAGATCCATAAAGAAAACAAAAACACTGTGTGTGGGTGGGCAGAGGATGAAATCAGGGGTAGATAATCTATTTCCCTGAGCCACCTTAGCCCTGGTAGCACCATTGGTTTTTCCTTTTGGGGAGGTGGAGTTCCTGGATCATTTTTGTGTTCCTTTTCTGCCCTTCCACAATAGGTGGGGATTGAACCTGGGGCTTTCTGTATGCAAAGCTGGTATTCTGTCACTAAATACCCCCAATAAAGAAAGTGGAAGTTTTAGTTTTCATCTCCACTACCACCATGGCCACTACTTTGAAATAATTTTCAGAGAAGTTTCACCAGCTTGGCTTGTTCATTTACCAGCCTGTCACAAGAGCTGGAGAGAACCAGTAACCAGACAAAGAATTTGTGAAATGGATCCTGTGGCTTTTCTCCCTGCCCCCCCTCCCCCCGCTCTGTTCTGCTGGTTCATTTTTCTGGCTCTTTACACTTGAAGGACTGCCTGAATCTGGATAAATCTGCTTGGGCCCTAGAGTTGGCCAGAGGGGTCTTGTTCATGCAGTGACAGATGGTGGCTTTTAGTCTAAACTTTAAAGGATTTTCCCAATGTGTTAAATCCTATCCTGCAAAATAGATTCAGTGCCACTGATAGCTCTTTTAAAATGCAGACTCAAATCCAGAGTGGATTCAACATCACAAGAACATGGAAGCTACTAACTGCCATTGTGTTTGTGCATTCACTGGTAAGATCTATTAGGCAAAAAGACAGGATCTTTTCTGTGGTAGCTGCTATATTAAGGAGGTTTCCGCTTACAATACTTCTTTTCTATGCATGGACATCTGAAGGTCCCCAGCCATCCTCCCAGGAAACATGTATTTCTGGTCTGCCAGGATTGTTGCACTCAACATTTCGATGGCTGAACAAAACATCCTAACAAAGCCATTTGATTTGCTGCAATGGACGCCCACTGGGGCAACCTGATTAAAGATGTCTTGGCATTTGTGAAGCAGCAGCAAAGCTGTTAATTAATTCTGAAGTTCCTACCCTCCACTCTCATTTCTCTAATCGGCAATAGGATGGCTGAGAACTTAATAAAAGAAAAGGAAAAAATCAAGCTTTCAATTATTTTGAGAAGGACATAAAGATGGTATTCAAAAGCATGTGTGTGTGCCTGTGTGTGCATAGAAGGAGAATACTTAAGCCCTTATGTGCAGTGAATCATAATTTGCCACTGCTCTTTTGTTGGCAAAGCAAGATAGATTGTAACCTAATCATTTTTAATCTACATTCAGATTAATAATTAGAACAATCCTCATTCGGAGTGGATGAATGCTTGAAGAAAGGGAAAAGAGAGCAGCTGTTGAGTCCTATGACCTTTTCTAAATCAAAAGCCATTGCATGATGACCCAGCTGCTGTCTTTTGGACACATGACAGCATTTGCATTCTCCTCTTGGAGAAGTAGCAAAGGTTTGCTCCCATTGTTGTTTTTGAAATACTGCATGGGGGGAAAAAGTGTATGGTAGGGCAGAAACCCACAGTGTCAAATAGACAGTTGCACACCTTCAAGTTGTTTCCAACTTGTGATGATCCTAAGGTACTCTATCATTGGGTTTTCTTGGCAAGATTTGTTCAGGGAGGGTTGCCTTAACCTTCCTTTCAGGATGAGAGAGTGTCACTTGCCCAAGTTCACCCAGTGGCTTTCCATGACCAAGTGGGATTTCAAATCCTGGCCTCTAGAGTCATACTCCAATACTCAAACCAGTACACACTATACTGGATCTATCAAGCAGCCAGACTGGATGTGATGCCCCAATTCAATAACCAGGCTTTATGGATGAACCAGAAAGAATGTATTGCAGCAGATCAGAACAGAAAGCCATCTCTTGCCAGAACTGGTTTCAAATGGCTGGTTTCAATGTTATAATTCCCCACAGCCCACCTCCCTGTAACATCTGCATTCCTTTCCCAGGCCAAACAACCTTGGAGCTTTACAGTAACAGTCAGTGTCTCATGCTCTCTCTCTTCCCACAACTAGGCCCAACACCTGCTCATAACGTCAAAACCAAACTTATAACAAAACTATGTATAACATTAATACCAACATTAACATCATGCATTAGTGTCATCACAGAGGGAACCTGCATAGGGAACCCTTACACTGGAGATCAATTTACATGAAGGTAAGTTGGCTATGATTGGCTAGATGGTTTCAGACTTTGGATCTTACCAGGCTGCCATTTACAAAAGCCATAGCTGTTGCTGGTGTTCCCCGATAGATATCTGCCAGAATGGATCCAGGAGTTAGAAATCAAGGTCCAGATGTGATGGCTGGGGGACAGAGCTGAAGGAACAGGACTGAGGGCCTAAGCAGACTGCCAGAAATAGTGCACATTAAATTGAGGCACTGCCCTGGCTCAGTGCTAGGGAATCATGGGAACTGTAATTTATTGTGGCACCAGAGCTCTCTGACAGAGAAGGCTCAATGTCCCAGAAAAAAATACAGTTCCCATGATTCCCTAGCACTGAGCCAGGGCAGTGCCTCAATTTAATGTGCACTATTTCTGGCAGTCTGCTTAGGCCTTGAGTGAACAAAACATGAATCTGAGCCAAGAAATGCACATAAACCCACTGCATACTGCAAATTATAGCACCAGCACTATAGTAAGTAACCCAAACCATTCTGAGGTATAAGACAGATAACCAGATGGGCTTGAGCATCTTATCCCCTCATGGCCCTTTTTAGGTTATCTAGTTTCTAGCTTCTGCTTCTTGGATATTAGTCTTTGTTTGTTTGTTTGTGGTGGCTCAAGTGGTGAAGACGCTGACTCTGTTGATTGCAAGATCAGCAGGTTGGCAGTTTGAGGCCCTGGTGCTGCATGATGGAGTGAGCTCCCATCACTAGTCCCAGCTTCTGCCAACCTAGCAGTTCAAAAGCATGCAAATGCAAGTAGAGAAATAGGTACCACTTTGGTGGGATGGTAAACAGCATTCTGTGCAATCTTGCTGGCCACAGGATCACAGAGTAGTCTGTGATAACGCTGGCTCTTTGGCTTAGTAACGGAGATGAGCACTGCCCCCTATGGTCAGACACGACTTGACAACCTTGTCAATGGGGAATACCTTTACCTTTTTTTCCCCCTTATTAGAAAGGAGTCAATATTCTGTTGGTGTCTTAACACATATGGAAGTGGTTGGACATTTTTGTCCAAAGTAGAATAGCCATATTCTAGTGTTCTGGGTTAATGTTTTAGGTTAGCCTTTTATAATCTTTCCAGCCAAGACTGGTGGGGCCAGTCTGTGACATTGCATAATCTCATTACTATAAGAATTGTGAGGGAAGGAAAATGGCAGACAACAGGCAAGGCAGTGGTAACACTACATTTCTTCCCATTTTGTACCCAACATAGCACTGGAATCCTGCCTCCTGTTTTCACTAGAAAAATTGACATTAAAATAAAATAAAGGCATTTGGCTTAGCTGTAGGGATAATGAGTGGTGTATCTGGGAGAGAGATGGAAGGCTGGTGTTGGAAACTGGTACATCTAATAAAGAAAAGTGTGGCTCATAATTAGTATTAATTATAATTATTAGAATTATTTTTACATCATCATATCTGGAGGGCTGACACAGAGATATGCTTTGCTAGTTCCCTGCGCACCTCCCAGGAAAACCAAATGGTTTCATCCTTATCCTCTTGTCCTGCACATGCACATGAACATGTGCATGCACACACCCCTACCTTTCAGCCTGTTGCAGATTCTCTTTCAACAGTCAAGAGAAACAAGAACTTTCCTATCATGGTTTCATAGGCAGTATTTCTTCTACAACAAAGCCAATTAAGGTCAGGAGGAGTGCCTGTTTCAAGGATCTTCTTCTTTCCCTGAGAATGGTGGTATTCATGTTTGGAGACCTGTGGGGTGTGGCTTATAACTTCCATCACAATCTTAATTTGACAAAGGGGGAAATCTTATTGTAGGACTATGCAGGAGTTGGATTTTGTATTTCCTGATCTCTTTTGCTCCTCCCTATGTCTGCATATTAGCTGTTTTCGCTGAAACCTTTAATCCAAATCATCCATTGTGCATCAGTGAATCCAGTGGGCTATATTGATTCAACTCCACAGGAGCAAAATGAGTTCTGAGCCTTCATACAAATGCTGTAATTGTATTTATGCTGCAAAACGAAGGCACCCTTTGATACGAACGTGTTATTGATACATCATTAAGAGCTTTTCGGATTTACCTAAAAAGCTTGCACATCAAATCCATAGTTTTAAAGTCTGTTGAAAGAAAACCCTATACCCTTTAGCAATAAAATTACTAGAATGGCCAAGTGAAATCTCTGGATTAGTTTAAAGTGTCATCAATATGGGGAAGACACCCAGCTCTACTCTTCATCTTTTCATGTAATCCAGGTAAGGTTGTGTGAGTGCTAAATCCACACCAGTGTGTGGTAGTCAAACCACACAGGAATGAGGTACTGTTAATGAGTGATTTATCTATCAAAGGATATAGCGTTTAAGATGTTCTAGAGGAGGCTAATCTTCCCATAAAGTAGGTCTGAGGAAGCTGTGCCTCTCTAAATATCTTAAATATTGGTTTAAAATAATCATATTAAGATGAATAAAATGGTTAAAACTGCTTTGATTAAAAATTCACCAATCCATCAGTCTGAGGTTTCTCATGCAGTAAAAAATTACTATTAAAAAATCTCATGCAACAACTATAGAACCATAGCACTGATCTCCCATGCAAGCAAAATTGTGCTCAAAATTCTGCAACATACATGGAGAGAGAAATCCCAGAGGTCCAAGCAGAGTTCAAGAAAGGAAGAGGCACTAGAGATCACATTGCAAAAATATGATGACTAATGGAGTGCACCAGGGAATTCCAAAAGAAAAACAGCATGTGCTTTATAGACTATAGCAAAGCCTTTGACTGCATAGATCATGAAAGGCTATGGGATGCCCTTAAAGACATGGTAGTGCCAACACATCTGATAGTCCTGATGAGGAATCTGTACTCAGGACAAGAAGCTACTGTCAGAACAGAATTCGGAGAAATAGAATGGTTCCCAATTGGGAAAGGGGTCAGACAAGGCTGTATCCTTTCACCCTATTTGTTCAACTTGTATGTAGATTAGAACATATTATAAGAAAAGCAAGCTTGGACACAGAAAAAGGAGTGAAAATAGGAAAAAGAAATATCAACAATCAAAGATATGCAGATGACACCATAGTACTAGCAGAAAACCGCACAGACCTGGAACACCTACTAAGGAAGATCAAAGAAGAAAGTGCTAAGGCAGGCTTAAGATATCAAAAATAATGACCATTGAGGACCTTCACAAGTTCAACTAAGGGGGGAAGCAGACAGCTAAAAGGGCCATTTTGGGGGCAAGGAAGGGGAGGGGCAGCCGCACGGTGGGCACCCCAACCCCTTCCCGAAGGCATCATGGGAGCACCGGCCCCTCCGCACAGCCAGCACTCCGACGATGTCTTCCCGCCACAGCGTTCGCACACGCTGCGACGGAAGAGTCGCCGAAGGTGCGCCGCCAGCCTTTTGCGGCGCACCTTCTGCGACTTCCAGGGGCGGCGAAGCTGTGCTGCGGGGCCGAGGTATGGGGATACCTCGGCCCTGCAGCGCAGCTTCCCGGGGCGGCCCATGGCCGCCCGTTTGCTTCCCCCCCTAGACAACGAGGAAATAGAAATAGTAAAAGAATTCCCATACCTGGGATCAAACATTGATAGACTAAAGGCCGATGCAGACTGGCACAAAGGGCCAGCCTGGGGGTGGCGTGGGAGTGGGGCAGCCAGCTTTTCTGTTTTGGCCACAGCGTTGCAGCGCTCCTGCAGCCTGTGGCATCTAAATGCCACACTGCCAAAACGCCACAAAGCTGCTGCTGTGTGAATGGCCAGGCAGCTTCACGGTGGCCTCCTGTGAGCTTCAGGGCATACATTATCTAAACGACATGCCCCAAGCTGCTGGGAAGCCAGCTTTTTTGCTGGTCTTTTCTGGCCCTAAGTCTCTAAAGCGCATGCTGATTTTCTTTTGAAATTCTTCAGTGCACTCCATTATCCAATGTATGTTTTCAATGTGATCCTTAGTGCCTCTACCTTTCTTAAATGCAGCTTGGACATCTGACATATCTGGTATGGTAGAGTCTTTGCTGTAGAATTTTGAGCATGACTTGCATGAGAGATTAATGCAATAGTCCTATGGTTACTGCAGTCTTTTCTGTTCCTTTTGGGGGGATTTTGAATAGTGTTTCCAGTCTGTGGGCTGGAAATACTAGATACTCGATAGATAGTTTATTGCTTAGTCCAAAGACCATTGCAAACAAAACATCCAAGCTTTCATACAATTATGATTACAGAATCAACATTAAAACATTAAAATTAGAATTAACCAAATAAATAAAATACATACCTAAGCTTAAGATGCATGTCTTGCATTACGAAACAGATCACATTGTAATAACAAAGAAAGGAGAGCTTAACTATTGGTGTTGCTGGAAATATGTGATCTAATTCAATAGGCTATGTATTTACAACAAATTAATGATCTTTTGATTTGTTGAATTTATGTAGATTTCTCCTAAATTTATCTTTTATATAACTATATCCATATAAAAGATAAATCAGCATGTCCTAATACAGGGGTAGGCAACCTTTCCCCTTTAAGGGCCGAGGGACTTCAGCTCCCAGAAGCCTCAGCCATGTTGGCCAATAGTCCCATGTTGGCCAGTAGCTCCTGGGATTATGGGAGCTGAAGTCCCTCTGCCCTTAAAGGGGAAAGGTTGCCTACCCCTGTCCTAATATATAGTACTGTGTATATATACCATTGGTATCCACTGGGGTTTGGTTCTAGGGACACACGCACGCACATGGATACCCAAATCCATGGATGCTCAAGTATTATGGGTAGTAAAATGGTGTCCCTTATAAAAAATCAAGATTTACTTTTTGGAAAATTTTAAAAAATATTTTCAAAACGTGGATGGTTGAATCCATGGATAAGGAATCCATGGATACAGAGGGCCAACTGTATTCCCAATATATCTGGTCAAAACCTTTTTGCTTTCCTCGAAAAGCATGGTGTCATATCCAGTATTGCTTACAATATTACCAGACCTGGTCACCTCAGTAAACCAGCAACCATCCAGTCAAGAAAAGCAGCTACAGAGAATTGGAAATAGCTGCATAATTAAGGGATTTGCAGACTTTGGTGAGAGAAGGATTAAATGAAAAATAAATACAAATATATGTGGGAAAATCGATATAAAATATGCCACATAGCTTTAAAAGGCTTAAGGGGAAGATTTTTATAGCTTATGTTTCCTCCCAAAAACATTATTTTTCTACCTTGATTCAAGGCTATGGTTTCTTTATTTGCTTTTAAAAGAGGAAAAGGAGGAGGAGGCTCCAACTGCCACTGAAGATCTTCTCTGTGTAACACTGTTTTTTGGCTTCAGCTGGGTAGATATTGGAGAGACAACCTATTCTGTGCTGAATTATAAGTGGTAGAAGTTTTATAATTGTTAGTTTTGAGCCTTTCTGTGTTGTAATTTAGATTCATAATCTTGTTTGTTGATGTTTGTTTTCAATGTAAACAATGCCTGGTTGGCTCAATGCCTAGTTGGCTCGTGTATAACAAACTTTTCCTAATTCTATGGGATTCTCTCCCTAGTTAGGTACACTTGGGAAGCACCATCTCTGCCGTCCTGTTCTCCCATGGTTTTCCATGACATTCAATTTCCCTTTAACAGATTTTAGATGCCACGTAGTTTTATAGCTGGCATTTTTGGTTGGCTGGTCAGTGCCTTAAGAAAGAACATTGTTAAAAAGGGCAACAGTGTGAAATTTTGTTGAAGGCTCTGGTTACTTATATAGATATAGATCAAATTTGGGGAACAATTTCTTTCCTGTACAGGGCCACAGTTTTTTAAAATTAATCCATCCAGGGCTACATAGAATCATAGAGCTGGAAGAGACCTCAGGGACCATCCAATCCAACTCCTTGCCATGCAAAAAATACACAATCAAAGCATCCCAACAGATGGCCATCCAGCTTCTGTTTAAAGACCTCCAAAGAAGGGTGTGTGTTCCACTTTTGAACAGCCCTTACTGTCAGGAAGTTCCTCCTAATGTTGAGCTGGAATCTCTTTTCCTCCATTGCTCCATTGTGTTCTATTCTCTGGAGCAGCAGAAAGCAAGTTTGCTCCAGCCTCAGTATGACATTCCTTCAAAAATTTATTTATTTATTTATTTATTTATTTATTTATTTTTATCCTGCCTTCCTCCCAAAAAGGGACCCAAGGTGGCTCACAACACCAAAACACATCAAAGCAACATTTTTTAAAAACAAACAAACAAAAAAAAACAATTAAAATAGCCTAATTAAAACAGATAAAAATTAAAATGTAAACATACAAAATGTAAAACAAGGTGAAACATAATCTAAACCACCCCATCCGCAATAAAACCAGGCCTGCGTGATTTTTAAAAAGCTTACTGGAATAAAAATGTTTGTGTTTGCTTTTTCTTCTCCAGGCTAAACATACCCAGCTCCCTAAACTTCTCATAGGACTTGGCGATTTCCAGACCCTTCACCATTTTGGTCATCCCCCTCTGGACACGCTCCAGTTTCTCCACATCCTTTTTGAATTGTGGTGCCCAGAACTGGACACAGGATTATTCCAGGTGAGGCCTGACCAAAGCAGAATAGAGTGGCACTATGACTTCTCGTGATCTAGACACTATATGTCTATTGATGCAGCCTAGAATCGCACTGGCTGTTTTAGCTGCTGCACCACACTGTTCACTCATGTTCAACTTGTGGTCTGCTAAGACACCTAGATCCATTTCATGCTGGCCAAGTCTGCATTGTAGATGCCACCTGAGACATTCTGTCACATGTGTTGGACTGTGCATCCTGTGAAGAAACACTACCCTGGAGTGGGTCAAAACTCAGGGAAAGACTTGTTGGCCGTTCAACAAAATCCAGACTCTAAAATGCACATTAGTGATCCCTTTATTAGGCCAACCTGAATGCATACGGGGGAAAAAAACCCTAGCTTTTGAAATTCACTGGTTTCTTCAGTGAAAGGTGGTAGAGAATTTATGCAGGGAAGAAAAAGGATTTTTAGGCACAGGTTGCAGGTCAGCGTGATGTTTACTTTGATGGTATAGAGGGAGTATTTAAGCATACAACAAACTGTATGCCCTGCCCCATCTCAGACACAAAGGTGGTAAAATATATTCACAAAGCAGGGATCTCCTAACCTGAAAAGAGTGAGCTGCCTTTGTTCTGCACAAGGACTTGATTCTCAAGAACGAGATAAAGCCATTTTAATTAGTTTCACTGGCATTTCTTTTCTGCAGAAATGAAAAGATCCAGACCTCAGGAGGGTTGGGCTGATTCTGCTTTAACTGCCATGGCAATATCCCATAGAATCATGGAATTTACAGCTTGGAGGGGTGGGTATTTAAAATTCTCACCCAAGGAGCTCCTCTAGAGCTTCACCAAACTACAAATCCTAGGATTCCACAAAGTGCAGCTGGGGCAGTTAAACTGAAATCAGAGTGCTACAATTTTGTAGGGTGAAAGAGCCCTGATCTCAAAGGAAGATGTTTTACGGCAGCAATGGAAAACTGAAATTGTATGGCTTTTTAAAACTGATTTTGTTCCAGTCATTTCTTTGCCTACTTTTTTTTTTGGGGGGGGGGGAGGGTTGGGGATGGGAGAGATGAAGAGGCATGAAAGAAGGATCTGAACTTTTTCCCTGCTTGGGTACTCTTGGCCTGTCACCTGTGTCTCCAACATTATTGCTTTTGCTAGTCTGCATGAATTTTATGCCATCTTCACCTGGTAAAGAACTGGATGAGTTTCAAAAACTAGCTTCTTGTTGTTGTTGTTGTTGCTGCTGGACTTCTGGTTGGCTTGATAAAGGTATCACCCATGCACACTTTCGGAGTTTTGTAAAAAGACTTTTCTGTGTCTTGATTGCGGAGGTTTTATTTTCGATACATGGCTCATGTTACAGGAGAAAAATACAATATGTTGAAACGGGTAGGCAACCTTTCCCCTTTAAGGGCTGAGGGACTTTAGCTCCCAGAATCCCAGGAGCTATTGGCCAACATGGGACTATTGGCCAACATGGCTGAGGCTTCTGGGAGCTGAAGTCCCTTGGCCCTTAAAGGGGAAAGGTTGCCTACTTCTGTTTGATAGCAAATAATAACAAGAAGCAGTGACTCTATAAGTATGGTGGTTTCAATATAAAAGTCAGCTTGGGGGATCCTTGTTGGATTGGGGCCGTGGCAACCGCACGCCATGGCCCCGATCCATTACTTTACCACTCCTAAAAGATCTGGCAAATGCTGCTCTTTTTGAGAGCAGCAAAAACCTGCCCTTGCTGCCATGATGGCAGCTTTTCGGTGCTCCTTTGGCACAGTGTGTGTGAATGCTGTGCCAGGGGAGAGCCTTGATGCCACCCACTGTCTATTTGGGTGGGCAGCGTGATGGTGGCATCGGGGCAGCTGACGTGCGGTTACCGTGCCCCCATTCCACCCCGAGGCTGATCCTTTTGGTCAATCTATACAGCCCCTTCGTGTAGTCTGTTGTAGGCTCAGGTATTGGTCTGACTGTAATTGGGTTGCTTTCCTTTATTTGTTAAATAGAGAGTCCAAGCTGCATCCACGCTGCAGAAATAATCCAGTTTGACACCACTTTAACTGCCACGGCTCAATGCTATGGAATTCTGGGAACTGTAGTTTGTTGTGGCACCAGAGTTCTGCATGTACTTGTGAGGAGATCTACTTGTATCTGTATATTGCTGAGCTTTGACAGAGTAAAAAGGACTTGGGTCTAGTCACTTCCATTCTTCTTCTCTGTCCAGAAGTCTTCTCTGACAGTGTTAGAAGAATGGCTATGAAAAGTGTGTTCTCCTACAGCTCGAAACAACAACAGATGTTTCATGTGCTAAAAATAAAAGCTAAGGTCTTGCGTAATGCTACCAGTTTTATTCAATATGCATTAATTCTGTTTTGTGCAGCAACAATAGGTGAGCGTATTCAAAGTTGTCAGGAAGTCTTTTTCTTTTGAAGCAAACGTCAAATAGCTATCAACCGCTGCGTAAGAAATGGCTACAAGTAATTCTCACGTCTGATGTGCCCTACATTACATTGATTGCTGTTCCTGAAGTTCGGCATCCTTCCCAAAAGATGTAGCTGCCTTGTAGGTCCAGTCTATGTTTTGTAAACCTGCAGTCTGCTTGTTGCAGAGGTGAATATCCAACCATAGGGCCACATCCAATAGTAGACTGAAGCTGAGGAGTTCTGTAAAAATGACTGCGACGTTAGTCAACGTTTTTGTAAATCCTATTGACTCCTCCTGATCTATTGTAGTTGGCACTACAATTGGATTTAGCCCATTTTTTTTTCCTGAATGCCACTTGAAGAAGAACTTTACGAGAGTGGAATAAAGATTACCTAAATTCAGGTAGATGCTTACTCAAGTCCAGAAACCTGCAGTAGTTAAGAACTAATGGCAGACATCCTTTCTAATTGAGAAGGATAAAATCTGCAAATATACTTTACATCCCAAAGGAGACCTGCTTACAGGATTTTTTTGCCCTTCCTCTACCAAAATTACTTGGTCAAAATAATAATAATAATAATAATAATAATTTTTATTTAATACCCCGCCCCTCTGAGCACAATCGGGGTGGCTTACATCATAAAATTCAACAGTAGTTAAGAACAAGTACCTCCCCCTCCCCCCTTAAAATGTAATTAAACTCAATACAATTTAAAAGAATATAAGGAGGTGAATTCCTCCATTAAAAACAACAATACATAACATACATGAAAAAAACAGGAGTGCCAGCAGATATCGCGTGCAGACTCATTAAGAACCTGCTTCCTGAAGAGGAGAGCATCTCGGGAGGAAGTGGACTCTGGAACCAAGCTGATGAATTTAATCCGGGAAGGCCTGCCGGAAGAGATCCGTCTTGACAGCTTTCTTGAAGCCATCAAGTGATGACAGTTGGTGGATCTCCTCCAGCAGGCCATTCCACAGTTTGGGGGCAACTACAGAAAAAGCCCTCTGGGAGGTTGTAACCAGCCTCGTTCTTTGAGGCTGTAGCAAATTCCTCCCAGAGGACCAGAGGGCGCGGGGAGGATTATACGGGAGGAGGCGGTCCTTCAGATAGCCTGGACCCAAGCCATTTAGGGCTTTAAAGGTAATTACCAACACCTTGTACTGGGTTCGGAAACTAATAGGCAGCCAGTGGAGGGACCTTAATACTGGAGTAATATGGTCCCCCTTGGATGTTCCAGATATCAATCTGGCTGCCATATTTTGAACCAATTGAAGTTTCCGAATCAAGCACGAGGGTAGCCCCATGTAGAGCGCATTACAGAAGTCGAGGCGTGAGGTTACCAACGCGTGCACAACATTATGCACATTGAGTTAGAGGGGTTGGGATGCATTTGCTGTTCTGTCTCGGGTAGAGAAATGCCTGGCACAAGTCTGAATCAATATGCATGCACTGGCAGTCCACATTTGGGTGTGTGTGTGTGTGTGTGTGTGTGTGTGTGTCATTCTGTGGTAGTGGGATGTGGCACCCGTACTCCTTGAACCACTGGTTGTCATTGGGCAAGTGCAGATGACACCAAATTAGGAGGCATAGCTAATACCCTGGAGGACAGGATGAAAATTCAAAATGACCTTAATAGATTAGAAAGCTGGGCCAAAGCTAACTAAGGGGGGAAGCAGACGAGAGCTTCCAGGACACCGCGGGACGGTGCGCCACGGGACTGAGGCATCCGCACCATGGTGCACCGTTGGCGCCCCTGAAAGGAGCACTAAATCAGTGCTCCTTTCAGATGTCAGTGAAAGTGCGGCCCAAAAGCGTAGGGCGCACTTTCACTGACTTTTCCACCGCAGCGTGTGCGGACGCTGCGGCGGGAGGTTGCCCTCGGAGAGCCGGCCGTGCAGAGGGCCGGCTGCTCCGAGGGCAACCTTGGGAGGAGGAAGGGGCGCCAAGCGGGCTGCCCCTCCTCTTCCCTGCCTTGGAGACGGCTCAATTAGCCGTCTGCTGAGGCCCAAAATGAACTTCAACACAGAGAAATGTAAGGTGCTGCACTTAGGGCAAAAAAAATGAAATGCATAGATATAAAATGGGGGACACCTCGCTTAACGCGACAACATGTGAAAGGGATCTAGGAGTCCTAGTGAACCACAAGATGAACATGAGTCAACAGTGTGATGCATCAGCTAAAAAGGCCAATGCAATTTTAGGCTGCATTAATAGAAGTATAGTATGTAGATCAAGGGAAGTAATAGTGCCACTTTATTCTGTGTTGGTCAGGCCCCACCTGGAATACTGTGTCCAGTTCTGGGCACCACAATTAAAAAAGGATGCTGAGAAACTGGAGCGTGTCCAGAGGAAGGTGACTAAAATGGTGAAGGGTCTGGAAACCAAGCCCTATGAGGAACGACTTAGGGAGCTGGGGATGTTTAGCCTGGTGAAGAAACAGTTAAGAGGTGATATGATAGCCCTGATTAAATATTTGAAGGGATATCATATTGAGGAGGGAGCAAGCTTGTTTTCTGCTGCTCCAGAGAATAGGACCCGGAACAATGGATGCAAGCTCCAGGAAAAGAGATTCCACCTAAACATTAGGAGGAACCGCCTGACAGTGAGAGCTGTTCAACAGTGGAACACATTTCCTTGGAGAGCAATGGAGTCTCCTTCTTTGGAGGATTTTAAACAGAGGCTGGATGGCCATCTATTGGGGATGCTTTGATTTTGAGTTTCTGTATGGCAGAAGGGGGTTGGACTGAATGGGCCTTGTGGTCTCTTCCAACTCTAGGATTCTATGATTCTATGAAGTGGTAGCAAAACATTTTTTTAAAAAATGAGGGAAATAATAATAATAATAATAATAATAATAATAATAATTTATTTATACCCTGCCTTTTGCTGTAGCAATCAAGGCGGCTTACAACTAAAAACAAATACAAAACCCTGCCAATAACAACTAAGTAATGTAAACAAACATGATAACCCCCCCCCCATTAAAAATACATTAAGTACAAGTCTCAGTTAAAACCTAATTTAAACAATAAGCAAAATTAAAAACGATAAGCAAATTCCAACAATGAAAACAGTAGGCGCTCTGGGGCAGAGCAAAAGTAAGGAAAGAAAAAAAGAGAGAGAGGGAAAGGAGGAAAGGAATGCTATCTACAAATTCTGTGGTGCATCGCATCAATCCGGTAAGTCCATCTCTGGTTTTCAAAGAAATTTTGCAAGCCTCAGAAGATTAAGGAAAAAAAAATATCTGGGGATACTTTTCATCCCACCGCATCCGAGCTCTGAAAAAAAAACCTCAAGTCTTAAAGGGATTGAGCTTGAGATCTGTGTGCAAGGGATATGTTCTGCCAAAAGTCTGTGGTCCCTTCCAAGAGCCCTGAAATGTTACATCAGCATCCTCATGGTCATTTCACCATAATGATTCATGTTGTGTTTGTCTCCTGCGTCCACCTTGGGTCAAGTGAATGTGGTGGTGACTCTGCTAAACTGGAGCATGCTTTTTTTTTTCTTTCCCATTTTTCATCCCATCCTTTGGCATCCTATCCTTTGGCAGAGCCTCTGAGGCAACTCTCAGTGCAATATCTTCATTTATTTACTTTAAGGGCTATTGGCAGGAGCTGCAGCAATTGGCTCCAAGAAGTTTTCAACACCTTTATTATACTGCATATTTTAAAGAGCGCATTGCCTTAAGCATAATACAGAAGGGAAGGCAACAAATGTGAAAGCTGGGGAAGATGTGATTACTGCTAAAGACATCTTCCTTTAAAAACTCCCTAGGCTGCAGTATTTTGTTGTTATACGATGCATTCAGTTTAGTACATGAATGAGCCAGAAAGGTTTCGGCATCCATGTGGCTGTTTGCGTGTAAATGTTGTGGCTGATATTGATGGGCCCATTCTTCTATAGGGATGCAGTAATATTAGCATCCCATTTGAATGTTCCCATCTGGAAAGGGACACTGGATGTCTGGTTGCCATTATGCACCAGGATTGGACATTTTTGTCCCCTGGAGTCACTTTTTGAGGCAGACTCCACACTGAACGAAACCTACAGGAATAGCATTTTGTGGTGCTGTAACCCAAAGCTTTCTTAACCATTTCTTTGTGATTGGGCAGGCTATAAATAAATAATTTATTATTATTATTATTATTATTATTATTATTATTATATTTCCCCCAATTTGCAGCCACTTGCCATGTACACTCAGCTTTGCCAAACTGAAACAGCTAGAACAACAACAATGATAACAACAACGACAACGACAACAACAACAACAACAGTTTTAACAAAACTATCATATTTTTTAATAATTGGATGACTTTTTCTGTTAATGCAACACATTGAGATTTAAAATGTCCAACACTAGATTTCAGCAAACTGTAATGAAGCAAAGCAGCAGTCTTGCGCTCTGGTTGTCAGTGGGTTGGGTCAATGATTGAAATTCAAATTGTGGTCTGGAAATAAAAGACGTGTAATTTCATCTTAATCGTAAGCCTAAACCAGACTCTAATTACAGCCCTTACCTTAACCTTCCATTCATGGGAATCCTCACTGAAGTCAGAAAATGCTGGGAAAAAAGGAAAACAAATGGCCTGAAAGGATAGGCACAGAGCTGCCCCTGGAAGTGGCAGATTGGAGCCGCGGCAACCACACTCCACGGCCCCAATCCTTCTTTTTGCCACTGCCAAAAGGCTGCTTTTTCAGCTGCCACCATGGCTTTTTTGCACTCTTTTGTCGCAGTGTGTGTTCATGCTGTACTAAGAGGGCATCCTGATGCCACACGCCATGTGGATGGGTGCGCAGCATCAGGACAGCGTCGGGGTGAAGTCAGGGCAGCCGACATGCAGCTGCCCCACTCCAACTCCACCCCCAGGCCAGCCCTTTGTGGTGGTCTGCATCTCCTCAAAAATAATGACCACAAAGAATCTACCAAAATTCAACCTAGGGCTTTATCAGACAGGGGAAATCCCATGCAGGAACAGGGTTTTAAATGGGCGGGGGGAGGTGGAAACCCACAAAAGCGGGTAGATTTTCAGACAATATCACTGTTAAACTGTGCTTAACCTGAATGGAAAGTAATCAAAGGCCGCTTCTTTTTAGTTTCGGAAAATCGGTACTTTGATTATGTGTTCCTGCATGGCAAGGGGTTGGACAGGATGGCCCTTGTGGTCTCTTTCAACTCTAGGATTCTATGATTCTATAAGTATGCAAACATGGATGTTACTGGAAACTTTGAGATCATTGGGGCAGAAATGGAGGGAAACCGAAAGCTAATTCTGATGGGAACAAATGCTTCTACAAATTTTGCCCCCACCGTCAAATTGTATTTCCCTTCCACAATATGTTTTACCATAAAAGTGACTACCTGCTCTTTATTAAAAAAGCAAAAACAAAAAATCAAATTGACAAGCTGCATCATGTCTAACACTTCAAAGAGGAAAACTAGTTACAAATGAGAGAGGTTTTCTCAATCCATTAACCTTTCTTTCCCTTAGTTTGCACATTGATAACCTTTCTGTCTATGGGAGGCTTTCTGAATGGTGTGTGTGCATGTGTATGAGCAACTACCACTCACTGTTTTCAAAGACTGCATCTTTGATATTGAGTTTCATTAGTAAATATACTTTGAAAAATGCCCATTATCTGTGAATGCTATCATACTGTGAAGCTGGAAAATTCTGAGTCTACAAATGCTCAAGTGATTTGGCACCTGGAAGGTTGGAGAGGATTCACTTCCATATTGTAACATAAATTAATCTAATTCAGCCCAATGTCCATAATTGTATGGACCAGTTGTATAGCCCTGACAAGAAAACACAATGGCACTGTACCAAAGGGGTACAAGCAAAGCTATTTAATGGGATCATAGAATGAGAGAGTTGGAAGCTGAACCAAGGTCCATCTAGTCCATTTCCCTATGTGTGCAGGAATCTACCACTGCAGCTCTGTTTAAAAGCTTCCATTAAAGGAGATTATGGGGGGGGGGGTTGCAGACTGCCAGAAATAGTGCAAATTGAGTCCACTTTTAGGGTTAGGGTTAGGGTTAGGGAATCATGGGAACTGTAGTTTATTGTGGCACCAGAGCTCTCTTACAGAGAAGGCTCAATGTCTCAGAAAAAAAAAACATTTTTTTTCTGGCAGTCTGCAACCCCCCTATCTCTATCTAAAAGCTTAAAGGAGGGTCCACCACGGAACTATAAGTGATGCCCCCAGTTAAATCTCTTCTGATTTTGGCTTAGCCCACCTTCCTTCTGACTGGTTAGTGTAGATTATGGTTGAGATCCTACATGAATGAACATAGCATAAGAGTTCTGCAAGCAGGACTCTACCATGGCTCTCCTATCATCTCCTCGCCTTCCCCCACTGTTGTGTTTTGATACCTCCTCCATGACCATTCCATTGTGATGGACAGCAGTGGGGGGATCAGAGAAGCTTCTGGCTTCTGGCTATATCCATATAATGAAATGCAAATGGAAGACATCAAATAGCTGCAGCCCCAGTCCCTGGAGCTTGGTGAACAGAGCTTGGCTAACAAGCATGACCAATAGGGTATTTTGTGTGGGTATGGTAGAAGAGATAGCATAAGATGAGTTTGGGTCTGTCGGGCTATACTTTCCCAGCCCCAGAGAGAGAGTTTGGGGAGAATTTGTTGGGTCAAGACTCTGGGTCTGTTGCAGTAAGGCTGCTTGATTTTGATGCTCTGGGGGAAGGCTTGCTTGACTCTATGCTTGTTATCAGTCTCTTCATTCTTCTGGCCTAAGGCTGATTGTGTGAACTGGCTGGAGGCTTGATTGTGTGTTTCTTAGCATTCTATTTCTCTATAGCGTGTAGCCTCAGCTCCCCTTCCTAAGCACATGGTCTCATGGAGGAGGGGCATCTGCAGAGATGAAGTGAGTCAGAGATTTGGTTGAGGGATTATTATTTTTTTAATATATGTATATGTACATAATAATAATAATAATAATAATAATAATAATAAGTTTTATTTCTAACCCGCCCCTCTGCATCGCAATCGGGGCGGCTTACAACAGTTAAAATAGTACATATTATTATTTGTTTAAAAATTATCATTATTACACCTCACATTATATTTTATATATCTTATATAATTTTGTATCATATACTGGTCAAAGACCGAATAAATTAAATTGAAATTGGTTGAGGGAGATGTTAGCAGCCAGTAGGTCTATTTATAGCTGCAGTCCCAGTCTTTGGAGCTTGGAAAACAGAGCTCAGCTAACAGGCAAGGCCAACAGGGGTGTTTTGTGGAGGAGTTTTGTTTTTGTTTTTTTTTGGGGGGGGGCAGAGTTCTATTTCAATGCCTACTTAAGACTCCTGAATATGGACAGTGAGGAAGCTGCTGCAGTCATTCACACCACCTGTGATATGTTTGTGTTCTTGCCTACACCTGCAGCAAGTGCAAGTTGGTTGCCTTGCTGGAAGAGAAGGTTCAGCAACTTGAGGCCTGTTTATCCACTGTTCAGTATATTAAGGAGCATGACATTTTCTTCAACAGAGCAGACTCATCCCACCAGATTTCAGTGCAACCTATTATATCAGATCATATTTACTTTAGAATCACAGAGTCATAGGATAATAGAGTTGGAAGAGACCTCAAGGGCCATCCAGTCCAACTCCACTCTGTCATGCAGGAATACACAATCTCAGCACTGCTGACAGATGGCCATCCAGCCTTTATTTAAAAATCTCCAAAGAAGAAAACTCTGAGGGAGTGTGTTCCATTGCCGAACAGCTCTTACCATCAGAAAGTTCTTCCTAATGTAATCTCTTTTCTTGTATTTTGAATCCATTGTTCCGGGTCCTATTATCTGGAGCAGCAGAAAACAAGCTTGCTCCAGCCTCAATATGACATTATTTTCATCCATTTAAACAGGGCTATCATATCACTTCTTAATCTTCTCGTCTCCAGGCTAAACATATCCAGCACCCTAAGTCATTCCTCACAGGGCATGGTTTCCAGATCCTTCACCATTTTGGTCTCCCTCCTCTGGACATTTTTAATTTGAATATGAATTGAATTTTGAATTGAATTGAATTTTTAAATATAAGCATTCCCTTTTATAGTTCTTTCAGGATTTGATACTTCTTCTGCATTGTAGTTTTATAAAACAAACAAACACAAAAGATTCCACACCAAAGGTAATCTAATAATCCCTCTATCAGCAGAAGACATCCTTTGCTATAGTATCTTTGCTAGCTGGTCACTCAACCACTGATTAAAAGCTTCTAATAGAGGAAAGTTTGCCACCTTCCAAAGCAGTCTGCTTCACTCCTAAACAACTTACACACTCAGGAAATTCCCCCTAAATTTTAGACTGTAGCTATTCCAATATAAACCCCTTGATGCAGGCTCAACCATCTGAAGAAAGAAAGAAGGAAAATGTTCCATCATCTTTGACAGTTATTCACATTAAACATGTAATGGCTATAGCATTGCCTCTTAAATTTTTCTCCTCTGGGCTCATCATACCTAATTCCTTCAAGCATTATCTGGGGCTACTTCAAGACATTTTGCTGCCTGGGGCTAAGGAAAGAAAGTACCCCTCCATTATTCCACTTTCAGAAGCTGATTGGTTTACCATGTAAACTCTGGCATAAGGAAATACAGTCTACTACATTTGAGCACAGCAGGACAATTTAGCAGGGGTAGGCAACCTTTCCCCTTTAAGGGCCGAGGGACTTCAGCTCCCAGAATCCCAGGAGCTATTGGCCAACATGGGACTATTGGCCAACATGGCTGAGGCTTCTGGGAGCTGAAGTCCCTCGGCCCTTAAAGGGGAAAGGTTGCCTACCCCTAACTGGGACTGACTGGGTGACACACACAACTCTGTCTTCCAGTAGAGGGGAATTGCCAGGGAGCTCAGATGGAATAAAAAGCCACAGCCATCACTATCCATCCCTAGTATTTGCTGCCTGAGATGGTTGGCATACTCTGTCTAATGGTAGGATCAGCCTTGACATCTTCTTATAGGATGGGGTCTCTATGCCCCACAACCTCTTTGTCAGCTGTTTCTAGTTCTAGGTCCTTCTTTAGGTATGGGTTCCAGGAGATTTGTCTTGAATTTAATTGTCCTTTCTTCCTTTTTAATATTTGTCTTTTGCTAATTTGGCCTCTCCATATTGGCATCATAAAGTGTTCTAGCGATGAACAGGAACATTCATTGGTGTAAACTTTTGAGCAGAGGCATTCTTTAGCCAAGTTTGCAAAATTTCTGAAGGTCAGCCTAATTGCACACACAGATTTATAAATTGCTTTCTTGGCCAAACAATGCCACTCACTGTAAATTAAACTTGTGTGTGGGGGGGGACTATCTTTATCTCTCTCTGTTGTTGTTGTTGCCATTTATTGGAATGGATAAGCATCTTATTCCTTGTTGTCAAAAGTTTTATGAAGATGTAGTTAGATAACCAACAAACCTGGCTTCATTTTAATACGTAGTCATGCTCAACTTGAAGTCAGTAAATGATTTTTGCCACAAACTTTCACATGAGGTAATGTGAAGCAAATATTGGGCTTCTCCTCATATAATAATATTTTGTGTGTGTGAGAGAGAGAGACTAAACCTCCAAATCACTGCAACCATGGGGTCTATTTTTCTTTTAAAGTTCAAAGACATAGCTGTGTTATTATGCAAAGGGATCTTGTAGATCCTTGAGAAAGACATTTGTAGCATAAGCTTTTGTAGACTACAAGGTTCCATCTGCACTGCAAAAATAATCCAGTTTGACATGACTTTAACTGCTATGGCTCAAGGCTATGAAAATCTGGCAGTTGCAGTTTTGTGAGACATTTAGCCTTCTCTGTCTGAGAGCTCTGGTGCCACGACAAACTGCAGTTCCCAGGATTCCATAGCATAGCATCTGGCAATTAAAGTGGGGTCAAACTGGATTGTTTCTGCGGTGCGTATATAGCCTATGTCCACTGCCTCAGATGCCTCTGATGAAGTTGAATCACAGAGTTGGAAACCAGATGAGTCCAGAAGAAAACTCACAAAGGTCATCCAGTTCACCACACAAACAAAGCACTTCCGACAGAAAGCCATTTAGACTTATTCTATGAAAGCTTCTGCTCCCAATTTCTTTCTCAAGTCTCAAAGGCGCTACAAGAGCCCTTTGCACCCTTTCTTTTAGAGTGTATATTTACATTTGTGTGTGTGTGTTGCATGTCCTTATGTTTAAGCATATGTTTGTGATTGCTTTACTGAGCTGTTGATTTGCAAGATCGGCAGGTTGGCAGTTCGAGGCCCGGGTGCTGCATGATGGGATAAGCTCCCGTCACTAGTCCCAGCTTCTGCCAATGTAGCAGTTCAAAAGCATGCAAATGCAAGTAGGTAAATAGGTACCACTTTGGTGGGAAGGTAACAGCGTTCTGTGCAGTCATGCTGGCCACATGATCACAGAGTAGTCTCTGACAACACTGGCTCTTCGGCTTAGTAACGGAGATGAACACCGTCCCTTACGGTCAGACAAGACTTGACAACCTTGTCAACGGGGAATACCTTTACTTTTATGTTTAAGCACAGGGCTCTAAGACATATTTGCCTAACCATATTTCCCACATCCTATACTGATTCGTGCCACGGTGTCATGACAATGTATGCCATTTGATCACATCAGTGGATCAAACCATTTTAACTGAACACACCCAGTCAAAGCAAGCTATATGATGGCATCGCTGACAATGATGCAAGGCAAGGGAGGGCCAGTGAAGGAGTGGGCATTTTCATAAGAAGTGCCTACAACGTCCTAAAAAGGAAAGATGCTTTTGAGGATTCAGATAAATACTCAAGGAAAGCTGTGAGTCATTTTTTTTTCTGAGCCTTAATTATGCTCCTTCTGACAGGACAGTTTAATTGCAACTTGTTAGAAAGGTAGATTCATAGCCAAGAACCAGCTACAAAAAGGTTGTCTTTATCAATAAACAAATATTACTCAATGAGGCAACTTTACTCACCACTTACCCCTCGTTCTCATCAGCACTCGTCTACACATGCATTTCAATGATTCATCTCCCTATAACTTTTGTGACATTTTGTTACACCTTTCATCCCTGCTGTAAATATGCTAAACCCTGTGTCAATCAACCTTTTGTTCCTGAGCATTTGATTAATAGCTAGCAAATGCAACTTGCCTCTGTGTATACAACATTAAATGTAATGTACCGATGCACAATTCATTATTCTAATAATATGTTGAGATAATAAATTACAGAAACACTCTGGAAGACTATGAATGCAGAAAACCATTTTTGACCTGTGGTTTTAAGGTTTGATGGTAAATGACAGATGCACTGAGTGTAGGCAGATTCAGAAGACTTCTGAAAAATCTTCAAGGCCTTACTTGGTTGATTCTTCTGCTCTCTTGTCATATTTTGAATAGATGTTGTTTAACAAATATAGCTAAGAAATATTTGTAGCAATGTTTGAAACAAACATTGATTATCATACTGGGGTTATCCATTGGCATGGAATGGAAGAGATTCAGGGGAGAGGAAAGGAGACGCTTCTTCATGGAACATATAGTTAAAATATGGAATTTGCTGCCATAGGATATAGCAATGGCTACCAATTTGGACAATGTCAAAAGAATGGTGGGGAAATTAATGGAGGATTGGGACCATCAGTGGCTACTTATATGAGCTGATATAAACTCTACCACAGAGAAGATGAACTCCTTGCATCTCACATCCCGCTTGCGTGCTTTCCATTGTGTGGCACAACTCACTGTGGGAACAGAATCCTGGATTACATTGGTTATTGAACTGATCCATCTTCTTATTACACCATACCACTGTTATACTTGTTTTGCTTTAGAAGGTGGTGCATGCATTGTTAGAATAATAAACAAAGGCATCTCAGCCTTTAAAGGGGGTTACTTTTGTGCTCACAGAGGCATGTGGTAAATGCACAATGCCCCCTCACTGGTGAACTGAAATATTGCATAACCTAATGCACAGCTCCATGTGCAGTGTACATCTCTGCATAGCTAAGTGCAAAGCAGATGTTCATTCATGCTCACTGTGGAACAAATGGACAATGGCACATGCACATCTCTATTTTTGCAACCTTGAACACCAGACATCTGCATAAGACATAAATGTCCAACCATTTCCATAGGGGAATTCATACCTGCATAGTGGTTTGAGTGTTGGACTACGACTCTGGAGATCAGGGTTTGAAACCCCACTCAGTCATGGAAACCCACTGGATGACCTTGGGCAAGTCACATTCTCTCAGCCTCAGAGAGAGCCTCAAACTGGATTATTTCTGCCATGTGGACACAGCCTTAGAGGAGATCTTTTGATGATGGGTCAGCTCCGAGTGCTTCTATATATTAGGGAACATATAAAAAAGTAGACAGTGTTTCCAGACAATCCTGTTTGGAACATTCCCCAGCACAACTCTGATGTATGTCTTATTTTGGTCATTGCAGAAGGAAGACTTTGCTACCTCCCTTGTGCAATGGACCCCATTCCTTCAAAACCCTTTTCTTCCATGCTGCCCCACTCCCACAGCCATAAGATAGTGGAGAGCGAAAGAGGCCTCTAGCTATCAGTGCCTATAGTTGGATGCACAATGACAAAGACAACCTTTAAGACCTTCTGGAAGGCCTCCGGAGGTCCCAATGTACATTGTACATCATGTATAGGCACCTAGCTGGATGCTTCCCTAGAGCAATGTGAGTCCTCTAGGAGCGAAAAAGGAAGATGGGGTGTAGTTCCTCCTGGGCAGAACTTTATATTTCCCCATCTAGGATCTCAGCACACTTACTGCAGTACATATTGTGCAGGCAAGAATCTCTAAATCTTTGTTAAGAAGATACACATGCAGAAACCACACACAGACACAGACACAATACATTGAAATACAAATGAACACAAATTCCATGTCTCCTGTGGGTTTAGGCAATGCACCCTGAAGGAAATTGCTCTGGACATTGGGATTTGTCTAGGACGCTATGAGTGTCCCACCCAAGTAAAAACAAAATTGGCAAAAAGTCATTTGTGGAATGTTGATGTTTGCACAAAACACCCAGCAGAATTGTTTTCAACTCACCAAAAAGCCTAAATTAAAAGTGGAAGTGGCCTTATGGTCATTTCTTGTTTGATTTTTGTGGTTGATGATGATGGCATATATTTTCAGGGCCTATGTGGCTCCCTCTGGGTCTTTGGGTTTGGTCCCCTAGACACAGCAAAGCTGCACACCCCTGGTCTAATGTCTACCATATGTTCCATATTTTTTTCCTTGTGTATTATCATCACAACATATATATTTTTTAAAAAAAATTAAGTGTTGTCAGAACTGGTAGCTATTGGCAAGCCTTTAACATTGTTATCCATTGTGTAAGTCATATAATACACATTCACAGGGACAGAAAGCAATTTGTTTTATTGACAAGTAACACACTTCAAAGACTGCTATACTTCATAGTGACCTTGGCTCCACTCGTTTGCTTTGGTGAATGAGCCTTTGGATTTTGAGAAGGGATTATCAGGTTTGATAGACCTTGTGTATTTAAATCTGACTCTTGTTCTGAGAATGTAAATGTTCTGCACTGATTTCCACGAGCAATTACTATTTTCAGCTGGTAACACATCTTTTTCCTATGAGACATGTGCATCCCTCATGTGTATATGTTTTTTCAGTTTCAGATCCTAACAGCACCTGGAATGGACAGATCCCTGAGAAGAAACTCATTTAGGGAAAGGGTGGTAATGAAATATTGGTGAGTGTCTACACAATCGTCTTGCACTTTTGCCATTTTCAATTGACCTGGAAAGGTAAGGTAACTGAAGCAAAATGAGTGGGAATCTTTCTTCTAACACATTTGTAGAAAATATCTCCCACCTCTGTAAAGGGAGCTTCTGTTTTCTGTCTTATTTTCAAGGCAATTTAGAATTTCTTTCTTTTTCTTTTTTAGCTCACCTTATCTTTGCTGCATGGCAGGGCGTTGGACTGGATGGCCATTGTGGTCTCTTCCAACTCTATGATTCTGTGATTTGCTAGGAGGGTGATCATGCTTAAAGTGGATGGGACGATTGTCACAGTTACCTGCATGGTTCACAAAACATTACATCAAGGCCTTAAAAAGCAAGGCAACTTAATGGGGCTGGGCCCCTTTCACAGATGCAGGGGCAGCCCCAGATTCCTTCTTGCTTGACTGCTGTTTGCTGTTCTCATCAGCACCTCATCCTTTTGGACAGTTCCTAAAGGAATGTGTCCCACTGCAAATGGTAAATCTTCAAGTGCCAGAAACCAGCTGCAGCAGCTCCATTTTAAGACTGAATAGGCCCTGGAAATTGCTCACTGGTAAGAACAGGCCCACCTTGCCAACCAGTCTGAAAGCTCAAGGGCCAGCATGGCCTGGATAATAAAAAGGAAGGCAGAAAGATCTCTGATGGCACCCTCTGCCTCCCTAAAGGCCCTCCCGGCTGTCCCAAAGCCCTGACAAGCTGCGCATAGCCACACACACCACTGACACTATCAGCATGAAAAAGAAAGTGAAGGATAAAATGCAAAGAAAGCAGAAATTATCCCATCAGGAAAAACCCAGGCCTCTGCAAAGTGGAATCGAAAGAGAAAAATAAAAAGAGGGGGAGGCAAAAAGGGAGGGAAAGGCTGTCCAATTCCCACGAATCACCCAATGTGATCGCAATACTTAGCTGAGATCAATAAGCTGAACAGGGTCTGAGGTCTAGTCTCTGTGAATCAGCATCAAAAAAGAGGCATGTGAAGGGGCAAGTAGGCCTTTTATTGCCTCAGACTCTGCATGGTGTCCTGGTTTTTCACACCATATGCAAAGGCCTCTGGTCAGCTCTGCACAAAGGCCATCAAATGCAGCCCCTCTCCTGCAGTGTCATCTACCATGAAGGTCTGGGACCTTATTATTATTACTATTGCATTTAATCATTATTTTCATTTAATGGTGGTATCTAAAGGTAAAGATATTCCCCTTTGACAAGGTTGTCAAGTTGTGTCTAACTGTAGGGAGTGGTGCTCATCTCTGTTACTAAGCCAAAGAGCCAGCGTTGTCTGAGACTACTCTGGAGGTCATGTGGCCAGTATGACAGCACAGAATGCTGTTTACCTTCCCACCAAAGTGGTACCTTTTTATCTACTTGCATTTGCATGCTTTCAAACTGCTAGGTTGGCAGAAGCTGGGACTAGTAATGGGAGCTCACACAACAGCCTCGAACTACCAACCTGCTGATCTTGCAGTCAACAGTGTCATAACTGTTGAGCCACTGCATTCCACACACCAATAAAACAAATCATTGTGGTGTTCCTGGGGTGCAGGGTGGTAAACTGATTTGCATTCATCCCAAATACGACTTACAAGGGGCAGCAGTTTTGGTGGAAGTGGCAAAAAAGCCAGCTTCTTTCCCAGTAAAGTGTTGTATAAGCACAAAGTTGTGGCAGTAAGAATAAGGTGGCTTCCCCAGTCAAAAGGACTGCAATTCAGCCTGAAGGACAGAAGCAGGCAGGAAGCAGTAGCAGTAGACGGAAACAGCCTTCAAGATGAAAGGAATGAAGTCGGTGTCACCATCGAAAAGGCAGACTATTGTCTGGGATCCATTTCAGATGGGAGTGGATCCCAGGACTGCTAGCTGCCTTCACTGTAAATAGAAAATGAGCAGGAGTAATTTTTCCAGGGTATTACAGCACCAGCAGCCTTCTCAAGCACCTTAAGAGGCAGCACCATGTGGTCTTGGTCAGGACAGAAAGAGAAAAGTCTGAGCAGGTAGGCAGCAGGGCTAAAACCTGTAGAGTAGGAACAAAAAGAGCCAAATCCTCTGTTGGCTTTTAGTCTCTCCTCCCCCTTCCAAGAAGCTTAGACAGATGTGGTGTAAGTACAGTATGGGCTGATGTGATGAAAGTTTCCAAAGCCAAACACAGATCACAAAATGATCTTATCGGGGAATCTCTGCAGCTGGGCTACTGGTGAAACAGCGTCTTTCATCCCCTAATTTGCTAAGGTGCATAATTTATTTTTAATCAAATTGAATTGCTGGTACAATAAAACAAACTCACCATTTTCTCAAGCTGCCATTTCATTATTCTTGTCATTAGCTAAACTTTAACAGACTTTAGATGATTAATTCTCTGTGCTTGATGTCCTGACTCAAGAAGAGAGAAAACTCCTGCCTGCCTGCCTGCTCACCTCTGTCAAGTGCTGCTGCTTCTGTGCCTAGTGCCCTGCTGCTTTTATTTGTTTGTTTATTTAAGGGATTTATATCCCGCCTTTCTCCCAAAATAGGATTCAAGGCAGTATACAATAATTTTGAACTAAAACATTAATTTAAAACATTTTTAAAAAATTAAATAATATTAATATGAAAACATAACTGTTAAAATGACAGCATAGTTAAAACCACTTTTTTTTTAAAAAAAAAATTAAAGCATTAAAAAAAAAGTACACCAGTTACACAAACACACTACATAAGTAAAGTTCACACACTGAAAGCCTGCCTAAATAAAAAATGTCTTCAGCTGCTGGCAAAAAAGAAAGCAGGGAGGGGGCCAACCTATCCTCCTGTGGAAGGGAGTTCCACAGTCTGAAAGCAGAAGGCTCTCTCCCGAATCCTCACCAACCATACCTGCAAAGGCGGTGGGACTAAGAGAAAGCCCTGCCCTGCCAATCTTAATACTTGGGCTGGCATATATAGGGAGATACAGGCTTTGAGATAGTCTGGACCCAAGCCATTTTGGGCTTTAAAAGTCAAAAACAGCACCTGAAATTATGCCTGGAAATGGACTGTTTCAGCAGGGGAGTCACATCATCCCTGTAGTGAGCCTGGCTGCAACATTTTTGCACCTGCTGAAGTCTCTGAACAGTTTCTAAAGGCAGCCCCACGTAGAGTGCATTACAGTGGTCCAAACGGGATATAATCAAGGCATGTGTCACCATAGCTAGATCCAACTTCTCAAGGAACAGGCACAGCTGACACACTAGTTTTAACTGTGCCAATGTGCTCCTGGCTGCACCTGAAACCTGGGCATCCAGGCTCAGATCTGAATCCAGGAGCACATCCAAGCTGTGAACTTGAGATTTCAGTGG
The DNA here is from genome assembly GCA_026167975.1 of Phrynosoma blainvillii. Lineage (NCBI taxonomy): Eukaryota > Metazoa > Chordata > Lepidosauria > Squamata > Phrynosomatidae > Phrynosoma > Phrynosoma blainvillii. The sequence goes on from JANUYF010000013.1 coordinate 13,067,835, forward strand.
GGGTATAACCCCATGCAGCACAGGCTGGATCCATATTCCACTCTTCTTTGGTGCAGTTCCTCACCTATAGAGGTTTGGAGATCTTTTAGGTACAATAGGAAGATGCCCTGGTATGTAGAGACACTGCCAGGTCCAAAGAAGCAGGAATTGCTAGGATGGAGCAGCCAGTAGCTTTTAAATATTGCTTTGTGTTTTTTTAAAAAAGAGTAAACTTTGCAGGTCCCTAGCATAAAAAACATCTGATGCAAACTGACTGAATGAAATGTGATTGACCAATGAATACTAGGAGCTGTAGGCTTTATTTCAGAGGAAAGAACTGGGAAAAACCCCTCTGAGTATTCCTTGTCTAAGAAAGCCCTTTGAAATTCATGGGGTCACCGTAAGTCAGCAGGCACACACACATGCACACGCGTGCGCACACACAGAGGAAATTCATTTTCCCTCCAGCTGAGAATGCATCCAGCATGCAAGACATAGTCCATTTCAAGAGCCAAGGTAACTACATGAATTCTGTTGCCCTGTAGGCATGGGCAGAGGAGTCAAAAGATCACTGAAAACTTCTAATGACTTCCAAGGCTGTGTTTTCTGAGTCCAGTTCCCTAGGACAGTGTCAGATCAAGCAGAAGCTAATATCAGGTCAACTTTCTTGTCTTTGTGAGAAAGGCCCAAAGCGACTTGTCTTTTGAGATCAAGGAAAGACCATGCCCATGGAAGAGCAAAGATCTACACTGAGGCATGGGAAATGGATTGACCTTTTGTCCAAGAGTTCTGTGTCCTTTCTTCTTACAAAATGAAAGGGTGTTTTTTTCTTCATTTTTCTCCAGTCTAGGGATGCACAGAACCCAGCTGGATGCACCCTGGGTTACTTCCAATTGGAAGTCTTTGTTTTGGAGCAAAGCTGGTGGAATTCTCATGGACTATTTCCTTAAAAGCAACTCCACCATCTAGTATGGATCTGAGGGTCTGGTTGAGAAACATCATTAACTGCTGTCAAGATAACTAAGATTTACGAAGACCCTGTGAATGAGAGACCTCCATGCCCCCCTACTCATTTACTGCCCTACTCAGATCTTACAGACTCAAGTCCACTGTGGTTTCTTTAAATGAGTCCATCCATCCGTAATTCAGTCTTCTTCTTTTCCTACTGCCTTTCTACCTTACCAAGCATTATCATCTTTTGTAATCTTCTCATGATATGTCCAAAGTATGACAGTCTCATTTTAACCATCTTGGCTTCTATAGAGAGTTTAGGCTTGATTTGGTCTTGGACCCATTTATTTGTCTGTTGTTGTTGTTGTTGTTGTTGTTGTTGTTTTTATCAGTCCACAGTATTCACAGAACTCGTCTTCAGCACCATATCTCAAATGAGTTTATTTTCTTCCTATCTGCTTTCTTCACTGTCCAGCTTTCACAACTGTACATAGAAATGGGAAATATGATGGCATGTCCATGCTAAGTTTAGTATTCCATGATATATCCTTATACTTGAGGATCTTTTCTAGTCTAGGTGCAAAATGAGATGGTTCCACTGTAAACCTCGGCCAGACACTCATTTTGCATTTAGTGTGCGGACATAAGATTGGTTTATGATCTCCATTTTTCTCTGCTGTTTGAATCTTTCTTCATTAGGAAACTCCAGCAACTGACAGTTCATTTGCTTGCCTACTGCTTCCTCCATTAGCATTATCCTTAGACAGAGTGAATGTGAGGAAATGGATAATGGTTCGTTTGCCATTTAATGGAGAATCCATCTCTCATCTACTCTCCTCCAGTTATGTTTTTCTACTCCCTCCCCAAGCTCTGGTCTGGTGGAATGTATGCTAGATATCAATAGAATGCATTCATTTATTTATTGTTTGGAATAGACAAATAACATTCTGGGATCATAACCATGCTCAAGGTGCTGGTGGAGAGAACTGTGGTGGCCTTGAACTGGAGCATTGGTTATGAAACTTGTGTCTTCAGATGTTGTTGGACAGTTTCCCCAAACCCCAGTGAACATGGCCAATGCTAAGGGATTCTGGGAATTTTAGTCCTACAAGATCTAGGAAGCCAAAACTGGTAAACAAGTAGAGAGAAAAAATTCAAACCTAATTACTTTAATCTGTATACTATTCAGCAGAGGAAGCCATTGCCCTCTTGTCTGTTCTGTCAGGGCATCACCAATGAAGGCTGATAACTCCAATGTCAGCAAGTTAATAAATCCACTACAGGCTTTAGTTCAGTCTTTAAAGGAGCTATCCAAGGTCCTTAACCTATTTTAGGGGATAGAATCAGTACCTATGATAGTTCCTTTAAAGTTAATACAAAAACTACTCATAATCCCACTGACATTGAAGTCACCAGTCCCACTAGACTCTGCTATTGAACTGTTCAGAAGGAGGTGCTCCAGCTTACTTCTCAGCAATAGTCAGATGGCACAATGGACCAGTTAGTTTCTGCTTGGCCATATAAAGCTTCCAACTTTAGTGTGGCTCTTGAGCAGTATGTTTCTTGAGTAACAACCAAGCTGCTATCAGAATATGTGGGGAATCTTGTTATTGACAAATACACACATAATTGTGGCTTATGTGTGCCTATGTCTTTTTTTTTATTGAGGTTCAGGGGGGCTATTTTCTAGCCATTTACACCATATCCAAAACCTCCCCAGAAGCTGTCAGCCCTCAGAAGGGGCTGCTGCTACTACTACCACTTACCAATGATGGGGGGATTCAAAGAATGAAGATGTGGATGGTCTGGGCTCTGAGGGAAAGGAAAAAGAGAGTACACTCCTTTTGTGAGGGCACCACCATTTCTTTTTCTCTCCAAGCCAAGACTAGCTTTCCCCTTTAAGGGCCGAGGAACTTCAGCTCCCAGAATCCCAGGAGCTATTGGCCAACATGGCTGAGGCTTCTGGGAGCTGAAGTCCCTCGGCCCTTAAAGGGGAAAGGTTGCCTACCCCTGGCTTAGACATTGTCTGAGGGTGACACAAGGACCCTCTGTGCACATGTGAGCTAAAGCTGGGGCTGATATTTATATCGTATATCACAGCCCTGAAGGGTATTTGATGCTACTACATGGTGTAACCAAGACTTGATCAGTTTCTCATGGAATTGACAAAAGCAGCCAAATTGGCTAATGGGTTTAAGTTCAGAGTGACAAAATAGTGATTGGATCTCGGGCAATCCCATGATATTGGACAGGAAGGATGACTAGGAGCACAGCATGGGGGTAGGTAGTGGTCTTTAACTGCTTTTTCAATGGGACTCACTTAGTCTCCATTGTGAGAGAACATACAAAGAACTGGAGTTGGGGAGTTGGAGTGATCAGCAAACTCATTTTGTTTATTTTAGTCCTATCTAGGTCTCTCACATGTCCGTAGGTCAGTGTGACCCTGTATTTACTTTCCACAGGTCATTAGGACCTCTCAAAAACATGTATTTTGCTAGATATTAAATATAAAACCCCATATTTTGTGAGAGAAGTATGTGGTGTGCTAACAGAGGACACGGAACTACTGTGTGGGCAGACCATTACACTCTGCCAGCTTGATGTAGGATCTTGGCCTATAATTTCCAGTGTGCACAATACTGTGGTATGATATCAAATTTCTTTAACAAACTCATTAGGATAACTACTTCCCTGGGCTTGGTTTGCAACATAGACTCCAAAGGAATACATCTCAGCTTTCTCCAAAGTTAGCCTGTGAGAATCTCAGTATATTGAGATCATCACAAGCCATTATGCTGGCAAAGGGGCTTATGAAGTCCTTTCTCTCCAGTGATACTATCAAGAGAGGCTTGGTACAGTCCTGTCATCAGTATGTGCCATAGTCTTATACTCCAAGGCACAGGCAGTGAGTTGTTTTTAACTGTAGCTAAGACAGCCTTTCTCAGGTGACATAGCATGCTGAAGAGGCAGAAAGCCAGGAATAGTCTCCAAATGATACATAGCTCAGAAATTTAAAATGGAACATAAGAGGAGCCTTTATAGGCCATTGTGTTATACAGAGTCAGACCACTGGACAATCACTCGCAGTACTGTCTCTGTGAAATGGCTGACTGTGGTGACAGAGTAATCTTTTGCAGTGACAGATGGAGAGGGGCTGGAAAGTGATGCTGGGACCTTCTGCATGTGAAACCCATGCTCTAGAACAAACACTGAATCCTCCCATTCACAAATTCATCCAATCTAAAATGCCAACATTTGGGGAGAACTTCAGAGTGGGATCACCCCTATGCTTGTCAAACTTCCCCAAGTAAGTTTTTTTTCAACTAGAATCTGTAAGGTAGAGCCAACTGTGTACCCTACTTTGTCTCCATCAGACTAGATGACTGACAGAAAATCCAACACGTGCATACAAAAAGTGATATCCTCAAAACAACAGGCCTAGGGACTGAGAGGCCAAGAGGGACTCTTTAGATGGTTGTGCAAGGCTAAACTGTGCTACTCAGGGATGAGTGAGCAAAATGACATCCTAATCAAATCCGACAGTAGCATTGCATCGTAATTATAGACTGCCGCAGGCGCCTTTGAGACTATGAGTACTTTTGGGGTAGTTTGCATCTAAATTAAAATTGAACTTCAAAGTAGTTAGATAGGGTTGTCTTTCCAAGGAGGTTTTTTTCCCCTTTTAAAAAAATGAATTGGAGAAAGGGGAAACTCTCAATGAAAGACACTAACTGATTAGTATTATGCTGCACGCCAGCTGCTTGCTAGCATTAGAAATAGCCCCAAACGTTGATAATCAGAAGCTAGTCTCTTGAATCTTATTAATTTTGCTTTTGAATTATGTATATGGATTTGTTGTTGTTTTTCCATTTGTGCCATCCATTCAAAATGTTTGTTTAGACTTTCTAAGATGCACATGTAGAAAAAGAAAGTTAGAGAGAGCTGGAACACTTCCAAGATATAGTCAGCTCAGAAACAAAAACATATAAATTCAGTTTCATGCCCCCTTCCCCCTCTTGCTTAAAAGTTGGTTGATCTGCTAAATATTTATGTCAAAATTAATAAATGAACCTCTTGCTTTTGGGTGCCTTATTCCTTTGCAGAAAAACAAAAGAATCCAATGCTGCCACTACTGCTGCTTCTTTCCGTTTTTTCTTTTAAAGACAGAACAAATCATCTGGTTTTGGAGAAATCAAATGCATTCAGACAAGATGCGATCATTAATACGTGCTGATGTCTTGAGTCAGAGAAATGCAGAGCTGAGCATCATCAGCATCTGTTTGTCTGCTTTACAGATGTTCTGACTGCAGCTTTGTCTTTTCCTGATTAAATTTTGAAACAACCAGGGAAAAAAAAGAAGGGGGGGGGAACAGTCTGAACACCAAAGTGTTTTCCCTTTGTTGTCATGGGACAGTTTTGTTAAATTGAAACAATATATTATGATGGGTGGGCCATGCTGTTAAGGGAAGCAATGCCTGTGCAAGATATTTTGCTGCCTGAAGTAGACCACCCACCTACCAACCCTGGTCAAGATTCTTAGGCCTGAATCCTATTGTTAGTGCCAGCTAAAACAGATCATATCTCATATCTTTTTAGTGTGAAGGGACCTGGGCCAGGCAGCATCATTGACCAATACTGGAGTCATTGGCATAATCTCCAGGATCACCAACATGTGGAGTACTGGGGAGAGATCAACTATCTGATGGAGATTCCCCTTCCCCCAATCCATAGCCCACATGCAATGAACTTCCAAAGTTGTGACCAACTTGAACTCAGAAAGACAATCAGACATATCCAGTTAAAATGTGAAACTGGGCTGTAAGGGTAGTTGAAAAGAACTTTGTGGATTGCAACATTCTTATTTCAAAAGCATTGCAAATGAAATTCTCACTCATCCCTACCCGTCTCTCCAAGCCAGTCAGGAAATGAGCATATCAAAACAGTCTTATTTTTTTCTGCACCCCAGACAAGTGACTGGGTAAACCTGCATTTCCTATGGAAGGGAGAGTTGCGTTGTTGATGCTTTGAGTGCCATCAAATTGGCTTCACCTTCTATGAATGAAAGTTCTTCAAGAGCCCCAGTTGTTAATCGCCCTGATCAAGTCTTGCAGACTCAGGGCCAAGGCTCCTTGATAGTGTCAGTCCACTTGTAATGCAATATTCCTCTTTTCTTACTGCCTTCAGTTTTATCAAATGTTATTACCCTTTCCAGTGAGTCACGTCATCTCAAGAACATAATCTCACTTTAGTCATTTTGGCTTCTATTCAGGCCTGAGGTTGGTTGCTCAGGCTGTTAAATCCTACTGGAATGATGGTGTCTGTCTTATACCTGTGTGGCCATGAGAAAGACTGATTGTCTGGAGTGTCCAGGGGATATGCACATACATACACATTCACACACTGTGCACCCCCCATTTCACACTTCTAGGTTTAAACTATATGTATTTGTATCTTTCCCACTGCAATAATCAGGCAGTCAAATGTCAGTCTCCATTGGAAATAGATAAAGCTGACACTTATCAAAATTATCTTGGCTCTCATGGACATTCCTCAGATGATTTGTCTGACAAAGGACTACCCTACCCAACACAGCCTTTTTGGAACCAACAGCAAATTTTAAGGGCCCTACACCAACTATTATCAACCATGTGTAGAAATATATCAATGTTATTTTGGTTGGTTGCCTTTTGCAACATTTTGACTTGGGTTGTTTCCCAATTCCTGTCTCTTTTTTCTCATGAAATATATGCAAGATGGGGGACTCCAAATCACAGAAGCTAATTCCAATAACTTCCATACTTGCTGCAGCGATGCTGTTTGGTTCAGAGAGAAGAAAATAAACTATCCTCTCTATGAAACATCATGCATTGTCTAGCCCACATTTTACTAGCTTGTTGCAGTGGCTTAGTGGTTAAGACTCCAGTTCTGACAATCGTAAGGTTGGCAGTTCGAGGCCCAAGTGCCACATGATGGGGTGAGCTCCCATTGCTAATCCCAGCTTCTGCCAACCTAGCAGTTTAAAAGCATGCAAATACAAATGGATACATCGGTACCACTTCTCAGTGGGAATGTAACAACATTTGGTGCAGTCATGCTGGCCACATAACCAGCAGAGTCATCTTCAGACAATGCTGGTTCTTCGGTTTAGTAATGGAGATGAGCACTGCCCCCTACAGTTGGTTATGACTAGACATTCATGTCAAGGGGAAACCTTTACCTTTACCTTGCAAAAATACCATGGGGAATATTTTTTTGTGGGTTTTTCAAGCTGTGTGGCCATGTTCTAGAACAGTTTCTTTCTGACGTTTCACCAGCATCTGTGGCTGGCATCTTCAGAGAATGCTGGAATGGAAGAGACTCTTCTAGAACATGGCCACACAGCCCGAAAAACCCACAAAAAAACTATGGATGCTGTCCATGAAAGCCTATAACTTCATACCATGGGGAACTTTGTCAAAGGCCTTACCCAAAATGGAAATAGGCTACATCTGCAGCATTCCTTTCATCTACCATGCTAGTAATTAGAGAGAGAGAGAGAGAGAGAGAGAGAGAGAGAGAGAGAGATCGGATTAGTCTGGCATGACTTGTTTTTGAGAAACTTTTAAGAAATGTTGACTTTTAGTGATTATGACATTCCTTTCTAAATGCTTACAGACCCATCTGTTTAGTGATCTGCTCTACAATCATTCCTGGTGTTGATGTCAAGTTGACTAGGTTGTAATTGCTTGTGTCCTCCCCCCCCCCCCGCTTTTTTTTTTGGGGGGGGTGCTAAATTGCTTTGTAGGGCAGACTAACCAAATCTTTTCTCCCTCATCAGCAAATAATGGCTTCTTCCAACATTTATACGAGGTGTATTACTGCTTTTTAATTTTTTTATTATTTTTTATTGAATTAAAAAGTATACAAACACATCTTCCAAACATAAAAGTATCCATACATAACAAACACTGTTTACATCTCTTTGTTACTAAATCATGATATTAGTACTTGTTCTATTATAAATAATTCAATCCATGATTCTATCTCAACTTATATATATCAGGTAGTAACATTGATTACTGTTCCTTGTATCTTCTTTCTTCCCAGTTTACTTTGCTCAAACTGTATTACTGCTTTTTGATGCATTCCAGGCTGACCTTCTGTTTCTGCTTCCACCAGTTGACACCTTTGTGTTTTATGGCAGAGATTGTACTTGCATTTTGACCTGTTGATGGTTAGCATCCATCATGAGGAGATGCTGTTACTTCCTGGCTACTCTTTTAATTTTACACCAGGATGGGGAAGAAAGATACACTTCATGCAGGGGAAGGAGAAGTCTTTCAAAATAACTCAAATGTAAGACTTCATAAATAGGAATGGAAGATGTTGGGAGGAAAATATGCAAAAGTGTGGATTCTGGCAATGGAGGTTTCCCTATCTATCGAACTAATAAATATCTCAGAAAACCACTGCTCCATCCCTTTGAAGCACTAACTGCTCTTCAGAACTTAAAAGCCTCAACAGTTTTGTCACATTTTCTGTGCTAAAAATTTTATTCACTCATAAAAACTTTGCACCTTCCTTTCACCTATGGAGTTGCACTGTACACTGTTGAATATAGCTCTGTTGAAATTCCTTGCCAATCTTGGGGAATGATTTCTGTACCATCAAAAGAATTTCACATGGGGATGCTAACAAAACCTCACCACAAAACTTAGGGTTCTGAATTCTCCCACCAAGAACACCAGAATTAATAACCCATTGCTCTGTATAATGTTGCCTCATTGGGCAGAGGCATTTACCTAAGCAATAAACGTTTCTCAGATACAAAAATGACACCACCCACCAAATCCAGACATTGGCTATACTCAAAACATTTATTTATTTATTTATTTATTTATTTCCAGGATTTATATCTCACCTTTCTCCCACAGTGGGATTCAAGGCAGGAAATAAATAAAAAATTATCCTGGACCTGATAATCTTTACCAGTTCCTGGATCAATGCAGTCCGCTCCACCCCCATGCCATGCAGCATGGTGGGGGAGAAGCACATTTTGCTGTCTCAAGTGAAAGGAGGCCACAATAAAATGAAGGAGAGGGGCAGAGATAGAGATGATAAAAAAACTTGGCCACCCCTCCTTTCTCACTCTTTGATGATTTTGGTCAGCAAGAGCTTGGAGCAACAATCTAAGAGCAATAAGCATTTTGCTGTGCAGAAGTGGCTGGACTCAGTCACTAGGCAGTGCAGGGTTACTGGAATGCTACCACTCACCAATTTTTTTAAATTATATATTTATAATTAATTGTATGATTTTGTTAATTTTACTGTGTTAATCTGTGTTGGTGGGCAAGCGTGGTCAAACTCAATTTGGCCTGTGGAGGAGGCATGGTTGCTGGTGGGGAGGATTCCCTGGACGTATATGTGGGTGAGATTTTGGTCAGTGGGCCGGTGTTTGGGATTATTAAAGCTGAAATCTGTTTGAGCCTGACAGTGGGTGCAGAGTTTTGTGCCAATTGGCCTGTACCTGGGGTCTCTACCCCTTCTTTATTGATTTCGTTGCTCAACCTCTTCCCACCTCAGTTTTCTTAATGCTGTAAACCTTTAAGCTGCTTCAGTACCACCCTCACCATCCTCTCCCCTTGTTTTGTTGCCTTTTTTGTGGCAGGGTCTGGTCTATTTATGTCTCTAATTTGTCCCCATGTTCGAGCAAGCCCAGTCAGATGGGCTAGACCTCACAGGTTAGGCCCATATTGATCACAGGATGATATGAAGGGTGGTCTAGGAAAAGTGGAGAATAGGGCACCACTTACACCTGCTATTTCTTAGAGGTTTAGTGGGCCAGTGAATGGTCTGCCGGGGAGCAACCCATATTTTGGGTTCTCCTTGGGGCTGAGGCATTTCACCCAGAGGAAACTGGGGAGGAAGTTGGGGAGAAACCTCTTGCTTCAGCTGTTCCCACACTAGTTTGTGCCCCCCTTTGAACCACTGAAGAAAAACTTAAATAGGAAGAGTTTAATAAAGTACCCCATATTTTAAACCAAAATTTGCTGTGTGGTCTCATTATTTCATGGGTTGGTCAGCAGCGCCTGTCTAGCCTGGTTTTGGAATTCTTGATCTCATTTCTGGAATGATATCAGCTTCTTCTTCTCTCTCTCAAATGTCCAGAGTCCATTCAGACCACTGTTTGTGCATCTTTCATTACACTTTGATGTTGCATTTCTCCGTGTCCATTCAGATGGCAGAATAAATCAATGGAACAAGAAGAACCCATGAAATTTGCACCAGTAAGTAGAGACAAGGGGTAGGCAACCTGATGGTACCTTGAAGCAACAAGGCTCAAGTCCCAAAGGCCCTAAAAATGAATGGGAGTGATGTAATGTCACTTTCAGTAAACCCCCAAATGGCAACCATGGCAGAATAGTGTGGAGGAAGCTATATCACTAAAAGAGGCCAAAATGGTGCTGTGTTGCTTGCTATCTGAGCTCCAGAGCATGTTCACCACTGCTGTAACCCATATCTTTCTCATACAGATAGAGTCATTTTCTCTCACACACAAGCACCTTGTGTCTCACTCATCTAATACATGGGTTTTGATAATGAGTCCTCAATGCCTCAAGGTCAATACAATATAAATGGTGAGGGACTGAACAGAAGGGGAAGTTCACAGTCTCTGCTGTCCTCTGAGTAGCGCAACTGGTATGGTTGCGTATCATCAAATCAACCAGGATCAGGTGCAGTACTCTTATTATTATTCAGTGCCTTTCTATCAGTTGAATGGCCTTTGCTCCAGAGACATGGCAGAAAAATTGGACAACAAGATGAGAGAGCAGAACTCTTCTTTGAAGCTTAGGCATGCTTTCTGAAATGTCTTTCATGGCAGCTGGCATGGTACACACTCAACCTGGGTCTGTTTGCAAGTTAAGCAAAAATTAGCATAAGCAGCAGCTGCTGCATTACCCCAAAACATGTAACTATAAAGACAACCCTCCACCCCCTACCTTTGCCTTTAGAAACAGAGGTAGGTAAAGAGCCATCTTGAAATAATGAGTTTGTTAACCACCTGTTAAAAGTTCTGCATACCATTAGAATAAAAGTGGTGCTCACTAAAAGGACATGTGTTTTTGTCTCTCTGCTTCCTTTATTTATTTATTTAGAGATTTGGGTTCCCTAATTAAAGTCAAGCAATCTTTCATGATTAGAAAGTGGTAATGGCACTGCAGTGTAACAAACAATTTCACACCAAAAAGAGAAAACTCAGCTGTTTACTGTATATGAATTTCCTTTCTTCCACACTTATAAAAGGCTAAGACCCATTCATAAATTCTGGGGAGAGATAAAGGAATAAATGGGAAGTCCTAAAGGACTGGGCTAAACATACCACTCTTATAATGCTTCCCCTGTTTACCAGTGGCTGGTGTTCCCAGCCCCCATTCCCATCTTGAGGAACTTCACAGATAGGCTATCAAGAAATGTCACCCTTTCATGCCCAAAATCAGCTGAAAGTGTATGCCACTCAGTAACAAGATGGCAAAATCAATCAGGGGGGCATTTTAGCTCAACCTAAGGCAGAGATCATATTTAATGCTGGTGAATCATAGAGGTCTATGAGGTCCTCTATGGGGGGGGGGGGATTGTGTTTGGAGTTACTGGATATTTCCTTGTGCAGTGCTGAAAAAAAACACATTACTGTAACTTCAGTTATGTTCATACGCCATCAAGAGGAATATGTCCTTCATTTCCATGCTTTCATATAGGAAGAAGGCCTGAGAGATAGCACCACAATGAGGGTAAGATTCATATATGAACAGTGCCTTTATTTGCAAACAATAGCCCTTATCATAGAATCATAGAGTTGGAAGAGGCTACAAGGGCCATCCAGTCCAACCCCATTCTGCTATGAAGGAACTCTCAATCAAAGCATCCCCGACAGATGGCCATCCAGCCTCTGTTTAAAGACCTCAAAAGAAGGTGTCTCCTCCACTCTCCAAGGGAGTGTCTTTCACTGTCAAAGAGCTCTTACTGTCAGGGAGGTTCCTCCTAATGTTTAGGTGGAATCTCTTCCTGTAGCTTGCATCCATTGTTTTGTGTTCTAGTCTCTGGAGCAGCAGAAAACAAGCTTGTTCTATCCTCAGTATGACAAAGGTACACCTCCTTCTTGGCTCTGTAGTGGCAGTGAGGTTTTCAAGACATCCACCTCTGAAAGAGAGTCTCTCCTGTCTGTCCCCAATGCTGCTGCCAGTGGGCATGTGTGAGAAAGTGAAGAGAATGACCAGAGTTGTCAATGTGGCAGTGGAAGAATAGGATGGAGCCTGCATGTGTGAGGAAGTGCTAGCCAGTGCCAGTGAGCGCTAGTGAGCACCAGATCAATAATGTGCCATCCTCCAATGCCACCTTCCCATTTCTTCCTCCACGGTCTCACCATCTCTTCTTCTCTCAATGTCAGGAGACACCGGGCCTGGACTGGGGATGAGGGTGCTGACTGGAAGAAGGAGGGAAACAGCCAGAGAGGGAGGCAAAAGAAGGATGGGGGAGGGCAGCTCTGCATGACACTTAGTGACAACTTGTCTGCATCTACACTTGTCTTTCTTGTGATGGCTTTTCACCATGATTGGGAGATGGTGGCAGTGTCTTCCACAGAAATCTCTGTGGGGTTGGTTGCTCTTCAGGAGGTGAGGAACTGATACAGAGGGAATTTGTATCCAGGGGGAATTCATTCTGGATGTGCCCCCTCCCAGATATGAAAAAAAACCATGGAATCTCAGGGTCAATGGGGCTTGCCGTCCACAGATGCTTAAATCTGCAGATGGCAAGTGAGGCCCCACTGTACTTTTGCTGCTGCTTTGGGTAGTTGCTGATAGTGATTCTTCACCTTTCTGGTATGCCTAAGAGAGAGACAGAGTCAGAGAAAGAGAGAGACCACTACTTATTTGTAAGTATAGATGATGTCCCCCTCCCCAACCAGAAAGAACATCTGCCCACCACCCTGAACTATGGAACAGAGTCAAGATGTCCTTTATTGCCTTCCCAACATCATATTTAGTAGAGTGAGGCTTCAGTGCAATTGTCCAACTTCTTTCCGAACAACGAAACACAGAAAATTGCTGAACATGGGGATCTTGCAGCCTGATGTTTGAAAAAACGAATATCCCTGCACTGAGCGCAATCTCATTAAAGCTATGAAGACAATGTTTTACAGATGAGACATCAATTTGTATTTTTCAAATTGATAAAAAATATTAAATAAATTATTTTACAAAGTTATGTTTTGCTTGTGAAATAAATACACTTCTTTAACTTTATAGTGCTAGATTGGTTGTTTTGAATTTGCAAGAAATAGGCATGGGGGGGCACTAGGGTTGTCAGTGAAAAGGAAAGAGGTGGCAGCCTGAAAACTTTGGGGACCACCGATCTAAATCTTGATAACACCTGCTTAGCCACAGTGGGATTGTTACGCCATGAGCCTTCAAACTATGCTATGTTTATGCCATGGTCTCCAGAGTCATAGTCCAATGCTCAAACCATTACACCACATTAGCTCTCTTTGCTCTGTGGGCTTGTTTTTATTACACACAAGGATGCACAATACTTGATCAATGAGCCACAAGCAGTGCTTTCTGCCTGATGCTGGGTCCCTCGAGCCCACCAGAAGCTCCACCATCATGACAAACACCTTTTTGAAATCATTCTTCAAAAATGAATCTCCCATGAAATGAATTCTCCACTAAAACAAGGCACAGCGCTCCTCCCTGCCAAAATTTACCCCCCAAAGACTTAAAAAACAACAACCCAGAACTAAATTCTGGTTACATTTATTAGTTTTTTTTCTGGGGGAAATGTGCACCATGTCAAGTCCAGGGGAATGGGTTGATTTAGCCTCTGGATTTTATCCATCCTCTTGAAATATTTATTTGACAGCATGGACCTATCAGTCTGTTTCTGGTTTATATCAGTTCCATGTGTGTTCATAAGTAGAAATGAAAGATGGAGAAGTATTTTAGCAGTTCAAGGCTCTATCTTCATCTGCACTGCAGAAATAATGCAGTTTGACACCGCTTTAATTGCCATGGCTCAACGCTATGGGATTCTGGGTTTTTAGTTTTGTGAGCTATGGTGCCACAACAACTACAAATTCCAGGATTTCATAGGATGGAGCCATGGCAGTTAAAGCATTCAAACTGCATTATTTCTGCAGTGCGAGTGCAGCCCCAGATTCGCATCAAAATGTTGAACTTTGCACCTCACCTGACTCTTTATGAGGCTTCATGAGCAAACGTTTCAGCTTCGCAAGTCTTCTGGTACATTTTGCACTCACAAGATGATGGGCGCATTTTTAAAATGCACATGGCTAATATATATGCAGTTGGGGGAAAAATATGCACATACTTCAGTGACTGTGGAAAATGTATATAAAATGCCTATATTGGGGAAAGTGCGTAATTATGGAAAATTAGTACAGGAAATGCATACAAAATATCCATGTGGGAAGTAAAACACAAAAGCTGAGATCTGTTGTGCTTATGTACACTCACAGTTAAGTGGAGGCTTCACTACAGCAAATACTGACACTGTGCAGTCTATTGCACGTTGCAAATGTGCAGTGGCTGTTTCTGCAATCCCAGTGAATCAGATGGTACATCGAAGACACTGACAAATAGTTACACACCATCCAAGAACGTGAATGTTACACTTGCAAAACTCCACTCACACAACTCTGAACTGAAGATGGATGATACCTCATGGGCAAAACAGTACAAATGCATGTGTAAGGGAACCTAGTGTGTAAAATGCTAACAGGATACATCTCACAACCTGATATGAACAAAGGATTGGAGAGAAACACAAGGGAGAAAAAACCGGTCAAATTTGCTTACTAACACATTCACATTTTTAAGATCACAGGTTCTTCCATCCTGTTTATGAAGAAATGTGTGAATCAAAAATGAACCCAATGAAGTTCTTGACCATCTGTGCCAGCCAAATTTAATAGCGGCATCCATTTCCAACATGGAACACATCATGTTGTACCTGTTTGCCTAGTAATTGTTAAAGATGAAACTGTCAGGAAAAAAGGGTTTGAAAGTCCTAATTCAGTACTTCAAATAAAGCTGAATTAGCAGGGATTCAAACCCACACTTTTAATGACTTAAGACCTCAGATAGGGAAATCTATCAGTTTCACCATCTCCCTTTTTTCATTTTCTTTAACCCCAAGTCTTTCTGTTCTGTTCATGAAAAACAAAATGTGCAAATGCTGGAAGCATTCACTCAGATTGAGTGAAATTCTCATCCTTATCCATGTCTGTTCCCTCTCATTTCCATATTAGCCCATAAATTAAACACACTCACACACAGCACAAAATTGCATAATTTTTCAATGTATATTTTGCAAAGTACACATTTTATTCATTTCTGCCACTAACATATGCATTTTGATATATATTTTAGCCTAAGAATGCATATTTATATATTTTGCAACTTTTTTTTAGCTGAGAATTGTATAGCAAAATTTAAACATGCATGAATCAGCTCGGTTTGCTTTAAAAACAACAACACCAAAATGACTGAAATTCTTAACTGCCCCTTATCTGGACTTTGCTCATGGGATTGACTACTCCTCCATATTGCCCCATATGCAATGGGGACAGCTTTTATTGAGAAATAATGTCTTATGTTTTGCATCCAGTTGTAATGTATCACTAACCAAGCCATCAGTATTGGAATCTCCATTTACCTGGCTTCTAACACAAATTCTTTATTTCCACCTCCTCTTTTCAAAATCAATTTATGTGCAAGCCACCAAGTCTCCCAATTCATGCAAACATTTCACAGGCCAGCTCAGATTTGAGACATGTGTCACCGGTACCCTGTCAATTTTTCCTTTTGTGTTCTGTTACACTCCCCCATGTCCTACTGCTGTTCTTGAAAGAACAGTCACAATGACAAGTGCACTGCTAAGCCTGTGCATTATGCATTGTTTCCCTTTATATGCATTTCTGGATAAACGAGGAGAAATTATGGATGACCCAAATGGTGGCATTTTCTTACTGATGGAGAAAAATGTTTTGGGAGTAGAGTTCCTTTTGAAGGCAGAGATCAAGCAGTGGGTGACTGTCAACCTCGAAAAGTAAGCATATGCAATGGGGACAGCTCTTATTGTGTAACGGGTGTCTAGATGGGCATTTAATTTTTATACAAGCTTTAATGCCCTTCAGTAACCAAGAAGTTACTGTAACTGCAGGGTCACCATGAGTTGGGATTGATTCGAGGGCAATTAACAACAACAATAACAAAACCAAGAAGTATTTCTGAAGACTTTATCACACCAGATTTTAAATCTGCTATTAAAACTAGAGAACAGCAAAGCAGCTTCATTTATATGCTGCTTCATATTGTGCTATGGGATGTCTAAGTGGTTTACAACTGTAAGCTCATTGCCCCCCAACAGCTGGGTACCCATTTTAGCAACCTCGGAAGGATGCAGGCCTGAGTCTAGCCTGAGCCCTGGCTAGTATTGAACTCGCAACCTTGTGGTCTATGAGTGAGTGGCTGCAGTACAGGCATTTAACCACTGCGGCACCAGAGAATAGTGTTTTTGACAATAATTATTGCACAACGTTGTGGCATTTCATTGCTGCTTTGCTGTTGGAGCTTTCCTTCTCACTGACGAGGAACATCTGTGAATAAGGTCCCAAAAACACTCCTGTAGCACATGTCCTCAAGTGCAGTAACTCCTCTGGTGGCAATTCCGGTATTGGGCACACATGTGGCATCAGTGTCTTCTCCCTCCCCACTCTTACTCCCTATACCAGAGCAGGATGGGTTTTTAAAATGTTCTTTTCTTTTCTCCTCATCCCACTGCCCCGTCTGCCAAATGGAGACCCTGTCATTTCCTCTTTGGCAGACAGGAGTGGGTTAACAAGCTGTTTCATCCCCACACCCATCTGCCAAAGGAAAAATGCTAAATTCTTCTCACAAGGAGACCTTGTCATTTCCCTTTTAACAAACATAGGTCAGGGGTTGTGCAGAGATGGCATGTTGGATACAGCAAGGAGCCAGCGTCAAATGGGAATGTGGAAGAGAATGCACTGGGACCCTCAATGGCACTAAAATTCCCCTTGTGCTATGGAGGAGAGGTGTAGTAATGAAAGCTCAAAATTTGGCATGCTCTTGTTCTCTTTTAATAACCCAACCGCAGTGAGACTGAGGAGATAGTCTCGTGTGATGATGTCCTCAGTTTGCAGATCTTAGGAACATTTTGTTTCTCACATTTACCAGGTGACAAAGGGAGATGACTAAATCCAGAGGTGGGAATCATGCAGCACACCGCCATGTTGTTGGACTACAATTCCCAGCATTTGTCACCATTGACAATGCTGTCTAGGGCTGATGGAGTTGCAGTCCAACAACTTTTTGAGAGCCATGTGATGCCTACCTGTGACTTAGTGAAATCACTGATCCATCCATCCATCCATCTTTCTCTTTCTTTCTTTCTTTCTTTCTTTCTTTCTTTCTTTCTTTCTGTGAGGTATTTGAATGTGTGCCACGGGTGTGTGTCTTATTTCCGATGGGACTTGAATATCTGCAAGTTGCCATTTTCACAGGGGGGGTCCAGAATGGTTCCCCCACGAATTGGGAGGGGCTACTGTAATTCAAGGAAACACAGGGTAGAAGAAATCTACAAAAGAGAGAGATCGAGAGATCTGTAACTAGAGATGGTTAAGGAATTTGATATGGCCTAAGTAGGATGGTGGAGAAGACCCAATCTCTTGGCCAAGTTTCAAACTCCATTCAGTGTGGTTCTAGCTCCACCACTTTGATTCGGGGTCTGACTCTGCTTGCTGCTGGCATCTATCCCCTGATATAAACCTCCACAGCCATTGAGGCAGGGTGTGTGTGGAGGGGCCATTCCCATCCTTGGTCTGTCTTGACAGTCAGCTGTTTTCCAGGAAGGAGCTTTTGCTTGGAAATGCCAGGCGTTGAACATAAGGTCTTTTCTTCCTTCTTCCAGAGAGCTATGACACTTCCAATACAAAATGAGCTAATCTACCCCTTTAGGATTTATGTGCAGTTTGGCATTTAGCTATCCACAGGATTTTGTACATCTCCAAATTGTGATTAGGTTTAGCAGTTTAATATATAAAGACCTTTATTTAAGTACTACACAGTTTATGAGAAAAATACACATTTAAATAAAGAAATGAATGTGTTGGTATTTTAACAAGCAGTTTAACTAAAAACCCTGCAGATTAATGCAGAAATGGAATGGATGTAATGGAGGAAATATACACAAACCAAAAATATATGCCATCTTGCTGCTTATCCTTAACTATGTTTAAATAACTGGATCAAGGCAGGACTTTGTATGAACAATGCAGGGAGGAGAGGCTGAGATAATCTTTTTCCCGTTAATGAAGATAGCTAATCAATTTAAGAACCTTGAAAAGCCGTATATTCTGGATGATACAATGTAGTTTTGTTTTGCTTTGCTTTTTTGTCAGGGGTAGGGAGGTCTATAGTTTCTATCAGAATCCTCAAAAGTTGAGGCTTTACTTCTCTGAGTCGGGGCTGCTGTTTCCAGATCAAAACTTCAATGGAATCCCATTTTTGAACTGCAGGACTACCATGAAATTTTAAAGATGATTGATCTTCAAAACCCATTAGACTCACACCATCTTTGCCTCTTGACGAGTCCCTCTTAATATTTCCCCATTTTTTCCAAGCGTAAGATAATTAAGCCTCATCATATTTAAAAGTGAGAGAAAACTTTAGTGATAAAATAAAAACAGAGCAAGCTCATGGCGAGCAACCATTATATCCTTTAATGTTCTGTTTTTCTGTCTTATTGCTGGGGCCGATTGTGCTAATAAGCTTTTAATGACTACTCCCACTGCTATGGTCATACCAGATCCTTTGCATGCGAGCTTTATTTTCTGGAAGAAAAAATCAATTAAGCTGTATGACTCCCTGACCTCTACTTGTATTAAAGCTTAGCTCAACAATTAGGATCTCATTATAACATGCAGTCCTTAAACTAAAATAAAAGAAATTGGTTCTGCAGCTGTTCCAGCCACTCAGATGCCACTGTAAGATTAACTTTACTGCAACACAGTTTCATATTTCAGCACTCAATGCTAGCAGATCACTTCTTCGGCCTAATTAGAACTTGTACGTGATTCACTATATCAAGTGTCTGGAAGATGTAAGCTTGGATGTTCCTTCCTACCATTTTCATCCCTCCTCTCTACCAGCCTCCAAATGTTATTTTCCCATAAACACTGTAGATAACTTAACTGGAGAGAAGGGAGAGTCCTTAATATTACATCTTTTTATTACCTTCATTACATCCTCTGTTCCATTTGTTCATTTTAATAAGGCCTTGATAGCAATGGTGCCGTTAGGTAATTTTAGATGCTGGGCTTAATGGTTTTATGGTGCAGGTTGGGAAGGGGTCTTTAGATGACAGTGTGTATTACTTCACTTACTTCAAAATGTGAAAGTACAAGCCAGCATCTGAGATATTTCCTGCTTGTTCTGTTGGGTGTACATTCCCAGACTTCCATAGTTAATGACACTGCAGGGGAGAGGACAATTTGATGGCCTCCATGAACAGAGGCCAGGGCTCATTGCACTTGGTGCAAGGCACCAAGCTTCTATGTTTAATGGGATAGAGGCAGAGAATATTTAAGGCCATGCTGTCCCTCATGTGTCCTCTTTGGAATTACATGCCACAACCCACTCACCCATCCTCAGTGCAGTAGGAGCAATGCTGGTTGCTTCAGGGCTAGGTAGGATTCCCCCCCTCTTTTTTTTTTTTTTGTCTACCCCATACTGTACCTGTTGGGATTTGGATAACTGGTTATGGGTAGTGTCCAAAAATAAGTTGTCACTTGGCAGGTAGCTGGTGGGGGAAGAGAGAGATAAGAGACTGGTGTACCTTTTGACACCCTTTTGATGAAAGTTGGGCTCTGGAACTGCCTCTATGAGGCATGGGACCAGGGGGTGAAGAAGGAGCCTGCTCTTGGGGCTGACCTGAGGGTTTACTCCCTCTTATAAAGTCTTGGGACTTGGAGGGCTGCTCTTTGGGTTTGTCTTCCAGTAAATGACTGTCCCAGTAGCAACCAATAGTTTTTGGATTGCCCTTGAGGTCAGATGTTTCACTCAAGGGAAGGCTGAAGCAGTGGTCGCAGGTTGACACCTGGGCCTCAACTGGACCTGCATCAGGTTGCCCTCCACTTTTGCTCATTTCCAGGCCCTAACTACTTTAAATAGTTTATAGGTCAAAAAGGTGGCTCTTATTTAACCCATTTATTTGTGTCTGGCCTTGTAATTGCATGGTCGGTCACCAAAAGCCACCGAACTTCACCCAAAGTCCTATCCTGAGAGCACCAGGTCTTATTAATGAATGTTGTTACCGGAAGCTACCTTGTAGGACTTATTCCTCACACACAGACTTCTTCTGGCACTGAATGTCTTTTTGGCAGAAATTCCCCCAGAAAATTGGGAAAGCTGATAAGCCTAACCAAATGAAAATGTTGAACAACTCATATATTAATAACTCAGTCTTGGAAACAACAAGAGCATCACTCTGTAGAAGAAATGTTTTATATGCTGCATATTCTTGTTCATTAGGAAGAAGTTCTTTGGAGATCTGATGGCTGAGGTAAAATGATACAAATTAATAAATGAATGAGGGGAACGACCCTCACTTGAAAACTAGCTGCATGTAAAATAGATGATACTGAGCTAGATGGGCTACCAAAGTTCTCACTCTATTGAAGAGCACTTCCAAGGGTAGTGTAACAGTCAATGGAGAAAGAAGCAAAGCTCAGTTCTAGAGCCCTTGTTCTGAATGCAATTAGTCCTCAGTTCAGTTTCCAGCATTTTCTGAAGAAAAGATAAAACAAATGATGGTGAGGGAGACCATATTCCTGAAACCCTGAGGAATTACTGCTAGTGAAGAGTAGACAATATTGAATCATATGTTTAGGCCAAGCAACTTAATTTGCACTTCTGGACTAATATGCAGATTGGAGCACAGTTGTCCTTTAGAATGGACACATCTTTGAGTTTTGCATGGCAATTTACAGCTCAGAAATTGCATACAGGAGTGTATACACCGCTTCTAAATCAGTTTTTTGAAGAAGAAAAAAAGATTTTAAAGTCTTGTTCAATTCTCCCAAAAGATGCATTGTTTGTTCACATTTGCTTTCAGGTAGTTATGGCGACCCTACGACAACCCTGTCATGGGATTTTCTTGGCAAGATTTGTTTGGGAGGAGGAGGAAGGTTGCCTTTGCTTTCCTCTGAGGCTTTGTGTGACTTTCCCAAGGTCACCCAGTGGGTTTTTATGCTTGAGTGGGATTAAAATTCTGTTCTCCAGAGTCATTGTCCAATACTCAAATCACTGACTCTCATTTGTTGAACCTGTACTTATTCTATTCTATTCTATTCTATTCTATTCTATTCTATTCTATTCTAAAATAACTTTTTCTTATCATAATATGATCCTGTAATTTTCCACAGCTGTTCATGTGCACTTTCTAATACAGTCGGCCCTCTATTTCACTGTGTCACTGTATTTAATTGGACTTGAGCATCCACAGATTTTGGTATCTACAGGGGGTCCTGGAACCAAACCTCAGCAGATATTCACTGTATATACCTTTTTGTTCACATTAGGAAGTAATCATCATTCAATTTCTGATGGTGAACCATGGATTCCATCAGAAACAGGATGAATGATCTCCCTGAGAACCTCTCAAACCAGCTCTGGGGATTTGGGTTTGAGGGCAGCACAGAGAGCTGGAGGGAGGGGAGAGAAAGGAGTCCCAACAGTTCAGTATTGGATTTAGCCCATTATTTGTTTAGAAAACTCTATCACAACATATGTGGAAGTGTGAATACCATAGCATGATTGCATTCCAGTTTGCATATTGATTTGAGAAGTGTGAATCTGGTAAGTTATTACAAAATGTGAATCAAACAAGTTTCTTCCATTTCTTGATGACAGAACTGGACTTTTGAAGCAGATGGGCCTGTGAAAATCTGTTTTGGTGCCTGAAAAAAATTCTTAAAGAAACAAAAATATCCTCACACAGTCACATCTATCCAACCATATAGTAAGGGATGGTGGCTTATATGTTGGTGAGGCAATGAATCTGCTCTATTTGGGGGATAGGGCTCAGCACCGTTGATAGGTCCTTTGAAATTCAGATTGAAATTTAGAAAGCTTCTCCACCTCACTGGCATTGAAGCAGCTTGTCACTTCTGCAACAGAATGTTTAGAGAAAAACATTAAATTACAACTCACTGCAGAGAGAATTAAGGGAGGTTCCGCCCCCCCCCCCCTCAATAGACCCTATTTTCAAAGAGACTAAAGGATATTTAATATATGTTCCTGACAGGAGAATTACAAGACAAAGACCAGGATACAAATAATGATATTTCTCTTCCCACAACTGTCACATTCAAGGAAGTAAGAAAAGCTGGGAGAATGTAAGGTTGCATTCCTAAGAATCATACAGGTTGCTTCATTCTTGTGCTACAATGCATTACATCTATGAATTGCTCAAGATGCAAGCATTTGATATTTGATATCCACCTTGTGGATAGACGTTGCATCTGAAGTGACTGGACAGCTAGTCTGATTAGATGAGGGAATGTTGGGTTTGAAGCCCTGTTTATCCATGTCTCTCACTGGGCCAGGGCTAATCTGGTGATTTCCAGCAGATCATCTAGGATATTGTTATTGTGTGCCTTCAAGTCATGATGACCCTATGGTAAATCTCTCATGGGATTTTTTTTGGCAAGATTTATGCAGAGTGATTTTCCCAATTGCTTCCTCTGAGGCTGAGAAAGTGTTGTTAAGAACACTGCAATGGGTTTACTGGTGGTGGGGAGGGGGAGGGAATCTTCTCAAGGCTCACTGGAGGACTTTTCAGGTTGGTTTTAAAAATGGACAATTAACCAGGGTGACTCCAAATGAGAATGAGGTAGAAGGACAAGTTGATTTTGCAGCAAAAAAATTGTTTCTCTATTTAAAAAGTGACAACAGCATAGCAATAGAAACCAACAGAGCAGTCTATATTCAATGAAAGCTGTTTCTCAAAATAAAAGGGGAAATAGCATGGGTGCTACTCTTAACCAATCTAAGAGGGGCTAGAATAGGTAGCTTAAGGGTAAGCTTACCTACTTAAGTAAAAAGATAGGTTTAAGGGACTACAGACTAAAACGCACACATGGATTTTCTCACCCTTTGGTATGAAGAAGATGACTGGAGATAGGAGCAGCAGAAGCAGGTCTCAGATTCTCTCTCTTGATCTCTGTATTTAACCTCTTCCTAACTTGGGGTCCGATGCTGCAATGGGGAGCTTCTCAGTACCAGTGATGGTGTGGCAAGGTAAGATGCATAGGGAGCCATATAAACAGCCAAGGTATCAGGAATCTCTGTGGCAATCCAGGCATCAAATTGACCTAGGATAAAAGACTGTTTACCCTGGAATTGGACTGGATCCACTGGATCTGTGTCCAGTCTGGCAGGATCAGGCCTGATTTTGGCAATGGGGATTTGGCTCGCACCATCTGAGCTGGATGGTGTGAGGCTGGGAGAACACAGGCCTTTTAGACCATGTGGCCAACCTCTTAGGTGGTTTGGATAGTAAGGAACAAGGTAGTTGCTTACATAAGACAAAACCAAGCAAGTATATATATTTACCCTTTTTCAAATCCAGATGGGTTGCTCAATCCAGATGGAAGCAGCACAATACCTCACAATGGTGGATGCACCAGTCTGAATCAGTTTGCTAGGTTTCCATTCGGTGGAGGTAAAAAAGACTGTTAAGCACTGATTACTCTCATCAAGAAAACCATTTCTTTGTCAACAGGAGCAGGCAGTTGGAGGGGATTTCCAGTTTGCCACTCTAGAATAAGACCTCACTTTTCCCCCAAAGATGGACATAGGTCCAGGACAGCAGCCCTACATATTAAGTATGAATTCCTAACATTTCATGGAGACTCTGGCAATTGACAGTCTTCTTGTCTTATGCATCAAAGTCTAATATTTATATTACTTAAGCATAACTCATAACAGTGTGACTTGCCCAAAATCACCCAGTGGGTTTCCATGGCTAAGTAGGGATTTGAACTCTGGTTTCCCACAGCCCTAGTCCAACACTCAAACCACTGCACCATGCTGACTCTCATGCAAGATTTACTCCCAATCATTTAAGAATACCAGTCAAAAAGGCTTTGTTTTAAAATAAAGGAATCCTAAACCATCCCTCTGGAGACAAGAAAGCTTGCAGGAATCTGGAAAAGATTTTCATGTGACTCACACTATCAGTGTCAAGTTGACATTTCACATTATTTTGTGAATGGGACACAGTGATAATGCCTGGCCATTATGATGCAGTACAATCTTACATTATCTTTACAGACCACCTCGTTTGGGAATGCATCACTTTTATACACATGATTCTTCAATTCACTTTAATTTATTTCAAAACAACTGGGTCTAGGGCCTTAGCGGAGTCACATCATTAATTATGCTCAGAGAGAGAAAAGTAAAGGAAGCTCTCCAGGAATTTGGAGAGGTGTTTGTTTTCAGTACAGAACAACAGAAATCTGTTAGACAAGATTCTCTTTTGCCTGATAAGCAACAGGGAGTTTAAAACAGTGGTGGCAGTGAGAATCAAATAAATCATTCCCCTTTAATGGAGAAGAAGATTGCAGAACAGCCAAGGCACTCTTTCCCTTTGAACAGGTTAGCAAAATGGAGAAACCACACTTAAAACCACTATTTATTCTATATGCATCTAAGCATTAATATAATCACCACCGGCTGTGGTTCTTGCATATCACTTTCCTCTGACCTCCCTGCTAATATTTCTTTTCTTTTCTTTTCTCCCTACACATATGTGCTTATGAAGGATCATCCCAGGCCCTGAGGCTTCCATGCCAAAACCTGAGACCTAGTGGCTTGCCATGGTGATGTCACTAAGCCTTATGCATTAAGTACCAATGAAGCTTGTCAGTCAGACATTTGTACACAAAAATATGTTTTTTCTGTTTGGAAATCAAGAAATAAATCTTAGCTAAAAGGGCTATTTTCAGTTCAATATGAAATCAGGGGATTATTTCATCTCATCTATAGGGAGATGGGATAAGGAACCTTTAATCTAGCCTCCTTATGTCTAGCCTGAAGGCAGATGCAGAGCAAAGCAGAGGGTGAGCCCTAGTACCACAACAATTGGAAAGGACACAGGAAGCTAACTAAGCAAATAGATGCAGCAACGTATCAATTAATCCTTGCAAATTGTATCAAGCTACTGCTGTACTAGCTGAGCTGGATATTTGCACACAGCCCTGTCTTCTTGCCCAGCGCTGAGTCCCCCAAAATTGGAGAATTTGCACCATCATCTCCAACCTGGAGATGTTCTATGAAACATAGGTCTTGAGTTCTGACAACCCTATATATAGATATAAACACAGAACAGCATCTGATACAGCTGATGAAGTGGGCTATAGCCCAATGCAAAACTCACATGGCTTCTCTTCTGGAAACAGGGAATGGAAAGATCTGTCTATTCTGACTTCTCCCAGTCTCCCATTTTACTGATCTCTCCTTTTTCCAGGCTGGCACATCCCTATGGTGTGGTGGGCAGAGTGTGACCTTGGAGCCACATGAGATCCCCCAAGGCTCTTTTTGGTGGCTCTCAACTCCTTTAGATTCTCCATGCTAATGTTTGTTTCCTGGCCAAAAATGGGGAGGGTGTGGATTGCTTCACTTGGAACTCTTTAAGAGCAGCCATATATCTTTTGCAAATCAGGCTTCAAATGAAAAATAATCTTTCTCTTTTTTTAGGGTCTCCCCCCCCCCCTCCCAAAGAAAATGACAAGTAAGCTCCTGGGCACTCCCAAGGAGTGGTGGCCATTTTTTTTTATATAGTCTGTGCAGCCTTTGGATGGTCCTGGGGCAGAAAATCAGCCTCCAAGACCCACAATGGCCTCTTCAGTTCTAGCCCAGAAAGAGCAAATCCAATGCAGAGTCAGAGAGAGAGCCAAGTGATGCCAAGAAGGCAGCAAGCCTGTTTGAATCAGGGAGTTCCAAAACCAAAGTCAAACATATCAAAGCTGATCAGAGCGACACCAGGTGTAACTAAGCACACCAGCAAAATAAGACATAATCAGAGCCATACATCACAAGGGACTCAAAAGGAATCAGAAATGCACAGCACTAGCCAGAGTTCACATACTACTAAGCTATTCTTCTCAGCAGTGAGCTGGGGCAAACCGAACCTCATATTCTGCTGCTGCTAACAGTACTCACCAACCATTTTGCCTTAGGTTTTCCTTTGAACGGAGGAAATCCCATGCTCCCAAGGAGGCAACAACTCACAAGGAGACCTTCCTGAGAGATGAACACTCTATATTACCATTCTCCATTATCTTTCACTTTTGTAGACTGGGGCGGGGGGGGTTCCACCTTCTTTATCTTTTGCCATCTTTGTCTGAGGCAGGAACTGGGCATTCCTCCCTCTTCCCATACCATAGAGGACTTAAGGTCTACATGGCTTAGGGAGTCTATCATCTCCTTGTTCGAAATGACATGGTTTCCCACTGCGTTTAGATGATGCATGCCCTGAATGTGGTGGGAAACTGCACCAATGCCACGTCTTTCCAAAAGAACTGGACCAAAAATGAATGGGAAGAATCCACTCCTTCTTGCGGCCCAGTTTAGGACCACAGTGGCAGCCTGGATTGGGGCCAGGCACCTGTGGTGGCCACAGCCCCAGTGAGAACGGCCCTGGTGTGGTCCCACCACAGTCCTTCTGGCCTGTCTATTTCAGGCCTCAGTTTCATCCACTCCAGAGGTCACCTCCAGGGAAGGTATGACACTGTCTTTAAGGATATAATTCTGGTTGAAGTAAGCAATGAGTAATTCTAGCATTTTTTTTCTCATTGAAAGAAAGTATTTGAACACTGCACAGTTTGCAAGGATTAGTCAGAGTCCAAGACTTACTTGCATAAAATACATACATGGTTGTTTTGCTCAGGAAACAGCATTTTTGCAAATGAAGCAACATTTTCGTGCAAAAGAATGTTGTTTTCTGTGTAAAACAGAACCACTTGCAAATTTTAGGTCACAAACTGTGAAGATTCTCATCAGTCCAGGATTCTTCTCATCAGGCGTTCCCAAAAGTCAAAAAAAATGTTTATTTTACCATTCTTTCTAAATATTTTCAATAGTCTTCCCATCTCTAATCTTAGATTTGATTTATCTTAAACTTTAAATTCATTAAGTTTCTATGAATATTTGTATGTATTTTTCTGTGCATTTATCCTCATATATGTATTTTAGTACAGTTTCCTATACATTAGGGAAATAAAGAATACTTGCAAAGCTTCTTAAGATTGACTTCTTGAGTTTCTCAAGGCACACTGTTGAGAAAATGGCCAACCATCATGATATTTATTTATTTATTTATTTATTTATTTTGGGGACCTTTTTTTGCAAAATGAATTTATTTGTGCAAAAAGATTGCTTTTTGCCCAAAAATGTTTTTAATGCTAAAATGTTTTAATGCAGAATTTAATTATTTTGTGGAGAAAGGGTTTTTTAAACTAGGATTTTATAAATACAAAAGTCCCTAAAAATCCTGCAAAAAGAAAAAGAAAAATTCACAAAAACTTTGCAATTGTGCCCAAGTGAGATAAAAATTTTGAAATTATTTCTTCTTAAGCAGGTGCAATGCCTTTCTAATATACTATTTCAAGCATTTTTCTCTAAACAAATGCATTTTAATGTTATTTTCATTTTCATGTGTGCACAACAGACGAATAGACACACTTTCTGTGTAGTTTTTTAATGGGGAACTGAATTGCAAAATTCAGAAAAATGCCAATTTAAATAATTAATTGAGTTTTGGTTTGTATGTTGGTTCAAACATGAGGAATTAGGTATATTTGCAGTAAACTGGGAATCAATGGAATTTTTCCTCCATGCCTACCAGAAATAGGTACTGAAAAGCTGCAGTACCCCTCTTACTCAGAGCTGCAAAAAATATGGAAAATGAAAGTAAATTCTCTTAATATTTCTAATGTGTTAATACCACTTTGCAATCAGACAAGCCTAAAGTCCAAATCAGAGGAAGAAATTCAGAAGTGAAGGATGCATGATACTTCTATAATATATTCAAATGTTACAGTGGCATGCTGGCTGGGGGATTCTGGAAGTTGCAGTCCAAAGCTTTTCACACTCCATTCTTCCTCAATGCTCGTAAGTGTCTATATCTATATCTATATCTAATTTTTCACCGAAGCTGTTGGCGTGTCCTAAGCAAATGCTCTTCATCTTTTTCTTCCTCTGTTTTTGAACCATCACTATGCATTTGTACAAATGGATATTTATAATATTACCAAGGCTCTGCATTGCAAAATTCCACCAGACAAGTCTTTGTTGCCTCAAAACAAGGTCACCTTGCTTTAAAACATCTAGACATTTTTTTTCTTAAGGTTTCATTCATCCTTAATGTTAAGTGACATCCCATAATCAATCAAAATTCAGACTTGGTGTATCATTTCCCCAAAGAACACAGAAAACCAATTTCAGATTCATTTGGAAGTGTCCACCTGGAGGAATTTGCTGAGTCGCTTCTGCAATTTAAGCATTGACCAATTTTTTCTCCTCGTAATATATGGTCCCAATCCTACATTACACTGGTCTGAATGGGAGCCTCTCTCTAGAATGTAAACAGAATATAAATGTAAATTGAGTGCTCCCCCAAATACTTGACTTCTCTGCACACTGAAGGCTTGGAATGCAGAAGAAGGGTATTTGCACTGCTCAGTTTTATCAGCCTGATTCCAGTTTAATGATCATGTCTCCATCCTAAAGAATCTTAGGATATGTAATTTAATGAGATACTTAGAATTCCTTGCTGAAGAGCACCAATGCATACCACTGAACTGCTGTTTTCAAGCTATCCTGATTTAATCCTTTTAATAGCTTGAGAACTGTAGTTCAAGGGGAGTGAACTAGAACTCTCCTGCAGAGTATTTAAAGTACCTCCCTAAAGTGCCACAACTGTATACTGAAGATAAAGCTTAGGCTTCTAACAGCCAGTCAGAAATAGTGTGATCCGTGTGTTAGGCTAGGACACAGGGAGACTTTTGTTTCACGTTGGTTTTGATAAGAATTTTCCAAACTATCAAATTTCTGTAGAATGGAAGGTGTTCTTTTTTTAAAAAAAAAATCATGAGTGAGAGAAACTAAAACTGTGAAATGCATCCCTCTGGGCCCAGGACTTTGTGAGTACTGGGGCCCTTAGTATCCATTTGGTTCCAGGACCCACCATGGATACCAAAATCCGTGGATACTCAAGTCTTATTATATATAATGGGACAGTAAAATGATGTCCCTTATTTAAAATAGCAAAATCAAGGTTTGTCTTTTGGAATTTTTGGGGTGTGTATGTGTTTTCAAGCTGTGGATGGTTGAATCTGCAAATATGGAGGGCTGACTGTGAAAATCTGGGGTTGAATCCTTGTGCATTCAGCCCTTTCAGGGCTGAATTTCTACTGTGACAGATGCTGCTTCTAGGTCTTTGGAAAATTTTTAAAAATAAAATTCTGGCCGAATTACAGTAAACTATCAGAAGTGCTGAACAATATCTCCTAAAGAGTTTCAGCACCTTGGATAGCTCCTTCATACTTCATGGATTCACTAGCCTACTGACATTGAGACCCCATGCCACCACTGTCTTCAACAGTTATGTGATGAAAAGAGAGAGAAGATATGGTGTAGCAATTTGCATACTGAACTTGACTCAGGGGTACCAAGTTCAAATCTCTACTGAGTCATAAAAAGCCACTGGGTGACCTTGTACTAGGACTACGTTGGACTAGGGTTCTGGGAAAGTAGGATCTGAATCCCTGCTCAGCCACAGAAAACCACTGGGTGAAGTTGAGTCAGTCATGTGCTCTCAGTATAAGATTAGTGTAATGTCAACCCTCTAAATAATTCTCCCCAAGAAAACCCTAGGACAGGGTTGTCATAAAGTCAGAGCTGATTTGAAGGCACACATAACAAGAAAATACAGCAGAAAGTTGTAACAGGTCCTCTCTGTATGGGGAATAGCAACACCCAATGATACTGACTAGTTCATTTGAAGAGGAATTTAGTTTCAGCTCAGAATAATTCACCCAAATTTGCAGATGTATTCATATTTTGGTCAGGAAGACAATGGGCATATTTGCAGTTTCTTCATCCTTCATCTAGTGCAGGGGTAGGCAACCTTTCCCCTTTAAGGGCCGAGGGACTTCAGCTCCCAGAAACCCAGAAGCTATTGGCCAACATGGGACTATTGGCCAAATGGCTGAGGCTTCTGGGAGCTGAAGTCCCTCGGCCCTTAAAGGGGAAAGGTTGCCTACCCGATCTAGTGAATCCAGGAACACTAAAAAATGGGGAGATTGGAGGAATCTGATCCTATTAACTGATGTAGACATTGGACCTCACACAGACTCTTTAATATTGCCTCAAAAGCATATAATCAGAAACCATTGCATTAAGGTTGATTTAAGATTAAGATTTCCCAATATATGTCTGAGCAACAGCAGCAGAAATGTTAAGATGACCTCCCTGATATGCTGTGGTTGGTGCTTAATCCACTTCTGGATTTCTTGCTTTTATGAGCTTTTCTGCCCCATATCACCACCTTAATGAAGTCGTTACACATGTGCTTCTCCCATCCTTTTCTTGTTGTCACTATTCAAAAATGAATTTGTTCCGGATTATCGCTGTTTGATGTATTTACTGTAATTCCACCAAAGAGAGCAATTACTGGCAATAATATCATCTGATTTCTCCCAGTGGGAATAGGAAGATCTTTCTGTTGACTTATGATACATCAAAATAAGTTAGATGAAAAAAGCAGAGCCAAAGGGCAGCATGGAGTCTTGGTTCCTCGCTGGTTTTAGCCAAATGCCTCTCTACAGCAGTAAAGAAAATGATGGATAGAGGAATGGTGGGACGCATAACAAACAGATTCGCAAGGCTATAAGGCACAATCAGTTTATAAAACCAGTTAGGTGGCCAGAGATATTGCTGTTGTTCTAAGATGATAAGTTGACACCTGTGCTTGGACACTATCACATGTTATGGGGGGGGTCATATAACTGAAACTCCTCTATACAAAAAATAAAATAAAACAAAGAACCAACCTTTTTTTCCTCCACACGGCACCTTCTCAGAAACAAAACTAGAACTAGACTATCCCATTCACTTTTCAGCCATAATATTTTTGGAGCCTTCGTGAAGGATTTATGGAGTCACCAAAAGCTCTTAACCTTCATATGAAAAATCAAGTCTGCAGTGGAGATGGTGAGAGCAAGTGTGTAGCAATCTAGATGTTGCCGAGCTGCAACTCTCATCATCCTTCACCACTGGGTATGCTGAATGGGGCTGATGGGAGTTGCGGACCAATATTTGGAGTGCAACACATTCTCTCCCTCACCCCTTGAGTTATGGCCATCTCAGTGGAAACCTAGTTGCTGCTTTGGGGCTTTCTGACTGGACGTTGTGAGAAACAGGATGCTGGACAACCCAGGATATAAATATGATCCCCCCAGCATTCTAGTTATGCTATTAAAGCACTTTCCTCAAAAATTACTTTTTATGTGCAGGTGGAAAAGTCTTCCTCATAGCATCCTATGGCTTCTCAGCTCTCTTCCCTGGGAGCCTAAGGTGCTCTTAAGGAGAAGTAGGATCTTTTCCACATAAAACCTTTACGGTGGAATAGAACTTAGCATCATTTGGGAGGGGAGCTTTTTGCACAACGTTGCTGCTATTCCATTTCCCTTCTGTTTTTTTGTTGTTGTTGTTGTTGTTGTTGTTGTTGTTTTTTAAATGGCCACAAAATATATCCATTTGTCAGCCCACATTGTGGTATAATTTTGCTTCTTCTTTTTTTCTGCTCTTCAAGAGCCCTTTCGCAAATATTCTGATCGAAGGGCCAAGTAGGTCTAGGTGGGTGTGTTCTGGGCATGGGGTGTTTGTGGACTGTCCCAAGTTAAGAGTCTTCCCATTTCTTCACTTTGCCCTGCATAGCTTGTGCTGTACAGCAATTGTGGCATATCATCTTCTCCCACTTCTCCACTATTGGGGTTGAGAGGATTATTCTTCTCGTTCAATTCTTAAGCTAGGCACAGCCCAGTCTGTTCTGAATAATGCCCCATTGACTTCAGTAGAATTTATATTTACTCCCTGGTAAATATTATGGGAAAGTGAGAGTCAGATTGGCAGATGGGAGTGGGAAAGAGGGAGATAGATTGCCAGATCAAAGGGGAAAGAAATGTGGGGGGTTGCATTTGTGCTCTTATTGTTTATTTTTATTTTTTGTTTTCTTGGATGGCAAGTGCAATTGTGCAATTATGAAAATGTATTTACAAGAGTGAGCCAGCATGGCATAGAAATTTGAGTGTAGGACTATGACTCTGGACAGAGTTCAAATCCTCACTCTGTCTTGGGAACCCACTGGGTGACCTTGAGCAAGTTACACCCTCTCAGCCTCTGAGGAAGGCAAAGGCAAACCTCCTCTAAACAAATTTTGCCAAGGAAACCCTGTAATAGGTTACCATAAATCAGAAACAGCTTGAACGCATACAACAGGGGTAGGCAACCTTTCCCCTTTAAGGGCTGAGGGACTTCAGCTCCCAGAATCCCAGGAGCTATTGACCAACATGGGACTATTGGCCAACATGGCTGAGGCTTCTGGGAGCTGAAGTCCCTCGGCCCTTAAAGGGGAAAGGTTGCCTACCCCTGGCATACAATGACAGCAGATTTATCCTGTTAGAATAGGCTGCATCTTTTTTAACAAGCTCATTAAAGAAGAACTCTGGCTTTTGTGATGACTTCTACATGGAAATGTGGGTTAGGGAAAGGTGATGGTCATAGAATCATAAAATCATCAAATTGGAAGGGGCCTCATGGGACATTAAGTCCAGCCACACAGTTCAATGCAAGCTCTCTAGCTAAAGCATCGCCAGCAGGCTCTCCCCCCATTCTTTTTTTAATACTTTATTTATTAACTTATCACTAATTTAATACTAACAGTCTAATTTACAAACAAAACCCAGATAATATTCAATTAGTGAGTACATTCCAAATTAATGAATTCCAAAAGTAAAGACAGAAAAATTAAATTAAAAAAGAGAGAGAGAGAGAAAGGGGGAGGGAAAAGAAAAGGAGGAGGAGGTGGAGGAGGAGGAGGAGGAGGAGGAGGAGGAGAAGAAGAAACATAGTAGGGCTGTGTCCCCACATTCCAAACTGTAATGAAAAGATAAAAAAGAAACATATTATTCTACCATTGCAGCTCCAACTAAATAATCCTGCTAGAATTACTAATAACCATAACCACAAATTATTACATCATTAGATTTCTGATTGCTGAAAAAGTCAATAAACAGTTTCCAGTCCTTCAAAAAAAAAAATCTTTAATTGACTTATTTTTTAAAACCCATGTTATTCTGGCGGTTTGGGTTAACTCAGCAACCTTATCAATTCATTCTTCCATCATTGGTACTTCAGCCCATTTCCAGGTTTGAGCAAACAATGTTTTTGCTGCTGTTGTCATGTAGCAAAGAAATATTCCATGTTTACTATCCAGTTCTTTATCAATAATGTAGAACAGAAAAAAATCAGGTGACATTACAAAATCTACCTTTAAGATTTTTTTGGTTTAACATATAAACCTTGAATCCCTGACTTTTCACCTTCTTACAAGTCCACCACATATGAAAAAAAGGAACCCTCTTTATCTCGACATCTCCAACATTGGTTTGAAATATTCTTTGACATTTTCAACAGTTTATGTGTTAAATACCATCTGTACATCATCATATACAGGGTTGTTGTTTTTTAAATTACTGCACAAAGTAAATTTTCTATCTTTGGATCATTTTTTGTTGCCATACATCCATTTCCACATTGTGCCCAAAAGTTTGGGCCCACCTTATCATATATTCTTTTACAGGTTCATCTTCTGTCTCTAGTTTCAATAGCCATTTGCGTGCCTTTTTAATTATATGTTCATCATCTTTACACAGCTCTAAATAAAATTCATTTTCTCCAAGCTCTGTTGCTGCATTTCTTGATTAAATCTGTCATTAGGTTGCATATAAGGAAACCAACTGAGCTCTTTCCCTGCCTTAAGAAGCATCTCTCATGATTTAAATTTCTATTGATCTTGTTTGAAATACAAAAGATAATCATAAAACAACAGCCTCTTTTTGAAGACATCCAGAGAAGGAGATCCTACCACCTCTCTAACCAATTGGTTCCATTGCCAAATTGCTCTTTACTCTCAAGGGGATCCTTCTAACATTCAATCAAAACCTACCCTTCTGGAACTTAAAACCATTAGTTTAAAACCTGATCCTATCCTCTGAGGCAGCAGAGACCAGGCCTGCCTCTTTCTCTCTGTGACAGCCCTTGAGATATTTAATTATGTCATGCTCCAGTCTTCTCTTCACCTAGGTGAACATGCCCAGCTCCTTCCATTCTTTCTTTTGTTTTATCATCCTCATTGTGATTCTCTGAACCTGCTCCAACTTATCTATAGTCTTAAAATGAGGCACCCAGAACTGAATGCAGTACTCTGGATGAAGCCTGATCTGCACAGAATACAGTGGGACTATTACTCTCATCAACTTGGCAACTTCCAGGTCTATAACCAAATCAAGATGAAGGGTGGAGAATTGAGCAGAGGAAGCACTGAGTACTGGGTGGGCATCACAAATGGCCCCGAGTGTGGAAGAAAGTTCTAACAATTGCTATAATCATGGGAATAAAAGTCAAGTGTGAAAGATAACATTACAATCAGGGTAGCATAACAAATGTATAAACCCCACTTCTCTAGCAGAACAAAGGGTTAGTGTGAAAAGCACCTAGGTTTACTGATGGGGAGTCAGGATTTATCCACACTGCAGAATTTAATCAAGCAATTTAATACCACTTTAACTGCCATGATTATCCTACAGAATCTTGGCATTTGTAGTTAGGTGAGCTCTCTGATAGACCAAGTTGAATACCTCACCAAACTACAAATCCCAAGATGTGATCTGGGCCTGCCTGATTTTCTTGGAGGGGCTATGTCTGTGGCTGCTCACCAGCCTGGAAGAACCAGTACTTCAACCACTGGCCAAGTCTGGTCAATTGGCCCTGCAACAACAGAGTCGTCTGGTCTAAGGATGATCTACCCGAATGAATCCAAGAGATATTGACTAGTGGAAAGGATATGATTTTACTGAGTCTGGAAGCCAGAATTTGGATCAACTTACCATCAAAGCCAACATACATCCTAGGCAACTCACAAGTTCTAAAGGCCGAGTTCTAAGACAATTCACTATCAATGTGTCCATTCTTATCTTAATCCTTTGGTCTGGCAGCTACCTTTTCCCTGAAGTGGCTCCTGTACAGTGGGCCCACCTGTAGGAGAATCCAGCAACCTGCCTATAGTTTGAGAAGCCCAAAAAAGATGTTAACAATTATTTTGTGCTCTGGTATTGGCTATGATGGGCATGATAGCAACCACTTTAGAGCAATGACAGACATTAGGGGGCACAGAAATAGTCAGTTGGTTGATTGGTTGATTCATTCATTCATTCAGAGTATTTATACCCCATTCTTCTGCCAGAGTGGCTTACAAATACTTAATCAGACAGTTCCCTGTCCTCAGGCATACAATCTAAAAAGACATGACACAAAAGGAGAAGGGAATGGCAGTAGGGAAGGGGATCAAGTCCAGATACTGCTGGTTCTTCTCTCCCTCCAAGGCCAGGAGAGTAGCAGTTGGAATGGAGGGAAGGTCCTCCATCTGCTCTAGGCTAGGCATGATGGAGCTGTGTCTGCATCTTCTCCCTCTGGTCCAAAACACACCGTAGAAATAATCCAGTTTGAGACCGCTTTAACTGCCCTGGCTCAATGTTAGGGAATTCTGGGAACTGTAACTTTGTGAGACATTTAGCCTTCTCTGTCAAAGAGTTCTGGTGCCATAATGAACTACAATTCCCAGGACGATAGCAGTTGGAATGGAGGGAGGACCTTTCATCTATCCCTAGGCTAGGTATAATGGAGCTGTACCTGCATCTTCTTTTCTCCCTCTTTGACCAGGATGATGGTAGTTGGAATGGAAGGAGGGCCTCCAGTTAAAATGCAAATGTCATAACGAAGAAAGCAAGCATGCAAAAAAGCAACAAACTATTCAGTAAATGGTTAAGACAAACAAGCAACAAAAGATAATTCAGAGGTGGTAGGAAAAATGTGACTCCTCTGTTAGACATTTGAGAAACACTGACCCAAACATACATTCAATAAATGTTTTGATATTGAGTGATATATTTGCATGTATGAACAGGATCAAGGTGGCAAATCTATGGTGTTAGCTTGGACAATCTAGTCAGTTTTTCCTTAACAGGTTTTCTCTTTCATGGGTGACAAGACCATGAGAGAACCCACTGGATCAAACTGAAGGCCTGTCTAGTTCAGCATTCTATTCTCCCAATGCCCAACTGGTTTCCTAGTCAAAGCCTGCCAGAAGGACACACATGTAACTACACCTTCTCCCACATTCCACAGCAACAGATATACAAAGACATGCCAGTTTCTGGGGAATATGTCATGGAAGCTATCTGGTTCTCCCACTCATCCCACCCATCCCTACTCCTTTTTAAAGAAAATGATAATAATTGAGTGACAGGCATATTGTTAGGACAATGATTTGAGAAACAAGACTGAAGTCATTTTGGTATCCTATTGAGCGTTGTCAGTATACACAAATAAGCCTGAAAGCAGAAGACAGAAAAGATGACAAATTACATCTGTGGGTGGGGTGGGGGGTATTGAGAAGGATATGGCTGTCATGAAAATAGACTTCAGGGAAACAAGCCACAGAAATGCAACATGAGGAGTGGGCAAGCAGACAGGCAGAAGCTGAAGACAAATATGTCTCCAGTACGTGAATGGTTGATCTTGCTTCCAGAGGAAACATGGGTGATGATGATGAGGAATTGTGTTTCCAACATTTCTCCATTTCATATCATGGGGTGGCAGACACAGGGGTTGCCTGTCTTTGAAACTGGCTCCTGATGCTCTGCCTTCAACAGCAATATGTGCTCCTCCATAGATTTGTAGACAGAAGTCTCCCATTTTCTCTATGAAAGTTTATGCATAATATTAGAATTTCATCCTACTAACTGAAATGGAAGGGCAGGAGGTGCTGAAACAGAAAAGTTGCCAATCCCAGCATAGTATTTCAGACCTTGTTTGAATAGGAATAGAAGGGCTGACTATTCAAGAAGTGGTCTGAGGGGAAGTTGTTCCAGCAAATCCAAAATCCTTCATACTTTTTTTAATTCCAAAAATGTAGCTATTACATTCACTGGGAAGTTTTGTCCAGATTTGTTACCAATATTCTCATCTTCTTTTTCACTGTACATTCATTAGGAATAGTTCCCCACTTCATATATTTATTGACTTTGGCAAGGAAGTGATTTATTTTGATTTGTTTTTAATTTCCCTAGCCTGGGTCTTGCAAATGGCACGATGAGTTCCAAATGGGCTAAGACTAAATTAAGCTGAGGTGCCCATGTTGCTCATAAATGCCATCCTTTTAATGAAGTTATTAGTGACGTGGCCACAATATAAATTACCATAGCAACCAAACCTAGGGTCAATTCCTATACTGAGGTTAAAGAGGAAAACAATGAAAATAAAAGGTTTTGAAAGGCATTGCCAGTGGAATTCAGGTGGGGGATGAAGCAAAATGGCTGCCCCCATTAGCAACCTCATTAGCAGGTGGCAAATTATGAGTTGGTCATTTGGTTTATAGGCTCATGATTTGATCCCCCACCCCCCCAGTAAATCTGAAATTATTTGAAGTGTGTTTGTCATGCCACCCAGATGGCCTGGTTTTACCCAAATTCTAAGCATCTCACCTGGTACCTACTTGGACTCTCAAATGGCCTGGATTCCTAGCTTTAATTTGTTTTTAAAGTACGTCTCTAGCCTTTGAGGAAGCTGAGATATGGGCAAAACAAAATAGTACAAGTGGCAGAGTGTGAGAAGAAAGAAAGGACTGTATTGCAAGGGCATGAGGTGAGGCAAGAGGGTGAACAGGAGAGATGAGAGATGAAATGGTGAAAGCAGTAGAGTGCAAGAAGCAAGGGAGGGTCCCATTGTGAGGACATCAAGTAGGCTGAAGGATGAAGCAGGAGGGTAGAGAGAATGTGCAGTGGTAAGATGCAAGGAGCAAGAGAATTAAATAATAATAATAATAGTAATAATAATAATAATAATACCCCACCCCTCTGTTAAAACAATCAGGGCAGCTTACAACAATTTAAATACAACAATTTACAATTAAAAGCCCCAAACACACCCTCCCCCTTAAAAAAGTATTAAACTAACAGCAATAAGATCAACAAAACTTAAAATCCCATAAGATATGTAGAGCAGACAGCAGCAGCCAAAAACTCAGAAGAGACATGAGACAAGGCAAGGGACAAGAGGCACAGCTCCTGAGGCCGGGATCTAATCAGGAAAGGCCTGCCGAAAGAGATCCATCTTTACCGCCTTTTAAAAACTACTCAGGCTCGTAATCTGATGGATCTCGTCCAGCAGGCCATTCCATAATCCATAATTAAGCAAGTGATGTGATGAAGGACAATGTCCAGGGGAGGAAGATGAGGTAGGGCAAAGAGGAAAGGTGGTAGGAGATGTAAGAGATGCTAGTGATGGAATTGAAGCATAGTTACAACTTATGATTCCTCTCCTTTTCACATGATGTGTGCATTCATCCGTCACTGATCCGTTGTCATACAGTTATGCAATTTCTCTTTAATGAGAGATACCCATCAATAATTGCCAATATTGCTATATTCATGTGATTGTGCATGTGTGGATTTCTCTAGTGCTACAGTAGTGTTATTGCAAGGTCAAAATGATATGAGTCGCTGTGTCATGAACCATTCTCCCTTCTCCCTTTTCCCTGCTTCTGTTACATCATGAACTTTCTGGTTTAGTGAAGAAGGCTGGTTTTGCTGAATTTGGGAAGGTGTTTATTTACTTATTTATGTATATATTTCTGATTGTTATCCTAGCCCAGATAATAGAATTTGGGTTGCAATAAGTGGATTCCAATATTAAAACAGCAGCTCGGGACTCAAGAATTGTGAATCACTGGAAATGAATTCCCCAAAGAATCTTGTGATTACAGGTCTAATCTCATCATTGTGAGATCTCAGGAGGGGAAAGCCATGTGCAACCAGGAAGAAAAGGGAGTGGAGGCTGGCATCATGTGCATCATGCAGAAACCAGAAATCAGAAACATTTGTAACAAAACAAGGACTGCCGTGCTATCGCAAGGTAATGCAGAAATAAGTGCATTAATAGCATCATTGCTACCTTTGTAATTGTGTCAAAGAAATAGAGCCATTGAAGTGCAAATGCACCCCTGTGCGGTAATTTCTGTAGCAGCAGGATGTGACCAAAAAGAGAAGGGTGCATGGTAGAGTCCAAGAAGGGGGAAGAATGCAAATAGGACAAGTTAGGAGCACAACAAAGGAAGCAAGGCAACAGCAGAAGCGGAGGTCCACCAGAAGGCGGAGAACTGTACAATTCAATGCTTCCATGCTGCTCCCCAAGGGCTCCAGAAGGGGAGAAAATCTGTGGAAGTTTCCATTTCTGTTTTGTTTTGATTTTGCCAGCATATTCCCTGCTTTGCATCCAAACTGTTTGAAATATCCGAGATTTCTCTCCCTCCTACATCCCTCGTGTCCTTCCCCCCTCCCAATGATTGTATGTCACATTTAGACTCATGCAACATTCATAAACTGATTTTCCCTTATTTCCAGTGAGCTTTCTGTATTATCATTCAGGAGGTATAGCCAAAGTTCTAAAGTGCTTCAACAATTTTACACTAGTTAAACTACAGGAAAACAGATTTACCAAAACATTAGGTAGAGCTTCCTGGCAATAAAAGCTGTTCAAAAGTGGAATATACTGTCTTGGAGGGTAGTGGGATCTCCTTCTTTGTCAGTTTTTAAGCAGAGGTTGGATGACCATCTGTTGGGTGTGCTTTGATATCTGTGTTCCTGCATGGCAGGGGGGTTGGACTGGATTGCTCTTGTGGTCTCTTCAAACTCTATGATTCTATGGTTCTATTAAACATTATAATCACTTTGTTTTGGTGCAAACATTCCTCTTTCCAACAAATTGTTCTTTGTTCAATCTATGTTCTGGAAAAAATAGTTGTGTTTATTAGTGGTGGCAATCTGAGCTAGTTTTGGAATAGTACAGACAGACAGCCAAATAGAGATACATCTCATTCTGGAAGCTACTAGGTTGATTTAAACTAACCTGGGAATGAAAAGTCCTTGGTAATGGTGGGAGTTCACAGGAAATACTTTGGAATGAAGAAAATGTCATGTGGATCTTCAAAATAAAATTGGGTTGTAGATGAACAACATCTGGGACTTTCAGAGACTCCCCCCTCTTGTGGGGCTTTTTTCATGTGGATGAGCCCTAAGATGTCCATCACTTGATGATACTCTGAGGAAAAAAATGAGGTGAGGAAAAGCAAGAAGACAAGGTTATTAAAGTAGTTGCTTGATGTGAATCTGCAGATTTGGGAGAAATGGATTCAAACAATGCTAACAAAAAGAGAAGATGTTTTTAATGGACTTACTGCACATTTATTTGTCTTGGAAGTATAGTATGGGCAATTGAACCATTTACTCACACTTATATCCTACTAAGTTAATTGTACATTAGAGCAGAATATCATTTTCTTGTACAAATTCAACTCCATTAGGTAAACAAAACAGGAGCTACAATGATGAGAGTGTAGAAAGCATTTACACTGAGAAGTACAAGGAAGGTGTTAAGAGGGAAAGCCCCATGTCCCACATTGGACTGGCACTTGCTTTGATTTACATGTTTTTTTCTTACACAAAGGAATAACTTTCAAAGTGTTCAAGGAGTAGATGTGTTAGCCTTTTTCAACAAAAACATCAGGATCTAGTATATATATGATATAACTAATAGTATCTACCCTGAAAAACCATCAATATGTGGATGACATCCATCTCTATTATTCTTTTCCTATAGTTTTTTTGTGGGTTTTTGGGTTATGTGGCTGTGTTCTAGAAGAGTTTATTCCTGACGTTTCACCAGCATCTGTAGCTGGCATCTTCAGAGAATGGTGGCAAAGGAGTGGGGTATATGTATACTGTGTGATCCTTGGTTGAGAGGATGTGATTTGCATGTTAATCTGTGTATTGTTCTGTTGTTGAATGGCAAGTCCTCAGGGTGGGAGGATATGCAAGGAGGATTTGTGTCTATTTAATTAGTGATCCATTGTCTGCTGGGAAAACCCCTGGGTGGTTTTCATTTGCATTTGCTGGGTCTTGATTTTGGTGTTTTTCAGGAATGGTAGCCAAACTTTATTTTCTTTAAGGATTTCTTCTTTCTTGTTGAAGTTATCTAGGTATTTGTGGATTTCAATTACTTCTCTGCGCATTCTGACCCAAGAGTTATGGGCATGGTCCAGAATTTCAGTGTTTTCAAATAGCATGTTATGCCCAGGATGGTTATGTTCTGCTACTGCTGATTTTTCTGGCTGGCCCAGTTTGCAGTGTCTCTCATATTCCTTGATTCATGTTTGAACACTGTCTTTGGTGGTCCCTATGTAGACTTGTCTGCAGCTTCATGGTATGTGGTAAACTCCTGTGGCCATGAGAGAGTCTGTTCTGTCCTTCGCTGAGCGAAGTATTTGTTGGATTTTCCTGGATGGTTTGTAGACCATTTGGAGGTTGTGTTTCCTCATCAATTTCCCTAATCTGTCTGTGACTCCTTTGATGTATGGTAGAAATACCTTCCCTTTGAGTGATTGTTTGTCCTCACTCCTATGGGTTTTCCTGGGTCTGGCAGTCCTTCTGATGTCTGAGCTGGAGTAACCATTCGCCTGTAGAGCCCAGTCTAGGTGCTCCAATTCATCTTCCAGAAAGTGGGGTTCATAGATCCTTTTTGCTCGGTCTACCAATATTTTTATTGTGCATCTTTTTTGTCCTGGGTGATGGTTGGAGTTCTTGTGTAGGTGCTATCTGCCCATGTGTGTAGGTTTTCTGCATATTGTGTGGCCCAAACGTTGGTTCAGTTTGGGGATGACCAGGATATCCAAGAATGGCAATGTTCTTTCCTTTTCTTTTTCCATCATGAATTGGATGTTTAGGTAGATGTTGTTCAGATGGTTCAGAAAAAGAGTCAGATCTTCTTCTCTATGTCTCCAAATGGTGAAAGTGTCATCCACATATCAGAACCATGTTGTGGGCTTTTTTGGTGCTGTTTCCAGGGCTTGCCTTTCAAAGTGTTCCATGTAAAAGTTTGCTATCATGGGGTTCAGAGGGCTTCCCATGGCCATCCCATCTCTCTGCTCATAGAATCCATTATCCCACTGTCCCCCTTCATAATCACTGCTGTTCTCACATCAGCCAAACCTAATTGCAATTCTAACATTCGGATGGGCAGCAGCATTGTGAAACTGATCTGACTGTGCCCACATGTAGTCCTGGTGCTGCTCACTCACAGAGCACTTGAAATCATTGGTACTCTTACCACTCTCTATATAGAGTTTCAACCACAGCCTGGCAGGAAATGGCTCTTGAATATAACAACCCTAGATTGTTGCTGTAGTGCCTCCTCATTTTTCAACCGCTTGTTTGCTCTTTGCTGCTACTTAATAATCATTATTGTTTCTACACTTTTGGATTTCTTTGGCTTTTTTTTAAGCATGTTACCATTGCATTTTTAGCAATCACATTATTCTTCATATTTAAATGTACATTTTCTTCTCTGAGGGAAATTTTGTTCTTCTAGAAGACTGTGTTATTGAAGTAATCAGGAAAATAATGAAGTTCGTGATTAGGAGCTATTGCTGGTTTTGCTTTTGGTGTTCCCAGCCCCCACCCAATTGTTGGCTACCATGTACAACCAGTATGAATACATTCAGGCTGCAACTAAGACAGAACTCCTTTCCTGCCATAAGAAACACAGATTTGACATTCTAGGCTACCAGGGCATTTCAATATTCTCAGCTCCTAGGACCTGGCCTCTCTCCGCTGGGTCCTTAGGGTAAAGAAAAAAATCTCATTGCATGATCACTGGCTTCTAATATTGTGTTGATGCTGATCCCCACTGCTGCAGCCTTCTTTTTGAAGAACTATCAGAAGATATTTCTCTATTCATTAACATCCTCTACATGGAGAGCTATCCAATCAAAATGCAAACTAGAGTTCTCCCCTATTCTTGATGTGCCTGAAAAGATTGTAATGAATTAGAGCTTGAATTGATTACTAAACTTTTCAAATCCTCCAGATGGAAATCCAGAATGGATTCATAGTCCCTCTGACATGGAAGCCATTAGTCACCATTATCCCATACCTGAAGGGGACTTGTGTTCCTCTGTAACTCTAGAACAAATTAGAAGACCAGGTACTGGGGTCACCCTCCATGGCTCACTTTGTCATGTTAAAATTAGGCTTGCTTAGCCATGCTGTAGCCATGTTGGAGGCTTAGGTGTAAGGGGAGGGTATGCTTGGATGTAAGAGTAAGCAGCATGTTGTGTGTGAACCAAGGTCATACAGTGCTTGGCTTTTCATGAGAATAAATATGAAGGGAGACAAAGGTGACTCTGGAGTGAGTATTGAAGTGAAACATAGCTTATTAACTCAGATCTGGCAAAGGATGTGCTATTGTGCTGATCTTTCCATGGTTTCTTCCATGAAGCTTGTTCTTTGAGTTAAAGGAAGCCAGGAGATTACAGATTACCACATTTGAAAAATGCGTAGGCATTTTTCCAGAGTAACCATTTTTTTAGATTTGTGTAGAATAGTTTCATTTAATCCGCAATAGAAATAACTCTTTTTCCTTCTTACCTTTAAAACTATAGGGTTATGTTCTGAGAGTGACCTAGGTAGATCATCCATTTTAGAAATCCAAGGCCCCAACATGTTAGATATTACAAATATATCAATTATAAAGAGAGAAATATGGATTTCTGAGTAGAAATTCCATCATAGATTAGATTAGCCAGTGACTGCTATGTAGAAAAGAAAGAAAACAAGTCACCATGAGACATAGCACTGGATTAAGACATGGTCAACCCTTAAACTATTTCTGATTTAAGAGGCCTTGTGGTACAATCTACCTTTCTAGTATGGAAATTCCCCCATTATATATGGCTCTAAATTTTAGCTTGCTTTTTTGCAGATAAATTAAGCAATGGGACAGTTAATATCATGTGTTCCTGTCTCATTTGACCCTAGCATTAAAAATGTGGCAGTTTCCAGCTTATACTTTCCACCACTGCAGCTCTCAAATAACTGGGAGAAAGAAAGAGAAGCAAACATGTTGCCTGACTACTTGATACATTCTAAGTAATTACAGTGTCACACAATCTGGTTTCCATTAAAGCAAATCCACATGAAGCTTGTCCCATACCAATGTCAAAAGGACAGGATAGTTCTCGTCAGGAGTCTCAAATGTCAGCACTAACCCTAACAAGAAAACAACCTTTATTGTCAACCAATCAAAGCAACAGAGAAATTATAAAGATGCATTTTTGATGTAGCTTTTACACAAGGCCAGAGAGCAGCTCAGGGCAGAAAAAACCAATTGCTACATGTCATCTCTGTAATTTCACTTCACTTGTTTAATAAATGGAATCTCAAGTTCCCTAACTATATGCAACCTATGCCACTCATGACGACATGTGGTC
The DNA here is from genome assembly GCA_026167975.1 of Phrynosoma blainvillii. NCBI lineage: Eukaryota > Metazoa > Chordata > Lepidosauria > Squamata > Phrynosomatidae > Phrynosoma > Phrynosoma blainvillii. The sequence continues at coordinate 13,112,574 of JANUYF010000013.1, forward strand.
AAACAATGTCCTAGTTCTGTGTTCAAAGATCTGATCAGTGTTGCAAAATTGGCTGTTGTTGACCCTTCCCATTTCAGAAGGAAAAGATGTGTATAATACATCTATCAGAGAGGTGAATCAGCTCTGGGTTTAAATGTCAACTTAAAAGGAGGTTCCCAAGATTGTTGTTAACTGCCCTCGAGTTGATCTCAACTCATGGAGGCCCTATGGATGAGACATCTCCAAGACCCTCTGTCATCCACAGCTCTGCTTAATTCCTGCAACCCCTTAATACCTGTTGACCTCCTTCATAGAGTCCATCCATCTGGCATGTGGCCTTCCTCTCTTCCTACTTCCCTCCACCTTCCCCAGCATTATTTTTTTTTCCAAAGAGTCCTCTCTTCTCATGATGTGTCAAAGTATGACAGCCTCAGTTTGGTCATCTTGGCTTCCAGAGAGGTTTCCAGTTTCATCTGCTCTAGGACCCATTTGTTTATCCCTTTGGCTATCCATGGGATCCTCAGAACCCTTCTCCAGCACCACATCTCAAATGCTTTGATTTTCTTCCTATCATCTTTCTTAACTGTCCAGCTCTCACATCCATCCATGGTAATAGGGAATACAATGGCTTGTATGATTCTAACCTTTGTGCTGAGTTGTATATCTTTGTATTTTAGGATCTTTTCTAGTTCTTTCATAGCCACCCTCCCCATTCTTAGTCTTCCAATTTCCTGACTGTAGTCCCCATTTCTATCAATGTTTGATCTCAGGTATAGGAAATCTTTTGCTATTTCTATTTCCTCATTGTCCAGGTTGAACTTGGGAAGGTCCTCAGTGGTCATTATTTTTGATTTCTTTATGTTCAACATTAAGCCTGTCTTAGTACTTTATTCTTTGATCTTCCTTAGGAGGTGTTCCAGGGCTGGGAGGTTTTCTGCTAGTACTATGGTGTCATCAGCATATCTTAGATTGTTGATATTCCTTCTTTCTATTTTCATTCCTCCTTCTTCTGTGTCCAAGCCTCCTTTTCTTACAAAATGTTCTGCATACAAGTTGAACAGATAGGATTAAAGGATGCAGCCTTGTATGACCCGTTTGCCAATTGGAAACCATTCTATTTCTCCGTGTTCAGTTCTGACTGTAGCTTCTTGTCCTGAGGACAGATTCCTCATCAGGACTATCAGATGTGTTGGTACTCCCATGACTTTAAGGGCATTCCATAGCCTTTCATGATCTATGTAGTCAAAGGCTTTGCTATAGTCTACAAAGCACATGCTGATTTTCTTTTGTAATTCCCTGATGCGCTCCATTAGCGATCGTATGTTTACAGTGTGATCCCTAGTGACTCTTCCTTTCCTGAACCCTGCTTGGACCTCTGGGATTTCTCTCTCCATGTATGGTTGGAGTCTATGCTGCAGAATTTTAAGCATGATTTTGCTTGCGTAGGAGATTGGTGCTATGGTCCTATAGCTGCTGCAGTCTCTTGTGTCTCCCTTTTTGTGAATGGGGATGTGTATTGATCACTTACAATCTATTGGCCATTGTTATGTCTTCCATACCTGTTGACATATGTTGGTTAGCACTAGAGTTGACTCTGTCAATGTGGATTGCCGCAGTTCAATTGGAATATCATCTGATCCTGGAGATTATTTATTTATTTATTTATTGCTATTTCTCTTATTGCAGTTTCCACCTCACTTTCTTAGAATTTGGGGTTCGTCTTCATATGGCTCCTCATTCCACGTGTCCTTCATTTTGTCATCTCATTTGTTAAATTCTTCTGTGTACTGCATCCAACGTCCTAAGATACTGAACTCTATTCCCTCAAATTGGTTCAGTACCTTGGACAGATCCTTGGAAAGATTAGTCTGTCCTTTTAAACTGATACTAAACACCAGACCAGATTCACAGCCCTACTGAAAGTAGCAACCTCACTATAGTGGAACCTTCTCACCCATGGAGGTACAGTGGGGTTTTTTTGCCCCATGGCAAAAAACCACAGATGGTTATACCTCATATTATTCAGTGGTGGCAATGCACATGCAGACACATCAGCACATCCATATACATCTGCCGGCATTGAATAATATGTGTTGTAGTGATCCACAGGTGTTCAAATCTACAGATTGCCAGCCAGTCAATATAAAAGGCTGGATGTGTTCACTCCCAGAGCTCAACAGCAACCAATATCAGGTAAAAGGTTATATGAAAATCCCTGTCCTGATATCTTAGAAAGCTTGTGTTTGTTAGAGTAAACTAGACTAGATGTGCTAAGTGGTCTGGCTTTGTATAAAATTGGTGTGCATGTTCCTCAGCCCAGCTGACCTTCTCCTTTGTCTGGGCACCAGAGCTCTCTGACAGAAAGGTCTAAATGTCTCACAAAACTACAATTCCTAGAATTGCATAGCATTGAGCCATAGCAATTAAAGTGATGTCAAACTGGATTATTTCTGCAGTGTAGATGCAGCCCATGTCACTGGAGTGGTGAATTTACTCCAGGTTTAAACTTTAAATAAGCTATCCAAAGTACTGAAACCTGTCCCCAAAATAAGTTTACCCCTTACCAATTCCAAGAGTCTATGAAAAATTGAGAAAAATGACTTTTTCTCAAGCAATTACCTAAACAGAGGCCTACCAGAACCTGTTGAGGTTGTTAAGTAAAGAAAGAAAGAGTTGAAGTCCTCACTAAAATCAGTCAGAACTATTTTATCTTCCAATATGCTAGGACTGCTAAGAAAACATGGAGTTCACTTAGAAACATAAAAATCTCTATGACCATTATGCCCTATATGAAGGGCTGATTTCTGATGCATTAACATTCCTTTAAACTGTTTAGAAATATTATAGAGCATGTAATATGTTATTTCTGAATTTTCATGTAATGACAAAAATGTACTGGCTCCTTAAAAAAATTCATATCTGTACCTACTTTGATGGAGTAGCACTTAATGGCTCTTGAAACTGTACAAATGGACAAGTTGATGGACATAATTCACTTAAGAAATAAACAAATTGTATTTCTTCATTTTCTCCACAAATTATGACCATTTATTGCATTTACTATGCAATGGAAATATTGGCTCCTTTGGGGCTTTGTTGGACACTGGTTTCTATGTCACTGCAGTAGTGTATCCATTCTAGGGTCATGAGCAGACAGATGGGAAAATCTGGGTCACCTCCAGAGTTTCCCAATTCTCAGAGAAAACCCGCTGTCTGCATGATCCGCTCCCAGAACCAAAGGACCAAACACCTACAGGCAATCTGCACTGCCCCCTCAACAAGCTGCACTGCTCCATTATTATTTTTGTCTCCTCCCCAATGCATGTGCACTATTGCATGGACGCATTCTCCACAATTGCCAACTACTTCCCTTGTTACACCCATCCATCAACCCCATTGGATGCTGCATGACTGGTCACTAAATCACATGATCACATGATTGTCCAAAAGCCAGAATGACACAGAGGTGTGCTTACTGACAGATTGGGACAGCATGGAGGTCCCTCACAGGTCTAGTCAGCAGTGGCACTCATGTGGAAATCTACTGGTGCAGCTACTGGGTGTAGAACATGCAACAACACCCAGACCATCAGGTACAGCAGCAGCCATAGAGACCTTGGCAGGGGAGCCCACACAGCATCACAAGACAGCTATCATCCAGGCCACCACAGCCATCTTAGGTGGCACAGTCACAATCATGCTGCCACTGCCCAGATGCCACACCACTGGTGGGTGTACCCAACCATTAAGGACTGGTGGGAGCAGTTTGTCACACACATCTGGAGAGATGAAAAATGACAGTGCCATTTCTGAATGCCCCACTCACTCTTCCACACAAAGAGGTGGAGCTCCATGTGGAGGTGGAGAAGGTGGACACCTTCATGAGGACAGCCATCCCAGTGGAGAAGAGGTTCACAATTCTCATCTGGATGCTTGGTCACTGTGGCAAGCATGACAAGCCCTGGTGCAATGGTTAAATGCCAGTACTTCAGCCAAAACGTTGTGACTTCAGTCCTGCAGAGCTCCAGGTTGATTAAGACATCCATGCTTTTGTAGGTTGGTAAAATGAATACCCAATTTGTTGGGGGCAATTGGATAACACATTGTAAACTGCTTAGAGAGTGCTCAGCACTATAATGAGGTATAAAAATGTAAGTGCTATAAGTGCTATCTCCAGATTGCCCAGCACTTCAGGCTCAGCAGCACCACTAAGATGTGTTCCTACTTTGTGGGCATTCCCCAGGTACATGGTGTGTGATAGAAGGTGCCTTTCCATGGCCAGGATGACCTCCACTAACTCCTTTTGGTGGTGCTGTCACACATCCCAATCCCTTGAAGTGTGCTCACAGCATGCCTGGCTCACACATGAGCACATCCATTGTCATCACTCCTCACTGGTCACCAGACCTCCCCATGTGGTATATCAAGTGAGGCTGACCACACATGTGCCACAATTGTCACTGTCTCCCCCTCTGTCCCTGCCCATCCTGTCACCTGCAGATCCTGAATGGCTTCACAGAAATGGGATTTCCAAAAGTAGGGGGTGTAGTAGGTGGTTGCCACTGTCTGATCAGGCTGCTGTTGTGGCAGGGAGGCCAGTTCATTGGCAGGGAGGCCACTGAGGACTTGAAGCCACATGGGGTGCCTCATGGATGTCAAGATTGGTTGGAGCAGGAAGAATCAATGATGCATGTGTCATGCACAAATCTTCAAAAACATGGAGGCCAACATCATTGTGCCTGGGAACCCAACCATCACCTTGAGGGGCAAGCAGATCGGGCCATTCCTGTTCTCTGATAGTGCCTATCCCATCCAGAGGTAGCTCATGAAGCCATACTAGGGGGCCACCAACGTGAAGGAGACACTTTTCAACAGATGCCTGAATTGCATGAGGGACATTGTAAAAAGGGCTGCCTGAAAGTGCCTGAAAGTGCACTGAAGGTGCCTGACTACCACACTGGAGGTAGCTAAAGAGAATGTCATCCCTATCATTATGCATTATCTTGCCTACTACATGTGCTACTATGTGCTGGACACACTGGGGGCACCCATGGTAGAACAGGAGCAGTAGAAGAAAGCAGGGGACAAAGTGGTGTGAGAGGCCTTACAACAGTTCTTCTACACTGGGAGAATATGATCCCCCCTGCCGTGAACAGACGACCCAAAGGGGCAAAGGACCATGAAGCCCCTGTATGCCATGTGTACCCTGTCTTGTAAAGCACATCAATAAATGTGTTTCAACATTCTACCACTGTGTATGGATGTTGTATATGCAGGAGTGTACTCTGCACCATCCATCTACCCATGGGGACACACAGACACAACACAAGTGCTAGAGGCTTTGTTGGGGTAGTTGGCTCCATGGGTCCTGGACCACCAGAGAAAGCTGGTGATGTAAACACCATCCAAGCTAACATCTGCTTCAAAAAGTATCATTTCACACCCTTCCAGGCCTCCTGAGTGGCAAGTCCATTGCTACTGCTTCCAGCCATTGGGGTCCTGATTCAAATCTGGCCTGGGAGTCTAGATTGGATAGGGGCAGAAAGGGCCAAGCCCCCTGAGCCACACAAGCATTTAAATTGCCATGCAGGTGTCTGGGGAGTCACAGGACATCACGATGGCTGCCAGGAGGGAGGCCTGCCGGATAGCCTATTGGCAGTATCAAGAGGTCCATATCCTATGGGATATAGTCTGATGAATGATGCTACTGTTTGGTGCAGCAGCAGCAAACATCCCAACTGGGGGGGTCTTAATTACAGCTACCTACATCCAGGACATCATGTCTCGCTAGAATTTAAATAGGAGGCTGACCAATGCCTCCATGGTGGGGTCCCTGGGTGTCCACCTCCACAGCTGCCCCCTCCTCCTGAAGTGCAGGCTCTATCCCTGAGCCAGATCCACAGCCAGCAATCCCCTCGCCACTGCATTGGGCTGGCCTGATCTACACCACAAGTGTGGCCAGCAGGACAGTCTGGGCCTCCAGGGTGGTAGCAAGGCATTCCTGCTGCTGGAGGTCTTGGTCTCATCCACTCTGTCTCCCTCACTTTGAACACCTGTTTGTGATCCTCCTCTCTCCATCTCTCCTCTGCCTCCTTCTCTCTGAACCCAAGGGAAAACATCAGAAATGTGGCATCCCCCCTGGGGACATCCACCAACATAGCCAATCAGGTGGGCACAGTACAACTATGACCCTGTTCTCCCACTGCACAGATGATCAGGAGAACGGACATTCAGGACTCCGATGAGACATGCATCAGTCAAACAACCAAGGATTAGTCCTCTGGAATGACATCCATGTGTGGGGAGGGGATCTCTACCTCCTCCACAGCCAGTTGTCCCCAGCTGTGATGAGAACCAGGATGAGCAGGCGGCAGGTGATATTGGCTATGAGTTGCTTTGGAATGCAGCAGCTGGCAGTGTAGGACGCACCCATTTTAGTGTGAACTTTAAAGGAGTTATCCAAGGTGCTGAAGGCTACTTCCACAATAGGTTCAGTACTTTCAATAGAGTAAAATCCAGATAGAAACCCTGAAGGATTTCACTACCACATGTATCGTGGCCCTGGGAAAGGGCTATTTTTCAGCCAGAAAGGTTGTGAGAGTTCAATGTATATTTAAGATTAAAGCAGCCTTCCCTAACCTGATGCTCTCCAAATGTGTTGGAGCCTAGCTTCCTGTAAGGGATGGTGAGATTGATTGTCCAATAGGTCTGGAAAGCACCAGGTTGGAGACGAATGGGTTGAAGCCATATTAGAGAAACTGGGCTATTTATTTTTAAATATATAATATAACTGGGGCCCGTTTCTAAAAATATAATTTCCATTTTCCTACCCTGGCCACTTGCATTTCATCTGTCAGTTTCCCCAATATATATCAACACTTGATGTCTAGAGGATGCACTTCCACTTCCAAGCAATTATGAATTCTGGAAGGTCATTTAAAAACTAATAAATATGCTCTTCCCTGTTGGAGTTTTTGAGGCATAGCTTTGCAAAATGCAAGGCTCCAAATGTCTATTATTTGACAGAAACCACTTATATTGTGTGTGACAAGTTGATCCTGTTGCTGGACAGAACAGTTCAGGACTAGGATGCTGATGTTAAATGTATTGGTTTTCTTCAAATGATGTGCCAGAATGATGCTGACCATTTCCACCTATCCCTCCAAATCAGTAAGAAAGGTTTCTTGGTCTAAATCTGGATTCTTAGTCCAGACTGTTTGAATGCTCATTAGTTGCAAAGAACAAGAAAAACAGATGGAACTACATCTAAAAAAATAATAATATTATTATTTTATTCAAATGCTTGTTCTGATCTTGGATTTTAAAAGTTTCTAAGAAATATAATTGGAATGGAGTCCGTTTGTATGGAGCCACTTAGGTTTGTAAAGAGAGTGAAGACGTTTAGTTAATTACACCTCATAACTGTGGGTAAACAGTCAGCCCAGATGACAATGAGATTCTGAGCTGCACATCTACCTAAATAAACACTGTTCTGTGCATGAAGCTGTACCATATTTGGAATTGCAAGTGGTATGATGTTAAATTAATTCCAGAATGTAGGTCACTGACTGAAGGACTCCTATGTTTGAGTCTGCTGTTTTGGAAGTCAGAATGAGAATAGGTCATTCAGAGCCATTAAAAAGTTAAATATTTATTTAGGAAGGTCACGGGATCAGAGCTTGTAAAAGTTACTTTTTAGGACTACAGCTCCCCCTTAAAAAAATCTGGTCTTGAGGAGCTGGAGCCCTGCCAAATTAATTTTCCAAACTATGGGAGAGATGAAAGGGGGGGGGGGGTTGGTTGGCTCCAATTAATTTCAATTCAATTATTTTTTTTCTAGGTGGCATTATCTAGAGCGGTGATTCCCAAGCTTTGTTCCTCCAGGTGTTTTGGAGTTCAGCTCCCACAATTCCTGACTGTTGGCCAAGGTGGCTGGGGTTGGAATCATAGAATCATTGGCCAAGATCCTATAACACACACAGAGGCACAATGTTGTGACCATACTCTGTCTTGAGATCTGACTCCTGAAAAACACAGCTGCATCAAGGGACAGAGTTCTGTGGCACTGGCAAGTAGGGCATTGAAGGTAGTGCATCCACACTCTCCCACCATTGAGGGCTTTGATGATCATAGCAATGATATCATGATTGCAAATGTAAATAGGACACAGTTACAAGGTTGTAAGATAAGTTTATGACTTTGTAACTGACTAACAATAACACAGCCATTGAAATGGAAACGACACCAAGGGTTTGCTAATCCCACTCTCTGACAGTGCAGGAATCTATCTCAAAGATGCCCTGAGAGGTGGCAGTGGGGAAGTTAATGTTCCCAGGCTTTGAAGATCATTTTTGCTCCTCACACCTCACTGGTTAGAGGCCCAGTGCTAAAGAAAAAAGGTGCATCATGCTTACTCTAAGAATCATAGAGTTAGAAGGTGCCATGTAGTCCAGTCCCCTGCCATGCAGGAATCTCTGACAGCTCCTCCACAAGATGGCCATCCAACCTCTGTTTATAGGCCTCCAAAGATGCAGAGTCCATCCCCCTCCAGGGCAGCTGATACCACTGTCAAATAGCTCTTCTGAGTTCTAGTCAAGAATTTCTTCCTAATGTTTAGCTGGAACCTCTTTTAAGGTAAATCAGATCCACTGCTGTCATCTTCCTAGTCACTTCTCAGTGTTTCTGTTTCCATCCATACTGTGTGCATTACTTGAGTAACTATTTTTTTAAAAAAAAAGCAATGGACAGGAGCAGGCTGTTGGTCTCACACAAAGTTGCAGGGCTGAAAATGAATTAATGCATGAAGAGTTTTCTGCTGGCTCTGTATATGTTTTGCAATATATGGGGATGCAGTGGCTCAAGTGGTTGAGATGCTGACTCCATGGATTGTAAGATCGGCAGATTGGCAGTTCAAGGCCCGGATGCTGCATGATGGGGTGAGCTCCTGTCACTAGTCCCAGTGTCTGCCAACCTAGCAGTTTGAAAACATGCAAATGCAAGTAGAGAAATAGGTACCACTTTGGTAGGAAGGTAAACAGCATTCTGTGCAATCATGCTGGCCACAGGATCACAGAGTAGTCTCTGACAATGCTGGCTCTTTGGCTTAGGAACGGAGATGAGCACCACCCCCTATGGTCGGACATGACTTGACAACCTTGTCAATGGGGAATATATATATACACCACCCCTCCTAGAATGGTTGACCCAAAGAGGGCCTATTTTTGCAACTGCTCTAAGGGTTCAACTACCTTAATCAGGTCTTGCCTTTGTCCAATCCTATTAGCAATAATCTCCACAGAGACTGTTGGGGAATGGGAGCATGCGGATGTATAAGGATGTGGGGGCAAAGTCTCTGTTTATGTTCTGATATGTATTTCAGGGAAGTGTGTGCATGTGTGAGAGAGAGAGAGACAACCCACATACATGTGCAGCTTCTGCCTTGCAAGAATGTGTGCAGCCCTCAGGGCCAAAATAGTTGTGCACATCTGCATTAGAATGTTAGGCTGAAACTGGGGAGGCCCTGATATAAAGCTAAACCTACACAACGTTAGGCTAGACTACTTCTCTCTCAGCCTATAACTAATCGCATTGGGTTGTTGTGAGGATGAAAACAGGATTTAAATGTACTTAATAGAATAACTTTAGGTGGCACTAAAAACAGTGTGACTTCAAAAGACACACATAGAGGAATGCACTGTAATAAATAGATAAATCAATCTAGAATGCAGGACATGGGGCCACTATATCTTATTGAACTGCAACTCCCATCAGCCCCAGACAGACAGACAGTAGTGGCAGAGTATGAGACATGCCATGCAACAGGATCTGCCCCTATCTTTGATATAAACCACTGGCCACCAGGCCTAAATTACAACCCTATGTAAGAGTTCAGGGAGTTAGTGCTCTAAAGAAGAGCAGTTCTGCAAAGCTGTCCTGTCATTCTGGCATAATAGAGGTCCAAAGCCAAGCCAAGGCAAGCCAGCAGAATAGAACATGTACCCCCTTGCAAACAACATTATTTTTCAACCACCTAGCAATTCTCAGCTAATGTTCCCCTCTTGAATAAGATTTTCCCAATGAACTCTGCCCAGAAAAACTTCATCATAGCTCTAAATGTACACCAATAAGGAATTTGAGCCACTGATAGGGTAAGGTACAAGGAAGAAATGTGACATTGCCTAGTGGTGAAGCTGGACAATCAACGGAAAAATCTTTAATGTCAGATCACCATAAGCCAAGAGAGGTATTGTCTGCTGTTTTCAAATTACGGGCATCACAAGGGACTTAGTGTTACATCAAGACATCTTGGCCTTCTCTCTCCCAATGACGGGCTTTCTCCTCCATGGTCGCACTACTTCCCTCGAGAACATTTCCATTTTTGAACAGTCGGCAGAGAAAAGAGATAAAATAGCTTGCTACACATGCTGCATTTTTATTAACGCTACGGTAATGCAGGTCACCTTCCAAAAATAGAAGAAGAAGAAGAAAAGAAAGAAAGAAAGAAAGAAAAGAAAAGAAAAGAAAAGAAAAAATGTTTTCTATATAAATGAGGATGATTGCCACAGAGTTATAGAAACCAAAAAACAAATAATTGACTTCAATGCCAAAGAAGTTATGTTTTTAAATAATATTCTCTTATACATTCAACTCAATGACTCATTTTTTTAAAAAAAGTATCCATGGGAGATTGAGATGATCTTTTGAAGTTTAAAATGCTTTATTAATAGAAGTTAATTGTGGACTTTCCAGGATTTCTATCTCTAATATATTGGAGGGTGGGGGTGGTCCTCTTCCCTTCTTATCCTTTGTTTGTTTGTTTTGTGTAGCAGCTTCTAGGATGTAATCCTTTGGGCATTAATTGTGAAGCCATACATAAACTGTTCTGGAGATAAATATATTATATAGAAATGAGTAGGGATGTTGGATAATATTGTTTGGTCTAAATTTGTCAGCAAACCAACCTAATTATTCCCTAGATTAATATATAGTACAGCATGAAATTAAAAAAACAGTTATCTCACACAGTTAACAGTGGATTCCTGAATGTGGTGATGCAGCTTTTGTCTCCACAAAAATGTCATACAAGAGTATGTATACAGAACGTGTGTGCAAAAGATTGTGTACAAAGCTGCCCCATTTTTGGAAAGACACAGTGTAAAATGCATATATTAGGAAAAGATGAGTAAAAAATGCACACGTATTGCATATGAGAAGGACGTTGCATACAGATATAGCCCAAGAGCCAACAAGCACAGAAGCAGAAATGCTAAGAGCCTTATCACACAAGAAAACAAAGTGGAAACAGAACCATAAAATAGCATCTTTCTCCGTGACTTACCACATGATGTTGTAGCTCTCTTCTTGCAGGAGACAGTTGTAAAACCTTTTGTCTTTTATTATTTTTTTCCCAGCTAGAAAAAAAAAATGCACTTTTACAACTGTCTCTTACAGGAAGAGAACTAAAGTGCTCCTGGTCAGTCAGAAGGCAGATCAGGGAATAGGGATCCATCCTGTGTTATATGGGTTTACAATCCCCCTGAAGATGCAGGTTCGCAGTTTGAGGGTACTCCTGGACTCAGCTCTGAACTTGGAGGCCCAGGTCTCTGCAATAACCAGGAGTGCTTTTGCACATTTAAAACTTGTGTGCCAACTGAGCCCGTTCCTTGAGATGCTGGATCTGCCTCGGTGGTACATGCCTTGGTTACATCCCGTTTGAACTACTGTAACACACTCTACTTGGGGCTGCCTTTGAAGAGTGTTCGGAAACTTCAGCTGCTCCGAAGAGCTGCAGCCAGACTGTTAACTGGGGCAGGTTACAGAGACCACACAATGCCCAAGCTGAAACAGCTCCACTGGCTGCCAGTTTGTTTCCAGACACAATCCAAAGTGCTGGTTATGACCTATAAAGCCCTATATGGCTCAGGTCCAGGGTATTTGGCAGACTATGAACCAGGCTCTGAGTTCTTCAGGAGACACCCTTCTCTCCGTCCCACCACCATCACAAGCACGGTTGGTGGGGACATGAGAGAGGGCCTTTTCTGTGGTTGCCCCTGGACTGTAGAATTCCCTTCCCAGGGAGACCAGAATGGCCCCTTTCTTGTTATCCTTCCCCCGACAAGCTAAGACCTACTTGTTTAGACAGGCATTTAAAAAAGAAAGTTTTTAAAGCATGGGATGGTGTGGTGTTGTATTGTTTTAAAGTATTTTTTTAACACTTTTATCTTTTTAATTGCATTTTATTCTTTTAACATGTAACTTATTTTAATATTGTAATAATTTTAATGTACTATTTTTGTATGTTTTTAATTGTATTGTTTTTTTAATGTTGTGAGCCACCCTGAGACTCAGTTTTGGGAAAAGGGAGGGATATTAATATTAATATTAATATTAATATTAATATTACATCAGGCACAAAGAAAGCTGCTACTCTCTGGCTCTGTTTCTGCTTTGTTTCTTGTGCAATAAAGTTCTACACCTCTGCATCTCTATTTGCACCATTGATGGGAGGGAGTGGAGGCTGCTGCCTCTTTCTTACTTTCTTTCTCATATTTATTAGGACCTGGAGGCTCAAGACTATAATCCATGGATTACAGTCTAATGTTTAATAGGACCTGGAAACTCATGGTTGTAATGTTATTCCCTTGGCTGTGGGTGTGCTCACCTGCATCTTCCAGCTACCCTTGTGCACCCTAAGCAGAAGCAGCAGCATCTTCTTCCAGTGTGAGGCTGCCTTCTTTTCCCTGAGTATTCAAGGCAGTCATAAGACATCTGGTCACACTCCATCAGCCAATTGGTAGCCAAAAAGGCAGAGCTGCACCTCTGAGCCCCTGAATGCTTTTGTATACATGGGATAGAGTGTTACGCAAGGAGGTACAGGCTATGTCCTGCTGCAATGTCCCCCAAAAAAATGTATACAGTGGGACCTCACCATTTGAACATCCACAGATGGCAATCCCTGTTGTCCCAAATGCCGGTGTATGCACATGGCTGCACTAGCAACCGCATGCATGTCGCACTGCCATTAGGGACAATGGGACTTGAGGTCCTGCATTTTTTTGTATGGGGGGGGGGTCCAGAATGGATCTCCTGCAGATACAAAGGTCCAACTGTACCATGATAATTTTAGCTATAAATACATTATTTTAAAAAAAAAATCACAGCATGATGCAGACACTGAATGGAGCAGAATTATGAATAGATACCTGCTGAAAAGACACAGACACAATTTCTCCACTCCTCAAAATTGTGGGGGTATTCCTCGTTCCTCCCCCCATTCTGTTCCTTTATAAATGTATATATTTGCTCTGTTCTTTAGATTGAAACCAGGATAACTGCTTAAATTAAATTTGAACTGGTTTATGCAAGTCTGCCACAGGTTTTGGTTCCTTTGTGGCTACATCTCCTCAACAATATCCTGGCTAGGACTGATGGCAACTGGAGTCCAACAACAACTAGAGGGCCACAAACTGCCCACCCTTGAGATAAGCCTTTGGTCTGATCCAGCTGGGTTGCTCTTTTTGGCAGGTGTTGTACATCCCTTCTTGATAATTTTGTTTTAATAAAGCAGAATAATGTTAAAATTCCATTCAAAGATAGAGCTGTGCTCTGTCGTCATTAATCCTGGCCATATTTTCTGTACCATGTATGATAAATGTCCTCCTTAATTTGGTTTCTTGTCCTTGTCTTCATCCTACTCACTGTTGAATAAATGTGTTGGTTTGTGTGTGTGTTAAACCTGGATCATCAGAACAGCTGTGTTCCATTCTCCTGACTGACAGCTGCAGCAGTCCAAATGATTTCCAAACCCAGGAAGTCTTTAGAAAAACATACAAAGGAACACTTTGATTGGACATCCACCATTTCCCCCATTGTTACCCTATTGCACAACTTCTGGCATGTGACAATTCCAGCAATGCCCATAGAACCAATTAACAGACTTAGACTTAACAGCTGTTCCACACTATTTCACACTTGTTATTTCACACTTAGAATTCCTGTAGTCTGTACACACACACACACACACACGTGTTTGAGGTTTATTAAAAGTGGAAGGATCCTCCTCCAAATTAAAGATAAAGGATTCCCCACAAAAAAATGTGGTCATTCCCCCCTACAGACATACGCCAGTGTGTTGCTCTATTGTCTATTCTATTCTACATACACCAGTAGTGTTGCTCTATTCTATTCTATTCTATTCTATTCCATTTAAGTCTCATTCCAAAGTATAACTTCACTGACATCCTAACAATAACTATTGTGAATGTAGTCCCATTGAACCCAGTGGCCTGTAGACCCTGACACTGTGTTCTCACTTTCATTTGCCTTTGGTAAGGTTTTAAAGTTCCCTCAACATGACATATTAAATCTTTTTTCCCCTTGTTGTTGTTGTTGTTGTTTCCCCTTGTTGAATAGCAATTCAGATCTAGCCCTGACATCCTGATAAACAACTTGAGCTTGAAATGTTATGAAATTGTTGTGGAGTCTGAGACCTGCATGCAAAGCATGGACCCTGTCACAAACCTATGGGCCTTCCCAGACTCCATAAATATGAATGTCACTGACAGGCACCACTTTGGTCCTAAGAATCATTACAGGCTCCAGTTATGCCCATCTTCTTGAGGGAGCCCATGTCCTCCTTGTTCCTATCACTTCTGTCTATTGACCTCCCCTTTGTCTTTCAGTCCAACCTGCACAATCACATGGGAGAAAAGGGCAAAGGAGGCACAGACTGCTGAATTTTGTTCCCCTCCATGGTCAGAGGGCACAGACGTCTGGAGAAGACTCCAAGAATTAATGGTGCAGTTTCAGCCAAGGTGCAGTTTGCTAAGGTGCAGTTTCAGCCAACAATTTCAACCCCTGACACTGGACCAGATTGGCATCCTTATTAGATTATGAGCAGCTATCACTGAGAACATGATATTTCTTTCTTTTTCATGTTTTTTTTTTTACTTCCAGGTCAAGGGACAGAAAAGAAAAAGGGTCTCCAGAAGACTTTATGAAAAGTTGAAAACTCACTATCTTTCTATGAGATGTTGGCAGTGACTTGTAATCATCAAAATATGAATAGGGTGTTTGAGGCAGGTTTTTTTTAAAAAAATAAACCCTAAAGGAATCTGCCTTTGATTAAAAACAAAAATTACCCTAGTGAATAATTTTGCTGCATATTTAGGATTGCCATTTTTCATCACTTAGCAATCTGTGCCAATTGTCTTTTGTTCCGTTCCTATAGAGTATGGAGTTTCTTTTGACATTTAAAAACAGAAGACATAAACTGTGAAAGCCAGCCCTCCTTCTTTTCCCACCCACCCTCTTTTTGGTCTTTCTTTTATTACTCAATTCTTTCTGCAGCTGCTCCAAATGCTATTTACATTTTGTATATCTCAGCTGTCTTCACAACCACCTTCTCCAATGAATTTCTATAAAATTGACAAGCATTCTGGGAATGAAGATAGAAGTTGCTAACTTTGGTTCAGATTCCCCCACCCACTCCCTGCAAGGGGAGCAGAGGGTTTGGATAAAGGCATTATAGGTGGAAACTTAGCAGAACTGGTGGGTCAGGTTAAGAATACAGCAGTATCTAGTGATGGCAGAACCATGGCAGAAACTAGCAGGGTCTAGAAGGGTATGGGAAACATGGGGTAAGAGTGGATACAATCTTCAGTTTCTTGGCTGTTGTTACAGACTGAATGGAGGAAGGACACCAGATATGTTTTCCCTTTATGGTTTCTACCCTTACAACATAAGTTATAAGAAGGAATAGAATCAGTTATGCTTTTAGTCCCCCACTCCAAGACCCCCAAGAAGACATGAGAAAATCTTCATGGTAAATACTGCCAGGCATAAAGTAAGAATAATGTGAGAGTGCGGAAAAACTATTAATAGAAACGCTCTTTGAGCTTAATAAAGGAACAATGGTGGTAGGACTCCCAAATTTCTACCACATAAATGAGCCACTTCTCACTTTAAAAGCACAAAGGAGAAAATGGGCTGGTATTATAAAGCCATAAAGAACATTATTTGATTATACAGTGTTGCCAAGAGACAACATGGTTATAAAAGATATTACAGGACAAAATCTTTCCCACCCACCCACCTGCCTACTATCCTTAGCCCAGACACAGTAGAATTTTATGTAGTTTTCATGCAAGTCTGAACTCTAGATTATTTTGTGGGGGGGGGGGGGTTACATGGCAGCAACTGAAACCTGAATAACAGAGTTATGCTTTCCCACCCCAAATATCGAACTTCACATGTGTGTGTGTTTTTCTAAAGATACCGTGGTCTTATCCCTTTTGACAAAGCTGAGGAACCTTTCTTTTCTCTTAGGGGGTCAGATATTTTCAAGGATCAATTGCAAGAGGTGCATGTTGGCAGTACCAAAGCCAGTGGTGAATGAGGCCAAAGTGGTGGATGAGTAAATCCTTTTTTTTTTTTAATCTCTGCCATTCCTAGAGTTAGGAAGCAATTTATTACAAAAAGCTATTTTCCTGTGGTTAATTCCTCTTCCCAATAACAAATGTATAGCTACATTATGACACAATTGTAATTTGAAGAGCAACATTATGGCTATAATCCGGCCTTTGCAGACTGCTAGAAATAGTGCAAATTAAGTCCACTTTAACTGCCCTGGTTCTGTGCTAGGGAATCATGGGAATTGTATTTTTTCTGAGACATTGAGCCTTCTCTGTCAGAGAGCTCTTGTGCCACAATAAACGACAGTTCCCATTATTCCCTAGCACTGAGTCAGTGCAGTTAAAGTGAACTCAATTTGCACTATTTCCGGCAGTCTGCAAAGGCATTTGTTACATATGCTGAAGTAACTGGTAGTTAGGCAGACATCAGTACTTGTTGCAGTGTTGCACAAGGTAATATCCAGTACCTTCTTGAGCAAGATTTTGCCAGATGGTACAATGGAACCAGATTGTGCCTGGGTATGAATTGAGTTTGAATTTGCATAAAGATTTGAATTATTCTGTGCTTTAATGTATTGTGTAACCAAAAGTAGCTTTAATCCTAAGAATATTGCTATGCTGTGAACTACTTTAGTTGTCTGAATAAAGTTTTTTCCCCTGTTTTCTCACAGAAGTTTGGTTTTCTGATCTAAGACCAGCCTGTACATGACAGTTTGTTAGGACTAGTCACAGACCTCAATCAGTGCAGGAGTGCATTTGAAAAAGGTCTGTCTTCCCAGTTCTTCGGAGATGAAGAAAGGTGAGATGCAGGATGAGCTGGAGGCCACTACATCTAGCAAGCAGAGAACCAAGGAATCAGAGCTAGATGCAGTCCCTCAGAGAAATGGGTCAAGATATGTTGTGGTGGCAGACACCTTCACCAGCCCCTGGAACCCAGGTGTCACACCATCCCAGAGTAGCCAGAAACATTGGTATTGGATAGCACCACTGCAGCTGCAAGAGTAGTGCTGAGCCAGATAGCCTTCAAATCGGGGCATGCATGTCATTGGAAACTTTGCCATGAAAGGCTTGGTAGGTGAGGACTGAGAGGCAACTCCAGGAGTTGAATGTGCAGAAAGGCTTTGTGCAAGTTCTGTTTGAATGGGAGGGACAACAGTTTGTGTGGAGCCAACAATGATATATTGATGACCAAACTCAGTGGGAAGCAGTGGTTGGACAGCTGGTGGATCTAATCCACCAAGTATCCATGGTGATTCCAGATGGGGGTGGCAGCTTCCTTCAGTAGGTTCTCAGCATATGGCAACAGGCACTGGGAAGTCAGGTTTGAAGGGAAGTTTTTCCCTCGTGCAAGTGGCTGGATTCATGCCAAGTAGGCACACACCTTCCAAGATGTGTAACTGATGAGATGAGATGTGCAACTGCCCACCCAAAGGAAAAGACAGCTGAGTGGTTGATGCATCTATATGATGAATGACTTGCGTGTTTTTATGATGAGCCTATGTGTATGTTTTGAGGTCCTGTTCCATTAGGAGAAGGCCCACACCCACCTTTTGATTCTGAGGCAGGATTCACTGTTGGTGACCAAGCATTCCTAGGAGTCCTGATGGGTGGCAGTGAGAGTTCCTGACTGGCCAGAGGCTTCCAAAATCCTGTGCCCAGATATCCTGAATGGGCATTGTTGAGAGACAACTCTGGCACCCTTATAGGATGGCTGATTCTGGCTGACAAAAGGAAGATGATCAAGGAGGCAGACACACCACTTCTGCTGATCCTCCACCATGCAATCAACTTACTAGGGATGCAGACGGGCAGCCCTGGGCCGCCTGGGGAAGCAGACAATCAGGGCTGCTGCTAGTACACACAGCGGCCCTGATTCTCCTGTTTGCCACCTCTTAAAAGAGCGGCAAAATGCTGCTCCTATTAGAGGCAGCAAAAGGCCACCCCAAGAGCTGCCTCATGGCTCTTCTCTGCCTCTTCTGGCGTAGCACATGAGGACGCTATGCCAGGAGGATGTCCTGATGCCATGTGCTGTGTGCAAGGGCACGTGGCATCAGGATGTCTTCAGGGAGGGGTTGGGGCGGCTGGTGTGCGGCTGCCCCTCCCCTTCCCTGCCTCCAACATGCCACAAAGGGCCCGTCTGCAGAGGCCCTTAGTCTGGCTGACCTCTTCCAGCTCATTCAGAGTTTGTTGGTGGTTATTAAGCCTGCAACTATACAAACATCTTGCTTTTTAGCATTGGCAGTCTCCACATCACCCATTCTGCCTGGTATTTCAGACCTCAGTCAGCTTACTCAGGGCTTGGCTGAGGCAATTAAGCCTGATATAGCACAGAATGCTACCCCAGATCAAGGGTCAGAACCTGTGCATTGAAAGTTTCCAATATTTCCAAAGCACCACTGTCTGCTACCCAGACAGCACCTATCCTGCCCCAAGCCACAGCAAGCATTAAAGCTAAGCTTGCTTCCCCCCCCCCCGCAACTGCAGATTCTATGGGCTGGCCCCCTCTTGTGGTTGATATGGAAGGAAGAAGAGACATCAGGCATGAGTTAAATTCTGGGGAAGGAAGCCCTGGCATGGCTAGAAATGGAAGGAACCTTCAATCTGGGCAGATGCAAGTTACTTGACCTCCTGAAGACCATTTGGCCACGTCCCATGGATTGGATTATGTGGCAGGCCTTGCCACATATGTACCAGACCTCCATGGCTTGATGCCCTGCTTGAGCATTTGCTAGTCTGGAATCTATTGGTCCCTGTGTCCCCTCAATCTTACTTTGCCTATACATGGTCTACGTGAGGAAGAATTTTGGTATGAATAAGTGTTTGGTAATTATTGTATTTGCATTAAAGTTGTGGCCCTAACGTTTAACCCATAACAGTGCCTATGTCATGGTGCAATGTTGCACTACACCATCATCAAATACGATTCCAGCCTTTCACTTTTATGGTGTAACTCTAACTTTTCCCATTACTTCTGTGATTATGGGAGTGTGGCCTCACCAAGCAGTGGAGGAGGAACATCACAGATAACTCATACTGATTTCACAACGTAATGTCAAGTGGCAAAGATGGAATGAAACATTAATTCTTCACACCAAAAGACTCTAGCCATCTCTTTGGGGAGAACAAGATGCAAGTAAGGAAAATGTTACTCCACCAACCTGCTGTTTATAGCTGTATGGTGTACAAATGTGCATTGCATTCCTGATGATTTTTATTCTCCTTTCTCGCTTTTAACTTGGCCCGCAAGTGACGAGTGAGCAAATCTCGGTATTCAAACTCCATTAGACCAGATTTATGCTTTGAAATTCAGGGCAAAAGGAGCATATGGAAATTGCTACCACAAGGAAGAGGTGGCGCAGCCATAATGCAATATTAAAATGAGGGCCATCATAGGTTATTTCAAATGGGACATGATATGATTGGAATTCTGTTAGCTCCTTGGTGTCAGAGGGTTAAGTGGCTTGATGAACACAAACTCAGGATGTAAGGGATTAAGAAAACAAAGAATCCACATTGGTTGTAATTTTCTGAAAACACTTTGTGGATTTGACATTTCTGTCTGTTTCAGAAAACTCATTCACTGGTGTACTGTAAAAATTGTTTATGACCAGATTCTATGGCTGTCTTGCTGCTTGTGGTTTCTTGATCACTGTTGAACAATACACAATTGATATTTCTAGCCATTTCTTCCTTCCACAGCCTACTGGCAGAAAATGATGGTTCTCATTTATGACTAGTCTTATGGACTGGAGTCTCCACTACAGTGAAATAAAATAGAGTGGAGATTATTCAACTTGTTTTGTTGTTAGTGGCTTTCTCCCTTCAAAAGGTTTTTCCACCTGTACAGTGCTATTCTGAAACATTAAGTGCAACCTAAAACAATTAATATATGCTGGCAAATGAGTTGGTTCGGTTAACCACTTCAATCTTTTGTTAACTGCCCTCGAGTCAATCTCAACTCATGGTGACCCTATGGATAAGACATCTTCAAGACCATCTGTCCTCCATTGCTCTTATTAATTCCTGCAACCCCTTAATACCCATGGTGACCTCCTTCATAGAGTCCATCCATCTAGCATGTGGCCTTCCTCTCTTCCTACTTCCCTCCACCTTTCCCAGCATTATTGTCTTTTCCAAAGAGTCTTCTCTTTTCATGATGTGTCCAAAGTATGACAGCCTCCATTTGGTCATCTTGGCTTCCAGGGAGGTTTCTGGCTTGATCTGCTCTAGGACCCACTTGTTTGTCCTCTTGGCTGTCCATGGAATCTTCAGCACTCTTCTCCAGCCCCACATTCTTTCAAATGCATTGATTTCCCTCCTATCTTCTTTCTTAACTCTCCAGCTCTCACATCCATACATGGTAATAGGGAATACAATGGCTTGTATGATTCTAACTTTTGTGCTGAGTTGTATATCTTTGCATTTTAGAATCTTTTCTAGCTCTTTCATAGGCATCCTCCCCATTCTCAGTCTTCTTCTGATTTCCTTACTGCACTCCCCATTTCTATCAGTGTTTGATCCCAGCTATGGGAATTCTTTTACTATTTCTATTTCCTCATTGTCTAGGTTGAACTTGTGAAGGTCCTCGGTGGTCATTATTTTTTTTTCTTTATGTTCAACATTAAGCCTGCCTTAGTACTTTCTTCTTTGATCTTCCTTAGGAGGTGTTCCAGGTCTGGGAGGTTTTCTGCTAGTATTATGGTGTCATCAGTATATCTTAGATTGTTGATATTCCTTCCTCCTATTTTCACTCCTCCTCCTCCTGTGTCCAAGCCTGCTTTTCTTATAATATGTTATGCATACAAGTTGAACAGATAGGGGGAAAGAATGCAGCCTTGTCTGACCCCTTTCCCATTTGGGAACCATTCTATTTCTCCATGTTCTGTTCTGACAGTAGCCTTTTGTCCTAAGTGCAGATTCCTCATCAGGACTATCAGATGTGTTGGCACTCCCATGTCTTTAAGGACATTCCATAGCCTTTCATGATCTATGCCAGGGGGCAGCAAGGTTTACTTACCTGGGGCCGGTCGCTGGTCCCCAGGTCTTCTGCTGGGCCGGGGGGGGGGGGGGATTTGTCATCCATGGGTTTTTCTCTTTCTTTTTGTTTATTGAAGGTGTCTGTCTGCATTCTTTTATTATGTCCCTGGCTTCAGACCATAGTTCCTCTGGTTCTTGGTCTATTATGCTTAGTAATGTGAATCTGTTTCTTATGTTGTCAGTAAATTCTGTTGAGCTCACTGAACTTCTATATGGTGCCAGCTTTAACTCTTACCTACTAATACCCTCTTCCCAAATGCCAGATTATATGACACTTACTTTGGTATAGGTCCTGTGAATTGGATCTTACTTCTGAGTAAATTTGCATAACATTGAACCACATTCCTCTTCTTGGTTAGGAATATACTCCAATAAGTATAGTAATTATTACCCATGCATCTTAATTCTCATGAATAGCAGAGATTGTGGAGGCATGCCAATTACTATGCAGCCAAAATGTCACTACACAGGAGGAAAAGGAAATGGTCAGCATGACTGGGTAGAATCTAAAGGTTAGCAAATACAGGAAAATAAATATAAAAATAAACTTTTAGGATGCTGACCCCACCAACTAAACCCAAGTAGCAAATACATGTAGAGGAAAAAGAGAGGGAGCAAGATATTAAATCTAGATGTGTGTGGCAGATTGACCAAGCTGTCTGCGCTGGACTCAAACTGTAGACATTGGAAGATTGTATTGGCTAGTAGAAGAGGAGGAGGAGGAGGAGGAGAAAAGAGGCAAGTGGAAGAAAAGAAAATGCAGAAAACAGAAGATGATATGGGGAGGGAAGACAAAGGAGGACAGAAGACACAGGGTCATGTAATGGATTTGTGTGGGATCTAAAATATATGGTTGTCATAAGTTCCAGAAAGCTGGGAAAATCCTGGATTGAAGGGAATAAAAATGTCCCAGCTGACTTGGCTGGTTGAAGCAGCAGATCCCAGATTCCTTCATTGTTCTGGGCCACATTTTGTGAAAGACCTCAGTCTCCAATGTTTGCACTAAAACATGTGCCTGAGTTTGGGAAACACCTTCTCTGCAAGCCCTGAAGGTTTGAATTGTGAGAAATTTTAGACTTGCCAGCAACTTGTTCTCCCTCATCCACTCCCCTCCATATCACTATCCCCTCTACTTGTTTTCTTTTATTCTTCAAAGGAAGAAAAGTAACCTGGATTGAACAAGAGTCTGGGAGTTTTACTGAGTTGGGAAGGTCAGCATGGAAGAGATTTACTGATGAAAGTGTAAACATCTCTGTTTAGATATGTTTCTCAAATTTGGTGGGGCAATCTTTTTTCCTCTAGTTTTGATTCTCCCCAGCTGACTTGAATACTTTGCATTACAGTTTATTTCCTTGGAATTAAGTCCAACTGGATTCAGTAGTGATCACGCCTTAGGAGGTGTGCACAGAATTTGGGACTTGTTCTGTCAGATTTCATCTCTGTGTATTGTAAGCCCTGAAATAATGGGCACCCATCCTGGTATGAAATTCATTTATTCTTTCTCTCCCCCTTTTGACAAGGCAAGGTGTAGTGTTTATAAAAAGTATGGATGGAGGGATTACATCTTTAAAAGCAAAGATAAAGTGAAGACACTTTATAGATTTCCAGGGGAAGGGGCATGGACAGAGGATGTTTGTGAATAATGCACCTTTCAAAATATCCTTTATAGTTTCAGTAAAGTAAATCGTGCTGGCTCTGGAAAGGAGAGTTGGTTTGCTCAGTTTGGTAAAAGGAGATTGCTGGGCTGGACTATATGAAAGGCAATATTTGGGAAAATGTATGATTGACTGTACTACAAACAATGGTTGGTGTGTGTGTGGATATGAAGTGATAGGTATAATCAAGAGGAAATCCATCTCTCTCTCTCTTTCTGTAACAGGAAAGCATGTGGGATGTTAATAACAGGAAAAGTTGTTTCTAATAAAGGTGGTGTAGTTATTACATATGAAACACATGGCTTGTTGTGCAGGCAATTTAGTGGTACAAAGTTGTGCAGGAGGGTGTTAGTATATTTTATCTTTTTCCCCTTTATTCTGTAGTTAATGAAGGCAAAAGCAAAGTCTACTGAATCAGAAAGTTGTAAATATTGCTACCAGATATGAGAACTTGGGCTCAAACTGGCTTCTAAGGATAGTGAGTAATCCAAAATTTGGGAACTGCAACAGAATGCCACGTACATGTGCTTGGAGTGCATTTGTTACTTCCATGAAAGCATGCTCATAAAGGTCCTGCAGAGGCATATCTAAGAATCATAAAAATGTACAGCCTTGCTGCTGTAAAGTTTTTAAAACCCTGTGCCTCAATATTTAATAATAATAATAATAATAATAATAATAATAATAAATTTTTATTTAAAGCCCGCCCCTCTGCAGAGTAATCGGGGCGGGTTACAACATATTAAAACTGACAGGTTAAAACATCTCTCATCCCATAATCCCACCCTCCCATCCCCTTAAAACAGAATTAAACTAAATATTTGGAAGCCATGTCCTGCTGGTTTAGAGATCAAATTATTTCGATTGTTAGCCTTTCTAGGCTATTCATAGTTTGAGATACATGTAAGTTAAGTATAGAATTGCTATTCATTTGAATGGGCTGCATTATTCTTGCCTTCAGATATCACTTGATTGCAGCTCAGGTGCATTTCTCAGTATTCTAACTTGCAGTATTTTATCACTGGGAATTCTTTCTCCTCAGCCCTTCCCTCTTCATTAAAATAGCGAGCACCGAGTAGTATAGGAAAAATCTAAACAAAATATAAAATCCACTAAGGAGTGATACCTTTATTGGACATCCAAAATGTACAAAATACATCCTGCACGTTTTTGAAGCTGCACCGGCTTCTTCATCAGGTAAAAGATGTTAAAAATCATACAAGAGGAAGAAAGAGTGACAGTGTTAGAAACACAGGTCTACATTTTGTATAGATGTTGTCTCCACTCTAGTTTAGTAGGTTTGGAGGGATCCCACTGCAGGCCAAGGCCACACCTCTTCTGGCCATGTGGAGGCTGAGAGAAAGGACAGTAAAATTGAAACTCCATGAGCAGAAGTAAAGTAGCTCCTCTTGGGATCCAGAGTGTCTCCATCCCTTGTGAATTTCTCAAGACGTCTCTGTACTGCTACATCTGGAAAAACCTGTGCAGCACCTAAAAGTGTTTCCAGATATTTTCCAGTAGACAGATGAGTGCAATAGATCCACTCTATCACCGTTTAGGGCCATGCTTGACATTCAGTACAACATGGTTGATGTAAGTTGGATTGAATTGTATCAACTGATGTGCAATGTGTGTGGGGGTGCTGGTGGTTCATAATCCTTTTTAACAACAATTTCTACATTCACCAAGGCATGGTCTGAAACCCCTATATTCCCATATCCCTTCCCATATCCCCCTTTCCTTCCCCTTCCCTCCAAGTTTAAACTTGTTTTACATATTATGTATTTGGAGTATAATTAAGCAGACAGGATGATGAAATGCACCCTTATTTGACAATGTTGTCAATTGGAAACCATTTTGTTTCTCAACATTCAGAATAAAAAAGGCTGCACAGCTCCCTACTGGGGATATTTAGCTGGAGATCCTCCATTGATCATTAGGTTGGACTCAATTGTCTATGAGGCCTCTTCCAACTCTATGATTCTATAATTCTATGAAAATACTTTGCTATAAAGTATAAGACACTGGCTAATTTTCTTCTGAAATTGTTTGGTGTCCTCCAATGTATGTTAAATTATGTTGACAACATGATTTCTAGTGCCTTTTCCTTTTCTCAATTCATCTTAGACTTCTAGCATTTTTTACTCTATAAATGGTAAGAGTAATTGTTGTAGATTCTTGAAGATCATTTTACTTGCATGGGAGATGTGCAATAAGTGGTTATTATAATCCCTTGTGTCCCCTTTCATGTGGATTGGAACAGATATTGAGCATTTCCTGACTGTTAACCATTTTTTTTTCCTCAATTGGTTGGCTTTTTTTCTTCTTCAGAATTTTGTTGCATTCTGTGTCTATAGCTGGAATGTGGATTGCCCATTGTGCAGCACTGAGGGGATTGAGTCTTTGCAGACTTCTCATGAGAAAGAGGGAGCTAAAGATATTTAAGTGCTGACCACCCCCACCTCTTCCTCTTACTGACTTCATCTGAAGTGACCAACAGCAAGTGGATCCACACTTAGCAGCAGGATTTGGCCCAAGTGGTTTGGTGCAACAGGGGCTTGGTCACTGGGCAGCATAGTTCTTGGCAGTTCTTGGCACTGCTGCATGATCCAGTTCATTTGCAAGCCCACTTTTGAATTTCTGCATTTTTATATTATTATTTAATTTAAATTTGGTCAGCGGTAATAGGGTTGGGCCCTACATCGGTCTGTGGGGATGGGATAGCACCCCTTTAAAAGAGGCCCAGTCCTGTTAATCTGGAGAGGTTGCTAGTTTTGCTTCATTTATACCCTGACCAAGTTGCAGTGCACTATTTATGGGAAGAATTAGCAGGTGCTTGCCCTTTCATGTGTTCATCCATGGCTGGTTGTAGGAAGAGAAAGCAAGAGTTTGGTGAACACCTATGGAAAGATAGGTCTCTAGAGATGACCCTACATGTCATGAGACCCAGGGGGTGGGAAGGAGGCTGTCCTTGGGGCTGGCCTGAGGGTTTAACCCTTCTAGAGGTCATGCAACTTGGGAGCTGGATCCTCAGGTTGACCTTCCAGCAGATGGCTGGCCAAGGAGCAAC
This sequence comes from Phrynosoma blainvillii, assembly GCA_026167975.1. NCBI lineage: Eukaryota > Metazoa > Chordata > Lepidosauria > Squamata > Phrynosomatidae > Phrynosoma > Phrynosoma blainvillii. The sequence continues at coordinate 13,138,727 of JANUYF010000013.1, forward strand.
CAAGCATTTAGGTTCTCCTTGGTGTCATTTCATACAGAAGAAGGTGGGAAGGAGGTCTAGGTGGGTCCCCCTGTCCTTCTGTACATCTCGGGGGATAAAACTTAAATAAGTGATAGTTAAATAAAAAGCTCATATTGCTCTTTTTTTTAAAAAAAAATGTATTAAACAAATAGCATTGACTAATAGCAGTGACTAATTAATTACATATTGAATGCAAGCTAATCTGTTACAACAATTTAGATTAATTAAACAAATGGGCACTGCAATTTCCATGTTATTTCCCTTAATTCTAATTAATATTCTCTGTTAGTATTTCTTATTTCTATCTTATTGTCTAACACCTATTCTACAAAATATACTATAATGGTTGTGTCTGTGTGTGTATGTCTCCCAAATTTTAAAATGAAAAGCAAATGTAGGTGTATTTCTTTTCTTTTCTATTTTTTCCCCTACTCACTTTCTACTTCAGCAAATACTAGTCAACAGAAGATCCTTTTATAGCCAACTTTCCTCTATCTATCCTGCCTTTTACCTGATGTAATCATTTATGTCTTGTGCTTGGCTTTCTTCCAATACTGTTTTAATATACATATATATAAAATAACCATTTCATTCTTTTCCAGATCCTGTCTTTGAGCCCATTAAACACCATCTAAGGGGGGAAGCAGACGGGCGGGCATGGGCTGCCCCGGGAAGCTGTGCCGTGAGGCCGAGGTATCCGCACACCTCGGCCCCGTGGCGCAGCTTCACCACCCCTGGAAGGAGCGCTAAAATAGCGCTCCTTCCACAAGCCGCCAAAGGTGCGCTGCAAAAGGCTGGCAGCGCGCCTTCACCGACTCTTCCGCCGCAGCGTGTGTGAACGCTGCGGCGGGAAGGCATCATCTTCTATCTTTAGAATTAGGGTTAGGGTTAGGGTTAGGGAATCATGGGAACTGTATTTTATTGTGGCACCAGAGCTCTCTGACAGAGAAGGCTCAATGTCTCAGAGAAAAAACAATTCCCATGATTCCCTAGCACTAACCCTAACCCTTAAAGTGGACTCAGTTTGCACTACTGAGTTTAGATGGTTCTTTTCTTTGACTAACTACCATGTCCTGCTATTGCCTGACATCAGCATTTCTGTCAGGCAACCAGTCACTCTGCCAATCTAACAGCTATATTGGTATGCTATCTGCTCCTGGTGATTGATTTCTATCAGGTACTTCCAATGCTAAAATTGTAGGATCTTCATCAAAAGGTTATAATTAATGTAAAATTCTATGGTATCATCATCGTCATCATTGTCGTCGTCCACATGTACAAGTCACTAAACAGTTGTATTCAGAATTCTATTTGTCATCTTTTACATTTGCTCCTTGTCTATCCTTAACTATTTAGAAAGTTTCATCAACCACCCAATGAGGCTTTTCTTTCATTTTGGATACACATCAAGTCTTTCAGCATTTTCCTCTGTTAACATCCCTGGCTCCAGTCCACATCCTTTTGGTTTATTGTTGATTCGGTATGAACAAATGCTGCAGATCTCTTCTTTACATGGCCTTTAATTTTTCAGTGATGTTCTTTTGATTGGCAGTATGACTGATCTAATGTTCTCTAGCTTTACTCTTATTTTTTATGTTAGTAGTCCTGGTCTGTGACATAATCATCTCCTGGTCTTTTGTTTATTAGTTCAGAGAGAATGGAGTTTTTCTATACTGGGTGTCCACAAATACAGTCTATTTGATTGCTATATTGGCCATCCAGTGACATCCACACATATCATCATTTGTTTGGTTGCCAGACACAAGCAAGCTGTGGCTTTACAAAATTCACTATTTCTTGATGTTGGGCCAAATTATCCAAATTACCTACTCTGTTTCTCACTTTCACTTTCCAGTCACCTACCTATCCTGTTTTGGCGAGTGATCAATTTCATCCTAGTTACCTGCACAGGTGCCTTCCATTTCTTTCTCATCTGCTTTTTGGCAGGAATTTAAATTTGGATTATGGATATGTTGATAGGTTTTCCATACAGACTGATTGCTATTATTTGGTGAAACTTTGCATTGTGTCTCCTAATTACATCTTGGTTACCTCTTGCCTCGTTGTTATGGTACATTATTATTATTAGTATTATTAGTATAGGTGGTTTACAGCAATTAAAATAAAACATAGTTAAAATTCACAGCACAGAAGAGTTCAAACATAATTGAAATATGGGGGGGGATGGAAACCAGTTAAAAACATAAACCATTAATTTTTAAAAAAACAAAAACAGCACATTATACAAGGCCCACTTCCCTCTAAAAGAAACAAACAAGTGTATAAATACATTCTCAAAAGCTTGCCACAACCTGCCTGCAAAGCAGTAGTAAAGAATGTAAGCCAGCTGGGGTCCCTTCCTGGGAGAAAGGTGACATAGAAATGAAATGAAATGAAATAAATGCACTTCTCTGGCAATGGAGTTCTGGAAGCATCCACCAAGAAAGGTAGTTTCTTTTTAGAATCTTGATAGCGTGTAATGTCTAAAATAAAATACTATGCACTTATCTGATTGAAAATGTCCCATCCCCATACACTTTTTTCATTCACAAGTGTTGCAATTTTACAGTATTCTGTTTCTCTGTTATACACACTCGCACACATTTTTTTCCAAAGTAATGCTCTTGACCCCTCATCCCTCTCACACAAGGATAGAGTCCCTGAGACCTGAGAATCCTACTAATGAGACTGGTTTTCAGACTGCAAGCAAGCTGTTTTCTTTCTCCTTCCTCATCCTTTTTCCTGGGAGTCATGCCATTTTAGACGCTCAACCCAAGATCAAAGTCTATCTTGTTTTCATGCGTGGCGCTGGAATATTTTGCGACATCAGTCACTCAACCAGTCAATAACCCCCTGCCCAGTGTTGCCTTCCTGGTGGCATAGTGACACATTTTGATGAGGATGTGCTTATCACGATGCTCCCTGCAACCACTCACCCAAGGAAGATCTACAGATCTCCTGATGCAAATCAACAAACTTGCTCTAGCAGTTTTTCTCTTCACCAGGAGAAGGTCTTTTATAACCTAATGACTCTTAATTGTCCATTCAAGAACAAGCCAACCTCCAAATTGCTTTGCTTTACAGGAAGGATGTGTACGTGTGTTGTGGGCCTTCAAGTCATTTCAGACTAATGGTGACCCTAAGGCGAACCTCTCATGGGTTTTTCCTGGCAAGATTTGTTCAGAAGGGGTTTGCCATTGTTTTCCTCTGAGGCTGAGAGCATGTGACTCACCCAAGGTGGGTTTCATGGCCAAGAAGGAATTGAACCCTGGTCTCCATCGTCGTAGTCCAACACTCAAACTGCTAAGCCGTGCTGGATTTCGCAAGTATAGCTCTGAGTAATAGACTGATGTCAAGGAAATTCATCCCTGTTTTCTTAATCAAGTCACTGCAGCCAAACTCAGAATAGGCAGTGAAGCCTGATGGAAGCAGCAGATTATATCAGTGTCCTTGTTGATCAAAAAGTCCCTGTGCTCTGACATTGTGAGTTCTGACTTCTTACACTACTGAGCACAAGTTATATAAAATGGTGGTGAAGTGGTATGATCACATACCTATGATCTTGTGTCGGGGAGAGGAAATGCAGTCAGCAGAGACAAAGGTAGCTTGCCAGTCAACAGCTCTTGTCATCACATGCCATGCCTTTGCCTCCTCCAGTTGAGTGTGGCATCTCACAGGGAGTGTAGAGGGAACATCCTGAATGTGTCAGCTCTATGTGGGCAGGAGCCAGCCTTCTGAAGCGAAGCCATTGGCAACAGCAACAATGCAGAACTGATAGCAAGGTACAGAGAGGGAATCAAAATGCGCCTCTTACTCCCACCAGGGTGAGAAAGTGGAGGAAAGAATAAAGGAAGCAATGCTAAAAACATTCATCAGCAGAGCCAGTTGGGAGAAGTCTCGTACCCAAGTGCCACGGGTTGCCAGGCAGCCTTGAATTAAAAATCTCTGCGGTTGATACAGGTTCTTTGTGCCATAAACCCTACTCACCCAAGAATAACAGTTATGTCTGGCATTGTTTAAGCAATTAACAAGAGTGTGGGTTGTGGAGGAAGTTGTTCACAGAAGAAAATATGTTCCTAAGCCTCAATTGATGGGAAGGGAGTATAAGATGTCATGGCAAAACAACTGGAAGTGGAGGAAGAGGCGGAGGGGCATCGCAAGAGTCCAAAAGGAATGGAACAAAGGAATTGATGAGAAATGTGGAAAATCTTGTCCTCTTGTTTCAGATTATATTTAGCATCTCACATATTGACAATCACATCTTTGTGACAATTAGCTGAGAAAGTGGATTCGCCCATCATGCAAATAGGAATCACTGAGCACATTGCAAGAATTTTAGGTCTGCTTAATTGTGCACCTTAACTCTCTTCTCTCTCCCAATCCCTGGCATTGAAAAGGAGTCCTCTCTTTTATCAGTGTAACAAATCTATAACATCATTCCACACCATGCTCATTTTAGCATCTACAGTTAGTATAACTGTGCATCGTGTTTGCCCAGACAAAGCAGAGATATTTCTCTAAGCACTATCATACCAAATGAACCACTAGGGCAGGGGTAGGCAACCTTTCCCCTTTAAGGGCCGAGGGACTTCAGCTCCCAGAATTCCAGGAGCTATTGGCCAACATGGGACTATTGGCCAACATGGCTGAGGCTTCTGGGAGTTGAAGTCCCTCGGCCCTTAAAGGGGAAAGGTTGCCTACCCCTGCACTAGGGTGTGCAACCTGTTCAGTCCCATTCTAAACGTGGAACCAAACTGGGCCAATTTAAACAGATAAGGAGTTGGTTCAAATCAGATGGTATCAGTCCAAACAGAGTCCAAGTTTATTCAGGGTTGATTCAAATTGCTTTGGACCAATTCAATATTCTTGACAGTAAATGAAAGCCCAACAGTTAGGTTCCAAAATGTTGCAAAGAGCATCACATTAGGAACAGATTAGAAGAGAGGAAAGGGGATGGATTCCATCTGGAATGTCTTCTTCATTTGGTCTTCCAATGTGGGACAAAAATCTTGGCTGCTGTCTCCAAGCACAGAGTTTGGGATGTGTATTCTTTTTCTTCCTTTTTTAAAAGAGCTTTGTTGAGGCCAAGCAGTAGTTATGCTTTTACTGTAGTTTGTGCCGCTCCTTCTTAAATCTTACTCATGTCCAAATTGCATTAACTTTTCCAAATTCTTTCCCCAGTTCAGTCCCATCCTTCCCATCTCTATATATTTTGGGTGTCTGTGTTGGTCCCAGTACTGGTGGCTCATATGACAGTGGGATGATTAATCTTTTCCAAGTTTTAATCTGAACTTTAAAAATACTATCCGAGCTACTGAATCTATTTTGAAGATAAAAGTCGTGTTATTTGGCATGTCCCTTATTTTTCCTTTCCAACTTTGGTCCTATCTTTTTTCTTAAGATTAATTTTGTTTTTGTTTTTTACTCTCTTGGTAAGTTTCCAAATTTAACAAACAAAGGATCTATTCTGGCATTTTAATGGGAGTTAAATTTATGAGCAGAGAAAGCAGTCTAGCTCCATCACTGCCCCATAGCTTCTTCACGCATAGCAGAAGTTCTCTTTTTTACACTACTGTTCTCTACATGAACACTGGAGGGGAGCAAGGTTCGAGTGCTCCCTCTACGTGCATGCATTTTAACCCCCTTTTGGTCATCTGAACATGGCTATAGTAGAAAAGTTTTATATCAAAACAAATTTAAGTTGGGTAGATCAAACCTCACTGGACCTATCTACCTCACATTGGGCAGGAGCAATCCCTTTAAAGGGAACGACTGCATCTTCACATTTCATGCAAATTTATGGAAAAACAAAGATCAAAGCTGTAGCTGTTCTTAAGGTAAATTTTAAGGTTGCTAGCAGAAAAAAAGAGTCATGAATCTATCTGTCTCAAGTTTGTCCATAGGCCCTTCAAAGTGAGCAACCATGTTTTCAAATTTCATGCAAGCAAATTAAAAAAAGTATTTTCCCCCAATGCAAGTCAAAATACAAAAATTAGGATAGCCATCCACATACCATGCACAACTATGTGCCATATGCATGGACAACCCTGCACAATGTAAAACCATGTGCAATGGCACCATGTACACATCTCTGTTTTGGTAGCCTTGAAATGAATATGGTCATTCTGCATCAGATAAATATGTCCAACCTCTCCTGTAGAGGGATTAACATGTGCAAGACACTTTACATCCTCCTCCTTGTAGCCTGACTAGAAGCTGAACAGATTTCCTTCACCAGATCTTGGAGCTGGCTGATGGGAGGCTGGATCAAGAGACAATACTTAGGGGGGATGCAGACCAGGGCATCCAGGACGCCCTGGTCTGGAGCGCCGCGGGGCCATGGCAGCCACACAGCGGCACTCCTCCGGCGACTCTAAAAGGAGCACCAAATTGGCGCTCCTTTTAGATGTCAGGGAAAGTGTGCCCTAAAAGCGGTGGGCGCACTTTCCCTGACTCAAATGCCGTGGCGTGTCCGGTCGCCGCAGCGTGAGGTCATCCCCGGAGCGCCGGCGGTGCGGACGGCCGGCGACTCCGAGGGCGACCTCAGGAAGAGGAAGGGGCGCCGCTCGTGAGGCTGCCCCTCCTCTTCCGGGCCCGGAAGATGGCTCAATTAGCCGTCTGCTCTGTTATACAGATGTAAAAAAGGTGCAATGCGGTAGCTAAAAAGGCCAATGCGATTTTAGGCTGCATCACTAGAAGTATAGTGTCTAGATCAAGGGAAGCAATAGTGTCACTGTATTCTGCTTTGGTCAGGCCTCACCTGGAATACTGTGTCCAGTTCTGGGCACCACAATTCAAAAAGGATTTGGAAAAACTGGAGCGTGTCCAGAGGGGGGCGACTAAAATGGTGAAGGGTCTGGAAACCATGCCCTATGAGGATTGACTTAGGGAACTGGGTATATTTAGACTAGAGAAGAGACGGTTAAGAAGTGATATGATAGCCCTGTTTAAATATTTGAAAGGGTGCCATATTGAGGATGGAGTAAGCTTGTTTTCTGCTGCTCCAGAGAACAGGACCTGGAATAATGGATGCAAGCTACAGGAAAAGAGATTCCACCTCTACATTAAGAGGAACTTCCTGACAGTAAGGGCTGTTTGACAGTGGAGCATTCTCCCTCGGAGAGTGGTGGAGTTTCCTTCCTTGGAGATCTTTAAGCAGAGGCTGAATGGCCATCTGTTGGGGATGCTTTGATTGGGAGTTCCTGAATGGCAGGGGGTTGGACTGGATGGCCATCAAGGTCTCTTCCAGCTCTATGATTCTATGATTCTATGAGCCAATATGTTTTGCAGACATGCTCATCTAGTTGGTGAAAGATGTCTGATTGTCATAGCATGTGATTTCCTCATCTAACACTTTGTAGCCCATGTTTTGTGTTGTCAGGTTGACTTCAGCCTATGGTGATCCTATGAATGAGATGCCCAGGTCACCCTATCATCAACTGCTCAGCTATTACAGATTCATGACCATGGCCTCTCTGGTTGAATCTATCCATCTGGAATATCTTCTTCATCTTTTTCTATTGCCCTCAACTGTATCAAACTTTATAGTCTATTTTAATGAGTCTTTCCTCGTGATATGGCCAAAATACAAAATTTAGTCATCTTTCTTTTAGGGAGAATTTGGGCCTCATTTGCTCTAGGACCAATCCATTGGTCTTTTTAGCAGTTCACGATATTCTCTGAACTTTTTTTCAGCACCACATCTCAAATGAGTTGATTTTTTTTTCCTATCAACTTTCTTCACTGTTCAGCTTTCACAATCATACATGAGAATGGGAAATATGATGGCATGGACAGTCCTAACTTTAGTATTTTAAATATCTTTACACTTCAAGATCTTGTCTAGTTCCTTCACAGCTGCCCTTCCAAGTTCAAGTCTTCTGCAGTCTCCACTCTGATTGCTGACAGAAACCAAGAATGGAAAATCTTAAACTATTTCAATCTCTTCATCATCTTCTTTACAATTATATAGATTGTCTGTGGTCATACTTTTTGTTTTCTTGATATGCAGTTGTAAACCTGCCTTTGTGCTTTCTACTTTGACCTTTCTGCCTTGACCTTCATCAATAATCTTTCCATATCTGTGATAGTTTCTGTTAGTATTATGGTGTTATCTGCATATCTTAGATGTTGATGTTCTTTCCTCCAATTTTAACCCCCTCCTAGTCCAATCCTGCTTTTTATATTATGTTCTTGGCAGACAAATTGGATAGGGTGATAGAATACAGCCTTGCCTGACCCCCCCTTTCCAATTATAAACCATTCTGTTTCTCTGTATTCTGCCCTAACAGTAGCCTCTGCTCCTCAGGACAGATTACGCATCAGGACTATCAAACGTTGTGGCACACCCATTTATTTAAGAGCAATCTATACAATGATCTCATGAGCTATACAACCAAATACTTTGCTATAGTCTATAAGGCACAAGCTGATCTTCCTTTGAAATTGCCTAGCATGTTCCATTATCCAATGTATGTTTGCTATATGATCCCTAAAGCATTTCCCTTTCCTGAATCCTGCTTGGACATCTGGCAAGTCTCACTCCATATGTGGTGAGTCTTTGTTGTAGAACTCTAAGCATTGCCTTGCTTGCATGAGAAGTTAATGCAATGGTTCTGTGATTACTGCAGTTCCTGGCGTCTCCGTTCTTGAGGATATGAATATATACTTAGTGTTTCCAGTCCGTGGGCCATGGTTTTGTTTTCCAAATGTGTTGCTATATTTTAGTTAGAACTATAATAGAGTCTGTCTCTGTAGTTTGGAGCACTTCTATTGGTATGCCATAAGTCCCTGGTGACTTATTTCCCTCAATGCTGTGAGTGCAGCTCTCACTTTACTTTTTAAAAACAACTTAAAAATCACTTGACTTTTTCATCTTTGAGAGGTAGCAAATTTGCTTTCCATTTTGCAGCATCATGATTTAAATTATTTTTTCCTCCTCCAAAATAATGCCACAGTGCAGAAAAGAATGGCGGTGGAGACATTCCCAGCAATGCCACTTATTGGCAGTCTCTCCTCGTTGCATCAGCCACAAGATTCAATTCAGGCCCTTATTTGACTGTTTGGAGAACAGCCCCCTTCTGCTCTGATCAATTTAGATGTTTGCCTTTACCTCCAGCATGGTATCAGTCATTGTCTGAGCTTCAGATCACAACTTCCACAGACATGACAGCTCCTTGTTAGGTACAGCAGTTGAGAGTTAGAACCATCATTTTCAAGTTGTTGTTTTTTCCCCCCACATCCTAGACATGTAGGCTAGAGAGAAGCCAGGAACTGTTATGCAATAACTGAGGTTCAGAGTGCTTTAGCTTAAGAAAGCCATTTCCCCATTGCCCTGCCCTCATCACTTGTCAGCATGCAGTAATCACCTTTCAGGCCATTAAAATGGAAACTGCAGATCAGCTACAGAGAATGAAGCCCTGATATGATAGTGCTTGTCAGAGAATAATCTGATTTCCAATCATATACATGTTTTGCGTCTCCTTGGATTAAATCATTGTGCAGACAAAGACTTAGCTATTAAGGTCAATGGTGTTTGATGATAAGAGCTGGTGAGAAAACAACATCACTGTCCCATGAATTTATGGTATGGAGACAAAGGGCCTTTGCAGACTGCTAGAAATAGTGCAAATTGAGTCCACTTTAACTGCCCTGGCTCAGTGCTAGGGAATCATGGGAATTGTATTTTCTTTCTGAGACATTGAGCCTTCTCTGTCAGAGAGCTCTGGTGCCACAATAAACTACAGTTCCCATGATTCCCTAGCACTGAGTCAGGGCAGTTAAAGTGGACTCAATTTGCACTATTTCTGGCAGTCTGCAAAGGCCCAAAGTTAACAGCCATGGTTCTATAAATGTTTAGAAATTGTTATTACCATAGCAGAAGTTCATCTTAGTAGCTAGGTTGTAGCACTTAAGAACTATTTAGGGGCACATTTTTTCTCCTCTATTCCGAGAGAGAGAGATCTAAAATTTTCTTCCTTCGGATCTTCACATGGTATCATCAGCCGCTATATGTGTTCCCAATTTCAGCATTTTAAGCAGTGTGAAAGCATTTTGATCAAAACATTGGCTAGAATCCTGTTGGGGGCTTACATATGTGGGATTTCGGACTACACAGTTGTATAACATCCATATCCACTAGAGGGCTGTTGTTACATTCCAACGTAGCAAAGCCAACAAAGTAGAATCATAGACTCCTAGGGATGGAAGAGACCACAAGGGCCATCCAGTCCAACCCTCTGCCATGCAGGAACTCAAAATCAAAGCATACCAATGAGCACTGGTACCTGATGCATACATAACAAGATCAATGCTCAATGGGACCAATGTCCATCAGATGTGATGCCTATTAGACACCAATGCACATTGGGTACTCTTGCTGGTGTCCAGTTACACATGTTTCCAGTTAGCATCTCTGCTAAGTACCTGGCTATATGTGACATTTCAAGACTTATGTAAAAACATCCTCTCCCCCCTCCCCCAACAATTATGTAAAAACATCCTTTTTTCAGGTTTGTATTAGTTATTAAGGAGCCAGCATGGTCTATTGGTTTGAAAGCTGGAGTAAGACTCTGGGAGGGCAGGGTTCAAATCCCCACTCAGTAGTGGAAACCCATGGGGTGACCTTGGGGAAGTCACACTTTCTCAGGCTAAGGGGAAGACAGTGGTAAACCTCCTCGGAAGAAATCTTGCCATGACAACTTAAAGGAGATAATAAAAAATCTTTTCTGAAGAATATTAAAATATAGATAAGAAAATAGATCCCAGAAATTTGGTTCTGGGTTCAAAATATAATGGAAGAGGAGAGCAAATAATAAGGCAAATCCTCAACTTCTTGAGCCCCACAAATATGCAGATGGCAAAAGGGGAGTGAAAATATCTGCCTTCAGTCATAGCTGTAGGCAGAATTTTTTTTAAAAAAAAGGGCTGTAAAAGCTTGCCCAAGTTTTCTTTCTTTCTTTCTTTCTTTCTTTCTTTCTTCACTTATATACCACCTTTCTCCCAGAGTGGGACTCATTTTGAAAATTCCAGCTTTGCCAGGCAAGCTTTGCCAAAACAGTTATGTATTATATTCCCAAAGATTCGTGGTTCTTAGCTTCCATTTTCAATCTGGGAGAGTTGCTGGGAGAGTGCCTAATAATAAATCCAGAAACTAGTGGAAACAGGTAATGTAGAGTTTCCAAAACAAAGCAAATGAAAAAGAAATAATTCTGCACAGCACTGGACAACCAACTAAAAAAAAAGCCAAACTGTGCAAGACAGAGGGGGAAAATAAAAACAAAAAAGAGAGAGATTTGAGATCATTTTTTAAAAATACTCTCCAGTCCTGTCGGTGTCATAAGGGTGTTTCATTTGCATTTCATCCAAATGCTAAAAACTGCTCTTCTCATGCAATAATTAGTACTTTTTAAGACAACATCCTGGTCCTTTATTGTTCCTTGTGTTTTGTTGTTAACTGCCCTTGAGTCAATCTTGACTCATGGCGACTCTAAGGATGAGACATCTCCAAGAAGACCCTCTGCCCTCCACTGCTCTGCTTAACTCCTGTAACCCCTTAATACCCATGACCTCCTTCATAGTCCATCCATCTGTCCTGTGGCCGTCCTCTCTTCCTACTTCCCTCCACCTTTCCCAGCATTATTGCCTTTTCCAATTAGTCCTTCCTTCTCATGATATGTCTGAAGTACGACAGCCTCAGTTTGGTCATCTTGGCTTCTAGGGATATCTCTGGCTTGATCTGCTCTAGCACCCATTTGTTTGTCCTTTTGGCTGTCCATGGGATCCTCAACACTCTTCTCCAGCTCCACATTCTCTCAAATGCATTGATTTTCTTCCTATCATCTTTCTTAACTCTCCAGCTCTCACATCCATATATGGCATCCCTATCTTGTGTGTAATGCTGCTTTGGATGTCATTTGCCTTTCTAAGGGTTTCTGCTCTTTGTCTTGTCATCTTTCTTGTTCCCTTGGCTAATCTTGCAAATGTGATATCCCTTCATCTCTCCCTCCTTCCCTTTCTGTTAATGTTCTGATCCTGCCTGTATCTCACTCGGGATGACTCATCATAGGGTTTACTAGGTGATGGGGTTACACAAGGAGGGCCATTTACACCTCCCTGTGCCTTGTTCCTTGTGTAAATTGATGAAATACTGAAGAAATAAATAATGACCAAAAAAAACCCACCTGTCTAGATGTGACTGGACATATGATTGCCTCAGATTTCTTGCTTGTTGTTTTTGTCATATCAACGCATAGAAGTATGTGTGCAGTTTGGTCAAGATCAGACATGCATTCAGACAGTTTTTGCATTCTTCTGGCTTTCAAAAGGCACTTTTCTAGTCAAAAATTGCATACGAAAACATAACGTGTATGTTAATAGGGAGATCATACCAGGATACGACGTTTGCTCTTTCCCCCCTATTTTTCATCAATGTGCCATAGCTGAATGCTGTGGGATTTTGGGAATTATAGCTTGTTGAAGCACCAGAGCTCTCTGACAGAGAAGGCTAAATGTCGCACAAAACTACAACTCCCAGAAATCCATGGCACTGAGCCAAGACAGGTATAGAGGTGTCAGCCTGGATTCCTCCTGTGGTGTGGATGCAGCCTCGCAAAAACTTCAGTACTCAATGAGAAACTGGTGCATAGAAAGCTTTGAAAGCATCGTAACTCTCAATAATGTATCCAAGAGGGAGAATGCTGGGGGACAACATGTGTGTTTAAAACATATTCCTTGCTGATGTCAGGGCAGATTATCTGTGAAGCCATTAAACCTCCAGATTGGCATAAAATATGCTTTATGGATTGTGAAAAGATGACAAAATTGCGGCACTCATTTAAAAAGATAACATAATTGAGAAACAGCAGCTTAATTTGTGATCTCCCTCTATTTCACTGTCTGTTTTCATAAAAAGTAGTTCAGTATTTTGCTTTCCCTTCTCGCTAGTTCTCTGTAACCAGGCAGGACAGCTTTCCTTAGTCTGTGCTTTGTTTAGATTCCCTTCTATTCCATCCTGTAGAATGCACTGATTAAAATAATTGCCAGGACCCTGCCACCCTGGAATAGGGATGGGAATAAATTGATTTCATTTACATTTTAATGTGAATCACAGTAATGCACACTTGCTAAACTAATATGCAAACTGGAAAGCAAATGTTCGTTGGTTTTTGCATGTCTCTGGATTTCAAAGTGCACTTCTCCATTCAAAATTTGCATACGAAAGCATATACATTATGAGGACTTCTTGTATTGGTGAAAGCATGCCTTTGGGGGGAAAAAAACGTTTGCTAAAATGTCTATGGACTTTATCACACGGGGGAAATCCCATGAAGAAACAAGGCTTTAAATAGGGAAAAACCCGCAAAAGTGGGTAGATTTTTCAGACGACGTCGTTTTTAAACTGTGCTTAACCCGAACGGAAAGTAGTCAAAAGCCGCTTCTTTTTACTTTTGGAAAATCCCAAAAGTAAAAAGAAACACCTTTTGACTACTTTCCATTTGGGTTAAGCACAGTTTAAAAGTGAAGATCTACTCACTTTTGTGGGTTTTCCTCACCTATTAAATTCTATTTCTGCGCAGGATTTCCCCCATGTGATAAGGTCCTATGTTAATGGGGAGATCATACAAAAATACATACATTGGAGCAAAAAGCATTAATAATAATAATAATAATAATAATAATAATCTTATCTGCCTCTCCCCATGGATTGAGGTGGGGGACAGAAACAGGCTGCATCCACACCACAGAAGGAATGCTTCTGTTGCGATTGCTTCTGTTGTTCTCTTGTTTGTTTCTTAAATTGGTTGCTTTAATTCATGTGGATTTGATCAGACATAGCTTTATTCTGTAGTCCACCTTGTTCTGCCTTGTATGTAGCTTTCTGATCCCCTGTTTAATTATTTTAAGCTGCATTGGGTCTCTGATTTGGGGCTCAAAAGCAGATAATACATGATTTTGTGAATGAGTAGCTCATTTCTTGCATGTCATAAACAGATAAAATGTTTAACCTGAGTATTCTGATTTTCTTGAAATGGGAGATGTGAGGTCTGCTGTTCCAAAATTTGGTCAGCTTGGGACTTTTTTTTTAAAATTGAGGGTGGCGAGGAGAATCCCCATCAATAAATCATAATTGACTAAATGCCAACATTTCAACATAATGTGGAATTGATTTTCTTAAGGGTGTGCTATTAAAAACTCCCCCAAGTTTTTTTTCCTTAAACAAAGGAAATATATATCCACATATACCTTGAGTTAAGCTGTTGCTGTTTTTTAAGCCTTTCTGCAGAACACCAAAATCAATACTTTTTCTTTTTCCCTGAAAGCCAAGTGTGATATTTTTTTTTCCTGTGATCACCTGAATTCCAATGGGGTGCTGAGAATTAATCACTTCAATGGACAGAAAAATGCCTCTTCCAAGTCTCAGGATGAGGAAAACGTATAGTTAGAAGTCTAGTACTTGAGAGACTGTTGGTGACTTTTCAGAAGAAAATGCTAAGTGAGGGAGCATATGTATTTTATAATCAGTTCTTTTTTTGTAATGTTGTTGATGGGAGCCAGCATGGCTTAGTGGCTTGAGTGTTGGACTACAACTCTGGAGACCAGGGTTTGATTCCTGGCTCAGCCCTGAAACCCACTGGGTGACCTTGGGCAAGTCACACTTTCTCAGCCTCAATGGAAGGCAATGGCAAATCTCCTCTGAATAAATCTTGCCAAGAAAACCCCAGGATAGCGTTGCCTTAAAGTTGCCATAAGTCAGAAAACTACTTGAAGTTACACAACACACAGAGACACACACAACACGCACAATGTTGGTGATAGGAAGGAGAGAACATACCTTAGTATGCAACTCAGGGCTATGGGTACTCAAGTTCCAGAGCCCCTTTCCTGTTGGGAATATTTTCAAATGGTACATCAACCCTTGCGAATGGCAAGATTATGAGGATTCCCGTATATAAATGTTAAGGTAAAAAAGTAAAGGTAGTCCCTTGACATGAATGTCTAGTCATAACCGACTGTAGAGGGTGGTGCTCATCTCCATTACTAAGCCAAAGAGCCAGCGTTGTTCAAGGACTGCTTTGGTGGTCATGTGGCCAGCATGACTTCACCAAATACTGTTACCTTCCCATCAAAGTGGTACCTATTTATCTACTTGCATTTGCATGCTTTCAAACTGCTAGTTTGGCAGAAGCTGGGACTGGTGATGGGAGCTCACCCCATCATGAGTCACTCGGACCTCAAACTTCCGATCATCACAATTGGTGGCTTACCCACTGAGCCACCGCATCCTTCATATAAATATTAGGACCGTAATATTCTGCCCTTAGGCATGTTCAGAAATTACCTGAACATGCATAGGGCTAAAACTGGGATTGCTGACATGACGGAGTTTGTAAGCTCCATCCCGATATCCCCAAATACCTGGAACCTTTGTGGTAAGATCTCTTATCCCGATTCTAAGGATGATTTAATGGCAAAAGGAACACCCCAGCTCCCACTTCCTGAGGCAACCTGCTTCATTTATGGGCCACCATACCTAGTTGGTGGGATGTATAGACACGATTGACTTTTGCCCTGTCCCTCTCCCTCCCTCTCATAATTAATATTAATAATGACTATTACTATTACTATTGATAGAGACTCACCTGACTCTATTTATGCTCATCTAGTAATTCTTCTCCAAATGCTCAGATATGCATTTGGATGTGAAAGGCCATTCTCTTATGTGGTTCTGAGCTGTTTTGAGCTATTGCTGATGCTGAACATAGTTGTACTTTGTCATTAAAAAAAAAAACACTCATCCATTAGTTGCTGGACCAAAACCAATGTTTCACAGAGGCCACAGAGTAGCAAGTAGATGGTTGCTATGTGTTGAGGGTGTCAGGGTTTCTCCCCCCCCCCCTTTTCTTTCTAAAAGCCTTTTTGAACATTAGCCATGATTTCTGCCTTTCCATTGCTTAGTAAAGACTGGCTTGCAAATTTGTTTCATCTAAGAAGCTGCATTTAATTGAGTAGGCTTGTATAGTAAAATCAGATCATTTTGAAGAAATATTTGACGATGATGGTCGATCAGACATCTATAGCATGCAACAACATTCAAGTTCAGTTTCCTGCAGACACAATGTTCACTCACACCTCTGTAAAAGTGAAAAAATGGCAACTAGACAGAGGAAATTCTATCCCTTTCCAGGCGTTGACATTTGAGGGTAGGCTATGTCTTGTGGGTATTCAAAGAAGTAGCCATGTTAGGCTGCATCTGGATTGCAGAAGTAATGACATTGCTGTAACTGCCATGGCTCAATGCTGTGGAAATTGGAGATTTGTAATTTGTTGTGGCAGCAAAGCTCTCTGATAGAGAAGGCTAAATATCTCACAGAACTACAAATCTCAGGATTCCATAGCATTGAGCATTAGCAGTTAAAGTGATGTCAAACTGCATAATTTCTGCAGTGCATTTGCAACTTTAGTCTTTTGAAACATAAAAAGGAGGAAAGGAAGGGGAGAACAAAGACAGCACCTTCAAAACTAAATGGATTTTATATTAGCATGAGCTTTCACTTCCCTAAATTTTCAATGGGCTGGGTGAAGTGATATAGGTCTTCCAGATCTTTACAATGTGTACCCAAACTCAGGGCTGATGCAGACGGCCCATTTGGGGCGGCAGAGAGTCACCCCGGGGAGTGGTGGATCGGGGCCATGGCAACCACATGCCACAGCTCCGAACCTCCCTTTTGCCCCCCCAAAAGAGCGGCAAAATGCCACTCCTTTTAGGGGCAGTGAAAGGCCGCCCTTAGAGCAGGTGCTGCGGCTCTTCGGTGTCATTTCGGTGCAGCATGTCTGCATGCTGTACTGGAGTGGCCTCCTGATCCTGTATGACATGCGTATGGCCACATGGTGTCAGGACAGTGTCGGGGTGGAGTTGGAACAGCTGGCGTGCGGCTGCCCTATCCCAACTCTGCCCCCAGGCCGGCCCTTTTGGCCGGTCTGCAACGGCCCTTAGTCTCCCTGGGTTCAAACCTTTCTCTGAGATTCCTTTTGCTCTATGTGCATTAGCAAGGACTCTTGTATATGTGGTGTGCCCTGAAGCCATCATCTTTGTTCATGCCTCTGCCAATGAACTGGGATTTGTGAATATAATTCTATTCAACTGTTTCTCTTTCTAATCTTCCTTTGTAATTTCCTTGTTCAAGGACTATGCCATGCAAATCCCTTATTGTCCAGGAAGGCTGCAATGTTCTGCATCTGGTGTTGCCATTTTTAATGTCATATTTGTGTCCATTAAGCCTCTTGTGTAGAGACTGCCCTGTTTGTCAGTGTAGAGTGTAAAGGGGCATTGTTGGCAGATATCACATTGGATGAAGAAGAAATAAATGCACCACTGATGCTGTGGCTGATGTTCTTGGCCCCTGTGATATTGCTCCCAGAGTAGATGTGAGAACACAGTTGGCATCTGGGTTTCTGACAGCGGTCTCCCTGTATTACCATCTGTGTTATGTATCTTGTTGTTTATTGCTTTCACACATCAGAACTAACAGACCCCTGTAAATGTCTTGGTTGGCAGTTTCAACTTGTAAGGGGGTCTCCTATACCTCCCTGGGTACTGAAGAGGGCTCTGTAATTGTTACTTACCCTGTAGAGTCCAATAATTCAGAAGGAGAGGAGGAGGGAGATTGCAGGGAATCTGCAACATCTGATAACAAAGCTCTGAGTCTGAGGAGCAGGGGATTGAGGCAGAGAGGAGCCCTGCTCCCTAACAGGAAGCTGCAGATGCTGAAGATCAGTTGCCACCACTGATGAAATGATGATGGGACAAAAAATTATTGTACTGCTGGGGGGCTCAAGAGGTTATGCAATAAAAGGGTGCGTATGTCTTGAAACAGCTGCCTACAAATCTCCCAGCTGCTCCCTAGCCACTTGTTGCTATCATCCCCCCTTTCTTGGAGACTTGTTGTGTGCCTTCAAGTTGTTTCTGACTTATGGCGACCCTCATGTGAACCTATCATGGGGTTTTCTTGGCAGGTTTTTTAAGAAGGGGTTTGCCATTGCCATCCTATGAGGCTGCGAGAGTGTGACTTGTTCGAGGTCACCCAGTGGGTTTACATGGCTAAACTGGGATTTCAACCCTGGTCTCCAGAGTCATAATCCAGTGCTTAAGACACACTGGCTTGTTTGGTGACTAGCAGTAGTTTTCAGTTTTGTGTTTGGACAGGCTATGGTTTATAACAGGGGTAGGCAACCTTTCCCCTTTAAGGGCCGAGGGACTTCAGCTCCCAGAAGCCTCAGCCATGTTGGCCAATAGTCCCATGTTGGCCAATAGCTCCTGGGATTCTGGGAGCTGAAGTCTCTCGGCCCTTAAAGGGGAAAGGTTGCCTACCCCTGGTTTATAACCTTGTTTTACTTCTTGCTGGCTCTGTTTATCTGGACTACTGACTTGCTGAATGACCTATGGACAGGCTGACAACCATTCTCTTGCTTCTCCCTGCATCTTGCTGGATACTCTGTGATTGACTTGAACTGAATTAACTGCTCAGCAGTTCTTGTAAAATAACCACCTGATTTCTGGGAAACTTGCTGAATGACACATAAGAGAATTCTATAGATGAACATGCCCACATTTTTTCTTAAGAAAAAGGACAGGAGTTCCAGGAGGAGAGGTTGAGGGTCAGATGAAGCCCCAATATAGTTTTTCCTTCTTCTAGGAAATCCTGCAGAGCAGCAGGTTCTGGATCTGATAAGGAACATCCATTTTGTCAAAGACCTCTCAAAAGTCTTGATATTTAGCTGGTAATGTGACAGAAGGTTCCACTAAATCTGAGCCTTGATCATCCTGTACCTGTTTTGGCCAGCAGTGCTCCTGGCAGAATTCAAATGTGAAGAGCAACTCCTGCTTGCATCCCCAAGACCAAGGGAAAATTAAGTGACTTTGGTAAATAGAAACAGAGCTGCTAAAAGTGGTCTGGAATGCATTAGATTACCATCAATGTTGCATGGGAATGTGGGAGTTTTTTTGGAAAAAGTCAACATCCATGAAGTTATTGGATGCCACCAAGCCTATCATAACTCATACCTGAGAGGCCTGTATCCCATAAGGTAGCAGCTACTGGCAGGGGGGCTCAAGAGGACTAGGCTAAACTGATGGGAGTTTCAATCCAACGAGATCAGGGGAGTTTCAAGTTGCCCATCCCAGCAGTAGGGAATGAGGGTTAAATGACAGGTGCAAAGTATTCATGGATTCCTTCCTACTGAGAGAGCCCTAAGCTTCCTGGAGAAAACATGACCAAGATGCCAAATCCAACATGGAGACAGGCAGATGAAGAGGTGGTGCTGTGCAAACACAGACTGAGGCCAGCTTCCTCTTAGGGATATATGGAAGAGGAATCCCACCTTATGCTTGTGTATGTATATTTTAGTCATTGTGGAAGTTGGTATTCTCTCCCTCTGCAATGAGCAAAGACCTACCCAGGACTCACTCTCTCTGGTAACCAACCCCAACAGCTATGCCATTGCTGACAGAGAGTAGAGAGGCATAGAGAAGCATTTGGCTACATCTCTATAGCAAGATGCAGACTGATGACATCATCTGTTGAGACCTCCAGAAGACATCTTGGTGGAAAATTACCTTAGTCTGTGTCTATCTACAGGAACATAGCTAGATGTTCTTCTCATTTCCCCACCCTGCCCCTGCAGCTCTCCATCAGCAACAGAATGACTGACTGGAAGGGTTGCTATCCCAGTGAAATGGTCCTGGGCTGGTGGAAGTGCAGCTGCAGAAGAATTCCACAGACAGAAGTCTAATACTATGTGTGATCATGTAGGATCTCATCCAGTAGCTTAGCCTTCAGTGGCTTCTATCAAGTTCTATGATATAAAGTATATGTACTGCTCTCTAGCAGACAGATGAGAAAGCAATCAGCTGCCTACCATTCTTACTAATGAGTGATGGAGTCCTAAGATGGGTCCAATTAATGCGCACAAGTACCATCTTCAGACATGGCATTATACAATCCACAGCAGAGCACCTGCTTTGCATGCAACATGCCCCAGGTTCAACCTCCTGATAGGTCTGAGCAAGACCTCTGTGTGAAACAGGAGAGAGGCTCTGCCAGTCCATGTCATTTGAGACTGAAGTAAATGGACCTGACTCAATGGCCTTACTCAAGATAGCTCCCTGTGTTTCTAATGATGGCACATTTACTTTGTAATAATGATGGCCAGAATAATTTTATGCTCTCAAACCAAGAGAATAATATTTGTAAGCCTTTAGGAAATATGTCCAATTATCTGAGGATTTGCATATGTTCACACAGTGTTGGCACATCCAGCGTTCAGATGCAATATTGTAGTTTGCTCTTCATTAGAAAAGAAAATTGCCTCTTTCCTTTGCACAGCCCCTGGTTACCCCACAACTGTTGACAAATGTCTATGAAGGGTAAAAGGGGACCCAAAATGGAAATGCACACTTCCGTTTCTGCCACAGCCATTTCCTTAAATTGCAGGGGAGAGATGGAAATATACTCAGCAGTAATTCATTTATTTAGATCTTTAAGGAATGGAGAATATAGTGAAGCCATCTCAGTGATGATCTCTTTCTGCTGCAAATAGCAGTGTACTCTAAGTAATGATAGGTGAAAGCAAGCACATTGTTATGTATCATGTGACCGACCACCCAGTGAATGCTGATGGTGTTTTGGATCTCCATGCTATCTTTGGGAAGATTCCCTGTGAACACTTGAAAGTGAGGCTTCTGTATTTCATTCTAGTTCTTTGAAGTCCCAGATGTCCTGGTCTTGTTCCCACAGCAATGCCGATGGATAAAAAGATAGATAGATAGATAGATAGATAGATAGATAGATAGATAGATAGATAGATCCTTGAAGGTCATGCAGTGCAGTTCTTACTCAGTGCAGGATCCAACAATAGAATCCCATCAAATGGCTGCCCTGCCTCTGCTGTAATGCTATCATTGAATAAATGCCAGCCATCTACCATATTAGACAATCTATCATTAATATATTAGGAGACATTTCTTAATGGTAAGAGCTGTTTATTTTTGCTAAAGGCCAGAACCTTATTGGTGGCTTACACTGGCTTAACCCTCAGTTACACCAGCAGAAGTATTTTAAGGTATTGTACAAAGTGGTTTCTAGTTTCTCTTTGCATAAAATCTTTGTGCTGTGGGCACAAGGGTAGCTTGATGACTCCTGGACATAGTTCCAGCCACCAGTTGTCCACAGGAGTGCACCCAAGCACTCCTCAGCTGCCTTGGAGATCTTAGGAGGAAGTAACAACCTCCTTGCTCCTGCAACAAGGGGGCTTTGCTTAAATAAATACTAGGAGACACTTGTTATTGGTAAGAACTTAGTAGATGGTTGGCTCTTGTTCAGTGATGGTATTCAAACCAACAGATAGGAATTCTGTTGTTGCATCGACCATGATGGTGGTGGTGGCAGCGATGGTGTGTGTGTGTGTGTGTGTCTGTGAAGCTGTGCTCAAGAGCCATTTGAATGCCAGGAGAACAAGGAGCAACCTTGTTGTACTTACAAGGAACTTCCTTGTTAACTGCCATACAAGTGCTGGCCAGCTCTCTGCCACCATGGACTCAAGTCACTCTTGACATCAGAATGAAGAACCTTGCCTTGTTCTGACCTCAAACAAGTCCAAAGTTTATTGAATAGCCCAGAGGCCGTTTCAAAGTACTAAATACATAATAATAAAAGCAATATCACAACAATATATAAAATATGAATATACCGCAAAAGCTGTAATCAGCCCCTGTACTATATAGGTACATATGAGTAAGCTAAACGTGCACCAAAACATGTACCAATTATGTACAACTTATACGTATCTAAAAAGTATACAAAAAATACTAAGAAATATGCTGATAGACAGTGAAGAAATAAGATAGATATGCAATTGGCTAAAAATATAATAAAATAATAAAATAAAATTAGAATTAAAATTAAAATTATAAATTGGGAATAAAATTAATATTAAAATTAAAATTAAAGTTAAAATTAGAATTCAGATTCAAATTTAAATTCAATTCAATTTAAGATTAAAAATTGAAATTAAAATTAAGATTAAAATTGGGGTTAAAATTAAAATGGGAGGTAGAGATAACAAAATACATCCTCAAACAAGTCCAGAATGACACATCTGCAGAGCAACTTAGGGCCTTTAGAGACTGCCAGAAATAATGCAGCTTGAGGCCACTTTAACTGCCCTGGCTCAGTGCTAGGGGAACATGGGAACTGTATTTTTTCTGGGACATTGAGCCTTCTCTGTCAGAGAGCTCTGGTGCCACAATAAACTACAGATCCCATGATTCCTTAGCACTGATCCAAGACAGTTAAAGTGGTTTCAAGCTGCATTACTTCTGGCAGTCTGTAAAAGCCCAAAGTGGGGATGCTGAGGGACCGGGAGCCACCGGTCATCACCCATTGGTGCCATGCTTTGATTTGGATTTTCTGGAAAACCTGAAGCAAAAGGTAAGTTTTCAAAATGTGGGACAAGGGATGGAAAACCCGAATTGATTCTGGGCATTGTGTTAACAGTCTAGACCTAATTCATGGTTTTGTGGCTGTATGGTGTAAACACCAGATGGCCAGCCCAGGGGCAATTCAGGGTATAAAACTAATGTAGACATACCCTGGTTCATGACATTTGTTCAAATATTTGAAGACCACTCACATGTCTTCCATTAATCTCTTCTCACAACAAATACACTCAGCTCTGCTTGGTTTCCAGATCCTTTACAATATGTTCCTGTACATTTGAACTTTTTTTTTCTGTCATAAGTTTTTTTCCTTCAAGGCTTGTACAAATCAGTGAATTTGAAATCTCCAGATGAACCAGACAAAATCTTCACTGAACTCTACTGTAGAGTCATCAGGAAGGACACATTGTTGATTTGACATCCTCCTGCATTTCCCTTTTTTAATATATATTTTCCCCCATCTAAGTTATAGGGGGAAAAAATGACTACTGGTATTTTTTAAATTTTTAAAAAGGGAACAAACTGAGGCCAAATTCTCATCTAACCACACTAACCAAATTCAAAAGGTGGAGCTGTTCTCAGCCCCAAAAGGATCTTGTTCTGCTGCCTGCTATATAGATTTTAAAGGGGGAAAGTGGCAAATCTAATTCAGCCCTGACATGATTGAATACACATGGACGCACGTCCATTTTTTATGAGCTAAGCTCTCAAACTCCTGAGCCCAGATAGATGAATCTGTCAGGTTTTTCTCTCTCTTGTTTGCTTCTTTTTGATCACATTTTCCCCATATAGTCTATGAAGACATTTTCAAATGTTGGTAAATTCTTATTTAAAAAATCGGAAATAAAATTCCATTCTTAAAGGATAGATGGAAACTACAAACTTCAAGCAAAAGGGGGATGGACAAGAAAGTCCTACCATGCCTGGTCTATGTGTTACCACCAGAGTTTTGGGAGATTCTGGGATTTACAATCCAAAAAAAAAAAAAAAAATACTTTTTCCATGCCCTGGCCACTATAGGAGCAGCAGTAGTTCCACATGCAGTTAGCTGGTGTGCTTCATAGCTATTAATGTCTTTCTGTGACTATCTGCATATGAAATTAATATTTCATTAGTGCCGTGGGATTCCCAGGGTCTTTACATTTTTTACAGGGACTGTCACATTCAATCTCTGCATCTAGTTGTCTTCAAATGCCTAATGACCAGTTTGGTTTAAGGAAACTTCTTTGCTAATTGTCTAATAATGCATATGGTTAGAGGGCAAGGGAGGAGAATATGAGGGAGAAGATTAAATAACCCAGGCTCCCAGTGTTGATTCTAGCTAGGAAAACTGATTTATCACCTCAGAAAACTCTTTGCTTCTGAAACGATATAAGCAGGTGACAATAAAATGGCTATAAAAATGAAACACTGAGTGTTTTGCAATGAGGGGAGGATTCTTCACTACAAACACACAAACACACATACATCTAGTTCTTGGCAAAGCTGGTCATCTAAATGTTTTGTTAGAAACACGTTATATTTCTGCAAGTTTATGTTTCTAACATCACTTCTAATCTATATACTTGAAATCTCCCCTTGACATGCTTGAAAAGACTGCAAAAGGGTGAATTCAAACAACCAACTGCCAGTGTGCTTCCTGCACTGTGCGTATTATCATTTCATAGGCTGGGTATAGTAGATACAGCTGCAATCCAGTTCAAAGTTCAGAAAAGTACTACTGTTGTTTTTTTGATAGCTGCCCTTAAGTCAACTTCAACTCATGGAGACCCTGTGGATGAGACATCTCCAAGTTTCCCTGTCTGTCATGCCCTGCCTGGATGGGGACTCTGAGGATGAGGAGGATGAGCCAGAACTTCCTCCAGGCCCTGAGCCTACAGCGGAGGAGCCCCAGCCCGGCCCTAGTGACCCTGCTTTGCCAACTTCCGTGGAGTCTCCAGCAGAGTCTAGGGCATCTCAGAAGGTCACTCTGCAGCCAAGCCTCCCAATGACTGAACCGTCAGACATGGAAGAGGATCGAGGGACTGTGCCTACCTTCAGTCAGCGCCGGACAGAAAGGGAAGGCCTTTGGTGCTCGAGGAGACTTTATGAAAAATGGCAAGGTAATCAAGGTGATCAGCCCCAGCTGGGCTCAGCAGCTCGGGGATATAAGCAGGTGTGGAAGTGCTGCCTCAGTGCCAGAGATTATTTGAGCTTCCTGGCAAAAGCCTCTGTCTCTCCTCATTCTTTGGCCTGAACCTTTGACTCTTGACTTATTGTGGAATACCCAGAACCCTTGGCCCTCGGACCGCTGACTACTCTTGGACTTCTGAAATCCTGGATCTTGGACTGTCTTGACTCTTGGATTCTCTGGAACCCTCGAACTTCAGACCATGTTTGACCCATCACTCTCTGACTCTTTGGATTGGTAACTAGAACTTGATTTGGGACTTTCCTTTGCCTTGGCTATCAGCCCTGCTCTCAGCTTTCCAGGACACTGTCCTCCACTGCTCTGCTCATTTCCTCCAGACTCATGCCTCCCTAACTGAGGGCC
Source organism: Phrynosoma blainvillii (assembly GCA_026167975.1). NCBI lineage: Eukaryota > Metazoa > Chordata > Lepidosauria > Squamata > Phrynosomatidae > Phrynosoma > Phrynosoma blainvillii. The sequence continues at coordinate 13,163,776 of JANUYF010000013.1, forward strand.
TCGGCAGACGACTAATAGAGTCGTCTTCCGGGCAGGGAAGAGGAGGGGCAGCCGCACGAGCGGCGCCCCTTCCTCTTCCTGAGGTCGCCCTCGGAGTCGCCGGCCCTCCGCACGGCCGGCGCTCCGAGGATGACCTCACGCCACGGCGACCGCACGTGCCGTGGCGTTTGAGTCAGGGAAAGTGCGCCCGCCACTTTTAGGGCACCCTTTCCCTGAAATCTAAAAGGAGCGCCAATTTGGTGCTCCTTTTAGAGTCGCCGACGGTGCGCCGCGGTGCGGCTGCCGTGGTCCAGCGGCGCTCTGTCCCGCGGCGCACGGGAAGCTCCCGTCTGCTTCCCCCCTGAGTCAAGCCATCTGGTGTGCAGTCTACCTCTCCTTCTTCTGTCCTCAACCTTTCCCAACATTGGGGGGCACTGCCAGAAATAGTGCAAATTGAGTCCACTTTAAGGGTTAGGCTTAGTGCTAGGTAATCATGGGAATTGTTTTTTTTTTTTTCTGAGACATTGAGCCTTCTCTGTCAGAGAGCTCTGGTGCCACAATAAAATGCAGTTGCCATGATTCCCTAACCCTAACCCTAAAAGTGGACTCAATTTGCAATATTTCTGGCAGTCTGCAGCCCCCCATTATTGTCTTTTCCAATGAGTCATGCCTTCTCATACATGACCAAAGTACTACAGCCTCAATTTAATCATGTTGGCCTCTAGGGGCATTTCCAGCCTGATTCACTCAAGAACCCATTTGTTTGTCTTTCTGGCTGTCCACGGTATCCTCAGTATTCTTCTCCAACACCACATCTCAAATATGTTGATTTTCTTTTTATTTGCTTTTTTCACAGTCCAGCTCTCACATCCATACATAGTAATTTGGAATACTATGGCTTGAATGAGTCTAACTTGGGTGATCAGTTGTATATCATTTACTCTTTAGGACAGGGGTAGGCAACCTTTCCCCTTTAAGGGCCTTCAGCTCCCAGAAGCCTCAGCCATGTTGGCCAATAGTCCCATGTTGGCCAATAGCTCCTGGGATTCTGGGAGCTGAAGTCCCTCGGCCCTTAAAGGGGAAAGGTTGCCTACCCCTGAACTATACAGATCAATACACATTATCTACTGTCAAAATCAGGTTGTAGGTTGGAAAGCTTCCCTAAACAATATCATCTTTAATTCAGACTTAAAGTTGGCTAAAGAGGTGGTAGTCTGTATGTGTGTGGGAAGGAGATTCCAACAGTAGAGAGCAGCACAGGAGAAGGGGTGGATCTGAGCAGAGGATGAGAAAACCCTTTGCTGAGTCAACAGCACTGAGTCCCTGGAATGTAAAGCACGAGCAAGATGGTAGGGGAAAACAAGTGCTGACAAATAAGGGGAAGCCAAAATCATCTTCCTAATCTTCTTCTTATTTCTTGACTGCAATCTCCATTCTGCATGATGTTTCATCCCAGGTACAAGAAATCTTTGACTATTTCACTTTCCTCATTGTCTACTTCAACTTTACATAGGTCCTCCGTGCACTACTACACAAGGATAACTGCATTTTAGTACTTGTCTTAATTTAAGAAGTGCAAATTTGGGCCCACCTGCACCGGCTGCTTAATGGTGACCACATGGATTGGGTTGAATCTGGTGTGATGCTGGCCTGCTGGCCCATCCCCTGTTTTCAGAGCTGCCATGGCTTTCTCACAGGTTGGAGCTCTGTGTAAAGCCTCCCTGGTGTGCTGCTGCTTTTCCCAAAGCCAGAAACAGCCACCTAGACATGTGATCGACAAGGAGTCTGGGCATCCATTTCTGTCTTCAGCAGATGTGGTGGTGTACCAGGCCGACTTTACATGGAACTCCTGCCCACAAGGAAGCAGCAGTGGCAGCAACTCTGAAAACAAGCTGTCCTCTTTCTGTATGCTTCTCAATGCAAGGAAGGGAGGTGATGTGGGTCTTTCAGGTTAAAGCAACCTTAGCAGACTATAAGATTAGGTTATGAATCATGAAGTCCCTGTTTAAATCTCACCTCTGCTGTGAGCTCCGTTGGTGGTCTTTGGCAAGCCACACTCTCTCTCGAACCCCCCCCCCCCCCATCAGTTAAATGAATTGCATACAAACATCATTCCTGTTAAATTTCTGCCTCAGTCCTCCCAAGTGGAATATGGAGGATAAAAATACTGCCTCACCAACCATACTGAGTCTTTGTAAGGATTACAACTAGATAATAGACCTGAAGTGCTATTAGAACTTGAAAGCACTATACAAATATTAAGAGTGATTATTATTAAGACCCAATGTGCTTTGGCTTAAATCAAGTCTTGTAAGTTATCTCTTACCAAAAGCCTCCCTGCTTCTTCCCTTTCCTTCTTTTTTTTCGCTATCCTATATGCTGATTAGCATAGACAAAATTGATTGGATTGTTGTTTTCCAAATGTTATGTAAGGAAGGGCAAAGCTTGATGGATAAAGCAAACTGCCAGAAGGACCAATTAGAAAGCAGAAGAAGGGGAGCAACTGAGCAGCTAAAAGGCACAATTTTCCTTCCTTGGCACTCCTTCCTTTCATCTCTGCCTATTGCCAAGGATCCTTTGCTTTCTTTTACAATGAGCCATGCAGCCAAGAGTGAATATTGATGAATCAATCCCTGCACCTCCCTTTTACTGTTAGGTAATCTCATCAAATTGTGCCAAGGACAAAGAAACTGAGCCTTAAATACTCACTTCAACAACAATCTTATTCCCCTGATCACATACACACTTCTAAAAGACAATTCTCCATGTCTTCCCTTGCTTCTGTTGATCTTCTGCTTTGGTGACCCTTTCTTTCCATCAGGATGTGTATCAGTAATTATGCCACAAGTAAGGAGGAAAGGTTTCAACAGGACATACTCTCAGATAAGTGTGCAATAGGATTGCAGCTTCACAGTGGGATCCTGTACAGACCTTGGGCAGATTATTTTTTTGACAATAGCTCCTAGAATCCCACAATGCAATTTCTCAAATCACAGGAATAGGCAAAGTGCAATTATCCAGATCTTGTTGGATTGCAACTCCTAGCGTTGACTATACTGGTTGGGACTACTGGGATTTACATTCCAACAATATCTGGAGGGCCCCAGTTAACCCTCCCTAGGATACCTCCTTGCCTGATATTCATAGCAAGCTAGGTGGCAAAAACTAAATCAGATGTATTGCTTCCATGTTGGGAGAAGGAAGGTGTAGTTCACCTTGCATACTACACACCAAGTTGATAAATCAACATAGGTAGGTGTTGACTTATCAAATTCCCATTTATTCAGTGGGTCTACTCTAGTTGATATCAACAAGTTGATTTAGGCCTGTCTTTTCCAGAATAAGTTTGATACAGGATTTCATGCATGGTTTGAAACAAATACCCACACCCACCTCTATTTTTCTGCAAATTCAAGCAACAGCTTTTTGTTTCCACACATTTTTACTGCTGAGGTGCTGCTGATTAGAGTATAATTTTAAGCCTCTCTTCCCTTTCAACTGAAACACTAAAAGAAAGAAAACAAACCAAACAAGAACAAAGGGATCTTTGGAAATGATGAAATAGATGTCTACTACTGGCAGAGCTTTGGGAGATCGAGTTTTGCATACAGGACAGAATTTTGAATAATATGAAGGCAAAAGCAGAATCTGATATGCAATGAGCACTATGAGGTATTTCTCGACTTCTGCAGGCCAGCCTATGCAAAAAGGGATGGGCCATAGCTTAGCAGTGAAACACGTGCTTTGCTTGCAGAAAATGTCAGGTACAGTGTCTGGCATCTCCAGTCAAGGAAATCTCAACTCCCAACATTCAAATTTTTCCAGACAATGCATTGGTCTGACTAGTGGATTCAGATGCATTACAGGGTCCCTTTACCTTTACCTTTATAGGGTCCCACCCTGACCTATAATGAGCTGGAATATCAACTCTACCACATGAGTGTCCTCACTATGAAAATTATGAGGTGCATTTACATTATTTCATAGATAGTCTGAATGGCAAATGCCTCCAGTTTGGATGTGCATTTATACATATTATAATTATTAAATATCGAGACTCATGGAGCCTTAATGGAGGAATTCACTGCTGAGGATATAAGAAGGTCATAGAATTGGAAGAAACCTAAAGGGTCATCCATTCCAACCCCATTCTACCATGAAGGAAGACACAGTCAAATCCCCTGAGACAGATGGCCATCCAGCCTCTGTTTAAAATCCTCCAAAGAAGGTGCCTTCACCACATTTCAAGGAAGTCTGTTCCACTGTCAAACAGCTCTGAGGAGTTTATCACATGGCAACCATATGTGCCTCCATCCCAATAATGATTAAAGTATCCGCAACCTGCAAAAGTGCGCAATGCGCAAATGATTTTCACACACAGAACACAATTATTCATTAGAAGCTCATTACTAAAGCAAGAAAGAGGGTAGAACATGCATTTGGTTTTCACATAGATGCATGTAAATCCCATGAATGGTTTGGGAATCGCTTATTTTCGCATGTGCACAGAAGTTGTTGCGCCATCAGAAATCACCCAGAGAAATAAACAATTTTATTTCCACTATTTTCTTTATAAAAATATACTGTACTGTCCTTGACTTTCCAAGAAATGGCATCCAACCTAAGTAAAAAGAACAAAGCATTACCCAAAAGAAGTAGGAAAGCTAGAAAAATAGCATAAGAGGCTGCGTCCCTCTCGGGAATCGGGCATGACAAAGCAGCACCGGATGGACAGACAGGGGAAGGCTTGGTCTCTCCAGCTGCCTTTTCCTCCCTCTTCTCACCTGCCCCTCTCTTTATCTCTCTCTGAGGGAAGCACTTCCATAGTCTGGAACTACCAGCGACAGCATCCACCACCAGCAGCACCTCCAGCCCTCAAGGGCAGCACTAATGCAATAATGCTCGGCTTGGGGTGCCAACCCAAGTCCCAGGGAACTGCTGACTCTTAAGGCAGCTATTCTTTCCTCTCCCTCTGGAGCATCTTGCACCAACCCTTTTTTTGGAGGGTGTGATTCTCTTTATTTTTCTCTGGTTCCCTCATTTGGCTTCATTTGTGGTAGCCTCCAAGCAAAGAGGAGGGTGCAAGACAGACCCACCACCACACTAGGGTTATGGTGCTTCCTCTCCTTTTCTTCCTCCTCTCTCTCTCTCTGGCTGGCTTTTCTTTCTTTCTCCCACCAGTGGCAGGTGGGAGAAAGAAAGATAGAGAAAGAGGGGAAAGCTTGTGTCATGAGAGGGGGGCAAAAGAAGGGGCTCCGGGACTGCAAGGCCAGTGAAAGGCGGTCTCAGCCCCCCCCCCACCTCCTTGGACAATGGCAGCCATAAAGAAGCAGCACCCAAAGCCAAATCAGCCAAGCTCAGGAGCAGCAGCAGGAGCAAGTAGGACTCACTGGGCTGCAGGAACTCTGCTCCTTCACAAACATACACTTCCAACCACTGAGGGGTTTTATTTCTTTCTTCCTCTTGGGGAGTCTGGTTTCCTTTGTGAGTCACTCCTCCCTCGGCTCTCCCATCGGAGTGGGCAAAGGGGGTCCCAAGTTGAGGCAAAAGGATGAACGGCAAAAAGAAGGAAGGGAAAGACATGGAGGGGAAGTAAACTCACCCCAAAGAACCATGGGAAATCTGGCAACAAGTACAAAAACAAGGAGAATCCCGTGAATAAACCTCAAATAGCTTTCACACTACGGCAATTGCGAAAAAAAGTGAATTCGTGAATGAAACGGAAATGAATTTTTGATATTTTCCCAAAAATGACTATTTGCTGATTCATGTCACTTTCTTGCTGGATTCTAAGTGCTTTGCATGCAGCGTTGTATGAAAAGCATTCATGGAATTGCGCCTAATATGCAGGTTCTTACCAGTTTAAACTTCCAATTTCCCCAGTGTGATATAAACTCCTTACTGTCAGGAAGCTCTTCCTAATGCTGAGCTGGAATCTCTTTTGCTGTAGATTGAATCCATTGCTCTGTGTCCTAGTCTCTGGAGCAGCAGAAAACAAGCTTGCTCTATCCCCAATATGACATCCCTTCAAATATTTAAAGGAGAAAAAGTGAAGAGAAAAATACATGAAATTACTTCTCCCATCATTAGAAACTATACTTTTTTCAGTGCCAAAGTGTAAAAATTGTGAATATATAGCTCATCCATTTGTCTGAGGATAGATTGTACAGTGGTAGACCTCACCACACATTCACTGCCATCTTTGCCATACACAGGCTTGTGTCATTGCGTCATATCACATGGCATACCCAAAGATCCCACAGCTGAACTTAGGAGCCTAATGCATGACTCAAGAACTTGCCAGAACTTGGCAGATCCTTTAGAAAAATTTGATTAAAAAAACAAACACTTTTTTTCTCTCTTTCAGCTCCAGGGGAACAATTTCTGCACCAAATTCTGGCTAGACCAGAGTTCTGCTGGCTTTCCCCCTTTTGTTTCCGATGCTTAAACCTTACAGGATAATGAATGGTAAACAGTCATGCCAAAATGTCTGAAGTCTGAAAATGAACACAGAGACTTTATGGCGTAAATAGCATGACAACTCTCTCTCTCTCTCTTTTTTCGTTGTGCCTATTCTTTAAAGTTCATGCCTCACGACAGTACTAGGTTACTTCATCAACAGAAGTAAACTGCATTTGAAATCGGACTTTCTGATTAGCTCTAGCAGCTGCAAACATTAGCTAAGCAGCCTTCATAAATTATGCTATTTGGATCTTATATAAGAAGGTTGTTCTTGCTGCAAATGGGCCATTGTCTTGTCAGGTATTGGGAATACATGAGTGAGAACTTGGTGGTTATATGGGGGAGGGTTAGCAGTGGTTATGAACATTGACTCATATTCTACATTATCTATTTAGTTACATATGCAGAACTAAGTGCAAGGTGACCAGATGTCCCCCCATAATTTTCATAGTGAGGACACTCATATGGTAGAGTTGATCTTCCAGCTCACTGTAGGTCATGGACCCTGTAATGCATCTTAATCCACCAGGAAGACCAATGCATTGTCTAGAAGAATTCGAGTATTGGGAGTTGAGATTTTCTGGACTGGAGGTGTCATAACCGCCGAGGAGAACAAGGCACCACAAAATGTAGGGCATTACCAAATAAAAGTTGAAAACACGAATATAAATATAAATGTATGCTTCTTAGTCATGCACTAAATGGAGGACATTTTGGAATTCCTCCTGGACAGAAAGCTGAAATGTAGGACCTGTCTTGGAAAAGGAGGATGTCTGGTCATCCTGATCTAAGTTGCGTCTCCTGGACAAATGCCCTCCCATTACTTTATCATGTTCGGTTGGTGATCAGGGCTCAAAAGGTGACATTTCCATCCCCTCCCATTAGCAAGCAAGGCTGTGACAAGGAATTTGAGGTCCTGCTTCTGATTGACATAGCCTTGCCCATTGGTGGGAATGGGGTTGAAAAGCCATCATCCTGGGTCCCAATCACTAGATGAAGAAACCTCCATCTCTTGGTGCAGCTACTGCCTGATAAAGCAAGTCTATAACTCTAGGCTATGAATCCATGACTTCAATACAGAATGCCAGCCAATGTGAATTGTGTGGTAGGGAAAATCCTCAAAATGTGAAGTCGAAGGCTTTCACGGCCAGCATCCATAGTTTTTTGTGGGTTTTTCGGGCTTGAGGCCATGTTCTAGAAGAATGTATTCTTGACGTTTCGCCTGCATCTGTGGCTGGCATCTTCTCTGAAGGGGCAAATGTCTGGAATCTTCTCTGATTCTTCCACATCTCTGAAGATGCCAGCCACGGATGCAGGTGAAACGTCAGAAATACATTCTTCTAGAACATGGCCTCACGGCGCAAAAACCCCACAAAAACCAATCCTCAAAATGCTTGAACCATAGGATATCACATGAAGAAAAGTCCACTGGAATGCAGGAAGGAAGACATATTTCCCATTACCGGAATGTTACAAAAGAGATAAATATCTTCACTCCTGCATTCAAATGGGCTTGAATGCTGTGTAAGCCTAGCTGGGGTAAAGACAGAAATATAATATAATATAATATAATATAATATAATATAATATAATATAATATATATTTCTGTCTTTACCCCAGCTAGGCTTATACAGCATTCAAGCCCATTTGAATGCAGGAGTGAAAATATTTTCCTCATTACCTGAATGTTGCAAAGATGTTTGCTTCTTGAATTATTTATTTATTTCTATCTGTCTCTACCCAGCTAGGCTTGTAGGTTTGCCATCAAGGCCGCCTAGAAAAGTATAAACAGATACAGTTAAAAGTGTACCTCCTACAAAATTTAGAATATAATTAAACTCTGAAAAGAATTCAAAGCAAATAATAGTAGGACCATTAAAGCAGATCAACAACAATGGACAATGCATCACATAATTAACAATCAGTCTTCAAAACAAGGTCTGCCAAAACAAAAACAAAAAAAAGTCCTCACAGCCCACTGAGAAAAATTTGCATGACACTTTGCAGATAAAAACACACACACTTGGAGCCACTCTGACTTGGATGCTGTGCTTTATACTGGTCAAATGGATGCGATCCTGGCTCCTGCTTGTTCCATGTTATTATAAATATGTTTCATTTTCTGCAGCCTGAGGATGCAGACCTTGGAGAGGTGGAAGCCACCACATATTAAATACTTATCAAAACAGCCAGAGGTTGTGTACTGGCTAACTCCAGTTCAGAATCACAAGCCTCAGCAAAATCAGAAAGCATTATTGAGAAAACTGATTTCATCACAGCATGTTGTCAGGGCTGAAGCATTTTTGGTTACACAGTAAATTAAAAAACATTTAGCAATGCATCCCATTCACCTTCAAATCAAAACCTTCCTTTCACCAAGACAGCCCCTTGTTTCCTTTCTGTACTAAGAATTCCCATGGAACTGACCTCGATAGCTCATAGTTCTCACTTCCGCCAGCATGCAGTCTGCACACTGATACAATATTTTAGCATTTTCTGGCTTGATCCAGAACATGTATATGTTATATTGTTATATGTTATATTGCTCTAATGTTTAGCCCCAGAGCACAGCGTCACTCTGGTTTCCTCCCATGTTGCCCACATGCATCGTTTGAACAGATAGCATTTAAAGTGGGGTGAAACTGCATCTTACTGCTCATGCAAACAACCCCTAAGATGGTTTCATTGCATTTCTGCAATGTATCTGCCGATTTGTAAAGTGATTAAATAGAGGATCTTGGCCTCTGTTTTGTGTGAAACAAAAACATTTTTGCAAGCTCACAAAAAATTGACAAAAATATGAAAATTTTTGCAATGGATGACCTTCTCCTCAGTGGGGTGAAGCATCTTTCTTTCCTGAGGATGAGAAAATGTGAGCGTGTTCTTTACATTCTCATCAGGGCAACCAAAGCAAACTTCATCTTATTCCTGTCATCATGGCGGTGCTATGCATTAAATGAGTTTAAAATGTACACAATGGCAATTTCTCCCTCTCTCTCTCAACCCCACCGCCCCCTCTGTTTTTCTTATCGGGGCTGCAATCCATTTTTGTGTGCTTATTTTGCTGTAGTAATACAAATGCAGAAGCAGTTGTAAAGTATGGAATGGACAGGGGACAAGGAGGGGGGAAGGTAGTTGTGTGCATAATGCCCAAAGGACATACATTCCAGAGTCTACCATTACTTTGGCCTGAATTCAGTTGCTAGTTCCACCTAGAATAGACCCATTGAATCAACTTGCTAGGTGAATACTTATATAAATTCTGTTTATTCAATGGGTTTACTCTAGTTGGGAGTAACAAATTAGATTTGGACCTTAGTTGCAGCATCCATGGCCCTACTGCATAGCTTCCAACGTTTCACAGATTAAAACTGGGGCATGTGTGGCCAAACAACATCAGACTGTAGAATTCAATGGTATAGTCTGTAGAATCAGTCTGTAGAGAGATCTTGTAGCACCTTTGAGACTGACTGAAAGAAAGAAATTGGCAGCAGGAGCTTTCGTAGACTTCAGCCTCCTTCCTCAGATGTAGCCTGAAGTCTACGAAAGCTCATGCTGTTAGTCCCAAAGGTGCTACAAGATCTCTCTAAACATCAGACTATGGTCAAGATGGCAAAAGGAGAGAACCCACAAGCTAGGAGAGTCTGGAGCTATTTGCTCTTGCTTGAGTCGATGGCGATGAGCAAGATTCCCCTTTTCCTCCCCTCTCCTGTCCCTTCAGCAGAGATAACTGAGTGCAAAATATTTTTTGTATTTTGAACTCAGTTTCCAGCAATGGAAGTAAGCTGACAAAGGGGGAAAGTGGGAGGAAGAGGGGAAACAGAGACATTTTTAAAGGCAACTGAAAAAGTGGGATGATACAGGATTAGTCAGTCTACCAGACCGTAACAGTAGGAGGGTACTGAGCCTCTTGAAAGCATGACAAGTTCTAGAAAATGCCATGTTCTGGTACCAACCCTATACAGAACCAGCTTATTCTAGACCAAAAGTGTCTTTCTCCTTCTGAACAAATTTTCTGAGTAGAGCATGAACAGTGAATTTTTCTCACTTCATGCAGGAGACCATCAGTACTAAGGGCAGCCAGCTCTCGTCTTCCAAACCCATTAATTCCCTTGTAATGACTGCTTGTAAAGATAGCATTTGACTAGTAATGCTTTATCATTTTTACATTTCTCCATTTTATTTCTCTGAATAACCCATTTCCTTATCTCACTTGGGAAGAGGGGGAGGAAGTTTGGAGAGATTTTTACAGCCATTGAACATTTTCTCGGCCTTAGTGATGAAGTATAATGCATGCATCACTATGCTGCAAGAAAAAGCCATTCAGGAGGCCTCCTTTTTCCCCCTTATTTATTAATAATTAAAACTCTCATGTTAGTGACAGTTTTCAAATGTGACATGGCATTTTTATAATCTTGTTAATATCTCAAAAGGGTTTTACTGCACTGCAGGCTGGGATTTATGCAAACGGGGAAAAGGGAGGAAGGCAGCGGGACGAAAATGCCGTTGCCTCTGCGTTGTTGAATCATAAAAGTGTGACAGAAAAATTACTATTACTTTTATTAGAGAGAAATGCTGCATTCATCTCCCTCCCGCCAAGACCCCAAATACACAAGTTTATATGGAGAGAGCTACTTATGTCATTGCCCTATGTTGGCTCAAAAGTGCAGTGCCGTTTGATCACCACCTCCATCCCATTTTATTTCGAATTGGACTCAGCAACCCCCTTTCCCCCTTCCCATTGCAGATTGCTCAATTAATTCAAAGTTCAGGCCTAAATCCATTTTTCTTCTAAGAAAGTGCAACAGCTTAGTTGCAGAATCATAGAATCATAGATTTGGAAGAGACAACAAGGGCTATCCAATCCAACCCCATTCTGCCATGCAGGAACTCACAATCAAAGCACACATACCCCAACAGATGGCCATTCAGCCTCTGTTTAAAGACCTCCAAAGAAGGAGGCTCCACCACTCTCCAAGGGAGTGTTCTATTGTCAAACAGCTCTCACTGTCAGGAAGCTCCTCCTAATGTTGAAGTGGAATCTCTTTTCTTGTAGCTTGCATCCCTTGGTCCAGATCCTGTTCACTGGAGCAGCAGAAAACAAGCTCGCTCCCTCCTCAATATGGCATCCCTTCAAATACTTAAAGAGGGCTACCATATCCCCTCTTAACTTTTCCTTCTCCAGACTAAACATACCCAGTTCCCTAAGTTGTTCCTCATAGGGCATGGTTTCCAGACCCTTTGCCATTTTAGTCACCCTCCTTTGGACACACTCCAGTTTCTCAACATCTTTTTTTTAATCGTGATGCCCAGAACTGGACACAGTATGCCAGATGAGGCCTGACCAAAGCAGAATACAGAGGCATTATTGCTCCCCTTGATCTAGACACTATACTTCTCTTGATGTAGCCTAAAATTGCATTGGCCTTTTTAGCTGCCACATCACACTGTTGACTCATGTTCAACTTGTGGTCTACTAGGACTCCTAGATCCCTTTCACACATAGTTGCATTAAGGCAGGTGTCTCCCATCCTATATCTATGCATTTCATTTTTCTGCCCTAAGTGATATACCTTACATTTCTCTGTGTTGAAATTCATTTTGTTAGCTTTGGCCCAGCTTTCTAATCTATTAAGGTCATTTTGAAGTTTCATCCTGTCTTCTGGGTATTAGCTATTCTTCCTAATTTGTTGTCATTTGCAAATTTGAGAAGCATGCCCCCTATTCCTTCATCCAAGTCATTGATAAAGATGTTGAATAGCACTGGGCCCAGGGCAGAACCCTGTGGCACCCCACTGGTCACTTCTCTCCAGGATGAAGAGGAGCCATTGCTGAGCACCCTTTGGGTTCAGTCAGTCAACCAGTTACTAATCTACCTAACAGTTGTATTGTCTGGTCCACATTTTACTAGCTTGTTTGCAAGAATATCATGGGGAACCTTGTCAAAAGTCTTACTGAAATTAAGATATGCTATACCCACAGCATTCCCTTCATCTAGCAAGATGGTAATTCTATCAAAAAATGAGATCAGATTTGTCTGGCATGACTTGTTTCTCTGGAACCCATGTTGACTTTTTGTGATTATGGCATTCTCTTCTAAAGGTTCATAGAATCTCTATTTAATCATCTTCTCTAGAATCTTTCCTGGTATTGATGTCAGACTAACTGGATGATAATTTTAGGATCCTCTTTTTTCCCCTTTTTGAAGATGGGGACAATGTTTGCCCTCCTCCAGTCTGTTGGGACTTCTCCTGTTCTCCAGGAGTTCTCAAAGATTATTGCCAGTGGCTCTGAGATTACATTTGCCAATTCTTTTAATATCCTTGGATGCAGTTCATCTGGTCCTGGAGACTTATATCCATTTAGATTAAACAGTTATTCCTGTACTATTCCTGTAATAAGTAAATTCTGTGCTGCATTTCCCCTATTGTGTCCTCTGTTCCATTTTCCTCAGGTTGAACACCCTTTTCTTTTTCTGAGAAGATTGAAGCAAAGAAGGTATTGAGTAGTTCTGCCTTTTCTTTGTCCCCTGTTAGCATTTTGCCATCTTCTCCACACAGTGGCCCTACCATTTCCATCTTCTTCCTTTTGCTACAGACATACCCCAAAAAGCCCTTGTTATTGTTCTTAACCCCTCTAGCAAGCCTCAGCATATTCTGCGCTTTAGCTTTTCTGACTTTACCCTTACATGTGCTTGCTTTTTTTAAATTCCTCTTTTGTGATTTCCCCCTTTTTCCATTTCTTATATATGTTCTATTTAAAACTTAGCTCAGTTGTAACTTCCTTAGTCATCCATCCTGGTTTCTTGAGACACCTCCCATTCTTCCTCCTCATTGGAATTGTTTTAAATTGTTCCTTCAGTATCTCCCTTTTGAGAAATTCCTATTCATCCTGAACTCCCTTCTCTTTTAGTATTCTTGACCACAAGACCACCCCCAGTATTCCCCTAAACTGCTCCTCATAAGACATGGTTTCCAGACCCTTCACCATTTTAGTCACCCTCCTCCGGACATGCTCCAGCTTGCCAACATCTTTTTTGAATTGTGGTGCCCAAAATTGGACAAAGTATCCCAGGTGAGATCTGACCAAAGCAGAATAGAACCTGCTGCTACTGACCCTTTTTATTACAAACCAAAGCTACTGGGATTGAACCTTGGGCTTTACAAATAAAGCTGGTGCACTGCCTCTGAGCTATGGTTCCTTTTCTTTATTTATACATGTGAGACATTGCTTGTAGTTACAGTGTCCATGTGAGGATAATGCAGGTATGAATCATCTCATACAAGCTGCTGCTTATCCATTAAGGCTAACAAGAATTTGTCAACATTGTTCTTTGGTAATACATAACGTATACTTGAAACTATATTGGCATATGTTATTCTTTAAAAAAAAAAACTTTATTGTTCCATGCTACCAGCAATTATTTCAAGTATCATAACTCCAGCTAATTTAACAGCCAAGAAATAATAATTGCATCTTCATCTATTCTTCTGCCAAACCAAAAGCCCAGGTCCATTAGCAACCCTACAATTAAGTATGAGACCAGAGTACCTATTAAAGTGGTATTTCATGTTTTAAGCGGACTTAAATGTACCAGTTCTAATGGCTAACAATATTTCAAAATGAGACTTAATCTATTTCATTCCATTTATATAACTTTAGATCATCAATCATTTCCCTCTAGAAAGCCTCAGCTTAAGATGAATATAACAGACTTTATAAATAATGGGTCAATAGCAAGTTTGTCATAAATTCATTTCAACTTTTGGATACTGGCCTGGCAGATACTTTTCAGTATTGCTTTCTCACAAATCACCTGTAATTCAGGATTAATTTTGATGTACAAATGTGACCATGAGACTTCCTTTTGTCAAATGTCTATGTATATTATTTGTTTCCCTCCTTTCCCCACCTACACTCATTAGCGGTAAAAACATGAAATACCACTTTAGTAGTTACTCTGATCCCACACCTAAATGTAGAGTTGCTAATGGATCTGAGCTTTTGGTTTGGCAGAAGAATAGATGAAGATCCCTTAATTGTAAGCAGGGAAAATGCATTCCAGTTTGCAGGTTTCTTATTCATAACAGTGTGCCTGAGCAGACATGAATGCCCTTGCTCAAAACTAAAATGGACATTGTAAACTTCCAAAAGTTCCTGTTTTTAGAAATAATTGCTGGTAGCACCGGGGAAATTACCATCAACTGATTTTAGAGTCTGAATTTAATAATGTGTGAAGAGAGATCTTTGGACAGCAATATGTATTATTTCTACTTATTTCAAACTGCGGTAAGCCAGTTGTATTACACTTTCAAGACCCTTCTACTCTTATTTTTGAGTGGATCCTGGACTTGTGCCTCAAAGTCATGGTGCTACACAGGAGAGATCCAGTGGGACCTCACTAAACCCACCATTTAAGTCAAGGGATAGGCAGTGTTTGCATCTAGGCTGCATGCAGCCCCCACAGCTTTTCTGTCCCCCCCCCCCCGCCCTTGGGTGAAAAAATACCCCAAAATGTCCTCTAGGGTAAATGCTCTCTAGGGGTGTGGGAGATTAACATACATTTTTGCCCCCACCAGGCCAATTTTAAGTGCATAGAAAGTAACTTCTGCTCTGTTTTTGAGAGGGACCTAAAACTTAGTCAACATCTCATCTGTACCCTAGTGGGCATTTAACAAGCAAAACTTTTATTGCACAGAAATGAAGTAGGGCATGTGGACCTCCAAGGTCTCCCGGGGGGGGGGGGGACTAATGTACCCTTTTAGCCTTTCCAAGTTGTCCACCCTGATTTAAGCAATGAAGCCTCTTCCAAATGACAATTTTCCTGTTCTTGGAGGAGGGAATTAATCAATTGATCTCCTGCAATTTTCTTGAAGCTGGGCATGCTGTAAACATCATCTGCAGGGACTCTCCAAAGATCACCAGTGATTCTTGTAGATGCTGTGCTACACTCAGATACAGGATAGTAGCTGGATATATCTCTGTTGATCACATCATTCCCCAATGACTTGGGAAAGACCATGTAGACCATGTTGGGGTGCATTGCATCATCAGTAAAAAAAAAAAATGCAGCTTCCACAAAGACCTGTATTGCAGCCACTCACTCACAAACCATAAGGTTGCAAGTTCAATCCCAGCCAAGGGCTCAGGCTTGCATCCTTCTGTAGGTTGCTAAAATGTGTACCCAGCTTTTGGGGGGCAATTGGATTACACATTGGAAACCGCTAAGGGAGTGCTTAAGTGCACTGATAAGCTGTATAGTAATGTACTTGCTATTGCAATAAAGTAGGTTGCAATAGTCATCAAATCATAGAAACACAAAGTTGGAAGAAACCGCAAGAATCATCCATTCCAAGCATGGCTGTTATCTCATCCCTTAATCCTATCTTCCCTGGGCTAAACATACCCACTTCCCTAAACCGCTCCTCATAGAGCATGGTTTCCAAACCTAGTGTACGTTGGAATTACACTAGTGTAATTCTCTGACAGTATGCCAGTCTCAGTTTTATATTCCATCCCAGTTGTTGTTGCTCTTATGGTGAATAGTTATGTCGTAAGAGGGGCATTTAAGATTGAGAAGGATCTGTAAAAATGTAGGCAAAATCACTAAATGCAAGGATAATTGGAAAAGGGGAATGGCCATTTAAGAAAAAACAGAGGGCCAGAGTTCATACTCCATCCACTCCCAGAAGGCCAGATCAAGCTTTAGGATCTGAGACTTCTCACCCCTGGATGGATCCCCATATATTGATGCCAGGGCACTTGTGCTTTTCTTACTTTCTAGACATGGTAGAGCCAGACACATTTCCTTACAAATAATGGCATATTCTCTCAATACTTGTCTGTCTTCTTTCTCTTCTATGCCTTTCATGTCTTTTTCTTGCACTGAGATCCAGAACCTCTACCTTTCCAACTGGCCCTGCAGATGGAACAAGTATCTTTTCTGAGAATGCTCCTGTGGACATCCTAAACTTCAGTATGTTGTTGACAAAGCAGATTCAGTTTCCAGTGTGGCAACCCAAGTCCAGTAATCCAGTTTCTCTTAACGCCAATGGCATTAGTCTGGACTAATGCTATTTTAGATGAGATCAGGTTCTCATCTTTAATCATGTATAACAAGATTCCTTAAATAGAAGCAAGGGACTATGAGACTCATCCCTGGTAAGCTGTTTTATTGTGTGGCTTGCTGCTTGCCTTTTGCTTCCTTAATTGAATCTTCCCTGATGCTCTAGAGAGCATGCAGTAAATTCCTGCAGACTGTATATTTCTGTGGCTGGCACAATTAAAAAAAGAAAAGAAAAGAAATAATTGATGAGGCAGTCTATGCCTAAATTATCTGCCCCAGCTCAAACTTCATGTTTAGAGTAATGCCACCATGCTAAATTGTAAATGGGAATAGACCTATCTCAGCAGTTGAAACATTCTAACTTGGGATCAGGCTATTTCAGAAATAAAGTTCTATTCAAATAGTGTTAGACCACATATTGGAAAGTAACTTTGCCAAAAGGGGGAGGCTGGAGAACAAGGACATTTATAACATTTACTCAATTCATCCGTTTGACTTATTGAACTGAGTCATTTCACTGTGTCCTCCTACACAAGGCAGAACATGCACATACACACAAAAGCAACCCAAATGAGCAAGATGCTGGGAAAGGTTGCAGTGTTTGAGGCTTTTCAGCTTTAAAAAGAGACAAATAAAAGAGGATATATGAGAAAGATGTGTAACTTTGCCCATGGTACATTATGGAGAAAGATGGAGAGAAAAAGAGAGAAGGTTTTCTCCTTCCAGGTTAACATTAGAACACGGTCAACCAATGGAACTGGTTGGTAAGAAATTCCAAACAGAGAAAATGAGATACTCTGCACTGAAACAATGGAATTTGCTATCACAAGATAGAGAGATGGCCACCCTGTGGGGATGGAAAGAATATTTTAAAATATTTTTTCAAAATGTAAAAAAAAAAAATAATTATCAAGTGTTGAGAAACCTTGATGAGAAGAATGCTGAACTGATTAGTATCTTTCCAGTTTGAGACTTATTATGCACACAATTTGTATGTGGTGTTCTTTGTTTGTTTTTGAGAAAAACCAATTATTTTCTGCACAAAAAATGCAGCTTCCTATACAGAGAATGCTGCTTTTGTGCAAAACAACCACATGTGAATTTTGCACAGAATAAGTCCTAAATTACAAAAATGCTCCCCCCCCCCCAAAAAAAAAAAATGCTATGGTTTTCAAAGACTTTCTCACAGTGGGAAGAAAATTTGTTGCTTCCCTTGGGAAAAAAACTTAGAGAATAATTATATCCTTTTCACAGTGTGGATGGCTTTAAAAAATAATTAGATAAATTTATGGAAGACTATTGATGCCTACTGAAATAGTCAAAATTTTCCCATATCATGGATCAGTCATTAACAAGAATGGAAACTGCAGTCAAGAAATCAACAGAAGACTAGGGTTAGGAAGGGCAGCTATGAAAGAACTAGACAAGATCTTAAAGTGCAAAAGTATACAACTGAACACTAAAGTAAGAATTGTTCATGCCATTGTATTTGTATGACTATTCATGGGTGTGATAGCTGGATGGTGAAGAAATCTGATACAAAGAAAATCAACTCATTTGAGATGTGCTGTTGGAGAAGAGTTCTGTGGATACTATGGACCAGGGGTAGGCAACCTTTCCCCTTTAAGGGCCGAGGGACTTCAGCTCCCAGAAGCCTCAGCGATGTTGGCCAAAAGTCCCATGCTGGCCAATAACTCCTGGGATTCTGGGAGCTGAAGTCCCTCGGCCCTTAAAGGGGTAAGGTTGCCTACCCCTGCTGTGGACAAACAAATGGGTACAAGAACAAATCAGATCTGAACTTTCTCTAGAAGCCAAGATGATGAAATTGAGGCTGTCATACTTTGGTCACATCATGAGAAGACATGACTCGTTAGAAAAGAGGATAATGCTTAGAAAGATAGAGGGCATTAGAAAGAGGGGAAGACCACACACCAGATGAGTAGACTTAATCAAAAAGGACACAAACCTAAGTATGCAGAAACTGAGCCAGATTGTCTTGGAGATGCCTCCTTCACAGGATTGCCAGTGGTCGAGGTCTGCCTGAGGGCAGTTAACAACAACAATGAATTCATGATGGCTGTATATTATTGTCTACATATAGACAGTATGTTCTAAAGACCAGTTGCAATCAAAAATAGACAGGAAAGTGCTCTTGTGCTCATTTCCTGTTTTGAAGCTTCACAGAAGCATTTGGTTCATCTTTGGGGCTGTACGCATGGGCCAAAAGGCCCGTGTTTCTCCTGGTCTCACATCATCCTGTTTGAATGACACAGACCAATACTGCCAGGCTGGGATCATGCAGACTGAACACCAGTTCTGTGGTCCCAGTTCGATCCTAGCTCAAAGAGGGCTTAGCATAGGTCAAAAAGACCCACCGTTTGCCATAATGTTTCTAGGAAACTCCATACCAATGCCCAGCAGACAGGACGACCCAGCACACCCCTTTTATTTTCTTCTGCTGTCATTTCTACTGAGAAGATCCCCATCATGGCCTCTGACATGGAAAGGGGGACTTGACCATGTGGGTGTAGTGAGGCACCCCATTCCCAAGTTGGAGATTGCAATGGGCATCTACTCAATATAGGTGACCATGGAGGCAGGTAAGGGGTGTGCAGTGGTTATAGGCAGGCATGTAAACACCCACCCTACATCAGCCTAGGGCAGAGGTAGGCAACCTGTCCCCTTTAAGGACCGAGGGACCTCAGCTCCCAGAAGCCTCAGTCATGTTGGCCAATAGTCCCATGATGGCCAATAGCTCCTGGGATTTGGGGAGCTGAAGTCCCTCAGCCCTTAAAGGGGATCGGTTGCATACCCCTTGCCTAGGGACTGACCTGGGTCAGGCTTGGCCCATCCTATCCTGGCCTGTCTGCTCATAGCCTTTGTGTGAACTGCATTTCAGAACCTAGCTCTTCTTATGTTCTTGGTTTATATCAAAAGCCTATCAATAATCTATATAAATAAAGTGACATTTCCATCTGGATGGAAAACAGCTGGATGGATTTTCACAAGACATGGAGAGTAATTTTGGGATGGTCTTACTTAAAATAAAGGTTATGCTGCACACACAATAATTCTACTGGGGAGAAAACACAATTATTTTTTTAATTCACACAGCATGGTTGAATCTTCCAGTCAATCAAGAGTGCTCTGTTCTCTTGAGGGCTGCCAAGACCAATGTGCAATATAACGAACAGCTCAAGAAATAGGCATTCATCCTCCAGAGCAGTCAAAACTGTAGAGTTATTAACAACAGATAATAATTCCCCTAAGCAACATTGGTTATTACATCTGATATACCAAAAAGTTGTGGCAAGCAATTTATGGCTGTCCAAGATGTTGTGAACTGCAAGTCCTATCATCCCTAGCCAGATATTTGTGAGGAGATGTGAGAATTTGAGCCCCAACAATTTGTGCAGGTCTGAATTTATCCACAATTTTCCCCTGGACCCGTACCCCCCTGGACCCTTCCACAAGTATGGTGGGAGGAGCCTGCACATGGCCAGCCTGCTACTTTGATTTCAGCTACAGTCTCATGCTGTTCTTTGATTAAGAACTTAATATAAGTATTTAATGTGTGAAGCACTTTGGATCACTCTGGATTCCTTCAGTACAGGCTAGAACAAAACACTAGAACAAAACTGGATGACTCCAAACCATACTGGACAAAAACTGGATCTGACTGAATCAAACTAATTTTGTTCCACCTTTCCATGTGTAGAGAGATCTTGGAGTGTCTTTGAGACTAACTGAAAGAAAGAAGTTGGCATCTTGAGCTTTCGTAGACTAAAGTCTACTTCTTCAGATGCATGCATCCAAGGAAGTAGACAGAAGTCTACGAAAGCTAATGCTACCAATTTCTTTCTTTCAGTTAGTCTCAAAGGTGCTACAAGATCTCTCTACAAACTGATTCTACAGACTAACATGGCTATATCTTTGAATTGATCCACTCCATGATATGGAATTTAGCAAAATCATGTGCTCAGCACTCTTAATACATACCACTAAAATAAAAAGTTTTGATAAATAATTCAGGAAAAGTTTCATTTCACTAGACATAAACACCCTGTGGTCTGGTCTGAAATGCAGCAGTGCAAGCGCTGGACTCTTTCAGCCAGCAGCATTCAAAACCCAGGTTCAGTAGAATTTGTCAACATCTCCACAGGAACCTCTCATGAATGTTGTTCCCAGCTTTTTCACCAATGTGGTTTGGTTCCTACCACTTACCTACCTGTAATTTCCCTTTACCTGATCTAAAATGTCATTCAGAACAAGGGTCCTTGTCCATCAATCATCTCCAACATGTAGTCAGAAATTTTGTTCCACCTCTCCCCACCATGCTGTTCAGTATTCAAGGTCAGCTTCTTCCCATGATAGGAAAGTATGCATGGCATCTTTTAATCAGAAATCTTATGAGGATGAGCATCTTTGATTCCCTAATGTACTCTATGCAAGAGATGCTCTAATGCTGGGATTAACCGCCTGTCTCATAAATGGGTTTGTGAGCGGCTGCATCTCTTGAAGATGCCACATTATTCCAGCAATGAGCAAATACAAATGGTATAGTTGGTCTGCTGAAAGTCCATATGCCTGTTGCAACCTTCTTTGAAAGGACTGTAATTTTTAAGTTATCTTCCTTGTCCCTTTCTCAGAAGTCAGTACAGTCAGCCCTCCACATTTGTGGGTTTCAGATTTGCGGCTTTGACTATTCACAACTTTGTAGCTGCTGCTTAACAAGGTCGACCTCTTCACTCACCCTTCCAGCCAGCCAAAACCAACATTGTGATTGTACATTCCCCTGCTTTGTCAAACTTTGCATCCTCCTTATTTCCAAAGACCTTCTCTTTGAAGCTCATGTTTACAGCCACCCTGGGGAGGATCCAATTTCTCTCCCCTCTTCCTCCTCCATCTCTCTCTTCACCAGACAAAAGCAACACCGTACCTTCCCTTTGTGGTGATGGCTGTAAACATCAGATTCAGAGTGGAAAAACTTTGGAAAAGAGGAGAATGCAAAGATTGTCAAAGTGGGGAAGATAGGCTGTTGCTTTTATCTGGCTGGGAGGGAGAGGGAGGAGGAGAAGCAAAGGTAGATCCTTTGTAGCCATGGCTGCTAACATCAGATTGAAAGTGGAAGCACTTGGGAAATGTGGGGGAGGCTATGTGTTTCAAGGTTGCAAAGAGAGTTACATGGTTCTCTTGGTGGGAGAGGACTGTTTATCATTCATGTTGGGGGGGAGGGGGACATATTCATGGTTTCCTCACTTTCATGGGGGTCTTTGGCCCCTAACCCCTGCAAATGTGGGTGGGTGCCTGTATAGTCTAGCAATTGTGGGGAGGGCACATTTGGCCTATGGATCTAATCTGGCCCATGGATTATCTTTATTTAGCTTACAGAGGGTCTGCATCCATTCTACCTCTGCTCCCTGGAGACCAGAAAATACCATCCATAATATTCTCTGCTAAGTACATCCAAAATCCATAAAGCAATGCTATCTTTATTGGGCAAGATGCACAAAATATTTCATGCAAGCTTTTGAAGCTCCAGTGGCTTATTTGTCAGGCAAAGATGTTAAAAATCATCCAGGATAAAGAAAAATATGACTCCGATGACTAGGACTAAGACTTTTAGAACAGCACTCTACTTGATGCAGAAAAAAGGCTCTAGAGCATCTCTAAGAGGTTTCCAGCTCTTTAGTTTTTTGTGGGTTTTTTGGGCTGTGTGGCCATGTTCTAGAAGAGTTTCTTTCTGACGTTTCATCAGCATCTGTGGCTGGCATGACGAAACGTCAGAAAGAAACTCTTCTAGAACATGGCCACACAGCCCGGAAAACCCACAAAAAACTATGGATGCTGGCCATGAACGCCTACGACTTCACTTTCCAGCTCTTACTTTAATTCCAAGATGGAGGAATAAAGTTTGTGAAAAACTCTGTTAAAATTTTGTAGATTCTCCAAATGCCATCTTAAGTTTTCTTTTCATCCTTTCTGTATATCATCTTGCGCAACTTCATGTTTTTATTCTCTATATAGAAGCTGGTGTATGTTTTAGTATACACATAATTTACTAATACATTTTTTTATAACTGCTTTCGCGTCAGTCTTGACCTATGGCGACCCTATGGATGAGACATCTCCAGGCCCCCCTGTCCTATACTGCTCTGCCCATTTGTTTCTCCTTTTGGTTGTCTATGGAATCCTCAGCACTGTTCTCCAGAACCACATTGCAAATGCATTGATTTCCCTCCTATATTCTTTCTTGATTGACCAGCTCTCACATACATACATGGTAATAGGGAATACCATGGTTTCTACAATTCTGACTTTTGTGGTGAGTTGTATGTCTTTGTATTTTAGGATCTTTTCTCGTTCTTTCATAGACTTCTCCCCATTCTTAAATCTTCTCCTGATTTCCTGGCTGCAGTCCCCATTTCTATCAATGTTTGAGAACTCTTTTACTATTTTTATTTCCTCATTGTCTAGTTTGAATGTGTGTAAGTTCTCTGTGGTCAATGTTTTTTGTTGTCTTTATGTTCAGCATTAAGTCTGCCTTTGCACTTTCTTCTTGGATCTTCCTTAGTAGGTGTTCCAGGTCTGTGAGGTTTTCTCCTAGTATTATGGTATCGTTTGATATTTGATTGTTGCTATTTCTTCCTCCTATTTTCACTCCTCCCTCCTCCATGTCCAAGCCTGATTGCCTTACAATATGTTCTGCATATAAATTGAACAGATAGGGTGAAAGGATGCAGCCTTATCTGACCCCTTTGCCAACTGGGAACCATTCTGTTTCTCCATGTTCTGTTCTGACAGATTCCTTGTCCTGAGTTCAGATTGCTCATTAGGACTATCAGATGGGTTGGCACTCCCATGTCTTTAAGGGTGTTCCATAGCCTTTTATGATCTATGAAGTCAAAGGCTTTGCTATAGTTTAATATAGTCATGTATACTAATACATACATACATACATACATACATACATACATAGTTCACTAATGTACACATTTTAGTTCATGTTTCTTAATGCATGGATTTTATATGTATTTTGCCCCATTGACTAAAGTGTGATGTGTACATTCTTCAAAAATGTTGAGTTGTGTGTATTTTATTTGCATATAGTTTGAAAAGGAAATGAGGGGGGCTCCTACTTTTTTTTTTTTTTTTTCAGTGACAGGTGACTGTAAGATACTGGCATATTTTTATTAATACTGGCCAAAGCCTCAGATTGAATGGATTCATTTAACAAAATTAGTTGACACACATTTCTTTTTGATTCCATTGAGAAACCATGGGCCCCAGGCAAGTGGTCTGATTGTTAAACAGACAAGAGGTTCAGCTGAATCCTACCTTCCTGTACTTTGATCGAGACCACAGTCCTGCTGGCAGACTGTTGACTGGGGCTGTTTACAGGAGGTACACAACTCTGTTGTTATGACACCTTCACTTGCTACTAGTCTTTACTGGTCTGGTTGTGTATACATTGATTCAGAATTATACAGGGGGAATTGGACCAATAATGAGCAAAAGAGCAACAAGGAATAAGCCAGAGAGAATGAGCCATGGTCTTACATGTATCTACACCAGGGGTAGGCAACCTTTCCCCTTTAAGGGCCGAGGGACTTCAGCTCCCAGAAGCCTCAGCCATGTTGGCCAATAGTCCCATGTTGGCCAAAAGCTCCTGGGATTCTGGGAGCTGAAGTCCCTCAGCCCTTAAAGGGGAAAGGTTGCCTACCCCTGATCTACACTAATGCATAGAGTACAAGAAGTAGAAAAATTAACTTGCACTCTTAACATGGGAAAGCAAATAGAATTTAACAGATGTCACCATTTCACTATGCCATTGTATTTAATGTGACCTGAGCATGGATTTTGGTATTGACAGAGTTTCCTGGAACCAAATCCCAGCAGAGACCAAAAGCCCACTGTACAGAAAGTGAAAGAATCAATAGGAAGTAAACAATTCAGCAGTTTTGAATTTGATTCTAACCAATAGGCCAATGGGGTGGAAATAGTGAGATCCTTGAGAATGATAATGTCTCTTGGGATTTATTATACAGAAAAAAGAGGAAGCCAAGCATAGTCAGAAACACACACATACTGGACAAGAAAGTTGATTTCAACAGGTTAGGGGAATATTGGGTGAGGAAATAAAATGGGAGGTGTCCAAAGAAGCCAAAGTGAATGTACAAAGAACCTTCACATGAGTGGAGATTTAAAAGAGACGTGTATAAAAATGGAAGAAGGGAGAAATCACAAAAGAGGAATGCAAACAAATAACCAGTAGTTGTGGGTTTTTGAGGGAGAGAGAGGAGTCAGAAAAGCTTACTACAGAGGTTAAAAAATAAAAATAAAAGGATTTGGAGGGGTTTCGCTATGTTTGGAGCAAGAGGAAGAAGAACAAGAAAATGTTAAGGCTACTGCATCGAGGATGGGACGCTACCATGAGACAGAGAGACGCTTCAATACTTTCTTTGCCTCAGTCTTATCTCAAAGGGAAAACAGTACTGTAACTGGTGAAAATCGACTAAATGATACAGTAATGTGATTACTACCCAGAATAAACAAGGAGGTAGAAAAGAATACCAAGATACTCTAAATGAACTCAAGTCTCCAGGGCCAGATGAACTGCATCCAAGAGTACTAAAGGAGCTTGCAGGTGTAATCTTGGAGTCACTGTCAATAATCTTTGAGAATTCTGGTATGATAGAAAAGTTCCAACAGACTGAGGGAGAGCAAATGTTGTTCCTATCTTCCAAGAGGTCAAAAAAGAGGACCCAAGCAACTATTTGATGCTGATATCAGAAAAGGTTCTAGAACAAGTCATTAAATAGCCAATTTGGGCACACTTAGAAAAGAATACAGCGTTTACAAAAAATTAATATAGGGGGGTTGTAGACTGCTAGAAATAGTGCAAATTGAGTCCACTTTAAGGGTTAGGGTTAGGGAATCATGGGAACTGTATTTTATTGTGGCACCAGAGCTCTCTGACAGAGAAGACTCAATGTCTCAGGAAAAAAAGGGAAAAAAAACAATTCCCATGATTCCCTAGCACTAACCCTAAACCTAAAAGTGGACTCAATTTGCACTATTTCTGGCAGTCTGCAACCCCCCATAGTTTTCTCAAAAAACAAGTCATGCCAGACTAATCTTATACCTTTTTTTTTTAAATAGAGAGAGTTATAAGCTTGGTAGATGAGGGCAGTGCAGTGAATATAGTACATCTTGATCTCAGCAAGGATTTTTGCAGTGTCCTCCATACCAAGATACTCTAAATGAACTCATACTCTAAATTCTTGTGGGCAAGCTAGTGAGCGGTGGGCTCGACAGTGCTACAGTTATGTGTATCTGTAATTGCTTATCAGACTGAATGCATAGAGTGTTCACCCATTGTTAATCTTCATCCTGGAGAGAAGTGACTAATGGGGTGCCTCAGTGTCAGGAGCTGAGCCTTTCAGCTTACCTGCCATAGTTCATTTTGAAGCTCCTAGGAGTTAAACAGCCTATGAGCAACTCCCACCCTCCCTGCTGATAGGCAGACAGAGAGAGTGAATTAAATTTTGAAACAATATTCATGGTAGTTTTTTTCGGGCTGTGTGGCCATGTTCTAGAAGAGTTCATCTACTTTCTACTTTCTGAGTTGGTGTGCAGATAAAAAATTTGGACCACTGCCTAGTCTTGAGGCCATCCAAACTGACCTCAACTTTGGTTGAGTCAGTCCTGAGTGTGGCCACCTTGGCCTAATGTTGTATCCACTCTACACTGTGCCAATGAGACATAGCAAAAAATATGCAGACCCAAAATGTGTCCTGAATTGAGATGTTTAACTCAACCAAGTTCATGTGAAGTATGCAACTTTCAAAGAAGCTAGGCCCCAAATTAATGTGTTCTTTTCCTGTAAAGAGTCTGGCTAATGAAGTGACAGCAGCACTAATTTTGCTGGACACTAACAAACATTTGTGTCTTGTGTTTCATTTCTGCTTTGATTGGGAGTTCCTGCATAGCAGGGGGTTGGACTGGATGGCCCTTGTGGTCTCTTCCAACTCTATGATTCTATGATTTCAGCTTATACAAACTTGCATTGGAAAACAATATGTGGCACCCATTCAGCTTAACAATGCCCCCACCCCACCCAAATTCTGATTGACGGGGACCAACATTTTGAAATGTCAAAGATCCTGGACCCCAAATTTCACAAAGACAAACTACAGTATTTTGTTCAGTGGAGACACTTTCCCACTGGGAAAGGGTGTGGGTAGAATCTAAACACATGTGAATGCCAGAGTTGGGGGGGGGGGAATCCACACTTGGTATCCAGCCAAACTAGGGACTGGGTCATATAAGCTCCAGAAATGAGTGTTTGGTGGTATAAATGTCTGCATCCATTATATTCCTTCTGACTTTGCATTTTGTGAAACAAATGTTTCCATCTGTTGTCTTGCATTTTTAATTTCATATTCATATTGCATTGAGAAGGGTGAATGTGTTGTTGCTGTTTTTTGGGGGGGGACAGAATGTCAGGGGCTGAGTCCTTCAGCTTGCTTGCCATAGTTAATAGGGACCAGTTTTGCTGATTGTAGTAATGGCTTTGTTTGCTTACAACATATTATGCGGTATTAATACTGGATGATGGGACACAAAATCGAAAGTTAATTGCTCAGGCTGGCTCACATTGCTTTGGCGGTTGATAAGCAGATGTGGGGATAGGAGAAGCTGTGGTGGGAATTTTAAGGCCAATCTCATGAGAACAGAAGGTATAGGGTGAAATGAGGGGAGACCCTGGGGACAAGATATGTCTGATTTCAGCCCACGCAAAATATGTATTACTGTATGCTTTATTTAAAAAGGTAAAGGTATTCCTCATTGACAAGGTTGTCAAGTCGTGTCCAACCATAGAGGGCAGTGCTCATCTCCACTACTAAGCCGAAGAGCCAGCGTTGTCAGAGACTACTCTGTGATCATGTGGACAGCATGGTTGCATAGAAGGCTGTTGACCTTCCCACCGAAGTGGTCCCTATTTATCTACTTCCATTTGCATGCTTTCGAACTGCTAGGTTGGCAGAAGCTGGGACTAGTGACAGGAGCTCACCCCATCATGCAGCACTCAGGCCTCAGTCTTGCAATCAACAGAGTCAGCATCTTAACCCCTAAAGCCACTGCATGATTTATACTGTGTTAATGCTGTTTTCTTAGTTTTGAAAACATAATCTGCTGGAAACACCTTTAGTTTTTGAATAAAGTTTTCTGGTCCACTACTGAAACTTGAATTCCTCAACTAAAGTAATCCTGTACGTGACATGCAGGGTTCTGTCCTGGCGTTGTTCAATATGTTTACCAATGACTTAGATCAGGGGTAGGCAACCTTTTTGAGCCGGGGGGGCGGGTTGC
Organism: Phrynosoma blainvillii; assembly: GCA_026167975.1. NCBI lineage: Eukaryota > Metazoa > Chordata > Lepidosauria > Squamata > Phrynosomatidae > Phrynosoma > Phrynosoma blainvillii. The sequence goes on from JANUYF010000013.1 coordinate 13,191,660, forward strand.
TGTCCCTCAGACAATTGGGGGGGCGAAGCACCAAAAATAAATAAATAAATAAAAATATATTTTTTTAAAAAAATAAAAAATTAAAAAAATATGCATGCACACTCTCTCAGCCCTAGAAAAGCCATGGCAAAATCCCTGTGGAGATTTTGCCAAGAAAACCCCAAGAACAAGTAATAATAACAATATTCAATATCATCATGGCAGGAGGTGGCGGCAGAGGCTGCAGCGGCGGCAGTAGGACCGGCCTAGGACCGGTGCAAAGGCCTCGGGGGGCCACATCTGGCCCCCAGGCCTTAGGTTGCCTACCCCTGACTTAGATGATGGAATAGAAAACATGTTTATCAAATTTGCAGATGACACCAAATTTGGGAAAACATGGCTTGAAAGAAGTAAGTTAATTGCTTAACATAAAAAGGATCTAGTGTTCTTAGTAGAGCACAAGGTAAGCTTTAGTCAACCATGGTGATACGGCATCCAAACAAGTTAACACAATTCTGGGTTGTATCAACAGGAGTATAGTGTCCAGACTGAACACAAACCATGAGGATGATGGGTGCATAGCCCTCAGTATGTTGCTGGATTGCAGCTCCCAGAATCCTTTAGCATGGTCTATGGTGGATTGATGGGAGTTGATGTCCAACAGCATCTGAAAGGTCATTGATATAGAGGGCTCAGACAACCACACTTGAAAAAAAGGTCATTAAAACCTGGAATGGAAAAAAAAATACCTATTTAAGTCAAGCATGTCTCATGCAATTCAGCTGCAATACTTATATTAATGTTGTTATTATTATTAACTTGCATGAGCGTACAGTCATCTCCAGCATCTCCTGACATGATGTCTTTTTGTGACAGGAAGAAGGGTGATAGATTCAGGATGGGACACTTCACTTATTTTCTCTCTGATTATCCATCTCAGTCGGCTGGCAGCTCTGACGTGTATGAAGAGTAAGAGGGAAAATAAGAAATTCTCTACCCGCATCAAAGATGCTCCACAAACAACAAATGGCAGATAAAATGACAGTTTTTAAAATGTCTGATTAATCATGTGTTTTTCCTGGCCCCTCTTCAACTGTGAAATGAAGAAGTGATTAAGGCTCTTCAAGAAGCTAATCCATCAAATGGGACAGCTGAGATCATGTAGCAGGGGCACTTGAAGGCATGCAATGCTAAGTTGGAGGGAGGAGAAAAGATATGCATATTCAGTTGTGAGTCTGTGACCCCAGGAAAGAGTTGTTACATCTATTTTAGGTTCTTTGAGAAATGCTTCACTATTCCTCTTATCCACATTTCTCCTCACCTCACCATATTTGATGATGTTTCCCTAGACTGAAACAGTGATTCCTTACGAAACCTTCACTGTTCCATCTTAGGCTTCTAAATTTTGTACAGAGTACCATGCAGGGATGTCTAACATCATCATATTTTTCTTTCTCCCGGATGAGGAAGTCAGCGGAGCTTTGAAAGTTTGCAACATGTATTTGTGCATTTTGGTTGACCCAATAAAGGTATCACTGTTTTGTGGATTTTGGAATTGTTATTGTTCTTTGCTGTATGACAAACATGGCTACCCCTGTATATATATTTATTTATTATGTATGATTTTATTCTTGTGAGCCGCCCTGATTGGGTTTCCCAAAGGGCGGGATACAAATAAATTTTATTATATATATATATATATATATATATATATAATAAAATTTATTTGTATCCCACCCTTTGGGAAACCCAATCAGGTCGGCTCACAAGAATAAAATCATACATAATAAATCACAACATTCCCACCCACCCCTTAAAACAGTATTAAATCAATAACAAATTAAAACACATTTAAACAATTTAAAAACACATTACATCTTGCAACAGCAACATTAGGCCATGGCAATGATTGCTCATTCCATCTGTGGAAGACCTATGGAAAGATCATTTGAAGGGAGGAAGTAGCCAAGGCCGGGATATTTAGTCTGGAAAGGCCTGCCGGAAGAGATCCATCTTGACAGCTCTTTTAAAGCTATCTAGCAATGTTAATTGACGAATCTCGTCCGGCAGGCCGTTCCAGAGTCTGGGGGCAACAACTGAAAAAGCCCTCTGGGAGGATGCTGAAAGCCTGGACTTTTGAGGCTGCAGCAAATTCCTCCCAGAGGACCGGAGAGCGCGGGGAGGATTGTACGGGAGAAGGCGGTGCCTGAGATAGTTTGGACCTAAGCCATTTAGGGCTTTAAAGGTAATAACCAACACCTTGTACTGGGACCGGAAGCTGATAGGCAGCCAGTGGAGGGACCTCAGAACCGGAGTAATGTGGTCCCTCCTAGATGTTCCTGACACAAGCCTGGCTGCCATATTTTGAACCAACTGTAATTTCCGAGTCAAGCACAAGGGTAGCCCCATGTAGAGCGCATTACAGAAGTCAAGGCGTGGGGTTACCAGCGCGTGCACCACAGTCTCAAGGTCCCTTACTTCCAGAAAAGGGCGCAGCTGACGTATCAGCCGAAGCTAATAACAGGCGCTCCTGACCGTCACATTTACCTGATTTGTCATCAGGAGCGACGAGTCAAGGAGCACCCCCAGACTGCGAACACAGTCACTGGAGGAGAGTGTGACCCCATCCAGGACTGGAGATTGTAACCCAATTCTTGGTTTCGGGGCCGCTACCGTGAGCACCTCAGTCTTGTCTGGATTCAGTTTCAATCTGTTTTTCCTCATCCAGCCCATTACCACTCAAAGACATTCATTGAGAGAAGAGATGCCATTGGAATTCGAGGCCGACGAACGAGACACAGAGAAATAGATTTGGGTGTCATCAATGTACTGATAACACCCAGCACCATAACATAATATATATTCCAACCCCTATATATATATTCCTGGATATGAAGATACTGCATTAGCTGCAACAGGAGAATCTAAAGAGGGAACCAAAGGGGTTGGAACTTTACTCTTTGAAGGGGTCTAACACCAACAAAGGTAAAAGAATTTTTTAAAAACCCTGGGATTTCATTTGGTGTGGTTTACCTAAACAGCACCTAAAAGTTTTCCTAATGCAACAGCACTGAGGCTTCTTGAGAGATTAAATGTTCTTGCCTAACAAGAGGGCTGGTAGCTACCACAAAGGACAGAGGCAACCTGGATCTCAAAGGAAATAATATATTTTTTTGCTTTGGTAAGGGAGTTTAAATTTTATTTGCTGGACTTTACAACTCTTTGCCTCAGAACCCACATGGCCAGAAGGAGTGGCCTGCCTACATGAATATCCCTCCATACCCTCTTTAACTGAAAACAACAAAAACAACATCTTGATAAAATATAGGCCTATGACTCCAACATCATTGTATTTTCCTTTCTTCTGTATGATTTTTAAAACCTTTTGCCAGTGCAGCTTCAAAAAGCTTGCAGCGTGTATTTTGTGCCTTTTAGTTGGTCCAATAAAAGTATCACTGTTCTGTGGATTTTGGATGTTATTGTACTGGCTGTATGGCCAACACAGCTACCACCGAATATGTACGGGGAGGAATAGAGCACCACTGCAGCAGAAGTACAAAATATGAAATTCACTTCTACAGGATCTTCAAGTAAGACTGGAATAGTATTGGTACATTAAAACAGTCTCTTCAGGCAGTGAAAGCTAGGGATAGAAAGAATGCTCAACAATATTTGAAATGTTGTAAATAGAGTACGCTCCCTGTATCTGCAAGACTGGCAGCTATGGTTTCATTTACACATGCCTGAAAAAAATATGTTCTCTCTAGGCATTTCCTAGGTCCTCAAGCACAATTCTATGGTAAATGTCCTCAGGAAATCTTTTATTTCAATAGGGTTCACTGTTATCTGTGGTTTCAAATTTCCACGGTAAATCCAAAAACATATTGCCCATGGATATTGGGGGGTGCAGGTCATATATTAAATAAATGAGTTTCTTCTGATCAGGAGAATCCTAGATAGTGAGAATCTTCACAACTAGGGGCTTATTGGGGAGGGAAAACCCAGCATTTTCTGTGCAGAACATAACATTTCTATTATTATTTTTGGAGCAAAAAAACCCATGCATTGTCAGCACACAAAACACACACTTTTCCCCCACATAATTCTCAAATGGCAAATAGTATTTGAAAATGTTTGTTTTTCACAATTTTCTTTCAGCAAGCAGAAAAACTGCAAAGTTATTACTTTTTTCTCTGCAAGAACAACATTACAAAGATTTGCATCCCTATGGAAGCAGGAGGAACATGACTATGAGTATAGTGGCTTGGGATGTCATGCACTGAAGAAATGCACTGCCCAGAGATGTTAGATTGTGTTTATCTTCCTTCACCATGGAAAAACAGGAGCCACTATCATAGTGCGCCTAGAGATTCCAGCCATAGACTTAGGACCTTATCACACGTGGGCCACAAAGCGATAAGAAAGCGAAATAAGAATAAATCCAGGAATAAACCAAAAGAAATCCAGGAATAAACCACAATACGTAAATGGCTATCAGACACAACTAGCATCATCGTGCAATTAAAGAAAGCGCGATGAAGCGCTCCCGGGAACCGTATTTGCTGTTCACACACATGTGAGAAAATCCCGGACATAACCAAGCAATGATCCTCTGCGCATGCCCAATACATCCTCAGCTGTCACTTGCCACGGCTGTCACCCAAACCCCTTCCCAAGCCGGCTCGGAGGTCCTCCTTGGAGCGCAGGCCCCGCACAGGGTCCGCACTCAGAGCAGAACGTCCTTGGAGAGCTGGCTCTCTGAGGACGTCCTCCTTGGAGTGCGGACGCCTGCGCTCCGAGGAGGTCCCCTCAGAGACCAGCCCTTTTAGACCCGGCTTCGCTTTTCTATGGGCTGGTCCTCCGAGCAGAGGACTCCTTCGCTCGGAAGACCAGCCCATAAAGCAGCGAGGCTGGGGCTAAAAGGACGCCGGTGACAGTGCCCTTTTAGCCCCAGCTTCGCTGCTTTATGGGCTGGTCTTCTGAGCGGAGGAGTCCTCCGCTCGGAGGACCAGCCCATAGAAAAGCGAAGCCGGGGCTAAAAGGGCTGGTCTCTGAGGGGACCTCCTCAGAGCGCGGACCCTGTGGGGAAATGCAGGCGGGGGCAGGAAAATGCTCCCCAATACGTATTGGGGAAATGCTCCACAATACGTATTGCCTGTTCATATTCATATTGGACTTACGGCAAAAGCGAAATGATTCCCGTCGCGCACTTGTACTTCCGGAAGAAACCAAAATTCAAAAGATCTCGATTCTGTCGGGGTTCTGTCGGGGTTCTGTGCAGTTCTGTGCGACGTCGTGTGAACACACGGAAATATAATACCTATTAGGTCGGGATTTCGTTTGGATTCTGTCTGCTTTGGACCCCGTGTGATAAGGTCCTTATATGTGAAAGCATAGAGGCATCAAGGCAACCATGCCTTCATAGAATCATAGAAACAAAGCTGGAAGAGACCACAAGGGTCAACCATTCCCAAACCCTTACCATGCAGCAGCACACAGTCAAAGCACTCTTGACAGATGGCCATCCAAAGAAGGACAGAGAAGTGGAAGATTATTGAGAAACAGAGACCTTTATTTAAAAAGACAAGTAAGTGGTAAACAGCTCCCCCTCAAAAGGCTCCCATTTTCCATACTCCTGGCAATCTCTCTTATTTGAGCAGCCATTCCAGGATCCATACGTTTGTCCAAACTGATTCAGCCTAACATATGATCTGACAGTATGTCTTAACATGCATTTGTACGTAATATTCAGTGTGGTAGCTGACATGCAATAGAAAATAGCACCTAACAGGACTGGATAGGTGACATGCAACAGTATATGACAACTAAGGACATTTGGCCGCCAAGAGCTGAAGGTATGTACCATAGCTAATGCCTGCCAAAAGGATCAGGAAATGCTATGTTTTTGTTAAGTTGACCAAAACCATGTATTAATATTAGAAGTTCAATGATGTTATCCTCTTCTTTCTCCTTTGTTATATGAAACTGTATGGGGGGGAAGGGAAAGGAAATGTTTTTTAATCTTCTTTGTATTTTTTGATTTTTAAAATTAATAAAAATAAAGGGGGGGGGGAACAAAAGGATCAGGAAATGCCAATGAAAGTAAAGCACTGAAATTTGGTGTTAAAGTGTTACATTGCCTATGCAAACTTGAATTTGAAAGGTTACGTTCGACATCTGAGTGACAAAAATGAAAAATCTGGGGTGGGATTGCTCAGGGATATATACAGCTGACCAATATTCACAGCATTTCAGCCTGATTAGACAAGTGTTGTTTCTGTGTAATGATGAAAAGAGAGCTGAAAACACGGCAAGCCAGAAACAGTTTCAGTGTCATGTGTAAACAATAAATTGAGAGGAAAGTGCAAGCCCAATCCATTCTGTCCAGGTTTTATGTCACATTAGTGTAGCACTTTTTGTTCCAGGGCAATCAGAACACAAATAAAATCTCATAACTGGAGGGGATTGTCTCTTTCGGACACTTGGCAAAAGAAAGGGGAAAAGAGCAGAGATGATAAATCTGGGTCATGTGCAGAAAAGAACAATTTCTCAATCTGTGGTGGAATATCTGCAAAAGAACAGCTGTCCCATAGCCAGGAGCACAAAAAAAATGGTGTTTACATTCCCTGCTAAGCCAAGTTCAGCTGCAACAATATGTAATCATCAAGGCAGCCATGCCTTCATGAAATCATAGAAACACAGAGCTGGAAAAGACCACAAGGGCCATCCAATTTCAACCCCCTGCCATGCAGGAAGACACAACCAAAGCAGCCCCGACAGATGGCTATCCAGCTTCTGTTTAAAAACCTCCAAAGTAGGAGACTCCACCACTCCGTGAGACAGCACATTCCACTGATAAACAGGTCTTACTGTCAGTTTGGGTGCAATCTCTTTTCCTGTAACTTGATTCCATTGTTCTGTGTTTTAGTCTCTGGAGCAGCAGAAAACAAACTTGCCTCACTCTCAATATGACACCCTTTCAAATATTTAAACATGGCTATCATGTCACCTCTTAACCTTCTTTTCTCCAGGTTAAACATACCCAGCTCCCTAAGTCGCTCCTCATGGGGCATGGTTTCCTGACCTTTCACCATTTTGGTCACCCTGTTCTGGACATGCTCCAGTTTCTCAACATCATTTTTGAATTGTGCTAAGAACTGGATGCAGTATTTCAGGTAGGGTCTAACCAAAGCAGAATAGTGATACTGTTACTTCCTTCGAACTAGACACTATACTCCTATTGATGCAACCCAGGATCACACTGGTTTTTTTAGCTGCTGTATCACACTGTTGAGTCATATTCAGCTTGAGGTCTACTAAGACTCCTAGATCTCTTTGGCATGTACTGTTGTCAAGCCTTGTTTAAAAAGAATTCTTCAGCAGTGATACATATGGCACCCCATTCCCTGTATCCTCAGTTTTGCAACTATGTACCTCAACCCAGAAGCTGATGTGAGAGAATAAAATTTCAGTCCCAACCAAAGTAGATCCACTGAAATGAATCAGCTTTGTTATTCACTATGTCTTGTTTTCCCCCAAGAAGCTCTCACTGCCTCCATCCATTCTCCATGGTTTCATACAAAAGTCTTTTCCAGCCTTATCTGGAGATACTGGCCATCATCCTGTTGTGACAAGCATGAAGGTAAATCCATCATATAGTTGCATATGTATTTTTCCAGCATTGAAGAGGGTGGTATTCCCTTTCTCTCTCTGCAGTCACCCAAATACCCCCCCCCCCCATGTTACTGCAATAGCGCCCGCCATAGAGAGCAGATGGGATCAGAGACATGCCTGGATATGTCCCCATAGTCAAATGCAAACCAGTGACATAATCTGCTAAGATATCTGGAGGACCTTGGTGGATTTTGGTGGAAGATGTTCTCAGTCTATGTCTAGTTATGGGGCCATAACCATCATCAATCCCCTCCCACACTCCCCACCAGCAATGGAATTGCCACTGGTGACATGAAACAGTATGTCTTTCAGCTGTTGACAAGAGAACCACAGTAGACTTTTGAATGCAGAATTCTGCTATGCACATCTATGTAAATTCTTGGCCACTGTTTTGATTTTAGCAGTTCTACTCTAGTTGGGACTAAAATTGAGTTTAACTCAAGTAGTTGACAGCCATGGAAAGGCCTTTTCTCCACATTTTCAACTCAGCACTCAACTAAAATAATTCACTATTAATAATAATAATAATAAATTTTATTTTTAACCCACCCCTCTGCTAGGCAATCAGGGCGGCGTACAAGTTAAAACAGGACAGCAGTTCAAACAATTCTTCTATTGTATTTTGATCTTGGGCAGTGCCAGAAAAAAATGCATTCCCTTTATAGCACCCCTTGCAGTTATGTTTATTTACAGTCTGATACTATTCTGCTCAGAGCAAAAACCATATTGTGTCCAATGAGTCTTAGTTCCAGGAGAAACCTATGAAGGCTGAGAAAGGAGAATCCAAAGAAGATGAATCACCAAATCCTAAATTTGGTGGAATCTTCCAATCTCGAAACCTTGCAAATGCATGCAGTCAGATAATTTAGGAAGTAAATAGTCCCTAATCTGCTTGCTAAAAAGCAATAGCAGGTGTTAATTGTGTCAGAAAATCATCCTGTTTGTAAAGTGTTCCTTCCCTATGCATAACGCATGACATTCCAGTTTCCCAGCATGTGTGCATGTCCCGCAATCTGGAAAACGCTGAAGGGGCCATATTTCTTTATCCATTCCTGCTTATATACAATTTCAGTAGACATGTGTACCTCCCACTAATTTTATTTTTGCCAGAAAATCTTTCTGTTTTTTTTTTTTTAATGTGTTGCTTCCTCGACCATGGCATTCCATTGTTTGTAATTTTTTTGGACAACAAATCAGTTTGTACACAATTCCCCATAACTACAATTATTACCTGAAAACTGATCATCATTGCTTTGAAAAGTTTGTGGTGATACAAGTATTATCTAATTAGATAATTATCATCTGTAAATAGTATTCTGGTTGATACATGGAAGCAACATTACTAACGATGACATCTTTTTATTATCTCATAATCTTTTAACACATGATCCTCAATATGAAGATGAAAGCATCACACCTACTTTGTGCCCAATGGATCCCGAGACGCAGAACACAGAAAATGGGCTGAATGCATCTGCAGCTGCCTCTGAATCCTCAGATGGAGCTATGGCTTCAGCTGGATGCAGCCTACTGTGGAGTACTGCTGATGGAGGAAATGGTAAAAACATAACCCCACATAAATTGTACAAGTTTTCCATGATGAAAAATAAACCCATTATATTTTCACAATGCATGGCGGTATAGGTGTCTGCACAATTTTTAAATTACACTCTGGTTACTTGTTTGGCATGGCTCCTGCACTGTAAGCAGCTATTGAAGTAAAATCTAAGATAACACACTTCCATCAACAAATTAGTTTAAATTAAATGTGGTTTTGTAACCATTGTGTTCTTTTGGGGATGGGGAAAAACATTCTAGAGGAACAAATGTAGTCATACTGGGGCATCCAAAAATCCAATTATTAAAATGTCCTTTCCCCCCTGAAGCTGCCACTTTGGCAAACCCTATGGCCACCCTGACTCCTGCTGAACACCTAGCACTACATAGGAGCAGGAGAGACTGAAAGAGCATTGTTGGCAACACTGATAAAAAATTTTCAGCATTCCTCTTTCCAGATAAAGCTTTTCCTTGATTTGTCAAAGGATGAGGAGGTAAAATAGCTATTCAAAGAGGTGAAAAGCAATTGCAAAAGACCAGAAGGATGATGCTGAAAAATTAGATAGAGAAGAGGAAGCATCAAAGAAGTATCAGGAAATGTTAGTCATGTGCGGTTTTTTCATTCAAAAAAGTGCAGAAAAGGAAAAAAAGGAGAAGAGAGGAGGAAATGCATACATTTTGGTGTGGCTTGTATCTGCTCAGTCTCACCAGAGAAAAAGGGACACTGTGGCTACTAGATCAGGAGCAAAACCCTATATCATTTCTCAGATCATCTTATAATCTGCCAAGGCCAAGGTGAGGGTGGGGGCAAGGTAATGCCAAGCACCTCTGGTAACAATTATGCCCATGTTACTAATATGGTGTCTTCCAAAAATAAGCCCCCCAGAAAAATAAAGAACCCCCTCCTGCTACCTTTATAGTGAGTCGTATTGCTCTACTTTTAGACCATCTCCATCAAATTCCTATAAATTCTTTGGACCTGTGAATAAGGTTCTTTCATAGTCGCCACTAGGAGTTTGTGTAATTTCATACTTCTATACTACCACAATCGAATTTCTATTATCAAAATCATTTCTACCTTTGAACAATGTCGCCACCATTATTTTTTTATAATAATAAATATTTTTAATTTAAAAAATGTTTGCTTTTGAATGGGGAAGGGAATGGGTAACTACACAGCAGGAAATTATAGTTCAATAAGAAAAGAGGTAACTGAAAATATTATTATTATTTAATAATAATGATAATAATAATAATAATAATAATAATAATAATAAGGCATTTGGACAGGGAAGTAAAGCCTCCAATATTGTGAGCCTTTCTTCCATGAGAGAGAGCCTTGTCTCCAAATGCATCACTGCATATATAAAACATAAAACATATGAGCATAATGTGTGGAACGTGCATCAAAAACTGAAATGGTGAATGAATGGAGTTTGGACAGTTATATTTCAATTCCTGGGTAGTTTGGGGGCAGTAAATATAACTTACAAATTTATTTTATATTTAATGCTTTCATTGGGTAAAGGTTTTCCCTTAATAGGGTTGTCAAGTCATGTCTGACCATAGGGGCAGTGCTCATCTCCGTTACTAAGCCAAAGAGCCAGCCTTGTCAGAGACTACTCTGTGATCATGGGGCCAGCATGACTGCACAGAACGCTGTTACCTTCTCACCAAAGTGGTACCTATTTATCTACTTGCACTTTTACATGCTTTTGTACCGCTAGATTGGCAGAAACTAGAACTAGTGATGGGAGCTCACTCTGTCACATGGCACTTGGGCCTCGATTGCTGACCTATTGATCTTGCAATCATCAGAGTGAGCATCTTAGCCACTTGAGCCACCATATCTTAATACTTCCATTACACCCATAAATTTTAAAGGTGTTCTTACCAGCCACCTCTTCTCTTGCCTCCTCTCCCTCTTCCTCCTCTTCTCCCTCATCTGAGGATGGAGAACTCCCAGGTTCATTCCCTCTGTTGCTCTCTGACACACACCTAACAGGTAGGTCATACAATAGAGATACTCAGTTACAAAGCAATCATAACTTCAAAACGTATAATATATGAGCGTATTGCCCATTTTTGACGTATGTACCTGGTGGCCGCCTGTATTTTCATCTTAGTCTTTCTGCAGCCTCCCAGAGGGCAATCATTCTTTCACAGAGGGAAGGCTTCCTCTGCTCAGCAGGCTCACCACCATAATTTTTAAGGGTTTCAAAAACAAAATTGCCTTTATGGTTTCGAATTTCATATGGTACTGCTCAACGATATGTACAAAACCATGTAGGTGTAAAGAAAAAGAAAAGAGATCACATAATGCACTTGGGAGCACCAATCTGCCATGGCTATTGAGCAGCAGATTGGTCTCCCTTGTCCACCAATATGTGATCCTCACAGGCACCATTCTTCAGTCTTCATCCTGTGATGACAAGAGAAGCACATGCACGCACTAATAAACCAACAGTTTTCTGTGTGTCAGACCAAAAATGAACTGACCGGTCATGTTTTTTTTAAACTTTAAACATATTTCAGCAACCAGTGAAAATGGTTGGAATAGCAGCAGCATGATCTTAATAATGTGCTGCAGGCAAGATGGAGCTAGTATACATTTGGGGTAAACGGTCACCAACTGATAGCGGCCAAAAGTGGCAAAAAAGCTGAACAAATGCATTTGTTAGTAAACGCAGCTACATGTAATTTGCCCCAATGTTGTGGCTCTCTGGGGATACCAAAGGTAATACATTACTCACAACTACTCTCCTGTGTAGAATGGGGCCCTAGGGATATAACTTTAAAAATGGAACCAGATTTTGATTTGCTGTTACCTTCATTTGTTACCAGCTGCACTCCACTAGATGTTAATGATTTCTGACATAATCTATGTTTTCCACCATGGAGCATGACTATGATTGGTGATATTGAAAAATGTATTTCATTAGCGGGGAACTTTCTTTTATTTTCACCAAGCATAAATTATTGGATGTTGAAAGGTATTCATGCAATGGTTGTTTTCAATATTTTTTAATTGCATTGCTATCTTTACATATAAGAGTTAGTAAGGGACATTTGTTAGCACTGCACACAGGGAAGTGAAGGTGGACCTCCTTGTGTAACCCCCCACCTAGAAAACCCTATGAGGAGACATTGAAAGTGTCACACAGGCAGGACAAGAGCACTAACAGAGAGAAAGATAGTCAATAAAAATAGCATAATTCAAGACTAAGAAAGAATAAAAAGATGTTGGATGCAATACACAGAAAAACTATACAAAAGAGATGACAAAATAAAGGACACATGGAGCGAAGAGCCATATGAAGATGAACCCCAAATTCTAAAAACTGAGGTGGAAGCTGCAATAAAAGAAATGGCAAAAAACAAGACTCCAGGAACAGATGATATACCAATAGAACTGTTGCAATCCACACTAACAGAGTCAACTCTAGTGCTAACCAACATATGTCAACAGATATGGAAAACAAAACAATGGCCAACAGATTGGAAGTGATCAATATAGCATTGTATATTTGCAATATGATCCCTGGTGCCTCTTCCTTTCCTGAACCCTGCTTGGACCTCTGGGATTTCTCTCTCCATGTGTGGTTGGAGTCTGTGTTTCAGTATTTTGAGCATAATTTTGCTTGCATGGGAGATTAGTGCTATGGTTCTATAGTTGCTGCAGTCTCTTGTGTCTCCTTTTTTGTGAATGGGAATGTATTGATTGTTTCCAATCTGTTGGCCATCGTTTTGTTTTCCAAAGTAATAATTGGGTTCCCAGGAACAAATGCTGCCACTTCCATTTTTTTCATACATTGCAGCATTCCTTATGACCCTGGTATTGTGATTTGTGCCACTCCATCTAATTTCCTCTTCCACAAAGTGAACCTTGTGAACACAAATTCCTTGAAGAAGAATGGAGTACCAATTCTTCCATTTAATGAAATGTTCTCCTTGACAAACTAGTGACACAATTTTGCAGTAGCATTCTTCTGTCGCGCCAACTACCTGTTGAAAGCCAAGCTCCTCAAAGCTAGACATCACCTGAAAATGAATAAGATGCACACATAACAAAACCAGATTTTTGTGGGTTTGTGGAAACAGTAAGCAATCATTGTTTGAGGTACAAAGAGGTATATTAGAAGGGAATTAAGTAAAGAAGTTAGCAGACTGTCCTTTGTAATTTTGTCAAGTATCAAATGAAGAAGAAGTAGAAGACAGGAAATCAATATTTTAAAAAAACACTCTATTAAGAAAGACATACTTTCCAATGGTCTCCCTGGAAAAGTCTTTGACAAAGCAGAAGCATCTTCATGCCAAGCACAACTTCCACAAATATGTTGGCAACAGTTGAATGACCAACACCAAACTGGTTTGAGGTAATGCCATAGAAGCACCAGTGTGCTAGCAACCACAAGGAAATAGTGACTCATTTCTCCCATGGAATGGCTCTACACATACACCTGTCCTGGTTTGAGATCTCTGGATGAAGAGCGTCCACAAGCTTGTCAGAAATGGACCTAGGCATTTGGAAGTACTTATGCCACTTTGAATGCATCTGCATCACAGACTCCATCTTTATTCACAATGGTGATATATGTGGGCATCTCACAGAGATGTGCACAGATGCACTTCCAGAAAAAAACAGTGAGAACAGCAAATTGAGGATGCGTGACCAAGAATATTTACAGTGGGGCATTGCAAAAGCTAATGTGTAGACAGCCCCTTAGTAGTTTTGAGAGCCTACCTACAGACACATATTCAACAACTAGAGAAAGTAAAAAGTTCATCAGCCACATCACAGCCAACATCTAAGAAGATGTGATCCCTTTAAGAGCATGTGTCAGCTGGAACGTGTGGAAAGGTGGAGAGCTAGCATCAGCTTGCTTTATGTGTGATTATATAGAGCAGGGGTAGGCAACCTTTCCCCTTTAAGGGCCAAGGGACTTCAGCTCCCAGAATCCCAGGAGCTATTGGCCAATATGGGACTATTGGCCAACATGGCTGAGGCTTCTGGGAGCTGAAGTCCCTCGGCCCTTAAAGGGGAAAGGTTGCCTACCCCTGGTATTTGCCTTGATTGTACTTATTTCAAGGGAAACCAACCAGAATCCTGATTTCTTCTACCTATCATATTCTACCTCTACAGGATTTATCCTGAAATAGGATAGATATTATGTGTGTTCTTCTGCACAAGTAGAATCTATGGTAGATTTGCAATTAACCAGTAATCACTCCCACTGAAAAGTTCTTGGTTAGGTGCCTGAATCCCAGAAAGCTTGAGATGAAAACAACTAGGAATTTGTTTATATGCTTTAGTTCTGATAGACATACTCAGAGAAAAAATATCTTTGATTGAGCATGCTCTCAAAGACACCTTCTACTGGATTATATGGCTAACTTTCTGATCCATTATTTTGTACCTAAGTCTGGTTGGTACCTCTGCTCTATCACATTTCAGAAAGCTTCCACAATGAGAAATCACAACTCAGCTTGAATTGTTTCCACTCATCACAATGTTCAGTACATGCCGAAATAGCCACAGAAGACATTCAATGATGAATGCAGCAGCAATAAAGTATGTGTACTGCTTCTAAAAGTTTGAAAAAAACAACATTTTTGAGAATTAGGTTGGACCTAGGGTTGGCTACTCCCAGAAAGGCCAGGTATTAACTGGTTTCTAGGCAGATCATATGTTTCCCATTTGGACCATTACATGGACCAGATTCTAGATTTTCATTTTTAAAATACTCAGTCTCTAATCCTTGGATTAAACAAATATGGAAAACATTGGACAGCCAAAAGGACAAAGAAATGGGTTCTAGAGCAGATCAAGCCAGAGATATCTCTAGAAGCCAAGATGACAAGACTAGACTGTCGTACTTTGGACACATCATGAGGAGGCATGAATTGTTGGAAAAGACAATAATGTTAGGAAAAGTGGAAGGAAGTAGAAAGAGAGGAAGACCACATGCTAGATGGATGGACTTTATTAAAGAGACCATGAATATGAGTTCACAGGAGCTGAGCAGAGCAGGAGAGGACAGGGGGACCTGGAGATGTCTCATCCATAGGGTCGCCATGGGTCGAGATCAATGCGAGGGCAGTTAACAAGCAACAACAAAATCCTTGGATTTACAGAGTGAAATGTGGAGACATTCTTCTGTCCAAGTCTGCTCTGAGTGTGTTTAGCCAATGATTGAAATCTCACAATTATGCTTGCACTTTGTGACCATCCTTTCTCAATTTATCTCTCAGTTCCCTGGATCAGCATTACAACCAGAAGCTCCGTATGGACTTTTTTCAAAGAACTAAGAAAATGACTAGGTTATTTTTGGTTCTGAGTATTAGAAAGCATTGAATCAAATGAGAACAAAAAAGATGGCAAAAATATTATAATGATCTATTAAAAATGCAGTAGCATTAGAAGTGACTGTGCATGACCAAATGTCATCAGTAGAAATACTATCACCACCCCTGGAACATACATAGCCATTTTAAGTTTCTGTCTTGTTGTTAACCCCCCAAAAACCTTGGAGGTAGATTAACTAAGAGGTGTGGTAAATTCCATCTCCAAGCAGATTTGAACGTGGGTCTCTCCATTCCAGGTCCAGCACACTTAATGTAGTTCTCTCAAAAGAGTACTTACTGTGATGAAAAGCTACCAAAGCTGAAACATAGTGGTAGAAAAAATGTAATTATTAATGTGCTAAATTTTTATAATTACACTTCAAATAATCAACATACATAATTATAATAATTTGCATAATATGCAAAGTAGCTGCCCAGATTTGAAGGGTCAGAATATGGCACCTCTACTTGGATCTCCAGTGACCTGTTCTTAAACTGTACTTTCTCAATTACAAATGGACCAAAAAATGAACATTATCAGATTTGTGCTACTCTAGCAGTTCCTTGTTTTCCCCATCATTCCGCTGCCTTCTGCACTCAGCAAACACTGAGCCGTGGGGAAAAGTAAACATATGCCAGGATTCGGCACCCCACTATTCAGCAATGGTAGCAAATAGACACAGGACAGGCATCTAGTGTCAAAAATATTTTCTCAGAGAATCCATCCATAAAATAACTTGTTAGGGAATCTGGAAAAAAAAAATTACAGCCTGCCACATCTCCTGAGATTTGATAGAGAACGGAAACACATCAGCAGCAGGCTGATGGATTTCACTGGGTTCCCTCAGAGGAAGAGGCAAGACAGTGAGGCTACTTGCAGGGCTCAGTAGGAACAAAATGCAATTTGGCTGCTCCTCTTTAGGAATTAGATCCATCCAGCCCACTTTTTTCCCCAGGCAACACTAGAGAAAAATCTGAGATAATGGCTGATATCGTTTTACTTAAGTCCTTATGCACATGTTCCTCATGAAAGTGATTGAAAAATGTTATCCAGTGGGGAAATCCATATTCAAGTGAAAGCTGTGGAAGGGGAGTTGTACATATGTTGCCATTGCATGCAGATTTGCATTGTGTTTTGCACAAGTATCTGTGAAGCTTTAAACACTGCAGTCATGTGTTTCATATTTGGTTGCACTTAAAGTTGCTCAATTTTTCAATTCAGCAATGCACAACTGTCAAGTTACCCTCCATGTCCTTCATATAGGATCTTGGACATGATTTTCCCTTTGTCAGTACCCTTTTCACATCCCCAATAGTAGCTCACAGACCATGATAGCCAGATTTCTCAAAAGGTTACATCATTCCAAATGTATGATTTGCCAAATAAAAGGTGAAGTTCACAGGTCTTAGAACTGTCTCTGTTTCATTAAGCTCCTAGACTGCCTTCCTCTTTAGTCCTTTTTCATGTTATACTCCTTGATTCTGCTGGTAGATTTGTTGTCTAACTTTGACTTGTTCTTTGTTCCTGATTTCTGGCTGACTCTTTAATCCTGCCTAGTATTCTGCCCTCTAATTCTGACTTACTTTGCACTCCAGAACTGGAAAGGTCATATGACTGAACTGAAAAGGTCATGTAGGTAATCCTATAGGACGTAGTTCCTAGCACCTAGCTTATCTTGGACTGCTGTCCATGGCTGAGCCTTCACCCTGTTGATCCTGTATTGACTGAGCCAAAGCTGGTGACTCAGTTATCTCAAGATGATCCTACAACTTCATTTACAAAGAGAACAACATAAGGCATCCACCTTCAGTCCCCAAATTAATTCATCCAGAGCATTTCTGTCACTTTACACTGCTAATTCAATGAACATTCAATTAGTTCGTGTTTTTTTCTGATTAAGTCTCGTGCATTAAATCATACTTAAATAAATTCTGAAGTGGTAAGGACATATTTTATGGGATTATGCAAAGAGAGGTCAGATTTATCAATAGCATGGACATCAATTTGGGTGCTTTCCCATTTACTTAAGTCCCGTGAATCAACCACAGCCATAACTGGGCATAATGATATCAGTTCACTTAAATTAAAAATGAAACTAGTGCCTATTCATTGTAAAACAAAATAACACTCCATCCTGTACCAGTGATATCTCACGAGTAGCAGAACCCTGCTACAGAAACCAACCTGCTTATTTGATTTGTGGAAATCCAAGCTGTTCACATTTTTTTACACTTAACTCATTTGGTTGCTTCCTCCAGAACTTGTTAAGGTGAACCAAGTTGTCACATTGCCAGTAGTATCATGAACCCACAGTATCATGGGTGGTCTGAAACTAAATAAGGTGAGATTGCTTACCCAAGATCCCCAAAATTAGTAGCTAGAAGTGGCAGGTAGTAGCACCCATGCCAGTGGAATGGTCAGCCTGTGTTGGGTTTTAGTTCCTAATTTATAAAAATTATAAATTATAGTGCTTAACCTCTTTGGGAGGGTAGCGTACAGTAGCCTGGACAGCTTCTTTCAAGTTCAGACTAAACTCCTGTGGACGTACCTCTTCAGGGCCGTAGCAGCTACTGCCTACCATAGGAGGCACTTGCCTTATACTTTTCTGTGCTGTACTAAAAAACCACCAGCTGTTAATATGGAGGCAGCCATTCTCTCCATTAATCTTTGCCATTAATGATGCAATCCTGTACCTGACTACTCTGATGCAAATCCTATTGAAGTCAATGGGACTTACTCCCAGGTAAGTGTGTATGGGATTGCTACCAAAGTGTAATGAAAGTTGCCAGAGTAGAATCCCAAATCAAACTAACAGCCACATTACTGACATGGAAGCCACAACCTTCTGCTAATTGCTTGAGCTGGTGGGGGGTGTGTGTGTGTGTGTGCACAGCTCATTTACAATTTGCATTGAACACAGAAAGGGGCTACAGTCTACTGGCCAGGTGAATGAGAAGGCCAGCTAGTCTTGAGAATATACCAAGCAACTTTATTCTAAGTCACCAGTATCCCATCTACTCAACTCTCCAGGACTCAAGAAGGAACTCTCCAGGCCATACCAGAGCATGAACCTGAGACCTGCTCCATGAAAACCATATCCCTCCACTGCTGAGCAATGGTCTCTTGGCTGGGTCAAATGAGAAATTTTGCAGACCACCCTTTGGTAACTGAAATGAGTGCCTGAGCATGAGGTGTCAGCTACCTTGCAAGATACTACCTGAAACACAATGTTTCCCAAGTCTGGATCATTTGATGTGAGTGAAGTGACAAAACTTTGGTAGGAATTGTTGAGGAAAATTCTGTTTTTTAAATAAAATACATAGAATTAATTGAAAGGATGGTTCATTCCACACTGTGAAAGCCACAGATTAGATATAGCATATGATGCCATTGACATCCACATCAGTACAACTAGACACCTTACCATGGAAATGTCACAGCAGACCTTTAAATTGACAGTTATTGCTAGAATGGGTTTCAAACTCTCTTAATGGAAAAGTAGAAGAGGTTGCAGCATTGGAACCCACTAATAGGGCCTTTGCAGACTGCTAGAAATAGTGAAAATTGAGTCTACTTTAACTGTCCTGGCTCAGTGCTAGGGAATCATGGGAATTGTATTTTTTTCTGAGACATTTAGCCTTCTCTGTCAGAGAGCTCTGGTGCCACAATAAACTACAGTTCCCATGATTCCCTAGCACTGAGTCAGGGCAGTTAAAGTGGACTCAATTTACACTATTTCTGGCAGTCTGTTTTGAATTAACTAGAATGGTGGATTTAAAAACCCTCAATTGAAACAGCCATTCCAATGTGGAGAGAGACAGGTAGAATCATAGAGTTGGAATCAAGTCCAACCCCCTGCCATGCAGAAATTCATAACCAAAAGACCCCAACAGGTGACCATCCATCCTCTGTTTAAAAACCTCTAAAGGAGGAAACCACACAACACACCGAGGCAGCATATTCCACTGCTGAAAAGCTCTCACTGTTCAGAAGTTCTTCCTAATGTTTAGGTGGAATCTCTTTTCCTGTAGTTTGAATCCATCACTCTGGATCCTATTCTCTGGAGCTGCAGAAAACAAACTTCCTCCATCTTCTGTATGGCATCCTTTCAAATATTTAAACAGGGCTATCACATCACCTCTTAGACTTCTCTTCCCCAAGCTAAACATACCCAGCTCCCTAAGTTGCTCCTCATAAGGCATGGTTTCCAGACTTTTTACCATTTTGGTCATCCTGTTCTGGATAAGCTCCAGCTTTTTTAAATTGTGGTGCTCAGAACTGGACACAGGATTCCAGGTGAGGCCTGACCAAAGCAGAACAGAGTAGTATTATTATTTCCCTCAATCTGGACACTATACTTCTACTGATGCAGCATAGAATTGCATTTTTTAGCTGCCACACCACACTGTTGACTTGTGGTCTACTAGGACTCCTAGATCCATTTCACATATACTGTTGTCAAGCCAAGTGCCCCCCTTCCTAGATCTGTGTATATATTCATTCATTCATTCATTCACCTAATTGTAGTACCTTAAATTTTCCCTGTTGAAATTCATTTTTGACTCAGCTTGTAATCTATTAAAGTCATTTTAAATTTTGATCCTCTACTCTGGGGTATTAGCTACTCCTCCTAATTTGGGGTCATTTGCAAATTTGATAAGCATGTCCTCTATTCTTTCATCCAAGTCATGGAAAAAGATGTTGAATAGCACTGGGTCCAGGACAGAACCCTGTAGCACCCCACTGGTCACTTCTCTCCAAGATGAAGAGGAGCCATTGCTGAGCATCCTTTGGGTTCGACCAGTCAACCAACTGCAAATCTACCCAAGAGTTTCATTTTCTAGCCAACATTTTACTAGCTTGTTTGCAATAATATCATGGAGGACCTTGCTGAAGACCTTACTGAAATCAAGATATGCTACATCTATAGCATTCCCTTTATCTACCAAGCTGGTAATTATATATAAGAGAGAGAGAGAGAGAAGATTAGTGCAGCATGCCTTGTTTTTGAAGAACCCATGTTGACTTTTTGTGATTATGGCATTCCTTTCTAAATGCTGGCAGAAGGTCTGTTTAATTATCTGATCTAAAACATTTTCTAGTCTTGATGTCAGGCTAATTGGGCAGTAATTATTTGGGATCTCTTTTTTCCCTTTTTGAAGATGGGGACAACATTTGCGCTCTTCCAGTCTGCTGTTATTTCTCCTGTCCTCCAGGAATTCCCACAGATTACTGACAGTACCTCTGAAATTACTTCTGCTAGTTCATTTAATTCTTTTGAATGTAGTGCATCTGGCCCTGGAGACATGAAACCACTCAGACTAACCTCTTTACTTATTCTGTGCAGCATTTCTCCTATTGTGTCCTCTGTTCCATTTTCCTCTGATTGAGCATCCTTTTCCCTTCATGAGAAAACTGAGTCAAAGAAGGTGTTGAGTAGTTCTGCCTCGTCTCTGTCCCTTGTTAGCATTTTGCCATCTTCTGTGTACAGTGGCCCTACCATTTCCTTCTTCTTCATTTTGCTATGAAAATACCCCCAAAAGCCCTTTTTATAGTTTTTAACCACTCTAGCAAGCCTGAGCTCATTCTGCACTTTTGCTTTTCTAACTTTCCCCCTACATATGCTATTTCTTTGGATTCCTCTTTGGTGATTTCTCCTTTTAAAACTTAGCTCAGTTAAAAGTTCTTAATCATCCATCCTGATTTCTTGAGACACCTCCCATTTTTCCTCTTCATTTGAACAGTTTGAAATTAAATATCTTCAATATCTCCCTTTTGAGGAACTCTAATCCAACCTGAACTCCCTTCTCTTTTATTATCCCTGACCATGGGTTCACCCCCAGTATTTCCCTAAGTTTACTGAAATCAGCTCTCCTCAAGTGTGTCTGATGATGCTTGGCTTCCCCTTTCCACTGTATAACAAACTCCAGAAGAATAAGATCACTCCCCTCTAAGGATCCCACAGCTAGCACCCCATTTACCAGGTCATCCCTGTTAGGATCAGATCTAAAATAGCTAATCTCCTTGTTGTGTCTTTCACCTTTTGGACAATGAAATTGTCTGACAGGCAAGTGAGGAATTTGCTGGACCTTACATTTTTGGCTGAGTTTGACTTCCAGCAAATATCAGGATATATCTACCATATCTCTCCTTGAGTGTGTGGTCATCTGTTCTAGAAAGGCTTCATTCAGTTCCTCAGTCTGACTTGGGTTCTGTAGTAAACTCCCAGGATAACATCCCAGTTGTTTCCCTCTTTTTTAATTTTTATCCAGATGCTCTCCACCTGATTTCCAGGATTTAAATCCTGGATCTCTTCATATGTAAAAACATTCTTGACATATAATGCTGCTCCTCCTCCCTTCCTGTTTGGCTATTTTTCTTAAAAAGATTATACCCCTTTATTACTACATTCCAATCATGAGACTCATCCTACCAGTGATGCCTATTATATTGTATTTGCTTTGCTACACACGGAAAAAGCTACTGAGAGAGAGAGAGAGAACCCTTTTTATTATGCAATCTAATATGTGGTTCAAGCATTTGCATATCGTAGACCTTTCTGGAAATCTTTTGAATCATTTTTTGCAGGGCCGTTAACTTTCTGGCTACCAGGGGAAGGGAGAAAGTTTGACATTTCCTCAAGTGACATTTTCCTCATAACAAATCTTAGCATGCCTTCAAAGTAAATGTCACAGGATGGCAGTTAGTTGGTCCATAAGGGCAGGAAAGATCGAGAGATCCTCCTTTTTTCAACTTTGTTTGAGGACAAAACTCTGTGGGATCTTACTTGATGGAACTAAACCAGTAGTAGAGAGCATTACATCTCTGGCGGGTGATACTTTCATTTTCTTTGGTTGGAGGAATGACTGCCCAAACTTTGGAATGCCAGGGAAGTTCTCCAAGTCTAGGATTACAAAATTACAGATTTGTAAAATCTTACTTCAATGACAAGTTCAAGAGAATCTAGAAACTCCTGTGTGTAACAGTTTGAGGGGAAACTGATATATTTATTGTTGAGAACAGAACATTGAGGAGTGGCAAGATAGAAATTTTCAGATATTTGAAGGACTGTCGTGCAGAAGATGGAACAAACTTGTTTTCTGCTACTCCATAGACTAGGACCTGATCCAACATACTCTTAATTACAAGAAAGGAGATACTAACATAATGATAGTTCAAGCTGTTTGACATTTGAACAGAAGGTAGTCTCCTTCAATGGAGGTTTCTAAGTAGAGGCTGGATGACAATGTCTCATGGAAGCCTTTGGTTTGAATTGTCTGTATCAGCAAGGGTTGAGTGTAAATGATCATGGATGTCCCTTTCATCTCCACAATTTTGTGACATGATGACAACAAGAGGATCAAGGTAGAGGGGGAAATGAAGATCCTACACTTGAGAACTGGTTGGACCATTTTTTTTAAATGTATCTATTTTATTTATACCCCACTTTTCTTCCAGGGATGCAAGGTAGGTTCCACCTTCCAGAAAAGATGTTCCAGTAAAATCATCATCATCATCATCATCATCATCATCATCATCCATCCAGATTAAAATGCAAATAAAAATAATTATTCTAGTATACATAAAATTGCTGTTATTAGCTGCCCTTGAGCTGACCTCAACTCCTGGCAACCCTGTGAGTGAGACATTTCCAAGCCCTCCTGTCCTGTACATCTCTGCTCAGATCCCTCAGGTTCAGGCCTATGGTCTCCCTGACTAAGGGGCTTTGCAGACACGCTGAAAAGGGTGGCACAGAGCCACCTCTGGCAGCGGAGGATCGGGGCTGCGACAACCACATGCCGTGGCCCCAATCCTCCCTTTTGCTGCCCCCAAAAGAGTGGCAAAATGCCGCTCCTTTTAGGGGCAGGAAAAGGCCACCCTAAGAGCCAGCACCACAGCTCTTCAGTGCCCTTTTGGCACAGTGTGTGTACACACTGTGCCAGGAGGGCATCCTGATGCCACGTGCCATGCGGACGGGTGCGTGGCATCAGAACGGCGTTGGAGTGGAGTTGGGGCAGCCGACATCCAGCTGCCCTGCCCCAACTCCACCCCCAGGCTGGCCCTTTAAGCCTGTCTGTTAAGACCCTAAATTTAGCCATTTGGCTTGCAGTCTTCCTCTCTTTCTGTTGCCTTCCACTTATCCTAGCATCATTGTCTGTTCTAATGTGTCTTTACTTCTCATGGTGTGTCCAAAGTAAGACAACCTCAGTTCAGTCATTCTGGCTTCCAAGAAGAGTTCAGGTGTGATCTATTCTAGGACCAATTTGTTTGACTGTTTGGCCATCCACAGTATTCTCCACACTCTTCTCCAGCACCTCTCAAATAAGTTGATTTTCTTTCCTTCTGCTTTCTTTACTGTCCAGATCTCACATCCATACATGGTGATGAGAAATGCCACATTAAAACTATTTCAACCTCCACAATGATAATAAAATAGAATTAAACTATTGAAATGTTGAAGAAATTATAAAAGCATTTTCACTTTCCCTTTTGGTAAAATTATCCTACTAAATTTTTCTGTCTAGCAATATTGTGGAGAATTTCAAAAAGCCATTTCCATCCAATCCTGTGTACAATTCCAGCCCCTACCTCAACCATACACGATAAACTTTGGTGGAATCTAGTATTGTACTTATCAAAATACCCCAATCTCCCATTCCATGTAGAACACTGATTGTTCTTTAAAGCTGCAAGATGTGTTGTGGCTTATGTAGTGTACACTTCTGTAGTGATAGCAAAGAATGGATAAATAAAATTTATAAATTATTACTTGATTTGAAACTGAAGAAAAATAAGTTCAAGAGTTCATGATTAGCTGGGCTAAAAATTTGGGCCATAGCATTCAAATGCATCAGTGGGATATTTAGAACGGGTCCAAAATTTTCTTGCTTGCTCAAAAACTTATATAAAGTAATATGCAAATAGTACATTAAAGGTAAAGGTAAAGGTAAAGGTATTCCCCATTGACAAAGCTGTCAAGTCGTATCTGACCATAGGGGGCAGTGCTGATCTCAGTTTCTAAGCCAAAGAGCCAGCGTTGTCAGAGACTACTCTGTGATCCTGTGGCCAGCAGGAGTGCACAGAATGCTGTTTACCTTCCCATCAAAGTGGTACCTATTTATCTACTTGCATTTGCGAACTGTTAGGTTGGCAGAAGCTGGGACTAGTGACAGGAGCTCACCCCATCATGCAACACTCAGGCCTCGAACTGCCAATCTGCCGATCTTACAATCCACAGAGTCAGTGTCTTAACCACTTGAGCCACTGCATCCCATGGAAATAGTACATTACCCCAGAGAAATTGGCAAAAATATACAAAGGAGCTAGTGATATTTGTTGGAAATGTGGAAAACAAACTGGATCTTTTTCCTTATGTAGCGAGGATGTAAAAAAATAGTGATTCAAAGTAGGTAAATGGATGCAGAAAATCTTGGGATTTAAAGTACAGGTGAGACCTGAGTTATATTTGCTAAATGTGATAGATGTAGAAGATGAAAGGGAATTAAATATGGTGATACATGGTAACAGAGACCAGAGTGATATTTGCTAGATACTGGAAAAATCATAGATTACCAGATAATGAAATTGTTGGAAATAGCTGAAATTCATAAATTAACTATTTAATTAGGAGAAAGACACTGGACATCTTTTTACTTATATGGGGACCTTTTATAGACTATACAAAATAAGAACAGGGAGAGGTTATTACTTTGAGTAATTTGGTAAAGCTTGTTTTCTTCAAGTTATTAAAAAGCAGAAAGAAATGTAGTTTAATTACAATAATATTAGAGAAATTTATTTTTGGTTATTGTTGTTGACTTTGCAGGGGATTTTGGGATAAGTACCGATCGCACATCCAGAGAGCAGTGTTTTGTTTTGTTTTGTTTTTTGGTTGTGGAGGGTTGTGGGGATATGTGTCTGTAGGTTTTTGTGTGTTTTTTTTCTTCCTTTCTTTGTTCTGTGTTTGATGCTTTGGAGTATCCTTGGTCTTGTATTTTGTAATCTCAATAAACATTCTTATTTGATAAAGCTGCAAGATAGGGGTGTGTGTGTCGAGTATATAATTTGTTACAGTAATTTCCTGATCCCACAGGGGAAGATAAGCCTGCCAAACATGCTATAGCCACATTTCTGAAGTAATTCTTTGGAGGCATTGCTTAGTGCAGGGGTAGGCAACCTAAGGCCCCGGGGCCGGATGCGCCCCCCCGAGGCCTTTGGACCAGCCCCAGGCTGGTCCTGCTGCCGCCGCCGCCGCCACTCCCCACCATGATGATATTGATTATTGTTGTTATTACTTGTTCTTGGGGGGTTTTGTGGCAAAATCTCCACAGGGGTTTTGCCATGGCTTTTCTGGGCCGAGAGAGTATGCATGCATATTTTTTTAAAAAATTAATTTTTTAAAATATATTTATTTATTTATTTATTTATGGTGCTTAGGCCCTCCAATTGCCTGAGGGACAGCAACCCGGCCCCCGGTTCAAAAAGGTTGCCTACCCCTGGCTTAGTGTTTCAAGTTGAATGATGTGTATACAACTGTTAAAAACACAGAGAGACAGACACACCAAGACCCTAAATTTGAAGCAAAAGAAACAGCCCAGTCAACCTGCCAAGTCTTCCACAAAAGGAAAACCATGCCCCATGGCTTTCACAAGGACTCCTTTGTCTTTGATACATGGCACCAAAACAAGCATGACCTCCTGCATGAAAGAGAAAGACATAACAAACTCTCTGTCAGATGAGTCCAGCTTATTATTCATCTGTAGTACATGCTGCTTTCTTTCAATTAAACCATGTCTCCCAATAAGACTGTAGGCTTTCTTCTTTGTTATTACTACTACTTTTTATTGTTTTTATTGAGGGTCCTTTAGACAGGGATTCTAAACCATGATTTCAGTATGAAATCTCTTCCGTACACAGTCCAAGTGAATGAATAGGAATGTCCATCTCAGGCTGATGCACTGGATGTATTCCAGGAGAGGTTATGATGGACATTTGCGCTTAATTATCTGCTGGCTCTCTTGCATACAGAATTTTATCTCAATCCATACATTATTAGATTTGCACTAAATAAGTTTGATTTGTACAGGTGATGGTGATGAGAAAATAGTCATTTTGAGGGAGAGATGATAGTATCCCTTCCCTAGGAAATTGCACTTCAATTGTATGTATGTTCAAACTTTCTTATTTATTTATCCTGGCTCCTATAGCTCCAGGGCAACCCCACACTTTTGTAGGTTATGGTCTGAATTATAACCCAATGAATCAGAAATCTTAGGACGAATCACAATACTATGGATACACCATATGTGACTGGAGACTGAACTTAAACATACCTCTCTGTTCTGTCTATATATGTCAATGTGGCATTCATCCAGATCCATCCACTTTTTAGAGTCCACAGAAATTCAGTTCCTGACAATCAGCTTTGGGAATGCTAGTCAAATGAGGAGGTGTAAATTTCAATACTACCTTTATCAGCAGTTACAATTTTGCCTTGGATATCCAAAGAATTTCAAGAGGAAAGCCAAGAATCAACATACTGACATTTCACAGAGTAGGTAATTTCATTCATTCATTCATTCATTCATTCATTTATTCATTGTATTTGACTAAAAGCCATTACAAATACAGCCAAAAAAACCTCCAATAAAATTTCAGTAAAGAATACATACCTGTTTATGTAAAATATCATATAAAACATCAGATTAGTGAATCCCCTGCACAATCAATTGCTATATTTTTCAGATAATTAGGACAAATACTTTTAGATCACAGTCTGAAAGTAACCAGCATATTTTCACGTAAGAACACTCAATCTGCAAGGAAACCAAGATCCACCCTAAGAATTTCTTCCTGGGATTTTGTTAAAGTTGGCAATAGAGAAAATAGTGTGAAACATCTCTCCTTCTCCCATGTTACAAATGCAGAGCCTTACATTTCTTGGAATGTTTCTGCCATCTAAGGTCTCAATACCATGTTGCATTTCAACAACTACTTTCCCTTTAAAAAAAAAAATCATTTTCAGTGCTTGGAATTACAAGCCTGTCACCTCTAGAGTAGAAAAAAATTCAGTGTGGCATGGGCTGACTTCTCTGCTGTTGTTTTCCTGTTTTGTAGCTGTCTTCCAACAATTTATCCCATCAAAATGTACTCAAAAGAGGGGACCTGTTCCACGGTATTTTCTCCTAAATTACAATGAAATTTATGAGCTCATTTGTCAAAGATAATCCCCTTTGATTTAGCATAATTTATTTTAAATTGTTCTCTCTGAACTCATAAAGTTCATTTAGACTTCTCTTCAGCCCAGTTTTATTCATGGATAATAATACAACGTCATCTGCATATATCAGGATTACTGTTTTACAATTCCCTATTGAAAGAGAGAAGTGATCAGGACAATTGAACTTGATTGCCATATTATTATTATTATTATTATTATTATTATCATTATCATTATTACTATCATTATTATTATTATAAAGATTCAACCGGAGGAGTGGTAACAAGCAACCTTTCGGACTCCTCTGTCAAATTACCATTTGTATTAATCCTTACCCTCAGTTATATTAGTGTATAACTCCTGAATTAGTAGTAACTGCCTCCTATCTATATTAGTCCTGGTGAATTTGCCCCACAAACAGTTCCTATTGATTATATCAAAAGCTTAGGAGAAGTCAATAAATGGAGCAAAAATAAATTTGGAAGCACCACTAGTGTATTTACAAATTAAATGATATAACACAAAAATCTGATCCACTATACTGTTTGTTGTTGTTGTTGTGTGCCTTCAAGTACTTTCCAACATGGTGGCTCTAAAGCAAGCATGGGATTTTCTTGACAAGTTTCTTCAGAGGGGGTTTGCCATTGCCTTCATCTCAGGTTGAAAGAGTGTGACTTGCCCAAGGTCACCCAGTGGGTTTTGATGGCTGAGCAGGGATTCTAACTCTGGTCTCCTGAGGTAAAAACCACTAGTGCTCAAACGACTACACCACACTGCTGTGGCCCTTCCTAAACCCAGCTTGTTCTTGATGAAGAACATTGTTCTCCTCCATCCAACCTATCAGCTTCTGGAGAAGAAAGTGGCTATTAATCTTAAAGCTAATATCCAATAAACAAATTGGCTGATAATTCAGAGGACTGAGTTTAGCTCCTTTCTTATAAATTTGGAAGAGTGTGCTCTACTTCCATCCGTTTGGGACTAAAATATTATAGCGTATCCAATAAGACAAGAGAACAGCAGGTGATGTAATCAATGACACTACTTACTCTGCTGTTAAGAAATGTAAAATATCCATTGCAATGATCCCAAGGACTGTCATGAGTGCATGTCAATCTCCATAAATCTAACTGTTTTCTACTGACAATCAGTATTCCAAATAGTTTTTTGTGTAGATATAGAGACAGATTCTTAAAATCTCTACTGCCATCTCTGGTCTATGGTTACAACCATAGTGACCTTGTCACATCTTCTCCAGAAAAAACTCCGAACACATTTCTCTTTTGTCAGGAGAAAGAGGGAAAGAGTTCTGGAGCCTTGTTCCTTCCCTCCCTTTCTCCATCAGTGTTGAACTGTGGATGATGAAAGCGACAAAACAGTTCATTCACAAGGCCTTCTTCTAGGACATAGAACCAGATCCAAATTGCTCAAAAACATGGAAACTTTGATGTCCCTGCTAGCATAAACATCCCAGATCACCAAAAAGCACTGAACAGTCTCCCAAAAAGCTGTCTTTCTTTTTCTTTCTTTTTTCCTACTCATCCCAAACATCTTTTTACAGTCTTTCAAGGCTTCTGATAATGCTCAAAAGTCTATCAGAGGAGTAGCAAGCGAAGCAGCATGATAGGAAATGGCATGCACAACAAACTCAGGTGTTTTTTTTGTTTTGTTTTTTTGTTTTTAAAAATCAAACAGCAGATAAGCCAAAATAAAACCAAACAAATAAAACAGGACTTTAAAAGTCTATGCAAAATAAAACAACTAGCAAATCAAGAACTTGAAAATGCTAGATAAAGACTCATTAGAAGATAAAAATGCAGGAGCTCTTTAGATCACTCCCTATTGTGCCACCACCATTTTTGACTCCTCAACTTGTTGTCAGGGTGGGTAATGTATTTATTTTTCCTTAAAGGGAGAGATGGCCCTAAGTGTACTCTCTCTAAGACTAGGGAAGAGAATCTGAACTCAAATTGTTCCTATGGATTATTTGTTGTGATGTTGATGTTAATTTTATTCAATAAAGATTTTCAAAAAAAAATTGTTCCTATGGAAATTGATACTTTTAATATATAATTAAAAGTCTTTTGATAAAGCAGGTTTGGATCATTTAAAAAGGAAAGAAAGGAAGTGAGAACAGAGTGTCCCTGGCTAGAGAACAAAGACTTCCAACACTGAAGTTGTGACTTGTCTGGAATCAGAAAGGTTCTTCAACAAAGAACTGGAGCTCATTCAAAGGAACTTGGGCAGTGTTTGAAGAAAGGGACTGCATTTTGGCTTAGCAGTAACAGCATAGGAGTATTGAAAGGGGGTGAAGCACCAAGGAATTAATGCATTGTAAGAAGAACATAGATAACCAGGAATAAACAGAGAATGTTGAAGTGTTTTTCAGAGTGATTGTCAAATTTCATAGAATCATAGAATCACAGAGTCGGAAGAGACCACAAGGGCCATCCAGTCCAACCCCCTGCCATCCAGGAACTCACAATCAAAGTATCCTCGACAGATGGCCATCCAGCCTCTGCTTAAAGACCTCCAAAGAAGGAGACTCCACCAAAATCTCTGAAGGAGTGTGTTCCACTGTCAAACAGCTTTTACTGTCAGGAAGTTCCTTCTAATGTTGAGGTGGAATCTCTTTTCTGTAGCTTGCATCCATTGTTCCGAGTCCTATTCTCTGGAGCAGCAGAAAACAAGCTTGCTCCCTCCTCAATGTGACACCCCTTCAAATATTTAAACAGGGCTATCATATC
Organism: Phrynosoma blainvillii; assembly: GCA_026167975.1. Taxonomy (NCBI): domain Eukaryota; kingdom Metazoa; phylum Chordata; class Lepidosauria; order Squamata; family Phrynosomatidae; genus Phrynosoma; species Phrynosoma blainvillii. Next base: position 13,222,180 of record JANUYF010000013.1, read on the forward strand.
ACCTCATAACCACCTCTTCTCCACCTTGACAAGATTTGAACCTTGACAAACTAAATCCACCACCTTGGAAAGCTCTCCTCTGTATCTCCAGTTGTCATGGCATGCCCTTTTACTATTATTATTATTATTATTATTATTATTACTTACCCACCTTTCCCCATGGATTGAAGTGGGGAACAACAACAATGAACAGATAAACAATATCAGTTAAAACGCATCAGTTAAAATGCATCTTAATTTAAAATGACAAATAGCACATACATATATTAAAATGATCCACATTTAAAATTCATCATTGAAAATGGATGGGTCCTCTCTGTATGCCAGTAGAAGACAGTGACATTAACCTGAAGGAGGAATACAGTGGGATTCCAAGATTCAGCTTATGCTATAGCTGATGAAAAGGGCTGTGGAAGCCAAATCATGATGATTTCAGTCTTGACCTTTGGAGGAGTTTGGAAATGATCTGCAATGTTCTCAGGCCATGGGGTAATTGAACTGTATTACGTGTCATTCAGGATGAGACTGTAGCTCAATGCAATATGCTATGGTATGCATGCAGAAAGCTTACACTTCCTAGAATACTTCAGACCATGAGCATATGGATCACATGCTGCTGGATCATACAAAAATGTTGTTTATTCCAGCATTCTGCACACACAGTGATTGGCCAATGAGATGTCTCTAGGAAGACAAAAATCTGCCTCCTGAGGTAGCCATCTCGCTTTACAAAACAGAAGTGCCAGCTTCTATACATTTTAGTCCATGAGAAAAATGGAAACTAAGAATTGCATTAACTATATGACTCCCATGGAAGAAAAATGATATTAACCTCCCATGCAAGATCTTAATCTCCCACGCAAAAAAAAAATGTGATGCTCAAGATTTTGCAATACAGACTTTGCTAGATATGAACCAAGAAATGTCAGAGCTGCAAGCTGGATTCAGAAAAGGAATAGGCATTAGAGACAATATAAGTTCTAAGGGGACCCCATGGGCCATTGAGTCCACCCTCTCTTTACAACAGGGAGGCCAGCAAGAGCATTCCCAGTAGGTACTGTAGCTGTCTAGCTTCACTATTTGAAACATACTTTAGAACCAAAACAAATTAGGCATTAGAAAAAAATGGAGCACACCAAAGAATGCTGGAAGAAAATAAACGATAATAAAGGTTTTGATTACATGGATCAGTAGAAACTATGGCTCACTCTAAAAGAGATATGTGTGCCATAAAATCTGATTGTCTTGATACATAACCTATACTTTGGACTAGAAGCGACAGTTAGAACAGACTATGGAAAACAGAATCCCTCCTAGCTGGCACGAGGGGCAGCCAGGACTGCATTTTATCACTCAATCTGTTTAATTTATTTGCAAACATATCATCTGGAAAGTGGGTTTGGACTTAGAGGAAGAAGGTGTGAAAACTGGGGAAAGGATTACTATTACTGTGATGGTGTTGTTGCTGATGATGATGATTTTACTTTGTTGCTGTAGTGGGAATTCTGAGTTATGATGACCTAAGATGAACTTATGATAGGGCTTTCTGGGTGACTTGCCCAAGGTCAGCTGGTGGTTTTCCATGGCCGAGTGAGGAATCAAACCGTGGTCTCTAGTGTTAGTCCAACATTCAAACCACTATACCACATGGGCTCCACTTTACTTAGATGCCACCTTTTCCCCAAGTTGGGAAAATGCAGCTTTGACTTTAAAACAAGTACAAAATAGCTAAAAACATACAAAGGTTAGCATTAGAATCAAACTAATCAGAATACAACTTAAAACATACACTCCAAAAAGGATAAAAGAGCAGTTTAAAACATGTTTTTTTTGGAGGGTTGGGGGGGGGGGGCTATGTGATTGTGTTCTAGAAGAGTTTATTGCTGACATTTCATTAGCTTTCTTTCTCTGGAGATGCCAGCCACAGATGCTGGCGAAACGTCAGGAATAAACTCTTCCAGAACATGGCCACACAGCCCGAAAAACCCACAAAAAACCATGAATGCTGGCCATGAAAGCCTTCGACTTCACACAGTTTAAAACAGTTCAATAAAAACAATACAGCATCCTCACTATGCACTTTAACCATTGAAGATATGCAGATGACAGTGTGCTACTAGAAGTCAATAGCAAACACTTTGATTGTCTGGCAATGAATGTTAGAGAAGTGTAAAAGAAGAACTGCAATAAGAGTTTTATAAGAGTTTTTAAATCTTAAATTTGCACAGGTAATGTTTTTAACTTTTTGAAATTGTTTGTTTCAAACTTTGTATTTTTATTGTTGTGTACTGTTTTTAACTTGGACTACTTTAAATTTTGTTAGCCGCCTTGAGTCCCTGTACCAGGAGGAAGGCAGAGTACAAATAAATAAATAAATAAATAAATATTACAATTGAGAAGACAGAAATAATTATCACAGATTATTTATACAACTTTAAAGAGCATGATGAAGACACAGATAGTCAAAGATTTTCTATACCTTGGGTTAATCATTAATCAAATGGAGAAATCAGAAGACAATTGAGACTTGGGAGGGCATTCATAAAGGAATTAGATGAGTCCCTCTAAACTATACCATTAAACACCAAAATCAGAATCATCCATATCACTGTAGTTCCGTTTTCCATGTACAGTTGTGACAATAAAGGCAGAATGACTAAACTGAGGCTGTCATACTTTGGATCTATCATGAGAAAGCATCATTCACTAGAAAAGGAAATTACAGTAAAGTGGAAGGCAGTAGGGAAAGAGGAGCACTTTATAGATGGATTGATTTTTAAAAAGAAGCCATGATCCTGAATTTACAAGAACTAAGAAGGTCTCTTGAGCATCTCTCATTTATAACAGTGGTTTCCTATTTCACAATTTATAAGATCGTAAGCCTGACTTAAGATTTCATAACTTTCGGGATTTACATATATAGTCATTAATGACTAAATGTAACCCCAAAAAACCTACTTCTTAGGCCGGTCAGCACTGCCAACAGAAGGGTTTCTAAGGTACAGCAAGGGTTCTGGAAAATTATGGCTGCAGCGCTCTTCTGGTTGCAGGATGTGTTGAAAGGTGCCACCAGCTACAATCGTAAAGTGACCCACAAGTAAGCAAGCTCTGGGCATCATTTCCCTGATCTCCAGCATCTCAGAAACCCTTCAGCTGGAGGTACTGCCTGGTTTAAGAGAGAGTTTTAGGGAGGAGTGGCCCAAAATCTAAAGGGTCAAAAGTAATTGCAGTAGACATAGTTACAGCAGTGGTACACCATCATCATATCTCCATCTGAAGATGCAGGATCTCAGGCAAGGTCACCATAGGTTGAAGAGTGTTGACTGCAAAGGACAACAATCACAACAACAGGGTATACTCTGGCGTTTTCAAACCAGAATAGACAACACTAGGCTGAAAAAGCAAATAGGATTAGCTGCTACAGGGCAATTTCCAATGTTCATAACCATCCCTTGCCTTTGACATTTTGATGCCATCACTCTTGTCGGCATTATAATTCTGTACTTTCTGGTAGGCATGAAGCAAAGCCCTTGCTTGTGTTCTAGCCATCAAACTAATTCAGTAACTACTACAAGATCCAAACCTGACATTACGTTAATGGGTTTATTAGTAGCAATTTGGCAACCAAGCCAAGCAGCATTCATAAACATAGCAGAAAGATTTCCGTAACTATGAGTAACCATAAAGTCTGTGTCAATGTTAACTGTGCTTTAAAAGTTAGAGTATTAATTTGTGTAGATGCAGAAAAACTAGCCAGGGACTCAGTGTGGGAGACTGTAGTGCAGGGAAGGGAAAGTTGTGGTTTTCAAATAATGCTGGACTGCAACTCCCATCATCTCTCACCATTACCTATGCTGGCTAGGACTAGTGGGAGTTCCATTTCCACAACATCTACTTCAGATGTTTTACATGATAACTCTCTTAAATGCCAGGTGAAAGGGATGGAAGTTATAGGTCCAAAATCTAAAGGGTCAGAATTGTCCAGCTCTGGTATGGTGGATGCCCACTATTACAAAACCCACTATATATATTTTTTTCAGAATTCTTCCTTTCAGCCCAGTGACCAAACTCAATTCAGAAAAGTTCTCGGGGACCACATTCTGGTGGTAAGGTGGGCCAAAGGCAACATAGTAGGACTAAAAATAGGAGCATATTTTAGGCTCAAACACTCACAGCCAGTAAGAGTTGTTGTTGTTGCTGTTGGAGTGTTGGACTATGACTCTGGAGTCAGGTTTTGAATCTCTGCTAAGCCACGGAAACCTTGGGCAAGTCACATTTCTCAGGCTCAGAGGGAGGCAAAGTCAACCCCCCCCCCAAACATAGTTTTTTGTGTTTTTTCAGGCTATGTGGCTGTGTTCTAGAAGAGTTTATTCCTGATGTTTCACCAGCATCTGTGGCTGGCATCTTCAGAGAATGCTGGCATGGAAGTGAGTGGAGTATATATATATATATATATATATATATATATATATACACACATATACATATACATACATTGTTACCTCACACAGTGTATGTATATATATATATATATATATATATATATATATATATATATATACTCCACTCACTTCCATGCCAGCATTCTCTGAAGATGCCACCCAGATGCTGGCAAAATGTCAGGAATAAACTCTTCTAGAACATGGCCATATAGCCTCCCCCCCAAAAAAAACCCACAAAAAAGCCTTCAACCCCTCAAAACTAATCTTGCCAAGAAACCCCTCTAACATGTTCACTCTAGGGTCACCATAGGTCAGAAACTGAAAGGCACACAACAATAACAAGAACAAAGTGGCCAAGGCATTGAGAATGAAAATGAGAATTGTTTGCTGTATGAACAACTGTCAGTCTCATTCTCTGCAAGGCTAGACATTTGGGGGCTCAAGGTTTCCATGCCTGAAACCTGGTCTCCAGAGTCAAGTACTCAGACCACACTGGCTCCTGGTTTAGGCAGGCTTTAAGTAAACTGAGAAACAGTTGCATTACATAGCAGGTAGAGATGCTTAATGCATTCAGATTCCAGCTTACTAGTGAACAAGAGATGGATGCAATTAGGGTAAGGAAACCCTGACTTGGTTTTTCCTTGAACGGTAAACAAGAAAGCTTCAGTATTTTCCTCTTGAATATCTGTACATTATAAGATTTTATTGTTGTTTTCATTCCAGATAAAAAAATTGCATCACTATGGTTGCTTTTTGTACAATAATCTGCAATGTAATGTACCATATTTGGCAAAGTGGTAATGCTTACCTTTTGCCATGGGCTAGTAAAAGCAGTAGCCCTGGATGAGATGCCTGTGCCATTCACTCTGTCTGCATGGTCTGTGGAGGTGCTGACCTTCCCAAAGGTTTGGCGTCATAAGTCAAAAAGAGACTAGTTTTGCAGAGAAATGGGAGTTTAATGTAAATCGTGTTTGGTGCAATGTGTAAAAACCATTATTGAACAAACAAGCAAGCAAACATCACAAGGTTTCTAAATGTTCATAGGACAGTCTCATTTTGTTAAAACACAGTTTCGAGAGCAATTAGATTTCCTTTTTCCACATCCCTTATTACAATGTCTCAGTAGTCTACCTTTCAGGGCAGGCCAAACTAATGACAGTAAATGTTGAAACATGAGACCATCCATTGACATGTTTTTAATCTTGCTACTAATTAGGTTTTTGTTTGTATTGGATGTCTGTGGCATTCTTTAATTCTGATTATTGCTATCCACACTGTCCTTTTGGACAGAAATATGGGATATCACTATGGGAAATAAATAAAGTTTCAACTTCATTTGCAAGCTTCAAATGAGGACGTGGGGCTCCCACCTCAAAATACGTATGATTTGGATACAGAAAAACTGTTTCCCTGAAAATGAGTAAAAATAAATATCTTATTTTACATCCTGCCTTTCAGCCAAAATGGGATGCAGACTGAAATGAAAGACTGAAAGAAACCAAACTGAAACTTCACATTCCCCTAAAAGAATCCCCCCTCTAAGGCCAAAATGGAATAAGTGACATGCCACCGCCGAATGAAAATGCTACTAAAATAATACTTGAGACCAACAAAGCTTCACTCAAATAAGCATCAAATATAGAATGAATGATGGGAATGTATAGGGAAAGGATTTGCAAAGGCTGATACTGGTTGACTGGAGGAAGGAGCAACTCCAGGTACAATAATCAGTGAAATATCACTGAGCACCAGGAAAGCTCTTTCAAATGTTTTCATAAAAAGCTTAGCAAGAAAAGAAGGCACCATGATTGGAGAGTGATCCTGAGATTTTTGCCCTTCGTTGGAGGCTGGAGCTGACAATGAGGAAAGTCAAGCCTCTCTTACAAAATTCCTTACTTGGCATTTTCTTTTTGCAGTTTTTTTTTAATGGTGCTCCCTTCATATACTTGCATCCTTTGGACAAATTTGAGCCAATTCAGTTCAGCTGGGTTCAGGATTCATCTTGCTACTAATTGTTCTTGTTGTTTCTGTTGTTCATGGTATCAAGCCAGCCCCAAGCTATATTTATTGTTAACAAAACTCTTTCTGGGGAAAATAACAGCCTCCCCCATTGGGTTTCATGTTATAAGACAATGCTGAATTTGGGTGAGCTTGCATTCCTTTGCTAGGTAATTTTGGAAGAGGATGGAAGAGGGAAAGTTTATTACTTTGATGAGGAGAAACATTCAAAGCAAGAAATGAAAACAACCACAAAGGGGAGGGTGATGTGTTGATGCTATCATATCCTTTGAATATTTTTCTACTGCTTGCGATTCCTCTTCTACCTCTTCCTTTGTGGCAAGTTCATTAACAGAAGCTGTCATTCCAGTACCTCTCTTTGCTGCATCTCGAGACATGAAAATGCCTCTGAAGCCTTTTGATCCCCCCCCCCCATCTATTGGGGGTGAAAAAGAAACAAAGAGAGAGACTTTTAAAAAGGGAAGAATGAAACAGATGGCTCTCATTAGCACGGGACTGCTTTAATCTTTTGCACTGTTTAAATTTTTATTTTCCTTTCAATGATGGTAAGGAAATGAGTAGAAATTAAGACTTTCCCAGAGTAAAATGGAATTTCACACTCTACAAGACATTAAAGCAAGTGAGGGCTGGCGAGGGAGTGGAGAGATGAGATGGACTTGATATAAAGGCTGAAATGATATCCCAGCACCACAATGATCTCCTGTGAACTTACATTGTGAACTTACATGTGGTGAAAAATGCATGTTCTTCCATGGTTCGTGCTCAAGCCACACTCTCTATGAAAACCTAAGAAAGAAGCAACTGTTTTGCAGATGGACCCAGAAGAAAGGAGACGAGACACATGCCTTTGACATGACAAGCTCCACAATTCTTTTCATAGCTGAGCCATTCCCCAACAAGATGAGATTTTATATTGTTCTGCCCGTTCCTATCCTGAGCATGGCTATGGGCATACAGTGGCTTCGTTGAAAAGGACATTATCAAACAAAATAAAATAAAGACTAATATGTAAGGAGGAGGAGGAGGACAATATTCGGCCGTCATAGAAAGTTATCAAACAAAGTGATCCTTCTGTTAGTGTCATGGGAAAGCCCAAACTTGGCCAGAAAGTCCACATGGCTGTGCTTGTGGCCCTCTTCAGCAAGAATTAAGTATGCCAGCTTAGCTGTCTATAGCATCAACTCCGTTGTGCTCTCCTTTCTCCTCGAGTTTTATAACCAGTAAAAGATGGGAAATCTTTGCTACACAATAATGAAAATTGAAGGTGACTGGTGCCAGGAGCTGTATAATTTCCTGTAAAGTAGAAGTGGGAATTGTGCTGTCTTCCATATCCTGTTTGAGTGCAACTCCCAATATCCCAAGGCAATGATTGCTGACTGCTGCAGTTCAACAACGATCATGTAGCTACATGATTCCAAACCCTGTTATGAACCTGTGTTAGTTAAATAAGTGAAATTTGTTAAAATACAACATAGGTAGCAATAGCAATAGCAAGTACATTTCTATAGCACTTATCAGTGAACTAAGGGCCTTTGCAGACTGCCAGAAATAGTGCAAATTGAGGTCACTTTAACTGTCCTGGCTCAGTGCTAAGGAATCATGGGAACTGTGGTTTATTGTGGCACCAGAGCTCTCTGACAGAGAAGGCTCAGTGTCTCAGAAAAAAATACAGTTCCCATGATTCCCTAGCACTGAGCCAGGACAGTTAAAGTGACCCCAATTTGCACTATTCTGGCAGTCTGCAAAGGCCCTAACACTCCCTAAGTGGTTTACAATGTATAAGCCAATTGCCCCAATAAGCTGGGTCCTCATTTTACTGACCTACGAAAGGAGGGAAGGCTGAGTGGACCTTGGAGTCCTGCCTAGGATCAAACTCACAACCTTGTGGCTGAAGTACTGGCATTTAACTACGCACCACCAGGGCTCCCTGGTAAGCCCATTGGTGCCTGGTGCCTAAATGATAGGAACACTGTTACCCTGTAATCCTATTTAAGGAGGACATTCCGTCACTGGGGTAATTCTTCCAAGAAAGCCTACTGCTCATAATCTTTGCAAAAGGCGCATGGAGGAAAGACTAGATGTTCTTAAAGATGTGTTGATGTGCTCCATCAAGTAATTACTTCAGATTTCTTCAGGAAAAGTGAAGATGATAAGATTGTCCTATGCATAACATCTCCCAAACAGGAAAATAAGATAGGGGGGTTGCAGACTGCCAGAAATAGTGCAAATTGAGTCCACTTTAATGGTTAGGGTTAGTGCTAGGGAATCATGGAAATTGTTTTGGGGTTTTTTCTGAGACATTGAGCCTTCTCTGTCAGAAAACTCTGGTGCCACAATAAAATACAGTTCCCATGATTCCCTGACCCTAACTCTAACCCTTCAGGTGGACTCAATTTGCACTATTTCTGGCAGTCTGCAACCCCCCCATAGTGTGGTCTCACTCTACTGCCACCTAGTGACCACACCCTATAATGACACTATCCACCCATCTCTCTTGCAAGAAAGAACAAACTCCTGGCCACTCTCTTCGTTCACTGCCTTTCCATTTTTGAAGCAAAATTCTAGCATGGTTGAACTAGAATGCTTGAGCATGGGTAGCAGATAAAATGACACTCCAAAGAGCTGTTATTCCTGCAAGCTGGGAAGAGGAGAAAATGGGATGAGGGAGGCAATTATAAGAATAGTGTGCTTTTTAAAAAAAATCAAGAGCAAACATAAGAAAGACTCCGTTTGCCACCGCTTTACAATTTCAGTGTTGTCTGCAGATAATGTCGAAGGCTCACACCCTGGAAAAGCAAACAGGGAGAAAGAGGTTGAGAAGAAAAATTAGTCTTTAAAAAAATCCAGTTAAAGCTATTGACTTTTCCTTTAATATGAAAGATGGGAGTTTGGTTTTCCGTGTATGTGTTTTAAGCATATATACATTTCTTCACTGCATAACTATTTTTTTAAAAAATGACTCTAGGTGGCAAATAGAAGAAGCGAATAAAGGTTCATGAATTTGTTGGGGGAGGGAAGGAGAGACAGAGAGCTAGAAGGGAGGGGGTTGTTGTCCCCTTTCTCAGACACTTAAAAGTGATGATTTACACAGTCCTCCCAGCAAAACATTTTGAGAGTACCGATCACATTGTTTATTGCAATTTATGGTGTGAGATTGATGGAGAAACTCTTTTGAAAGGAATATAAACCTTGCCCAAATGAGAACCAGGTGGGCATATTTCAGGGCAAAGTTTTGCCCATAAATCCATGGTTGAAATTAAAGGGTGCCACCAAAGGGACTGCTGCCTTCAAATTCCATCTCTTTGACCTTCATCATAGCAAAGCAAGTTAAAAATAGAGCTGTTTCTTTCTAAGCATACAAAGGGACAAGCCCATATGTTCAAGGAATGGAAGAAATGGATTGAATGAAGTGTGTCATAGAGTGGACTTTCTTGAAAATTTAACTGGATCTTGTACACTTGTTCTCCCTGAGCTTCCATACTACAAATTTCAAATACAGCTCTAGCATTAAAAGAGCATACTACAAAATCAAGAAGAAATAAAAAGAAATAAAAGTTGGATGCAATACACCAGGGGTAGGCAACCTTTCCCCTTTAAGGGCTGAGGGACTTCAGCTCCCAGAATCCCAGGAGCTATTGGCCAACATGAGACTATTGGCCAACATGGCTGAGGCTTCTGGGAGCTGAAGTCCCTCGGCCCTTAAAGGGGAAAGGTTGCCTACCCCTGCAATACACAGAAGAGTTATACAAAAGGGATGAAAAAAATGAATGACACATAGAACAAAGAACCATATGAAGATGAATCCCCCAAATTCTAAAAAGCAAGGTAGAAGCTGCAATAAGGGGAATTGGGAAAAATAAATCACCAGGAGCAGATGATATTCCAGTCGAACTGCTATAGTCCAGTCAGACAGTATCAACTCTAGTATTAACTAATATATCTCAACAAATATGGAAAACAAAACATAGCCAACAAACTGGAAATGAATATACATCCCCTTCCAAAAAAAAAGGAGGCACATAAGAGTGCAGCAACTATAGGACTATTAATATATATGTATATATATATATATATATAGAGAGAGAGAGAGTATTAATTTCCCATGCAAGCAAAATTATGCTCAAAATTCTGCAACAAAGATTCCAATTATATATAGAGAGAAAAAATCCCAGAAGTGCCAGTGGGGTTCAGGAAAGAAGAGGCACTAAGGAGCACATTGCAAACATATCATGACTAATGGAGCATACAAAGGATTTCAAGGGAAAAATCAGCATGTGCTTTATAGAATACAGCAAAACATTTGATTACATAGATCAGGAAAAACTATGGATGGCTCTTATGGACAAGGGAGTGCCACTGCATCTGATAGTCCTGATGAGAAAACAAGGACAAGAGGCTACTGTTAGGACAGAAATATGGAGAAACAGAATGGTTCCCAATTGGCAATGGGGCAAAGCAAGGCTGTGTTTGTTCACTCCATCTGTTCAACTACTATGCAGAAATATCATATGAAAAGCAGGCTTAAACGTGGAAAAAGGAGGCACAAAAATAGGGGGAAGGAATATTAACAATGTAAGATATGCAGCTGACACCATATTACTAGAAGAAAACATCACAAACTTGTGATCAAGAAGATCAAAGAAGTGCAAAGACAGGCTTAATGCTGAACATAAAGGAAAAAAAAATGATCTCCTTGGAAGCCAAGATGATCAAACTGAGACTTTCATACTTTGGCACATCATGAGATGGCACAACTCATTGGAAAGAAAAGACAAGAATGCTAGGAAAGGTGGAGAGAAGTAAAAAGAGAGGAAGACTGTATGCTAGATGGATAGACTCAATTAGAGAGGTCCCAGGTATGAACTTATAGGACCTAAGCAGAGCAGTGGAGGAGAGGGGGTCTTGGAGATGTCTCATCCACAGGTTTGCCATGAGTCGGGGTTGACTCAAGCACAGTTAACAACAACAAAAGCATCGTGTAAGAGTCTGATATATGGATGCTCCTCAGTAACAGCCATGGCTTATGGCTCCTGTGTCAATGAGATGGTGAAGCTCCTTTGGTTTTTGTTTGAATTTTAAAGGAGGTATCACAGGTGCTTGACCTATGTTGTAGATAGTATTCATCACCTTGAAGGGTTCCTGCAAAGTCTGGATTCATGACTCCACTGACATGGAATCACCACTGGTCAACAGTGTCCTTATGTCAGCTGCCATTATCTCTCTGGATAATGGTATCTGTCCAAGTAGTTAATGCTGTACTTAGCAGATAATATTACACTCCAAATCATAGCTCCTATGATTAGCTGCCTTGTGACACATCTCCCCCTCATATCTTCTAAATTGTCTTTGAGCCAAGATGGTGTAGTGGCTAGAGTGTTGGACTAGTACTGGGTTGGACTAATGGCATGGATTCAAATCCTGGTCCAGCCACAAAGTACACTGTGTGAGCCTGGCCTCTCTCTCTCTCTCTCTCTCTCTCTCTCTCTCTCTCTCTCTCTTGCTCTCTCCATTTCTTATAAACCTACCTTGCATGGTTATGTAGGGAGGGGGGAATGGACAATGAAAAGCCACCTTGAGCCCATTGGCAGAAAGGGAAGATGTTTTTGCTGTTGTAAGGGGATGCTACATTAAGTTTGTGGAGCTATTTACAGCACTTGCTCAAATTTAGAAGACACCACTGCTATAGGAAGTGTGATGGCAAAGACAGTGTGGATGCAAAAAGGTTGAAAGAAAATGTTGCTGAGAGCCACCATTTAGGAGGGTGATCATATAGAACTACAACTCCCCTGAAGGCTATTGTAGTTAGAACAGACAGAAGTTGCAGTTCAACAGCATGTGGAGGTCATGCATTCTATATCCTTGATTTAAAGGGAATCTCTTGATGGTTGGCTTATGAGAAATAGGGCATAGTATACCATTTAGGAACCTATCTGTTTCACCCTAAAGCTATGTGCTCCATTGGTTCATTCTTGAGCAGCAAGACCTAACTGCTCTAATGTACTGAAGAAGTCAAGCTCACTCAAGGAGTGAGGTATTGCTGGGGAAATACTCCTTTCCCAAGGATGATGATTGCCACACCTAAGGATAGGAATTACCTAAATAAACTTAACCCTGTTTAAAAGCCCCTAACAAAAATCATCTGGAGAAAGTATTGACTGGCATCCTTTTGGCAACACACATAAACATAACTTGCCTTATATGTGTAGTTCTAATGCACCACCATATAACAGTGATACTTGAATTTTGGACAAGGAAATGGATTGTGCATTTAGTTGTGCAATGAGTGTAAAATTATGCTCCTTCTCAATGTGGGATCATGACCAATATCTTTCATCTCATTCCTGTTCTCCAAAAATTAGGCTCCTTCTCAATTCAGGATCATAACCAACATCTTTCATCTCATTCCTGGTCTCCAGAAATGTTGAGAGATGAATCTAAAAATTACTCCAAAATATCAAGTAATGCTTTGTGTGTCAGCCTGTGAAAGAAGGCATTGAGGACCATTTAAGAAATGCTTTCTTGGTAGGAAAAGCTGAAAAGGGAAACCTAGCTGAACAGTGAATAAGATTCTAGTCCAATGTCCTCTCCACCTACTTTCCCACCAGTAGAAAGTTTTTTGGGGTTGGAGGTGCATGCAGAAATTATATTCGTACTGTACTTGTAATGAACAGAATCAAATCATGGGATTCCACCATTTCTGCTCCTTCCATTCCACTGCCAGTGAACATTTGCTTCTCAGCAAGTTTGTCAATGTGTTTTTAGCCTGTGTAAATGTAGGTCCAGGTAGACCCCAACCTGGATGACCTACAGTGCTCTGACATTATTTTAAACATTTAAAATATCAGTAAACAACTATCAAAGTAGTAACAGTATGAGTCCACATTTCAGAATGGCTCAAGTCCCAGCTCAGCATCCATACCTATAATCATTTTGTACTGTAGAATGTGATTATCTCCTGTCAATATAAAACCAGCATTGAGTCAAAATGCATTTAACTCAACCAGGGAAGTTATTGTTCTGAGGCCAAAATGTCTCCAGTTCATATCTGAGCTCCTGTTTCTTTTCTTATATGTGTGGGATATTAATTTCTGTCTTGGAGAAGCAAAAATCCTTCTGGCACTCCTGGAAGTGAGACTAGTGCATCTGTGGAGGGTTCCCTTGGCATACCTTTTCATTCCAGCAATAGCAAAACAAAACATTACAGTCTTGGCTTTAATTCCCTGACTAATCCAATGAGAGATTGAAAGTTTCTTGCCCACTGTCATTTTCATTTGGGGTGTGCTGAAGTTGGCACAGCATCCACCATGCAACCAGTTGTGAAAGGGCTGAGGGAGGTATATGGTTGGGTTGTCCCACAGAGATGGGAACCAAGAGGATTGAAGATGACAGACCCACAGGACCCAGGGACAGTGGCCGGAGCTGGAGGCAATGAGTTGCACCGAAAGACAGCTGAGGGGCAGAAGGAGGAGGTGAGGATAAGAGGAGGAAGATTTAAAGGAAAGGCCGAAGTGGTCGAGGAGGAGATGAGTGAAAGAGAAGAGGCAGTTCAGGTGGACACGTGCGGAGAGAAAGAGGAGAGAAAACACCCAGGGTGAGAAGGATGGCTGGCTTCTCGATTGAAATGAGAGGTGAGAACTAGAAGAGGAAGTTGGGACGCTAAAGTTCTATGCAACCCTAAAGAAGGTTTTCTTGGGGAACATCTCAGATCCTCTAGTTCAGAGCCTGTAGCCCAGTTAACATCTCATGGGCCAGGCACTGGGAGAATGCCGGGAAAGCCACTTGTATAAAAGAAGATTTTATTTATGATTAATAGATGAAGGAGAAATCTCATAACAAAGAAAGCTCATAATTCCACCTATGGCATGGGAATGTGCTCACAAATGTCTTAAGCATGTATATATACTTTCTACCCTGGGGGAAGACAGAGAGCAGCAATCCTGCATGGGTCAGCATGGCATAATAGTTCTGCATAGCATAAAATGTATATTAAGCCATTGACCACCACTGGGCCTACTGTAGAGCTGGAGCCACCCTATCCATGTCTATTCATACCTGGAGCAGAGTAGAGGGAATCACCGAAACTTCTAGCTATGGAGATTATTACGCTGCCTTTCCTCCTGTGTTAGAGGCAGGATGTAAACTTAAATAGGGGAATTTTATTGCACACAACCATGCCCAGGCAGTAGGCATCCTGTACCTGATCTGGGCTTCTCCCACATCTTTTAAAAAATTAATGAATGGGATTTTCCAGCCTGTACCCTGTGTTGAGGGAGGTACAGCAATATGAAGTCCTGAAGACCTGCAGTATGTTTTGATTCCATTAGCATTGTGTCCTCAACACAAGCACATCAAATGCAGAAGAGATGAAGGAGTCCTGGTGGTGCAGCAGTTAAATGCCAGTACTGCAGCCAAAACATTGTGAGTTCGATCTTGGAGGGCTCTAGGTTGACTCAGCCTTCCATCCTTTCATAGGTCGGTAAAATGAATACCCAGCTTGTTTGGGGGCAATTGGCTAAAACGTTGTAAACTGCTAAGAGAGTGCTTAGCACTATAAAGCGGTATAGAAAAGTAAATGCTATTGCTATATTTCACCACCTTTTAGTTCCTTCCCCTCACCATACACACATTCAGGCCTAACTTTCAGACTTTTGAAAATTTCACCCAAATTTAAGTACTACCTGACAATATGTTAAAAGACAAAAATGGTGTAGGCCAATGACCCCAACATCACCAACTGCCCAGTTTTATATAATTTACTTTCTGTTGAAGGGGAGGGGGGCAGAATTGTCAGAATAATGCAAAACTCTAGAACAAAGCAATATGAGCTTATGACACACGTTCATCCAGTGAAATTAATGGATGCCATCTGCATAGTGATACATGTTCAGTGGCATGTACAGTTTATGATGAGTCAAAGAGGTCAGAAACCCTGGAAAACACAAAGACATATTTCTACCCAGCACTCTGGAATTATATCAAGCCATCAGTATTACTCTTCAGTGGCTCCAAGGCCTTCAGGATTCAAGCATAAACACAGAATTCTTTATTTATTTGGTTCCCTCCTGTTGTTGTTGCAAGAGTAACTAAATGGCAACAATAAAACAGCTGAGCCAAACACAGAAACTAGCACAGTGATTTATGTTAACTTTGTTCATACTTCAAAACTTGGGGGAATGCATTATCTTCATCATTGCCTTTTATCTCAGCCTGAGTATTGGGAAATTACCTTCTGCTGTCACCCTTATAAAATATACTCTAGATCTTTATCATCCATAGATGATCACCATAACAACTGCACAGGAGCTGGGTTCTCTTAAACAGCTGCCTACATTTTCTGAAGAATCATGCATTATGGGCAGTGAAGTGTTATGGCCTTCTGGGCTTCCTGAAGTAGGATTGACCCAAGACATTTTATTGCCCCAGGAGTGGGCACTGAAGACATTCTCAGGTGTAGACACACTAAGGCACTCTCTCCCTCCTGTCTTAGTAGAGAAGAAGCTAAATGAGTAGAGAAGAAGTGGGAATGGGACAGCATCCTCTACCCCACTTGAGGTAAAATCAGAACAACAATAGAGGTGGCTAGAGAAACTCCAGAGGAATAATGGAGGGCTGACTACTCTCTCTGTGTGCATGTGTATTCAAGTCAACTGTTGGCTTAGGGCAACTCCATGAATTTCAAAGGTTTTTAAAGGCAGGGAATACTCAGAGGAGATTTTGCCAGATCATTCATCTGCAATATATCCTACAGCACCCAGTATACATTGGTAGTCTCCCATTCATGTACTAACCAGAGCTGACCCTGCTTAGGGCCTGGTGCCATATAGGGTATTAGGCTATGGCTGTCTCACCTAACATCTGCTACATGAGATAGTTACTTCACTCTGTGGGCAAGGCCAGCCCCAAAAGGATCTGGTTCATCCTGCATGGCAGAAGGGGGTTGGACTGGATGGCCCTTGTGGTCTCTTCCAACTCTATGATTCTATGATCATTGTGGAAAACAGCATGACAGAGGGTCTGGTGGCTTCCATGTTGGTGGGGTATTGAATCTACTACAGCAGGGGTAGGCAACCTTTCCCCTTTAAGGGCCGAAGGACTTCAGCTCCCAGAAGCCTCAGCCATGCTGGCCAATAGTCCCATGTTGGCCAATAGTTCCTGGGATTCTGGGAGCTGAAGTCCCTCGGCCCTTAAAGGGGACAGGTTGCCTACCCCTGTACTACAGGCTTTGTCCAAACTTTGAAGAAGATATCAAAGGTGCTGAAAGGTTGTGATGGGGACCTTCATCTTGAATATCACTTTTAAATTTAAGATTAAAACCTAGCGCAGGTTCATTGTCCCACCTCATGGTAGCCACTAGCCACCTAGATGTGGCTTTAGTTTGGGCCAGCAGGGTGCTTGTAAAATTCTCTTCATGATACATGTTATTGAGCCAGAATAATGGAGGGTTCTGCAAGCCTTCTTTAAAAGGTGGTGCAGAACATGCCTTCCCCACCAATTCCCCCTTGCAATTAAAATTTCAGCCAAGTGCAGGCTTCATTTGCTTTTGGCCAGAAAGGACTGTTCTGTTCCATGGTGCAAAGAGTAAGCATTTGGCAGCTCTTATTACATACCAGGGCCCTCCTCCTTCTCTGTTATTGTATAGTTGACAGGCAGATGGAGGCACTCAGCAGAGGCTCCTAGAACAATATTCTAAAAACTAAAAGCAAAGAAGAGGATTTAAGTGCAGAAAGCACTAAAATTGCTGCTCCATTCACCTCCTTCCACCTCGCTGGCTTCACTGAGAGAGAGCCAACTAATTTATTTTAAATAAAAAGAGGATTTGAGACACACAAAACGTAGAACTTATTTCCTATCACTACAGGAAAGGCCTTTTTGTTCTAACAAAGACACAGATGTTTTCACAAGATGTTGCAATGGACCAAGAGAATTCAGCTACTTAATATATATTGCAACATTGCAGGATATTTGCATTCACCCAGTGGTGGCTGCTGTCTCCCATGTAAAGGGGGCAGAGAATTCACTCTGGGGTTTATGATATAGGGAAATAAATATAGGGAATACACATTCCACTTAATGGCTACTTTGGCATGCAGTAAAATTAATGAAACTTCAAAAGAGCTGTGGGAGGAGGCTTTTCACATCTAGGTTGTCTCCTGTGTTTGATTTTATTTATTTATTTATTTATTTACATTAGAAGCAAATTTGCAAGTTAATCCATCCCCACTCCCAAATTCAGATGAATGTAGGAATAAACAATGAATAAGGCTTATAAAATTTATTTGAGAGAATCCTACATTTGAAAAGTGTATCCAGCTGGATATTCAACATTCCATTCAGCTACACTTTGCATTATACCATAACACTTCCTGCAAGATTTCCATCACTCCTCATTCACACAATGCTCCTAAAACAAGAAAAAGAAAAAGTAGTACTGATGTCATTAAACAATGGCTGTACAGCAGGTGGATAAGGTATAATTTAGTGAGATTAACAGGGCTGGATTTAAGATCCTTATCATATTCAAAGCAATGTGCAATGTCAAAATACATGATGGATGATGTGCTGGCAGAGTGACGCCATCTCTTCATCACAAGCAAGAGAACACCTACACAATGATCTTGATGTATATATTTCCTTTAACGATAGGTGGGAGAGGATAATGCTATTAATTTTTCATCATAGATGCTTGACAGGTCTGAAGACTGCAGTGGTATTCAAGATACAAAGGGTTGTTACATTTGTCTCAAAAGGCATAGAAATATGGGGAAATGCACCTATGTTATTATTACCCATTAATAGTTGTTAATCACTATTGAGTCTGAGCCATCTCAGTCTGACAAATATCGAGGTTAAATGTTCTACTGACATGAAAGCAAATAATCTTTTAAAATACTGTTGAGCTTTTGCCTTTGCAGACTGCCAGAAATAGTGCAAATTGAGTCCACTTTAAGGGTTAGGGTTAGGGAATCAAGGGAAACATAGAAATGGGTTTGGAAGGGACTGCCACAAGGCAAGAGGGTGAACTAGATGGGCCTTGCAGTCCCTTCCAAACCCATTTCTATGTTGCTCTTGCTTTAGGTTGCCCCCCCACCTTCGACCTTTTCAAATTGCTTATCTTCAAAGTGGCCTGAGATACTGTTAAACATGCTAATCTTAGAGCTTGCCTCTATGGAGGTAAGGAAAAAATTATTTTGCATTTTATTTATCATATGCAAATCCCACTTTACTTCCACAGAACATCGTAAAATCGAGGACAGGTGCCCAGAGCTGAACAGTGAAGAGATAAGAAATGAGAGCAAGGATCACATGTCTGAAGGTTTGTCTCCCCATGGTGACCCAATTCTAGGCTGTACCATATTCAAGATGGCAGTGAACTTTCCCAAAGTATAGTTGCAAATGGACCATTGAGTTCACTCCTTGCTCAGTGTAGGAAATCCAGCTAGACCATCCCCAGCAGGTAGCTGACAAGCCTCTTTTTGAAGATGTCCAGAGAAAGATACCAAACGACATCTCCAGGTAGTTGGTTCCATTGTCGAACTGCTCTTACCATCAACAGGTTATTTCTAATGTTTGGTCAAAATCTACTCTTGTATAACTTAGAACCATTAGACCTGATTCTACTTTCTTGTGTTGCGAAGAACATACCTTCCCCTTACTCTCTATGACAGCCCTTGAGTATTTAAGGAGTGCAATCATGTCACCATTTAGTCTTCTCTTCATCAGACTGAACAAGCCTGGTTCCTTCAACCTTTCCTTATATATTCTCCTTACCTCTTATCATTTTTGTTACTCTTCCCTGAATCTGCTCCAGCTTATCTATATCTGTCTTTAAATGAGGCGCCCAGAACTGAAACTAGTTGCATGAACTAATAAGCTTATTGTATGGCACTTCGAAGAATGAGAACGGAATGGAACTCAAGGGAATGGAACAAAAACACATTTTACTGCACGGGAGAACGCCACCGATGCCACCAGGAGTCCCCGATCCATTCCCCAGCTGTTCCTGGCAGCCGATTTTTGAAGGAATGTTCAAAATCATCCTTCAAAAATTGGCTGCCAGGAACAGCTGGGGAATGGATCGAGGACTCCCAGTGGCATCGGTGGCATTCTCCCATGCAGTAAAATGCATTTTTGCTCCATTCTGTTCCCTTGCATTCCGTTCCGTTCCCATTCTTCGAAGTGCCATACGATAAGCTTATAAGTTTTAGCTGTGAGTCTCTATTACAATTTTTGGTTTATTGCAGATTGTTTCAAGCCTCAGCCCTTCCAGTATAGCTAAATAAAACTGAAATGCTCATGGAAAAGTGTCTTATACCAGGTCATGTTACTTATCAAACAACACTGAGAGGTCCTAAAGGCTCAGCAGGGTCACCTTGCCCCTGTGAATGCTCAGGTGAGGATCATCCACTAAGGCAACCATAGTGGTCTCAACTCCATATCCTCCTCTGAAGCCAATTTGAAATGGGTCTAATATGCCCTCTGATACTGAGCAGTGCTTGTATTGTTGAGGTTGGAAAAGTTAGAAGCTTTGCCTCATGAACTAGGCTTTCATTAGGTATATTATTATGACATGGACAAAACATTTTACACATTTGATCTTCCATCTGCTCTTAGAGGTGGTACAGTCCTCCATGAAGTGGTCAAAGGACCCTCCATAGTTGTCAGTTCTGGAGTATGGCAGGAATTACTAGTGCTTGTCTATTTCACTTTCAGTTTAATAAAACTTCATAATAATGCTTTGTTGTGTTTGGGTGTTTTTTAACAGAGAGAAGTTTAAATTTGGTTCTTGGCCCATTCCCCCCCCCCCCCAGTGTCAAAGGAGCCCAGGCTACCAAAATTTGTCCTAATGGCTTCTGAAAGAGCAAAAGGGAAATTGGAAAAGCTCATTGACTGCACATTTTAGAAATGTTGTCTCTTCCCCCCTCCCATTTTTTGGGGGGCCTTTACTCTCTCGTTCTCTTTCAGTTTTGGTTAAAATAAAGTGCAGGAGAGCTTATCATTATGCATCTCATCACATGAGACCTTGTCTTTTATTAATCCACTCCCAATTTTGCCCTTTTTGCCCTGATTGAGTTCTAGCATGTTTGCTTTTCTACAACCGTTGTTGTACACAGTAATGAGGTAAGGTACTTTGCCTTCCAGGTAGATGAGAACAATCTTAACCCCACAAAATACTTATTCCATTTGTAGCCTGCCTGTACAAGATGGTGAAACTGAAGGTGGCACACATGGTATTACCAGAAGTCACCAACCAGAACCAGACCTGCTTAGCTTTTAGCAAGATCACTGTCTCATGTTCCTTCAAACCATGTCATACAAGAGGGAGAGGAACGTTTGGCCCTTCTGTTGTTTTTGCCTGTAATGTCCATAATCCCTTGTACTTGGGCATGCTGGATGGAAAGGTCAACAATCCTCTTCCTCAATGAAGTAGAGATCTGGGCCAAATATTATCCACTGAGAAACTGAATGAACCTTTGCAAGGAAAGATCACCTGTGAAAGAAGGGCAAGGATGCGTCCCCTCTGCATTATTTAAGCAGGCATGGATCAAGGAACAAAATAGAGACAAAATTCATTGGTGTTCAGTTGACTTTACAGTTGCTGCTGATTGACCATTTTGGTTTTCCTGCAATGTCTCTTGGAAGAAAGCTATGTAGGAATGTTGTGCAACATCCTGGGAGTAGAAAAATGGTCATTGAAGTCATAAAGAATGCAAGACGTTCTGATGCTTGGAATTCTGCCCCCCCCCCCCCCATACTCACACAATCCACCAGACATCCTCTCTCTCACAATCTCTGTCTCTGTCTCACACACACACACACACACACACACACTATCAAAGTTTATGAATTCAGCTACTACAGTGTGCCAGACATTTCTCTTATCCTGAAATTGGCATCTGATGACACAGGCTGTAGAAAACATATACCTCAACAAATGCATATACCTCAACAACTGACCAAATGCATCTGAGGAAATAGACTGAAGTCTACGAAAGCTCATGCTGCCAACTTCTTTCTTTAGTTAAGTCTCAAAGGTGCTACAACAGGGGTAGGCAACCTTTCCCCTTTAAGGGCCGAGGGACTTCAGCTCCCAGAATCCTAGGAGCTATTGGCCAACATGGGACTATTGGCCAACATGGCTGAGGCTTCTGGGAGCTGAAGTCCCTCGGCCCTTAAAGGGGAAAGGTTGCCTACCCCTGTGCTATAAGATCTTACATACTCAACAACTCTTAGCCTTTAAGATGCCACATTTTTTTCCTTGCATGTCCTCTGTAACAGAAGACCTCAGTTCTCGCTGTGATAATTATTATAGATTTCCCCTTACAAAATGATATTATGATACTAAGCACAGTCTGGCAAGCATTAGCGTGTTATGGGAAATCACAGCAGATTATTTGTCATGGGGGAAAATGGGTAAACTATGACATTTTCAGATTTGGTCAGCAACTTCTCACAGATCCGCATTTATCCCCTCCAAAAAAGTTTGCAATGGCATTTCCCTCAATGGACCTTGCTAGGATAACTAGCTAGGCTTTCTACAAGGGAATGAAACCAATTAGCAAAAATAATTTTAAAATGAGTTTTAAAATGTAAAACTAGCTAAGCTAATGAAGACAAAGCTGGGGTGGGGGAACAAGGAGGGAGAGAAGAATAATGCGCTAGTAAAAGCAAAGGAGAAGAACACAGACATATTTCTTTTAACATGGAATATGATAATGTGAACTTGTGGAAAGCAGTGTATATTCCCAAAAGCATTGCAACTAAAGCAAGATGGACCACTACTAATTGCTGTTTAATCACTGTGTTATAGTAATTATAATGTATGCTTCCGGCTCAACAGTTTATTACCCTGTGGCTGGCAAAAGTTTCTTTTCTCATTTTTAAATTCAATGCTGGCATATAATTTGCTGCAATAGTTAATTTGTGTCACTCTTACGGGAGGATACTTTTGTGTTCTGATGCAAACAATTCTTTTCTCTCCCACCCACCTACCAACCTTCCACTCCCACTACTTCTCTTCATCCGTCCTCTAAAAAAATATTCATTTTGCTCACTTGGTGAAGCTGAACTACATTTCAAGGCATCTGTACCAGTAAAAATCAAATAAAATGGGGGGAGTGAGATGCAAAGACAGTGTAGATGTTTCTATAAAGACCCCAGGTTTTGTTCTTCAGGAATCCATCCAACACTGAATGGCACTTTTAAAGTTCAGAATAAAATGTGAAGCAGATTTGTTGCCCCATTAATATGGTAACAAGAAGGGGAGACAATGTAAAGCTGACACTGGACATTTGCTGTTATGTACCATCCTTGTTGCTGACTAGGAAACCCCAAGGGGAAACTATAATGAGGTTTCCTTGGCAAGATTTCATAGAATCATAGAATGATAGAGTTGGAAGAAACCACAAGGGCTATCCAGTCCAGTTCAGAGGAAGTTTGCCTTTGCATTCCTCTGAGGCTGAGAGTGTGTGGCCTGCACAAGGGAACCAGTGGATTTCCCTGGACAAGCAGGGGCTTGAACCCCAGTCTCCAGAGCTGAAGTCCAATACACAAACCACTGCAGCACAATGGCTGTCAACAGTGGATGTATTCGACTGTAAATTTTCCTCTCTGCCTTTCACAATTCTCTCTTGCGCTCCCCTTCTCCCTCTCTCTCGCTCCTCTTCTTCCCGTGCCTCCATTAATGAGATTCTTCTGTCAAGTTGAGACAGAGTTCCTTTTGATTCATCACATCACAAGAAAGGGTGGCGAAGCTTTTGCTGACAGCCTAAATTCTACCCATCTCTTCAAAACATGGTGGCATTAATATTAGATATAAATAGATGGCTCGAACACTCCACTTGTCATGGGAGCAGGCTCTAGTGACATCTTTGGGAGACCCATTACAACGAGGGAGTATTTCCCCTCTCTGTTGTGTCATCTCAGAAACTGGATGGTGGTGCATAGTTCAGGCAGAGCTGGAGGCAAGCGAGGATGGGGAAGGCAACAATCAAGCTGTCCTAAACAGTTGCAATCTATCCGTTTCAACATGGAAATGTTTGGACTTCCAGGAGAATTCCAGACAGCAAAGGGATACTCTTTAAATTATAAGTCACTGTGAATAAAGTTGCACAAGAAATACATTTTTCTCTTACCATGTGTGTGTATACTCACACATGCACAGACTTGCATGTCACTCTCAGATACATGTGAAATGCCTGCACAGGTTCCTCTCTTTCATTGCTTGCATTTTAAGTCCCTCTATCTTTCAAGGCTGTGGTTCTGAACCTTGGACCTTCCTGGTGTTTGGAATTTATTCGACCAGAAGACCCAGCCAACATGCCCAACGGTCCAAAGACCATAGGCATTGTGGAAATGTAGCCTAAAAGTTCAACGTGTTGAGCTGTGGTGCATTTCCTCTGAGTCCCCAGATCCAGGCAGCTTTTAGGGAGCAGTGGGAAGGGGTAGGGGGGCTCAAATAAGTGACAGCCATTTTCGTATAGTCTGATACAGAACAATGGCATCATCTGCTGAGATCTCTGGAGGACCCTGGAGGTCTCTGAAGATAATGTCATTGTTATAGCATTTGGCTATAGGGATTATCATCAGAAACCTCCCTGATAACTCTTGCTCTCCCCCAGTCTCCAAATGGCTGTGTTGGGGAAGGGAGTCCTTTCCATTTACAGGGTTTTGGTCCATTTGCATAAAATGGATTTGGCTCCATTTGGATCCATTTCCATTTACAGGGATTTTGATATAATAATAATAATAATAATAATAATAATAATAATAATAATAATTTTTTATCCTGCCCCTCTGCGTAACACAACCGGGATGGCTTACAACTTTAAAATATACATTCATATCCCACAATCCCACTCCCCCTTAAAATACAATTAAATAATGACAATTTACAGGGGATTTTGGTCATTGCACAAATACTTGATTTTTTGTGGAAGATATAGGACTGTGGAGAAGATTCTTCCAAGTGCTGCTAACGTGGTGCTTAGAAGACAACCGATTAAGAAGACAGCAAGGAGAGATCACATAACAGCTGTATTAAAGTCTCTCCACTGGCTGCCGATTAGTTTCCAGGCCCAGTATAAGGTGCTGGTCATGACCTTTAAAGCCCTACATGGCTTGGGTCCAACCTATCTTTGGGACTGCCTCCTCCCATATGATCCGCCCCGCACACTCTGGTCCTCTGGGAGGAATTTGCTGCAGCTGATAAAAACAAGGCTGTCTGCAACCTCCCAGAGGGTCTTCTCGGCTACCGCTCCCAGATTATGGAATGGCCTGCCAGACGAGATCCATCAGATTAAGACCTTGAGCAGCTTTTAAAAAGCTGTTAAAATGGATCTTTTCCAGCAGGCCTTTCCAGACTAGATTTCCCGGCCTCAGGAGCCCCCTTATCCTGCCCTCTCTCAATTTGGATGCTGCCGCTACTCTGGTGTTCTTTATATTACTGTGTTTTTGTGCTTTGAAATTATAGTACCTTGTTTTAATTAAGATGTTTTAATTGATAACTAGTTTAATACTTTTTAAAGGGGTGAGTGGGTTTTGGGGTTATTGGTTTATACGCTATATGGAATTTTAACTGTTGTTGGCCACCCCGATTGTTGACAGAGGGGCGGGGTATTAATAATAATAATAATAATAATAATAATAATAATAATAATAATATAATGTATTTCTGTCAAGAGCCTCATCCTTTTAGAGGTAATCTGTCAGGGGCTTCATTCCTTTGTTAGCCAAATGGTAAGTGATGGGTAAGCCCAAAGTTCATGTGCTCAGCCCTTCTCCTTCCCTCCCTCATTCTGTCACTCCTAGGACTCTCTCTTTTGCCACAATCACTCTCTCTTGTTTTTCTCCAGTACCTCCTTCTCACTCTCTTGCTTTCTAACAGGCTGCTAAGAGAGGGACAAACCATTCTGAATGGTGTGAAGTGTTCATTTGAAAGAGGACTTATCCACAAAGCTCTAGAATGTTCTGAAGATACTTCTGTACATCTTCAGATTCTATAGATGGGACTCCACAAAGTGTGTGGTGTTGCAGTCCCCTCTATTGGCATAAAACACTTTTTGGAGGGTTGTCAAGTTGCCGTGGGGAAAACTGTAGACAAAGTGACCTCCACCACCAGAGAAAACTGCCCTTGAGAAAATGGCTCATGTGCTATTTAGGAGCCAGCAGGACAATTTTCTCTCAAGACAGAGATGGCTTTTGCTAATGTTCAACTGACCCTATCATTGCAGTGATGCAGCCATTTGTCTCCTACTACTCCACCTAGCAGCCACCACTTGAACCAGTGTATCTATCACTGGGCAACAAGACTGCAACAATTGAAACCCTAAACTCTCTGCTGGGTTGTGACCATTTGGAAACACACACATAGGACCTTATCAAACGCTGGCCATGAAGTGAAGAATAAGCGAAAAATACCCGAAGTAGGAATAAATTCAGCTCTATAGCGAAACGAACGGAATATCGCCCGTTTGGCCATTGCGCAATTAATACGAAGGCTCCCTTCTCTCCCGTCACAAAAGGCCAGCGTCACAGAATGTGGATGGCAAGGATGAGAGGAAGAAGTCAGGAGGAAAGGCAGCCAAGGGGACCGAGGAGGAGGAGGAGGGCTGGAGGACTGGAGAAGGGAAGGCAGCCCACAGTGGCGTGTTGGTGGGGAAAAATGCGAGAGAGATCGCCTCCCTCTTCCCTCTTCCCTCCTCCTCTCCTTCTTTTCTCCAATCTGGTTTGCCTTTTGCCAAGGCAATCCCTTCCCCTCGCTGGGATTTTCTCCCCGCCTACCATTGCGCAATGAATGCGAAGGCTCCCTTGTACTTCCCCGACAAACCGAATGTCAAAATCTCTCTATTCCTTACGGATTCGCTCCGTGTTCTGCCGAGTTCAGGGGCAGCGTCGTGTATAAACACGGGGAAACAATACGGATTAGCTCCATGTTCTGGGGCAGCGTCGTGTATAAACACGGGGAAACAATACGGATTAGCTCCGTGTTCTGGGGCAGCATCGTGTATAAACACGGGGAAATAATATGTATTAGCTGTGGATGCCCTTTGGATTAGCTCTGCTTCAGACCCCATGTGATAAGGTCCATATACAAACACACAAACACAGAGATGGGTACTGGGCTATTACAATTTTATCCCTCTGACCTAATCTACCTTTAATAGAATGAGACAGAGACAGGCGAAGTTTGTTTTCGAATGCTTAGTTCCTAATAAAGGCTGACTTTGATGCGGAATTGTCCTCCTTAGGCCTACACACTATATTAAAGAAAAGTTTGGCCTCCCTGAATGGCATTAATCCAATACATCAGGTGTCAGAGACGAATAATGTGCCACAGAAGCCTGCTCTCAGGAGCCCAGGGGGCCACTTTACTTACACAAAGATTGCCAGTGCCTGCTGACAAATAACCTAACCTGCCCTGTGCATAGAACAGAGTTTCTTTTAATGACTTTCAATGGCTTGTAGATATGGCACTGTTTTCAAGCCTCTGCGGAGGAGAATTCTATCACTCTGGGTTCACTACAAGGATTACATCATGGTAGCCATCTTTAAGCTGTGGGGATCCAAAGATATGACTGAAGACACAATTCTATAATGAGCCTCCACTTGACAGGATATCTTGTGGAGACTGAGTACAGTAAGTCGTGGGGGGCTTAGTCGACATGTTTGCCCAAGCCTGCCATCTTAGTAGATGTAGTCAGGAGACAACAAATTGAAAGTCTGCTCTAAACTCTTTGTATTCTTTGCCCACCCCCTTTTGGAAAAGTTTTCAACCATTTTACTAAAATGCATTTGAAAAGAGTAAATAGATTACTGGAACAACTGAAATCCAACAAGAGGCAAAATATCACAATCTGGGAATAAATTCATTATGACAAAGCAAATTGATCATCTCAGGGTATCCTGCCAAATGTTTGTATGCATGGCTGATGGAGATGTCCATTGGCTGTAGTGGTCAGCACATAAAATCAGTTTCTGCTAAATTTCATAGAGGTAATTGGTTTGTTAACAAATGTCTCATCCATTATTGCTGCTTAGTAAGTTTGTTGATTAATACCATATGCTAGATACCAGGACCACCATTTTTGCCTCCTTTCCAAACAGAGGCAATTTCTATTCTGGCCTCTGTAAATGGAAAGGTAAGTAACCCATTATGACTCTGTGATGTATTATTGTTAATAGAGAAAGATAGCAATACACACTCAGGTGTTCAGTCAATGTTTCACAGCTTAATGCATTTTTCCAAAAATTGTTCTGTCTCACATTTTTTTGTGTATGAGTAGAAGAAAGCTGTTCCCTTTCAATGTTGCTCACAAGGTTTCTGAAGCATCAGGGTGTCCACTAGTTGCTGTGTGCCTTCAAATTTTTCTGACACAGCCACCCTAAAGTGAAATTGTCATGGGGGTTTCGTGGCAAGATTTGGTCAGAGGTGGTTTGCCTTTGCCTTCCTCTGTGGATGAGAGAATAGTGAGACTTGCTCAAGGTTTCCATGACTAGGTAGGGGTTTGAACCCTGTTTTCCAGAGTTGAGGTCCAGTGCTTAAACCACCATTCTGGCTTGCTAGGAGAAGAAGAATGCTGAGTTAGACCTGTCCTTTAGTTTGATCAAGTAGGTTTGCACTTATGTCTTCAGCTGGAGGAATCCTGTTGTTCAGCACCAACTAGTGGATAACCATAAAATCAAATATTGAATAGTGAATCAACACATAGATACATTCAGCTGATTCAATGATTCCACTCTAGTTGGGACAAAAAAGTAAAGGTAAAGGTAGTCCCTTGACATGAACGTCTAGTTGTAGCCAACTGTAGGGGGTGGTGTTCATCTCTGTTACTAATCCAAAGAGCCAGCATTGTCCAAAGATTACTCTGGATGATCATGTGGCCAGCATGACTGCACCAAACACTGTTACCTTCCCACTGAGAAGTGGTACCTATTTATCTACTTACATTTGCATGCTTTCAAACTGCTAGGTTGGCAGAAGCTGGGACTAGTGAAAGGAGCTCACCCCATCATGCAGCACCTGGGCCTCGAACTGCCAACCTTCTGAACTTCTGATTGTCAGAATTTTAATCACTAAGCCACATTTAAACCTTCCTGTTGTTTCATGAGACTCAGCTACATAGTAGAAAACCTGGCTGGCTGTTGGGATAATTTTAAAAAGTGGTCTTTTAAGAAATGGCATGAAAACAGAGGATCCCAGTTAGATAAAGATTTCATTTGAACAATAATAATGCCCTTCCCCATCTGGAAATCTTTGCACTCAATTCATCAATATTTTATGGGGGAAAACATATGAGAAACCTTCTGCAAAGGAAGAGACAATTTGTGGAGATTAAAAATTTATCCATTGCCTCTTCTGTCTTCAGCCAGGTGGTAGGCCTCCCCATCCCTACTGGCAGGCAGCAGGCATACCCTCTTTCCTGTTCCTATGATGATGGCAATCAGTCTTGACCCATTGCCGAAGTAACAGAGATATTTCCCCACAATTCCAGAATTTTCAAAGTGATGGCTGGGGAAGAAACAGTAAACTCTTCCCCTTTGGATATTTGGTTTGCAGAATTCAATTGGTAGCAAAACACTGGAACATTGGAACTTGCCCGCATGGTTCATTTGGCCTGCTAAGTTTTGCCACTGTTTTTTTTTTTGTTGTTGTTTTTTTAAGTCCAAACTTCATTAAGAGAGGACACACATCTGCTCACAGTAATTGCTGCAATTAAATCATCAATGCATGCATGATTTCGGGTGTGAGTATATGTGGTGGGTGATTTTGTGTTGTACGGGATAGTGTCTGAGCAAATGAGATTGGATCTTTCTGGTACTGCTGCAATAGACAGATGCTTGATGACACAGGGATAGGAAAGAAGTAATGTCACCAAGTGCAATGCATCTATAGAAAAACTGCAGCCTCAAGATATGAAAAAATGAAAGCCTGTGAGGAAAAAAAAACAAATGGCTAGCTTGGTGTAGTGCAATGGAAAGAGGGCTCAATTTGGACTCAGCTGAAATCCCTTATTGGCCGTCAAGGTCACTAGGTAACCTTGGAAGAGAGTTTTTGTCTCCAGCCTGTGTAGAGCACATGCTTTGTATATAGAAGGCCCCGGGTTCTTTCTCCAGAAGCATGGATGAGAATATTAAGTAACAGGTGTTCAGAAAGAACCCTACCTCTACTGGTCCAATCTCCAATTCAGGTGTGGATTTGAGCAAGAGAAGGCATTCGTGGCGACCCTGTGGATAAGACCTCTCTGAGATCTCCTGTCCTCAACTGCTCTGCTCAGGTGCTGTAGGCTGAGGACCATGGCCTCCCTGATCGCATCAGAAATCTGGTGTATGGGCTTCCTATCTTTCTACCACCTTCTACCTCACCCAGTATCATTGTCTTTTCTAATGAATGATGCCTTTGCACAATGTGGCCAAAGTACTACAACCTCAATTTAGTCATCCTGTCTTCCAGAGAGAGTTCAGGCTTGGATCTGTTTTAGAATCTATTTGTTTGTCTTCTTGACCATCCACAGTACCCTCAGCACTCTTCTCCAGCTTTAAATCCAAACAGATGAGACTGTTTGGTTGCTGCTGGAGTTGAGGGAAAAAAACCTTACCTCTATTGGTCCAGTCTCCAATTCAGATGTGGAGCAAGAGAAGACGTTTCGATTCGAGTTGACCTTGCTTCATAGTGACCCTGTGGATAAGACCTTTCTGTTGGAATTGATTTTTTCAAGTGAGTTGATTTTCTTCTTATCCACTTCCTTCACTGCCTTGCTCTCACATCCGTACATGGTAATGGGGAATATAATGGCTTGGTCTAGCCTTACTTTAGCATTTAGGAATAACTTTGCAATTTAGGTTCTTGTCTAGTTTATTCATAGGTGCCTTCCCAAATCTAGTCTTCTGATTTCTTGACTGTAGTCCATATTGGTCAATATTTGATCCAAGGTATGGAACTCTCTGAATATTTCAGTTTTCTCATTATCTACTATGAATTCTTGTAGATTTTCTGGCCAATGCACATCAGAAGCATTTGCTGCATGTTGCAGCACTCTTCCCTGTGTCTGGATGTGCATCTTCCAAGTTCACTAAAAGGTTTCATTACATTTTTGCAACATAGCTATGGATTCATAAAGTTATTAAATGTAGGTTGTGATGTAGGATCTCAAGCGATGCGTTCAGATTTCAGTCAGTTATGTTTTTGTAAACAGATTAAAAACAGAAAATATCTCAACATATCCATTGTTTTTTCTCATTGAGATAATCTTTGTTTCAGCTAATGTAGCATACTGGTACAAAAAAAAAGTTGCATACAATTTTTTGGTGAACATTTTGCAATGAACCCAAAACAAAACATTTTGTTTGTTAGTAGCTTGGCCCTACTTGGGGTAAATTTAAATGTATTGTACTGGAGAGGAAGTCAAATTCTGATTGGGAATGTTGGAACTAGTCCACAGGGTTCTAGGTCTTAATTCTAAGCACAGCCTCAACCTGCACCCTAACCTTTAATGCATTCTCACAGAAGTCAAGGAATACCCCACAATGCACACAATATTTTTTGAAAAATATCCTGACAATGAAAGTTAAATGAGACTCCCTGACCTCAGGAAAACTAATTACAGAAAGGTGCCTAAATCTTGCTGGGTACTATCATGCTTTCCGTTGAATGTCTATGTGTATTCAGTGGTCTTCTTAGATCTTCTATAAATGTCATATATCCCACAAACAAACCATGCTAGTGGGTATATTAGATTGAAACATGATTGTTGATGGCTGGTAGTCAGCCAATTTCATGGTATTCCTCCCTCCCTCACACACATAATATTGTAATTTTTTTTGCTCCATTCCAGGTGATCTTCTGTGTTAGGATTATGTGGCATAATGGTTAGAATGTTGGGCTAAGGACATAGACACAAGGGCTGCAAATCTCTGTTTGGGTTATAGGTACCACCATGTCACCTTGAGCTATCTCCCAGTCTAACCTAATACACAGTGCTGTTGTGAGGATAACATGGGAACAGAGAGAACAATGTGAAGCATCTTGAGTTTGTTTAGGGAATGGCTTTAATGATGATGATGATGATGATCATCATCATCATCATCATCTTCATTCACAGGTTTCTAAGGGTGGGTCTACATTGGCCAGAGTACCTGGGTACTCTGGAGCAATGCTGGGTGATTGTCTACACTCTTTAAATATTTGGGGGGGGGGTCCTATTGAGGAGGGTGCTAGCTTGTTTTCTGCTGCTCCAGAAAACAGGACCCAGAACAACAGATGCAAGCTCCAGGAAAAGAGATTCCACCTCAACATTAGGAGGAACTTCCTGACAGTAGGAGCTGTTTGACAGTGGAAGACACTCCCTTGGAGAGTGGTGGAGTCTCCTTCTTTGGAGGTCTTTAAACAGAGGCTGGATGGCCCTTTGTCGGGGATGGTTTGGTTTTGAGTTCCTGCTTGTTAGGGGTTGGATTGGATGGCCCTTGTGGTCTCTTCCAACTCTATGATTCTATGATACAAATGGTTCCCACTGTGCCACCCAATGCTGATGCCACAGCTGCAAGTAACTCCCTCTGAGGTTGAAAACAAGGTGCCCAACATTGTTCACAAGACTGGGTGCCTCCTTGTGACCTCCTTGTGCAAATATCACTGGCAGTGGGGGATGACACAATGGCCACTGTGTAAACAGCCTCCTAATGTTCCTCCAGAGTGCTCCAGATTTTCCTGGGTGATCCAAAGCAAATAGTGAGATTTCAAAAATTGGATTAAGGCAGGGATGGCCCAGCTTTCATGCAGAACTGGCCTTCTGAGATGAAGACAGTCCGCACTCAGATTGGACCTTTGGCCTTGCCTTGTGTGGACAGGGCGATGCAAGGTGGGGAGAAATGGTGTAAATGGTCCATGTAGCCATGCCTTGTCATACATCTTGACCACCACCCCAGCTATCTTTATTCTCCCAAACTTCCCCTCTGCTGATTAAAAACAAAACCCTGATGATTATTTTTAACAAAAGAAAGTCCAGTACATTGTTGTTGTTTTTAATCCACTTCGGAAGGATAATTTGGCATCAAGGAGGGAGTAAATCGGAAAAGCCCAAATGTGAGGCAGATGCATTGTTTCATAACTAATCAGGAACATTAGGCAGAATATATATATATATATATATATATAGAGAGAGAGAGAGAGAGAGAGAGAGAAATAAAATAAAAAGCTATAGCCCAAGGCATCCTTTTCTTGTTCCCTTCTCCTCTTCATCTTTTGAGCTAATTTGAGGTTTTGTTTTTGAGTTTCGCTCTCCTGCTCAGTGAACTGGTTAAGATTTCAAGGGTCACTAAACCGTGACTACAGAAGAAATGATAGACAGTGTATTTTTTTATTGAGGTAGCATATCTGTGTGGCAGTGAGGGGGGAAATAAGCATTGTATTCTCAGAAGGTCTGATATCACACATTGTGATGTTTATAGTGTAAGAGGAGTGCTGGTTCTTCATGATACCCTGTTCCATTCTGTTTCCTCAATACTTCCACAAGCATGTGTTTAGCCATTTATTATCTTCTGGTTTGTGCTTCAGTCTGACAACTCAGAGCTCAAATTAGGCAGTCTCTGCAAGAAACCTCCTTCCCTCTAAAATTAGAAAGAGTGTGGAAAGATCTCTCTATCTTTTCATATGCATTGAGAATTTTTATCCAACTGTTCTGCCAAGGAGCTTAGATAGAGTGGTGTAGTGCTTTGAGTGTTGGACGCTGGAGACCAGGGTCCGATTCCCAGCTTGGCCATGGAAACCCCCTGGGTGATCTTGGGCAAGTCACACACTCTCAGCCCCAGGGACAGACAATATCAAATCTCCTCTGAACAAATCCTGCCAAGAAAACCCCAGGATAGGTTCGCCTTAGGATTGTCATAAGTTAGAAACGACTTGAAGACACACAACACACACACACATTCTTCAGTCTCACCACTTTCCACTTTGTCCTCACAACACCCCTGTCAGGTTGCTTAGGCTGGGAGATGTCGAGAGGGGAATTGTTGGTAGTCCCATGCTCATAGTCCCTTTGACATGAACTTGTTACCATAAGGTCTTTAATCCCCTTGGGTGGCCCTGCTAAATGGCAGACAATAAATAAATTAATAAGACAATAACTTGCCATGACCACCTAAGGAGCTCTGGAGTCAGTCATCTTTTCAAGATCACCAGGCTACTCCTTTCTCCTTATGTTCTCTTAAGAGGAATTCCATCCTATCTCCTATCAATACTTTTTTTTTGTCTCTGCTCAAAACGCCTTGGTCCTTTGGGCCAAGGAAGGGAAGTTTTCATTTTTGTCCAATGGAACATCACATCAGCATCTACATTATCTTTGTCCAATAGAACAGCATAGCCATGGCTGTTTACTGGCCACGGATGGTGATGGGGGAAGTGACCCAAATACTTGGATGCATTTGGAATGAGACATAAGGTTGGTGCACCTGATCTACAGTGGGTCACTAGAAATCTGGGACAGCTTTAAAGAGAAGTTGGCTACCTATCTGTCATGGATGCCTTAGCTATGGATTTCTGCATTTAAAAAGGGTTGGGTTATTATTCTGTGATTACATAAACAAAGGAGCCTCCAACTCTGCAAGCCTACTCTCTGTGAATAGCCTATAAGTGGCCAGTTATGTGCACCCCCAAAAGAAGGAGGGATCTTCATTTCATTCCCTGCTACAGATCTTGTTGTGATTTAGTTAAATTACAACAATTTGCAATCCTTATAATAATCTGTCATTTGTGGTTCTCCATCACTTTGATATGCACATAACATTTTTCTGATTTCTGAATGTTTGATTTCTGATATCCTGATTTGCCTGTAAGATGGTGAGAGCTTAAAACAAAGCTGCTTGGGTTCTGGGTTTTGGTTTTTTGGCTCCCACCTTCCATTTGATTCCAAAACTAAATTAAATAAAACATAGTATTAAGCCATCTATTGGAGATAAAATAAAATCTGCCATCAAAATTAATTTCCCATGGAGGGAGAGTTATTTTTCCTCCCGCAAGTGGAGTGTGAGTCCTGCAATACCATTCAGTGACATCTGTTCCCATGATGGTTTCTGTTTGTTGGAGAGGTTTGTT
The DNA here is from genome assembly GCA_026167975.1 of Phrynosoma blainvillii. Taxonomy (NCBI): domain Eukaryota; kingdom Metazoa; phylum Chordata; class Lepidosauria; order Squamata; family Phrynosomatidae; genus Phrynosoma; species Phrynosoma blainvillii. The sequence continues at coordinate 13,256,722 of JANUYF010000013.1, forward strand.
AGTACTTTAATAAGTTTGTAATTCCTCATTGCTGCAAAGGCTCCAGTATGGCTATCACATTAATTCATGCCTTGCTTCTGTTTTCCTGCTGTGTTATTGCTAATTGGCAAGATCTTGTCATATTTTGAGGGTTAGTGTATTCATTCAGTCAGATTTCTATCCAGAAATCATGTTCTGCCTTAGCACAAGTTCAGCCATTTTCTTCTCTCTGCCCCCCCCCCGTACCCCATTTTTCTCACTGATGATATATGGCTCATCTCCTCTTACCTCAGAGGTGAGTAAAGCATTGGCACATGTGGCCACCTCAACTATTACTGTGCCCTTCGATCCCTATTTATTTATTTTTTTCTCAACCGCCCTTTATCTGGGGAAAAAAAATCAGGAAAATTGCCTCTCCTGAAAATATCCATTGAAATACATCACCAACACTCTTGTAGTGTTTAACCCATGCACAGATACAATACCCATTTTTCAAAAGTCAAACTGGACCATTTTGAAAGGCTCTTTTTGTTCTCCTTTCTGCTATTAATGTTTGGATTTATTTATTTTTTTATTTATTTTTTTGACAGTTCATGCAGGCCCTGGAGCGACTGTGTGACAGGTACTATCTAACAAGGAGTAAAATTCCATAACAACAAGACAGTTTTTGTGGGTTTTTCGGGCTTTGAGGCTGTGTTCCAGAATAATCTATTCCTGATGTTTCGCCTGCATCTGTGGCTGGCATCTTCAGGGAAGATGCCAGCCACAGATGCAGGCGAAACATCAAGAATACATTCTTCTAGAACAGGGGTAGGCAACCTTTCCCCTTTAAGGGCCGAGGGACCTCAGCTCCCAGAAGCCTCAGCCATGTTGGCCAATAGTCCCATGTTGGCCAATAGCTCCTGGGATTCTGGAAGCTGAAGTCCCTCGGCCCTTAAAGGGGAAAGGTTGCCTACCCCTGTTCTAGAACATGGCCTCACAGCTCGAAAAACCCACAAAAACCTATGGATGCCAGCTGTGAAAGCCTCAACTTCACAACAAGACAGTTGACCAACAAGTGAGGGACACTCCAAGGTTTCATAGAAGCAAGAGAGGTGTCCAGCTACAGACGTGGGAAACTGAGGAGTTATTCAGATGGTGAAAATAATCCCAGTAGAAACTTGATTGAATCATTGGTGTTCACATGCATTCGAATGCATCTGATTAAGTTTGCAGGGGGGGAGAGGTGCTGCCAAAAAAAAACACTTAACCCGGGATAATCAATGTTGGGTTTTTTTCTGGGGTTTTCTAAAAGATTCAGATTCTCAGCTCTGTGAATTACTAATGCAAATAGATGAGGGATAAACTGGGAGACAACTCTGCATGACATGAATGTGCTTCGAATATATGTGCATCTTCAACTCCGGGCCTTTACAGATTGCCAGAAATAATGCAACTTGAGTCCACGTTAACTGCCCTGGCTCAGTGCTAGGGAATCATAGGAACTGTAGTTTTTTCTGAGACATTGAGCCTTCTCTGTCAGAGAACTCTGGTGCCACAAACAGTTCCCATGATTCCGTAGCACTGAGCCAGGACAGTTAAAGTGGACTCAAGTTGCATTATTTCTGGCAGTCTGTAAAGGCCCTCCATCTTTATTTGACTGCTGACATGTGTGAGCAACCGAACACACAAGATGTCCACAGGGGTGGTTCCATAGTGTGAATAACAAACCTGGAATGCATGAGTGAGATTATTTGCATGCTGCTGCTGTTGTGTGTCTTCAAGTCGTTTCTGACTTATGGCAACCCTAAGGCGAACCTTTCATGAGGCTTTCTTGGCAAGATTTGTTCAGAGGAGGCTTGCCATTGCCTTCCCCTAAGGCTGAGAGAGTGTGGCTTGCCCAAAGTAATCCAGTGGGATTCATGGCTGAGATGGGATTCAAACCCTGGTCTCCAAAGTCGTAGTCCAACACTCAAATCACTACACCATGCATAGTCATGCTAAAAAGAAAAGAAAAGAAAATATGTAGAAGGTGTTGGACCTTGTAATATGCTGCATTACATTGTCCGTTCCTGCAAGTGAGAACTAATAATGTACTCACATGTTGCCCTTGCTGTCAGATGTCTTCAAAACCATGCAGTTTTCAAAGAGGAGGAGGAGGACGTTTCCAGCAATGGGAGGAACAATTCCCTTAGCTTGCCCCAGGGACTTGAGGAGGATTCTCCCCAATGTGATTTTAAGATACTCAACCCCTTGCTTAGAATCACAGAATCATAGAATCATAGAGTTGGAAGAGACCCCAAGGGCCATCCAGTCCGACCTCCTGCCATGCAGGAACTCAAAATCAAAGCATACCCAATAGATGGCCATCCAGACTCTTGTTTCCCTTGCCTTGAGTATTCAAACGTAACCACCAAGAAAAGATCAGTGGAATTTACTGCAGACTTAACCTGTCAGAGGAATTTAAAAAACAGAACGCAGAGCAAGGTTCAGTTTCTCACCCCTGACCTCTCCATCACACCTTTTCTCCCTGTCTCCATTCAGGGCTTGATGAAAACTTTTGCTGAGTCTAAACCATTTCAAGCTCATAGCATTGCCTCACAGCAGTGCCAAAACAATGAATAATTTGACATTTGAAATGTAATGTTTTGAAGGCATTTGGCTTTGTTTTTCAAGGCACCTCATAATCGGTGCCCCTAAACTATATTAGTTTATGAATAAATCCAGCACTGCCTCCATGTATGCATTGTCTGCAGTAGGAAACTGGTATGAATACAAACAGCTCCACACAGTAGAAGAAAGCATGACTCCTTTCATGCATGGATTTGTGGGGTTTTTTGGGGGGTGGGGGTGGGTGTGATGTAGAGATACTGCTTTTCAGAAGAAAGTGGAGAATAGGGTGCTGGACTTGTCGACTGAGAATAATGGCAATCTCTGTGCATGAAGTTACAGACTCATTGTGCTCTTGCCCAGAAGAATCAAGGCACTAAAGGTGCAACTGAATGCACAACAAATGCACAATGTGGACCTGCATGCTCACTCTACTTCCACAACCTTGCACTGAATGTATGCATTCCAAATAGGACAACTACTTCCATAGGGAAATGCATAAGACCCATGCATAAGACACCAACAGTATTCTTTATTCCTGAGCCCCATCCCTAGGAAGGAAGACCATCTTCCTTGTTTGTCTCTTGACTTCAGTAATCCAGTTCTCTCCATCGTTCAAATCTTAGTTGATGGGGGACATGTAGAGTTAGGGCCATGACACCATCCCAACATGGAACAGGGAAACACATCTATTTTTGATATCATCTTTGTGCAATGAAAATGACAACCCAAATTTTAAGAAGTACATGAACATTTTTTTTTATTTCCCCACATTAAACGTTTTACAATGTCACTCTATTTTCCCCCTATCCAGAGAGTGCCACTTAGTAATAGTTTGGATATCTGCCTGTCAAAAAAAGAAATGAACTAGTTAATATAATTAAAGGCAGGAAACTGAGGCATATATAACTTAAGTGATATACAAATTACACAGGTTCTTCAAAAAAGTCCTCATTCGTTGTCTTAATTTACAGCTTGGTTTTTGTACATTTCCAGAATTCTACATAGACATGTTTCTCTCTACATTACCAATAACTGGGTATGATGGACAGTGCGAACACAATGTGTAGCTTTTACATGAAATGGTATCAATGAAAGATACAGAATTTTGACCAGTACAATCTGGGAAAGCCCTGGGCTTGAATCTTGCAAACGGTAGAGTATTTTATAGGTGCAGTGCACATATATCCTCATACACATATATCCTCAAAAGTAAATCCCATTGAGCTCAGGAAACTGGGTACCTGATTTCAGCCTTGCAACTAAAACAGAGATAAGGAAAATGTGCCCCACGAGCTGCCCCACACCCACAACCAGCACTCCCAAACACTTCACACACCCCAAATATGTCAGGCAAAAAAATACCTGGAAAAAAGTGTAAATAAAGACACTTTCTGTAGACCTCAACAACAATAGCCACAATACTCCCATGGCTTAAAATGCTATTCAAAGCCTAGAAGACAGAAACAGAAGTGACTTCCAGTCAATTTCTGGTCAAAAGCCAATCTAGCACATGGGTGAGTAGGTACTTCTTCTCATCTTCTGTAACAATCTAGCTTCATATAATCTAGAAGTTAAGGCTATGGAAACAAATTGTGCAACCCAGGTTCTATCTAGACATGGGTAGTCTTGGTTCTTAATAGTTCCTTTTTAGTTCCATGTGACAAAGTGACTCTGGAGCCACATTTAGGAAGCAAGATCCTCATGTGTTCAACCCGGGTCAGTTCAAGAGCCTTGCACCAATTGTTACCCTAGCAGTTGCCATCCACCCTAGAGACAAAACAAAAACACCACTCAGGGATACTACTATGATCATTAAAATATGCCCTCCAGGTCTAGAATGGAAAGAAAGCAAAAATGCAGGAGCAAAAATGAACTGTACACTCCAGGAAAATGTTGTTGGCAAGCTTTCCTATTTCCAAAAATAGGGAGGGGGAAATCCTTTTTCTACCTCGAGAATCTCAGTGACCTGTAATGCTCACTTCAAATATGAGATAAGCTCTGAGGGCCTCAAAGTACTTTTCTGGCATAGATCAAAGCCCAGCTGCTCATTCCATTGACTTTTCTTCTCAGTGTCACATTGAGCCAATCTTCCCCATAGCTCCAGTTGCACAAGGCTGGGGAAAGGTACGTAGGCAAATCAATTTGGGAACCTATCCTGCACCCAATATAGTGTTTATCATTCTTCAGCCACCAGATGTTTTGGATTTCAACTCACCAAAGCCCCAACCAGCATGATGAGTGGCCAAGGATTCTGGTAGTTGAAGTCCCAGCAATCTTGAGGGCCAAATGTTGAGATCCAGCGTGTAATGCTCTGTCCACAAAGTTCAGTGTCCTCTCCCTGTCCCAGCATCTCAAACTTCAGGAGGAAACAAAGAGGGGAGGCATTTCTGACAATGCTTCCACCTTATCCTTTCTGCCAGGGTTCAAAACTACACTATTACTGCAATTGCCTACAGAATAGCTTCTTGCGCTCCATCCAAAAACACGTAAATGCACATAAGCCACACTTACACATACATATATGGCTAATAGGATTTTGGCAATGATTTCCCTCTTCTAACAGCCTGTTTCTCCAATGCCTGACTCTCTTTATGACTGTTGCATCCCCCCCCCCTTTCACTAACACTTATGCCAGCATTATTAGATTGGTGTAGTTCCACCAGAAGATTCCAGCCTTAGATCGAGTCAGGCCACCAGTTTATCTAGCTCTTTCCACTTCTGGGTCAACTCTAACATTAGACAAAATGAGGCAGTTGCCTCAGATGGCAGATGCTAGGCAATGGCAGCAAGGTGGTTGCAGAGAGCTATGTGTTAAGTGGCTTCCCCTGCAGACTTCTACTAGCCACTTGCCTTCAGATGTGGTGGAAGAGGCTGCCCCCATCACCCACATGGAACTACTACCACACCAAGGTGTATTCAACTACCAATTCAGTCAGGTTTTGTACATGGAATGGAAGGTGGCACCATATTTTACCTAATCTCAGGCAGTAAAATCGCTAGTGTGGTCCCTGGAAATGCTATGGATTGATCCTGAGGCCTACTACAAACCATCATCTTCTTTGACATTTAATTCAATTGGCTGAAGTATCCTGTGTTCCAACCTGATGCTTCAAAGCAGCATACAGCCTTGATTTTCTTCTGGATAGCTGAATAATGTTAGGATTGTAAATCTGATTCTTCTTGTCTGTTGCATGCCTGATGAGCAGCTTAAAGAAGGGACAACTGAGATGAGCCAGTGGAAATATCAGTGGTGTCACTAGGGTTGGCATCAGCCGGTGCGGTAACTCATGGTGTCACCCTCCCACATTGGCCTCCTCCCATACCACACCTTGCAGAATCCTTAGTAATGTTTTTTGTATTAACATTACTCATAAATTGTAATTCCCATATCTCACTGGATGTAATGGCAAGAGTCGTGACATAAACAACTAGCAAAATTGAAATTATACCTTTAAATTACGATATCGTACACACAGCCTAAATGTATTTACATGTACATAGTTTCATGTGGTTAAAGTGAAAATTTGGTATGGTGTGATGTTTTTAAAGAAAGTTTTTAAAGGATTTTTTTAAAAAAAATAAAAATAAAAAATAAACCTGGGGCCTCTCCTTTCTCCCACTTTGCCTCTCCCCATTTGCGACATTTCTTCAGCATTTTAAAGGGATGCAGGTGAACACCACAGGTCATTTCTGCCAGAAGGCAGATGTTTGGGGAGGAGTGGTGTCACTCTCCCACACCTTTAGGGTGTCACCTAGTGTGGCCTGCACACCTAGCACCTCGAGTGATGCCCCTGGGAGATATACAACTGAATCTTCCATCTTTTGACATGTTGCAAAGGGGGAAAGACTCAGTTCTAAATATCCAACCACACACCTGCCCTCAAGATAGCTGTGTGCCCAGTTAGAAGAAATATACAGTTTCCCTAATGTGGCAAACAGTAGCTTTGTCTAGGTCAGGGGTAGGCAACCTTTCCCCTTTAAGGGCTGAGGGACTTCAGCTCCCAGAAGCCTCAGCCATGTTGGTCAATAGTCCCATGTTGGCCAATAGCTCCTGGGATTCTGGGAGCTGAAGTCCCTCGGCCCTTAAAGGGGAAAGGTTGCCTACCTCTGGTCTAGGTGATTTTCCTTGGCAAAATGGCTCTAGAGGACATAGAAACACCTATCCCCACCCAAATTTCCTGTCCTTTCCCCATGGCTACTTTCCACAAAATCACTAAAGAATTGGGAGATCTTGTAATAGATCTTGTATTTTTGCCTTGTCCATTTTGGATCTCAGACTCAACTGACAAAAGCCAGAATGGCAACTTAGGGGGGTTGCAGACTGCCAGAAATAGTGCAAATTGAGTCCACTTTTAGGGTTAGGGTTAGTGCTAGGGAATCATGGGAATTGTTTTTGTTCTGAGACATTGAGCCATCTCTGTCAGAGAGCTCTGGTGCCACAATAAAATACAGTTCCCATGATTCCCTAACCCTAACCCTAAAAGTGGACTCAATTTGCACTATTTCTGGCAGTCTGCAACCCCCCTTAATTTCTCTCTTTTTCTCATCTCCACAGCCATTCTTCTCAGATGTTATTATTGTATGTACAGTTCCCCTGTCAGAAGGCAGGACCTTTATTTTCCCAGTCAAAGATCTGTAGAAAGAACAGACAGGGAAGGAAGGAAGGAAGGAAGGAAGGAAGGAAGGAAGGAAGGAAGGAAGGAAGGAAGGAAGGAAGATCATTTGGGAAACAATGCCCAGCAGCTAGCAAACAAAACCCTGAAACATACAAATTAGGGCTGTCACACAATTTAAAGAAACTATAGTTGATTAATTTGTATCGGTTTTAATGGATTAATCAGTTAATTAATCAATTAGTTCTGCATACATTTGCATATGAGGAATTACAATTGTTTTAAAGAAAAGAGCATATCCCCCTACCCCTTTTAATGATGTCACATCTTAGAAGAGGCAAGTTGTGGTTAACTGGTAAATTCTGAAATGTGGTACTTCATTAAGCCAGTGCATGTACTTACTTAGGCCCGCATGCACTTCCCCAAGACCAGGGCTTTGGAAATCTACTTTTTGGACAGATATTCCCAGCATCCAGTATGGCCAGTGGGTTTGCTGGCTGGGTGATTCTAGGAACCATGAACCAAATATGTGACATTTCCAGACACTCAAAAAGCAGCACCAGATCACGTAACATCCATCCTACTACAATCAGTATGACTACAGTCCTGGGCACAGTCACCTGGGAATAATTTCCATTGAATCGACCACATCAGTTCAGCTCATAGAACCCATTGGCCTCAATCCAGTCCTGAATCAGTAGACCCATTACATCAATGGGATTTACATTAGTGTTGACTCGCCATTCAGCCATTGATTAAATTACTATACTTTAGTTGAGACAAACAGATTTTGGTTGTGGAGCTTTTAATGCAGGCTCTTTCTCAGGCAACTGGCAGCTGAAATGTAAATGCAAATGAATTTTAATCAGAAATAAACACAACTTTGCAGAGAGGTGCTTACATTTCAGACTGCTGAGAGAGGCGGACCTCATCAAAGGAAAGGAAAGAAGTGCCCAGTCTCTGCTTAGTTATTATCCTAGTTTTCAGATTTCCTACGTCCAAGGTGTGGTCCTCCAGCTGTTGTTGGAGCACAACTCCCAGTAGCTTTAACCAGCATGACCGAAGGTGAGGGATTTTGAGAGCTGCAATCGAACACCATCTGGAGGTTTTTACTCTGCTCATTCTGTTCCTGGGAGTCACAAGAAAAGGAATACTCTAAAAATCCTCATTCACATCCCAGAAGGAGGAGGTGCCTGGTGTTCCTGGGGATGGTGTCAGTGCTGCTGTCTGAGAAATGAGGACACAGCACTGGAGCTGCATTGCTCCTCTTTCCCTTCCATACGTGTACCACTGCTAAGATGCCTTGGAAGTATTCATATTTAAAACAGTTATTTATTTATTTATTTATTTATTTAAAAAAGAACCTGCTTCCAGTAAATCTTTGGGGGGGGTGTGAAATTTTTTCCTCATTCATAAGGTTTCTAATCAATTTATCAACTAAACATTGCAGCTCTAATCAGAATATATTGTAGTATGCTTTGGCACAACCAGGGTGTGTGGGGGGGAAATCTCATCAACAGAAAGAAGCAAATTTACTAATAAAACCAAGAACGCTATATAAATGATACAGTGAAACACATTAACCACAGGGATGAATATTGTTTTTCTTTAAAAAGAAGAGGAGGAGGAGAAGCAGGAGGAGGAGGAGGAGGAAAGAAAAAGACAACCCAAAAGGACATATTTGCTTGTATTTCCTATACACAGATTACATTAGGCCAATTCATTCTGATCCTTTAAAAGGAGCTTAGATTCTGGCTGTAAGCAAGGAATGTCTACTGTGCTTTTACAAAGAGTGTTTTCTAGGGGGGGAAATTCCCCCACCCCACCCTGTAACATTGTTCATTTTCCCAAAGTAACGGCTTGTCATAACATGACAGGCTAAACCATCTTCTGTGAGTCTAGCTGAAACTGGATCTGTATTCGCTAGTATCAGGCGGCATATGAAAAACAGCTGGTTGTGTGCCATTACCTCCATGATTGTTAAGCATCTGTTTGGAGGGTGTACACACACACACACCTGTATCTGACAAAAATAGGATAACACAGCCAGATTTTTTCTTGCACCTGATCACAATGATGTGAAGTTATTATTTCTGGACCTCCAAAAGAATTGGAGAGCCTCCTTCTATTGCTGGCTGGGTTTGACTGTTCGATTATCCATAAAACAGAAGGCATAAAGGTGAATACAAACGTAAGAAAGTTGTTTTTTTTTCCTTTTCTCTTTATATATAATTCTCTTTTGCATTTTTTACATATTGTCTTGCAGCCTTTCCATATAGTCTCTAAGGTCCTGGGAATCACCTAAGTTCATATCTTGGCACACCCATTTGATATTATCGTCACTGTCGAAAAGAATGGAGTTAGTATATGGACCACCATCCTCTGGCAAGATTGTGGTATAGGAGGTGAATTTTACTCTTTTCCGCTTGGGCCCAGGTGGATTTATAGGTTCATTTGAGAAATCTTTCTCACAAGCATATTCAGTAGAACGAAGGATCTTGTGGAGGTTCTTCTGAGAACTCCCATTGAGGAGAAAATTGCTTTCCTCAAACTGCATCCCTCGATCTATCATGGTGGTGCACTCTTCTGATGGGAGTGAAATGTCCACTGGGTTCTCCAAGAGCTCTGTCTCATTTCCGAGCCACACCCAGTCATGGGAATGTGGCATGTTGCCCTGTTCACTAACAGCAAACCTTTTGTGCCTGTATTTCCATGCAAATGCTACACAATTAATTAAGAAGACCAAGATGGCTAAGCAGAAGACACATAGTAGTGCATACATGCCGATCTCAAGATCTGTTAGACCTCTGGGAGCTAAAATGAGATCCCCTGGATGATTCCGCCCAGGAATGTCTACCTGGATGGGAAAGCTTGTAAAGGAAGTTGGACTGTTTTGGAGTTGGCCATCTCCATGAATGTTCTTCTGATGAACCGAAGGTTTGGGCGTTGTGCTTTGGTTGGTAGCCTCTTCATGATTCATGGAAACTCCATGTTTAGGCCAATTATGCCCTGACCTCTCTTGCTCCAATGACTTCTCTAGAGAATTACCCCCTTGGCTTTTAAAATCAACATCAGCATCTTCAACATCATTAGTGTCCTCTTTGGGGTCTGAATCTTTCTGGCCAAACTTGACCTTGATGTTTCCTTTTCCAACAGCCAAGCTGCTCTTCCGCTTTGACTTCTGGCAAGGCTCACTGATCACCATTTCTATTTTAATAAGTGGCCCTTGACCTTCACCTTCTGCCACTACCACAGGCCAGTCTTCCTCCTGGCTTTGATGGATGGATACCACCATTTCATCCAGTGATGTGATGGTGAGAGAGAAATCTTTCATATCGTAGATGTCTAAGGGTGTCACAGTGCCATCACTGAACAAAATCCAAGCACTGACAACAGCTTCCTAAAGTGGGGGGGATGCAGATAAGCAGAAATATTAATAAAAGAAATTAATCAGTAATGATATCATTTAAGGATTCATAAATAATGATAAAGGCATCCAAGCTGGTTGCCAGCAATACACACTGTGGTAGTGAGTTCCACACTTTACCTATCTGCTGTGTGAAGAAGGACTTTCTTTTACCTCTCCAGAATTTCCCACAATGCAACTTCATTGGATGACCCCAGCTTCTAGCATTCTGAGAGAGAGAGCATTTCTGACTTATGGTGACTCTAAGGCAAATCTATCACAGGATTTTATTGGCAAGATTTGTACAAAGCAAGTTTTTCACAGCTTTCCTCTGAGGCTGAGAGAGTATGATTTGCCCAAGGTCACCCATGGCCAGTTTCCATGGCCGAGCGGGGATGCCAACTCTGGTCTCTTAGTATCCTAACCCAATGCTCAAACCTCTATGATATGCTGGCTCTCAGACATTTTTTGCCCTTCGCAATTTCCTCCTGCTGTACTTGTTTTCTCCTTATTTCTCCTTTTCAGTTTAACAGCCATGACCACTGTAACCTTTTCTCATAGACAGTTGCTTCAGTCCCCTGATCATTTTGGTTGCTGGTTCTGCATTTTTCCTAGCACTACAATATCTTTTTAAAGATGACCTATAATTCAAACTGTCTGGCTTGGGCTTGCATCCAGGTATTTCCAGTCTAGGTCTAACACCTTATATCCTGTGACGAAGCTTTGCTCATCCCCCCCCCCCCCCTTCTGCAGTCCCTAATGCTGAATCTTGGCACCCTAATAAAACAATTCTCAATGCATTGAGATAAAAACAGGTAAAAGGAAGAACTTCTTCACACAAATCATCATTAAGTTTTGGAATGTGCAGCCATGGGATGTAGTCATGGCTACTAGCCCAGACAGCTCTAAAAAGGGATTAGACAAATTCATAGAGGAGAAAAAGAGGTCTATCAAGAGCTATTAAAATTCCAAGCAACCATATTGACTCCTACACAGCAGATGTAAGTCTGAAGGGGCTCTGGAGAAAAATAAAGCCAAAATAACTATATAACACATTTCTATATTCACATTGGGTAGAGCTTGGAAGATTTCCTCTCGCTTAGGCTTTCATGTCCAGCATCCATAGTTTTTGGTGGGTTTTTCAGGCTGTGTGGACACACAACCCAAAAAACCCACAAAAAACTATTTCCTCTCTCTCTTTTTTGGGGGGGACTAGTTCCCGGAATCCCCCAGCCAACATGGCATGGTAATTCAAAACAGTAACTGATCTAAGTTCTGACACTGGGGATCCAGCTGAAGTATGTCATTTGCATGCATTTCACTTTAACCTCAACTGATTATCTTGCCGGCTTCCATTTTCTGATAAAATTATATTATGTGTGCTTTTAAAATTAATGTTGATAGTGAGCCTTTTATCTTTACTCCACCTGTTTTGGTGAGTGAAGAATATCGGATGCTGAGGCTGTTGTGACAATCACCCTCTTGTTTCCTTTACTTGTCTGGAGTGAGAGGGACAAGCCTGCCACAAGCTGTACCCCAAGGTCTGTGATGGTCACTCGGTCTTCCAGAACAATCACTGTCTTCTCAGCCAAAATGGAATCAGAGAGAGGAGAAAGGACCTTTAAAAGAAGGAGAAGGAAAGGATGAGCCCAATTCAGTAGCTCTGAAAGTGGCAGTCATTACTTGCTTTTTACCTGTTGGAGTGATGAAGACGTAATTGATTCCGGTTACGCTTTACAAGGTTTCAAAGGGGAATGCGCTACTACTTACATTGCTTGTTATGTCCTTCTTATTCTCAGATACTTTTTGCTACTTTTGCGGAGGAATCTTATGACTGAGAAGAGAATGGCAAAAACTGGGAGAAACGTCCGGACAGAATTGCTTTTGCAAGTCTTTAAATGTTCTTAAACAATCATGTAAAAAGGAACCGGAAAATATTACTTGCTATACCAGGGTTGGCAATGGACATTTTCACCCCTGCGCCTCTGCAGAGGGCTGCACATGCCACATTTTCAAAAAGGCAAAAAGGCAAAAAGTGTAACCCTGAAGTGATTGGAAGTTCAAATTTGAGTTTTACTTCAAGAGTTTGGGGATCAGGGAAGTTTAAAGGACATTGTTTACAACCCGGAATAATGATGCACCATTTGGGGATATTTTTTAGCCCATTTTTAAAAATTAGAGTGTGCCAAAAAAGTTTGGGTGCCCCATAAGGCCCAGAGATGATACATTCTCCACACGTGCATCACACCAATATCATACCCCCACCTATCACAATTTGGCAGGGACAGTCCCTATCAATTCTCTGTTGTCCCACTTTTTTCAGCTGCTTTAAAAAATGTTCCAGTTTCTATCTCTTCCTCTCACTTTCTACCTTAGGCCTTAGCTTTCTACAGTTGCTGGAAACTGAGTAAAAATTGCAAAAGCAGCTTGTACTCGGTTCGCTCAAGAGGGGGAGTGGGCAGAATCTCGCCCTTCCCTGTAGGCTCAGGGAAAAGCAAACTGCTGCAACCTTCCTTAACTTGAGTGTTCTCCCTCCTTAATAATGTGTGCCATCTTGACCACACTCTGATGTGGGTGGCCCCATGTGTCCCAGTTTTCATCTGTGCAATACTGGAGGGTATGCAATGTGGGGACTTTCTTACCATACTTGTTACCTTACACATTCTGTTAGTTTTGAAATTGGACTACATTATGCCCTTGTTACTAAAAAAAAAAAAAAAAAAGGGGGGGGTAATTTATTGCATGTAATTATTTGTGTAGGGCATGTGAAGAGTTCATATTAAAGAAGTAATGACCAAAGCCATACAGTGAGTATCGTGACCAAGAGAGGATTTGATGTATGAAAGCTGAAACACATCACAGGACATGAAAATCAGCTAGCCGGGAGAGACTCGGCATCTATCTAATTTCGCAGAAACCATGATCAAAACTGCAGTATCTTCTATATCCACGGAATTTTTATCCATGGGCTCAAGCACCCATGTCTTGAAAATATTATATACACACAGACACACACACATTCCAAACAGCAAACCTTGATTTTGCCATTTTATATAAGGGACACCATTTTACTATGCCATTGTATTTTATGGGATTTGCGTATCCACAGATTTTGGTATCCATGGGAGGTCCTGGAAACAAACCTCAGCAGATACCAAGGGCCCACTGTATTTTGGTAGACCTCTCCTCTTGCTTTGTGCTCTCGTTCATCTTGAGTGGCATATGGATAGCATTTCTATTTAAAATTGGCCTCACTTTATACCTGAACAGTTGTAATCCCTTGTTCACGACCAATCAGAACACGGCCTTCTTGTAACTTGGCTACTTTGGATTCCTCCACTTTCATGAAATCGGCCACGAGATCTGTGATATCAAACTGCCACTCAGAACCGAGCATGTACGTCAGCTGTCCTCCATAGTCAGATGATTCTGCAACAAACTGGGTAAGGACTCGCACCATAGCATGCTGGTACTGGAGAGTGCAACCTCTGCCTTTCTTTTCATCATCCTCTTCCTCATCACTGTCACGGGTAGGCCTGCAAAAAAAAAAATCCTTAAATGTTTGGGAACTGTGATTTTCAGATTTTCTACCATTAAAGAAATCTTTCCACATTGATTTGTCATCCAAAGATCCCTATTGATTTATCTTATGAAATCCAAGAAAATTGACATGGATCTTGAAATATGTTCTTGGGAACATACATGAGGGGCAGTGCTGGCCAGATTGACTTGGGAGCTTATCACACTCCAGTAAAGTGGCAGGGTACTAGGGAGTTTATCACATGCACTTTTCAGCCCGATCTGTGCACGGGACAGTATCAGGTTGGAACAGGGGGAAATGAGTTTTACCACACATGAAATTGCTGCTACACTGCCGGCTGACCATCACCCATCCCCAATCCATGCACATACCAAAATCCATGATCCATGCTATGTACCAAAATCAACTTGCAGAGGCTGGATCAGGGGCAGGTGACAGTTGGCTAGCAGTGCAGCAGGAATTTCATGTGTGGTAAAACCCGTTTTTCCCTGTTCCAGCCCAATCCTGTCCCGTGCATGGATCAGGCTGAAAAGTGCATGCGATTAACTCCTAGGGTAATAGTCCATTCAGTTCCCTCCTCCCACATGATATCAGTGCTGGTTTGTCAGTATAGCATAAGAGACCATTGCCAAAGTGGTTCTTTTTTTTACTTACAGAAGTAATCCAATAATAACTTTCTTTAACGCTTCTGTCTTGTATGATTTCCAGTGCAAAAGTTCAATGGTGCTTTTCTGGTAAATTGGTTGGTCAGGGGGCTTGGAAGTGGCATTAAAGGGAAAGCAGTGCCCCCAGTGTGAACACAGACACACATAGGAACCAAGATTGTGGCAGCTGCAAAGTGCATGGGAGATCAGTATTTTGCCCTCTGGGGCTTAAAAGTGCTGTGGTTTCTCTCTCGCCTTCCTTCCTTCCTTCCTTCTTTGCTCTCTTTAATAACCTAATGCAGGGGTAGGCAACCTTTCCCCTTAAAGGTCTGAGGGACTTCAGCTCCCAGAAGCCTCAGCCATGTTGGCCAATAGTCCCATGTTGGCCAATAGCTCCTGGGATTCTGGGAGCTGAAGTCCCTCGGCCCTTAAAGGGGAAAGATTGCCTACCCCTGACCTAATGCTTTTGTGGGCAGGAAAATACAATGAGGGCAGCAGGAAAATCGGCTAAGTCATTTTATGCATCTTCTCAGAAGGATCTGTGCATAGAGAGACCCAGGACTTTCAGAGATGTCCAAGAAATCTCACTTTGGCTCAGCTGCCTTTTCATTGTCTTTCTATGTGTCTTCTCGCTGCAGCTCCCTCCTTCCTACCCTGTTCAAGAGAGCGCTGCTAGCCATCGAGCCTTGGTGCAGTTCCTCCTTACGAAATGAGTAGGACCAACCCAGGACTTGTAGTAATCCTCCTACCCCACCTCCTTGCAACAGGCATGTACCTGTTCCTCATGTTCTTGGCAGACATTACTTCCAGCCTGGCTTACCTGCTACCATAGATGACAAACTCATCTGAGAACCTGGCTGAGTGACTGCTTGAGAACCCTAATGCTCTCCTCATATTTGAGTTCAGGATTGCAGATCACTAAGATCCTTATTTCTGAACCAGGAAACATGAAATTTATCAGCATCGCCACTTGGAAAGGTACAATACATTCTGCAGGATTTCTGTCAAAGGACTCTTACTCGTGGTCAGGACACAACAGTGCTTGAAGCGTTTTTTTTATCCTCTGAGATTCCTTATTCTCTAGTGTTATTCCTCTCCCAGTTCCCTTACAGCAGATAACCACATTTTTAACATCCCTTCCATCCCTCTCCCTGCATAGGGATGGAAATCTGCACTCTTGCATGCACAAATGAGCCATTTCCAAAGTGCGTTGATGCAAACAAATAATTCACCAAAAGAGTCCCCAAATGCCCCCATTGTGCACAATTGACTCTTTTCTTAATAGGGTGTCTCAATGCGTGGAGTCACCTTTTTTTGTCAAAGAGGTGAAAATCTGTGAGTGTTTTGTTGCATCCCATAGCCATGGAATGGTTGACAGTATTTTGTGATGTCAGAACACCTTTGCCAATGGCTAGGAGAGTTTGCAGGTGACAAAAGAAAGGTAGGCAGATAGCATTTTGGCCATGTATGTGGTGGAGATCCAGCTTACATAATGAAGCTCTCTAACCAGTGAGAAATGAACCAAAGTCACATCCTCCCACCTAGATCTCCACCTGCCAAGGTAATGCATGAACTTCAGCAAGGGGATAATTATTTTCCAGTTGCATAATGAACCAAAATTAATGTTCTTGTTAAGAACATCGTTTGCTGCCTGCCTGGACTTCTCCTCCCTCCCCCCCCTTATTTGATTTTAATTTAAATTTATTCCTTTCATTTGCTGCGATTGTAGGCTTTTTGACTGTTCATTTCACGAGGAGGTTTTTCTATTAGCCGAGTGCCACTCAAGGGTTCCATGCAGTACATTAGTCATGAGCGCATACCTATCTGGAAAGCAGATTTCCATCTAGAAGAGTGGGCCACTCATACTGATAGTGGCCCATACTCAGATTAAATTATGATTCTCCTATCTACTGAAAATAAGGACTAAAGCCTCCCATCTATCTATGGATTTGGTATGATAACCCATATTTCTCCTGGTAGATTTGTATTATCTCCCTAAATACAAGAGAACCACATCCTGAACTTCCTTATTATATTTTAAAATTAATTCTGCATTCAATAAAAGCAACAGGCAGACCAAATGGAGAACTTGCGGGAGCAATCAACCACACAAAGCTCAGTAATTTCTGTGTAGCTTCTATAAAGGTAACCCCCTTTAGGCCCATCCACATAAACATAAGGTGCAGTAGGAGCCAGTGTTGCATAGAGGTTTGAGTGTTGGAATACAACTCTGGAGGTCAGGGGTCGATTCCCAGCTCAGCCATGAAACCCACTGGGTGACCTTGGGGAAGTCACATGCTCTCAGCCTCAGGGGAAGGCAATGGCAAACCTCCTCTGAACAAATCTTGCCAAGAAAACCCCATGACAGGTTCACCTTAGGGTCACCATAAGTCGGTAACAACTAGAAGGCACACACATGCACAGGTACATTACACTAAGCATAGTACACTGTCCATTGTACATTGTACATTGGTTCATCCAGTTCAATATAATCTGCACCAATTGACTCTCCAGGGATTTGGTCAGACTGACTTGGAATAGAACTTGGAAAGTTACTTTTCAAAAGTACATAATAACAGTAAATAGTTCCTGATCTTTCTCTCACCAAGTTATAATCATAATGTTATTGAGTTATGTTTTATTTATTAGGACAATAAATGAATTACAATTAACTAGAGAGTTGAAAGGAGTTACTTCCAAATACTGATCTGTAGATGTTAGGGGCTGAACCTATGAGTTTGTGTAACACATATGCTCTACACTGAGTTATAGAATAGCAAGGTGCAAAATCTGACTCTTTCTTCTTGGAGATATCTGGGCTCTTTCTTTTAAAAAAGTAAATCAATAGCATCCAGTGTTCAGGATATTTAAATGTCAGTGCAGATTTAAAAAATGGTTAACAATCCTTGTTAGTTGGATTGCTCTCTGTTAGATATGCATGCCATTCTCTACTCAGAATCACAGGATGCAGTACAAATTAATTTAATATCCTAGTATGAGCTACAAGAATGCAGAAAGACACTATCAGTGGCCAAACAGTAAGACAAGAAACAATGGATGACAGAGGAAACACTTCAAGCAGTGAAGGACAAAAAAAAAGAGAGAGAAGGAAAAGAAAAGAGATAGGATTAAAACAGACCATGAATGCAGCTGTACAATAACTAGTGTGCAAGGATAAGGAGAACTGCTACAATGAGTAATGCAGAGAAATAGAAGACAACAATTAAAAAAAAAAAAAGGAAGAATGAGAGAGCTCTTCCACAACATCTGGGAACAAAAAGGGAAATTCAGACCAAGGACCGGGAACCTCTATGGCAAGAAAAAGGACATACTTCAAGACCAAGAATAACTAAAAAGATGTTGGATGCAATACACTGAAGAGTTATGTAAAAGGGATGAAAAAATGAATGACACATGGAATGAAGAGCCATATGAAGATGTACTTCGAATTCTAAAAAGTGAAGTGGAAACTGTAATAAGAGAAATTGGGGAAAATAAATCACTGGGAACAGATGATATTTCAATTGAACTGCTACAATCCAGACATACAGAATCATCTCTAGTGTCAACTAATATATGCCAACAAATATGGAAAACAAAATGGTGGCCAATGGACTGGAAATGATCAATATACATCCCATCCACAAAAAAGGAGACACAAAAGACTGCAGCAGCTATAGGACCATAGCATTAATTTCCCACACAAGCATAACTATGATCAAAATTCTGCAGCAGAGACTCCAATCATACATGAAGAGAGAACTCCCAGAGGTGGGGTTCAAGAAAGGAAGAGGCACTAGGGAGCACATCACAAACATACAATGGCTAATGGAGTGCACCGAGGAATTCCAGCAAAAAAAAAAAAAAAAATCAGCTTTATAGACTATAACAACACGTTCGACTGCATAGATCATGAACAGTTATGGAATGCTCTTAAATACATGGGAGTGTCACTACATCTGATAGTCCTGATGAAAAATCTGTACTTAGGCAAAAGGCTACTCTCAGAACAGAATATGGAGAAACAGAATGGTTCCGACAAGGCAAAGGGACCAGGCAAGGCTGCATTCTGTCACCCTATTTGTTCAACTTGTATGCAGAAAATTTTATATGAAGAGCAGGTTTAGACTCAGAAGAAGGAGGAGTGAAGAAAGGAAGAAGAAAAATTAACAAAATAAGATATTCAGATGACACCATACTACTAGCAGAAAACATCACAGAACAATTATTACAGAAGGTCAAAGATGAAATTGTAAAGACAGGCTTATTGCTGAACATAAAGAAAACAAAAAATGATGACCATGGAAGATCTGCATAAATTTAACCTAGACAATGAGGAAATCAAAACAGTTAAAGATTCCCCATACCTTGGATCAAACATTGATCTAAATGGAAACTGCAGTCAAGAAATAAGAAGACGACTAGGAATGGAAAGGGAGGTGATGAAAGAACTAGACAAGTGTAAAGTGTAAACAGAGCACTAAAGTGAGAATCATCCAAGCCATTATATTCCCCATTACCATGTAGGAATGTGAGAGCTGGATCGTGAAGAAAGCTGACAGAAAGAAAATGAATTCATCTGAGATGTGGTCCTGGAGAAGAGCGCTGAGGATAACTTAGACAGCCAAAAAGAAAAACAAATGGGTCTTAGAACAGTTCAAACCTGAAATCTCTCTAGAAGCCAAGATGATCAAATTGAGGCTGTCATACTTTTACCGCATCATGAGAAGGCACAACTCATTAGAAAAGACAGTAATGCTAGGAAAGGTAGAGGGCAGAAGAAAGAGAGGTAGACCACATGCCGGATGGCTAGACTCAATCAGAGAAAACACAGGCATGAATTTACAGGACCTAAGCAGAGCAATAGAGGACAAGGTGGCTTGGAGACATTTCATTCACAGAGTCGCCATGAGTTGGGGTTGATTCAAAGTCAAACAACAACAACAACAACAACAACAAGCTCAGAATAGAATGGTTCAACATTCCCCAGTAGGTTTGACAGCTTACTATCAAGCCTACCATCAATTTAGCTTTCACCATTCCTGTCTGATATGCACAGTATTTGGAAAGGTTATTTTGGAGGTGACACCTTCCAGAATCTTCCAGCCAGCACAGCCACTGCTCAGAGCTGTAGTCTTAATAGGTAACTTTCGTAGATTTGGATATTCATGCATGATTGTTTTTGACTGAGCAGCATATTTTTAATTCAACAATGGGTTTCTGCCTGCATTGAGTTTTCTTAGGAATGGGAGCTCACATAGTACATGCCAAGATGAAGTCTACCATCACAGAGATCCTGTTTCTTCTGTTGGCTGCATTTCCTCTCCTGGAAGATACAACCAGCCCTTTCTATTATGATTGGCATTCACTTTGGGTTGCTGGCTTGATTTTTGCTGGTGTTCTCTGTTTCCTTGGAACTGTTACCTGATTGAGTGGAAAGTGCAAATGCAAACCCAAGCAGAGAACCAGTGTGGAGATCAGTGTGGCACCACAGACTCCTCTTTCGGGAGATACAGGTGAGTGATGAGTCAAGATACACAAGATGTGAATATGCACAATTTTCAGTCTTGCTTCACATTTGCTGCAACATCTTTCCTCCACCCTCAGTTGAACTTGAAATTCTAGCTTTTAAAAGCTTTATCCCATCATCCCTGAAGATAGAATTCACACTTCAACAAGCATGAGCTTATCCCAGCCTTATGCCCTGATATTCTTTCTTTTTCTTAATCAACCAATCAAGCTCCTCCCTACAACTGGAGAGCTTAAAAACCAAAGCTCAACAGCTCTATTGGAAGCAGGAACTTCTGCATGCACATCCAAAAAGACAAAGTTGGCAGGCCACACTGTAGGCAAGCAAATGCAGCTTTCACAGCAAATGGTTTCCCCTTCCCGTTGCTTCCTGGGGAGGGCGGGGGAGAATGAATTGTTAAATATATGCCCAGTGGTCTGGTGGTAATCTGGATAGCTGCTGGTGAGGTCAGCTTGCCAGCTTGCAAACAGTGGAGCTGCTTGAGCCTTGCTCTTTATTTCAGCTGGCCAAATAAATATGAACTAGACACCTGGGGGGTTACATTTTTGAACACTCAACATAATGAGTCCGAAAGTCAAAACATTCACACTGGCTAATGACTGCTGAAATGCATGATGTGTCACGTCTGTGATGGCAGGTTTATTTCTATAATGGATCTATCACTGCAAATGGCTCAGCAGACATTTGCACAACCCAATTCCCAACAATATGGCGAATGGGGAGGAAACCAGATGAGGCACTTCATCAGCAGAAGGTTGGGTTTGTTCTTTTGTTTTCTGCCAATGCCAATGATAACCATTAAACCTCAACTCAGGTTCTGTTACCACTTGGCACCTGTTTTGTTGGTAACATCCTTTGCATAGCTTCCATGATTGAAGAGATCATGCTTAAATGCAGAACATCTCCATTCCAATTCCTGGTTCATAAAATGATCAGGTAGCAGGTGGGATAAAAGATGTTTCTCCATCTGAAATCCTGGAGAGCTATTGCAGCCAGAGAAGATAATAGTAAGCTAGGTAGACAAGTAGGGCGACCTAATACAAGACATGTCCTAGTTGGTTTTCATCTCAATACAAGATGAGGAATGTTACTGAAATTCCTCCCAATTTTGTCCTAGATCTTTGACATTCATATAATCTATTTCTTGCTTCTGTCTGTAGAATTGAAGCCTTGGGCATGTCTTGTTGTATGCCTCCAAGTCATTTTCGACTTATGGCAACCCTAAGACAAACCTATCATGGGGTTTTCTTGGCAAATTTCTTTAGGGGGGAGGGTTGCCATTGCCATCCTCTGAAGCTGAGAGAGTGTGATATGGCCAAGCTCACCCAGTGGATTTCTTCTCTCCAGAGTCATCATCCAAAGCTCAAACCACTACACCACATTGGTTCTCTACATGGGCATGTCTACCTGGGTCAATTACACCATTCCCCCCCCCCCCTCACTGCAATCTGTCTACATCAGGGGTAGGCAACCTTTCCCCTTTAAGGGCCGAGGGACTTCAGCTCCCAGAAGCCTCAGCCATGTTGGCCAATAGTCCCATGTTGGCCAATAGCTCCTGGGATTCTGGGAGCTGAAGTCTCTCGGCCCTTAAAGGGGAAAGGTTGCCTACCCCTGGTCTACATGATACAGAGCCAAAGCCCTGATTCAAGTGTGGACTGTCTTCACAAGGGAAACAAAAAATCTCGCTTTTGGCTCTGGATTTTGCAAGAAAATCTGGAGCACTCTGGAGAAATGCCAGGCATCCTACTGATTTGTGCCACTGGTGCAAATCACTTCCTCTGAGGTCACAATGAGGTACTCAGATATGTGATCGACACTGGGTGCCTCATTTCTGACCTCAGCAGAGTGCCTCACACCAGCAGCACTGATGCCAAGTAGCACAGTGGGACACATATGGACAGCCACCGAGTGCCAAGGTAATAGGGGAAATCCAAGGCAGTTCTGGGGGCAGAACACTTTGGGAGCAGCCCGGAATACTCTAGCTGCTGTAGATCAGCCCTCAAGACTCTTCCATTGTTACTTCTGAATAGTAATGCAGAACAGATTCTGTACCAAATACTACAGCTTGTTCACATGCACACTCTATTTACTGATCTGCGTAGGCATACAGACTGATAGAGTGCTGGAATAAAGGAACCTGACTGTGATAGCTTGCTCAGTTGCCTCAAGAGTTATTTTGCATGGCAGATATAGAAAAATATTTATTTCACTCTCACATACAAAACTGAATAATTTCAAAAGGGTATGGGGTTTTGTGGGGCGGGGTGATGATTTTTCACACTTCGTGACATTTTGACAAACGTTCATTTGCACCAAAGGAAGGGGGGGGGGGAAACCACCCAATACCCTTGGATTTCATACTTACTGTTTTTGCACAAAGCTGTGCGTTTTGCCGAAAATACTATATTTTCTTGCAAAACTTCTGGGTTTCATGCCAAAACATTTTAATACAAATATGTATTTGCCGAAAGCTACGAAATGCAAAGAATCTCAAAGTATTAGACTATATCTCAAGAGGGGTAACTCACTGTGTCAAGGATGAGAAAATTGGCGAGTTTTCTTTACATCCCTATTGTGTGAGATTCTACCAATGTGCAGGAGCACATGGGTACACCGGTAAAATACCACAAGAAAGTCTTCTGGCACTCAGTTTCAGTGAGATTGTAGGATTGTAGTGTTTGAGATGCAAGTGAGTTCCAGAAAAGAAAAGATGGGGACAACTCTACATGATCCAGTTCCACAGTTAGTTTTTATAACTCTCTTGATTAAGCCAGAAATCAGCCGAAGTAGAACAAATGGCAGAGCAAACTCATGGGACAATAAAGGAACACAAATGAACAGAAATCCTCTTACCACTGTAGAATAGAGAACAGATTCCTTCACTATAGGGATGTAAATCTTCCCATACATATGAATAAAAGATTTCAAATGTTTTTGAAAAAGATTATGTGTTTTTGCACATTTTTCAACAGTCTTCTGTATTTTAGGACTTCTCTACCCCCCTTCCAAAAAAACCCAAAACCCTTTTGTATAAACAACTCCCTGATATCATGGACAAAACCAATGTTTTTGCATATAGAGTGTCTTTTGTGCAAATGTCTTTTTTACATTTTCAAATTTACATTTTCAAAAATTTTTCATAAAATTCTTGAAATGCAAAAAAAAAAAAAAGCATTCTTGATACATTTCTCACAAAGGATGAAAAATGGAAGTTTCTGGGTTTGGGGGTTGTTGTTTTTTACATCTCACATTCACTGTTACTCCAGAGGATAGGATATGTCTGTCCCATTCTCATAAATAACTTTTGACTAAAGCAGGAGTGGACCTTTTAGATTGCAAGATGTTTTAGACTACAGTTCCCACAACCCCCTACCCCTGGCCATTCTGGCTCAGGCTTTTGGGAGTTGAAGTCCAAAGCATGCACATCCAATTAAAGAATAACTCACACAAGAATATTTCCTTCTTGTTTGTACTGTCCTTTATTGATCCATGAGTTATGGCTGGCAGAAGAATGTGTGAAAGAACTCCATTGATAAGTATTGCATTTGGGTCAATATCAACACCCATGGCAGCTCATCAAAATTAAATGAAAACCTAGTTAAATCTATTCAAAACCCACATTAAAGCCCAGACCTAGCCAAAATTTTGGCAGCTTATTTAGCATGGTGATTAAAATGTGAAGCCAGGGTTGTGTGTGTCTGTGTCTGTGTGTGTGTCTGTGTGTAAATGAAGCAGATTTGCATGTTAAGTGCTCATAACTCAGGTTGCCAAACTCCATGTTTACTATTGTACATGTCCGACTATCAGATGCTGAGGATTACCAGCCAGGGATGGCTACTATCAATAGTGTGCAGTGTTTGAAAACTTCCATCAGGCATCTGACTGGCCATTGTTTATAAACTGGATGCTGAACTAGAGCAACTGTTGGCTTAACTCACCAGAGCAATTCTTAAAATATGAAATGAATACCTTTTGTTGGAGGTGACGGGGATCCTCCAGCCTTTGATCTGGCTCAGTTCTGTGTCTGAGATCTCTATTTGAAGAGGAAGCCGTGGAACCCATACAGTAATTTCTAGCTGGGTGGTAAAATGTTGGTACGTGAAGTTCACAATGGTGTCCACTTTGCTTTTCATTTCCTTCCCGTTAACAAAGATGGCGTTGCAGTTATCAGATACCTTAGAGCAAATGAAATAAGAAAACCCCACAATTAATAATAAGCAGAATAGAGTTGGATACTTGTTGCTATAGGCTCTCCCAAGAAGTAACTGCTATTGGTTCCATCAACCAAGGAAGGCACCTACCATTTTGCCAATATGATCCACTCAATTTCTTTCACAATGATTTCATTTTTCTCTTTAATTTGGAACACAGCATACTACCAATCATCCTATTACCATGAAAGTAGAGTAGTTTAGCCTCCAGCCTACCAGCTCTGCTGGGTAATTTCTCAAACCTCGCAAACTATTCTGCTCCTCAGACAGTTATCAGGAGGTCCTCAATGAGAAAACCTATAACGGTAGAGAAGCTTTTCCAAAAGACATCCTATTTACTGCAACCACAAATCTTGCCCTCCACAGTGATATTACAAGGGAATAATTACAGGGTAAGTTTCAGCTTGCATTCTATTCTCAAAGGAGGCAACAAAGAGGTCCAAGGGGAAGGCCATCAAATACCAACTGCTGGGGAGAAACATAGGATGAGGACTGTTGTCTTCATGCTCTGTATCCAGTGATGCAATGATTAACCCCAAAATGCAGGCAGCCATGTTCTTCCATATCAACAAAATAATTAACTTCTTCCAGGAACAGGTTCTTTGCAAAGCTAACAGGTCACTCCACTGGCCGCCAATTAGTTTCCAGAAAAGGTACAAAGGGTTGGTTGTTATCCTTAAAGCCATACATGGTTTGGGTCCAGATTACCTACAAGATCATCTCCCCACATATAATCTGCCCTAGGTCTTCTAGGGGACATTTACTTCAGTCATCCAGGGCTAGGCTGGCAACCGTTATCCAGAAAACTTTTTCTTCAGCCACCCCCAGACTGTGGAATGACCTGTTAGAAGAGATTTGACATCTGGATACACTATCTGAATTTAAAACAGAAGTAAAGACCAGTTCCTTCTGGTTGCCCTGCCCAGATGCATTGTTAAATTATACATTTTAAAATGTTAATTGGCTGTTTTAACATGTGTTGGTTTTATATGCTCTTTTAACAACTGTCACGTGTTTTTTAAACAGCTGTTATGTGTCCAATCTGTTGTTGTTCCCCAGCTTGGAACAACAACAGCTATGGGGTAAGATAGGTAAGAAATCATCATCATCATCTGAAATTCTCTATCACAGTCTATATTAAGTATGCTCAACCTTACACATACTTAACTATGTAGTAGAAGCACTAAGGAACCCTACTAGCAAGATGCACATGAGTACTCCCTGATCAGTCTCTTGATGCTCATTGGTCCCATTGTGTGTCGGGTCCCATTGTGTATTGGTCCTAATTCACACCATTCACTTTGCTGGCTTCCTTGCATAGTAATGTAACAGCATCTCCTTTTTAAATACAGATGTTGCTCAGTTCTATTTTCTGCAAATGCAAGTCCACTTATGTAGATGTAAGTCCCCAAGTGAATTCCACCCACCACCACCACCATCAATCTTCATCATCATCATTTGCCTTTCAAGAACAAGTCACCTCAGAATATTGTGGATTATAACAGCAACAGCTCATAGCAATTCAATGACAAGGATCCAATGGTGTACATCTGCTGGATTCTGCTGCTCCTTTCAAAACCAGTGATCCTTTTTCCTTTCTGTAGCCCCCCTACACCTCCATGGACTCCAAAGTTCTGGGAAACCCTCTGGAATTGAGTTTTGGTGCTATAGAGGGCTGCAGCATGCAGAGAAGGAGGAAGTCCTAATTCTGATGGCACTAGAGATCATAGTACACTATTGGATCTTGGCCAAGGCTGCACAGAAAATCCATTCCATCTTCCAATTACTGTGAAGATTGCAACCAAGCCCATAATGGACAATCAAGCCCAAGAAGAGTGCCAAATGATGCCACTGCCCCAAAAATCAAAAAAGTGTCAGCACTTGGATGCTACAGGCCCTGCCTGTGCTACCCCACTGCCTACTTGTGGACTTCCTAAGCACTTGCTTGGCCATCAAGTGAACAAGGAATTTGATATTTGATCCCACCCAACTGGGATTTTCTTATGCCCTTCTCATGCCTGTTGTGCTTTTATTTCATTTTTACTTAAAAGCAACTTTGCATTTCTCCATCGAAAGTTCACCAAAAGAACGAGCCCCATCACAACGTGTGGTAAACTCTGCCAGCTTTCCAAGAAGAAACACAATGATCTAGAAGAATGTAGTAGTTGACACTGATCAAATGTTATACTTACAGCTTACTTAGAAGCTTACTTACTTAGAAAGTGACATATGCTAGCAGGAGAGGTGGGAAGCACTTTCAGAGTCTCATAAAGCAGAATGATTTCTCTCTTTCTCTCACTTTATAGACAAGGACAGTAAAAACCTGGTGCCATAAAATGATCTTTTAATGAGTCATAATGCATTCTTCAAACTTGAAATGTAAAATGTAATTGTGTAAAATCTCCAAGCCATAATTCCACTCATATAAGCCTGGGGAGGCTGAAGCAAGGGAGAGTGTTCCTCCCATTTGAAATGCGTGTTTTTGAACCATATTAATGGAGAGCTTTTACTGGGAGTGAACTGATGTTAGTTCTCATTTAGGAATTAATTGTGTTTGCACTATAATTCTCATTTTTGTCTGTACTTATGAGATAATCAATGATCAGTGATTGTGTTCTCTCCTTTATAACCAATGACCACACATCCAACAAAAGATTTCATGATAGGCTGCATTTGGTGGTGGTGCAGAAGGCAGAAGAATTGCAACACTTTTTATAGATAAGTAGAAGACTATACTTCTGTTAGAACCACAGTTAGGCCATGCATATTATGAAAACATTGTGTTTTGGAAATGAATAACAAATTCTTGAAGAAAATGGCAGACTATTTCCTGATGGGATAATGCCTGGGACTATGTTCATAGGCCAGGCAATTAAATATGGGCTTCAAAATACTGCACTACAAACTGGAGAACCCAATGAAAAAAAAATGAACCACTTGTTCATCTTTCAACTCTGTTCTTATTGTTCTTGCTGTTCTTATTGTTGCTGCCAGAACTACAAATTGTTACTTGTTTTGGATTACCAAATCCCACTACCAGCATGGCCCAACTTAATAAAAAATCAATAGCAAAGATCTATATTCTACAACTAGCCTGGAGCACCACCTTCCATGATTAATTCTAAGCATCTGGGGTATAGATCCCACATGCATCAAACAAAGTCTTCTATATGTGAATGATCCATCTTAGAACCATCCCAAAGGCAGTATATGGCTGTCACAGTATGATGTAGATTTGCACATATTGTCACAGTACAGTGTAGATTTGTACAAATTTCAGTTTTGTAGCCTTCCAACAGATGACATTCAGACTGTGACCCTCAGTCCAAAAAAGGAAATTTAAGAGGTATCAAAATATGTAGAACACGTTGGAAATGCAAATCTCGCAAGCATTCATGGCGTTCCTCTTGGACCAAATTGAGGAGCTATTTTCAGGGCTGATTTTTCAGATTATGCATAGGCAGCAGAGACAGCCACCTGCTACAAAAGCAGAGAAGGTTAATTACAACTCAATTTCATTTGACCTCCACATAGCCGAGAGATAACAAACATGATTTGTTCAAACATCCACCTGGCACAAGTGTTGCATTGTGGTGACATTCTAAATGGTCCCTTGGAATGCTTTAGGTATGACAAAGCAGAAGTCTGAACTAAGGGTGACAATTTATGAACAGTGATTTATTTCACAGAACTACTTGTATTGCCTTGGCTTAAATCTGACTATCAACTAGAGCAGGGGTAGGCAACCTTTCCCCTTTAAGGGCCGAGGGACTTCAGCTCCCAGAAGCCTCAGCCATGTTGGCCAATAGTCCCATTGTATTGGAACTACAAGATAAGGAAGGTATTCTGTTTTACCAAACCAAACTTAAACTATGAACATTTTTGTGACTCTCCCCCCCAGTTCTGAACAAGGCATTTTTGGGCACACCCCACAAGAAAGTTCACTGACTGTTTATGTTGCCTTGGCTTGTCTGAAAACTGTAACAGTTCTAACTGTTGTGATAGAGAAAGTAATGATGTCAGTTGGAGCTGTGGGTGTTCAAACTCCTGGCTAGAAGTTTGTTGTTGTTGTATGCCTTCAAGTCATTCCTGACTTATGGTGGCCCCAAGGCAAACTTATCATGGGATTTTCTTGGCAAGATTTGTTCAGAGGAGCTTTGCCTTTGCCTTTGCCTTTGCCTTTTGCTGAGGCTGAGAGGATGTGACTGACCCAAGGTCACCCCGTGGGTTTCATGGCTGAGCTGGGAATCAAACCCTGGTCTCCAGAGTCATAGTCCAACACTCACAGTGCCTTTCAGAAGTCCTATATGTATAGTACTATATATAGAACTAACAGAGGAGCCACATGTTAAGCATAGATGCAGGTTCAAGTGTACAGCTTGAAGCTGATAGATATAAGCCCATCCTAGGATATTAGCTTTTCTCCATATTGATCTGTTACTTAAGCCCTCTGATCGGTTCTTGATGCTTATCTCTCCTACGTTGTGCTTTCTTAATTATCTCCGTCTCATCTTAATTTGACCAGAGCTCCCTTAGCACTGCCTCTATGATGTAGCGTATCAGTCACTCATCCTATTAATGGCCTTGATTAATGTGATTAAAGATTCTCATGACAGTGTAAGCAGAAATGTACATGGGGCTTGATACACTCAATCTAATTTGCAATGCTTGGCCATGGCGAACTCGCAGTGTGTGTTTCAGTCCCCATATTGGAGTCTCAGCATGTCTTTAGGAAGGTGGGAAACCTCAGGAGTGATTGGTTGGGGCCACATGCGGGTCTCAGGCAGGGCTTAAAGCAGGGGTGGATGGGTGGAATTTGGCCTCCAAATGGATGGGACCACCACCCTCCCTCCCTTGGACTTGTTTTGTGAGTTAGGCTTCTATTATTAGGCAGATGTGTTTTAGAGTCCTTGTTAGCATCATAGCCAAATGCTGATCAGTGGAATAAAAAGGTTAATTCATATTTAGTAGGCTTTATAAGATATTTTCCCTTTAGCTCGGCAGCTCAAGGCTGGAAATGAAGCAGGAGAGTAAACTAGCTATTATAGCTATCATAGCTATTAGCCTGTTACAAAGCTGCTGTGTAGTTCTCCTAGTTATTAGCCTGCATGCACACTTTGATTTCATTTGTTCACTTCTGCACTATACAACCCTTGAGAATAGATTTTCAATGGGCTTTGCTCTGGAATGGGAGTGGACCCCAGCCCAGAGAACACTTTTATTAATGGGTAACTGCAGTAACAAACATGAGATAGTCTAACTAGAGTTAGATCTTTAGGGTCCAAATCCAAAAAGAAATGTGCATATGATTACATGATTAGCCTTTGTGCATGCTTCTTTGAGAGTAAACACTATTTAACATAATGGGACTTACTTTCAAGTACATATGCTTTGGAATCACCTTATTTTTTTTTATTTGGCTTGGAACCAAAAAATGTACAAGAATCATAGAATCATAGAGTTAGAAGAGACCCCAAGAGCCATCCAGTCCAACCCCCTGCCATGCAGGAAATCACAATCAAAGTGTCCCCAACAGATGGCCATCCATCCTCTGTTTAAAGACCTCCAAAGAAGGAGACTCCATCACTCTACAAGGGAGTGTGTTCCACTGTCAAACAGCCCTTACTCTCAGAAAGTTCCTCCTAATGTTTTGGTGGAATCTCTTTTCCTGTCGCTTGCATCCGTTGTTCTGGGTCCTGGTCTCTGGGGCAGCAGAAAACAAACTAGCCCCCTCCTCAATATGACATCCCTTCAAATATTTAAACAGGGCTATCATATCACCCCTTAACCATCTCTTCTCCAGGCTAAACATACCCAGCTCCCTAGGTCTTTCTTCATAAGGCATGATTTCCAGATCCTTCACCATTTTGGTTGCCCTCCTCTGGAAACACTTCAGCTTGTCAACATCTTTTTTGAATCGTGGTGCTCAGGACTGGACACAGTATTCCAGGTAAGTCCTGACCCAAGCAGAATACAGTGGCACTATTACTTTCTTTGATCTAGCCACTATACCTCTATTGATGAAGCCTAGAATCTCATTGACCTTTTTAGCTGCCGCATCACACTGTTGACTCATGTCCAACTTGTGGTCTACTAGGACTCCTAGATCCCTTTCATATATAATATTGTTAAGCCAGGTGTCCCTCATCCTATATCTATACATTTCACTTTTTTTTAAAAAAGAGGGGGCAGATAATCCTGTCTTTCCCTTTCCTTCCAATTTGGAAAGCACACTCCACACACACACACACACACACAATATCATGGTGATAGGGCATTCCTGGGATTGGTGGGGACAGATGAATTATTATTATTTGTTAGAGAGAACAAAACAAAACAAAATCAGCATACTGTAACTTTGGTGATCTCGCCAGGGTAAATAAATAAACAAATGCAAAAACCGCAACTTTCATTCCTAAATACTGGGTCTTGACAAAAAAATAAAATAAAATAAAAAATGAAAGAGGAGAAGATAGAGTAATATTATTGCATTACCTCAACTTGAACATCCAAAACATACATCCATTACAACGGTACAATCAAGGATACGTTTGACAACTTCATTCGGCTTGCTGTTTCCTAGCTCTATGTCTCATCTCAGGGAAGAATTTTGTAAGTAGTTTTGCATGCTCAGTAATTTCAATTCCAAATGAAAATGCAATTTTTTTGCAGGGAGGGAAAGAATAAGAAAACAAAAGCATGTGTTACAGCTCTGGAAACTGATATTTCAATATTCCCAGTTTTGAAAGGGGATATTACAACTGCTGAATTCCAGCAAGAGAATCACTCATTTCTTTGCACCCTTCCATCCACTTTCAGGATAAAACCTCGGAAATCTACAGGGTTGCCGTAAGTCGAAAATGACTTGAAGGCACACAATAACAATAAACGCACCCTAATCAAAGGGTTTCCAAGACATTGCCTACCAGAGCTGTGGGAATAATGACTGCAGCACATTCCTGGTCATAGAGCACATTGGGGTGGGCGCCTGAAGAGACACCTTGGGCTCCTGCCTTAGCTGCTTGTCTCAAAGTGCCCTGCAATTGGGAGAGTGTTGGAGGCCTCATTTCCTAATGCTCCAGTCTGCAGCACCTCAGAAACCTTTTGGTCAGAACACTGCTAGGCTTAAGAGGCAGGTTTTTAGGGTCATGGTCAGTCATTAATGACTGTAAATGTGACTCCCTAGCAACTACAAGATCATAAGTCCAGCCCACAATCACAGAAATATTGAACAGGATGCCAACCTAGATCTCTCCAGGGAAAAATTCTAAGTTTGCCAGGAAAAAAAACAACTACAAATCCCCCAGTTCTGCAGGGTGAGACCACAACAGCTAAGACAACATTAAACTGCTTTAATAGCTTGTTATATGTTACGTGTGAACAAAGTATGGACCACCAGATGGTATTGGATTGCAGTCCTCATTAGCCTTTGCCAACATGCCCAACAATAAGAATGCTGGGAGCTGGCATTCAACAACATCTGGAGGATCACGTTGCACATCCCTAGTATGAATAAACTCTGAAACAGCAGCATTTCAATTGCGTGGAACACGGTTGTGTTTAATTGTCTGCTAAGACTATCCGACACCTCAGAAATTAGTACATGTTCCAGAGATACTCACATCAGGCCTCTTGCCCTGAGTTTACTGTTTCACATAATTCATTAGCTGTTTGACTGCCCCATTCATGAAGGAGGTCAGATTCCTTTAATTTCTTTCATGGATGGATGGGGAACTGGTAATCTCTCTGCTGAAAGCAATCTGATCTCTTCTTCTTTCAGCTCCACTGTTAGACACCAAAGATGTGTAAGAGGGCAGAATGAACTTAGATTACAGGAGGATATATGCATGTTGAACATTAAGAGAAAAGTCTGGATCCTTCAGCAATGAAATCAGTTACATGGTGGGCTGGTAGGCTGGGCATTTTGAAGCAAAGGCTGGTCAGCCATCTGTTGGGCATGTAATAATTCTAAGTTTCCTACACTAGGTGCCCTATGAGATTTCCTCCAATTCTACATATATTTTCAAAGGCATTTCTGCATACAAACTATATGTTCTGCCGTTGAGCTTTGCCCTCCCCTGGGTCTGTTCTGTGGGTTGTGAATGCCAACAGGAGAAGAAAAAAAAAGGATGAGAATGTTGTTGACTGTACAATGGATAATTGATTTTTATGCTATGCTCTCTTTTAATCTGCATGGTTTGCTTTACATATAATTTTGTATTGCCTACAGCTAAAGAAATAATTGAACTTATCAGTATTAATTTGTGTTCTAGGCTGCTTTTTATCCAGCGTCTGTTGCTCAAAATAGTCCCCAATAGTAAAACAACAACCTGGGGGGGGGGGGGGGAGGAGGCACAACACTAAATGCAAGAAACAGATTTAAGAGCAAGTAAGCAAGCGACAAAAAAGGTACTAAAGGGGTAGCCATGTTAGTCTGTTGCAGAAAAATCAACAGAATACAGTTGCACCTGAAAGACTAATAGTCATGGTCTTGAAAGTAGATACAGATAAGAAGTAGTCAACGCTGGCAGCTCTGATGTCAATGGGATTGCAAATCCAACTGGATTTTAGTCTAAACTTTAATGGAGCTATCCTAAGTCCTAGACCTATTTGGAAGGAGGGTTTGGCACCTTAGACAGCTCCTTCAAACTTCAGACCCAGGACAGATTCATTGTTCCACTGACGTTGGAGCCAGAAATATCCACTCATATGTTATTTGTAATTTATTCCTTTTTTTCAAAATGATATCTTTCCCAAAATGTAATCATACTATATTATGATAAGATAGTACGTTAATGAGGTTTAACTTCCCTCTTTTTGTCTTGCAAGTGTTAGTAACTACTTAGAAACAATGGGTTGCCTGAAATTAATTCTTTGTCTCCAATAACTGAATATAACTAGGTTACATTATGGCTGTAATACAATAAAGAATAGTTTCACTCCTTTTATTGCACAGATTTAATTTCAGCTACTTTTACAGTTATTCTATGGCTTTGCAAAGTAGTGGAAGAGGCGTATGTCATGGCTCATGTGCTTGTAGCTCATGAACTCTTGTGGATGTTGAGGCAACAACAAAGTAGAAGAGAATTTTTCATATCATAGGGCAGCTTCTTGTAGCATTGGTTTGGGTTGCTGTTGTTTTTTGAAAAAAGGAACTAGAAAATTAAAATACTTTACTTACTTTTGAGCAATAGGAAGGTAAACACTGTAACTATAATAATGGTAACCAGTAGCAGCTGGTGGCTTACCATGTGGGGAAGGGGGAGGGATTGTGAATCAGTTCCAGGCTTTAGTAAAATTTTAGAGAAGCTTTCCATGGCAATGAACCTTAGTCCCCAAATAGTTTGAGTCTCTTGCATAGATCCTTTAAAGTCTGAACTAGAACCCAGAGGAGTTCTACCATCACAAGTAGATCACAGGTATCATTTGCTACTGATGGTAACTAAATATGGGGTGGTGACCCTTGGAACTAAAACTGTAGCTAACACATTTTTCCAAATTAACTTTCCAAGCCCTGAGAAATGCTTACTTTCCAAGAGCTTGCTACCATGATGCTTGCCTTCCCCCTTCCCTTGCCACCAGCTTTTGATAATATATTGAGCACTGCTGCCTAACTTTGTTGCCGTGCTCCATTCCTCTAAACAAGAAGTTCGAATTCAGTCTGGCACTAACTGTTGCCAGTGCTTATGCCAGAAACCTTTGAACAATTAAAAGAAATTCCTAACATTTTGCCTGCATCTGTGGCTGGCATCTTCAGAAGGTAGTGCCATGGAAGTGTGTGGGGTATATATACTTGTGTGACCCTTGGTTGGGAGGAAGTGATTTACATACTAATCTGTGTGATGGTCTGTTGTTGAATGGCAAGGCCTCAGGGTGGGAGGATATGCGGGAGGATATGTGTGTCTATTTAATTATCAATCCATTGCCTGCGGGGAAAATCCTTGACCCTGGGTGGTTTTCAGGTGTTTGTGGATTTCAATGGCCTACCTGTGCATTCTGATCTGGTAGTTGTTGGCATGGTTTAGAATTTGCTACATACCATGCAGCTGTAGACAGGTCTACATAGGGACCACTAAATGCAGAGTTCAAACACGAATCAAAGAACATGACAGACACTGTAGACTGAGCCAGCCAGAAAAATCAGCAATAGCAGAACATGTCATAAACCAACTGGGGCATATGCATAGGGAGACCATTGAAATTCACAAATACCTGGATAACTTCAATAGAAAAGAAGAAATGCTGATAGTAAACAAAGTTTGGCTACCAGTCCTGAATAACACCAAAATTAAGACTCAGTACATGCAAATGAACACTACCAAGGGTCAGGGGGTTTCCCCACAGACAATGGATTGCAAATTAAATAGACACACAGATCCTCCTACATATTCTCCCACCCTGAGGCCTTGCCATTCAACAGCAGAACAATACACAGATTAACATGTAAATCACTTCCTCCCAACCAAGGGTCACACAAGTATATATATACCCCACACACTTCCATGCCACCATCCTTTGAAGATGTCACCCACAGATGCAGGTGAAACATCAGGAATACATTATTCCAGAACACAGCCACATAGCCCAGAAATCCCACAGAAAACTATGGACATCAACTGTGAAAGCTTTCAACTTCACCATTAAAAGAAAGGTGAGTAATGACAACAGGTGATCAATATGGTAAGTACCCAGGGCTACCATGAGCAGAGTGCAGGAGTGCTTCAGATGCTAGAAAATGGCAGCAAGGGGTCAGAAGAAAGAGGCATGTGCTACACAGCTTGCCCTGTGCCCACTGTGCTAGCCTGGTGCCTTCAAGTGTGTTCTGTCACCTGTATTGAAGAAAAAAGTTAATTGCCAATCCAGCCATCTTTTGTACATGCAATGGGAAGGGATGCTATCTTATTCTTTGCCTCAAGCAGCAAATTGTCTTGGGGGGGATGCAGACGAGGGCGTCCAAGACACCCTGGTCCGCAGCGCCGCGGGGCCAAGGCAGCCTCACCGCGGCGCCTCCCCGGCGAATCTAAAAGGAGCGCCAAATTGGCGCTCCTTTTAGATTTCAGAGAAAGTGCGCTCCAAAAGCGGCGGGCGCACTTTCCCTGACTCAAACGCCACGGCGCGTGCGGTCGCCGTGGCGTGAGGTCATCCTCGGAGCGCTGGCCGTGCGGAGGGCCGGCGACTCCGAGGGTGACCTCAGGAAGAGGAAGGGGCGCCACTCGTGCGGCTGCCCCTCCTCTTCCCTGCCCGGAAGACGACTCTATTAGTCGTCTGCTGAGGCCCTTGGTCTGGCCCTGTGATCACTTCACCTAAAAGCATGCCCTGTAAAGGATCACTAAACTACCATTCCCAAATTCACCAGCTGCAAATGGGTAGCAAATTTTAGAAGGCACATTTCCTTTCAGTGCTAGAAAGTATTATGGATTGAATTTAATTGTTTCCCTAAGATAACTGCAGCACACATTTTGACACTGAAAGAACTAGGCTGAGTTAACAATGAGCTGTAGTTACCCCTGCAGTAAATTTATCGAACCCCTGAACATCAGGGCTTAATATTAACAAAAAGGAGAGCAAAACCAATACCAAAGGACTACTGCTTCCAGCCTTCTATGAATGGTCCATAATGTGATTTTTTTTTTCTTCCCCAGAGTCCTTGTTACCTTTCAACCCCACATTAAAAGGCACTGAACTAGAGGAAAGAACAGCATGGAAGGCATTAACATTTGGGTTTTTAACAATAAAAGACAATTGCAAAAAGAGGAGGGGGTGCAATGATCCGTGAACATACGAGGAGAATTTGAAAACCTGCCACACGGAATGAAGGGCACACAGCTTAGAAAATTGTTAAGCATCATGCCAGCTGTGCCAGGATTTCCATTTTGAATATGCAAGGCTTAATTTGGGGGGATGGGCCTGCTGGGACAATGTGCACTTGGTGAAACTGTCATGCCCTGGCAGGAAAAGATGGTCCAGCCTGTCTTCCCGTGGGAAGGTGCTCCATACTGAGCTCCGTCACAAGGAGAAGATGGCAGCCTACAAATCATGAATTTCCAGATACCCAGGTTCGCTCTCATGCCTTGGAAGGAGCTGCTCCTTCACATACTGTAGCACAGGGGTAGGCAACCTTTCCCCTTTAAGGGCAGAGGGACTTCAGCTCCCAGAATCCCAGGAGCTATTGGCCAACATGGGACTATTGGCCAACATGGCTGAGGCTTATGGGAGCTGAAGTCCCTTGGTCCTTAAAGGGGAAAGGTTGCCTACCCCTGCAGTGTAGCAGAAGGGTTATACCAAAGGGCAGGGGTAGGCAACCTTTCCCCTTTAAGGGCCGAGGGACTTCAGCTCCCAGAATCCCAGGAGCTATTGGCCAACATGGGACTATTGGCCAACATGGCTGAGACTTCTGGGAGCTGAAGTGCCTCGGCCCTTAAAGGGGAAAGGTTGCCTACCCCTGCCAAAGGGCATCAGTTGGAGAACATAGGAAACTCTGCTCATCAGGGTATTTTAACAGGTTTTTGGTCAGATGCTGAGGCAGCTGGATTTTATCTCACAGAGACAAAAAAAAAAAGAGTATGTGGTCAGGGACAGACCGGTGGACGGATACCAGTTCAGTGAGCTGGTATGACTCTGAGGTCCAATGGCAGCATCACTGGAACCATCAGTACCATGACATGTCCCCCCAGGCCCATCTATGAGGCCTTTCCTTCTACCTCATCATCCTTGGAAATCTTTTCAAGTCTTCCCTGACCTTTCAGCCTTCATGATTCATGACATCACATAAAGGAACCTGGCCCTTTTATGGCTAATAACTAAGGAGATGGAGCTTCTGAGGGATGTGAATGGACCAGTCTACATATGCTCAATTGCTGGGACAAGAATGCCTTTCTTTGGGGAACTACTTGCCCTGGATGGCCCTTGTGGTCTCTTCCAACTCTATGATTCTATGATTCTATGAGATGAGTGACAATATTGTACAAAAAGAAGAGGAAGCATAGGTAGTAATTCCACTTCAATTCCATCCCTAGCGCCTTATGCAGTAATCTCCATGGTTCCTCTTTGATGTTTTACCAAAATTTGCACATTTCTGTCAACAGACCCAAGTTCGGAAATTCAGGATTCAGTAGTTAAAACTCAGCAAACCATTATCCAGTAACTATGCACCCAGTCTAGAGACATTCATTGTCAGAACTAAACACCAAGCATTAACTATGCCTAATTAAACTACTCATAAGTTCAAACTCATTCTAATTTGTTACAATTAAT
Organism: Phrynosoma blainvillii; assembly: GCA_026167975.1. Lineage (NCBI taxonomy): Eukaryota > Metazoa > Chordata > Lepidosauria > Squamata > Phrynosomatidae > Phrynosoma > Phrynosoma blainvillii. The sequence goes on from JANUYF010000013.1 coordinate 13,294,492, forward strand.
AAACACATTTGCCCCTCTCATTCCTATACAACCCCTGCTGTGTTCTTACACCCAGATTCTTCTCACAAGAATGACCTAGAACAGGCTTGAATTATGCCTGCTTCCTCGCCAGAGTTATCTCCCCACCTGTGGCTGAAATCACTACAGCTCTACAATTACTGTTCTACTGTATACCCCATCACATAGCCTTCTTAATATTTTATGGCAGGAAAGTTGTATTTGCAGCTCCTGACAATTTCTTCATATTTGGGATGGAAAGAAATTAGGGCTTTAAAACAAAGAAACTGAATGAAGAAAAACAAAATGGAAAGAGCAATCTATTCATGCCTAGGGCATTCAATTGTATCTTTGAATAAATTCGATACTCATCCCTATGTATCCAGCCAGGTTGGTGATGAACTGGGGTTGCCATCTCTATTCTATGATACTATCATCTCTCTCTCTCTCTATCTGTCTCTCTTTCTGCAACATTTCTTATTTTTAACACTATATGTGGCAGGAATGAACAATATGGTCCTTTCCGCACTGCAAATAGTTGTACATATTAAATATGACTGATTCAAATAGGAAAATTTGGCCAGTATCCTGTTGGCAAATTAAATTGGATGCATACCATTGCAATTCACATTTTTGGTTATTGCAGAGGTGTGGATTGTTTACTGACCATGCAATGACTAGCCACCACCTTTTAAGCAATGCAGCCTCCCACACACATACACACACAGCATGGCCATTTCCATACAGTTGGAGAGCGGTTACATCAGCAGAAGTAGGTCCACCTATTTTCCTGTAGCTGGACACATTGCAACAGGCGTCGCATCCACTAGGACTTGGAGAGGTCCTTGAGACTTAAGTCTACATACACACACAGCATGGCCATTTCCATATAGTTGGAGAGTGGTTGTATCAGCAAAAGTAGTTCCACTTATTTCCCTGTAGCTGGACACATTGCAACAGGCATCACATCCACTGGGACTTGGAGAGGTCCTTGAGACTTAAATCTACATACACACACAGCATGGCCATTTCCATATGGTTGGTGAGCGGTTATATCAGCAGAAGTAGGTCCACCTATTTTCCTGTAGCTGGACACATTGCAACAGGCGTCTCATCCACTGGGACTTTGAGAGGTCCTTGAGAGCAGTACCATCCCTGCCTGGGGTATCAGCTGGTGTGGAGGATGAGGCTTCAAGGGGTGGGGTTCCAGGGGGCAGGGCGAAAAGGGCACAACCTCTTCCTCCTTGCCTGACACCGGGCAGGGAGGTGGGGTACACTGAGCCAGGTGTCACCCCTCTTCTGGGGCGTCACCCAGTGCGATCTGCACCACCAGCACTACCCGAATGACACCCCTGCTCAAGAAATCCCTGCAGATGACATTCTTGCAACATGTTCAGCTACAACAAAATAGCTGTCTCTACTGAAACCCCCACTCTCCAGCCGCATAGAAATGACTGGATTGTGGAGGCTGCATTACTTAAAGAATGGGTTCTAGGAGGGCATCACTGAGACACATAATTACAGAAGCATAGCTGGGTTGCAAAAGCAGGATCCCAGCCCCTATTTCTGTTTGCTTTTGAAGAACGCACTGAGGTTCACACTCATCTTCATATTTGGAATGGGAAATCTTTCAAGTCCTCCCAGACTGTGGGTTCAAAGCTGTGCATGTGAGAGAAAGCAAAACTGAAAGAAAAATCTCCTTCATTTTAAACCATCCTGGATCCCTTACCAGAGAGTCTGTACTAGGGAGCTAAATCCTAATTAGATTTTTCCTTGTGTGACTTGAGAGAAAAATAAGGAAACTTTTCTCCTCACGCAAGATGGCAGGATGTGCCAATTCTTTATGGGTTTTGCACCCATGCACACATGCACGCGCACACACACAATGTTTTTTTGAACATTCAGTAAAAAGCATACTACTGGGAATCTGAAAACATCTGCCTATTCATCACATGTATTTTTTCCATAAGTGAGTCTTGGGACCATCCTATAGAAAATCCAAAATTCAGTTTTTCTATAGGATGGCCCCAAGACTCACTTATGGAGAAATACATATGGTGACCACTCAGCCTACAAAGCAGCTGTTCTCATATTCCCAGTACTATGCTTTTTACTTTTACCTTTACTTTTACTTTTACTTCTTTTACTTTTAGGTGTTTCATACAGATTATCAGAAAAGATTATTTTAAAACCCCACTTTTTTTCCAATCTTGGCCAGAGTCAAGATCACTTGACAAATACTTGCAGTATAGTCTCGCCATGCTGAGATGGTCAAATTTGGGAGCAGCAACTTCCTTTCACATCTCTAACTGTGGGTAAAGTGTTTAACCACATCTTGTTAAGATTTTTCAGACCAGTGCCAGAGATCAAGATGAAATAGCTTTGGGTGTTAGGTCCAATTCATGAGCCACCAGCCGTTGGCTCTAAAGGACATTGGGCATAATGAAGCCACATAACAGACTAGCAAGTGTCACTTGTAAGCAATCCAACATCACTGACATTTCACAACAGTGAATGAGAAATGGCTGAGAAAGAAAACACAGGAGATGCTTTGGTAACTGTAGAAAATTAATTGCAAAGACTAGTTTCAACCCAGCCTTGTTGAGAACTAAAGAGGATCAAGGGTATTTGCATCCCATTCATTGAGACCACTGTTCATACCAGGCTAAGTATTTGATCCTTACACTTTTTGCAGATTAAGCCTTACTGACAATCGTTAGCTTAAGCAAACATCCATATCGCTCTTATTTAATGGCTGGGGTCCCAACTGGGATTAAGCAGTTTATCCACTGAATCCCCATCAGATGGTACTGGCTCATTTCCCCTGGATTTTAATTGCAAACCCTGATTCTGGTCCACAGAATCTGTATTTCATTAGGTGAAACTGGCACATATGTTGCATCTCCAACTATGTTTTGTAATCCCATCTCCACGCCACCCTACCCCCTTGATCAATAGCGTCACTGGCAGTTAAAGACACACCAGACAAATTCTAGAAGGGCTGTTTGAGGATGTTCTCGTCATTTATCATCTTTCTTTTAACAGAATGATTGACTGATCATACACATATCGTGGTATATATGAAGGCATTAGATGTAATGTTTCTGCATGTAAAGAAAATTGTCTGCACAAAGAGGACTAGCAGATTGAGATCACAGGTTTGCTGGTCTCTCACTCGGAAATGAGCTTCGGTGGTTTGGTAATGGAAAGGTGAGAATCAGAAGAGATTAAAAGAGTAATTAATTAATTAAAAGATTCTTTGTCAACTTGAATTAAGCTCCAGACTACAGTAGATGTCCTGCTAAGCAACTCCTCCCCCAAAAGCTGGTGCTAGAGTGGACAAAGACACACACACAAAATATTCTTGCAGGGCAGCCCTTTAGTCTGGTATCCATTGGTCAGCCTCGGGGGGACATTTGCTTCAGCGGTCCAGGACCAGACTGGCAATTGGTGCTCAGATTACATTTTCACAATCTCCCTAGATTGGGGAATGACCTGCTGGGAGAGATTTGACCGTTAAACATGCTGTCTGGATTTAAAATGGTTTTAAAGACCTATCTCTTCTGGTAGGACTACCCAGTTGATTTTAAACTATGAATTTTTAAACTGGTATATTTTTGGATGATTTTAATGTGTCCGATGTTTATGTGTTTTAACCTATGCATTTAAATGCCTTTATTTGCTTTAATCTATGCTGTACCCTGTCTCGAGCCTTGGGGAGAGGTGGGTAAGAAACATTATTATAGCTATTGCTATTGCTCTTGTTATTATTCCAAACCACTTTCACATGAGGATTGGGTTTAGTCTCCCTCCTGCCTGAGTTTTCCAAACAAAGTTGAGGGCCCCTTTGAGAAGAAAACTGTTGGTTCCCACCTAGTCGGAGTTGGTAGTCCCCGCATCGGTGGGAAGGTGAATCAGCTCTAGGCTGCAGTCTGAACTTTAAAGGAACTATCCGAGGTGCTGAATCTCAACCCAAAACGGGTCCAATAACTTGCACCGCTCCTTTACACTTCAGACTATCCCAATCTCATGGGATTCACCAGTTGCGATTGCTCAAATCCCATCCCAGTTTCTCCAGGACCTTCTCCCCTTCAGGGCAGTTCTACTCTTATTTGCTTTGACAAGCTGCCTGGATTAATTTGGCAGTGAGACAAACTATTTGGGGTTTAACATTCTGGCTCATTTGCATCCCAATCTGATAGGGAACAAGGAGTAAGGACCAGCTCTGCCATTAGCTAAAGTGAGGTAGATGCTGGAAGGCAGCAGCCAAGAAGTGGAGGAGAGATCTTTGTGCAAGTAGCTTTTCCTGAGCTCCATAGCTTAGCCTGCTGACTTCAGATGTGTAGGAAGATGCTTTCCAGTAATGGCTTGTGGGACAATGAACTTGCCACTGATGTCCTCTGTCAGTCTCATCTGCTTTTGTAACATGAAATTCAAAGGGCAAACATCCTGTTTTCGGCAAACAAAATGCCTTGTAAATGTAAATGGAGTTCACCCATCTCATGTTAGGATAAGTAGGACCTTTTCTCCTGGAATGCTAGGTTTCTATATGTAGGAATTTATTTATTCATTGTATCCAAGCGCACAGTCCTCAACAGCTCTCTGAGGTGGTACAAGCCAGACACACATCTCCTACTTCACTAAGAACTTGGTCAGAGAATGAGCTCTCTTGTCCCAAAAGTACTTTGTACTTACAGTCTTTATGGGCCTGTTTTCCGAAACAACTTTTATTAAAAACATGTTTTATGCAAGCTGCAATCAGAATCTCTTATTGATGAAAGAGAGCCACTCTTAAAAGAAATTATATTTGCTTTCCCACAATTTTCTGAATTCTCCATCCACCACATTGCCATCCAAGATGCCTGGACTGTGACAATAGTATTGATTGGATTGGGTTTTAGGTCACTAATTTTTCAGTCAGATGGCATGCAGTTTCCCAGTACACCTATGGCTTTATCGATTGTCTGTGAAGAGTCATCTCCTTTTGGCACCAGACATGTCTTCACAAAAAATATCATTCATGTGGCCTCACTTTGATACACTTTGTTCTCATCCAGAGCACAAAGCATGTATGGGGAAGGGAAGGGATATTTTATTATTTTATTTTGGGAAGATAGAAGATCAGATCTATCACTGTTTCCTTTTGATTCTGTTCTGTTACTTCTTTTAAGGCACTTGTTGGAAGGGAAAAAATGGGACCAAAAGATACTGATAGTTTCAGATTATTTTTGATAGGATGTGTGTGCACATGTGCCATATTCCAAACATTTCAAAGGTGAAATTGGGCTGATTCTTCATCCTGTTTTTTCTTCTCAGTAGCAAGTGGCACAGTATGCAACCAATAGGTCTGTTTGGCAAGCTGTATATAACCTATTCACAGAAGCCACTCCCAAATCCCACCAGAAAAAAGGCCTCCTCCCCTTGGTGCCATGGGCTAAAAGAGCCCTCTCCAACCTGAAACTTTCAAATGTGTTGGACTACATGTCCCACCCATCCCTCAAACCAGCCCGGGAATGACTGAACTGGAGCTATAGTTCAACATATCTGGACAGCATCAGGTTGGGGAAGGTGGGCAAAGCAAAAATTGAAGAAACTGTGAGGAGAAAAAACAATAGCCCAGGAGGGTTATCAATGGAAGACTACACCACTGGAACAGATGGAAGACTAGGGCTGAGGTCTACATTTTGGAGATGGAGCATTACTTTATATTCATAGAGTTACCCAGCAGTTGTGCAACTCCACCTCATTAGTGAATTGTGATGTTGTACAACTGAATGTGCACCCATGCAACCATGCACAATGGTACCACATGTGAATCTCAACCTTTCTACATTTGACAAAAATGTCCAACCACTTCCATATGGCAATTTAGACATGAGTAAGAAACCAACCCCACCATGGCATTACCTTTCTGCAATGGTGGAACTGCTTGCTCCGGTGGAACTGCTTGCTCCTGTGAAGCAAGAGGCTATGCTGATGGCAGCAATGCTTCTGGTAGGATCTTCCATGCCTGAAAGGCTTTTGTTGAGGAGCTAGACCAGGGGTAGGCAACCTTTCCCCTTTAAGGGCCGAGGGACTTCAGCTCCCAGAAGCCTCAGCCATGTTGGCCAATAGTCCCATGTTGGCCAAAAGCTCCTGGGATTCTGGGAGCTGAAGTCCCTTGGCCCTTAAAGGGGAAAGGTTGCCTACCCCTGAGCTAGACTCAATGTACCAAACATCTCCTAAGTAGCAGCAGTAATAGTAGTGGGGAGTGATACTGCCAATGGATCTCTCAGAGACAATGGCAGTGGAACCACAGCTAGCACCTTTTAGTACTGTGCAGAAGGAGGCATGGTAAACCTTTTTTAACTGTCTTCTACCATGAAAACCCTATGATGAGATGATCCAAAGTGAAACAATAGAGAATGCCAGAAGATAACAAATGCAACAAATTATTAGAGTATAGCAGAAGAAACTACATGTAGCATTTTAGTTAATGACACAACTGGACTCAAGACAAAAAGATGTTCAGCTGTTGATGTTCTCAGAGATGAAAAGGAAAGTCTGAAGCTGCATAATACATAAGACTATGGAATGTGAGAAGCATGAATCCAGTGAAGCTAGACATAGTAAATCAAGAAATGGAACATATGAACATTTGCAATACTTGGGGTGAGTGAGCTAAAATGGACAGGAATGGGACATTTGAGTCCCATTGACTCAGGAAATGAAAATCTAAATAAAAATGGGGTGGCGTTAATAGTGAGGAGAGATGTAGCAAAAGCAGTCAGAGGATATAATGCAAAGTCTGACTGAATAATATCAATAAGACTTCAAGGAAAAACTATCAATATAATCATAATCCAAATTTATGCTCCAACTACAGAGATGGTATGGTGTAGTGGTTTAAGTGTTAGAGTGGGGCTCTCAAGACCAGGGTTCAAATCTCTGCTTGGCCATGTAAACCCACTGGGTAACATTGAGCAAGTCACACTCTCTCAGCCTCAGATGAAGGCAAAGGCAAATCCTTTCTCAACAAATCTTGCAAAACAAACAAACTCTATATAGGTTCACCTTACAGCACCATAAATTGGAAATGACTTGAAGACATATAACAACAGCAACAACAACAGAGGGCTCTGTTCTGGAGTCCAGGAAGAAATTAACCACACACCAAAACAGGATTGCTTGTTAATCATAGGTGATTGGAATGTAAAAGCACAAAACAGAGCAGAATTAAAGATTGTATGAAAGATTGCCCTAGGATCAAGAAATGAAACAGAAGAGTGACTGACTGAAGTTTGTAATGCCAATAGATTGTTTTATCACAAACACATTCTTCAAGCACCACCTGATGGCCAATACAGAAAGCAAATAGACTACATATGTGCAAGCAGAAGATGGAGAAGCCCCATTCTCTCTTCCAAAATAAGACTAGGAGCAGATTGTGGCACAGACCATGAACTGCTGATATCAGAAATTAGAGTAAAGCTAAAGAAGAACACTAAACAAACCAGTGTAACAAAGTACAACCTGAAGAATATCTCCATAAAATTTAAAGATAATGTAAAATTTTGCATTATTAAGCCTAATTGGCCAGGAGCCAGAAGAACTCTGAAGCCAAGGATATAGTCAAAGAGGAATGCAAAAAGACACTAGCTATCTGCAGCCAAAAAGAAAGAGAAGCCTCAATGGATGACAGATCAAACTCTTCAAGCAGTTAAAGGCAGATGAAAAGCAAAAGTAAAAAAAAAAAAATGTGACAGAAATAGGATCAGAACCCTGAATGCAACTTGTGTGTAGGGACAAAGAGAACTAGTATTCAATGTAGAGAAATAGAAAATGACAACAACAAAAAGAACAAGTGACTTCTTCCACATGATCTGAGAAATCAAAGAGAAATTTAAACCAAGAGTGATTATGTTCTATGACCAGCAGGGAAACACATTACATCACCAAGTATAAATAAAAAGCCAATGGAAACAATACACTGAAGAACTATATAAAAGAGATGAAAGGATAACAGATTAATTCAAGGAAGAACAATTTGAAGATAAACCTACAGTTTTAGAAAGTGAAGTAGAAGCTGCACTCTGGGGACTTGGGAGAAATAAATAACTGGGAATACATGACATACCAGTACAACTGATTCAAGCTGCAGAGACAGAATCTACTCCAGTTCTATTTAAAATCAGTCAACAAATATGGAAAAGAAAACAATGGCCCACAGATTGGAAATGTTTAATATACATTAAATCCTCAAGAAAGGGGACACCAGGGATTGCAATGATTCCAGGACAATTTCATTACTCTCCCATGCAAACTGAAAATCCTACAACAAAGACTGATGCTGAAAATTCTACAACAAAGAGTTTTACCATATATGAAGTGAGAAATGCCAGATGTCCAAGATGAGTTCGGGAAAGGAAGAGCATGAAAAACTGTGGAATTCTCTTCAAGAATTTATGTGCCATAACCTATATATAATTATTATTATTATTATTATTATTATTATTATTATTATTAGAACAAGAGGTTACAATCAGGACAGAATATGGAGAAACATGATGGTTTCCAATTGGCAAGGGGGTCAGGCAAGACTACATTTTACCACCCTGTCTGTTTAACTTGTGCACAAATATATCATATGTAAAGAAGGATTAGACTCAGAGGAAGGAGGCATGAAAATTGGAGGAAGGAACACCAACAATTTAAGATATGCAGATGACACCATACTACTAGTAGAAAATAGCAAAGACCTGGGAGAAATAAAATGAAAGACAAGGAAGAAAGTGCAGATTTACAGCTGAACATGAGAAAACAAAAATATTGACCACGGATAATTTACATAACAGAGATGATGAAGTCATGGAAGTAGTTCAAGATTGTCCATACCTTGGCTCAATCATTGATCAGAGTGGAGAATGCAGTCAAGAAATCAGAAATAGACTAGGACTTAGAAGGGCAACTGTAAAGGAGCTAAACAAGATTGTGAAGTGTAAATATAGATAATTGAACACTAAAGTTGGATTTGTCCATGCCATCATATTCCAGTTTCTATGTATGGTTGTGAAAGCAGGACAGTGAGGAAAGCTGATAGGAAGAAAATCAACTCATTTGAAATGTGGTGATGCAGAAGAATTCTGCAGATACCATGGGTTACAAAAAAGACCAATAAATGGGTCCTAGAACAAATCAAGCTTGAACTCTCCCAAGAAGCCAAAATTACTAAACTGATACTATCATACTTAAGATGTATCATGAGAAGATATGACTCACCAGATAAGACAACAATGCTTGGCAAGGTTGAAGGCAGTAGGAAAAGAGGAATACTAAATTCCAGATGGCTAGACTCAATCAAGGAACCACGACCCTGAATCTATAAGACCTAAACAGAAGTGTTGATGATAGGGTGATTTGGATGATAAGGTGATTTGAGGTCACCATAAGTCAAAGTTGACTTGATGGCAGTTATCAACAAATAACAAAAAATCCGACAGAAGCAAAATTGTAGTCTATGTCTTTTGAAGATTACCTTTACCACCCCTTAAAATTCTTTGATTGAGACAATGGGACTTCACACACAAACATCTTCATCTGGGTGCACAATCAGATTTCATTTTAACTTGAACTACAGCTTCACTATGCTCTGTCCAGGGTACTGAAGACCATTCCAGAGTCCTAAGGCACACTACGTAGTTGGTACGTCTACATTCTTGCTGACTATCTGTGCCCACCTATGTCTAGTTCTTGAGATGCTATTCACCTGCAGCCCCCTCTCACCTGCAGCCCACCCGCTATCTCACACACAAAACACACCGTGCCCATCCATCACTCTCAGCCATGGACAGGAGGCTTGAGAAATCTTGGCTCATGGGGCCAATATGGCTAGTGAATTTCTATCCATTTTTCTGACAGCTATATTGAAATTCTGTTAGAAGAACCCCTGGGAAGGTGTCTTACCCAAGCCTTGTTGAAATGAATGATGAACATCAGAGAGGGGTTTGTGCAGAAGAATGTCCTGGTGGATCTATCAGAACTTCAATGAAGCTGTCAGAAAACTTACGTTGCTTTAAGAGAGAGACTCCAGCTTTGTTTCTGAGGATCCTACACTAGGAAGTTCTTTCTGCTATCAGCTCAAAATAAATTCCTCAAAATAAATAAATAAATGGATTCCAGGGGGAATTTTGGCTGTAACAAAAGATGATGAAACCACCTCTATCAATATGTCTGGAGAGCAACAGACGGTCTTCCTGATTTAAGTAATGACTGGAATCCTCTATACACTACTTTGTCACATAACCACAGTAGTTATGCAGAAACATAATGAATCCCAACCTGATCTCTTTCCCCCCTACAAACACACTTACCAGTCAGCAGCCATTGTAGTCAATGGGGGTCTGCTTCCCTGTCACTCAAGAAGCAGCTGACTAATGTTCCCACCCCCTCACACAATCAATTTCCTTTGTGACAGGAAGAAACAGAGTCCTTGTCACAATCCCTCATCACAGTGAAGATTGCTTGCATGTGGAGGGGTGGGAATGTCAGTCAGCTGCTTCCTTTTAGAATTGTGGTGCCCAGAACTGGACGCAATATTTCAGGTTAGGTCTGACATATTTGAACACATACCCTGTGGCTAGCATCTTGAGATTTGTTAAGCCACAACATGGTTTCAACACTCTCTGAGTTCTACTACTACTACTACTACTACACACAAAGAGCTTCTATCTGGTGTAATTACTAAGAGGCTACTTAAGGTTACTCAAAGGGGCTATCCCTTCAGCTATAGGAGGGGTGGGAATCATGCAGCCCTTCAGCTGCTTTTGGACTGCAACTCCCAACATTCTACAACAGTGACTATACTAGCTGATGGGAGTTGCAGTTCAACCACACCTGGAGGGGCCCACAACTCCCACCCCTGAACTACTGGCTCAGTTTAAAGCACAACTAGAGATCAAACACTTCACAGTGAATGAGGACAACCCAATGTCTAAGTCTTGACAGAAGAAAGGACTTATTTAGGACTGGGGAAGAACACAAGCAAATATGTTTTCCTTCTCTCCTCTCTCTCTCTCTCCACTATACATCAGAAAATACAAAGAAGTACTTTTTCTCTTTAGGTATTCTTTTAGACCCACCTTCCCTGAGGTGTTGCCCTCCAGAAGATGAAGACTACAGCTTTCATAATCCCCAGACAGCACAACTATCATAGGGCCTCAGCTTGGGGAAGGTTCTTTTACAGCTGTCCAAGCCAGCAATATAGTCAATACAAATGCAACATGAGGAGATAAGGCAGAAGCAAGAATTATCTCTTCTGAAAAAAATCCTTTCGATTTAATCAAGAGCAAGAGGATGAATAAGAGCGGCTGAAACAAAACAGCAGCTTAGCTCCCTGGATAATATAAATGGAATGGAGATCTCTCTGCTCATATCAGCTCCTCTTGCCTTCTCCGTTTTGTGACTTTTACATATGTCTACAGTCCTCTGTTTTAGTTAGTTAGTTAGTTAGTTTCCTGATCAGGTGCTGATGTTTTTTGGTCTACTGAAGAAATCATTCAGCAGATTAAGTTTGGTACTGCAGCTATCTGTGCCAAGAAAAGCTGCCTTGGCAAAATGTTCTCTTTGTTCACAAAGATGTCAAAAGCACAAGTGCCTAGGTTGAACTAAAACTTGGCAAGTTTACTTAGCCACTTGCTTGTAGGTTCAACTCTCTACTTACCCAAAAAACAGCCATGGGCAAGTCATGTTGCCTCACTATAACCTCACCCATTGGTTTTACTACTATGATATGTAGAGTTAATCTCAGATGTACTCTAAAGGAAGAATGGGGCATGTGTGCCATGGAGGTAGAGAGGTTAGACTACTGGACTATGAAGATCATGGAGACACTGGTTCCTATCCTTCCTTCCCTATGAAACTGACAATTGTTTTTACAACCAATCATCATCTCCCACCCTGATCTGCCACACTTTTTCCCTTTACGCATTTGAGCTACTGTTTCCTTTTCATCTGGACTTTGGCTTTTTCTCCCCCCCCCCCAAAAAAACCCCCTATGTATTTAATAATTTTTAAAAGGTAAAATATAAGTCTAAAGTTATAAGTTTACCATCTATTGCTATAATATGACAGGCTGAGTGCTGCCTATCTGAAATGCTTGGGACCAGAAGTGTTTTGTGTTTTGGATATTTTTCTGATTTTGGAATACTTGTCTTAGCATATACATGATACACAGTACACAACATAAGTAGCATAGTACATACAGTATTTGTGAGGCTGGAGAGAGAGATGAGAAATGTGAAGCTGAAGAGAGATTCAGTGGGAGAGAAATGTGAAAGATGCAAGGCTGGAGGAAGATATGGTTGGAGAGAGACTGGGGATCTGTGTAATCCAGGTGTTCCACCTTTTTGCAGATCCTTGTCATGCCTCTCTCCTGCCTCATGTCTCATTCATTCACTACTTGTATTGTGCATGAGACACAACCCTGGAGAGAAACTGAGTATCTGCGAGAAAAATGAGCAGGAACACTACAGGCACTACCTCAAAAGTGGAAGTGGGCACCAGTTGGGTAAAAGTTTCAGGTTTTGGAGGTTTTCAGGTTTCAGATGTATGGATTAGTATTTTTTGTTTTATAGTCACAGTTGGAGTTCACACATTTTTATCTACTCTGATTTCAACTCCACAGCCCTGATCACAGGTAGTATTAGAAGGCACTCTTTCTAAAGTGTTTCAGCTTCAACTATCCTTGGGAATCAGCAACTAGGGAGCATAAGAATCAAGAACTAATTCTTATGCCTTTTGTTCCTCCAGGCACAGGGCAGTGTGCAGAGTTAGGGGGGTTGCAGACTGCCAGAAATAGTGTGAATTCAGTCCACTTTTAGGGTTAGGGTTAGAGTTAGGGAACCATGGGAACTGTATTTTATTGTGGCATCAGAGCTCTCTGACAGAGAAGGCTCAATGTCTCAGAAAAATAACAGTTCCCATGATTCCCTAGCACTAACCCTAACCCTAAAAGTGGACTGAATTCACACTATTTCTGACAGTCTGCAACCCCCCTTAGATTCCTTTGCTTCTTCAACAATCCAGCAGAGATAAGCCACATAATAGGAATCGAAAGAATATTTGAAAATATTTAAAAAATTGTCAAAAACAAACATTCCAAACCTTGTTGAGAAGAATCCTGGACTGGTGAGAATTTTTGCTGCTTGGGACTTATTCTACACAAAATTATCATGTAGTTATTTTGTGCTGAAAACAGTATTTTCATGGTGAGAGAGAGCATTTCATGTGCAGAAAATAATATTCCACTTATTCTATGCCAAGTTTGCACGTGGGTTTTTTTTTTCCCCCCAGAAATTTCTGCACAGAAAATAACATTTCTATGCAGGAATGTTATTTTCTGGGAGGACCATGCTGTTTCCTGTACATAAAATACCATTTTCTGTGCAATACCTCCATGTGAAAATTTTGCACAGACTGAGTACCAAATTGCAAATAGGCTTCAAAAACTGCATTGTTTTTAAATATGTTTTCACTGATGGAAAGAAAACTGCTAAAATTACTTGATGTTTCTTTTCAGAAGTCTCAGTGAAGAATTATATCCCTACCACATAATAAAGAGGAAGTGTGGATGACAGTCCATGCTGGAGACTCAACCAAAGAGCCCCTTGTGGGGCTGGGTGAATGGTTAGACTATGGCCAAGGGCAAAAAGAGAGTTTATTTTGCAAAAGCGACAGTGATAGATGCCTCTGTTTGCAGACATTTCTGCTATTTGGGGGGGGGGGGGCACAGACATATTTTGAGGGCAGGGGGCCATGAAACGCACTGGCCTAGGAGCCCTGGTGGCGCAGTGGTTAAATGCCTGTCCTGCAGACACTCACTCATAGACCACAAGGTTGTGAATTCAATACTAGCCAGGGCTCAGGCTAGACTCAGGCCTGCATCCTTCCGAGGTCACTAAAATGAGTACCCAACTATTGGGGGGCAATGAGTTTACAGTTGTAAACCGCTTAGACATCCCATAGCATGATATGAAGCAGTATATAAATGAAATGAAGCTGCTTACTTTGAGTTTGCCATTTTGTCACCCTCAGAGGGGGACTGCCAGCCCCTACTGAATGTTGAAATGTCCATGAAATGCCCAGCAGTAGGAAGATGGTGGTACAACAAAAGGGATTTCCCCTCTTGAAATTCACCTCAATGCCCAAAATATAAAAGAAAAAGGCAGTTTTGCTCCCAGTTTTTCTTTACCATAGACACTTCTGCATTTTTTTCTTGATCTTTCGCATATGTTTTCACTAGATATAGGTATTATGGTAATTGGGTGTAGGGAGTTTTGGATTCCAGTAAGCCTTCACCTTATCATGGCTCCTTTGTTTCCATTTCCAGCTGCAAATTAAAACTAAAATTAAGCTAATCATAATATAAAATATTCCTTCAACTGTTCCACTCGAGGGGGGGGGGAGTCAGGATCTGTCAATGGCATGAGCTTTTATGTCACAGAAATTAACTGCAAGTACTTCAGTGATAGTGGCTTGTCAGACTCATCATCTCTGTCTTCAGTGTCAATTATATGTCTCCAGGGAGCCCCTCTTGGAACACATCACCAAAAGGCAGGTGTGGGTAAATTAAACCACAAACATATTCACTCAAGCAATGTTTAGAGAAATCTGATTAAAGCTTGCAGAGCAAGGAGGGTGCAAAAGTGATTATGCATCCCAGGGAAAACAAAGTAAATACCCAGCTGCCTCTTTCAACAAAGAACAAAGATGCAAAGCTTGGATCCTTTGGAGGTCTGGGCCATAGAGGAAAATGAACCATATGTCATCCCCCTGTGGGATGAATCTTTATCAGTGAGCTCCGTAAGCCCAGAACTCTCTAAACCAAATCTCACAAAGGAGCAGCCCTTGAGGCTGATAGGACCTTGAGGATTATCAGGGAGATATGGAGTCCTTGGAGGAGATGGAAAATGTGTTCTCCCTTTCTGATGTGGATAACTCCCTCTCTGAATCAAAGGTAACACTAAGGACAGAGGCCTCTTGGTGACACACTAGTGTAACTGGAATATATTGCACAAGGAGGTATCTAGTACCTCCTTGTGAAAAATATATTTCCCTACACTGTGCAAAGGCTGCTGCACAGCACTAGGTACAGCTCCTCCCTCTCACCTGAACATCCAGTTATTGGACAGGAGATTCACTGGAAGAGTTCTGCCATGCCATCACTGTAAGTATGCTGGCGGAGCTTTGCATTTTGCAAACAATACATAGGATCTCATCTTGTGACGCTACCTAGCTAGGTTGTGGGGATGGCTCTAAATGTTCAGGCTTGTAAGCCTTCAGTTCGAGGCACAGCACACTATAACAATGTCTGTCTATTAATTCACAGGCCTGTGTTTCCCACATGTCACCTTCACAAAGCAAAAGTCTGGGTCTGACAAATGCATGGATGACAGTGTCCAAAATAAGTGGAAGGATGATTCTTCCATTTGGTAGATGTAAATATTAACAGGTAATCATGAAAAAAATGCAGGGGGAATGGATGGATGTTCCACATAGAAACACGTTCACTTGCATCTAAGATCTTGAGAAATCTTTCCATTCATAAATCAGTTCCAAATCATCCACTGCAGGTTAACATGACCAACAATGTATGGACATATTAAGCTGCCTTACTGGTCCATCTTGCCAGTACATTCCTTTCCTACCTGCCAAGAGTCTGCAGCCATAAGGGGACCTACTGACAGGGGCCACCTGGAATCATTCTTCTTCTTCCCCATTTTAACCTGCGTGTTCATCAAATTTGTATTCTGACCCAGATGCCAGTGGTGGTGAGAAGGAACAGGAGATGCCACTGCCTAGTTGCTCTTTGGATCTCTGCTTGATGGCAGTAATGGCAGTAAGGAAGTAAACTCAGTGAGGGATTGGATAACACTGAGGAGTCTTTGAAATCAGCACTCATCTTGGGTACTAGGCTCAAGGAGTGTGTGTGTGTTGTATGATTTCAAGTCATTTTCAACTTAGGGTGACCTTAAGGCAACTCCATCATGGCTTTTTCTTGGCCCAAGGTCACCCAGTGGGTTTCATGGCTAAGCAAGAGTTATAGTCCAATGTTTAAGCCACTACGCCATGCTGGCTTAAGGAGATTTGTGCCCAAACATCACTGCATCTGAGCTGGCCCTGTTAGGACCCAAATAATAGACTTCCTCAGTGATTCAGAGAGGTGAAAAAGACAGAAAGTAGTTCATGTCAAGATTTCCAGTCACAAAGGCAACTCATTCCAACTCCTTCCCAGAAAGGCCAAAAGCCACAGCCCGCCCTACTCAGCTATCTTCCTCTGCTTCCTTAATCAAAATCAAGTAAGCAGGAATCAAAGGTTACGAATGCTGTGCCATTCGTCACAGATAGCATGAGATGGCACATTCCAGCAATTAGAGAAGGACAAGGGAAAGAATTCATGCAGTAAAAAAGCACAAAATTAGGCAGTTACATGTACACTGCATGAGGAGTGTTAGAATAGCATCTTGTAGGAAAGGAAAGGGCTGGACTCTCTGGAAGGAGCACTAACTGTGAATTTCCAAAGAAATGAATGTAAATATATGGGAGGAAAGCAGAGTCATTGGAGCTTGTCACATGAGCTTTTAAATGGGAAGCAGCCCAATGGATTGCAGCTGGGACTCGGGATGGAGGCAGGAATTATCACATTGTAATTCACCACTGAATCCACTGGGCGACTGAGCCCGGGCTCCAGCCATGCTCAGACAGCCAGTTTTCAGAGTCAAGAGCTTTCTTTTTCAAAAAAGGGCTGGCTGAGCACAGCTGGGAACCAGGCTGCAGTCACCCAGCGGATTCGGTGGCGAATTACAATGCAATAATTCCCACCTCCATCCCAGATCCCAGCTGCATTCATTTGGACTGCTGCCAATTTAAAAGCTCATGTGATAAGCTAAATTGAGTTTTTAAATACCCAGAATCTATTGTTTGTTTGTTTGTTTGTATTTCTTCTATATATTGACAGGCAGGACACTCGAGGCAGTTTACACTTTAAAATGTTGGCTTCTAATCCAATCAATGTGCCATCAAAGGGGAAAATGGGATGAGGGGGGAAGGGGGAAAACAAGCAAACTCTGTTTCTAATTCTCATATATTTCTTTAAAATGCACAAAAAAGGAGCCATGCTCGCAATGGTGGCTGGATGGTGTTGGTCATATGGAGAATCTGTCCTAGGTTTTAGCTTGAACTCTAAAGGTGCTATCAAAGGCTCTAAGCCCTATCTCCAAAATCCATGATACCATGTGTTGGCCTATGAGAAAATAAACCTCACACATGGACAACACTTTATTTGGACCAACCAAAACACACACATTGTATGCAAGCCTTTGAGCTCTCCAGAACTCTTCACAAGACCAGGTGAAAGAAAGAAAAATGAGTAGGTGAGAGAAGATATAAAAATGGGTGAGGAAGACACTGAAAAGTCCCAAAAGTGGTGAGATGTGGTAGCCACCAGGTGTACTATTAAACTCATTCTCAAAATGGAGCTATAGCCAGATCTTTGTGTATCAGAAATGGAGACCCACCACAATCTTTTCAGCATCTATGTAGGAGACAACAGAGGATCCAATTGTCTTTCATAGCCCTAGGTAAGGGTTAGAATTGCCACTAAACAGTTCTGTTTGCATCTGTTTAAATTCCTGAATGCAGTGGGAAAAGCAACCGCTACAAATTTTCCCACCTATCTTATTTCAGGCTCAAATGAAACAAGTAGTACTGCAGGTGTGCAGATGAATAGGTAAGGATGGGCAAAATTATGAAAGAAGAGAACTACAAAAATCACGGTAGCTGACATATCTCTCACTATATAGAGTGTGTGGGTGGAGAGGTGTACATGAATGTGTCTAAGAAAGAGCTCTGCATTATTCAAAAGTCTGCGTACTTGTAAAGCAAATTGGTCCAACATGAGCTATCATGTTACCTACTCCATGTTACCAGGCTTAACTTTTAAAGACAATGTTTTGAAATGCAGCACTCTCTTCACTGTACAGAGATATTAGTATTATACAGGAAACATTTTTAATGACATTTCTCCAGCAAGATTAATTTAGTTGCACCTAAATGCTCCAGCAAAAATGTAAGAAACTCAGCTAACACCAAGATAAGTCCACAAATGCTAGCTTAACATATCTCATAATGGCATATGCAGAGGAGGGGGAGAAAAATAAGGACCACCCCGCTCAAAAAAGAAGAAGAAGCTGTGATTGGTGACATGTAACTTTGAAGGTTTTACGAGAGCATTTATTTATTTTGGAGTGACAAACAAGGAAGTCCGGAATCAGATAAGGTTTTGAGCAGAAATATGTGACCATGAAAAAAGGCATCAAAACTCCTGTGGTTAACCCAATTTGAGAAATCTTAGGGGAACTATATCACTTTTAACCAGCAAATGATGTAAGAAATCAGGGGTGTCACCTTTCTCTGCCTTTTCAGACACAGGCCAGAGTAGCAGCTGCACTATTGGACAAGCTTGGGAGCTGGTGAAGGTGCCACCACCGCTGCCAAGCTCTAAGTCATGGGCAGAAAAAGGTGCTTTAGGGTCAGAGCTCAGCGACAGTGGATGGCATGGCATGGAATGGCATGGCATGGCATGGCAGCTATGGCACCTTTGCTGCCCCTCAAACTTGCCCAGTGGCTGCTCCATCAGTGGGAGGGGGACAGGTGTCACACCACAAAGCTCAGAGCCTGGAGGACCTTTCTCCACCCATGACTCCGAGATCAGCCGAGGTGGTGGCACCTTCACTGGCCTCCAAGCTCATCCAGCAGCTTCTCTCTTGATGGGAAGAGGACATGTGCCACTGCTGTGCCACTCTCGGAGCTTGGTGCCAGCAGCACAGGGGCAACTCTGGAGCTTACCCAGCAGCCCCCCCCCACCCATCAGTGGGAGAGGGATAATCAGGCTAGTGGGAAAGGTGGAAGGAGGAATGAGTCTATCCCTTGCTGCTGCCACCCCACACTTGGTAACACCAGCCCTAGGGACACCACAGCATGGCATTGACTGTTTGCTTATTTATGACATTTATGTATCACCTCTCAGCCCACCGGGGCCCTAAAGGAAATGTACAACCAACGAAATCATTAAAAACATCTACAACATTAAATGTGTAGATAAAAACTTTTAAAACAAACTAATTGCGCGCCTTAAAAATAATTTAAAACCAGATCTTTAAACTGCAGAGAAATTTCATGAATCACAGCTCATGCAAAACAGCACCCTTTTGGCTGCCTGCTGGAAGCTCAGAAAGGATGGAGGCAGTCTGACTTCTCTTGGTAGGGAGATTCACAGTGGGGTTGCTGTTATAGAGAAAGGACTCCCATAGGTACACCCC
This sequence comes from Phrynosoma blainvillii, assembly GCA_026167975.1. Classification (NCBI taxonomy): domain Eukaryota; kingdom Metazoa; phylum Chordata; class Lepidosauria; order Squamata; family Phrynosomatidae; genus Phrynosoma; species Phrynosoma blainvillii. The sequence continues at coordinate 13,313,844 of JANUYF010000013.1, forward strand.
AATCTAGTCTCATGAGGTTTTGGGACATGCAACAGGGCCTCTGCTGAGGATCTCAAATTTCAGGCAGGCTTATAGGCGAGGAGGTGATCTTTCAGATGCCCTGGACCCAAGCCAGAATATTTCATTACAGCCACACTCCTATAAGTCAGGAGGAAGCCCCATTAAAAATGGCAGGATTTATTTCTGAGTGGCCATGAAGAGGATTGCAGTCAACTCTGGCATAAATATCCATGTCATTCCAAACGAAAGTAGAGAATCCCAAAGCAGAGATTCCAGAAGAAGAAAACAGCTACTAAAATAGTAGTTCTTGAACTGTAATTTATTGATCGAACCATTCAATGTTATTTAATTGTGACTTAATTTACTCCTATTAAGAATGGCCTCTGGTACAAGGAAGGCGGTTGCACAAGCCCAGACACAGTCAATACAAAGAACACCATCACTACAAGCATCTATAAAACCTACAGACACAAATGTACTGCCTTTGGAGGAGATGAAGTAATTAAGAATGGAGATCTGAACAGAGCGTAAAGATGAAAGAATGGAAATGAGAACAGATGCCTTAAGAGTGAGGAGCCCTTTTTATATCCTCATAATCTTGGTGGGATGTACTGCATTGCACTTCTGCACCATAACCAGAGGTGACATCATATAATTTTCACTTTTGTTTTTCACCATTGGGGGCCATTTTTAGGGGGTTGGAGGGGGTCAGAGAGGAGGAAAATCACAGCATTTTGTGATGCTTTTAGCTTATTTTTTTGTTCTTTTGGGTTAAAAAAACAGCCCAAAGGTCTTGAGTGCAATAATCAGGTGCATCTTTGTAATTTATAAGCAGCTTATTCTCTTATCAGACTTATTTGTTTATCATGTAAGCACCAAAGCCTCATTTGAATTCGTAAAAACCAGGGGCCCTTTCACACCACACAATGATAGAGCTCCGATTCCAGTATAACTGCTAGGGCTCCATCCTATGGTATCTTGGGGTCTGCAATTTGGTGAGACATGAAAGACACTCTCTGGCTGAGAAGTCTAAAGGTCCCTCTCTAAACTGCCAATCCCAGGATTTCATAGTACAGGACCATGGCATTTAATGTAGAATCACAGTGCTATATAATTCTGTACCGTGAATGATTTCTTTCAAAAATGGTTAACAAGTCACATCTATGTTTGGGGAAGAGGGAAATTAGGGAATGGACTGGCAAATCTAGGACAGTCTTCACTTAGTAGGCCTTTACAAGATTACATATAAAGATAACATCACAATCTGGAAAATATCCCCCTATTTTGGACTAGAGTTCCCAGGATCCTCACACAGCATATAAAAAGAGAGTGGAAATCAGGCTCAAGTGTCTGTATTGCAAATAAGAACCTCCCTTGCCCACGTTGGGGATATATTCAAATTCAGCCAAATCCACATAATTTTATTCATTAAGTATCTTCATTCATTCATTCATCTCCCCTTTCTGTCACAGTATCATGCAAATGAAGTATTCAACTACATGGTCTTCACATGCTCATACATATTTCCATCCACATAAACTGGAATAGAATAAGTGAGTTTTAAGAAACAGTAGCATTCTACGCTTCGGGAAGCAGTGGCCCTCCAGATGTTTTAGACTGGAGTTTCCACAATCCCTTACCACTGGCCTTGCAGAGTTGGTTTGAAGTCCACCATGTCTGGTAGGACAAAGATTTCCCCATCATGCTTTAATGTTACATTTCTTATTTGGATCTCACATGCAGCTAATATGTTTGCAAGCACATGCACTCCATAACTAGGAAGCTTTTGGTGTTCAGTAGCACCAGCTCTATAATGTGGCACAACAGTTCATAGTATGGCCAGTTTATTGGGATACAGGGGTGTGTATTTTATTGTGTAAGCCAACTTGGTTGTGTTGCACAGAGAGGCAGGATAATAATAATAATAATAATAATAATAATAATAATAATTTATGCACATTCTGTTACTATTTCTAGTCTTTAGATCTTTTTGTGAAGAACCAACTTGAATGCTTCCTATATTGCAGAGTTGGAGAGTCCAGGTTGTTGGACTTTAGCATCTATCATCCCTATGTACCGTAATCAATGGTGAGGAATTGTAATCCAACAACATCCAGAGGATCACACATTCCTCATTGCTGCCTTATTGAAATGGTGGAAGGGAAACAACAAGAATTCTCTCTTCTGTCAACGGCAGCATTCCAACAATATTTCTTTAGTCAGTCTCTTCTGATCCAGCCATTCTCAAAATCAATGACATGGATTAGAATCGCCAGCTGACCTTTTCAAAGTTTTTTGGGTTGATAAGACAAACAGAGTACTTAATCACACTTTATCCTGATTGCATCTTCAGGGGGAAAAATAGTTTAACTGTTTCAGGGTAGCCTTTCTCTGTGGGGGGTTAGCTAGAAAACAATTTGCACAAGGAGGTGGAACGTACGAAACTGTCTTTTAGCATAGCATCTACATTGGATTTTAGTCCATGATTTAAAGGAGATAACCAAGGTGCTGAATCCTATCCCTAAAATAGTTTCAGCACCTCAGAGAGCTCCTTTAGAGAACAAAATAAAATACAGAATGGATTGACCACCACACTGACATGGAAACCACTAGTCACCACTGTTCTAGGATCTAAGGCGGGGTAGAGTTAACCTTTTTATTTTTAAAAAAAAGAACAGTATGGAAGATATATTTATCCCAAGAGTGGTAGATGGAGAAGGATACTTGAAAAAAAATCTATAATTGAGAATACATGATACGAAGTGATCTGATCCATACATTTATTAAGTATCATTTATTTGTTTAATTCATACCCCACTTTTCTTCCAATGAGAGACCCAGGATGGCTTAACAAGGTTAAATATATCCCAAACTAACAGAAGGAACAGAACTTAGTTGTCAGTAGGGTTCTATTTACTGGGTGCTCATGGGCAAAGCAAGAAAGGTGTCTCCTGTTATCATTTCAGGATGAACTGCCACTGCTTTTGCCCTTTTTGGATGTTCCAGTGTTGTTCTTGATTTTTAAAAACAGGACCAAAATCCATTTAGTTGTTTTTATTATGAGATACCATAATGCATTCAAATATTATAGAAAGGATATCAAAATTAATTGGGGGAGGGGAAATATATATTTAAAACAAATACACATTAATATGGTAATAGATGTACCAACAAATGCATGCAAAATAGACACAGACCTGAAATGGACAGATTTTCCCATACCTAAGCAGAACGCCAACATGGTATAGTGTTTTATTTCGCTAGGACTCTGGCAGACTCTGGGACTCAGGATTCAAATCCTCACTCAGCCCTTGAAACCCATACTCTCAGCCTCAGATAAAAGCAATGGCAAACCGCCTCTGCAGAACTCTTGCCAGGAAAACCCCTTAACAGGTTCACCTGAGGGTCACTAGAAGTCAGAAATGACTTGAAGGTACCCAACAACGTGGCACAAGGGCTGATAGGAAATAATGTATCGCCCTGTTCTTGTGTGTAAGAAGAACCTCTTAAAATTTACCATAAGAAAAAAAAAATACAAAGTTGAGTCTTTCTTGAGTCCTTTTGCTCTACATTTACAAAATGTGGATCTCACCTCCCTAATCTTCAGGATGTGACGTTGTAGTGAACTTGCCCGACTTTCTTCAGGTGTTTCATTCCACCTTGATAATGAACTCATTCAAAGTCCTTCCAAAGTGAGGTGAAATGTTGAGGTCTGGCAAAAAATCACAGCTTTTTTATTTTGCAGTGGCCAGCCCTAATATTTTTCCTGCCCAGTGAAGACCCCATTAATGATCATCCAGCAAAGCCTCAGCTACCTTTGAAGTCATCACCAAACTTGTCAACACTCTCCTGCAAAAGTGATGTGTGTGGAGGCGGGGGATACTTAGAGGTTCAAACAGAAATCCACAGGGGATGTAATCCTGACATGTCAGGTCAGAAATCCATTCAAGAGAAAATGTCATTAACAGCAGGACACGTCTCCTTCCAAACACAGCAAAGATTCAGGATGGAGTGGGAATGTGGCAGTTGAATCCCAAGAGAGGAGGGCACTGTTTCAGACTGCAGGTGAAAGGACACATGTGCTAATGCTCCTTTTCCATCCAAGATAGTGTGGCAATAAAGATGTTGTTGAACTGCAATTCCCAGCATCCCTCAGCATCTGGAAAGCCACATGATTCCTATCCCTGCTTAATTTTAAAAGACCTCCTTGCAAGTAGGAACTTACTCTCTAGAGCAGGGGTAGGCACCCTTTCCCCTTTAAGGGCCGAGGGACTTCAGCTCCCAGAAGCCTCAGCCATGTTGGCCAATAGTTCCATGTTGGCCAATAGCTCCTGGGATTCTGGGAGCTGAAGTCCCTTGGCCCTTAAAGGGGAAAGGTTGCCTACCCCTGCTCTAGGGTTTTATTTTCTTACAAAACATTAAGGAGTGTGGAGGGGAAGGGATGACATGAAAATTATATTCCCCAGTTTGTAGATTTCCACGTCAGAGGTATAGGAAATCCACTCCAGTTTTTATTCTAGATTTTAAAGGAGTTTAAGGAATAGGGTTCTGCATTATGGACAGTTCCTTAAAGTCTAGTATAAAATCCAGAGTGGATAGATTGCCTTAGTAAGTATAGCCAATGACAAAAGATGGTGGGTGCTGTAGTCCAACAAAAACTAGAAGGGGGCACATTTTTCCCTAATCTTGTTTTAAATGTTCCACTTGTACATGCCTTGGGGCTTCCCTGAACATGCTGATCCGTCTCTTGTTTCTCAGTGGTCTCAGTTTGGCTCCAATGCAATTGGGTTTTTTTGTTGTTGTATGCCTTCAAGTTCTTTCTCACTCATGGCAACCCTAAGGTTTCCATGGCTGAGTGGGAATTGAATCCTGGCCTCCAAAGTTGGAGTCCAATGCTCAAATCACTATATCATGCCGGTTCTGCTGCTATTGCTGCTCACCACTTAAATTCACAATTAGAAGGACCAGTGATGACTATGTACATTAACAGAGGATACATCTATAAAGTGGTATTGACAGTGACAGTGTTTTCCATTTCAGTAGGATGGTGAATTAGCAATAGTTTTTTCCCTGAACATTAAAGGAGCTAGCCAAGGATCTGAACCCAACTACAAAGCTAGTTCAGCAACTTAGATAGCTCCTTTAAAATTAGAAATAAAAAGCCAGCGTGCGGGCCTTTGCAGACTGCCAGAAATAGTGCAAATTGAGTCCACTTTAAGGGTTAGGGTTAGTGCTAGGAAATCATGGGAATTGTATTTTTTTCTGAGACATTGAGCCTTCTCTGTCAGAGAGCTCTGGTGCCACAATAAACTACAGTTCCCATGATTCCCTAGCACTGAGTCAGGGCAGTTAAAGTGGACTCCGTTTGCACTATTTGTGGCAGTCTGCAAAGGCCCTGCATTCGCCACCCCATTGACAAGGCGGCCACCAGCCACAAGTGGACATCAACCATGACAGCCAAATGCAAAGTCAGCATTGTCTCCTTGAAAACCATTACAAAGTCAGCATTGTCTCCTTGAAAACCTAATGCACAGGAAGGCCATCTTCATCACACTCTCGCTGTGACCATTTCAGTAATGGGTAGTCATGTGTTGCTACCCTGCAATACCTCAGACCCTGATCTGAACCAAAAAGGTAATGCTGAGATTCATCAACCTTACCTTTATGACATCTTCATCAGCTGATTTGCATTCAGTGGATCCAGACACATCGCTCACTGATCCGTCCTCTTCAACAGCAACCACTTTTACTGGGAGAGACACTGGCTTCCCTGTCAGAATGGCTGTGTTAAGGACTTCTGTGTCCTGCAGAAGCACACAACATCAAAGAACAGAGCATTGTTAAGTCAACATGACACCTGGACAGAGCTAGGCTGTTACTCTCAGAGATTAGTCAAGATTGTCCTTCATTTCCTTGGGTACTACCAGCTACCTGTTCAACAGGGATGAGGTGACATGGGAGCCAAATGACTCCAAAGCCCTCCCAGTGACCCAGAGATTAGAACTTTGCTTTAAAAAAAAACAAAGCAACTCGTTGCATTACTCACTGTTGCAGATGCTGCTCAAGTTGTTATCTTTAACTTTGATTGGTCCAAGGTTGTAAGCAATTCCATTATGTGTTATTAAATGGAGTTCTGTATAAACCCGATGGTTTGACACTGGGCTTACAACATTATTATTTTTTAAAATCAATATGTTGGGCATTACTTCTCTTCCAAAGTAGCATGTTATTGATTGATCATTACTTTGGGAGTAATGTTACTACTGAACTAATTTTTTTTTCTCTTGCCTTTGTTATTAGATTGTTATAATCAACTTTGCTTGGCCTAAGTTTGTAACTCACTCCATTACACAATAGTAGCACATGAACCTTAGTGTTATTCTCTGTCTAGAAAGCTAGCATTTTCTGTTTTGTGTTTTCTGAGCTAGCCACCATTTCCAGTCCCTAGAGAAGATTGCCTGCGTTTTCCTTTTTCTTTAAACCACAATCCAAACTTTTTTTTTCTGAACTTTCTTTTTTTTAACCAAATTCAGAAAGTTAATAGTATCCTTGGAAGCCTCCCAGAACAACTAATGGTGTGACTTCTGGGAATCGCCTAGAGCTACTCTAGCACGATAGCTGTATGCTTAGCCAGTCCAAGATATATTGTTGCCATGCTTCCTGCTGTGTTGTGTCACTCCCTATGGGAAAAATGCAATGGGGGGGTCAGAATATGTTTTTGCATTTATCTGAGTAGCTTTATTAAAGGGGGAAATGGATACCCTTCCACCAGGCCCCTCTAGGTTACACATTCAAAGTTGTGTTTATGAATTCCAGCCCATGTTTTTACTTGGTGCCAGAATAACAGCAACATTGGTGCCAAGCATTGGTCCCCTCAAAGGGGAGGGTAACCATAAATGAGGTGCCATGGTAGAGAAGACCCTCTCCCCTATCGTCCCATAGCATCTTGCCTGAAATGATGGTACTCAAAGGAAGACTCCTCAAATGCTGGGTAGGGATATATGGGAGAGGCATTCCTTCAAATATCAAGGTGCCAGGTCTTTAAATGTCATGACCAGCCCCTTGAATTCAAACATGTGTAGCCAGTGCCATGCCTTTAAAGTGGGTGTCTTGTGGTTTCTGCATGGTGTTCTGGTCAGCAGTGCAGTGTCTGCATTTTGCACAAACTGCAGATCATGGCAGCATAGAATCATAGAGCTGGAAGAGACCTCAAGGGCCATCCAGTCCAACCCCATTCTGCCAAGCAAAAATACACAATCAAAGCACTCCCAACAGATGCCCATCCAGCCTCTGTTTAAAAATCTCCAAAAAAGGAGACTCCACCACTCTCCAAAGGAACATATTCCACTGTCAAACAGTTCTTACTGTCAGGATGTTCTTCCTAATGTTGAGGTGGAATTTTTTTCCCCTCTAGTTTGAACCCATTGCTCCATGTCCGAGGATGTTTTCACACTAGACCCACCAAAGCCGCCTGGAGCCGACCGTGCCGCTCATTCCGGAATGGCTCCAGTGGCAGCAACTTAATTCCTTAAAAAAAAAAAAGGAATTACCTTGCCGGGGCTGATGCCGGAGTTAGCGCTGGATCGGCCGGAGTGAGGCCGGACTTGCTGCGACGTGAGTGTGAACACACGGAGCAAGGAGCCGGACTGACGCAGGGATGGCACCGGAAGGGGCGGGGTTTGCTGCGACGTGAGTGTGAACACACTGGAAAAGGAGCCGGACTGGGGCCGGAGGGAGGTAGGACTGCGTCCGCCTAAAGCCCCGTGTGAAAACGCCCCTAGTCTCTGGAGCAGCAAAAAACAAACTTGCTCCATCCTTAGATCCTGAGTTAGGTTCCAGGGCAGCTCCACGTAGAGTACATTGCAGTAAACTATTCAAGATTTTACCTGTTCATGGACTACTTTGTCAAAGTTATCACTGCTCAGGAAAGGCCATCACTGGCAGTCCAGTGAAAACTGGTTCCAAACACTCTGAGAGACAGAAGCCACCTGGGCTCTCAGTGACAAAGATGGATCTAAGAGTAAACTTCCAAGTGATAAACTTGCCCCCTTGCTTCCAAGATTGACCCCTCCCCCCCCAAAAAAATTTTTTTTTATAAGTGATTATTAAGCATTAGAAATATGTTTGATTATGTTATTCTTGCATGGAAGAACACAAAAAATCAAATCTCCCTGCTGGATTACATTTGAGAGTTTGCACATTTTTCGATTATTTGTCATGTTCTGAGACTTTTGGGGTTAACATTTTGTCAACCTTTTTAGCAGAAAACATTGGATTTTGCTCAGAATAAAGCATTTCTATGTAATATCCCTTTTTTCCCCTATTGTTGCTGCTGATGGTGGTCAGGGGTGGGGGGACTCTGGACTTTTCACTCCCATCCAGGGGTGAAAAATCTTGTAGTGACTTTTTTTGGTAACTTATTTCTTGTTATAATTACTGTTATCTATGCATTGTCCCCTTTTCTTTAAAATGCCCCTGAGATGCCATGAAAATATTTCTAGACCAAAATGTTTTAGGCTATTTTCAATAATCTCTTTTTTTAACATCCTGAGACTGTCTCTTTACTAGATTGTTATTGTGTGCCTTTAAGTTGTTTCCGACTTATGGCAACCCTAAGGCGAATCTACCACAGGGTCTTCTTGGCAGGGTTTGTTCAGAGGGAGGTTTGTCTTTGCCTTCCTCTGAGGTTGAGAGGATGTGACTTGTCCAAGGTCACCCAGTGACCAGCCACTTTCATCTGGCCAAGCAGGGATTTGAACCCTGACCTCCAGAGCCATTGTCCAATGCTCAAACCACTACACCATGTTCTCTATATTATTATTTCTATATTCCATGGCTTTCTCCCACCCCAGCTGGAAGGAAATTTGCCAATATTATTTCAATTCCTATTAAATATTACCTATTACGCGAAAAACCCCACCACTTGTTATCATTATTTTGCAAAAGAATCATTTTTATGGCCCAGTTCCCCTACTAAGCAATGCATTACCAATATTTCTCCCATCAATAAACCCACTTGGAGATATTCTAGAGGCCAGTGAGCCTTCTACATCTCTTCTCTGTGCACTGTGAGATGTTGCACAATAAGAAGACTATTACCAGGAAAGTTACGTCTAACATTCTATCTCCAAGTTCAGGTTTAAGTCTCGATCTGCGGTACATATCATGAGCCATAGACTAAGTAGCCATCAAGCTGTCATCCACATTCATTTCCCCGCCTCCAGCAATGATATTGTCATGTACAAGTGGCAGTAGGATTCCTTCCACCTTGATGCCATCAAACTATCCTCGCCTTTGATTTTGACATTTCCCAGAGCAGTTATTACTATCAAATGTTTTCCTTCTCCACAGGCATAATGGCCTAGTGAGCAAAGTATTCATTTTCCTTGTCAGATTGCTGTGATATCAATGAAGCTAGAATATGATGTGCTAATTTTAAAGAAATCTTTCTCTCCCATCAATAAACCCCACCTGGAGGTATTCTAGAGGCCACTGAGCCTACTACGTCTCTTCCTCGGTGCACTGTGAGATGTGGCAAACTAATGAGTCCATTAACACAGAATTCATTTGCAAGTCACCATGGATGCTATTTGAATAATTGCTCAACTACTTGCTAATAATATTTAAAATCTAGTTGGGAAAATGTGTGTGGGGCCCTCCAGATGTTTCTTCATTGCAACTCCTATCATTCTTCACCTCTGGCTATGCTAGCTAGGGTTGATGGGAGCTGCAGTCTGACTATAGGCAAAGGACCACATATTCCTAACCCCTACTTTAGGGGGGAACAAACTGCTAAAACCACTCTGAGCACATGGTACAGAATAGGCTTTAAATCAAATGAAGAAACAAATAAACCAAGGTAGACAGTCCATACCTGCAACATCAGCAGACTAAATGTTTGAATTTCACCATGAAAGAAGAGCATTCTGTGCTTTAAAAACCCTCCAGCTTTGAAAAGTGAGCTTGTGCTGCCTGAAAAAGCAAAAAGCTCCCCACAGCTAGTTGCCTTTCCTAATACCTTCATGTGGGTGGGAGAAATTCAATGGCTTCTTTGCTAATAACTCCATGCAGTAATGGGGGCCATTTCACCTGCTGAATTTCCGTCTCATGTGCAAACATTAGAAGCTTTAGCATGGGGGGGGGGGGGGGGGTAAGCAAGGAGGGGAGGTAACTTAGCTTTATCAGGGAGGACCCAGAGCTCAGTGTAGAGTATATGCCTTGCCTAAAGAAGTTCCTGACACTCCAGATCAGAGGCCAGGTAATAGCAATAGCAATAGCAATAGCAAGTACATTTCTATACCTCTTATCAGTGCACTTAAGCACTCCTTAAGCAGTTTACAATGTGTAAGCCAATTGCCCCCAACAAGCTGGGTACTCATCTTAGTGACCTACAGAAGGATGCAAGGCTGAGTGGAGCCTGGAGCCCTGCCTGGGATCAAACTCACAACCTTGTTGCTGTGAATGGCTTCAGTACCAGCATTGAACCACTGTGCCACCAGGGCTCCCTGCACCACCAGGGCACCAGGTAACAGGAGAGACCCTTCTCAGCCTTAGACCCACATATCACCACTACCAGTCAGAGTGCACAGAGCTAAACTAGCTGGACAGACAGTCGAATTTGAGATAAGAAGCCTGCTCCAGTCCCTGCACTTTGTGTTTGCTGTTGTGTGCCATCAAGTTATTTTCAACCTATGGCAACCCTAAGGCAAACCTAGTATGGGGTTTTCTTGGCAAGATTTGATCAGAGGGAGTTTGTCATGGCCAACCCCTGAGCCTGAGAGATTCTGACCTGCCCAAGGTCACCCACTGGGTCTCATGGTTGAGTGGGGATTCAAATCCTGGTCTCCAGAGTCATAGTCCAACACTCAAACTGCTACTCTATCACAAAATGTTCATCATTCTTTGAGGTAGGGAGCCTGAGTGTCACCACATTCTGATGATTGTTAGATTATAGTTCCTAAAAGCACTTAAAACCATGCATTCGCCTAATCTTCCAACCCATCAGTCACACACAGACTCAATTCCTCTGCTGAAACATGTGATTTAGCTTTTGATTTCCAAAGGATTTAAACATCTGGCTAAGAGTTGCCAATAAATAGGGGATATCCCCTGGAAATAAAAGGCTATAGGATAGAAATATATATTCTTGATTTTACACTCCAGATGACACAAACCAGATGCTTTATGCTCCCCCACAAATAGCATTATGTTCATTGATGGTGATAGAGTATATTTCTTACCAGCTGCCATCCACTACAGAGGGATAGCACAGGATTTATTTAATTTAAAAAAAGAAGAAGAAGAATGCAAAATAATGGTGGCTTTTTATTATTATTACTATAAATGATTATAAGCCATGGGTGATAAGGAGGATAATCGCCATGAGATAGCTGGATTTGCATTTCTATACAGTATTAATAAACTCCTTTGAGATTCTCATTAACCAAGCTCCCCTGGGAACATGATATTTGTTCACCAGAGAGGTGGAGAGAATAGAAACGAAGTAACAACAAGCAAAATATCAAAGGTTTATATAAAAGATCAGGGGCTAGATTCACTGTTCTACCTCTGGCACAAAAACACTCTGCTAACATAGTTGTGCTCCACTGCAAAAACAGAAGTATAAGAGACAGAATATACATGTAATCTTTTGCACAACCAGATGTGCACTGGAAAACTGGACTGAATCCTATCCAGATTTCAGACCAAGGACCCCCAGAGGGTATATGTAAAGTGAGCTACTTCAGGAAGGCAATACCAGGGTTGAGTCTATAGAACACAGTATCAGAGGCAAGTCCTATCAGGCAGCACTAGTTTTGAACAGGGAGTTGTCAAAAGCCAAAGTCAATCAATCCGAGAGTCATACCTAGCAGAGGTAAAGGTGGGGATGTTATTCTTCATGAAGTTTCTTCTCCAAGAATGCAATGAGTAATTTTAGCAATTTTCTTCCTGCTGCAAGAAAATCTTTTATAATCACACGATTTTCAATACCTATTTGTAATTCAAACTTATTCTATGAAAAATTTGCATGGTGGCATCCTGCATGAAACAGGATTTTCTGCACAGAATTTTCCCCCTAGCATCTTCTGCATAGAAGACATCATTTTCTGTGTAGAAATATTATTTTCTGTACAAAAAGTGCAGTTTTCTGCACAAAACCAGATTTTGCTCAGAATACATCCTGCACTGCAAAGATTCTCATCAGTCCAGGATTCTTTTCATCGGGATTTCTCAACTTGCAAAAATATGTTTTTTGACCATTTTGCTAATATTTTTAGTAGTATTTCCATAACCAGATAGAGGCAAACCCGATAGGGAGACCCATGAGGTCTAAGAATGTACAATCCAGAATAAAGTTGGTGAGGAAAGTGTTGAAAAGTTTGTTGGACAATCAGTTCTATGTGAAATTGTTCAAATGTGAATTCCACAAGTACAATTAGATTACATAGCTACTCAGATAAATGCAAAAACATATGAAAAATTAGCAAAACTGTATTTTGCAAAGAAAACCCCACAACAGGTTCACCTTAGGATCTCTGTAGGCACTGGAAGGCACACAAGAGCAACAAACCTAAATCCAAACAGAGTGTTTCATGGACAGATCTACATCAGATTAAACTGGACATTCTGGAAGGTTGCCCTTGGTAGCTCTGTCCTCAGGCAAAATTAACAGCTGCATGGCCAGTTGTGGCCATGTGTCCCTAATATAGCAAATTGGAAAGGAAATAGAAAAAGTGAAAGGGATGCATCCCTGAATTTTTCAGGGGAAGGTGATATCCTGTTCCAAACAGATAAAAAGTCTATGGAGTGCTGAGAAAGAATCAAGGAAAACTTGACCTGTAGCAAATCAGTAGACGATTGCAAGAGGATATTTAAATAGAGCTGGTCAACTTCAGACATTTCAGAACCATAGAAAACTCCCAGGGTCAGTGAGCATTGCTGTCCTATTATGTAGATGCTTTGAGTCCTTGAATAACTAAGTAGAGGCTGAACACTGAAATGCAGTTGCATGAAATTTAAAGAAGAGGCTTTCTGGGATGAAGCTGGACACCATAGCACCACTGAGTAACCAGAAATACTCTCTTTTGCCTTCTTCAATAGAAATTATTGTGGCTCGTGGGCTGTTCTCGCAATGCATGCTTCTCAAAGTCACTCCATCCTCCCCCACTTCTAACAGTCAACAGAATGCCCTCCCCTTCTGATTCTGGTTTGGATCTAACAAAGTATTCCTGATGGATCCCACTGTTTCTTTTATATGTGGACATTTTCTGTCTTGTAGTTAAATCAAAAACCTGCTCATGTTGGTTTCCCAGCAACCTACCCCTGGACCTGGTTTATAGAGTGCAGGGAGGGCCGATTCTGCAGTGGCCAATAAGTACCTGGGATCAGGATCCTGGCTTCTATGTCCAGAGGAATCAGGTAACCTGTGCTAAAGTAACCTGTGCTGAAGATCCTGTCTCAAGGTCACCATAAGAAGAGTCATCATCAAAGAGCTGTTTGACAGTGGAAAAGCCTGACCCAAAGGGTATGGACTCTCCTTCTTTGGAGTTCTAAAGGTTGGATGGCAATCTCTTGGGAGTGCTTTAGCTGTATATTTCTTCCTGGCAGGGGATTGGACTAGATTGCCTTCTAACTCTATGACTCCAAAATTCTATTAATTGTAGATTGTAAGCCCCTGGGAGCAAGGAATATTGTTGACCACCAGCTAGGATTGCTTTCTGAGCAGATTAAACAAACTCATGGAGGCAGGGCCATTGATGGTTATCACAGTCCCTCCGACTGTGTGACTCTATGATTCTACGGTCCAAAATATAGTACAGAAATAATCCAGTTTGAGACCATTCTAATGGCCCTGGATCCATGCTAGAGAATCCTGGGAATTGTAGTTTATTGTGGCACCAGAGCTCTGACAAAGAAGGCTAAATGTACCACAAAACTACACTCCCTAGAATTCCCTAGCATGGAGCCAGGCCGTTAAAGTGGTCTCAAACTGGATTATTTCTGCAGTGTGTTTTGGACCTATAATTCTGTGACAAGTCAGAAACGAATACAAGAGGGAGAATATACTTCTCCATGACCAGATCATCGGCTCAGACTTCAGATGGCATCTCTCCTCTTAATGACTGTCTCAGAGCGGTAATGGATTGGATGAGGAAAAACAGACTGAAACTGCCTTTAAAAAGGCAGTAAAGACGGATCTCTTCCGTCAGGCCTTCCCAGAATAACCTCCTGGCTAACTGGAGGCGATCTGCTACTTACGCCTCTTGTCGCCACGGCATGTCAGCCAAAAAATTGATTTTAATTGTGTTAACCTGATTTTAATTCCAATGTAGTTTAATTTAGTTTTAAGGGGTGGGAGGGCTAGGGTGTGGGATAATGGGTGTTTTAACTGTTGTCTTTTTAACCTTGCTGTACACCGCCTCGATTGCTGAGCAGAGGGGCAGGTTACAAATAAAAATTTATTATTATTATTATTATTATTATTATAGAATGAGGAGATGCCAGTGGCTTGTACCTCCTGTTCACTATGGTTATCGGCCACTTTCCTGGGCAAGAGCTGAACCTTTTTAGGCAATCCAAAGTCCATTTCTTAAGTCAAGGAGTCCAATACAATACCACTCCATAGTTTTCTTTGTCTAATAGAGAGTCTCTTATGAATGACCAGGACTATTGTATAGATATCCAAAGCATCCCAATCTAAATATGAGGCATGCTTTCAACATGAAATTCTCTCCAGTCAAATGGTAGCAGGCTACTCGTGTTGTTTACTCCATCTCTGCATAATAATTACCTCCATGTTTATTCCTAATTCTTCCACTGAACTTGACTGCATTAGCACTTCAGCCAGGTTCTTCTTAATTACAACTGCAACCTGCTAATAGTGTCTCTTTGTTGTCTGAAGGAATCTACTTCTTATTCAGCCTTGGCCAAATTAAAATTTAATACAACATCAGGTCGCAACAGAACTAGGAAGCAAATGACAGCTGTTTAATTAAAACCTAAAGCTGATTAGATGGCACTGCCAAGAGAAATACTCTAGAGGAAGAGATGAAAACTACAGAAAGGCACAGCAGGGAATAATGGCATCATTTAAGTCCCTGTGTGTGTCCAAAGATGAACCCACTACCCAAATGTTGAAGTGGTCAACTGGGGACAAAAGGTCTGCCTAAGGCTTGTTGAGAATCCAGTTCAAATTGTGCTCACCTCTACCCTTTCTCCATGTAACATACTGGAAACTTCAGGCAAGAGCAGGGAATATCATCAACAACTAAATGAGACATTAATGAAGCTACTCTATTAAATCAGTGAGTGTGGCATAAAACCTAAGTAATTAGCGTTTATAGAGTGCTATTGAAAGTGGTGGACTCTGTGATTAAGCCACACAGATAACCAGGTGGATGGAAACAGCTCCACTCAGACAGCCACTCTGCCAGATGCATCAATGCCTGACCCATAGTAACCTACATTAAGAGATGGAGCTATAACTCAGTGGAAGAACACATGCACTGAGTGCAAAAGGTCCACATGCAACTACTGGCATATCCAGGTGGAAAGACCAAAACCATGGTGGGCCACTCCCACATTCTCCTCTCATCCACCTTGTCATCTCAGTATTCAAAACAGAGAATGAGGCACCAGGATGAGGCACAATGTTTTAGCCATGTGTTATTTCTTACTCACAAGGGCTCATCCTGTAACTATAAAAATAACCAGTGGCCAAATAAGGGATGGTGACATACACTGGCAAACCCTCAGTTACACCAGCATGTGTACTTTGAATGATATTGCACAAGGAAATATTCCCATACATCCCTGAGCAATGTCCTCACCCTTGCTACATAAAAGCAGCCCAGGGGTTTCTAAGCACACAGTTCTGTTGCCCCAGACACAGCTGAGACTGTGTTGCGGTGCATTTTGCCCTTAAGCACTTAATGGGGAAAGAGCATCTGGAACATGCCCAGGCCCAACCCTGCAGTCTATCAGTGGCTGGAAGCTCCCTAACTTTCCGGATACAGAACAAAAGGTTACAGGTACATGGCAAAATTAGAGTCATAATATAATTTTGTTATACTTTGGTTAGCGGGTAAAGGAATGAATTACAAATAGTTATTTCTAATTAGTTACACCCAAGCTCTGCTCACTCTGAGGTCGCGCCACATGTTCTGTGGTTTGGAGCACAACGAAAATCATGCTTCAGACAATGTCAAAACTCAATTTTGTGAGCGGGATCCAAAGATTTGTAAGAAGAGCTTCTCTACCTACATGAGAACTTTCTCCCGTGTCTTGGAGCTGCTGAGAAGGGATTATTGTATGCTAGTAAAATTGCTGCAGTTGTCTCAGTCCTGGTGGTGGAGTGGTTAAATGCTGGTACTGCAGCCACTCACAGCCACAAGGTTGTGAGTTCGATCCCAGTCAGGGCTCCAGGGTCCACTCAACCTTCCATCCTTCCATAGGTCAGTAAAAGTACCCATCTTATTGGGGGCAATTGGCTTACACATTTTAAACTGCTTAGGGAGTGATAAGCAGTATAGAAATGTACTTGCTATTGCTATGATTACCACATTGCCGACTCTCACAACAGGTTCACAACTGATGTGCGGTCCACACTGCCCTACTCCTGCTGTGAGGACAGACCTGCCAGAATGGAACAACTGCAGCAAAAAGCTGAACCACATCATTATTATTTTTTCTTCTCTGCTGCAAATACATGTGTGTGAGTGCACAGACAATCCACTTACCCAACTGCCAGCCTATTGGACACCCCACACAACCAGCAACTTGATCACACAACTGACCGATTGCACATTGGTGTGCCCAGTGAGATAGTGGCACAGCATAATCATGGAACTCCCATTTTATCTTGCTTGTCCCCCTACAGTTAACTGACTAGTTGCCACCATGGAGGGACAGCTCAGGGAAATCCAAGGCTACACCAAGTCCTCCTGGAACAATGAGCCCCTGTCCAGCCATAATGCCCCCTGCCCCACATATCACCTTCCCCCCCCTTTGCCCCATGCCCCCTGTTGGACCAGCCAGTTAGTTAACTTGATGTGTTTGTTGTCATGTCACTTCACGGGTTGTGAAAAGGATCAATGGTGCTGCTGATGCACTTGTGATTGACAAAAACAATGATGGCCAGCAATGGTGCCAGTAGCTTGCCCAGCCCAGGGTGCCTGCTCCAGACTGCTTCCACTGGCTGCCCCTTTCCCCATCTTTGCACTGGCATATGGTCCATATGATAGTTCATTCTTTCCAGCTTCAACTGGAGCAATCTGGGATTTGTTTTGTTCTGGTGTAAACATGGCATAGTGGTTTGGGTGGTGAACTGCAACTGGAGATCAGGGTTCAATCCCCTGCTTGGCCATAAAACCTACTGGGTGAGCTTGGGCAAGTCACATGCTTTCAGCCTCAAGGGAAGGCAAAGGCAAATCCCCTCTGAACAAAGCTTGCCAAGAAAACCCATGATAGGGTTGCCTTACGGTTGCCGTAAGTCGCAAACGATTTGAAGACATACAACACAATACACACATACTGGGCCATGAAACTCACTCAATGAGCTAAGTTAGTCACTCTGTCTCTCTCAGCCTGATCTACAACTTGAAGGCACACAACAACAAAGTCCCAGAGCACAGCTGGATCCATTTTCCTCCCTTTCCAGCCACATGTGTCACCTGAACAGGTGAGCTCTAAAACAGGGTGGGGCCATCTCTTTCAACCCATGAGGACAACCTTTCCATGCTTTTTGGCATATACTTGTCCCAACTGTCTTCATCATAGAAAACTGCCACCATCCTGGAGGGAGAGAAGAACCAGCCATATCTGCCGGACTTTATCCCCTTTCCCACTGCCATTCCCTTCTCCCTTTGTGTCATGTCTTTTTAAACTGTAAGCCTGAGTGGAGGGAACTGTCAAATTAGCAATCTGTAAACCCCTCAGGGAGCTTTTGTGACTGAAGAGCAGGGTATAAATACTCTAAATTAAATGAATGAATGAATAAATAAATAAATAAATAAATAAGCCCCTTTTTTTCCTGGAGAGCACATGCTTTAGCTCTGGTGCTGCAACAAACTACAGTTCTCAGAATTCCATAGCATTGAGCCATGGCAGTTAAAGTGGTGTCAAGCTGGATTATTTCTGCAGTGCAGACACAGTCAGAACCCACTCCTTTGCAAGGCAAGTTCTTACAATGCAATCTAATGTGGAGAACCAATATATGCATGTTCATTTTTACCCTCCCTTTTTTCATTCAATTATTCACTGCCCTCTTCCCTCCCACGCCCCTCAGATCAAAGAGCAAGGAAAGTTACATCTGTTAAAGGAATTTAATATCTAAATTAGACGCTTTACCAAAATGATTCTAACCCACAGTAATCTCTCTCACACATACTTTCTCCTCTTGTTTAAATAGTATTTTCAGGATTCAAATACATATTAATGAATGGCAATTGTGAAGAAGAGCTATGTTTATATTCTGCTACACTGGCCAATGTAACCTAGATTCAGGATTGTTTGTTTGTTTGTTTTAGGGTTTGTTTGTATTTAATTGTCACTTTGGCCTCTTTGCACTCTGACAATTTACCTTGGAAGACTGCCAAGAAGCCATTTCAAAGGTTGCAACTTCTACTGCCAATAACCAGGACATTTGCGAATGAAATTATGCACTTATAAAACATTGAGAAATGTTACAAAACAATGGCAGGAAGAGGAGGCACTGCTGATTTTAATTGCAATGTTTCAGCTGTGGACATTGCCTACAAAGATGCTAAAATGATCTGGGAAGGGGATGAGGCTTGATAACAGCACCTCTGTTTAGATAGGGTTTTACATTCCATAATCCCTGACATTATCAGTAGATACAAAATCAAGGGTTGTCATTTCTGGCCACCTGCAGAGTTCCACATCCCCACAAGGAGGTCTCTACAAATTGCCAAAAACAGTTGCTCACCCTACTTGCTGTTATTTCTTGTTTACCTACTCTTTCTTAGCAGATATGCCATTCCCGTACACTCTTCCTTTGGGTGTTTGGTCAAGAAAGAGGTGAGAACATCTTTTACAGACAATTGTTTAAGAGATTTAAAACAGAAAAGAGAGCGTACGGCCTTGAAATGGTAAAATCAGACTTGGAATTACAACTGTGTTTAAATGATGATAACGTAATTACTAAAATGCATACGTTTCTTTTGAAGATGGAAATGGAGGAAGAACAGGTCAAAGACTGTATGGTGAAATGGACCGAGAATACATAATATACATAAAATACAATTGGAACAATGGGAAAAGATGTGGAAGAAGGGTTTAAAATTCACTCTGAGTTAAAATCATAAAGAACATTTCTATAAGATGATGTAATGGTGGTATCTGATGCCAGAAGGGATATCTAAGATGTAGCAAGGTTCTACTAGGAAATGTAATAAAAAAAGAAGGGACCTTTTATCCCATGTGGTGGATGTGTGATAAGGCAAAAGGAATAATAATAGTGGACTTTAGATATATCTTATGATGGAAGATATTTAAAGAAATATTTTAATAATATTTATTACATTTTAAATCATAACATTTGTTGTTGTAGTGTGCTTTCAAGTCATTTCCGACTTACGGTGACCCTAAGGTGAATCTATCATGGGGTTTTCTTGGCAAGGTTTGTTCAGAGAGTCTTGGGTCCATTTTTCTCCACTTTTGGACATATGTATCTTCTGAACAGGTAGGTTCTGAATCAGGGTAGGGCCACTTCTTTCAACCCATGCAGAGAACCCCATGGATCAATACAAATGGATTAATCATTCAGCACTCAAAACATCTAGATCAAGTTGAACAAAGCTCTCCATTTTGGTTTCTGCCACATTCAATATGGTTTTAATATCAGGTTTTTTCCATCTCAAATGTGGAGCAATTTGTGAATATTGTTACATTTTTGTCAAAGAAATGAACTGAATCAAAATTCAGTTTATCAAAAATGAATGGAACCAAAATTCTGAATCCCAATGCTAGGCTTGTTCAGGCATCATTAAGCATCCCAGTGCACAGAAATGGAACAGTACCTCACCTGCTGACCCTACTCCCAAAGATATGCATTCTAGTACCTCAACTTTCATGACATCTACATATCAAATACTACTTCTTCATACAGTTATACACACAGGAGCTGCCATGCAAGTAAGCCCAGTCATATAGCTATGATCAGAAACCTATGTGCATGCACCAAATCTTTCTTCTACCAATGTAGCACTTGGACACCAAAGGCTAAGCCAATGTGTTAGCATACTCTATACTCTTGTCAAGTCATGTCCGACCATAGGGAGCAGTGCTCATCTCCATTACTAAGCCAAAGAGCCAGCGTTGTCAGAGACTACTCTGTGATCATGTGGCCAGCATGGTGGCACAGAACACTGTTTACCTTCCCACTGAAGTAATAGCTATTTATCTACTCGCATTTGTCTGCTTTTGAACTGCTAGGTTGGCAGAAGCTGGGACTAGTGGCAGGAGCTCACTCCATCATGCAGCACCCGGGCCTCAAACTGCCAATCTGCTGATCTTACAATCAACAGAGTCAGTGGGGTTTTGGGGGGGTTTTCGGGCTGTGTGGCCATGTTCTAGAAGAGTTTCTTTCTGATGTTTCACCAGCATCTGTGGCTAGCATCTTCAGAGAAAAAACAGAGTCAGTGTCTTAACCAATTGAGCCACTGCATCCCTCCACAACAAACTACCATTCCCAGATTTCCATAGCATTGAGCCATGGCAGTTAAAAGTGGTGTCAAACCAGATTATCTCTGCAGAGATAATTTCCAGTTTGCAGTTTGGCTTTTTCCAAGACCCAAACCACAACCCTCCCTGTCCACTATGCTTTCATAACAATAGGTGAAGATTTTGGCAACAGATAGCTTTCCTGTCATATGCATCAAAGTCTCATATTTATATTTATTGAGCATAATGTGTAACAATAGCTGTACCAATTGAATATGACCATACAAATGGAGGAAAAAAATTCATATTGAAGAATTTGCTGACATCTCCAAGTTTCTTCATGTTCTTGGATGGAAAGAACATAATTATTTAGAAAACAGAGAGGGAAACAGAAACTGTCAAATTTTTCAGTTCTTAGTTCTGAATAAGTCTTGTGAACGCAGCTATTTCTGGCTGTCAGGAACCCCAAAGGAAGACTCCTGTGCATTTTTCCACACACGCGAGCTACAAGGTACTGCCTTGTTCATGTTACAATATGGCACGCTAGCACCTGAGTGAAATATCTGGGTATTCAGCACCTTTAGTTCCCTTTCTTTCCTTTTTTCACATCCCTTCTACTGTGTCACGCCAGTTCCCTTCTCCTTACAAAATCCTCAGCCTACTCAAGGTTTACAGCTGGAAGACTTTCTCTTCTTCCTTTGCACCATGTGTGAGACCTAGAGGAAGGATCTGAAATCCTATTTCATCTTGGAGGCTATATTTTGTGGCATATGTTAATTGCTAATATGCTGCTGCTAAATCATCTTCATTATCCAAACGTTGGCTTCCGCCTGGAATAATATTAAACATGGTCTGCAAGTTCTACTGAGGCGGAAAACTGAGGGAAGAGCAAATTAATACTATCTCTCTCTCCCTCTCCCTCTCCCTCTCCCTCTCTGCATGTACTTTAATATTAATTTACTGTCACAGGATAAATCCTTCCCTACCTGATGTTCCCTAGGGAATCCCAATAGGATGTAAAGCTGTTCTGTAGGTAGATGCAACTGTGGCGAAGGACTGACCTTTAACTTTGAAATGATAGCCTGCAGTATTTTGACTGTCCCATCTGTCAAAATGGATCATTCTCAATAATGAGGTACAATTCGGAAAAGTTAATATGCAAAGAAACCAGCTGGAGAGGAGGAGGATAAAGGTTAGACAGGGGGCAGAAGGGAAATGAGCTTCTCTTATCTCCTTTCCAGAACATTTTTTTTTAAAAAGTGTCTTATTTTTTTCTTCCAGTGCACCTTTGTTGAGTAATCACAAAGTAAGACAACTCATGTATTGGCCAGAATTACTCATAATCCAGCTCTCTTTCCACATGTGGCCTTTTGGCTCATACATGGCGACAGCTACGCATAGAGACCAGAATTCTGCAGGAATGCAGGAAAAACACAAAATGTAACAAATTAGGCATCAGGTTCCAATTCCTGACTATCTCAGTTTTCAGAATCTTTATGGACGTAAAGATACACTCGAGAGCATAGGGACAGTGGCTAAGGAAAGCTTAGGAGCTAGCCTTCCTGTGTTTGTGGGTGGTATTTTCTTGGTCTGCAATTCCCTACATTCCTTTCCATATTTTAAGGGACTTTAAAGCAAAACAATTTCCAGGATGACTTTCAAAAGTCATTACCATTAAAACAGATCAAGCATCATGTGCATCACACAGCATAAATCCAATTTCAGCTGGGCATGAAATTTCCTTTAAAAAGAGGGAAAGAGAAACAATGGTTAGGATGTGTGACTGGGATTTGGGAATTCCTACTGGGCCACGAAGCCAGTGTGATGTAGTGGTTTGAGTGCTGGACTACATCTCTGGAGACCAGGGTTTGATTCCCAGCTCAGCCATGAAACCCACGGGGTGACCTTGGGCAAGTCACACACTCTCAGCTTCAGGGGAAGGCAATGGCAAACCCTCTCTGAACATATCTTGCACACACACACACACACACAAAACACATGATACAGTTGCCTTACGGTTGCCATAAGTCGGAAATGACTTGAAGGCACACAACACAACACACACACATGAGGCCATGAAACTCACTGCATGAGCTAGGCTAGTCACCTTGTCCCTCTCAGTCTGATCTACATTATGGGATTGTTGTGATGATAAAGTAAAAAGGTGGGGAGCAAGGTGGCCTGTCTTGAGCTCACTGGAAGAAAGGTGGGATATAAAAATCATTCATAAATTTTGTGTGATGCCTGGAAGATTTTTTTTTTTAAAGAGGCCCCAAAGAACCACCATGGGAAGAGTGTTTCACATCAGAGGAGCTACTTTTGAGAAGTCTCTTTTATAACCCTGAGCCACTAGTCTCAAAGAGCAAGGATTCCTGCTGGAACATCTTACAAGCAGTCATCTCCAGGCAGGCGCTTCTTCAACTCTTCTACGCCCAAAATATTCAAGGCTTTGAAAGTAGGTCCTGGAATTTTGAATTGTATTCAAAAAACAGAATGGAAAAGGTGTATCTGTTAATTAATGTAAACAATGTAAGGAATAAAGAACACCAAGCAAAATAGTGCATATGCATTATGTCACTCTGTTTCTCTTGGTGCAGAGTCTGGATGATATTGGTATTTTAATACCCAGTTATTTTCCCAGCCCAGAGTACACATAAGTATATATCATTCAGATTCCATCTCATGGCACCCCCCCCCCTTTCATCCATGACTTGTTTATTTTCCTAGAGTCTGAAGACCTTTTCCCAATGCACACATTCAGCTCTGTGCTTGTTCAGGCCTGTCTCTACATCTGATTATCTTCTGTTGTCCTTCCCATTTTTTATTAAGAATGACCTCAATTTTGTCTGAGTTCAGAATGAAGTCCCACTTCTTTATTATTTCTCTGACTGAATTTCGTAGCAAAGACTTTAGAGGTACCTGCTTCTTCTGGAGAAGCACCATTCTGATGTTCTATATCAGTATTAGTTCTTGTTTTTCATCAATCTGTCATTGGCAGCTTGAATATTACTTTTGCACTCTTACAACCTGGTTTTTAAACTTTCCTCTTACTGATTTCTTGGGATCTGGCTATGTCCTAGGACTGTCTGTTCAGGTGGTCCCACCACTATTGAATCCATTTGTGGTATACTCTGATGGAACTTGTAAGATGCTATACCTCTACATGAGGAATCTCTTTCACAGAATATTCTGGTTCTGGCCAAGAGAACACAGAAGACCAAACTGAGCTGAGGAACCTACTGGTCCTCCCAAAAGATCCTGGACCCTCAGAGGGGAAGATTGCAAATCCCCTGCCCCCAGGATTCAGGGACATCTGCCCTAGAGTTAAAAGAGAGAGAGAGAGAGACTGAACCAAAACATACTACTAGAGAAAGCCAGTAGCTTAAAATCTTGGTTACGCCAGGTCAAGATCATGTCAGGACCTGAGATTTCCAAGCTAAAATTTGAATCCTAAGATGGCCTTTGGCGATACCACAAGGGCAGTCCCGGGTGATATCATGGGGTACAGCCCCTGGCATTCTTATTAAGCATGGCATTTTAAGCAGTAAGTTTGGAGAAAATATTTGAAAATAGTTGGGAAATGGTAGGGGGAAAAACATATTTTTCTAGTTTCTAGAAACCCTGAAAAGAAGAATCCTAGACTGATAAGAATATTCACAGTTCAGGACAATTCTGCACAAATTTTGTACATGGGTGATTTGCCAAGAAATTTCCTGAATAGAAAATGTATTTTCTGTGATAAACAAACATATGTAAATTTTGTATGGAATAAGTCCCAACATTTCAAATATTTTTTTTAAATGGTGTGGTTTTCAAAGATTTTCTCATAGTGGGAAGAAAATATCTATTATTATCTGTTGCTGCCTTCAGTAAGAAACTTGGGGGCTATACAGACCGGCCAAAAGGGCCAGCCTGGGAATGGAGTTGGGGCATGGGAACTACATGCCAGCCACCCTGACTCCACTCTGATGCCGCCGACACACCACGCACCCAAACAGATGGCGGGTGGTGTCAGGGTGCTCCCTTGGCACAGCATTCACACACGCTGTGCCAAAGGAGCGCCAAAAAGCCAGGCGGCTTTTTGCTGCTCTAAAAAGGAGTGGCATTTGCCAGGGGTTTTTTTAGAGTGGCAAAGTGCCAGATCAGGGCTGTGGCATGCGGTTGCCACAGTCCTGATCTGGCGCTCCCAGGAGTGGCACAGAGCTGCCCCTTTCAGGCAGTCTATAGAGCCCCTTGGTGATGAATTCCTTCAACCACAGATCCACAAACAAACCCTATACAAGTAAGAAAAATACATATACATACACTTTCCAAAGTTGTGCTGATTCTTCTTCCTTGACCTAAGGTTTGTATAAAAAAGGCCAATCCCCTGAGATCTGGGGACCCTAGGAAGGAGCCATGTCAAGGAGTACCTGATTGGAGCCTTTCCTCCAAACCAGAACTTTTCCCTACATGCCTACACTGGCCTGTAGTTGAGCCAGCACTGCCAAATTTCAGGATTTTATCCAGAGTTTCAGCACCTAGCTAGCCTCTCCATCCTAGGCCTCAGGATGAGGGGAGAAATTTCAGGCCAAAAGCACTAGACTCTCTGGAGTATTTGCCTGGCCACCTCCTCCCTACTGTAAAAGTTTCTCAAACAGATCTCCAGAGGAAGGACATGATCAGCACCAGGAGATACTGAGCTCCTTCAGTATTTGCTACCTTAGGAGTCACTGTATATAGTACAGTGTATATGTATATGCTGTCTGGTGGCTTTTTCCATATTATTGTTAATGGTCCCATTCTGTTCCATCTTCCTTATCTAAGCTGAAGCACCAGTATAATGTTCTTTCTTAGTCTAAGGTGCATGCAGATTGCACCAGTAAGTGTGAAATGTGATATGAATGTTTCTGTTTTTCATCTCTGCTTAGGCCCTTGAGCCCTTTCTATTTTAATTCTTGGTTTCTCTTCTCTCTTTTTCTCTATTTGTACTGACCTGTCAAGCCTATAGTGAGCCCTGGGTGGGAATCTTTAAGTTCAGACACATAATTCTCAGTCTTCTGCAAGAGGTGGGAGCAACTGGGATAATGACTTGGATGAAGGAATAGAAGGCATGCTTATCAAATTTGTAGATGACACCAAAGTAGCTAATACCCCAGAGGACAGGATCAAAATTCAAGAAGACCTTAACAGATTTGAAAGCTGGGCCAAAGCTAACAAAATGAATTTTTACAGGGAGAAATGTAAGGTACTGCACTTAGGGAGGAAAAATGAAATGCATAGATATAGGATGGGGGACACCTGGCTTAATGTGACTATGGGCGAAAGGGATCTAGGAGTCCTAGCAGACCACAAGTTGAACATGAGTCAACAGTGTGATGTGGCAGCTAAAAGGGCCAATGTGCTTTTAGGCTGCATCAATAGAAGTATAGTGTCTAGACCAAGGGAAGTAATAGTGCCACTGTATTCTGCTTTGGTCAGGCCTCACCTGGAATACTATGTCCAGTTCTGGGCACCACCATTCAAAAAGGATGTTGACAAATTGGAGCGTGTCCAGAGGAGGGCAACTAAAATGGTGAAAGGTCTGGGGAAGAGACAGTTAAGAGGTGATATGATAGCCCTGTTTAAGCATTCGAAGAGATGTCACACTGAGGATGGAGCAAGCTTGTTTTTTACTGCTCCAGCAACTAGAAAACAGAACAACGGATGCAAGCCACAGGAAAAGAGATTCCACCTGAACATTAGGAGGCACTTCCTGATGGTAAGGACTATTTGACAGTGGAATACTCTCCCTCTGGGAGTGGTGGAGTCTTTCAACAGAGGCTGGATGGCCATCTGTTGGGTATGCTTTAATTGGGAGTTCCTGCATGGGCTGGACTGCATGGCCCTTGTGGTCTCTTCCAACTTTATGATTCTATGTATGTCTGCTCTAGACCTGGCTTGCCGTTTCTCTGACCATTTGCCCATTTTGTACTGTATGGCATTAAATAGCAGTAGCATTTCATATTTACATTTCTTTACTGCTTCATAGTGAACAAAGCACTCTCTAAGTGGTTTACAATCGATGTTACGGCCAGCCAAGAACAGGTCTCAGAGGATGAGGAGGAGGATGGGGCTCCTCCAGAGCAAGAGGTAATGGAGGCTACACCAGGGGCTAATCCTGCTCCAGTGCAGGAGGTAATTGAGGCTACACCAGGTTTTAATCCTGCTCTGCCAGAGCCCAGCCCTGATCTCCCAGCCCCAGAGGAGGAGGCTCAGCCAGGTCCTAGTACTGATGGGATTCCTCTGGTGGTACAGCAGCCTAGTGGTGACTCTGGGGAGGAATCAGGCTTGAAGGCTCCCTCCTTCAGGCAGCACAGGGCTAAAAGTGCTGGCAGACACAGATCCCAGAGAATTGCTGCGAGGCAATTAGCTAACCAGCCTCATCTGGTATGGGGGAGGGCGTTCCCTATTTAGGAAGCAGAGAGACGCCAACTGAATGCCAGAGTTTATTGCATGATTCTTTGGTGTGATTGTTGCCTGCACTGGCTCCCTGCATCTCGACTCCTTGTTGCCTTGACTCTTGATTTCAGAATGGACTGGACTATTGCTACCCACTGGCTGACCTGACCCTGGACTGGATTGACTATCATGACTCTGGTACTCCTGATTTCAGCTTTGACTTTTGGTTTGCTCTTTCTCTCACTCCCTGCAAGGTTTGTGGACTCTTTCCAGATGCATAGCTAATTACCTTGTTGAGCCATCCTTATCGGCGTAGGTTTGTGTGTGCTGGCCGCAATCCAGGACAATCTGTAAGTCAATTGCCCCCAACAAGCTGGGTACTCATTTCAACAGCCTACAAAAGGATGGAAGGCTGAGTCAACCTGGAACCGTCTGGGATTAAACTCACAACATTGTAGCTGCAGTACTGGCATTTAACCACTGCACCACCATTTTGGTCCCTATGTTTGGATTTGCCCTTCCATAGCTACAGCTTCCATATCTGCAACTGTTGGAGTAGATCCTTCTAGAGCATTGCCTGGAACAGGACATGGAGACCTTTTGAAAAAAGACTCTGGGACACCTGATCCAGGAGACAAAAAGTCCAGTCCTTTTAGATTCTAAAAGGTAGGATCCCAGGTCATTTACCACCTAAGGATGTTTGCTCTCCAGATCAGTTCTGAACATTGCAGCAACCACTTCTGGAAGACTCCTTCCAAGCTGTAGCTGGAAAAGTATAAATTTCAATTATTTAAATGGAATTTAGTCCCACATGAGTGGGCATAGGATAGCAGCTTTGCAGAACCATCCTAAGCATGTTTGCTTAAACACACATGCACATACACACAAATATCAGGGGGCTTGCTCCCCGGTGAATGTGCTTAGGACTGCAGACTTAAAGTCAGTATGAACATACAGGAAGCAACTGTTAAGCCTTTATTCCTCGGGCATCATCTGTCACCTCTCTTAAGTGGAAGACGTTAACGACATTTACTGTGGTACTACAGATGGCTGAATGCACCCAGGAGGAAATCCCAGAAGTCTTTACAAAAATGTAACACTTGTACAAGGCTGTACTTCGAAGCGTCTTCTGATGTCATCTCAAAGGAGGCATGAAATATCCAAGATCATGATAAGACAATGGCAGACAAGCTGACAGCAGCTGGTTTGCCTATGAAGTTTAAATAGAATCTGGCTGCAACCAGAAATAATAGCTACAAGAGGCACTCAACCGAGAATGCCAAAGAATCCTTCCCCTGCTCATCGATGAGAGGTATTAAATATAAAATTTTGGGAGCAATACTCCCACTTTTTGCACCTCAAGTTTTGGAAGAGTTTGCCTCCACATGGATGAATCGAAAGAGGTAGGCAATTTGTGATTCTCCAGATGTTGCTGGGTTGCAATTCCCATTATAATTAATGTGGCTTTTTTTAATTTTGATTGTGTTTAATTCTTTTTAAGGGGATGGGAGGGTGGGATTAGGGGATGAGGGACTGATTTTTAACTTTGTTTGTTTTAAACTTGTTGTTCCCCACCCCGATTGCTACGCAGAGGGGCGGGTTATAAATAAAAATTATTATTATTAATTATTATTATCCCTCACAATTATTTATTTGATTTGCTTGAATTGATTTGATTTGACTTGATTTGCCTGTAATGGTTAGAAATTTCCTATGATCGTTGAAAATACTTGGAATTGTAATCCAACAAGGTCCAGGGGTTGTCCACTTCTAGTCTCTAAAATCTATTATATGAAATACCTGCATCCTCAGGATGGGATGTGGTTACACTAGAGTAAAAACAGTGACACAAGCAGATTTCAGTTCTCAGAGATTGAATAAATGTGGCCTCTAGAACAACCAGTTATTCAACAAACAGACTGTGTGTGTGTGTGTGTGTGTGTGCGAGAGAGAGGGAACACCTCTCCTTTCTGAATGTGTGGTCATCTGTTCCAGGAAGGCATCATCCAAGTCCTCCGTCTGGCTAGGGGTCTGTAGTAGGTCTTCACAATGACATCCCTGTTGTTTCTCTCCCCCTTAATTTTTACTGAGATTCTCTCAACTTGGCTCCCAGGATTTAAGTCACAGATCTCTTCACATGTGTAAATATTCTTGACATATAATGCCACTCACTTCTCCTCCTGTATTGTCTATTTCTCGTCTCTAAAATAAGTTATATGCTTCTGATTGAAATTTTGCTTCAGTCTCCAAATTTCTAGTATTGCAGTACATTAAAATGGGGTGTGGTGACTTGGTTAAGATGCCAATTCTGATTATTGTAAGACTGGCAGTTCAAGGCCTAAGTCCCACAAGATGGGGTGAGCTCCCATCACTAGTCCCAGCTTCTGCCAGCCTAGCGGTTTGAAAGCATGCAAATGCAAGTAGATAAATAGGTACCACTTCGGTGGGAAGGTATCAGTGTTCATTGCAGTCATGCTGGTCACATGACAAATGGAGTCGTTTTTGGACAACACTGGCTCTTCAGCTTAGTAACAGAGATGAACACCAACCCTACAGTCAGTTACAACTAGATATTCATGTCAAGGGGAAACCTTTACCTTTACCTTTGGTTGAATGTTTTGAAATAGAGGCTGAATTCCTGCATCAGAGCCATAGCTACAATATCACAGCTACTCTCCATTTCCTGATCCAGTGTATGAAAAACCACCTTAAGCATCAGTCAGCTTCCTGAGTGATGGACTTCTGTGGTACTAGTGAGCAGGGTGCTGCAGGGTGACATGACCAAAGGACTGGCTGGTGGAAGGGGAATGATCATGTTTCTGCATGGCAGGGGGTTGGACTGGATGGCCCTTGTGGTCTCTTCCAACTCTAGCATTCTATGATTCTATGATTCTATGTCACTCGGCAGTGCCCCACTCACCAGAGCTGCAGGACTCCATGACACAGGAAGGCTGACTGGTTTTTAAGGTGGGCTGCAGGGGTATTTGCAGTTGTGGCAATGGTGCCATAATCACAAATGTGAATCCAAATAAGTTACAAGGTCATAAGTCTAGTTTATGGCATTGCAACTGCCTAACAGGATACCAGCCAATGAAAAAGAACAAGCAAAGATACCAGAGGAATGTGAACACAGGAAATACAAGAATGTAAATGATTTTCGATATCTCACTTTCTGCAATGCTACAGATTTCGGGAGTGAAGAAAAAATGTTGGGAGGAGGGGATAGAATTTTCCTATAGCAATGCCCTCATTTTGCTCCCTTCTCTAGTAGCTACACCCCTGTTCATAACTATGGGACATTAAACATGTAAAAGATCTGGGTCAGAGATGTTCTCCAGGTACTTCTGCTGTCTGAAGCAAAGAAGGCAGTGATCAGAAAAAGTAATAGCTCTGGATTTTTGGAAGTCACTCCCTAGATAGGTTTGTTTTTGTATCTTTTTGGCATCAGATTTTTGTTTGTGTGCTCAGTCAACTCTTTTCATTCTTTTTTGAGCTGCTCTTTTTCAAGCTGTGGGGCTGGGGTGTGTTGCACTGTTTTCAAGTGTACTATTTTAAACACTTTTATCTTTTTTTATCCTTTTTAACTGTATTTTATTCTTTTAACAAGTGATTTGTTTTAATATTGTAATAATTTAATTCTATTTTAATACATCACTTTGGAGTTTTTTAATTATACTGTTGTTTTAAACTATAAGCCACTCTGAGTCCCAGTTTTCAAGGGGGGAACGGGATACAAATAAATAAATAAATTTTAAAGTCTGCTTTTTGTTATTATAATAATCAATGTGAGATTTTCCCAAATGTTGCCAGAATTTCTCCATTCCCCACTTTGCTTCCAGGATGGTTCCAGGTCCCCATGTATGTTTGAGGAAAGCAAACCTTCTACACTTCTAAACAGTATCCCTTCTCTGGAAGCTGATTTTATTTTTTTTAAAAAAACTGGTCACTGAAACAGCAGGACCAGGGATGTAAATCCTTGTTTACTGCTTGCAGGTAAGAAGGAAGAATTTCTAAAGTTTTCTCTCCACATGGCAAGATTAAGAGAGATTTTGCCCATTTTTGATGCCTTTTCACATGTCAGGACTTTTTCATTTGTGCCAAAACAACAACAACAACAAAAAGTTGGGTTTGTCTACATACAAAAATTTCAGCCAAAACAATGGGCAAACCCCTGCATTAAGAGGTGCACGTGTTTTGCATAACTATGTCTCCATAGCTATTCTTCTGATAATAAGGTACAAGTAAAGGTAGTCTCTTGACATGAATATCTAGTGTAACCAACTATAGATGGTGGTGCTCATCTCTGTTACTAAGCCAAAGAGCCAGTGTTGTCAGAGTCTACTCTGTGATCATGTGGCCAGCATGACAGCACAGAACACTGTCTACCTTTCCACTGAAGTGGTACCTATTTATCTAGTTGCATTTGCATGCTTTTGAACTACTAGGTTGGCAGAAGCTGGGACTAGTGACAGAAGCTCACCCCATCATACAACATTTGGGCCTCGAACTGTCAACCTTGCAATCTTTGTATCATCAGAATTGGCATCTTAACCATTCTCCTGATGTTACCTCCCAAACCCCATCTCATAAGCTGGGCAGGCCCCCACCCAACACAGCCATTTTAGGGTTGTCGGAGAGAAGGGCAATGAGCACAGACGCATACAGCTATTTTCCTGTTGCTGGATGCACTACAACAGGCACCTGTACGGACCTGTGAAGGTCCTTGGGACCTCTCTGTCAAGCAATATATTTTGCACTTAATACTCAGATTTCCGAGCAAAAATGTTGTTTTGCCCAAAACTCGAAGTTTATGGCTAAAAACTATTTTAACCCCTAAAAATCCCAAAAAACTTCCAAACGTGTTGGAAATCTTGAGGCAGTTGATCATTCGTTCAACAGCATGGGTGAAAGTCTCAAGATACCCTTTCTTGTTCTGGAGAAGAAAAAGTGTGAGTACACATCTCATGTGCTTTTCTCACAGAACATGTGGTTTACCCTGGAAAGCCTTCTGTGGCATTAAAAACAAGTGGGGTCTTCAACCGAAGTTGCAGTGTAGAAGGTCAGGGGTGCTGTAGCTGCAAGATGGCTGCACTGAGCAGTAGATTGGACCAGAGAATCTCCAAGGTTCCTTCAAATCCTAAAATGCAAGGGTTTTATATTTCACTGACGTCTCGAACATCAATTGCTATTCATCCAGAGCTAAGCAAATGCCCCAAGCGTGATTTTAAAACCAATGTAATATACCCTAGCCAATATCATGAATCAATTTAAAACTCTCTGAGGGGAAATGAAGGGTGGGAATTTTAGCGCGCTCAACAAATTCTCCTAATTGCTTCCCTATAGCCAAGTAAACTGAAAGGTGTTTACCAATTTCATATAGCTTACAAAGGTTGTTTTTTTTAAACTGAAGCTCCTGCAATTGCCAGTGACCATGACTGTTAGCTAAAAATCACCTATTTCCAAGACATGCTATTTCAGAATGTCTAACCATGGCTGAGCCAAGACATTATGTTGATTAAGACATAGGACAATCTATTATTTATTTCTTTATCACCTCTTAGCCCACCAGGACCACCACTGTACAGTGCTAAAACATTTAAAATAACATGTGGACCTTGGACACCATTTCTGCCCCGATAAGCTCCCCTGAAGTCCCCCAAGCCCCCCCCCCCTCCATGTTTTTAAAACAGTATGTGTGATTTCTAGGCAATGCTTGCCCCCAAACCATGCAGTGTTTGTGAAAAATATGAAAACATGCAGAAAAGAACACCATCACCTCAGAATCCTTTTCTACCCACAAACACCTGTTTTCCACTACAGTCCCTCACAATGTAATGCTAGGATGTGACATCCCATCATTTCCTGTTGCCATTTGGACAAGGACTACAGAAGAAAATTGAGTTATTTGGGCCTGCTGTGGGGTTTTGTTGTAGTTGTTGTTGTTATTTGCCCTTGAGTTGATCGCAACTCATGGCGATTCTCTGGATGAGACACCTCAAGACTCCCTGACCTCCAATGCTCTCCTTAGCTCCTGCAAAGTCATACTCATGGCATCCTTAATGGAGTCCATCTGTCTAGCATGCGGTCTTCCTCTCTTTCTAATTCACCTTTCCACTTTTCCCAGTATTATTGTCTTTTCTAATGAATGCTGCCTTCTCATGATGTGGCCAAAGTAAGATAGCCTCAGTTCCATCATCTTGGCTTCTAGAGAGATTTTAGGCTTGATCTGTCCTAGGACCCATTGGTTTGTCTTTTTGGCTGTCCACTGGATCCTCAGCACTCTTCTCCAGCACCACATCTCAAAGGAATTTATTCTCTTTTGTCCATTTTCTTAACTGTCCCACTCTCGCATCCATACATGGTAACAAGGGATACAATAGCTTGTACGATTGTAACTTTTGTGCCTAGTTGTATATCTTTGCATTTTAGGATCTTTTCTAGTTTTTTTTTCATAGCTGCCCTCCCGATTCTTAGTCTTCTTCTGATTTCTTGACTGCAGTCCCCGTTCTGATCAATGTTTGATCCAAAGTACGGGAACTCTTTTACTATTTTATTATTTTACTTTAGGAGCATGTTCAGCCTACAGAGGAGTTGCAGGGACTGGCCTCTGGCTCCCATGTAGTTGCCTACCCAACTTTAAAACAATATTTAAAACATCTAACACAATTATTTTTGCACAAAGCTGAATTTTGCCACAAATGAATTGTGCATAAAAAGTATTGTAAGGTATTGATTGATAAATAAATAAATGTACAAATGAATATATATTTTTTTAAAAGGACAATACACCACCACCCTTTCCTCCATTCCATGTACTGATCTGAACTGGCAATTGAATTCCCTCAATACTGGCAGTGGGCATCATCCTCCACCACATCCAGAGACAGCAAGCCAGTTAGGGGAGACTGCACAGGTTGTGTGAGACACAAAACTCTGTCCTCTTAGAGACACAAATGGCCAGGGAGTTTTTGGAGGAAAAACTGGAGGACTGCCACTGATACCCCTTGCATCTGCTACTTGGTGTACCAAGTGTCACCTCCTGAAAGTCACCCACCTCTCATAGCTAAATACATTTTGAAAGCCAGAACATGAAAAAGTCCTTCCCTTCTTAAGTATCTATAGATTAGACTTCTATGTCAATGTACTTGACTTCAGACAGCCAACGCTTGTGAGGAATAAGATCACCCTTACTGAATTACTCAACTGGAATGACTCTTAGCAACGGTACTGCGCTTCAATTCAAACCATTCCTACTGAAGTCTTCAGTCTGTAGTGTTAGTATTAAGCATTTTCTTTTATGGGAGTATGAGATGTTTTTGTTGGCTAGAGAAAAGAAGATAGGAAGGGACACATGCCAGTGGAAAGCATTCCTTCACAGCAAACCATTTCCTACCTGATGCCCCCTGTTGAGTTATCACAAGTATGGTGTCTAGGTTTATCACTTTACACAAGTAAATGCATTCATCAACTGTCCTTGCACATACCTGCATCTGAGCAAAAGCCACTACTGAGAAACCAAAAAAAAAAAGGGGGGGGAGACATTTTGCTTTTAGGCCATGCATGCATGCATGTTTTGTAATAAGTATCACCTTAGAAGGTGCATCCCCACTCCCTTCTCACATGAAGGGAATTCTTATTCCTAAAGCGATAGTCACCACCTGCAATTTCTATAATTTTTGTCTTAAAAAAAAAAAACCAACAATGACTAAGGGGGGTTGCAGACTGTCAAAAATAGTGTGAATTCAGTTCACTTTTAGGGTTAGGGTTAGTGCTAGGGAATCATGGGAATTGTTATTTTTCTGAGACATTGAACCTTCTTTGTCAGAGAACTCTAGTGCCACAATAAAATTCAGTTCCCATGATTCCCTAACCTTAACCCTAACCCTAAAAGTGGACTGAATTCACACTATTTTTGAAAGTCTGCAACCCCCCCTTAGATTCAATACTGGAATCCAAGTAAGCATTGCAGTCTTCTTCTTCTAGACCCCTCCTCGCAAATTGTTAGCACTGGCCCCTGAAATGCAAAACATCTTGTTTCAGTTTACTGTTTCCTTGACAAGGTGTTGTGATCAGTAGAGACCCTCTTTCTTGCTGATGATAACAATACTTGCATGTTTTATATATCTTCCTTATATTATATATTATTATCTATATTATAACTAAGTATTATATATTATTATATATAATTATATACTTAGTGCACACAAACACACGTTTCTTGAGTGCCTGATCTGTATCAAAGTTTAAGAAGCTTTGACTTAGGCATATTTAGCTGTATAATAGAAGCTCTTTTGGTTTACCCATTTCCAGATTCTGTTTGAATGAGCTTCTGTAACCATATAAAAAGAAATCAGACCAGGTCTGCAAAATGCCACAGAATAGCCTGTGGTAAAACAGCAGCAGTCATGTTTCCCTCTCTTTCACATGGTCAACAATTGGAGGGAAAACAATTTAAGCAGTGGGACTCTTTGCTTGGCCAAAGTAGCAATTTTGCTCAGCTTCAAGGAAGAGGGAATGCTTATTCTTGAGGCGGAATACCTGCCAGAGAGACAATGGACCAAGGGGAGCTAATCTGCTTCCTCAAATCTATTTTTAACATCAGTTTTATCTGTTGGCAATTTACTCTCACAGCTTCTCTCCCCCTCTCCCCCCCCTCCAACTTGGTACTTCTTGTTTCTATTTTGGAAGCCATTTTTATTGTACCCAGGTATTTGATATGAACAGTTCAATTCTGCTTCTGGTTTTCTTAGATTTTGTTTAAGTGGGCATTTCTCTAGGTGGCTGTGGGTTCTGTACAAACAAGAGGTGAGTAGTAAGTTGTGCGCTAGTGAGGGCCAACCCAAGACATTTTGCTGATGGAAGTGGAAGATAAAATGGCACCCCAGCCACTGAAGTTCTAAAGCCAGCCAAGGTTACACACAAGGGCACTAGATCCTAGAATCACCTCTCCCCGTCCTAGCAATAATACATAAAGTACTGTATATACTCATGTATAAGTCTAGAAATTTTAGTCAAAAAATTGACCCAAAAACCCTGAGTCGACTTATCTACAGGTGTACTATACTTTAACTCTTATTTAAAAAGGAGTCATCTCTTGGTGAAAGTTAAGCGTGTATTCTGTCCTGGAAGCAGTGATCCTTCTCTATTTAGCCTTTAGGATGTACACAAACAGTTATATCTGCTGGATATTTTAAAGTTCTTTGGCATTGTTTTCCCCTGCTTCATCCTTAAGATCCTTTGCTACATGTACCTAGGTTTTACCCTCGACTTATCCATGGGTCATATAAAAATCCATAATTTTGGCCCCAAAACCTGCCCTCGATTTATACATGAGGTTGACTTATACTCAAGTATATATGGTAACTAACAATTTGCTGCTCCTGCACAAGACCTAAAATGCTGCCTAAGGCAGCTGCTTCTCTCTGCCCATGTCTGGGACCAGCCTGGGCAATACAGATAACTAGTAGATATCCAAAGCCTACATGCCACTCATTACCAATTGCTAGTGCATTGTAACTTGTCTCAAAGATCAGCCGAGAAGACTGGAAAGTATCCAATGTAAGAATAAATTTTATAAAGGCATCCAGGTGGCATTCAAAGCACTATAGGCCAGTTGGCTTAATGTTAAGTTCCAGGTAAACTGGTGAAAAGGATTTTCAAAAAAATAAAGTTCTCAAGACATATTTGCCTGGCTTCTATAAAGGTATGTTCATTTCTGCTCTGGGCCTAATCCCAACAGGCTTCTCACCACTTTTAACACTTCTGTTGTGTAGCATCTCAAGTATTACTGTTTTGCCAACCTCTTTGGCTATTATGTGGCAATGAGGCTGGACAAAATAAAAGTCACAGCAGGCGTCTACTATTGTATCCTCAACATGTTTCTCAGAAGAGTTGTTCTGAGTGGTGAGGAGCCTGCTGGGATCAGACTCAAAGAGAATAGGTGTCGAACCCTCAGGTTACCAGTTGTGACAAATTTGCTAGGCACTTGAAGGAGAAGTGTGTGTGTGTGTGTGTGTAGTACGTGAAGGTACTTGTGGGTGTGCTCGCTTTGCAAAGTATTGCCAAGCACTCCTTTCTGTGCAGATTATGAATAAATGGCTTTGTTTGATCCTCCAGCTCTGTGTGTTTTATTGGGTTTTGGATGCACGTGTGCTGTTACCTGGTGTGGTTGGTACACACACACCTACCCCACACAACCTTAGTGATGCCCCTACTGATCTTGGCATCCTACTGGACTGTGTCTATGGGATGAAGACAGGAGGCACTATGGGCCTTTGCAGACTGCCTGTCAGAGCGCTCTGGTGCCACAATAAAATACAGTTCCCATGATTCCCTAACCCTAACCCTTAAAGTGGACTCAATTTGCACTATTTCTAGCAGTCTGCAAAGGCCCAATGTTACAGTAGTTCTATTCTTATCTACAAAACCAGTTTCAGAGAGTGGCGTTGGAAGAGTCAACTCCATGGTTTCTTGGTTCATCAGGAATTTGGAGATTGGATGGCATCAGTTTGCTGATTGGAAGTATCTGGGGCTGTGCAGGTACTGCACCAGTGCATGGATGGGGTGGATGAGGGCTAATAAACTGAAGCTGAATCCTGGAAAGACAAATGTTCTGTGGATTGGTGGTTCTTGGCTTCCACTCTCCCTGAAAGAACTCCTAAGGTGTACTCTTAGATCCATCTCTGTCACTGGAGGCCCAGGTGGACCCAGTTACTCAGAACATTTGGTGCCAGCTTCAACTGGTCTGGCAGCTATAGGCTTTTGTGAAGGATAACCTAGCCACATTAGTTCATACACTGGTAACTTCCCAATTACACTGCTGTGAAGTCCTCTACTCTTAAAGACTTAGAAACCACAACTAGCCACAACTAGTGTAAAAAGCAGCAGAAGAAATCAGAAGAAGACTTAAATTTGGAAGGTCAGCTATAAAGGAACTAGATAATGATTCTCTCAAGTACATAGATATATCACTGAATAGCAGTCAGGATAATCTGTGCCATAGTATTTCCAGTTTATATGTATGGTGAGAAAGTTGAATAATGAAGAAAGCTGAGAGAGAAAAAAAAATGGAAATGTGTTACTGCAAAAGAATTTTACAGGTACTATGGGTCACCAAAAAGACAAAATACATAAGAGTCTGGGCAAGTGGAGCATGAACTCTCATTTGCAGCCAGACTGATAAAACTGAGGCTATTGTACTTTGGATATATCTTAAGATGACATGACTCATTGGAAAAGACAATGATGCTTGGTAAAGCTGAAGGCAGTAGGAAAAGAGGAATATCACGTTACAGATGGACAGACTCAACCAAGGAAGCCATAGCCTTATGTATGCAAGACATGAACAAGGCTGTTAAAAACAGGGTGGCATGAAGCCTCTCATTCATAGGATCAGCATACATTAAAGCTGCTTTAATGGCACATAGCAGCAACAAAGATTATTGACTGGAACATTGCATAGAAGCCACATTAATCTCGCCTAAATAAATTGCACTGGCTGCCAATATACTTCTGATGTGAACTGGAAGTGCTGGTGATGACATCAGACCTTCAGTCCTTGATACAAGAAACAATGCCTCTCCCTATATATGCCTGCCTAAGGACTGAGGGGGAGCCAGCATGGTGTACTGGTTTGAGCACTGCACTATGATTCTGGAGATCAGGGATTGAATCCCTGCTTGGTCATGGAAACCCACTGGGCAAGTTACACTCTCTCAGCCTCAGAGGAAAGCAATGGCAAACCTCATCTGCATAAATCTTGCCAAGAAAACCTCATGTTAGGTTCACCTTAGGGTCACCATAAGTTGGAAACAACTTGAAGGCACACAACAACAAAGGACTGAGGTCAGCCAGATGATTACTCCTCTGTTACCCAAAATGCTGGGAGTCCTTAAAGGCACCCACAAATTAATATGTCTTAGGGGGATTTTAATAGCTCAAATATTGTGGTCAGAGCAACAGTGGCCTTGGGATCAGCCCAGTTTGTCTCAGGTCCAAATCACACAGAACTCCAGAGGCAAATCCAAACTGGTTTGCATCTTATTAAGGGAATGAGCAACATACACACAAAAACACATACACTCTCTCACACACACACACAGGATCTAAAGAAGCAAAGGTGGTAAAAAGGTGAATAGTAAAAGGCTTTGCTAATGGTAATACTCTACCAACGGATGAGGCTTGCTTCCAACTAAAGGAGGTCCAGAACAGGAATGGATTCAATAGCCACCTGGAAATGTGGGGAGCAGCTGGCTATTAAGGAATCTAAAGGAAAACAGGCAGCATGGATGTTTGCTTCCAAATTAGACTTTGAGGGCCTGTAGTCTAAGGGGTCATATTTATACCAAAAATGTGCCTTAAGAGCAAAAATCAAGGACTGAATGGATTACATCTATGCCAAATGGTTTTCCAGGAAGGATTATTGTATGGGAATTGCAGTAGATGTGATGATGATTGTTTTGCATATCTTAGATAAAAGGTTGAGAGCTGAAGCAAATGTTAGGGGATTGGTGTTACTTCCTTAGACAAAAAGTGAACTCTTGTCCCTGCAAGAGTGATCCCTATATGTGAATCACTGCCATCATCACTCTCCATAAATCAAAGGGATTATGCTGACATCTTATATGATCTCATTGTAGTAAGTGTCTTGTTTCCTCCCTGGCTAGAGCCAACTGGTCTGGGCCATATGTCCTGCTTTGGGGGCATTCCCAGGACACCCATAGTCACCCTTTCTCAAAGTCCCTTTTTAATATTAAGTTGATATCAAATATAAGAGGGGTGATTTGGGGGGTGCAAGCCTAGAGTAACACCTCTGTGTTCCACCAGGAAAGGGCGTTCTCTGCTAAGGCACCCCAGTTGTGGAATTCCCCCCTCTTAAAGGGCATGATTGGGACCAATTGTGGTTTCATTCCAGCACCAAATAAAAATGTGGCTTTTTATTTAAACAGTTGGGGACAAATAGATTTCTCCACATCTGTACACGTACCTGGTTTTAAATTGTCTTAAACTGTTTAACTGATATCAAGCTGTCTTGGTTGAATCCTTCAAACTGTTTAATATACTTTTCATCTGCTTACATTATTTTACTGCTTTAAATTGATAGGATTATGGACGTTATCACACGTGGGCCAGAAAGTGATAATAAAGTAGAAATGAGGCATTCCGAAAATAAACCAAAAATAAACCTTGATTCCGCAAATGGCTTTCACACGTAATTACCTTAATCGCGAAATTAAAGTAAGCGCATTTAACGTTCACACACAAGTGAGAAAAGCCCGTAAATGTACTAGAAATGATCTTCTTGCACATGCGCAGATAGAGGAATCCTCGCTGGAACCATGGGAAAAGCAGGGAAATGCTCCCAAATGCGCATTTGCTTTTCACATTACGGTAAATGCGAAATTACCTTACTTTCGCATTTGCATTTCCTCCAAACAACTGAATTTCAAAAGATCTCGGATAACACCAGTTTCTGTCCAGTTTCTGTGTGACGTCGTGTGAAAACACGAGGCACAAATCCAGTTTTTGTTTGGGATTTGTGTGGATTAACCAGCAGATTTGCCCCATGTGATAACATCCTAAGTTTGTGTTAGATAAGGCTACACTCCTCCTGAAGATATAGATTTGCAGTTTGAGGATATTTCTGGACTCAGCTTTGAACCTGAAGACCCAGGTTTCTGCAGTGGCCTGTAGTGCTTTTGCACATTTAAAACATGTGTGCCAACTACGCCTGTTCCTTGAGATGTCAGATCTGACCACAGTGGTAGATGCCCTTAGTTATCCTGTAATACACTCTACTTCAAGTTGCCTTGAAGAGTATACCAAAATTTCAGCTGATCCAAAGAGCTGCAGCCAGACTGTTAACTGGGGCTAGTAACAGAGACCATACTATTCACCTGTTGAAACAGCTCCACTGGCTGCCAGATTGTTTTTGGACACAATTCATAGTGCTGGTTATGACCTATAAAGCCCCATATGGCTCAGGTTAAGCTATTTGGCAGATTCTCCCTGTATGAACTGGCTGGGGCTCTGAGAGCATCAGGAGAGGCCCTTCACAGTCTCACCATCATCACAACCACGGTTGGTGGAGACACAAGATAGGGCCTTTTTGGTGGCTGCCCCAGACTGGAACTCCCTTCCCAGGGGGGCCAGAAAGTCTCCCTCCCTGCTGTCCTTCCATTCCAAAACCTTGTTATTCCAACAGACTTTTAATACAGAAAGTTTTTTAAA
Source organism: Phrynosoma blainvillii (assembly GCA_026167975.1). Lineage (NCBI taxonomy): Eukaryota > Metazoa > Chordata > Lepidosauria > Squamata > Phrynosomatidae > Phrynosoma > Phrynosoma blainvillii. Next base: position 13,355,175 of record JANUYF010000013.1, read on the forward strand.
AAAAAAAATGGGCTGGGGAAGCTATATTGTTCCAAATGGAACTATTTTTAATTGCTCTTTATCTTTTTAAATTGTTTTTGATTGCTTTTAACTGAAGGTTTGAATTGTTTTAATACAGAGAATAGTTTAACTGTATTTTAATGTTCACTTTTTGTATGTTTTAATTGTATTGTCCTTTTAAATTGTAAGCTTCTTTGAGTCCTCAATTTGGGAGAAAATCAAGAAGGAGAAGGAAACAGATTTTATTGCACATTGCCTTGAGAGTCAAAGATATAGGGCAGATATCAATATTTTAATACATAAAAAATAAAATTTTAAGAGTTCTAGGAGTGTGTTATATTTTGCCATCCATATCCACAGATTCTGTATCCATGAAGGGGGGAAGCAGACCAGGGTGTCAGGGATGCCCTGGGACGGTGCGCCGTGGGACCACGGCAGCCGCACCGCGGTGCACCGTCAGCACCTCTGAAAGGAGCACAAAATCAGTGCTCCTTTCAGAAGACAGGGAAAGTGCGCCCTAAACACATCGGGTGCACTTTCCCTGGCTTTTCTGCCGCAGCGTGTGAGGATGCTGCGGCGGGAGGTTACCCCTGGAGCGCCGGCCGTGCAGAGGGCTGGCAGCTCCGAGGGCAACTTCAGGAGGAGGAAGGGGCGCCGCTCGTGTGGCTGCCCCTCCTCTTCCTTGCCTCAGAGACGACTTTATTAGTTGTCTGCCGAGGCCCTCCACAGCTTGAAAATATTCCCCCCACCAAAAAAGAAAATCCAAAAAGCAAACCTTGATTTTTTTTTTTCATTTTACATAAGGGACATCATTTTATTATGCCATTGTATTCAATGGGATTTGAGTGCCCATGGATGTTGGTATCCCCAGGGGGTTCTGGAACCACGCCCCAGCAGATACCAAAGGGCCATAGTACTTCATTAACTGGAGTGTACATGATAGTAGTCATCTGTTAAGACATAGCATACTTAGACTTTCAGCAAACATTTGATAAAGTCCCTCACTCAAAGTTTCTGATTAAGTTAGCAGTCATGCAATAAGCCACATGGTTTGTGTCTAGTTGGGGGCACTGCAGTTCAAGAAGGATATTGACAAGCTAGAATGATTCCAGAGAAGGGTGACCAAGATGATCAAAGATCTAGAAACCAAACCTTGTGAGGAATGACCTAAAGAGCGGGGTATATTTAGCTTGGAGAAGAGAAGACTGTGAAGTGACATCATGGATATCTTTAAAAATCTAAAGGGATATCATGTGGAAGATGGAGCAAGCTTATTTTCTGCTGCTGCAGAGACTAGAATACATGCCAATAGATTCAAATTACAAAAAAAGAGTTTCCATCTAAACATTAGGAAGAACTTCTTAACTGTAATACCTGCTCAACAATGGAACAGAATGTCTCAAGGGGTAGTGAAATCTTCTTTGGAGCTTTTTTTAACAGAGGTTGGATGGTTTTCTTTCAGGACTGCTTTAGTTGTGGATTCCTGCATGGTTGGAAGGGGCTGGACTAGGTGGTCATTGAAGGCTCTTCCAACTCTATGAATCTATGATAACAGGACAGTTTCTCAGAACAGGATAGAGCACTGAAACATGAATGGGAATCCCAGGCACTAGTGCTATTTTTATGTCCTGCTATTCCCCCAAAGCCTCACGCCATACAAAAACTGTCACTCCTGGAAGCCTGCAGCAGCTGTGTGTCTCCTTTAAAACAAGTCATATACCCCTTCATCCCTTGTCTAGAACCAAATGTAACACAAAAGGGGAATTGATACAAATACACACACATATGAGGAGGAGGCTGGCATGGCCTGCGGCAGATCTCAAGGCTTAATAATTTGCTTCAGGCACACACACATACCCAGTTTGCCAACCTGTATGGTTCTTAGATTAGAGGAGTGTGAGAATGGCTGGTTCTCACATTAGAGAGGTGTACGAAGTGGGATTTGGGGACTGCTTTTTTTTTTTAACTTGTTTTGAGAATGAGGGATGAGCTGTGAAGTGCCCAAGTTTGCTCATGATATCACATTATTCAGGGTAGTAAAAATTTTCAGAGGGAAATTGTGAAGTACTCCAAAAGGATCTCTCTGAACTGGAATAATGGACATCAAAACTGCAAATGTTAGGGATGGAACAAACAGTCAAATAAAGGGGGGCTTAAACAAAGTGGCTCCTTGAATGTCAGGAAACTGACAAGGATACTCCTGGCTAAAACCCTGAACCTGACTTACAGGGTAGTTGAGTTAGGGGCAGAGTTAGAGGGCTGCTGTCTTCTTTGTCTGCATGCTCCATATTAGAAACCAGCACAATCTTTGCAGGCCTGAGGAAAGGCATCTCAAGAAAGAAGAAAGGAAGAGAAGGGACTGGAAAAGAGGAAGATGATTGACAGGAAAAAGATGGAAGAAGGAGATGGAAAAGAGAGAAAAGGGAAGAGAAGATGGAGAAGGAGGAAAGCCAAAGAAAAGAAGAAAGGCAGCACATAACTCAAGTGGCAGAGGCCCAAACTGTGAGAACATCTTTGAAAACAGCAGTTTTTGAAGAAGTTTCTAATAGAAAAGAAAATCCTTCATTCTTCCCACCAAGAACAAACTCAACAAAGACATGCATCCCTAGCAAATGGGTTCCACTCTTAGTGGAAAGGGCTGCACTTTGGGGCACACAAAGTCTAACTTAAACCACAAATGGCAGAGGAAGTCCCACTAGAAATCAGATCTTGGTGTTATGGTGAAGAGTTAAAATGGTGACCTGGTATGTATGAGCAGTAGCAAAGATGAATTCCAGGCTAGAGACCATTAGGAAGGGATCCAAAAATAAAGCTGCCATCCCCTTCAAGCAGCATCCAATGGAACAAAGCATGGGTGGGGAAACTGCACAATGTGACAACACATGTATCTTAGCACAAGACATTTTCTGGAAGAAGACGAGTGCAGGGCAGAGACTTGGAGCTACAGCTTTTGTGGTATCTGTGTGACCCCTGTTAACCCCTGTTAGTCAGATCTCAAGAGACATTCTTGCAGCTGGCATGCAGACTGGATAAGAAAATCCGCAATATCCCTTCAAGATCCAAGACTTCCCTTATTTGTCATCTGAGCAATTACATTAGCCTTGTCACATGCTCAGTTAACTTTATCACCATTTTGTACATATGCCAAGAACAGATGAGGGGGATGGGGGGGGGGGAAGAATCAACCCCTCCCCTTCTCCAAACCCCAAAAGGTGATAAATGAATATATGATTAGGGACATTAACCTCAGGCAGCTGTTTCGACATACCAGATGGGAGATTGTCTGCCAGGCCAATATGTTGAAACAGCTGTTCTTATATTTTAAGATAATTGTATTCAGTGTTTTAATGATTTGGAAGGTGACTGTTTTAGGAACTGGGGAAAGGGGGACTCATTTCCCAGTGTAAAGCTGAAGGCCTTAACTTGCTCACTCAGGAGGAGCTTTCCCCATTTCCACGTGGCTATTGCAGTGCAAGCCTTCATACAGACTCTATAATAATGACTCAAACAAGTTTCTAATTCTAATATTTCAACATGGCTTATAAAGAACATATTGAAAGTGACATCGCTACTCATTGACCAGTGAAATACAAAGGTCCACTAACATATTGATGCAGAGGTCCAGAAGTGCCAGCCAGGTGACTGAGACATTGGTCTCCTGGTTCACCCTTTTGGCTAGCCAATAAGTAACCATGGGTTGAGGGTTGGATCTGTACTCACTGCTATCCAGTGTCTTTGTGCAGCCTAGCAAACCTATTATGCAAGGAGGTACAGGATACCGGCTTGCACTATGCTGAAAAAAGTACATACACTAACTTAATCCACAGCTACACCACTGTATGACACTATATGGATACTGACCATTGCTTTATGGGGTAACAAAGGGTAATTTTATAGTAGCACCTTTAAGGCTATCTTGTTTTTATTTTAGCATGAGCTTTTGTGATTATATAGTGCAGGGGTAGGCAACCTTTCCCCTTTAAGGGCCGAGGGACTTCAGCTCCCAGAATGCCAGGAGCTATTGGCCAACATGGGACTATTGGCCAAAATGGCTGAGGCTTCTGGGAGCTGAAGTCCCTCGGCCCTTAAAGGGGAAAGGTTGCCTACCCCTGCTGTACCACATCTGAAAAAGTAGGTTTATATCCATGAAAGCTCATGATAAAATAACAACCTGTTAGTCTTAAAGGTGAAGGGCCTAAATACCCTAAAGCCACCAGGTCCTGTCTGATCCTGAAAGCTAAGCAGGGTCAGCAGTGGTGAGTGCTTAGATGGAAGACTGCCAAGGAATACCAGATGCTGTAAGCTGTACTTCAGAGGAAGGAACTGGCAAACCTACCTATAATTATTCCTTGCCTAAGAAAACCTGACAAAATTCATAGGGTCAGCTGGTGGCTTGAAGGCACATACGTATAGTCTTAAAGGGGTTCATATGTTACTTCCCTCCCCTCCTTTTTATGGTGCAAATTATGTGATGATGTGATTATCATTCATTGCAGTTCACTAAACATGTGTATTTTTGATTTCTTGGCCCCTTTAAATTTTTATGTACGAGCTGAGAAATTTGCTACATGATCACCCAAGTGTCAGAATTTTCAGATGGTTGATTTGCAATTGAAGTAAATGGGTGGGACTTTCTTGATGTTTTTGTTTTATTTTATTGCTTTATTCCTTCAGTGCAATTAAACAGCAGAGGTGCCATAGAGTCGGGGTATCTTCATGTTGGAAAGGCCTAGCAAGCAACATAGGAAGCTGTTCTTGCCAATGATATGGTAGAATTGTGTGTTTTTATTGTTTTTGTAAATGACTGAATTTATAGAATCATAGAGCTGGAATAGAGACTTCAAGGACCATCAATGCAACATCCTTTCAAATATTTAAACAGGGCTATCATATCACCTCTTAGCCATCTCTTCTGCAGGCTAAACATCCCCAGCTCCCTAAGTTGTTCCTCATAGGGCTTCATGGTTTCCAGACCCTTCACCATCTTATTAGTTGCCCTCCTTTGGACACGCTCCAGTTTCTCCACATCCTTTTTGAATTGTGGTGCCTAGAACTGGACACAGTATTCCAGGTGAGGCCTGACCAAAACAGAATAGTGTGGCACTATTACTTCCCTTGATCTAGACACTATACCTCTATTGATGCAGCTAGAATTACATTGTTTTTTTTAGCTGCTGTTTCCCTTAATATAAAAGTAGAAGACAAAAAAAGTCAGTGTTTCCCAGTTCTGAAAGATATGGATCAAAACAACTGCAAGTGTAGCCTACAACACCTGGGGCTGCTGCCACAGTGTAGAATGAATACAGTTTGACACCACTTTAACTGCCATGGCTTCATCCTATGGAATCCTGGGATTTATAGTTTGTTGTGCCACCAGAGCTCTCTTACAGAGAAGACTAAATATTTCGCAAAACTACAAATCCCACAATTTTATAGCATTGAGTTAAAGCAGTGTAGTCTGGTAATCTGGTATTTCTTTGTGGTTTCCTATCCAAGTACAAGCCAGGTCTGAGCTTCCAAGATCAGGGAGGATCTGGGGTCTTCACAATATTTAGGCTTTATCCTATCATAAACATATCTTCAAGGGTACTCATGATGTATACATTAATAAAAGAAGATGGTGAGAATAACAGCACAGCTCGTGTGGATTCGCACCCTGAATCTATTGTCTGCACTCTGTTTTCATGTGAAAAGCTACCACTTCCAGAGGGGCTGGTTTTGAGGCATCTGACTAATCTGCTTTAAACTTTCCTGTTTGCCACTTCATCTTTCAACAGGTCTTCCAATGACAAATTCATTAGAGGTTATTATGTTGTATTTTGTGTACAACCCAATCCGTCTGTGGAAAGCTATCACAGCATTTACAATATTAATTACACAAGATTTGTCAGCAACTGTCAGAGGGCACCTGGAGCACCTTTTTAAACAAACAAACACACACATGAAATAGACCTGGTGTGTTCATGCAAATAAAATGACGGTGAAAACTACATCAAAAGTGGTACGGATTGCAATTAATTTCTCTCTTAGCTCATGACCCATCAAGTTTGATGGGTGGCAAAGAGAACAAATTGAACATTCCTGCTGATCTCCCAAGGTTTCTTCTTTCCAAATTCTTCTGTCTCTCAAACACAGCCTCCGTCCCTCATTTGACCTGCTTCCTGGTCACCTGAAACCAAATGGAGCCTCCCTCAGGAGGAGGTATGGAAGAAAGGACTTAGGGTGCAAATGGTGTCGCAAATGGAGAGGAATTCTTCAGGCCATGTCAAAAAGCAGCTTCCTCAAACCTGGTGCCCTCCAGATGTGTTGAGATGCAACTACCATCATCCCTGACCAGCCTGGAACAAAGACAGTAATTTAATGTGGTAGACCAGAGTCAAGATCTTGTTCTCCTGGGATGTAATATACACCAAGGCAGCTAATGGAGTGCATCATTGCACAACCTATCACACAACAAGGGCACAGCTATGCACTGTTCCGTTGCTCACCAATAAACTCAACTTTCTACCATGTTTAAGGACCACACCGAGGTGCTGAGCAGATGGAGAGGAACAACCAGGTCACACCCAGGTTTTCCTGAATTGGGTGGAACCCCTGCTATCCACATGGCCTGATTCCAAGGCAGGCCAAGCACCCATGGGCAGTAACAACTCAAGTAACTTTTCCAAGCTCTTAACACCAAGCTCAGGCTCTGCATGCTTTTGCCTACATGTGGATCCATTTTTGAAAAACATCCATAAATAAGAACTCACTGGAAGACATACTTCCTTTCTTCTGATAATCAAATGTCCATATATATATATATATATATATATATATATATAGTGTTTCTTTTTATTTTAGAATAGCCCCCAAAGAAGGCCAATTGATGATAAGGCTGAAACACATTGGGATTTTTTTTAAAAAAAATGAATGTTTTTGACCATTTTATAGCATATGGGACTTTGACTTCTCTCATTCTTTCACTGTGAAGATGTGCTTTCCCGTTTTTTGTTTTGTTCCTGCCTACGTGTGCGCAACCAGGGATTTGAAAATTAATCCATGCTAAAGATGTTTGGGGTATAGCTGATGGGAGGCAAATAAGGGCATTGTCCTTCCATTTCTACCCCCCATGAAAATTTCCATCAGTCCCCAAAAAGCATTGTAGAGTGAGACACTGCTGGAACTTTTCTATCACTCTTCCATTTGATGTGTTTGCATTCCCTCCGTAAATGTTGTCTACCTCTTTGCTTTGGATGTCTCAATTCTATTTCGAAAGGTACAATGGAACATGGTTATGTCTTTGAATATTGCTGTAATGGAAGATACCAGTTTAAGCTGGCTGGAATGGAAATCCATCAGTCTCTTCAAAATACTTGCCCAGGTGTTGACAGGCAACATCTTTCTTAATAAATGCAAACAGCTGAAGTTTTAACTTACTGCAATGCTAAACATTGAGGGCCTAAAGGAAAATTTCGGGGGGGGGGGAGGCAGAATTCTTATTTAGGGGGCAGTGCCCTCATTTTGAATACACACCTATAGGTACATCCCTGGCTCTGTTTGCATGCCTTCTTTTTTATTTCCTAAAAATTCAAAAAGACAGCTTTTCTGGTATGCTTCTTCAACTCAAAATATTCTCAGCTAGCACCACTCATTTCCCCTTCTTAGAATCATAGAAGAGTTGGAAGAGACCACAAGGGTCACCCAGTCCAAGCCCTTGCCATGCAGGAACTCTCAAAGCACCCTGACAGATGGCCATCCAACCACTGTTTAAAAATCTCCAAAGAAGGAGACTCCACCACTCTCCGAGGGAGTGTGTTCCACTGTCAAACAGCTCTTACTGTCAGGAAGTTCTTCCTAATGTTGAGTTGGAATCTCTTTTCCTGGAGCTTGCATCCATTGTTCTGAGTCCTATTCTTTGGAGCAGCAGAAAACAAGCTTGCTCCAGCCTCAATATGACACCCCTTCAAAAACTTAAACAGGGCTATCATATCTCCTCCTTGTCACCTTTAGAGTTACCAGGTTAAGGCAAGGACTGGGAGTAGATTGAAACTACCTGTAGGTCAGTTGAATATAAAAACAGGTATGAGGGGAATCTAGGTAAATTGGCCCAAAATTTGGCTATCCAGGTAATATGGCAACTCAGAGCAAGAGGAGCTAGAACCCATTTTTCATGGCTGGTCATTTGTCACTAGGAGTCACAATCCCACACAGCCTTAGCTACAGCACACATGACACATCTCAGTATTTTTCCAGGTCCTATGCTGCCAAGGCTTGTGGAAGGCTCAGTGCAAGCCCATCAAACATTTTTGCCTGGTCCTGGACTCCTGCTGCCAGGGCTTGTGCAACAAGGAGGCTCAAGATGGCCTTCCACTCCCGGCTTTTCTTCCAAAAATGCATGCACTCACTGGCTCTCTCCCCAGCCTCTCCCCTCATTCCTGGCTTTTTAGGGCACTGGTATGTGCACAAGTGAAACCCAGATCCAGACACCTCTGTGCTGAGTGAGTGAGTTCTGTTGCCCATTTGTAAGAGGTGGATATGGGTGCCAGGTTTTAAAGGCACCTCACACACACATACAAATCAAACTTTCTCCCACTCCAGCACTGTTTGTCTTGAGATTTATTTCCACACTACACACTTGCAGAAGAATAGCCATTCCCTGAGACTTTAGCTCAGGGGTAGGCAACCTTTCCCCTTTAAGGGCCGAGGGACTTCAGCTCCCAGAAGCCTCAGCCATGTTGGCCAATAGTTCCATGTTGGCCAATAGCTCCTGGGATTCTGGGAGCTGAAGTCCCTCGGCCCTTAAAGGGGACAGGTTGCCTACCCCTGCTTTAGCTAGTGCCTTGAGATCTGACAAGTCTAATCCCCTTGTTCTCCACTGGCTAAAATGCTGTCCTCTCTAGCAAGAGCTGGAACACTGCACTGCAGGAGAAGCCAGGACAAATCTGTAGCCTTCAGAATACACTCTGGCCATGCTAGAACCTTCAAGACCCCCAAGAGTGAAATGCTTTGGCTCTGTCTCCTTTCACATTTGGAGCCACCTCTCTTGAGAATCCCCCTCCTTACTAGATAACCCTTTACAGGTTGACCTCTGTGTGCTACATTCTTGTCCAGCTGTATGACTTTCAGGGTTCCCCCCCCCCAATGCTTTCCACTTCAGCCCCCAAAAGCCTTAGCATCATGATAGCCCTGTTTAAATATTTGAAGGGGTTTCTGCTGCTCAAGTGAGTAGGACTTGGAGCAATGGATTCAAACTACAGGAAAAGCGATTCCACCAGCTCAGTATTAGGAAGAACTTACTGTTTGACAGTGGAACACATTCCCTTGGAGTGTGGTGGAGTTTCTTTCTTTGGAGGTTTTTAAACAGAGGGTAGATGGCCATCTCTTGGGAGTGCTTTGATAATGTGTTCCTGCATGGCAGTATGGGGTTGAACTGGGTGGCCCTTGGGGTCTCTTCCAACTCTATGATTCCATGATTCTATGACATGGGATCCTGGTAGTTGAGGTCCAGACATCTGGAGGATTAGAGGTTGAGAACCAATCCTTTAGCCTACCTATAAATCTCTTTCAGTTCCATCCACAGCAGGTGTCCTGCTCATGCAGAGCTGCCACCTTGACCACAGTACCCTGTTTCTTGAACCCATTTCCCCTGCCACCATCCCCAGTCTCACAACTACCAACCCGGATCCTAGACCTTTTGGTTTTCAAAACCTGGCAATTCCATGGTCATCTCCACATCTCTACGGAAAACACACTCTCTCCCATTGTGATCTCTCTTCTAAATATGGAGTTGACAATTAACTCACACTAATCAGGCTTGCATGCTGCAGTGCTTGGAACAGCAGGAGAAAGGGCAAAATTGTCATTTTTTCCCTTCTCCCATCTCTATTAGATGCCTGCATAGATTTAATTAACAGCAACATTATGATACCTGAGATTTCTTCTCTGTTTTACAAACAATGCCCTTTGAAAAAGGTCTCCAGTTCAAATGATGGCCCTAGCAAGTGTCGTAGAATTAGAATGCCAAGCTAATTGGCAATAAAACTGAATTGAATGTTCCCAAGATGGCGTGGGACAGGGCAGGGAGAAAGAAAGATTCTAAATATAGTGCTGGCCAAACTCTTGGCTAATTGTGATCCCCTACAAACACTTAGGAAACTCTTTAGCAGTTATAGCATTGTGTCAGTCTTCTCTTTTGGGTGATCATTGGCTCTGAAAAATTTGGCTTTCTGACAGCAGTGGTTAGAGCAATGGTTCCCAAACTTTGGTGTTCTTGGCCAACTTTCTGGAATTCTGGGAGCTTTAGTCCAAAACATCTGTAAAACCAATGTTTGGGAATCATTGGGTTAGAGTGATATATGAAGATTTTTCAGCGGTGCAAACTCATATCTCAGTGAGCCATGAAACTCACTGGGTGGCAACTGACACTGACCAGTTGTGTCCTATGTCTTCTCTACACCTGACCTACCTTACAGGATTGTTCTGAGATTAAAATGAAAAGGAAAAGAGGCACGTAAATTCTCTTGAGCTCATTGGAAGAAATGTGGCATAACTCTAACTGAGGTCTCTTTCATACTACACAGTTGTATCATCCTTGCACTACTTTCCACAGCTGCATCCTATGTAATTCTGGGATTTGCATTTTGTGAGGGACGTAGAATCTACTGCCTGAGAGCTTTCATGTTTTGCCACACTACAAAACCCAGGATTCTATAGGTTGAAGCCAAGGCAGCATCAAAGTGGCATCAAAGCGCAATAATGGTATAGTGTACAAGAGACCTTAAACACTAATCTTCAGATAGTATTTGGGGAAAGGACAGGTGAAAATGCTCCAGCAGCTCAAAACCACCCTGTGCACAAGGTGCTAGCAAATTAGTGATAAAGACTCTGTCCTAAATTACCAGATTCATTCCGTCACTCAAGACCAACACCATCAAGCAAGGCATCTGCACATGCAAACTAGTCTTGCAGGTACCCATCTGCCCATGTCATCCATTCCACTCTTTGGCAAATTGATTGTCTGAGTTCCCTGCTTTTATCAATAGTTGCAACAGAAAACCTGTACATTTCCAATGAGAAGTGTGACAATGGAGTGCCAGTTTTATTGAGACAAAGATGCCACAGGGGTCTATCACTCTAAAGTTTCATTGCCCTCCCTGCTAATTTTCTCTCTAAAGACATGGGGAGTAATGAATACAAAGTCATTAGGCTGCTTGGTGGTGAGTAACAGCTTTTCACTTGGGAAATCGTCTTGTCAGGGAATTAGTGTCACCAATAAATGGTTGCGCTACAGCAAGGATGGAAATGTCAGTGTTCAAGATCTGAATACACAAGGGCCCCCCAAAATCCACCAAGAACCTGGCTAGAATCCTCTACCACAGTGTACATTACATAACTTTAGATATTATACTTAGCTACATAGCAGAGGCACTACAAAACCTTGTTAGTGAATTGCAAAGATAAATTGTTTCCAACTTATGGAGACCCTAAGGCGACCCTACAAATCCCCCAACCAGCATAGCCAGAAGCTATGCTGGCTGAAAGAAATCTTGATATTGTCCAGAAAAAGGAACTTTTCTGAGCTCTGCTCTTTGACTCAGACTTTTTGATGACTCAGAAGCTAAAGCTTCACCTAGGCTGCAGCTACACTTCAGAATTAATGGCGTTTGACACTACTTTAACTTCTGGGATTTGTAGATTGGGGAGCTATCTAGCCTTCTCTGTCAGAGAGCTCTGGTGCCACAGCAAACTAAAACTCCCACGTTTCCATAGAATGGAGCCATGACAATTAAAGTGGTGTCAAGCTGCATTAATTCTGCATTGTGCAGCTGCCCTAGTGTGGCTCAGATCAACTGTTCACAACTCAAATCCTGGAAAGGTAAGTCAGTATTATACTGCAGACTGAAAGACTGAGGCGAAGAGAGTGTGACCATGAAAAGTGGCTTGAATCAGGTTTTTCCCAGTTCGTGATTTCAGCCTAGTAGATGAGGAGCTGTAGCTGTGAGAATATTAACTCAGTATATTGAAATGTACATCGCCTGTACATTTTTTTCCCTGAAGTAGAAAGTACATTTTTTTCCCTGAAGTAGAAAGTCACAGCTACCTAGGGTCCCCTCTGCCTATTTCAATATAAGACTCTTTTCAGCGGGCCAACAGGATGACCAACCCCAACCAGCCAAAAAGAGGTGCATACAATTCATCCTTTGTTGATCAAGCACAATTTTGCCAAAACAAGCTGTGATGGATGCACACTGGTTGATTTTTCAAGCACTTTATAAATATTAATGGCATGGATAGGGCCTCTTAAAATTTGTCATGTCACACTGCTCTTAGCAAAACACTCCATGTGCAATCTGGTTGTTTTCCCCACCTAGTGATTCCAAATTCTGCTTTGGAAAGTTACCCTCCCACAAGACTCTCTCCCCCACTACCCTTCCACATAGGAAAATTAATGCAGAATATGGGGCAGAACTCTTAGGGGATTATCACACAAGCATAAAAACGTGGCTTACCTCTCCCAAATTCAAGTAAAATTCGGGCTGCATCCGGGTCCTATCCCATGGCTTTTGTCACCAAAATCCGCCATCCGAATGGAGCCTGAGTGTAGCCCAGCTCACTTTACTCACTTTGCAGCCATTTTTCAAGAGTTGGAAGGTTCCAACTTTTGAAAAATGGCCACGGAGAGAGTTAAGTGAGCCGGACTACACTGCCCACATCATCCATGTTTGCCATTTCCATGCTTTTACAGCAGTAGTAGCTGGCCCTCAAGATGTTTTGTCTCGAATTGCCCAGAAGCCCCAGCCATTATGGACAATGAAAGATGCTGAGTTCAAATCCAAAATATCTGGAAGGTCAAAGGTTCTCCAACCTGTGCATTCTTATCAGATAAGCTTAGTTCTACAGCTTACTCTCAAGTCATTTCTGTAAATTTTCTAAAATACTCCCTGCAGCTGCAGAAGACCCAACCCAGTTGTGTTTATTGTCAGAATTTGCAGCCCTTACTTAACTCATGCCAGAAAAAAAGGACTCTAGATTTGTTGAGTCTTTCCAGGGGATTTCTTCTTCTGTCCCTGGCTATGCAGGCATACTTCAGTTAATGAAGCCTCTGGGGATCAAGCTTCTTTTTATGAAGGCATTTAAGACACACATAGCTACTGGCCAGGCTGGACTTAACTCTTTGGGTTGCTTACAAAAGGCTTACTGGAACTAAAACATACATGCTTACAGTATGGAGCAGACAAGCTCCGCCAGTGGGAAGAGCTAAAGAAATGGAGTTCGGAAGAGTTGTTGTTGTTAACTACCCTTGAGTCAACCCTGACTCATGGCGACCCTATAGATGAGACATCTCCAAGAGCCCCAGTCTTCCACCGCTCTGCTCTGGTCCTTCAAACTCAGTCTCATGTTCTCTCTGATCGAGTCCATCCATCTGGCACGCAACCTTCTTCTCTTTCTACTACCTTCCCAGCATCATTGTCCTTTCTAATGATTCATGCCTTCTCATGTTATACGACAACCTCAGTTTCATCAACTTGGCTTCCAAGGAGATTTCAGGCTTCATCCGTTCAAGGACCCCTCTGTTTGTCTTTTTGGGCTGACCATGGTATTCTCAGCACTCTCCTCCAGCACCCCATTTAGCTGCACGGTATTTCCAAAAACCCTTACCAACTAAGCAGGGTGCCGGTTAAACCTTAAGCTTTCAGGGACTCTGCCAGAACTCTGCTTATTTAAATTGTGACAATGAGATGCTACACGACAAAGGAAAAATGGTGAGGCAGGCATCCTTGGATTTTTTTTAAGAAGCCTTCAAGTCGTGTCTAGAAGGTTCCAAATACTTTTGTTTATTTTCACAAGGCTTACCTTGACCCGATGGCTTCATTTCGCGGGTGCATATTGTTAGTCTGGAATAAAAAAGTGTGTTGAAACATGTTGACCTGCTCTTCTTCTTTTTTTGTATGACTGGTTGCAATATAAATTTAAAGGACTCAGAATGGTCATCTCAAATACAAGGTAAGATTTACCAACATTGGATTCTTGTCCAGATTTAATCTAAATGCCACTGATGCTTCCCACACAACTGCTAACCTGCACCATTCCTCCAACTTCTTAGTTGCCAGACGTTAGAAGGGAGAAAGGCTGTCCTCTCCCTTTCTGATAGTGATGCACATCCTCACTTATCACATTCTTGTGTGTGAGAATGAGAAAGTCCTGTGTGTTTTCTCCTCAGCTGCAAGAGAGTGAAACAACACGTGTGTTGGAGTGATTTTTATCCAGTTCTGTCAATGGTGCAACTTAGCTTTGTGACAAGACATTGCATAGCAAAGCTATGGCTTTGCTATTGGTGGTGCATGCCTTCAAGTTGTTTCTGACTTAAGCCCCTGCCTTGTTTCATGAAATTTTAAAATTAAGAAGCATTAGATGGGTCTTTTTCCATCTTGTTGACCAGGCAAGCAGTCTTTCTATGCATATTGTATGTGTGCAATTAGGTTCAAAAAAGAGGGAGGGAAGACCCCTGTTTTGCCCAGAGACATTTTTTATTAAGTGTCAAAACTTCGACTGGAAACAAAAGCAATCTGTTGTCTTGTGTACCCACATTGTGAGAAAGAAGCCTCTTATTGAGCGAACCTGCCTCACTGAGGACTAGTAATTTAACGCAATTTGTTCTCAACCCTATTGTGTATGTTCAGCAGAGGGAGGGCTAATGGATTCAAATTTGCACAGCAACATGAAGACAACTAAGCATCAATGCAATTGTGCAACAATCCCCAGCAATTTCATAATACACTTATGTGTAGCCTAGTCCTTAAGAGTGTGATAGGCGCAAGCTGTTTATTTATTATTTATCAAATGTATATCCCATTTTTCCCACAAAAAAAGGTGCTCAAGAGTTTTCAGGCTAATGATATGGATGTAAGCCTTTGCTTATTTCAGTTTTGCAGGCAAGAACAAATCATTTCAAAAAGTTTCTCCCCACCTGACCAGACAGTTTGGGGCTTCTTTCCAAAAAAGGCATTTCTGTAAAAGCATGGAGTTTTTTGGGGGGAGGGACACCTTGATTTTCCATATGAAACACTATCTCTGCACAATAAAGAATGTATTTTGTGACATATACAACAGCTCAAGTCCTGTATCAGAGGCTATGAGCTGTAAATTTACGATGACATAGCTGTGTCTCTCACACAATGCACAACTTTTCTAGTTAACTGTAATAATGCATATTGAAATATTTGGGGTTTGCACCACCAACAAAAAAAGTGCCAATGGCCATCTGTCATGTATGCTTTGATTAGAAGTTCCTGCATGGCAGGGGGTTGGACTGGATGACCCTTGTGGTCTCTTCCAACTCTATGATTTTATTATTCCATGGAGTTTATCACATGGAGGCAAATTGCTTAAATCCCATGCAGAAACAGGATTTAAATATCTGGGGGGGGGGGGGGGGGGAACCTGCAAAAGCAGATTGTTTTTCATACGTGTTTGTGTAAAAGAGAAATAATGCGATATTAACCCAAACGGAAAGTCGCCAAATCCCCTTCCTTTTTACTTTCAGAAGTTCCCAAAAGTAAAAAGGAGCAGGTTTTGGAGACTTTCCATTTGGATTAATGACACATTATTTCTCCTTGACGCCAACGGCATGTGAAAAACAACCCATTTTTGCGAGTGATTTCTACTTTCTGTTCCGGTGAACCCCGAATGTCATGTGAAAAACAACCTGCTTTTGTGAGTTGTTTTCACTTTAAATCCAGTTTCTGCACGGGATCCGTCCCATGTGATAAACTCCTATGATTCTAAGCCATTATGTGGAAAATACAACCATTTCTGCAAAAAACACTGTTGCTGGAACGCACACACCAATTGATGCAAAAACCACTGAAAATGAGAAAACCACTCTGGCTGAAAGAAAAAAAAGATCTTGCGGCCATCGGTCATTTTCTTAATAGGAGCGTCTCCGTGTATCAAGGACCCCATTTTTGTTGAGGACACGAAGATTTGGGAGTATTATTTTCCCTCTCTATCCCTAGCTCAGAAATGAAGCCAAGTGTCTATGAAACCAAATTGACTCAGAAATCAGCCAAGCTGCTTTTCCAAATAAGGTCAAGAGATTGGTTTGCCGCCAAATCAAACTGGGAGCCGAGGAGCTTTTCCATCGTGGGTTTTGCTGCCTTGCCCACAATACATAAACAACACGGTTGCCACGCTGGCGACAACCCGCCACATATGACTGATGGGAGCACTGATGCTGGAGAAGGGGACATAAGTGATGCAAACCTGCTTTTGAACTGGACATTTGCTTCTTTCTCCCCCTACAAACCAGCCGTACCTCTAAGCACTTTGGCTACTCCTGTCCAAGTACACCTAAAATGATGGACTCAGCAGTTTCTCCCCATTCCTCCCCTTCCAACGTGAGTTATGGAACTCAGCATCTTTTAAGGGCCATTTTTCCTGGGTGTTCTTGTCAGCATTTAAGCCCGTAGGCAACTGGGAATGCCATTATTCAATCTCCTATTTAAAAGAAACCTTACTAGAGTATATACGGCCATCTGGGGTTCTAAGTGATTCACAACATTAGTCAACCATTAGTCAAGTGAAAGATTACATTTTTAGGGAGAAAACAGGATTTCCAGAGACATAGATTAAGTGCTTACAGACTATGCAGACCCGCACACCCATCAGACCCGGGGGCCGCCTGTACTGGGGGAATGTTGATGTATAACATTTGAGAAACACTTTAACAGCAAGGACAGACTGGAAATTTACAGTTCTTGGGTGGAGAGTGGAGGTGTGAAGTGCAAGGAAAACGTTCCTGGGAGAAAAAGTTTTTCACCCCATTATTTTCAAATGGTACTTTAAATTCTCTAAACCAGGGGTGACCAACTGCCCGGCCGCCCATCAGGGAAATAATCAACAAAAAACAATTTGCCTTTTTATGTTTAGTTCCAAAAGAGGAGAGAACAGGAACATTGCAGGGTTAACAAGGAGAGAACATTACAAGGTTAGGAAGAGTGACTTAAGAGGAATGTTTCAGTGATATGAAGAAATGTATCTGGAATTAATGATTGACCAAATGTCAGTGATGCAAATCTCAGAGATGCAGTGGCTCAAGTGGTTAAGATGCTGACTCTGTTCATTGCAAGATCGGCAGGTTGGTAGTTCAAGGCTCAGGTGCCGCATGATGGGGTGAACTCCTGTCACTAGTCCCAGCTTCTGCCAACCTAGGAGTTCGAAAGCATGCAAATGCAAGTAGAGAAATAGGGACCACTTCAGTGGGAAGATAAACAGTGTTCTGTGCAACCTTGCTGGCCCCATGATCCAGAGTAGCCTCTGACAATGCTGGCTCTTTGGCTTAGGAATGGAGATGAGCACCAGCCCCTATGGTCAGACACGACTTGACAACCTTGTCAATGGGGAATGCCTTTATCCTACCTTTACAAATGTCAGTACTGGTGTGTATATTATTCAAACATGTGAACAAAAGGGATTTTTAAAGAAAAGTTACTTGTTTAGACTACAAGTTCACATGGCTAAAGGATTCTGGGGTTGTATTCCAACAAAGGGCCTTTGCAGACTGCTAGAAATAGCGCAAATTGAGTCCACTTTAAGGGTTAGGGTTAGGGAATCATGGGAACTGTATTTTATTGTGGCACCAGAGCTCTCTGACAGAGAAGGCTCAATGTCTCAGAAAAAAGTACAATTCCCATGATTCCCTAGCACTAACCCTAACCCTTAAAGTGGACTCGATTTGCTATTTCTGGCAGTCTGCAAAGGCCCAAAGTTACTTTTCCAAACTCTGGAAGTGACTGATTTAACCAGAATTCTTCCTGCACGTTGTAGAGAGAGCATGTAAGGAGATCCTTTCTCTCATCTGGGTGAGATTACAATAGGTTTTGTGCATTGCTTGTCAATATTTCACATTTCAGAGCTTTTTAAAAAAATTATTTTGTCCAAACACATTCTGACAAAAACACCCTATTCATTAAAAAAAAAAAGGTTTTGCACAAAACAGCAGTATTTTGTATAAAATACAACATTTTGTACAAAATGTCTTTTACACATAAGACACAAAATGGAAACAAAAACAAAAAAAGCACTAGTCACCACTCTCACTGATGTATTTAAAAAACTCACAGTGGTAATATTTTTTCAAGGGATATCTCCTGTTAAGGCACTCTTCTCCATCAATGGTGAAATGTTTGGGCTCATTCAGCCCCCAGTTCTTGAGCACTGGATATATGCCTCATGCCTGGCCAACCTATACAGCTGCAAAGTTAAAGTTGTGGCCAATTTCCTTCCAAACATGAGTGTATGGGTATTTTGTGGCCATCATGGCTCCTTTTAGACACTAGCCACTAGGACAGTGAACAAAAAAAACTCATCTTCTCAAAAACAGGGGTGGTTTTTTAAAAATATTAAACAGTGGCGAGGACAGCAAGCTATTTAAAAGGCTCCTCGCTGTTCGTGAACACTTCCAGAAGAGACCATCCTCTCCACATAAAGAGTTTCTCTAAAGTCATGGGTTCGGAGCCACAAAAATCAGCCTTGGGACTGGCATGCAGCCCCAAAGCAGCACTATGTCTATCCCTGGATTAGAGAATGGGACACCCAAGCAGATCTCCATCTTCAAGGGTACCCTTTCTCTCAGAAGGGCAGATCTGCTAAATTTTGCATGTGGAACATCTTCTCAGGACCTCCCAGGACTGCAGCCAAATTCAGATTATCTTCCCTCTCCTCGCCACCCTTCACGAAGAGAGAGAGGAAAAGAAAAGAAGCATTCCTCTGTCTTTAACACATTGCACTTTATAACATTCTCTGTGTGTGGCAAACTCTGACAACTCACTAATCTGTCTTGAACACATCTCATTTGGCAATTATGTGGTAATGAAGCCATTTCTCCTCAGTTCTCCCTGTTCCTGAATGATTCATGTTTCGCTTTGCAGAGTTCTAAAAACGCCTTTTTGAAGCGCTTCCCCCAAATTCTGCAATAATGTATTTGTAATGCCAGTAAAAACCTGTAGGGATTTGCAGCTTTTAAGGTTCATCCCACTCCCCCAGCAGTTTCAGTTTGGATTGTTTGGGACTGATTTACTGGCTTTAAAAATAAAATTATAAAGACTCTGCATCCAAAAATGCAGGGGGCAAATCACAGTTGCAGTCAATGGGATAATTCCTGAGATAGAAAACAGGGATTCTTTTTGGAAATGATCACATGCAGACCCCATGGTACAGAATATTGAGAAAGCCCTTAGGCATAAATAATGGCTATATATGTTTATTTCATTGCAGCTAGCCAAATTTTTTACTGTGAACAGAGTTTCCAATTTTGTTGATTCATAGTAGATCCCTTTCCAGGACCCAAAACCACAGCCAGCCTTAAACTGGTGACCTACAGAATGTCAAGTGGAAGACTAAACCTGGGTGCCACCACCAAAGCAGAAGAGATCAGACTGCACCAGGCAAATCTCTGTAGAACCTATAAAACTGATTCAGCAATGATGACACTTGTTCTTGGCATATATGGATCAGCTGGAGTCCTGTTGGGGTACTACTCCAATAGTTGGATCTTTCCAGGCACTGTGGTGGACAAAATCTTCCATTTCAGGGTACCCTATTTCAGTAGTACCTGAGTTCCTTGATGGCTGCCATACCCATGGGTTTTTCCCTCCTATGGCCATCACCTCTGCAGAAAGAGTTACTCCAGTATAGTACACCAACAGGATTCTGGCCAATTCCTTCTCTACACTTGATAGCCTCTCCCTCCTCTATGCCAGCAATTCCCAGACTTTGGTTCTCCAGGTATTTTGGACTTCAACTCCCAGAAGCTCCAGCCAACACAGCCTATCAAGGAATCCTGAAAGATAAACATTTGGGAATGACTACTCTAGACAGTTGGAAATTTGGGGCAGTCATTTTCTGTTGAAGCCTGGAAAGCTCCATTTTAATCATAATTTGTTCTTAATGCTAATAATGCTAACCTGCCAGTATTGCTGTGGCTGTGTGAACTGTTATCATGTGTGTGTTATTATTCTGCATTTTTCTAAACAAAACCCTCTTAATTCACCCAAAGCTGGATTTCTCCTCAGATGTTACTGGTATATACAGGTGCAAATGGTCCTAAAGTTTACCCAGTCTCTTGCAAAGTGAATTTCCCCAACATTTAAGTAATGCTAACATACTTGGTGGGTATCCCCCCCCCCGTCCCCCATCTTTCTTTGGGTACACTTTCCCAGCTTGCAAAAACTGCCAGGTTGTCAAGCTCTGGACCTACATTCAAATGGACACTGATTGACCAGGAAGGTTCTGGGAGAACTCCATTGTACCATTGGTGGCCATCACACACACTCCAAATCTCCTACACGTTACACTGGCAGAACTTTATGCTTCACCAGCATCAGACAGGATCTCAGCCTATATCTTTCATTATTATTTAAAGAAACATCTCAAGGTCTGCAAGTGAGATGAGCATCCCTGCTCATCAAAACATCCCAATGCTTTGACATCATGAGCCCAGGTGCCATTGCATGCCTTGTACTTGCCTGCCACTGATACTTCTCAAGAAAGCCAAATATTATACACCAAGCATTTCTAAGAATGTGTTCTGGTTACTGATGAGCCAATTTGAGAAGGGAGGGCAGTGTAAGTCTTTCTGAAACTGCGTCTAACTGTTATGAATACATTTGTAGCAGTTGTTCAGACAGCAAGGACTGCCGAGTAGCAGCTGTTTGAGTACAGTTTCCTGGCACACCCACCTCTGCACCAGATGAAAATGTCAGTTGCTCTGCTCCTGAGGAACCGATTTTCTTCTTTCTCTCTTGGCAGCCAAAAGTCTCTAATAATTGATTCTTTCAACATCTGGTGTGCAGATTAGAACGTATGGCTAATGGTCCAAAAATGGAAAGGCGATTCATTTTCACTGTGCTTAATAAAATAACCAAGCTAGGTGGAGGATGTGTGGTGTCAGAAGCACTTTAAGAAAAAGTTTTTTTCTGCTTGTGTTAACTCGCAAGGACACCATTGGGTGTATTATGGATTATTACTTAGCCAAAAGGACTTGCTTTTCAGCATCTCAGGGAAGGTAATTAAATGTGTAGATAATAAACCCAATTTTGCAACCTAGGAACTGATAAAGATGCCAGGTTTTCGCTTCCCCATTGATATCTGTGTTTGGAACTCATTGTCCTATTACTTTTTATCCTTGAACAGAAAGCCAATGAACCCAGAGCTCAAGTCATCCATCAATGGGTCTGCAGAGTGTTCACACAGTGCCATTTGTATGGTACTGCGGCACATGTTTTTCCTTCTATCACTGTTGGCTAGAAGTTCTTCACCCCCTTACAATGCAATTGTAGAAACAAAAGGCTCATGGATCTTAATGGCTTTCCAAAGAGATACATTTTGCTAGCCACTATAAACTTGCTTCTAAGCCAGGAATACAGAATGTGTGCCCCTCCAGAGGTTGCTGGACTGCAACTCCCATGGTTATATTGACAAGGGTGGATGGCAACAATCTCTGGAGGGCATTGTATTTCTCATCCTGGGGCAGCTCCGTGGCATTGCAGGGGGATGCCTCACTTCAAGATGTTGGAAGGAGTCCCACCATTTGGTTTAAAAATTGCCTCTACCCACCTCTGCTGTCATCTAGGGCTTCAGAGGCAATTACAACCTGAACTTTAGTTGCCTCCACTCCTGCTTCATGGCTAGAGATAATGTTTTGGCACAGGCAGAATTTGACAACATGTGATAGAACTGTTTTGAGACTGATCTGAACATTGTTGTAATACAGAATGTTATCTCACAGGATCCCTTTTTATGGGTTTCTCCTAAACCAGTGCTGGCAAACCTTTTAGAGACCGAGTGCCGAAACTGCAAGCCAAAACCCACTTATTTATCGCAAAGTGCTGTGTCCTTCTGGCTTTCTAGTAATGAACTCTGGCAATCTCTGTGCTGGGGCGATGGTGCGCATGCCCACAGAGAGGGCTCTGAATGCCCCCTATGGCACATGTGCCATAGGTTTGCCACCACTGTCCTAAACACATTCATTCTATGCGTGGTAGAGGGAATGAGAGGGCTTTTGTGACAGACCACCAACATTTTCATGACTCTGATTTCCATGCATAGGTCTAAAAAGGTTCATCTACGTGTGATATATGTATGAATGTGAGCCTTCTTTATAATTTGGAACCCTGTGCTGTCAAGGTTCCTGATGATAGGGGCCATCTATAGGAAACTATGCACACCAGGGCTGGCCAAAATACTTCACCTCCTGAAGCAAAGAGCAAGATGGTGGCCTCATCCATTCCATGTACAGAACATGACTGGACTCAATTGAAAAGTTGGCTGTAAAAGCAATGAAATAGTTTGGAAAAGAAGGCTGAGATCCTGCATTATCAAATATAGCTACAACAGAACTCTGTCATCATAGCACTATCTCCTGATTCATTCCCCTCCCCAAAACCCACCTTAGAAGCTAGGCAGCTGCACTAACTGAAAGAGCACTGAAGTGCTGCAGAGTGGGATTCTGCACCCCCTCCTACCATCGAGGCATTGTTCAAAAACCAGCAGCAGGATCTAAAAATGTCTTTGAAAAATAATGTAAACTGTAATAGAAAACATTACTTATCATACCAAAAAAGTTTATTACTGTTCTCCCCAGTCAATGAGCTCCTAATGGAATGTCTCTTTGTTATGCTGATCCTTCAGCTCCATAACTTGTTATAAGTAACTACCTTATTTTTTATGTTTACTTCCAAGGTTTGAATCTTGGCAGTGGGACAGCATCTGCTTTGTTGTTGTTGCTGTTGTTGTTGTCATCTTCAGTTTATGACAATCATATGAATGAGAGAACTCAAAGACACCCTGTTGTTAACATCCCTGCTAAGCAAAGCTGTGGCTTCATTGATTGAGTCAATACACCTTTTCCTTCCTACTAAGCATTATCGTCTCTTCTAATGAGACACAGTATCTCATAATACGTCAAAGTAAGACAGCTTAAGTTTAGTTATTTTGGCATCTGCTACTAGCGTGGCCACAAATCAGAACCATAAGTCAGAAATGACTTGAAGGCACACAACAAGAACAAACTATATCCAAAGGCAATAGGTTAGCTTAGAGGGCAGTGGGCAGGGTGCAAGCCACACACCTTGCTGCCATCTCCCCACATGTGCCACCAGAGGTGACTGCTTTACTTTGCTTAGTGGCAGAATTAGCTTTGGTGCATGCAGATGTGCATGTGCATGAGGGAGCCTCTCTGACCTTCAGCCCCCTCCATGAGAGCGGTGAAGTGAGCAACGCATGACAATGTCAGAGGTGGGGCAACATTTCATTTCTGCTCTTTTATCAAATGAATGTCAAATACATGGAAGCAAAGGGATGAAAGTGGCTAGGTTTTCACCGAATTCAAAATCGGTTGCGAGTTGGCAGCCAGGTTTTTATCCTTCCCTGACACATTTTGGAATGGTCCCAGCCCACATTTCAAATGGTGATACTCTCCCATATTTAATTTGTCTGAGATCAGGCATGTGCAAGCTCCCCTGCTCCATCCCCCCCCTAAAGAAATCCCATTCCTCCTATCTGAAATCTTTGAGAATCCTTAAAGTTCACCTGGCTTTACAGCTGCTAGGAGGGGTTATACCCCCCCCCCCCAATTCCCTTCAGACCTTGTACAGACTGCCTCTCCCATCCTCCTGCCTCCTCCAAGACACTTTACTAGGCCCTATTGCCAAAATAGGTACAACACCTTGGATTATTGTTATCTGCCTTCAAGGCATTTATGATTTATGGAGACCCTAAAGCAAGCCTATTGTGGGGTGTTGTTGTTGTTTTTTCTTGGCAAGATTTGTTCAAAGGGGGTTTGCCATTGCCATCCTCTAAAGGTGAAAGAATGCTACATCCCCAAAGACACCCAGTGGGTTTCCACAGCTAAGCAGGGATTTGAACACCCTATTTAAACTCTTTAATACCCTATTTAAACTAAACCCCAAAGGAGATTCACTGTCCTGCAGTTATCAGAGTCGTTACCCATCTCTGTGTGGAACTGGAACTCCTCACTGTGTGGAACTGGAACTCACCACTGGCTCTGCTGGCTAGAAAAACTCTGAGTTGCAGTTCAACCTCACCAGGACTCCACATTTTCCACCCCATCTGGGACATGCTCCACTACGTATGGTTCTTATCAAGAGGCCCTCATCTGGAGTCCAGCCTTTGACAAGTTGATGTTACATAAGACTCAATGTCCCTAGGCAAAGCAACAGCAACAGAACAAAAGGGGCTGAAAGAACATTATCTATCTTAACCACAAAAATCAAAACCTCGGCAACCCAGATTGTTTCTAGGCAACCAGGAACTTTGCCAGCATGAAGAACAAGAAATGCTAGAAAATCTTTTCCTTTTCTCTTTCTTTTCTTCTTCCTTTTCTTTTTTTAGAAAATTGTTTTTACAAGACAATCCAACTAATGTATTTAGGGGTGGCTGGGATCCATCACTAAAATGAAAAAGAATATTTTGCATTCTGCTATTGCCAATTTATGAAGTCCCACTGGAGGTAAGTGGAACATTACAGGGAAAGACCATAGGTCAGTGGATTTGACACAAAAGGCAGATTTGAGGAGCTAGCATGGTTTGAGTGGACCAGGTGATCAGGGATCAAATCCTCATTCAGCCACAGAAGCCCACTGGGTGGCCTTGGACAAGTCACACTGTCTCCAATGAAAAGGAAGACAATGAAAAAATCCTCTAAATAAATATTAAGGGCCAGAAGCCTCATGGTTTGAATGTTGGACTAGGACTCTGGGAGACCAGGGTCCAAATCTTTGCTCAGCAAAGAACCCTCTGGAAATCCTCTGGGTGACCTTGTGCAAGTCACAGATTCAGAAGAAGACAATGACAAATTCCTTCTAAACAAATCTTGCTAACAATACCCTGGGACAGAAGCACAATAGGTCTAAGTCAAAGGCATTATTGAAGGCAACAACAATGGTTTATGAGTATGATGTCCCATGACTTGTTACAACAGTTTGTGCTCTTATACTCTTGGGAGATGCTGTAAGCATGAGGAGGATGTGGGTTAGATTGGTTTAGGGATCTGGATGAAGACTGTGAGAGAGGAGAGGAATCCAAGGGCTGAAGTGTGAGAATCCTTTGGGCCCCAGCTATATAGCTCTGATAACATCAATGTTAAGCCACAGAGAAAACCCTTCAATATAAACTATTGTACATTTCTAGGCAAAAAGATGAGAGTACATCTTTAGGATGGGAATCACATGAGCCACCTCTTCGGCATTCAGTGTCTATGAAAAATTACAGAGCCACCCAGAGCTTATCGTGTGAGGACAAAAGATGTGGTGTTCTCCCCATCGGTTTTACCTAACCCTTCCTTTTGTCCCTTTGCTACAGATAAGCTATGCTCCAAAACACAAAATGTGATTTACGGCTACAAAATACTTTCCCCGCTGCCACCATCTGATACAAGGGTCCAATTCTTAATGCAGTTAATGTCAGCAGCTTAAAAGAATGCAACAATAAGAATCTTGGGTAGTGCCCCCCCCCTTGATGCTGTATGTTCATTGTTTCCCAAGATCTACTTGATTCCCCTCAATCTCACCCCCTCCCAAAAATAAAAAAAAAGACAACTACAGGAAGTTCCAATCAGGATTGGAAGCCCAGCATGGAGAAGGTGGTTCCAACTCCCCCACCCCATGGCCATTCTCTCATCCACCCCATTTCTTGAAACATAAAAACATACAGTTTCAGATCACTTTTTATTTTTGAAAGGAAATCCTCTGTAGTTAAGGGTTCCTGGGTATACCACCTTTCCCTTAATCCAACCCCCAACCTTAGAAGACTTGGATTTAACAGGTCTTATGCTACAAGCTTAATGCTGAACATAAAGAAAACAAAAATAATGACCACAGAGAATCTACCCACATTCAACCTAGACAATGAAGAAATGGAAATAGTAAAAGAATTATCATACCTGGGATCAATCATTGATAGAAATGGGGACTGAAGTCAGGAAATCAGAAGAAGACTAAGAAGCCATGAAAGAACTTAAAAAGATCCTAAAATGCAAAGATATACAACTCAACACAAAAAGTTAGAATCATACAAGCCATCGTATTCCCTATTACCATGTATGGATGTGAGAGCTGGACAGTTAAGAAAGATGATAGGAAAAAAATAAATGCTTTTCAGATGTGATGCTGGAGAGGAGTGCTGAGGATCCCATGGACAGCCAAAAGGACAAACAAGTGGGTCCTAGAGCAGATCAAACCAGAAATCTCCCTGGAAGCCAAGATGACCAAACTGAGGCTGTTATACTTTGCACACATCATGAGAAGAGGAGACTCTTTGGAAAAAAAATAATGCTGGGGAAGGTGGAGGGAAGTAGGAAGAGAGGAAGGCCATATGCCAGATGGATGGACTCTATGAAGGAGGTCACAGGTATGAAGGGGTTGTAGGATTTAAGCAGAAAAGTGGAGGACAGAGGGGCTTGGAGATGTCTCATCCATAGGGTCGCCATGGATTGAGATTGACTTGAGGGCAGTTAACAACAAATGCTACATTGTCCTTAACATATTAGTCTATCCAGTCTCAATGTTTTGTACCATTAGTCAATCAACATCAGCATGGCACAGTGCCATTTTCCTTCTGCTTCGGCAGCATACAACCTAAGCTCCTTGCCTGTTGCATGAACAAACACTCCAGGTTGGTAAACATAAGAGAAGCTATGCAAACACAAGCTGTTGTTCTTTGCCACGGCTGTCTCACACAAACTTCTCATTGCCTAAGGCATGGAGGTTTGCTAACAGAGGGAGCTATGCCACATCTACAGCATTGAGGTTTGTTAAGGATTATGAGGAATATTTAGTATGAAAACTTCATTCTACATCATGCAAACCCTCACTTCTTCAATTGGAGTTATCAGGCACCTGTAAAAAAGCTATTTAAAATAGTTCCATTTAAAACAATAAATAAATAAATAAATAAATAAATAAGGCAGCTAATATCCCAGAGGACAGGATAAACATTCAACATTCAAAATGACCTTCATAGATTAGAAAGCTGGACCAAAACTAACAAAATAAATTTCAACAGGGAGAACTGTAAGGTACTACACTTAGGCAGAAAAAATGAAATTCATAGATATAGGATGGGGAACACCTGGCTTGACAACAGTACATGTGAAAAGGATCTACGCATCTTAGTAGATCACAAGCTGAGCATCAATCATCAGTGTGATGCAGCAGCTAAAAAAAGTCAATGTTCTTCTAGGCTACATCAATAGAAGTAGTGTCTAGATCAAGGGAAGTAATAGTGCCACTCTATTCTGCTTTTGTTAGGCCTCACCTAGAATACTGCATCCATTTCTGGATACCATAATTCAAGAAGGATGTTGAGAAGCTGAAGCATGTCCAAAGGAGAGCGACTAAAATGGTGAAGGGTCTGGAAACCATGAAGTCCTATGAGGAGAGACTTAGGGAGCCAGGTATGTTTAGCCTGGATGAAGAGATGGTTAAGATGTGATATGATAGCCCTGTTTAAGTATTTGAAGGGATGTCATATGGAGGATAGAGCAAGTTTTGTTTTCCGCAGGTTCAGAGAATATGATTCTAACACAGCACCCCCAGCTCGTTCTTTTAAAACTTTCTGTTTTAAAATGTTCTGTTTTAAAATCCTGTCTGAATATAAAGGTTTTTGCCTGCTGACGGGAGGACAGCAAGGAGGTGGCCATTCTGGCCTTCCCTGAAAAGGAGTTGCAGAGGTGATAAGATAGCCCTGTTTAAATATTTGAAAGTAAGGTTGTTGTTTGAAACGCATCAGTTCTAAACTCTAAAGTTTCCTATATCATGCTATTAGCTTGAGATGAAAGTACCTCTGACCTTTTACAGTTTGCCTGAAAGAAAGTGTTAACCCGTCCCCATTGCAAATCATGAGACGATCCTATGGGATCAGAGCAAGTCCAGGATCCTATTAGCACACTGTAAGTATATGCTTGCATAGTTATGATGGATCCCACAACTGCACCACCAATTGTCCAGTGGGCATCAACGCCTCAAGCTCACCTGTTGTGCAATGCTTGGTTAGCCCCACACTCACCAAGTCAAATGTGAGAGAGAGGGCTGGGTGTGCATTTGGGAAAGGTTTGGCCACACTAAGGACCACACTTGCACAACTTCTGGGAAAGCACAGTCACCTGCACAAATATTTTTGTACTAGCTAGTGTCACAACATGATTCTGGCCCAAATGTCCATCTGCTCCAGCATCTTGTTTCCAGAAGGGGACAGATGGATGCTTCCAGGAACCTCATAATAAGCAAGGCATGAAACAACAGTCCTCAGTCTTTCCAGGTTGTTTCCAAAGTACCTTAGAGTGAGAGACTGCCCTGAACATGGACATCACATGTTCAGATATTGGATGAGTTAAGGCTTCCTGACGTTTGGCAAACCTGAGTACTGATTATTTAAAAGACCGTTTTCTTGGGGAAATAAAAGCAAATTCTACTGCATCCCAAATACCTTTGAATGTAGCTTTTTATTAAACTGAGCACAGCAAGCTGTGATTTAAAACCACAAAGTACTTAGGGTATGGGGAGAGGGATCCCCCTCCCACAACAATGGCTCAATGTTTGCTTTATAAAGGAAGTTTCTGGCATACACCAGCTAATTAATTTCAATGAAAATACCAAACTAATTGTAGCATATCACCGCAGCATGGATGCACAGCTATCCCATTAACACAATGGAAGGCAACAACTCCTGAGGAGCTATTACCAGGTACTGGGCCCATAATCCCCAAGCAGAGAAAAAGATTTACACAATAGGCGCTAATGGTTTCCAAGGAGCTGTTACTGAATGCCAGGTAAATAGAATCTTATTGAAATATATTTTGCACATTTAAACCTTCTTGCTGCAGATGCAAATTAGTCGAGATGTCTCATTGCCTTGAACATACACACACACACACACACACAAATAAAAATTCTTAACTCTGAGCTGCTTCTGAGTTATTTGCTGATTCTTGGAATATACGTGTGTATGTGTGTGTGGTGCCATTGTCAATTAAAAGCAACAATGCTCTTTGCTGATGGCTCCAGAAATGTTATATGCTTCTTTTATACCATCTTCTCTTGCATTTTTGCTCAAATTGGCTGCTTTCATTGCAAACATAACATAGTTTAGATGCATCTATATACCATTGTGATGTCATCAGATTCAATTATGTGTTCAGTGAGCGACTGGGATCATCAAGGAAGGTGATAGATGCTTCAAAACAGAACAAAACAATGCCCAAAGGAAACATGTTGCCAAAAGCTTAAAAGCCAACCATTTTACAACCAAAGCATTTTTTCTTGTCTCTCCCACAGATCCGCTTCATACAGCTTTATATCAAAATTCAAATGGAAGAATATTTCCAGGAGTCTTAAGCCAAGTCTGGGAAAGTAATGGACTATAACTCCCAGAATCCACCAGTCAGCATGGACAATGGCCATACGGGCTGGAGAACTGTGGGAGGTGTATCTACTTTTCCATGCTCTACTCCTAATGACAATGATTTTTAAAAATGCTTACCATTGCGAGTGGAACAATTCCAGCAAATGTTGCTTGGCTGACAAAGATCTCGGAAACCACAAGCTCACTCACAGCCTCATCTCGAGGGTATTCCACCTGCCAAGTGATTTGCTGGGCCCCAACTAGCCCACTGCTGTTGTCAATTTCAAAGTCCATCTGCAAGATCTCATAGGACGATGCATTCACCCTGAAAAATAGAAATATTCCATTATTGGGAAGTTCAAATCCCACATTACATCACTATTCTGTATGGTATTATTCTATACTATATCAGTATGTTATATAACACCATATTGTACCAGTACAGTGGGAGCCAGCAGAATGTAGTGGTTTGAGTGTTGGACTAGGACCCAGGAGACCAGGGTCCAAACCCCCATTCAGCCATAGAAACCCGGTGGGTGACCTTGGCAAGTCACACTCTCTCCAACTAAGAGGAAGGCAATGGTAAACCACCTCAGAATAGATCTCGTGAAGAAAACCCTATAACAGTGTTGCCATAAATTGGAGTCTACTTGAAAGCACATAACAACAAAAACAAACTATTCCACTATATCTATACAAAATGTTCTATCAGGGCTGGCCCAAGATATTTGGTGTGTGAGCCAAAGGGTACTCTCCACCGACTCCAAACTGACTGTTTTCTTTTTTTCTTCCAACTGTAGTAACGTGAAGGTGTCCTCCACTATAGCTTAGAGATCAGGCCAATATAGGAAGGGCAGGCCAAATAGTTTGGCAGATGGGAACATCTGTATAATCCAGGAATAATAGCTAGGAGACTGCCACTGTCACCCCTACACCCACACAATTGCAACTTGAAGCAATCGCCTCAATCCACCTAATAGTAGGGCCAGAACTGTTACCTACATATCACTTATATTTGACATTTGGAGATTCCAAGGGAGTCTATTTCACTGTTGAACAGCTCATACCACCAAGACGTCCCTTCTAATGTTTAGGTGGACTCTCCTTCCTTGGAATTTTGTTTGGGTCTTACAGACAGGAGAAGCGGAAAAGAAACTCATTCCATCTTCTACATGCCAGCCCTTCATATATAATAATAATAATAATAATAATAATAATAATAATAATAATAATTTTTATTTATATACCGCCCTATGGCGGACCAATCCGGGCGGTGAACATGATAAATAAAATATACAATAATACAATGTAAAACAACAACATTCCCCTTCCCCCCCTTAAAAATCCATTAAATCAAGATCAATGTAAAACTAAGTAAAAAATTATCGTAATTATAAATTAATAATTAATAAAATTAATAAAAATTTCATACAAACCAAACCCCTGCTAATGGGAAATTAAAAAGTGCACAATAAGCACTCAGTCGCTGATCGCAGGTTACAAGACCGGGTAATTTAATCTGGAAAGGCCTGCCAGAAGAGATCCGTCTTGATAGCCCTTTTGAAGCTATCCAGAGATGTTAGTTGACGGATCTCATCTGGCAGGCCGTTCCAGAGTCTGGAAGCGACAACAGAGAAAGCCCTCCGGGAGGTCCCCGCGAGCCTTGTTTTTTGAAGCTGCAGCAAGTTCCTCCCGGAGGAACGGAGAGCGCGGGGAGGATTATATGGGAGAAGGCGGTCTCTGATATAACTTGGACCCAAGCCATTTAGGGCTTTAAAGGTAATAACCAACACCTTGTATTGAGTCCGGAAACCAATAGGCAGCCAGTGGAGGGACCTCAAAACAGGAGTGATGTGATCCCTCCTAGATGTTCCTGATAGAAGCCTGGCTGCCATGTTTTGGACTAGCTGCAGTTTCCGGACCAGACACAAGGGTAGCCCCATGTAGAGAGCATTACAGAAGTCTAAACGTGAGGTTACCAGCGTGTGCACCACAGTCTCGAGATCCCTTACTTCCAGAAACGGGCGCAGCTGGCGTATCAGCCGAAGCTGATAACAGGCGCTCTTGACCGTCACATTAACCTGATTCATCATCAGGAGCGACGAGTCAAGAAGCACCCCCAAGCTGCGAACACAGTCACTGGAGGAGAGCGTGACCCCATCCAGGACTGGAGGTT
The DNA here is from genome assembly GCA_026167975.1 of Phrynosoma blainvillii. Taxonomy (NCBI): domain Eukaryota; kingdom Metazoa; phylum Chordata; class Lepidosauria; order Squamata; family Phrynosomatidae; genus Phrynosoma; species Phrynosoma blainvillii. Next base: position 13,386,751 of record JANUYF010000013.1, read on the forward strand.
GCAACCCAATTCCTGGTTTCGGGGCCGCTACCGTGAGCACCTCCGTCTTGTCTGGATTCAACTTCAATCTGTTTTTCCTCATCCAGCCCATTACCGCTTGAAGACAGTCATTGAGAGAAGAGATGCCATTGGAATTCGAGGCCGACGAACGAGACACGGAGAAATAGATTTGGGTGTCATCAGCATACTGATAACACTCAGCACCATAACTCCGTATTATCTCACCCAGCGGCTTCATATAGATGTTAAATAATATCGGGGACAGAATAGCTCCTTGAGGGACCCCGCAAGTGAGTACCCTCTTAACGGAACTACAGTCCCCGAGCAGCACCCTCTGGGACTGACTCGAGAGGAAGGACCGGAACCACTGAAGATGGCTATAATATCACCTCTCACATTATCTCTTCTCCAGGGAAAATATGCCTAACTCCCTCAACTGTGCTTTCAGACCCTATACTGTCTTGAGGTATGTCCAGATTTTGTTCCTGTTTTTACAATTTTATTTTAGAGATCCATACACATCCCAGAATATTTTCTGTCAGCTCACAGTATAATAAGACACTTTTTATACCAGTCTCCAGGTTAACCCAGTATAAAATTTAAAAAGAACAGGAACAAAATCTGGGATTATTCAATCAATCTGGATGCATCCTTGGTTGCCCTCCTCTGGACATATTGCAGCTTGTCAATATCCTTCTTAAACTGATGCCTAGAACTGTACACTGCATATACATATATAATATATGTGATTAAACAGTAAAAAAAAAAAAACAGCATTACACATTCAATTAAATAAGAAATGTATAACTATTTCAGTTATGGCAAAAAAGATGCATAGAAACTGTAGATGTATGATTGCTTGAAATCAGTCATTAGCAAACATGGTACATATCAGATTGTGCACTCTGAGAATGAGGATTTCTTCTAAATTTCTTAATTCAGTGCCTTGCTCACAGTTATTGAATCAACAGGACAACAAAGAATAATCGCTCTAAATGTTGTAATTGCCATTGAATACTTGTGTTAAATTTGGCTGAAAACTGCAGTCCTGAAGACAGACACCCACCACTATCCCCCAATTAGTTGGCAGGTTTATATTTCAGATTACCTTTCCCAACTATGGCTGGAAATCATTGCATCACTTTAACTGGACTTTCTTCAATCTAAGGGTGAGCTATTGTGCCATAGCCAGGGTCCACAAAAGACCTGGCAGGACAACAATCCCCACCGTACCTCATACCACCCCCAAATTTATTTTTCAAAAGTACAGGAAAATCCCTCTGTGTATCATCTAGGGGCTGTAAGGTATGGTGGCCTCCCCAAACCAATAGCCTCTAGAGAGCATGGAGAAAACATTGTTCATTTTTTTAAAAAAATCAGAGTTGAGTATGCATTGGGATCCTCACAAGTGGCCTGTAGGTCATGCTTTGTCCCTCCCTGAGTTAATCCTACACTTTCATTCTAAATGGGTTTAGAAAAGCTTATGTGACATACTTCTGCTGTGATTTCATGATAGTGAAAAGCTCAGTTAAGGCTTGTTGTTAACTGTCTTCAAGTCAACTTCAACCCATGGTGACCCTATGAATGAAAGATCTCCAAGTCACCCTATCCTCAGCTGCCCTACTCAGCTCCTACAGATTCATTGTTGTGGTTTCTTTGACTGAGTCTATTCACCTGGAATGTGGTCTTCCTCTTTTCCTATCACCTTCAACTTTACCAAGCCCAATAGTCTTTTCTAGCGAGTCATGTCTTCCCAGGATATGGACAAAATACAACAACCTCAGTTTAGTCATCTTTGCTTCAAAGGGAGTGTTCGAGCCTGATCTGCTCTAGGAGCCATCCAATGGTCTTTTTAGCAGTCCATGGTATTCTTCAAACTCTTCTCTAGCACCACATCTCAAATGAGTTGATTTTTCTTCCTATCACTTTTCTTCACTGTCCAGCTCTCACAATCATACATGGAAATGGGAAATATGATGGCACGGATAATCCTAACTTTGGTATTTAATGATACATCTTTACACTTCAGGATCTTGTCTAGTTCCTTCATAGCTGCCCTTCCAAGTCCAAATCTTCTTCTGGTTTCTTGACTGTAGTCTATGCTCTGATTGATGATTGAGCCCAAGTCTTGGAACTATTTCAATCTCTTCATTGTCTGCTTTAAAATTATGTAGATAATCTATTGTTATAATTTTTGTTTTCTTGATGTTCAGCTGTGAACTTGTCTTTGCACTTTATGCCTTGACCTTCTTCAATACTCTTTCCATATCTCTGATATTTTCTACTAGTATCATGGTGTCATCTGCATATCTTAGATTGTTGATATTCTTTCCTCCAAGTTTCATGCCACCCTCCTCTGTCCAATCCTGCTTTTCATATGATGTTCTTGACATACAAATTAAATAGATAGAGTGATCGAATACAGCCTTGCCTGACCCCTTTTCAAGGGGAAACTATTCTATTTCTCCATATTCTGTCCTGACAGTAGCCTATTGTTCTGAGTACAGATTAATTAGAGTTATGGCATACTTAAAACAAATGCTCACATTTAGAATCAAATTAGAAATTGATATTTGAGGGAGTACCTCTCCCTGTGCCTTCCAAAAAACTTAGGTCTACGGGGGGGGGGGGGCACATGGGAGATGGTCTTCTCAGCAGCAAAGCAAAGCAAAGCAAAGCAAAGCAAAGCAAAGCAAAGCAGTTTCATTTATATACTGCTTCATATCGCACTATGGGATGTCTAAGCGGTTTACAACTGTAAGCTCATTGCCCCTCAACAGTTGGGTACTCATTTTAGTGACCTCGGAAGGATGCAGGCCTGAGTCTAGCCTGAGCCCTGGCTGGTACTGAACTCACAACCTAGTGGTCTATGAGTGAGTGGCTGCAGTACAGGCATTTAACCACTGTGCCACCAGGGCTCAGTGCCATCCCAGTTGTGGATGCTTTCTCCTTGGAGGCCTGAATGCACTAGCACTGGCCTCATTTAGGTGCAAAGTAAAAACATTGGCCAAGATCCTATATCACAGATGTAGTTATAAATATGTACCGTAACTACATATCATCTCCTGACCCAACCCCTTAAACCTACCTTAACAGCCGGCAGCTGCACAAAACAATGAAGGTCCATTCTGCTGGCAACCAGGACCTAGAACAGGGGTAGGCAACCTTTCCCCTTTAAGGGCCGAGGGACTTCAGCTCCCAGAAGCCTCAGCCATGTTGGTCAATAGTCCCATGTTGGCTAATAGCTCCTGGGATTCTGGGAGCTGAAGTCCCTCGGCCCTTAAAGGAGAAAGGTTGCCTACCCCTGACCTAGAAGGATGATGTTTCCAGCCCTGTCCCCCTAGCATCTGTGATGCAATGAGGAGTTGTGCTTTGGATATTTACATCACATATTGCTGGTGGGAAGGGGCTGGAAACATCATTCTGCTGCTCCCCGATAACCAGCAGAACAGACCTCCACTGCTTGGTGTGGCTTCTGGTTGTTGGGCTGGCTGTTAGAGTCCCCTCGTGGCTCCCTCTGCCATGTTACAGTTAGCCATGCTGTAGCCATGTTGGGAACTTGGGTTTAAGGGGAGGGAGGTACGAAGCTATGGGGAATTGTTGTGGGTGAACCAAGGTCATATAGAGCCTGGCTTTTCATGGAAATGGAATGGAAGGGTGAAAGGAGTGAATTTGGAGTGGGTATAGAAGTGAAACATAGCTTGTTAACTCAAATCTGGCAAAGGATGTGCTACTCTGCTGATCTTTTTCTATAAACTCTTTCTGGCTGCATCCACAAAGTGTGCTAATTGAGTTGGATAGAGAAAGGGCATTACAGGGTATTTAGCATCTTGGCAATAGTGCCATGATCATAAACATGAATGTGTAATGTGTAAGTTACACATCTATAGCAGCTCAACAGGATGCTAGCCATGGCTGTTTACTTTCTGCACTCTACAGGCATCCATCCCCAATACATTAATCCCAAGGAAATACAACCCTTGACAGAATAGCATGGTGTATGGGTAAAAAGGATAGTGAATATTAAATCCATTTTATCATAACTGTTGACCAAATAAGATAGGGGCATGTTTTGGACTGCAGTTCCCATAAGTCCTAACCATTGGTCATGTTGACTGAGGACTGAGAACTGCCACCCAAAATATCTGGAAGGCACCTGATATACGGTGGGATGTGGTGGCTTAGTGGTTAAGACACCAGTTCTGATGATCTGAAGATCGGCAGGTTGGCAGTTCAAGGCCCGAGTGCTGCATGATGGGGTGAGCTCCTATCACTAGTCCCAGCTTCTGCCAACCTAGCAATTCAAAAACATGCAAATATAAGTAGATAGATAGGTACCACTTCCCAGTGGGATGGTAACAGTGTTCAGTGCAGTCATGCTGACCACATAACCACCAGATCAGTCCTCAGACAATGCTGGCTCTTTAGCTTAGAAACAGAGATGAGCACCACCTCCTACAGTCAGTTACGATTAGACATTCATGTCAAGGGACTGCCTTTACCTTTACCTGATATAAGAGCAGAAGGCCAGACTCCCTGTATATCTATGAACACTTTCACTATATCATGTGCTCTCTGAGCTCAAAATTAAGTATCTTCTTCAGCAGCGAGATAAACCTGAAGGGCCAACTATTTTTAAATAAAATTGCCTGTATTACCGTAACATAGTTGTTGTATAACTATGCATACAGGGTTAGATGTCAGCACCTTGGCAATACAGTGCTTTATTCCTCATCTCCATTCACTTTAACTGGAGTCTAAAGCAAAGATCCTATTCACTGGTTGCATCACACAAAATTACACATGCATAGTGATGCTGGCTGTCCTACTGAATTGTGCCAGCCTAAATTATGCCATGGACAGCACAGCTGTGTACTTTACTGTCACACAACAGTCACTCCAACTCCCCACCCACTGCCAAGGACTACAGTCACTAAACTTCCTAGGCAACGTCATTTCTCTCCCGATCCAGGCATGGGCTGGGCACTGAACGGATGAATATGGGTCTTGTCGCACGCCTCTCTGCCCGACTCAGCCACATCGCATACCTGATATGGACTCCTGGCATACTTTTCAAAGAATTGGAAAGTATTGTTTCACCCATTCAAGCCCATGTCCAGTCTGTGCCCGGATTGGGCAAAAATCTCCTAAGGCTTTTCATCCAGTGTAAGAGGGTTTATACTGGTCTAAATGTGATGTAGCAGTTTGAGTGTTGGACTACGACTCTGGAGACCAGTGGAGACTAAGTCCCACTTAGCCATGGAAACCCACTGGGTGACCTTGGGCAAGTCACACTGTCTCAGCCTCAGAGGAAGGCAAAGGCAAACCTCCTCTGAACAAAGTCTTGCCATTAAAACCCTGTAATAAATTCACCCTAGGTTCATAGTAAATCAGAAATGACTTGAAGGCACACAACAGCAAAAGGGCTTGCATGATCCTGAATTGGACAGCACCCTTGTACAACCTCCAAGAAAGTGCAAGTGTAGCAGCATTTACACTAGCATAAAATCACAACAGGATTGTGCCCTAAATTTTTAGCAGGCAATCCCTGGTGTTCCAGATGTTTTGGATGTAATCCCCCAAAGCCCCAGACAGCCTAGCCCTAGCTAATGATCAGAGAGTATGGGAATTGGTCAATGCATCTTGAATGGTAAAATAAAGACAATAATGCTGGGGAAGGCGGAGGGAAGTAGGAAGAGAGGAAGGCCACATGCCAGATGGATGGACTCTATTAAGGAGGTCATGGGTATTAAGGGGTTGCAGGAATTAACCAGAGCAGTGAAGGACAGAGGGTCTTGGAGATGTCTCATCCATAGGGCCACCATGAGTCAAGATCAATTCAAGGGCAGCTAACAACAACAACAACGTTTAGTGATACTGTAGTTTTTAAGTGTATGTCCATATGCACAAAACATACATGGACTGGAGGAAAAGACTAAAACCCCACTAAACATGTTGACCCTTTAACTGTTATAATGCAGATTATGAGTTGACACAAATCAGAAAGAAAGCTTTCTATATTTTTGATCCTAATTTTGTGGTCCATTGTTTTGCATTTGAGTAAAGTGGAGGATGAAGCTAAAGGTTCTAAATCTCTGATTACTTTGACTTTTAAAATTAAAGATTTTCCAAGCCTTCCTTGCTTTTCCTCTGCAGACAATTTGGCATGGGGGAAGGACAGCCAAACCACTCTTTATGTCCTAATCTCCTGCCTCTCCCCCCCCCCCCCGCGGTCCTGCAAAAATAGCTATACTCACCTGTCACAGCAGTTCTGTTCTAATTAGGTTTCATGTTCAAGAATTTGCTTTTCTTTCTTTGTCTCCACCAGAGAAACTGCTCTCAAAGTAAGCTCACTTCTCATGGATAAGCTTTATGCATTGGCAGTTGTCTCCCGAACAACAAATCATGATACCTCCCCAACTAAGCTCTTGATTTTATTCCTCCATCTTGTCGACAGATAATTTAGCCCCTGTGCTCCAGTATCTGGGACACCAAATCCCCCATGGGGAAGACGGCAATCAATCCATGGCCTTTGTTCCACGTCTCTTCCTGGGGTCACAGCTATAATGAACCAACACTAAAACTTTCTCAAAGTGAATTTCTTTTTCTGTCTCTCACTCCATGGCCTTTTTGCTGCCTCTAGAGTCTTTGTTCTAATGCTCACCTCAATGACCTAGGCCTTTCTGAGAGTAGGAGGACTGATAGGTACTCCTGTTATCAGCTCAGAAAGCTATTATCTCTTTGTTCAAGTCACATCCATTGCCAGCTCATTCAGAAACTCGGGGAAAAAACAAAACCCTATATTAAAGAAGAGACCTGTTCAGGATCTCAACTTCTTCTAAGAGCTTGTCAACACTAAGGATATACGCTGGACTTGTCCCAGTCCCAATGAGATCTGTCCAGAGGGCATAAAGTTGCAACCACAGCAAAAACGCTATTTTGAGCCATTAATCTGTTTTAAGAGATCCCATGGTTTACTCCAGAGTTTCCAGGAAATTCTAGAGTGCCTCCAGTTCTCTTGGCTGTCTAGACAGCTGGATTGGGTCTGAATTGCTCCCATCCAGTTGTCCAGACAGCAAATGCAGTGCCATCTCCCTTATGGATCTTCTTTGGAGCCACCATTGCCACTGCCTTACCAGCCAAGCAGGTCCCTGCAAGAGCCTGTCCATCGCTGTTGCTTCTGCTAGGGTCAGAACAGGGCACCCATGTTATCAAGTAGGAGTAGGTAGAGTGACCTCCTCGTTGTTGATCACATGGCAGGGCAGACTTTTTTTGACCTCAGCAAAAGCAGTGGTGACATCTAGGCTCTTGAAGGGAGATGCTTGGTTTGTGGGGCTGCAGTGGCAGAGTCACCAAAGGAGATGGGCTGCCAGTGGTGCCAAAGTGGTGTCAGCATAGCTGGCCCATGTGTAGTCTCAAGGGGTCTTCACACAGGTTTCAGCCCAGTGCATGTGGTCACCATTGTGGTCAGTCCACAGCCAGTCCAGGGCATAATGCTCTGGTGTGGACTCAGATTAAGCAGCCAATGCAGACACACCCTAAAGCAAGGATGGGGAATGTATTTCAGCTTGAGGGGCAAATTCAGATTCAGAAATATTCTTGGGAGCATCACTATGGACGTGGAAGGAAGCAAAAGGAAAGAAAAGATCGACATATTTTTGCGTAAAGCTGTTGTTGCTAACTAGGGGTGTGTCTAGACTGGCTGCTTAATCCAGGGCTGTGAAATTTCTCTACGGTCCCCACTCCACTCTTACTGAGCTGAATGAGACCCCTTGAGACCACCTTTTTATCTGAAAACAAACCTTGCTGCCACCACCCAATGGTTAACTTATTTCACCTTAGCAATGCATTGGGAATTTCCACTGGTATTTGCAAACCCAGTGAGGAACTAGCCAAGCTAAGGCATGTGAGAAGGAATGCAAAGAGTCCAAGTACTTTAAAGAAAAGCTTTATTCTAACTAAGGAGTTCTATAGCAAAAGGTTATCACTACATGAAGGACCAACTTGTCCTCCAGGCACAGACAGAAAGTGTAAGTTACAGAGTACAATCATTCCAGCCAAACCAGTAAATCAAATCAAAATCCTGATGCCACGGACTACTACATGCTCCTAATCTTACTCACAGCTCAGATGGGAATTGTAGTCATTGGTGTTTCTGGATAGCTGGGAGCCTGGACTCCATTGTCCAGCTCCACCATCCTCCTCATGGTCTGCCTCATGAGAGCCAGAGACCACCAGCCAACAGGTAAGCTGGCAGACCCAGAAAAGCCTTGCGTTGCATCCAGGCTTAAAACCAAATTAAACCAAACCTCTCCCTCTGAACCATCTTGAAGGTTCATGCTTCTCCCCAACTGTCCATCTCACCAGCTGTGGTGTAATCCCTCATTTAAATGTCCCTCCTCCCACCTTTTAACTCTTTGTTGTCTAGGAGGAAAGCTCAGATAAATGAAGGGACTCCCATTTAGCACAGGGGCCAATCCAAAGCATTACACCTCAGACAGGTCCCAGACTAACCACCATGGTAACCACATGCAACAGGACAAATCCAGTGCAACACCAGATCATTATGCATACAGGTCAATAATGAACCCCACTGGCCTGTCTCTCTCGGTGCCACTGCCTCCACTGCAGCCTCACTGGCCAAGCAGCTCCCTGCAAGAGTCTGCTTGGTGTGCCACTGCTTTTACTATGGAGAGAAATGGGCCCCCAGACATGTGATCAACAAGGAGGGAATTACTGTACCCACTTCTTGTTGATCGCACAGATGACCTGGCCTCAGCAGACAACACGTCTGTGGTGAACATCTACAGTTTCTGAATAAAGCTTTATTGGTTTTGCAACTGAAAGCTTGGATTTCTGAACTCAGTTGTTCCTGGACATGGCAGCAAGATGATCTTGAAACGGCTGTTAAATCCTACTAGAGCAACTATTGTCACCTCGGCCTGAGCAAAGAAATCCATTCAAAGCCTGTATGAGACACTCTTCCTGCTTTTTTGGTATATTATTTTTCACCATTTTATTTCATTTCATTAAATTCATGTTTTATTTTACACATTTATTCCATATTTTTTTAAAAAAAAATATCAGCTCATCCAATGAAGAGCCCATTCACAGTACATAATTATAGCACGTTGGTTCCATTTTAATTGCCATGGTTCCATCCCATGGAATCCTGAGATTTGCATTTCAGGGAGAGGCATTTGGAATTATCTTCTTGTGCCTCACCAAACGAACAATACTAGAATTCCATTGGACAGAATCATGGTAGTTAAAGTGGAATAATAGCACGATAATTGTGATGTGTGAATGAACCCCAGATCATCCAGTCTCAGATCATTGCCACCCCACATTGTGCTAACTTAGCAAAACTCAAGTTCTAGTTTTAAAAATAAGACAAAAATTTGACCTAAGGGGGAGAGTCAACACACACACACACACACACACATTTCCTGCAAGCAGAAGGAAAAGACCTTATAATTTTAGGCAGCTGGCATGCTTGCTAATAAGTCCATTTCTATGGAAATGAGTTCGTAACTATTAATTTTGCCTGCTCCTGATCTATTCTTGATGTGCTTTTCAAATTTAGAAAAACGATTCATGATTCTCTCAATTTGGTAATTACTGACTCCCTTTGATGAATCCAGCCCAGTGTTTCAGATGTGAGACATTCATTAGACATATTTCTTTCTGTTAAAGCAGGGGGGGGGGAGGAATAATAAAAAGCACCACTTAGCTTTATTGCTTCCCTGCAGCCTTAAGTGAGTAGGCCCATACTGAACAAAGCCCAGCCTCATAATCCTATTTTCTGTTGTAACTGCACATTTCCCCACCCACCCCACTTTTGGAATTTTCTGCAAGGTTTTAGCTTTGGACATAACTTTGAGCAAGATCCCAACTGGTAATTGCTCTAAAGGGAACAGAGCCTTCTGTAGGAACTCTTTCCATGATTCTTCATTCGCATGAGATTCTCTTGTAATATTGCTATCACAGAAGCATAGGCTCTGACTATGGAAAAGTGGCAATTATGCCACTCCAGAAATCTTATGAATATGAATCTGAGGCAGTATGTGCGTGTGTCAATGTGTGTCAAGAGAAAAAACAATAATGGCAATTGGAACAAAAGGTTGTGGAGACTTGGTCACCAACTGTTGCTTGGTTCCCTCCTCCAGGCTTCAATTATCAGAAAGCATTTGCAGGGCTTAGGAACCACTGAGAAAACTCTGTATATTGAGCGGCCTAAAATATAATGACCAAAGTCCTGTTCACTGGTTGTGTAAAACAAAATTACATCGCCATAGCTATACAAGAACTCCTGGATTGCACCAGTACACAGTCAATCGCACAATGGGCAATATGCAAAGATATAGCCATGTTAGTCCATAGTATGCAAAGAGATCTTGTAGCACCTTTGGGACTAACAAAAGAAAGAAGTACACTCATCCCTCCACATTCGCTGGGTTTAGGGACACAGGACCCCCGTGAATGTGGAAAAACCATAAATAACAGAAACACTATGTTTTTACCTGAGAGAACACTTTTACCTGAGAGAACACTTCTCTAGGTCCTCCAGTGTAACTCTGTGGTCCACATCTGCCAGACACTGACCCTAGAATTGTGCTGGAGGAGCTACAAAGGCCTAGTGGAGTCTTCTCTCTAGGAATCTCTAGGTCCTCCAATGCAACTCTGTGGTCCACATCTGCCAGACATTGACCCTAGAATTGCACTGGAGGAGCTACAGATGCCTAGTAGAGGGTTCTCTCTAGGGATTTCTAGGTCCTTCAGTGCAACCTTTGGTTAAAGTTGACCATAGAGTTTGCGCTGGAGGACCTAGAGATTCCTAGAGAGAAGATATTAATAAAATCTGTGAATAATCAAATCCGCAAAAAACAAAGCCACAAATGTGGAGGGACGAGTGTACTTCTTTCTTTAGTTAGTCTCAAAGGTGCTACAAGATTTCTCTACAGTGGGTAATATGGTCATGCACTCTCCCCTTGTCCAATAATCACTCCAACTGCTGCCCATTTATGGAAGCTTGTAGTGCAATCGTTTCCACAACAGTTTACTTTAGTGTCACTCACCTTGCACAAATATTAATAAGATACCATCTGTACAACCTCCAAAAAAAGTACATTTACACTAGTGTGAAGCTGCAACTGGATTGCAGCCATCAAACAAATAAATTACACCCATGGCCCTCCAGAGGTAGTTGGATTCTAGTTCCCACCAGCTCCTGCCTCTCTGACCAGTAGAGAACTGGTATGCCAAACTGATCAGCGGGCACTGAAAGAGAAAGTCATCCTTCCTTTAGGTATCACTTCACATTTGTTGGTAAACTACTTTTGTTTCAAGGTTAGTGTTGAAATTATAATTCTACTATGATCATTCCAAGATGGAACATCAGCCGACAGGTGAGACTTTGAACAGCAGCAAGACAGCTTCCTTTATATAAACAAAAGAAGTGAGGCGTGGTGTCTGACAAAGATATCCATTGCAATTCTACAGAAGCACAGTGTTGGCTTAGGAAAAGAAAAGCAAATTTACACGGCTGTAGATTCAAAGGCTGGAGGTCACAAAGGCTCTGAGACACTGGCAAATCAAATGAATGATTGATGGGGGGGTGAAAGAGCTAAAGGCTTCTGACTGCACCGCATTTTACAAGAGAACTAGTTTGAAAATTCATGGAGGAATATTTTAGGCAAAATGGCCTGACGGGTCGGCACAAAACAAGAATTGAACTCCCCCCCCCCCCCCGCTATCAAATTTTATAGGAAAAAGGGGAAACCTTAGTTTGACAGGGAGACTCACCATTCCCAACATTTTCTCTTCTCTGAATTTAGCAGCTTCTATGGCACAGACACGCACACACAAAAACACAAGAGTTCCCCAAAACAACATGGGATCATTCTGATGGGAGCTTCTTAATAAAGAAAAGAAAAGAAAAGAAAAGAAAAGGTGTCCATAAACAAGCAGTCACTGGAAGGAGAACCCTGAGGAAGGGTCACAGCTTTGTTGCAGACCACATGCTTACATGCAGAAGGTCCCAGGTTCAAATCTTCTCACCTCCAGGTAGGGCTACAAAAGGATCTTGTCTGAAATCCTGGAAAGCTGCTGTCAGTCAGTGTTTACTAGGCTAGATGGACCAAAGCTCTGACTCAGCATCCCCATGTTCACCCTACATGCTGCTCATCTCAGTGCAGAGAAGTGTAGGGAGAAACAGTGGCCAATAACTTAATAGTGTTTTTTAAAAATTATTTGCTGCTCCATGCTTTCACCTTCTCAGTCATACCTCCCCTGAATGGCCATAGATAAAGAATATGAGCCCTCAATGTTCCTCATGCTGCAGTATAATCCACTACTTTTCACAAGCAAAGTGACACACCAATTCCCAGAAGTACAGCAGCAACACACACACACACACACACACATGAAAATTGGTATTTTTGTTCCAAACTAAACAGACCAGGCATTATTCAGCTTATTTTTGCTTAGCCAACTTTTTCCCCCCCTGCTCCCCAAAAACAATAAATCCGGATAATGAGAAAACATCTTAAGTGCCTAGAGTGGTTTACACTGCCAATTCACCACTGTTTCTCCTGCTAACAACTCTCAATAACTTCCAGTTTATTTGATTTTATCAGCATCATGGTGACAACCCAGGAGACAACCAAGACAATTGCCTCAATTATTTTTATTTGCTTCTTTCGGCATGGGAAAGTCTGCCAAAGAGGCCTCAGACACTGTTTCAGCTTCAGCATCTCTAAGCAGAATAAGTGGAGACCAATTCCATTCTGGTGTAGATTTTAGATGTAGACTAGACAACAGTCTGAAGTGAGCCAGGACTTCCCCAAGACATTTCGTTGACTCAAGCAAAAGACATGCACAGAAGGTGGCTGGATGGGAGTGATAATTTAACCTTCCTTCATGCTTAGCCATAGGAGAGGCTCTTCCACCACACCGGAAGGCACCAGACTAGTATGGAAAGTACAGGCTGGGCCATACACAACTGTGTCCTGCAGGAGATAGAAAGGGAGGGAGGCCTAAGAGAAACACCCATGGGACTGTCATTGCTCCTTTCCCAGCATCTCTCACTTGAGACAGTAGCCTTATTGGGCCAAATCATAGAATCCTAGAGTTGGAAGAGACCATAAGGGCCATCCAGTCCAACCCCATTCTGCCATGCAGGAATTCAAAATCAAAGCATCCCCGACAGATGGCCATCCAGCCTCTGTTTAAAGACCTCTAAAGAAGGAGACTCCACCACTCTCCAAGGAATGAGTATGTTCCACTGTCGAACAGCTCTCACTGTCAGGAAGTTCCTCCTAATATTGAGGTGGAATCTCTTTTCCTGCAGCTTGCATCCATTGTTCCGGGTCCTATTCTCTGGAGCAGCAGAAAACAAGCTTCCTCCCTCCTCAATATGACATCCCTTCAAATATTTAAACACGGCTATCATATCCCCTCTTAACCATCTCTTCTCTAGGCTAAACATACCCAGTTCCCTAAGTCGTTCCTCATAGGGCATGGTTTCCAGACCCTGCACCATTTTAGTCGCAAATGGTATGGTTGACTTTGTAATCAGTAGCTATGAAACAAACCTAGAAAACAAGTCAGAACCAAAGTGCAGACCAGAAAACAGGACCAAAGGGGAATCAAAGAATACAAGAACACAACAGAGCTCAGGTGTCAAGCAAGAATCAACAGAAGACACTTCAAGACATATACAAAAACAAACATAACATGAAGCAAGCAGTTTCCATGCAGCCCTAGCAAATGCCGATAAATCTCTTCCCATTAGCAGTCTTTTCACACTATGATTTCTTGAAATCCAGGCATCCCTGTTCTATTTTTATGCATAAATTCTATTCCTGAGAGCGTTTCAATGAAAACAGAGGTGTTTTTTTTTCTTTCTCCTTGCTACAATTTAGAACTTAAAAAAAAAAAAAAGACAAGAGTTTCAGTGAGATGAGAATGGTACTAAAGCCCTGAATAGGCGCTTGCTTGGGAAATCTAATAAATGAATCCAATTAGATAGAAAGTACGGGGTCAAGGTTAACCAAGACTGAGAGAAGAACTGAGAATCAATGGCTTTTTTTTACAAAATGGAAGTGTGTATGTGTGTGTGTGTGTATTTTTAAGTTTGGAATATGGGCTGAATTTTAAATGGTTAATATTTTTAATAGCTCTAGCTACTCAGATTCTGTATAACAAATGTAGTGTAGGAACTGAAAGAACAAGTAGGGAACTTTCCAGTTAAAAATGAGAACAATGTTGATGACAGTGATGATGATGATGATGATGATGATAGCCACCAGCTTGACCAGCTTGAGGAGACAATTCCATAGAGGATAAGGTTATTAATGGCTATTAATGGGCAGGAGCATCACTAGGGGATGTGAAGGGTAGGGACCATACCAGGTGACACCCAAGGGAGAGGTGACACCACTGCTTCCCAAACAACTGCCTTTTAGCAGAAACAGGTTGTGACTTTCACCTGCATCCCTTTAAAATACTGAACAGATGGTGTGAGTGGGTTGAAGTTCAGTGGAAGGAGAAAGGAGGGGCCCCAGGTTTGTTTTTTTAAATTAAATTTTGAAAAATTAAACAAATGTTTTTAAAATATTTTTTATTTTTTTAAAAAAAATAATATTTTAATTTTTTAATTTTTTAAAAAATCACATCTTACCAAATTTTTACTTTAACCACATGAAACTATGTACATTTAAATACATTTAGGCTGTGCTTATGATACTGTAATTGAAAGGAATGAGTTTAATTTTGCGTGTTGTTTATGTCACAACTATTGCCATTACATTCAGTGATATATGGGAATTATGATTTATGAGTAACATTAGTACAATAAACATTACTAAGGGTTCTGTATGGTGTAGTATGGGAGGAGGTCAATGAGAGTGAGTGATGCCATGAGGCACTGCACCAGGCGATACCAACCTTAATGGCACCACTGTTAATGGGAATATGGGTAATGGTGGCGCAGTGTTTAAATGCCTGTACTGCAGCCACTCACTCATAGACCACAAGGTTGCTAGTTCAGTACTAGCCAGGGCTCAGGCTAGACTCAGGCCTGCAAAGCAAAGCAAAGCAGCTTCATTTATATACCACTTCATATTGCGCTATGGGATGTCTAAGCGGTTTACAACTGTAAGCTCATTTCATCCAAACAGAGGCGGTTAAGAGGTGATGTGATAACCCTGTTTAAGTATTTGAAGAGATGTCACACTGAGGAGGGAGCAAGCCTGTTTTCTGCTACTCCAGAGAATAGGACAGGGGTAGGCAACCTTTCCCCTTTAATGGCCGAGGGACTTCAGCTCCCAGAAGCTTCAGTCATGTTGACCAATAGTCCCATGTTGGCCAATAGCTCCTGGGATTCTGGGAGCTGAAGTCCCTTGGCCCCTAAAGGGGAAAGGTTGCCTACCCCTGTAATAGGACATGGAGCAATGGATGGAAGCTATAGGAAAAGAGATTCCACCTCAGCATTTGGAGCAACTTCCTGACAGTGAGAACTGTTCAACAATGGAACACACTCCCTCGGAGAGTGGAGGAGTCTCCTTCTTTGGAGGTTTTTAAAGAGAGCCTGGATAACCATCTATCGGGTATGCTTTAATCAAGAGTTCCTTCATGGCAAGGGGTTGGACTGGATGACCCTTGTGGTCTCTTCCAACTCTATGATTCTAGAGGGAGTAATCTGCCCTAGGTTTTAATGCAGACTTTATCTCCATTTTTGATTCAACACCTTGGATAGCCCCTTTAAGGTTTAGGGTAAAGCCCCCTAGAGCAGGGGTAGGCAACCTTTCCCCTTTAAGGGCCGAGGGACTTCAGCTCCCAGAATCCCAGGAGCTATTGGCTAACATGGGACTATTGGCCAACATGGCTGAGGCTTCTGGGAGCTGAAGTCCCTCGGCCCTTAAAGGGGAAAGGTTACCTACCCCTGCCCTAGAGTGTATTCACAGCCCCACTGAAACAACAGCCAGCAGTTTCCATTGAACAGTTCTGCACTTTTTCAAAGAGGACAAAGTGTAGGGATGCTACACATAAAAGGGCTGAAAGCCATGCTCCACTATTAACCCCTTCTCCTTTTTCAGATTGTTTGATACCATTAAAATTGAGGGAAATTTTAGGAAACTTTGGGGAGAGAAATCTTGAATTTCAGAGGTTATAAATATTTATTTTAGGCACTCCCAGTCAGAAAGACAAATGTCTAGTTGAGGGGGATGGGAGTTATTATCCCTCAAAGTAACCTTTCCAATTGCTATCAAATTCTAGTGATTTTCCATGGAGATAGGAAAGGTGTACCATTAAGCTGAGGCAGCAGAACTGTTGAGGGTTCCTTCTTTTCATTGAGCTTTGCCACCACATCTGGTCAAGGTAGAGCTGGAAGAGGGGCCTGTCCACTGTCCTGTTCCCTGGACTCAGCTCTCCCTCTGGCTTCAAGGAAGACTTAAAGGGCTAAAAGTTCCTCTGCTCCTAGACCTACCAAGCCAAGTGACATAAGGGATAATTTCTCCCTCCCCTAGTTCCATGTACAAAAATTGACAGGACTGATAACTGAACCTGACTTCAACCCTGGCATTCAAATGATGCCAGGGCTACCCCTGCCATTGAATTCATTGAGGTGGTCACCTTCAATAGAGAGGAGCTAGGGGCAACCAATTTGCCATTCCCTCTGCCCTCACCCCAGTTGGGCCTCTGTCTCTGGAGACCAGCTGCTCTCTCTGGTGGTAGAGTCTACCACTACCTCCACTTCTGTCCTGTTTCCTCTTCACTTCTGGTGGCAGTTCAAGGCCTGGGTGCCGCATGATGGGGTGAGCTCCAATCACTAGTCCCAGCTTCTGACAACCTAGCAGTTTGAAAGCATACAAATGCAAGTAGATAAATAGGTACCACTTTGGTGGGAAGGTAAACAGTGTTGTGTGCAATCCTGCTGGCCACAGGATCACAGAATAGTCTCTGACAACACTGGCTCTTCAGCTTAATAACAGAGATTAGCACCGTCCCCCTATGGTCAGACATGACTTGATAAACTTGTCAATGGGGAATGCCTTTACCTTTATCTACTGGTGGGTGAGCAGGGGATTCCTGTCTTCTCCCCTCCTTTACCACTAGTTCACTGTCCCCTTTGCACAAGTGTTACCAGTGGAGGAGCAAGGTGGAGGCATGAAGTCACTATTGCTTTTGCCACATTCTGTCCTGTTCTCAGATGAGAGGGGAACAAGGATGCAGGTACCAGCACTATTTCCTTGGTTTCCTCCTTCACTAGGACTGTGCTCCCTGTCAAAGGCCAGAGGAAAGCAAGGGCAAAAGTTAGTTGGGACAGGGTACAGGAAAGGCTGGGTGGGGTATACAGTGAGGATAAATCGCCAGAGACTCAGGAAGAACAGGAGGCTGTTGTTCTTCCCCCATAACTGGTCTTCCTCTATATCTGCTACTTGAGGCATTTGCCTCTGCTTACCAAATGCTAGGGCCAGCCCAATAACCAGGAGCTGCCAGACAAACAAGTAGTCTGGACCACAGAGGAAACCAGAACCAAAAGACAAGCCAAAGGAGTTGGCAAATGCCCCTTCTCCATTGGTTTACATGTCAAGCAACAGTCATGAGGTTGGAACATAGAGAAATAGCTGTCTTATCCCATGTCACACCACTAGTTCATCTAGCTCTGTGGTGTCTACCTTGCTGGGCCATAGCTTCCCAGGGTTTCAGACAGAGACAATCACACACACACACAAAAACATCCCTGCTTCTGATAATTCCAAGAATTGAACATGGGGCCTTTAGTGTGCAAATCCAACTGAGCTATCTTGTGTTTTCGGCCAAACGCATAATCCTGCCCTTCTCTCACAAACCTCTGCCCTACGTTTAGCCAACAATCCCATGGGAAGGTCAGTGGTTTTGTTGCATCAAGTGGCATTGTCAAGCCTTTCCTTTCCTATTAAACTCTTCTTCTGCTGGGTGGAGGTTTTTATTTTGGGGAAGTGTTGGTTTTTTTAAAGGGCTTAAAAACCACCACCACAGCTTGATAAGACAATAGCTAAATGTACCCTGATTGCAGTAATTGCATCCATCCCTGTGTCGGAAAGTCTTGTATTGTATTTCTAATACGTACTGATAAGTGCATTCACAACATGATTAACTGCCTCAAGACAAGAATGGCTATTATGTTTAACAGAGTGATTAACAAGTGACGGCACTGCAAACTGTACATGGGGATAAATTGGCTCCTTTTTTAGATTACAAGCAGCCCCCTTTCCCCCTGAATATATTGTTCTGATGGGGAGGGGGGAGAGGAAAGAAAGGCATGCAATTATTTGCTAGACATATGCATGGCAGAGTTGGGCTGATCAGGAACACGGCGCTTTCTGTCTTTTAATTGTCTAATCGCAATTAAGCCAATGCTCATTTTTCTCCTAATTACAGTGGAATTGGTACAAGAGACCATTCTGATTTTGATGATTGCCAAGAAATAACCCTTCACGCAGTGTTCCCCAAACTTTGGCTGCCTAGTAGCACTGGTTTTCAATTTTTTTTCTCGATTAAAATTGGAGGCAACATTCCACTCCTACACTGGAAAAGAGGTTATCCTACCAACTGTTCCTAAAAAGCAGCTGAAAAAAATATATAAATAAAACTGTGACTCATTTAAGGTTGTGCAAGAAGCTTCATTCATGAGGGGATTTAAACCACTCCAACATGTATGGGTCTCCTCTTTCCAGTGAACCAGAAGCGAGGCACCTCAAGCCCTGGAACTAAATCTTGCCCTCTTGAAGTCTCAATCTGGCCTTCCAGGTTTTTTCAGATAGCCATGCCATTTTTTCAGATGGCCCATGACACCATTATTCGGTGCTTTCCCAGATTTTCTCCTGTTTTCCATTTCATTCATAAAGACTGAAACACTTTTCCTAACTTTTGATTACTGGCAGTAAGAGCTTTAAGCTACTATATGCTGATAGTCTGGGTTCCATCCTTTTGCCTTTGGCCCTGCCCTCCACTGGAAAGTGACTCTCGACAACCTCTCTTGGAGTAAAACAGACTAGGTGTCTGATCGGGACTATAATTCTATGCTTAACAGCTTTGATTAAATTTCATTCACACCAGTTTTGGGTATCCAGCTTTCCAAATATTTGTTGCAGTTCATTCCTAGAAGCAACAAAACAGGATAGTCGATGATAAAGAGTTATGGGAGATGCAGTCCAAAACATCTGGAGGGCCAAAGGTTGCCACTTTAGAAATTTTCCCATAGTCCGTATAGGGCTAAAGCTCCACAAAGGGGACCAATAGTTTGAGCCAGAAAATCAAGGCTGAATAAGCTTAAGAGCTAACAAACTGAGATACCCAGATGTCTGCTTAAAAATTAGATGCAGTGATTCCCAGACGTTGGGCCTTCAGATGTTTTGGACTTCAACTCCCAGAAGCCCCAAACAGCTTGGCCAACAGTCAGGAAGTCAGGGAGTTGAAGTCCAAAACATCTGGAGGACCAAAGTTTGGGAACCACTGAATTAGAGCTTTCTTGAATTGCAAATTAACATGTGCAACATTGGTCCCTGAGATCAGCAGGTAGTAGGAAGTAAAGCCAAACTGGAACCCTTCCCCATTCTGCACTGTCACATTCTCAAGTTGGTGAAGCATAAAATTCAGAGACAGGAATGGACCTGCTCTACAAAGTTTTTGATAAGACTTACAAGTATTCCCTAGGGAGAAGAGGGCACATTTCTCTCATGGTGTATTTGTACTTTCCCGAGGAACTACTTTTTATTTACTTTGAGTCCAAGCCATTTATGTTATTTATTACTCCAATTAATATACTGCTCCTTTCAGCTTGGAATCAATACACTCAAAGTGGTGACAGCAATGAGTCAACAATTGAAGATTATATGCTCCCTAAGTCAGTGCTTCATCCCTACCATGCTCAGATTGTGTTTCTCAGGATGATTAAGTGAGATGAAGACTAATTATATAAATGATTTTCTCTTTTACAATTGAATTGGAGAGTAATGAGCTCAAACGGTGAGCAGAAGTGTCCCAGGAGGAAGGTTTGAGTCTGTGTCCTAATGATGTCCTAGAACCCATGCAGTTATCCAGATAAGATGATGAAAAGATCAAGACTGTCCTTATAATATATTTCCAAAAGCAGCAGTGTGCCTTCTAACCAGGGGCAGCCAGTAGCTTCCATGGAAGGGTGCAGTGTCTCCAGGTTGGGTTGTCTTCCAGACATTAGCTATCTAAAGTGCTGAGCCTGTTTTTTAGATAGGATTCAGCAGTTTGGAAAGCTCCTTTAAAGTCTGGAATAAACGCCAGAGTGGATCTGAGGTTCTCCTAACACAGAAGTCACTGACCACTACTACTTCCAGCATTTTATAGAAGTATAGGGGAAAGCAGTGACCCAAGCTGCCACCAGAGCTGCCACCCACATTGCCAACATGTGCTACTTCCACAGCTTCCTTCTTGCCTCCTTACACCACACTTCATTGTCTCAAGGCTCAGTAATACACACACACATGCACACATACCAGTTGACTGCTTTGAGTGGCTAGTGCTTCTTTGCACAAAGTATGGGTAGGTAGTATCCACAAGAAGGAAGAGGACCAGCACCACTGTACAAGCTCTTGAGCAGGGGATAAGTAAAGTGTATAGCAGCAAGCTAAGGCATAGAGGAAGGACCCTGGGCAGGGAGGGAGTTAAAACAGAAACTGTAGAGTTGCTCCTGTTGGGTGGAGCAATGTAATTCTCTGCTCCTTGTTGTTGCTGTTGTTAACCGCCTTTGAGTTGATCTCGATTCATGGTGACCCCATGGATGAAACGTCTCCAAGACTCCCAGTCCTCCACTGCTTTGCTTAGGTCCTTCATACCCATGATCCTCCTAATAGAGTCCATCCATCTAGCATTTGGTCTTCCTCTCTTTCTACTTCTCTCCACCTTTCCCAGCATTATTGTCTTTTCCTTCTCATGATGTGGCCAAAGTACAATAGCCTCAGTTTGGCTTCTAGGGAGATTTCAAGCTTGTTGTCTTTAAAGACCTATTTGTTTGTCTTTTTGGCTATCCATGTTATCCTCAGTACACTTCTCCAGCACTACATCTCAAAATAATTTATTTTCTTCTTATCTGCTCTCTTGCAATTTGAGGCGACCTTTTCACTCTGACTAATAGTGGGGCCACCACAAAAAACAGAGGACTCAGTCATGCAATCATCACTTCTAACAGCAAACGCAATGCCCTCATACCAACCGGAGTCAAACAGGAAGACTGAGAAACAAGAAACAGGCTGTATGGAGGCATTTGAAGCATTATAGAAGTACACCAAACTCTTTAAAACACCCACACAACCAAAGGAGGAACCGTGCTCAAAGGGGTAGCATGACCCAGCATTCTCCACGCTTACTTACAGAATTAGGGGAAAGGATGGAGGAGGGAGAGTGAGTTGGCTTGCTTAAACCTCTAACACTTCATATTTGGGGCAGGGGTACATGTTTCATAGGCTAAGGAGCCACATCAGCTCCCCAGGAGGCCTTGGGGAACTACACCCTGCCATTCCACTACAAAAAAATAATTTTGCCCACAAATGCTCTCTGAGGGGCATCTTGCTGTGTTGGAGAGGGGAGCAGGTGGTCAAAATGAGACCTCCCCCCCAAAAAAGGTCACTTTCTGCTTTTATAGAAGGCTTCTCCCAGATCTAAAATGCCCTAGGAGACCCAGAAATATCTCTTACCCCCAGGGTCCTGCGGATCTCAAAAATAGCCCTGGAAAATGCATGCACTTTGCTCTCCCCTTCTTTATGGTATTCCAGAGGAAGGCTCACTGGTTTGTACAGGATCACTCTTATTATTCAGAGCTGCAAAAATGTTTTGCTGCCTGAGGTCAAAGTAAAGATGGTCTTCCTCTCACAATCCATGTCCAAAAGCTGATGGGTGTGTGTGTGCTCGCTGGAATCTTGATTCAATCAATCAATCAATCTTTATTTATGGTCAATGGACCCAACATGTCACTCAAAAGCTTAAAACAGTTTAAGGAATATAAAATTTGCCTAAAAGGTACAAATAGATTACATTATTCAATGTGGAGTATTGGACAGCATCCTCCAGTGCACTTGTAGGCAGCAGTCTGGCTTGGGAGTGATAGAGCAGGACTTGTGACCTACAGTTCTCTCCTCCAGCATCTTCCTGCCATGCCACCCCATAACATTAATTCAGATCAGAGCTCTAAACTGTGATCCTAAACACACTTAGGTGGAAGTAAGCCCCATTGAACTTAGTGGAGGTTACTTCTGGGTAAACACATCCATGTTCTTCATCCTTGACAACCAAGACCCATATGTCAAAAGAAGGCGTTTGAGTGTATTTGGGGAGGGAAATTGGTTTTTATTTTTGCTGGAGAAGGTATGGTGAGAGTACAGCCCTCCAAGGTCTCCTGGAGAGTGAATGGCGGCCACTTGTCTTCTACTGTTGCCCACCCTTGCCCTAAACCTTCTAGTAACATTGGCTAAAGGGAGACAGAGTATAAGGAAGGAGAGATGCTTTGGAATGGAAATGCCACAGCAACTGCGAATCATACAGGGCTGGAAGGTCTTCCACTGAAAGTACTCCTCCACCTTGAATAAATATAGCTGGTAAGCTATTTAAAACAGCAGGTCAGAGACCAAAAGGGGGGAAAAGAAAAGAAAAGTCACCCTGTAATTGTAACTGTGGAAGGAAAACACTCGCTCACATGCACAAACAAACTGCATAATCTATGAAGCAAATAAGTAAGAACTGTAATTCCCTAGTATTCCCTTCAAATTTAAGCTAACCTTTTATAGGCCCATTTGCTGATGAAAATTTCCAAGGCAGCAGCCGTCATGCACATTCCCCGCTTGCATACTTTGCATACAAATTGATTGTTATTAGCAATAACAATTAATCCAAATGTTAACAGAATGCAGAATTCAAAGTGGCACCCTGGCTGTATAATAACTTTCATGATACAGAAACCCTACTCTCAAGGGAAGATTTAAAAGGCTGTGTCAGCAAGACAACATGCAGTTTTTATTGTATTGGTTTATGCATCTTGTTTGCAATGTTAGGGAGGCTGCACACTTGTCACTGGGTTTGGCATTCCTTCCTCTACACCCACATAGCTATATTTAGAGACATCTGAGTTGGAGAATCTCTTTCATTCTGTGGGCCACATTTCAAATTAAATTTCAAAAAGGTTCTTGGAAGCAGTGGTCAGTGGTCTCAAAGGGTGGGATCAAATGCACCACTATTGTTTTAGTTGAATGCTCTTACTGCCAGTACCTCAACCTAAGGAGAGGCAATTGAAAATTTTATGATGAGAAAATCCCCTACAGAATCTGGGAAATCACACAACAATAGGATCATGCTGAGAAAAAAGGCATGGTCACCAGAGATCAGATTTGGGAGATCAGGTGGGCCATAGTTGGCCCTAGGACCTGCGATTCCCCACCACACCTTACCTAGAGAGTCAGCTTGGTGTATGGTTTTGACGATGGACTACGACTCTGGAGACCAGGGTTCGAATCCCAGCTTGGCATTGTATACCCAATGGATAACCTTGGGAAAGTCATACTCTCTCAGCTCAGAGGATGGCAATAGCAACACCTCCTCTGAAAAAACCTTGCCAAGAAAACCCCATGATAGGTTCTCCTTAGGGTCACCATAAGTCGGAAATGGCTTGGAGGCACACAACAACAACAACAAAACCTAGATATTACACCCACATGGATGGTCACTGTTGCTATCTAGAAGGGAACATTTCCATATCCGCTTGTTCACTGAAGGACATCTGTACAGTGCCCACAGCACTTATGTAGACTAGAAAGGATTCTGCGTAGTGTTCTAGGCTGCCTACACCCTCCAACATTTCATAGATGATACCTGGCACATGAGACAACATCAGAATGTGTTCAAGATGACAAAAGTTATTAAGGAAGAACATATAAGCTAAGAGAGGCTGCAGCACTTTTCTTTGGCTTGCTTCCTGGGAAGGGCAAGACTCCATCCCTTCCTGTCCTCCCCCCCCCCATTGAATTAATTGGGTGCAAACTGTTTCTGCATTTTGAACTCAGTATGCAGCAATTTAAGTAAATGGGGGGTGAAGAGGGAAAGTGGGAGGAGGAAAGAGAAACTGGGACATTTTAAAAGCAGCTGAAAATGGGATGATAGAGGATTAATTGTGACTATTGCTCCAAATCTGGACAATTGCAGGTTATGCTACTCAGTTTATAAGAGGAACATATAGAGACAGGGAGAAAATTTGTCCCAGATCATTCTGGATAAGATTTTCTAGAAATGGCAGTTAAAGTGGCACCAAACTGGACTATTTCTGCAGTGTGGATGCAGCCACAGTATCAAAAATAGGTTTGCCACCACAAAGAGCTCCTCCTTGCATCTTTCAGCAAAGCCCCAGAGCCAATTCGCTGCCCCTCCAATGTGGAAGCCACTAACCACCATTCCTCTTCAGGCTCTCAGGTAGTGAGCAGTCTTTTTCAGCACTTGCTACCAAAGATCCTTTTAATTTGACATTCTAGGAGGGGAGTCAGAGACCTTCTACCCGCAAAGCAGGTGTTTCCAGGACCGAGCTGTGGTTCTTCTGTTTTTCAGCAGCATCCAGCCTTGCTTGGATGGGGCTGCCAATCTGGAGGGGAGGGTTGCAAAGATGAGTGTAGGTAGAAGAGATGTCAAATGCTGATTCTGAAAATAGGCAAGGCAAATTCTCTCTGCAGCATCCGCTAACTCAGGAGGGAATTTACAGTGAGACTTTCGCACATCCTCCCACGCTCTTGCCAAAATGCCATGAGTTTTGAAGCAACGTGGTGTGTGCTGCTGGAAATTTTTTAGATACGGACTGGTGATGCCTAGGCTCCAATGTACACTGAGCTGTGATCTTGGAGAGATTGCGTCCTTTTCTCCGCCTAACCCATCACCTAAGGTTGTTATTTTGAGGGCAAAAGGAGAGAAAGGGACAACAGCGTAGATCATTCCGTACTCCTTGGAGGAAAGCCAAGAGACTAAAAAGCAAACAAACCCTAGTCTACCTGCCTGTAATCTTTGTACAAATCTTGTAATCTTAGGAGCCTAATTGGTTTTACACAACCTTCTACATGTAAATGGTTTCCAGTAATTTAAAACTGTTTTTTCCCCCAGCTTTAACCTGGGTACCAAGATACGTTTTTAATTGTGCTAAATTTTATTTTTACACTGTTTATATGGGTCAAGTTGGCTGGATCCTTAGATAGTGGGCAGGATAGAAACATTGCAATGCACTAATAAATTGGAGGCCTGTTTTGAAGTCCACCAACTTTGGAGGAGCTGCTGCTGTGAGCTTGCTTCTCTCCTCTCGGCCAGAAAGAATACCAGATTCTAACTGGGACACCAGGGCTGCATCTGCACTGAAGAAATAACCCAGTTTGACACCACTTTAACTGCCACGGCTCAATGCTATGGAATCCTGGAAGCTGTAGT
This sequence comes from Phrynosoma blainvillii, assembly GCA_026167975.1. Lineage (NCBI taxonomy): Eukaryota > Metazoa > Chordata > Lepidosauria > Squamata > Phrynosomatidae > Phrynosoma > Phrynosoma blainvillii. The sequence goes on from JANUYF010000013.1 coordinate 13,412,218, forward strand.
TTTGGGAGACATTGAGCCTTCTCTGTCAGAGAGCTCTGATGCCACAATAAACTACAGTTCCCATAGCTCTGAGCCATGGCAGTGAAAGTGGTGAAAACTGTATTATTTCGGCAGTGCAGATGCAGCCCATGTTGCCTGCTCTTGCTCTAGCCCCTTGCAACTCATTTGGAAACTATTCCCAAAGTTGCACAACCTTCTGCTAATAACCAGTCTACAGTTTTTCAAGCCAAAGGGTAGTTTGCTTCCGCGGGCAAATACAAACAGTGGCATTTCAAACTCCTTGATAAAAATCTCCGGTGCCCAGGAGGCATGAAAACTGCTGCAGGCATGATATCCTACTGGCATAAGGGAGCGGGAGTAGGAAGGACACAATTGTTTGGGGTTTCTGCTTCAAGTTGTTGCACACACAGCACTGAGCAAAAGGCAAGGGAGGCAGAAGAGCAGTCACCAAGAAGGGACCACGCTTACACAATTCGGAAGAAGAAAGTACCCCATTGTCCTGACATAGCTTTTCCACCTGCTTCTCCAAGCATACCCTTTGTAGCCGTCTTTGAGAAGGAGCAGCGGATTTTCACATCATGTCATACAGATCTGAATCAATGAAGACACCTCAGATGTCTGCCATCAAATGCTAGATCTTACAGAAAATACTGTTAAGTATCCTGCGATCTGAAGAGTGGACATTGGCAAGGGCAAAAATTGCATGTTTGCCCCCACACACTTCAAATGCACTCCTATATTTTCAAACAAAAACCTTGCGCATCAAACATTAGCACAGCCCAAGATCCTAGCCTGGCTTGCTCCCTGCTCTGCTGTTTTCTCCATGCAGGAATAAGAACCTTAACAAAACCAGTGGGCAAACATTTCAACATCACACAGTAATTTCCAGTTTACGGGAAAGTGGCCAGTTTCAAATAAAGGATGGCTAAACCAGTCAACTTTGGCCTTCTCTCCGGTTTTTCAGCTTTCTAGGGCTGCATCCGCACTGCAGAAATAATCCAGGTTGACACCGCTTTAACTGCCACGGCTCCGTGCAATGAAATTTTGTGGTCTGTAGTCTCTTGTGGCACCACAGTCCTCTGAAAGAGAAGGCTAAATGTTTCACAAAATTACAGTTCCCAGAATTCCATCGGACGGAGCCATGGCAGTTAAAGCGGTGTCAAATTGGATTATTTCTGCAGTGCGGATGCAGCCTACGAGAGTCAGGGTAGTGTAGTGGTAAGAGCAGGATAGGAAAAGGATAAGCCATGAGCCACATGCACATATTGGAGCTGGGAAGGTGCTAAAGAAGTACCTAGATGAGAGTCATAAATTGAAGCTGGATCCCTAAAAGACAGAAGATCTGTGGACTGGGTGACACATGGGTCTGAGAATTGGGTAAGCTAGCAATCCTGGATAGGGTTGTGCTCCCCCTGAGGGGTTATTCACACTTGAAAATAATCCAGGATGGATCCAGGTTGAATCTCCGTTGTTCACAGGCATCCCGAATGCACCCGATTAAGTGGGAGGGGGGCCTTCCAAAAAACCCCACTTAATCTGGGATAATTGATATTAGGTTTTTTCCATGAGTTTTTTAAAAAAGATCCCCATTATCAGTAGTGTGAATAACCAATGCAAATGCATCTAAATCGAACCAGGATAAAACACTCCATGCCTTGAATGTGTTCCACATGCATTTGCCACATTGGCTCCATCTTTATTCAAATGCTTGGACATGGGAGCAACTGAACTCACAGAGATGTGCATCAATGCGGTTCCATAGTGTGAATAACAAACCTGGGATGCGGGAGTGGGGATATTTGCATAGTCGCGCGAAAAGAAAAGGGTCTGAATGACCCCTAAAGGAATCGGTGAGTCACTTGAGAATACTTTTTGATCCATCTTTATCACTGGAAGCCCAGGTGGACTCCTTGGTTCAGAATGCCTGGGGCTGGCTTTGAATGATCTTGGACAGAGATGCATTAGCCTCAGTAGCTGATGCACTGGTAACTTCCCAATTAGACTCCTGCAATACACTCTTTGTGGGGTTGGCCTTGAAGATGATTCAGAAACTGCAAAATGCAGCAGCTGGATTGCTGGCAGGGACACCGCACATGGTTTTAAAGGAATTACACTGGCTTCCAATATGTTTCCAGTCTGGATTCAAGGTGCAGTGGGTGGCATTTAAATGTCAAAATTGCTTAGGATCTCAACATTTGAGGTAGCACCTCTTTCTCTGTCTGAGAATTGAGGTCTATTGGACAGACCCTTCTTTGTGTCCAAGCAATAATACATTGTGGGAGGATATGGAAGAGGGCCTTCATTGAGGTGGCATCCTGGTTATGGTATGGCCACACTGATACCATTTTGGCCACAAAACATCATAGCATTATTATCATTATCATTATCATTATCATTACTGAAGCCTTTGGGACCTCACTGGTTTTATCCAATTTGCACATGTGGTTATGGTCAGGATTCTTCTAAATTCTGTTATTTGGCTTTACATTGTCTGGCTTTAGCTGACAAAGGATTGAATGTCCTTTTAGTCTTTCAAAATTAGGATAATTATTTACAGTTTTAAAATGGATTTTATTCAACGCCACCCTGAGATCTTTGGATATAGGGGAAGATATAAACAAAGAAATGCAGCCCCTGTACCCTGTAGAGAACAAGCAGGGTCCATTTTGTCATTGTTGTGTGCCTTCAAGTTGTTTCCAACTTATGGCGACCGTAAGGGGAACCTATCACGGGGTTCACTTGGCAAGATTATTTCAGAGGAGGTTTGCCATTGCTTCCCCTGAGGCTGAGAGAGTGTGACTCGTCCAAGGTCACATAGTGGGTTTTATGGCCGAGTTGTGAATTGAACCCTGGTCGCCAGAATCATAGTCAAACCACTATGTCACGCTGGCTCAAGTGCAAGAGAAGTTTTAAAAATTGGAACACAGCAGAAGGTCCTCTGGGGCAATGAACACACATCCCAGTCCTTAGCAATCGCTTACCCCTGGGTTAGAGCTTTGGACTAAGGATGTAAATCGCTTATTTCATTCTTACATGCAAGAATGAAGAGTGTCTACCATTTTCTCCTTCCTGAGTAAGATTACGAGAGCATTTGCACATTTTTTCAAAGGTATTCTGCCCTTCTGGGCTTATTTATTTTCCTCGATTTATTTATTTATCTGTTCATTTGCCAAAAAAAAAAATCATTTTCTACCCAAAACAAACAAACAAACAAACAAACCACACTTTCAGATGTTATGCATGAACGTTTGCTTTTGCTCAAGAAATGTGTTGTGCAGAAAACAGCGCATTTGGCATTCAGGTCCTATTACAATCAACAGGATGTTAAAGCCATTGGTCATTACTGAAGTCCCATTGATTTCAGTGGGAGAACTTGGATTACTTTTTTTTTTTTTTGACACCACAACAGCTGGGGGAGCCTGGGAGCTGTAGTCCTCCAAAAGGAACTTTTTTTTTTTTTCAAATTCTAGTCTGGATCCAACCATTTCTGGGTAACAAAGAAATGCAGCCCCCCAAGGCAAGATGAAATGTCCCCGTCGGCACTTGACTTGTAAGAACCCATTCGCACAGGCAGGTCATCAAGTGTGTGAACCAAAACCTACACCCATTGATTCCAGAATTGCTTTCCAGCTCAGGAACTTTCAGTCGGCAGGCTTAATATAGCCATAAAGATTTACATTTTCACACATGAATGACTGAATCTCTTCCCCCCCCCCCCCCCCCGGTGCACATCAGTAGCTCCAAGACTTCTTACAGTTAGTAACAGGATCTGAAAAAATATGAACTCTCCCAGGTGGAAACTTTTTAAAGCCGAGTTTTAATCTGCAGTGAATTTTTATAGCCACTCTTACAAAGAGGGTTTATAGTGAAAACGTTATCAGAAACTTAATTAATAACACAAACGATGGCCTTAGTTAGCAGCCAAGGAGTTATTCAGATGGTGTAAATAATCCCAGTAGAGCGTGGGCTGAATCTATGTTGTTCATATGAATTTCGAATGCATCCGATTAAGTTTGGGGAGGGCTGCCAAAATACCTGTAAAACCCTGGATAATCGATCTCAGGGGGGCAGTTCCTGAGTTTTCCTAAAAGATTTGCATTCTTGGCTGTGTGTCTAACCGATGCAGATCGACCTGGGATAAACCGGGATAAAACTCTGCATGTCTTGAACGTGTTTCAAATACATCTGCATCATTGACTCCCTCCTTTTGCGCAGTGCTGACATGTGTGAGCAACAGAACCCACACAGATGGGCAGAGATGTGCTTCCGGTTTTTAAAAAATAGTGCGGACAACAAATTGGGAATGTGTGAGTGAGATTATTCGCATAGGGACATTGCAAAACAAAAATGTGTGAATAACCCCCAAAGGTAACCCTGGGCAGTTGTTGTGCGAAGCAGATGAAGCATTATTTCAAGAGTATTGGATCTATAGCCTGAAATCTAGGCTCACTTGTTCCTTAAGCAAAACGGCCAGGGCTGGTCCTAGCATATGTCAAAAGGAGACAGCCACCTCAGGCAGCAGATTTGGGGTGTCATGAAAGGGGAGGTGGCAGATTTGGCAGATTTGGGATGGGGAGAGGTGCTTATGAGATTTTCTAGCTCTTGAACCAGAATAACTTGACTGGCTTTGAGTATTATGTACCTTGACTCGGGTGCATATTCCACCTGAAGCAAAGGTGCTGGCACTGCTCCCCACTCCTAGCAATAAAACATCCAACAATAATGTTTGCTCTTCCATGGCCATTCCTTGAATCCTGTTGCTTAGTCCACCCTTTGAATCAATTTGTTGAATTGTGAACACTTAGCTCAATCTCATTGATTCAATGGGTCTTCCCCAGTCTGATCCAAGTCTGTTGCCTGAGGCAGATGCCTCACTCTGCCCAATATTTATATTCCGTGACCATGTCTTCTTGCCGTTGCTATGTGCCTTCAAATCATTTCTGACTTATGGCAACCCTAGGGGGAATCTATCATGGGGTTTTCTCGGCAAGTTTCTTCAGAGGAGGTTTGCCATCGTCATCCACTGAGAGAGTGTAACTTGCCCAAGATCATCCAGTGAGTTTCCATGGCTGAGCCAGGATTCGAACCCTGGTTTCCAGAGTCATAGGCCAGCGCTCAAGCCACTACACCACACTAATGGTAGGGCCAGCACTATATTTGTATTTTGGGACCATCTCTTGTTATGTGCTATTGTGAGGAACATTGAGTTTATTCTAGGGTGCATTCTCAATTCACAACCAATACTGTGAGGCCCAGCAGCTTGGCCATTTTCCCATGTCAACTGAGTATTCCTTTTAAAACACACACACACACACACACACATCCTTTACAATGGGCTTTGGATCCATTGCAGATGCCAGGAGATCTTCAGACCAGAATTGAAGGTGGAAAGGGCTCTTCAGCTGAAGAACATTTGAAAACAACAGATCAGCTTGCTGCGAGACAAGAGTAGGCTTGCGCTCCTGCCTAGATAACCATCAACATTATTTTTTCATCCATTTGCAAATGGAGAACCAAGGTCATAACGGGGAAAGTTGACAAACTTGGAACCCTGGTTGCCGCCTTTGCTATTTTCATTTCCCTTGAGAGCATCCAGTCAAAAAGAAACTCACTGAGCCAAGTCCATTTCAAAGTTCTAATAGCTTCAAGGGACCTGAACACTCAAGCCTATTTGCTGCTCACAAATAAATCAGTACATTCAGATGAAGCTCCTATTTACCAGTAATATGACCCTTTGTCTCCTAAATTTACACTTCTCCCCAGCTGCTCATTTCCTAAGTGACACTAACTTGCAACTTCTTTATTTATCACCCAGTCCTCCACTCACAGCAATCCCCCCTATGCCCACCCGTTCCTTGCTCTCCCATCTAATATAAGGGCTTAAAAGAAGCTGTTGAGATATAAGCTCATAAAGAATCCCTGGCTACCAGCTCATGTCGAAAAAGTGTTGTCAGTGACACAAAGAAAGATTACACTTGGGTTCCATTTATATAATCTGTAAGGCATGCTTCCTGCGCGGCCGTGTATGTCCCTGGGCATTACTGAGAAAATAGGATTCCTGACCTGGATATACATTTTGAAAATGGTGATTGAAAGCTAAAATAAATGGAATGTCAATGTTTAGGAACCAAGAAACTGTTCCAATCCCCGCAGTGAACAACCGTGGAATCAGAGGGGGGCCCAGGAAGAGGAGGAGGATTGGTTTCCATCTTTGCTTTGCTTCTCTGTAGGTGCTGGAACTGGGGTTCAAAATTATTTACCTGGTTTCATGTATATTTTCATCACTGTCCAAAAAATGCCTGTGGTTTCTGACAGTTGTTTAACACCACTTGCTAACCTACACCAGTATGTTATAGCCTCCCTTTCCCTACAGCTCACCATGGCACGAGATCCATTTGTTTTTCATGCGTGTGTATGTGTGTGTGTTGAGGGAGAACTCTGGGTCTTTCTATGTTTTTTTTCTCCTAGAAAGCTAGACAAACAAAACCCAAGAAGATATTGCACTTGATTCTCCCTGCAGCGTTTTCCCCATTTCACTGGGTTAAGAGTGCTAGAAATATGAGTGCTTGTACGTGGAAAGATTGTGAGCTCTGTTTGGCACACAAAACAAAACCTAGCAATCAGAAGTCTTTAAATCTAAGTGGCTTTGCATTCAAGCTGCATCCGCACTGTAGAAAAGAATCCGGTTTGGCATCACTTTAATCGCCATGGCTCAAGGCGATGGAATTTTGGGAAGTGACATTTTCCCAGAATTCCATCACCTTGAGCCATGGCGGTTAAAGTGATGCCAAACTGGATTATTTCTGCAGTGCAGATGAAGCCTAAGTTCTGTTTGAAACATCTTGGGGTTCTATTTTAAAAAGTGGGTTCCCATTGGCTCTCCATCTAGGTAAAAAATAGGACTGCTTAGTTGGATCCTGATATATATATATATATATATATATATATATATATATATACACACACACACACACACACACACACACACATATATTGTTCTGGCTACTGATGATACTTGGCCTTCTCTTCATTCACTCTCTATTGTTCTTGGCTTCATTTGCCCTCACTATGACTCAAGGTGATTGGCTGCAGTGATCCCTATGGTTTTGTCAACAACATCATCACAAGGTTGTGTCTGATGGAGTGATGTGACCAGAAGTTGGTCAACAGAACCAGCCAAATACAACAACAATGGAGAAAAAACAAAGCAACATGGAGGAGAAGCAGCTGGCAATTAGAGGAATGAAATAGCCCTGAGAAACATCACAACCAAGTAAAAAAACAGCTAGATTGGCTATCTGGATAAACTGTCTACACCATATGCAAGTATTACCAAGCAAACGTGAGCACATCTAGTGCATTCATTTCTAAGGCACTGTGATTGCTTGCCCAGATCGAACCTAAAACAAACTCAGCTTGAAACGTAAGAGAAGTGCAGTAGCTATGTGGTAAAGCAGATTATATCAAATTTATTTTCTTTTGCTCCAGCTAAATAAAACAATCACCAGTTCCCCATTAACCAAAGTGGAAAATCAGACCTCAAAATTGAAAAGGCAGAGCCTCTCAACACGCAACACACACAGGTTACATTTTCTGGTAATCGAAGTGAAGCAGTGGCAAAATTGGGCTGCTACTCCTGCAGTGTCCTGAGCTCCATGATGCTGGTTTCTGTTTATTGCCAGAGACACATCAAATATGGAGAGAGGGGAAAAAGAAAATGAGCTACACAGCAGTTTATGTAGGCAAAACTTGTAGGCTTATCAAGGAGCCCTTCAGAGCTAAATATGGAAAGAAACGGTTGAGTAAACGAATGAATGAAAGAAGGGAGAGGATGAGAGAATATATAAACATCTTATAGGATCTGAAGGGGAGGCTGAATTATTCTACTTTTACAAACTGAAGCCACTTATCTACAAAACATCACAGCGCCAGTGTGGTGTGATGCATTGGTTCTCAACCTTCAGTCCTCCAAAGTTTTGAATGTCAACTCCCAGAAGCCCCAGCTAGCACAGCCGACAGTCAAGGACTCTGCAAACTGAAGCCCAAAACATCAGGAGGACCAAAGGTTGAGAACTGCCGGCATAGTAGATACAGGAGGAATTCTCAAACTATGACACATTAATGTGCCACAAGGAGGGCTGAAGTACGCCTTGACAAATTAAACTACCAGGCTGGAAGCATTCACCACTGTATAATCCTAAGAGGCATGTCAAAGCAATGTGTTTGAGTCTAAGCGCATATGGCACCTTATATCCAGTAATGGTTGGCACCTTCCATGTTAATGAAATTGTAACGTCTGGGTTTTACTCTGAATTTTGAAATAACTATCCAGAGTGTTGGCCTTTAAAGTTCATACCTAGAACTTTGAAGTTAATAACCTGGTGTAGATTCCATGTCCTACTGATATGGAAGCCACCAGCTGGCACTGCTTATACCAAGTTAGATCTTTAGCGCATCTAGGGGTTGAGGGGCCTGTTTCATTCAGAGGGTCACATTTTCACAAACCCAGAACCCCAGAGTGTCAGAGAATCCGCATCCATGGAGAAAGAGATGGGGTAACAGATTGCTCTGTTTCTTCTCCAGGCTGAGACAAGGACTGGTCTGTACAGGCCCTTAGTGAGCCTTGGTTGCTCAAATGAGAGAAGAACTTGGAATCTTACATTTTTACAAGTAACTTGTCATATATGCCAAGCCAGAGCATCCTCAAAGGTAATGTTACTGTCAAATTTACAATGTTTAATTTTACTTGTTACTGTTTCATTTTTCATTCCTTTAAAAAAAACAACCAAAATCTATGTAAGAAACTGGCTTAGAATTTGGGGGGAACACTCCCTCAAAATACCTCCCCTAAAGTATGTATGGAAGCCCAGTTTTCTCCTCCTTGGACATTTTGGAACACATGAACTGTAATTCACCATCGCAACACACCAGACAAAGGCATTATAGGTGACGCTATTACTTGCAACACATTCCTTCTAAAGCATGGATCTGAGCTGGGGTGTCCTGGTTCACACTCTTTTCCACTCTACCTTACTAAACTGAGAAGATGTGAAAACATCATGCATCTCAAATGATAGTGAGGCATCAACCTTTGGATCTATTTTGACTAACAGGGGGGAAAAAAATAAAGATCTGGAAAACCCAGACACCTGTTAACTCAGGGCAAACTTTGTTGTTTGTTTTGGTGCATCCTTCACCATGCTGATGTATTTTAGCAACTACATAAATAATAAATTGACATTGCAGGAATAACTGCAGGTGTTAAATTTTTATCACATTCCAAAAGGGCACAAACAATGCCTTTAGCCCAGCCATTATTTCTTTACCATTAACTTGAACTAAATGCTCCATAAAACTTTATTGCAAGGACTGGGTTTTAAAAAGAAACACATATGCCACTGTCTGTTTCTGAAGCTGCTACCTCTCTTTGTTTTTCTTTCTTTCTTTCTTTCTTTCTTTCTTTCTTTCTTTTTTTAAAGCTGTTATCAATAGGATTCAACAAGATCATTTGTCAACAGTGGAAGATGCTGCCTCGGAGTGTAGCGGAGTCTCCTTCTTTGGAGGATTTTAAACAGAGTCTGGATGACCATCTGGCAGGAGTGCTTTGACTGTGTATTCCTGCATAACAAGAGACTGGTAGTCTTTTCCAACTCTATGATCCTATGGTTCAGAGGGCTCAGGAATTAATGCAAATGTTGACCTAGAAGCAGAATCATTTTCAATTGTTAACCAGTGTTGATTAAAAATCCAACCTGCAGAAGTCTGGAGAATTCTCATGCTTTTTCCTTCCCTGAATATCTTTGATATATCTTTGTAACAATGTAACTAGTAATAGTGGGGGGGGGAGGTTAAAGGTATTCCCCATTGACAAGGTTGCCAACTCCTGTCCAACTGTAGGAGGTGGTGCTAGGCTTCATTACTAAGCCAAAGAGCCAACATTGTCAGAGTCTACGCTGTGATCACGTGGCCAGCAGGATTGCACAGAACGCTGCTTACCTTCCCACTGAGAAGTGGTATCTATTTATCTACTTGCAACTGCATGCTTTTGAACTGCTAGGTTGGCAAAAACCTATACAGGTTTATGCAGAAGTAAACTCCTCTGTGCACACTGGGGCTTACTGCCAGGTAAATGGGTGCAGGATTGCAGTCTAAACTCTTTTCACGCTGGACAATTGCACCATTTGAAAGGCCATCCCTCCTGAAGAGGGTCTGCTCCGCTCTGTCCAAGAAATCTTCATGTTTCCAAATATGCTGCAGAGTGGATAAATAGGCCTTCCCTTTCAACAGGGGAACCAACTTGCATTTGCTGCAGGTGTGGCTACCCACATCCTTTGGCAAGAACACAAACATATCATGGTTGTTGCAGATGACTGCAGCAACTCCCTCAATGTCCATATTCAGTAGTCTTAAGTAGGCACTGAAATAAAACTCAGGGACTCCCTTGCCAAACTCCCCTGGTAAACATCCCTGTTAGCCATGCCTGTTAGCTGAGCTCTGTTCTCCAAGCTCCAGGGACTGGGGCTGCAGCTACAGACAGAGTGGCTGCTCACTCCTCTTGCACCAAGTCTCTCTAACTCATTCATTTCTCTGAAGATGCCAGCCACAGATGCAGACAAAGTGTCAGGAATACATTCTTCTTGAACACGGCCTCACAACCCAAAAAACCCAAAAAAATCTATAGATGATGCCATGAAAGCTTTCAACATCTCTAACTCACTTATTACTTATAAAACACAAACTATTGCTGACATGGGGAAAATACATACAACACAATGTTACTGGTAGGAAGAGAAAATAACTTTTAAAGATTTATATCTGGACTAGTTATCATATTTTCAAGTCTCCCCGACAATTTGACAAAATGGATTTACAGGGCAGAGCCTAAAAAATAGGGTACCTGGATGCCAAATGTACAATCATTCCCTCTAACAGCAAATGCAGGTGACAAATGCTGGCAGGATTAGAACTAGAAGAGAGCCACTGAGAAACCAAGGGGGGGGGGAGTATTAGGACACCCAGAGAAAGTCCAGGGTTTGTAAAAGAAAAAGAAAAATTTTCCCTCCCAACACTGCCAAAAACCCAAGTCCACATTTGGAAAGTTTCTCAAAAAGGATTGCTTGCCATCTCAGAAACTCTACCAAACCTTCCACGTTCCACCACTTGGCTGAAGAGGACCCTCTTTTCTAGCATCAGAAAATGAGCAGAAGTTTACCCTAAATTAAAAAATATATCTATCAAACCTGATAGTTAAGATACTAAAAAAGCTTATTCTGCAATTTTAATTATTATGGAGAAAAAGGCCTCGTGTGACTTGTTCATTTCGGAAAGAGAGAGAGGAAAAAGCGAGCGAGAGAGAGAGAGAGAAGTAGGGGGAGAGAAGAAAAGAAACATGAACAGCTTTCTAATTGTATCAGTTTTTTCCAAACCATAGGAAGCTGGGGGGGGAGAACACTCTGATATACATTTATTATATTCTGTCTGGGGAAGCAACAAACCATTTTATTATTCACTTAACGTGTTTAATTTACATATCAGAACTACAAATAAGGACAACATTATTAGATCATATTCCCTTTGGGTTTGGTTGTTGTTGTTTTTAACCGAAGAAAATAGGGCATTTTGTTTAGCCATGGCAATTAAATCAATTTATTTTGCTATGACAGGGTTTTTGATAAAGCCATTTATCAACAAACTGACTGTGGGAAACTTAATAGGGCATAGTCCCGTCCCCCCAACCCCGCAGGAGATACAAAACAAAACAGGACACACATTTTCCTTTCCATCCAATGCTTGCATGCCTTCTCTTTGTTCTGATGCTAAGGAATCACTTGAAGGATATGTACACATCTTTGAAAGCTGTAACAACAGCAGGAGCAGCAACAACGACAACAAAAACCCCAACCACTTCTTTTCAAACAAATGATACACATACTATATAGTCCTTTCCTTACAGTCATGGAGCCTAGAAACCTGGTTCTTTAAAATAAATTGAAGCAGGTGGATAAATGGGGAGCCATGCTGCCTAATATTCTACTAGATGTGCAGTTATCCATCTTTTTTTTTTCAGGCACATCTGGAAATTCTCAGAGGATTTCTTTTACTTTTCCAGTATTCCAAATCACAAATGCAGCTTTCCTATCAGGGACAGAAGAAAAAGTCTCATTAAAGATTTTTTTTTTAAAAAAAAGTAATTATCCAGTTCATGGGAACTACTGACAGAAAGTATGTGCATGTTTTTCAGCTTAACCATAATCATCAGAAGAACTATTACCAGATTCTTTTTCCCCCCTATTTGACTTTTTGAATTATACGCAAATAAATGCACACAGCTAAAAATGCATATCTTTTTAAAAAGTGCACAAGCACACTTTTGTCAATATGGGGAAATAAGTAAAATACATATATTGAGAAAAATGGCTGGAATTCCTCTGTCACAGTCTATGTAATATATAGATTTAGCTACATAAAAGAAGTGCTAAGAAACCCTGTTGTCAATTGCAAAAATGCATAACTGGACCCCAGCAAAAAGTCTCCCAATGAGCATTATGCTCTACCAACACACATCGGCACACACTAGCCGGTGTCTCGATGTCCAATGGCCCTGATGTGCATCAATCCCAATGAGTATTGGTCACCTTGCTGGCTTCTTTATGTACATTGGGTCCATGGTATCTGCTGGGCTTTGGTTCCAAGACCCACCATGGATGCCAAAATCTGTGGATGCTCAAGTCCTATTAAATACAATGGCATAGTAAAATGGTGTTTTTTATGGTGTTAACTGCCTTCAAGTCAATCCCAACTCATGGCAACCTTGTGGATGAGACATCTCCAAGATCCCCTATCTTCCATTGCTCTGCTTAGTTCCTGCAATTTCATGTCCGCGACCTCCCTGATTGAGTCTATCCATCTGGTGTGCAGCCTTCCTCTCTTTCTACTATCTTCTACCTTTCCTAGCATCATTATCTTTTCTAGTGATCCGTGCATGCCCTCTCATTATGTAGCCAAAGTATGACAGCTTCAGTTTGATCATCTTGGCTTCCAAGGAGATTTCAGGCTTGATCTGTTCAAGGACCCATTTGTTCGTCTTTTTGGCTATCCTTGGTATCCTCAGCACTCTTCTCTTGCACCATATCGCAAATGAGTTGATTTTCTTTCCATCTGCTTACTTTCCTGTCCTGCTCTCGCATCTGTACATGGTGATGAGAAATACAATGGTTTGGACGATTGTAACTTTAGTGCTCAGATGTGTATCTTTACAACTTAGGATCTTGTCTAGTTCTTTCATAGCTGCCTTTCCCATTCTTAGTCTTCTTCTTATTTCTGGACTGCAGTCACCATTCTGAAGGATCTGAAGGATCCTTATTCAATAATCCTTATACAAAATGGCAAAAACAAAGTTTGCTTTTTGGATTTTTTAAAAAATATTTGCAAGCCGTGGATCGTTGAATCTGTGGATATGGCTGCAGTAATGTAGCAGCAGGCCCTTACTGGATTAGAGAGCTCCCCAGTTCTAATTCTTGCAGGCATAAGTCCACTTATGAAGACCTAAGTTCCCAGCAGGATTCTGGCCAATGTTCTTAAATGTGTACAGTAAGAAAAGTGAGTACCTAAATAACCACAGATGTCCATACTGGAAGCAAACAAACAAAATTTCCCAATCTGATAGGAAAGAAGGATGGGGGATAATGGGGATGAGAGTCAGAGAAATTGAAGATTTGAAAAGAAAATTCCCCTTTTTTACTACCATTCCCAAAACCTCTCAGATGCCTACAGAGGGGCAAATGGGTAGGAGAACCAATTGCATTTGGAGGCTTCCTGGAGACATCGGGTTGGCCACTCAGTAAGTCAATCTTTGAGCTGAACTGAACTACTAGGGATCTTCTTACTTTCTTTATGATGCAATTTGGTACGTCAATGGGCAGAGGGGAAAGAATGTCCCTGACCAAAGAAGGAGCTTGACTTGTTCATGGTGCTGCACAGATGAATCCCTGTAGGGCACACAGGGTTTTATATTTCCAAATCAGTAGTGATGGGTGGCTTCTTTATCAGTGGAGCAAGGAATTTTTCTGAATTGGAAAGGAACTCTCCAAGGTGCTAAACATTATCTTCCCAATACGCTAAACATATTGGACAGCTCCTTTAATGTTCAGACTAAAACTCAGAGAGATTGTCTGCTCAGCTGACAAAGAAGTCCTCAACTTTCACTAATTCAATCCCACCCCTCTATTTTGCTCCTTCTGTGTTCTCTCCAATATTTTTCTTATTCTGGTGTCCCCGCTGCACAATGAAATGATCTCCTTATAGAAAAGTGAAAATGCTGATTCAGAATCAGAACAGCTGAACCAGCCGTGTCTGGCTCATTGTAATATAATTCGCTATTAGCCATGTTGATTTGCATCTTTTACAGACAAAAGCCAGGGAAGGAAAGGTTGGGTAGGGAGAGGAAAAGAAAGCATCACATAGACTCTTCCTATTATTGGAATGATGCTGCTTTGGAAAGGTTCATTGTCATTGCCACCCCAGCTAATTTAAAAGGATGATTTAAAAACAAAGATGCATTAGCTAATATCACAAAAGTGAACATTTGCAAAGGCTCATTAAAAAGAATACGCTGACGCTAACACTGTAGCAATTCTATTTCATCGCTAAACTACTGTAATTAAACCATAGCTGCTCTGTGTTATTTAGCAAAGTAAATAATTATACCATGCCCGGGAGGTTTCTCTTGAAATGTGCAGCGTCAAGAAGAGCCCCACCACTATCATGTTTATGAACTGTATTTTCAGGATCGTCTACCTTTCTGATTGTTTGTTTTGGGAAACTTTAAGGTATTTCCCAGTCTTCTTCAAATAATGATTTGAACAACATAAGCTAAAATCAAATTACACTATTCTAACAAAATGGCACATCATCATCATAATTTTAAAAACAGATTAGCAGCATTTAACAGCAGAAAGTAATTGCTGTGCCATTAAAAAAAACAAAAACAAATGCCAACGCCATTGCAAATTACAGGAAGAAAAGAAGCTACAAATACAAAAGCAGGAGAGGAGGCAAAACAACCAATCAGAACTTAGCCTGTACCAAAATCCTCTTGAAATGCATAGGCCTTTACTTGGTATCTAGGTGCAGGATGCATTAAGCTGGGCAAGCCTGTCTAGGGATTGTGTTATACCACACTGGCTTCACATTCTGAAAAGGCCCTGCTTCTTATATGTATTTGCTGTATCTCATGTCAGTATATGAAGTGGGAGATGATTCTTAAAAAAATACCAAGCCCGGGATCCTACTGAGTCAAACTGCTGTGCAACAGACAGTACCACAAGTGGTTCAGCGATGCTCATGCAAGGAGATATCTAGGACCCCCTTGGGCAAGAAGAAAAGTGTCAACAGCAACAAACAGCAGCAGGCAACCCTAGTCACCCCAAACATCATCTTTTATTATCAGTAGTAGCAGTAGTAGTAGTAGTAGTAGTAGCATCCTGCTTTTCCCCACAATTTAAAAGAATAATACAATTAAAAATATACAAAAAGTGAACATTAGCTAGAATTAAACTAGAATTAAACCAAGTCACACTTCAAGTTAAAAGAATAAAATGCAATTAAAAAGATAAAAAAAGTTTCTTAAAAACAGTTCAGTTAAAACAATGCAACACCTCTTAGCCCATTCTCTTAAAACTTTCTGTTTGAAAAAGCCTATCCATAAAAAGGTTTGCCACCAGAAGGCCAACAAGGAGAGAGCCATCCTGGCCTCCCTGGGTAAGGAATTCCAGAGTCTAAGGACTGCCACCGAGAAGGTACTGTCTCACATCCTCACCAACTGTGCTTGAGATGGTGGTGGTGGGAACGGGAAGGATCTCCTTTGAGGATCCTAGAGCCCAGGCCAGCTCATATGGGAGATACTGTTTGCCAGATAGCCTGGACCTGGGCCATATAGAGCTTTATAGATCATAAACGACACTTTGAATCATGTCCAGAAACAAACTGGCAGCCGGTGGCGCTGTTTCAACCAGGGCGCAGTATGGTTTCCATAACCTGTCCCAGTTAACAGTCTGGCTGCAGCTCTTTGGACCAGCTGAAGTTTCCAAACACTCTTCAAAGGCAGCCTGTGTTGCAGTAGACCGACCAAATGGGATGCAACTAAGGCATGTATCACCATGGTCAGATCTGACATCTCAAGGAACAGATGCAGTTGTCACACAAGCTTTAAATGTGCAAAGGAACTCTGGGCCATTGCAGACACCTGGGCCTCCAAGTTCAAAGATGAGTCCAGGAGTACACCCAAGCGGAAACCCTGTGTCTTCATGGGGAGTGTAACCCTATCTAACCCAGGCTGAATCCCTATTGCCTGATCTGCCTTACACACACACACACACACACACACACACACACACATATACATGCACATGCTACTACTGCTGCCAGAGAAAGAGATGGCCATCTGGTACACGCTTCTCCCCAGAAGCTAACTCTGTAGGGAGCCTATCCATGAGACATCCTTGGAACCAAGACACTACAGGTTGGGTTGGGTTGGGTTGGAAAATGCTAAGTCACTCCTCCCATAGCACCTCAGCACTAATTTAAATGCTAATTCCTTGGCTCTACATGCTTTCCTCTCCACTGTAATGGAAGATTTTGCTTTAGGGTACTATGCCATTTAGGGCTTTAAAAGGTAAAAAACCCTTCATATTTTACTTATATGTCCTCTTTGACCACCCCTAAAATAGCTAAACTTAATTCTCCAATATATGGCCAATCTCATGCCTTCACAGAATAATAGAAGATATGAAGATGTCATAAAATTGGAACTGAAAACAGGAAGTTTTCCATTTTTCCATTTCCAAAAATTGCAGATGCCAGAAGACCAGCTGGATCTCACACTGAAACCAACGAGGCACCAACGCAAGTGAGAAACAAATGTTGTTGCTGTTACTCCGAAACTCATTCATGTCAGTTCCCATTCATTTTTGCAACTGTGACAGATACGCAAACAGGATTCCATAATTTCAGTTCTCCCTTTACCGTCAACAAATGCTAATGTGACTCTTGATTTCTTTTCATCTCACTAGTCAAACTGATCTCTTTTCCGCTTCAGCCTTCTCAGCTATTTCTTCCTTGTTCTCAAATTATTTTTATTATCACAGCCTGTATCTGGGGCAGAGCAACAATTAAAGGTACAATTAGAGCTAGGCTCAAGGTTCCAAGTAAAACATCCTGAGATACCTATGTGTGTCCCATCAGTCCTAACATTATGCTCTTCTGGGCAGGAGAGAAATCATCTTTGCTGTGACACTCAAGTTGTGGAATGCTGTCTGATCCTGCCCACTCCCTTCAGTTCGGTAAACCAGTCTTCTGCGAGATAACAGCAACCAAAGAAAAAGTTAATAGTTTGACTTCTGCAGATAGAACCACCACAACAACCCCGCACCATTACAAGTATATAGCATTACACCTTTCCAGGATTTTTCACACTTTTTTCCCATTTGCCCAGTTCTCATAGCATTCACACATCTACTCCAGTCCACTCACACTCCTATTTTTGTCAGATCCCTGTCACTCCTTCTGGTGAGACTGGCCATGGCAATTGCTAGTACCATCCTGCACATGTATGTTCATTATCCAACCAGGTATTCCTTTTTGTTTCCCACTGTGTATGAACACAACATTGCCCATCTTTCACCAATATATATATCCCCTCATTGATGGTCCCCAACAAATGTCACTATGGAACTACTTGAGCCTCACTTGAACATAACCATAAACAGTAACGTTGAAAATATCAACCCCCACCTAATAGTAGTAATGACAATGGCAAGCTCCTCATAGGACATGGTTTCCAGACCTTTCACCATTTTGGTTGCCCTCCTCTGGACATGCTCTGGCTTCTGAACATCCTTCTTGAATTGTGGTGCCCAAAACTGGCCACAATATTCCAGGTGAGGTCTGAATGAAGCAGAATAGAGTGGCACTATTACTACCCTCAATCTAGATGCTATATTCCTATTAATGCAGCCCTGAATTGCATTGGATTTCTTAACTGCCGCATCACACTGCTGACACATGTTCAGTCTGTGGTCCACTAAGGGCCGATGCAGACAACCCCTAAGGGGTGGCTCTGTGCCACCCCTGGGAGCACCAGATCGGGGCCACAGCAACCACACGCCTTGGCCCTGATCCGGCTTTTTGCCATTCTTCAAAGAGCTGGCAAATGCCGCTCCTTTAGGGGGCAGCAAAAAGCCGCCCTTAGAGCTGCTGCGGCAGCTCTTTTGCACGCCTTTGCCGCAGCGTTGTGCACACTGTGCCAACGGGGCACCCTGATGCCGCACACCATGCACTGAGGCATGCAGCATCAGGGCGGAGTCAGGGCAGCCGGTGTGCAGTTGCCCCACCCCAACTCCACCCCCAGACCGGCCCTTTAGGCCAGTCTTCATCAGCCCAAAGACTCCTAGATCCTTTTGACATGTACTACAGTCACACCAGGTGTCACCCATCCTATATTTGTGCATTTCATTTTTCCTGCTCAAGTGTAGTATCCTACATTTCTCCTTGTTGAAATTTGTTTGGTTAGTTTTGGCCCAGCTTTCTAATCTGCAAATGTCATTTTGAATTTTGATTCTGTCCTCTGGAGTATTAGCTACTCCTCCTAATTTGGTGTCATCTACAAATTTGATAATTATATCTGTCCTCACAAGGCATGGTTTTCCAGACCCTTCACCATTTTGGTCGCCCTCCTCTGGACATGCTCCAACTTGTCAACATCCTTTTTGAATTGTGGTGCCAAGAACTGGACACAGTATTCCAGGTGGAGCCTGACCAAAGCAGAATACAGTGGCACTATTACTTCCCTTGATCTAGATACTATACGTCTATTGATGCTGCCTAAAATCTCATTGGCCTTTTTAGCTGCCGCATCACACTGTTTGTTCAACTTGTGGTCTACTAGGACTCCTAGATCCCTTTCACACGTAGTTGCGTTAAGCCAGGTGTCCCCCATCCCATATCTATGCATTCCATTTTTCCACCCTAAGTGCAGTACCTTACATTTCTCTGTGCTGAAATTCATTTTGTTAGCTTTGGCCCAGCTTTCTAATCTATTAAGGTCATTTTGAATTTTCATCTTGTCCTTTGGGGTATTAGCTATTCCTCCTAATTTGGTGTCATCTGCAAATTTGATAAGCATGCCCCCTATTTATCTCAAGCACAGTTTAAACCCATCTCAAGCACAGTTTAAACCCATATTTTATTTTTAGTGATCACAATGTTCCTCTTGAAGCGCTTACAGAGTGTCTTCATCCAAATCATTGGTAAAGATGTTGAATATCACTGGGCCTAAGACAGAACCCTGTGGCACCCAATGGTCACTTCTCTCCAGGATGAAGAAGAGGAGCCATTGCTGAGCACCCTTTGGATTTGGAAGGTCAACCATTTACAAATGTACCTAATGGTCACATTGTCCAGTCCACCTTTTACTAGCTTGTTTGCAAGAATATCATGGGGAACCTTGTCAAAGGCCTTACTGAAATCAAGATATGCTACATCCACAGCATTCCCTTCATCTAGCAAGCCTGTAACTCTATCAAAAAAACTGAAAGAGATAAGATTAGTCTGCCATGACTTGTCTTTGAGAAAGCCATATTTATTTTTAGTGATCACAATGTTCCTCTTGAAGTGCTTATAGAGTGTCTGTTTAATGATCTGATCTAGATCTGCTCTGCCATACTGGACCTCCCCTGGTTAATTGGAAGTAAATCCCACTGAAAAACAATAAACATTTCTTCCAAGTAAACATTGTTTCTGACTGGGTTGTAAACTATCAGTCTTCTTGGTCGCCCCTTCAGAGTTACAGTTTATTACCATGGATCACTTTTCATCTCCGTTTTATTTGACTTCTTTTCTTCTTGCATTTCCCCTCCACAGGCATTTAATTTATTCAGTCACAACAGATGATTAGGCTATGCTTTATGGTTTTACTTCCGTTATGGAATGTCCACTACTGTGTTCTCTTAGAGGAGTCATTTAATTTTGTAGCTATAAAGTACTGCAGATAAAAAGGAGGAAAGAAAAAGAAAAAGAAAGATCTCCCTTTCTTCAGCGGTATTGTGAGAGAAGTAAATATTGTCACTGTTTTGACATGGCTAATTAGTCACTTCCCCAACCATTTGACTGCTCCCGACATTTTAAATTGCTTTTTGGACCTCCTGCATCTATATATAATAGACACAATGGCTTGGAGCACTGGAACTACATTGGAAAATTGGCAACGTTGTGACTTGATAAATCAGGCAATGAAGAAAAAAAAGCAGCAAGTTTTGGTTTAGTTAATGGGAAACTGTGGACTAGTCGGCTTCCCACTACCACCTGTCTTGTTTCTTTGGGTGAAAATAATAAAGGCACTATGACCTGTTTATCCAGCAAATTTAATTTATGTATTATATGTCTATTCTGCCCTTTCTCTGTGGAATTCATGCTCGGCACAAGCATACAATTTTACCTTTGCAACAATCCATTGAGCTATCTTTGGGTGAGAGAAAGTGGCTGATCCAAGATCATCCAATGAGCACGGCTGAGTGAGGATTTGTGCCTATGAGTCCCCGATCCAAGTCCATTCCTTACATCACACTTGATACTTGAACCAGATTAAGCGTTCTTGAACTAGAATTTTCTCCAAAATGTAGAACCACAGAATCCAAACAGATCTTGGAGGTCATCTACATTAACCCCTGAGTGCAATCAATCCCATGGAGCTCACTAAGCCAAGTCCTACCTGTTGGAAGGTTTTTGCATTCTCTTTCCTGCTCCTTAGATAGAAAGGGATTTTCCTGCATGCAAAATCTCCCCCCCTCATTCAAACCAATCATGTGATTTAGGATACTCCCCCTTTGGGACCAACAGATTCTCTCTCAACGATTTTCTCTTGAACTGCATGTTTTCCATCCTCCTCCTCTCTCAACTTTCTTTGGAAAGATGGTGAGATAAAGATTTCTGTTTACCTGAATTATTCACTCACTAGATTAGGATATAGCCTTTTATGTACATATAGATTAAAGCCATTAGTAAACTTTTGTTTGAACTACAAGCTCCTTATGTTGTTTTTGGAGTCAGTCTCAGTTCTTAGGGAAGCAAAGTTAGACAAATGCACATTTCTGCTACTCTGCTGATTTTAAAGCTAGCCCCTAGCAGGCTTGGCTTTGACATTTTTGATATTTCAGTATTTTCAGGCCTCTGCAGATGTGCAGCTCTGGGCCACCCTGGGAAGTGGCAGATTGGGGCCGTGGCAACCCCACACTGTGACCCTGATCCTCCCTTTTGCCACCTTGAAAAGAGCAGCAAAATGCTGCTCCTTTAGGGGCAGCAAAAGGCCACCCTAAGAGCTGGCGTGTGGCTCTTCAGCACCCTTTTCGGCACAGTGTGTTTGAATGCTGCACTGGAAGGGCATCCTGATGCTGCACGCCGAGCGTAACGGTGCACGGCATCAGGACGGCATCAGTGTGGGGTTGGGACGGCCAGAATGTGGCTGCCCCACACCAACTCTGCCTCCAGGCTGGCCCTTTGGGCCAGTCTGCAGAGGCCCCTTGTTTCCTTACTAAAAGCTGGATCCTTAGGGAACTTAAATTACCCTAACTACCCTTAGCCAACGATAATCCTGTTTGAAACCCAGGAGTCTCAGAGAAATAGCAAATGCATAGCCATTACTTTTCCGCAGCTTAAACCCGGGGGGGGGGGGTGAGATTTCAAGATGCTGCCATACATAATGATTCTTTTTTTTAAAAAAAAGTTCTCTAGATATAACCTGTTATTCAAAATTTACAGACTTTCCCTTTGTCTCTGGTGCCCAACTCCCTGTTCGAGACGTCTGCGGAAAATCCATTATGTTGACGACACTGTGCATCACTGTTAATGGCAAGAGTCAGGCTAGCCCTATAATGAGAATAGGCTTCCATCGATTGGCCTGAGTCCCTCTTAGACAATGTCATCTCTGCAGGTGCTTCTTTTAAATCCTATCCCCTTTTCATGGCAAGGCTGGTTTCCAAGCTTCTGACAAGATCAAAACCTTTGGCTGCTTCTGCAACTGAAATGTGATGATGCTTTAGGCGAGATCTGATCAATGGTCTCCTTCTTGCTTCAAAACTTTCTTCTCTTTCTCTTAAAGTGCCTCTAGGCCAGCAGCCCCCTCCCAGGAAAAAAAAAACCCTACACGATGCCTCCTTTTCTTCATCCTTCTGAATCTACCCATGAACCCATTTCCTTAAGCCCTTAATCCTCGTCTCCACTTGAAAGAATCCCTAAGTGATAGGAATCTAATTGTTCACTAAGTGTCTTCTCAAAGAAAGCAATGAGCAATTTGAACAATTTTCTTCCTGCTGTGACAAAGCCTTTGAAAACCACTCCATTTTTGAAGCCTGTTCGCAATTCAGGACTTATTCCGTGCAAAGTTCATACATGGTTTGTTTGTTTGTTTTTTCATAGAAAACAGCATTTTTCTATGCAGGCATATTGTTGTTGTTGTTTATGCAAATCAACTGCATGAGACTTTTGCACAGAATAAATCCCCAATTACAGCATTTTCTGCACAGGAAATAACATTTCAATGTAGAAATATAGTTTTATGTGCTGAAAAATGCTGTTTTTCGGCACAAAACAACCATGTGCAAATTTTGTGCAGAATAAATCCTCAACTGCAAAAAAAATTTCATCCATCCAGGATTCTTCTTGACTGGGTTTCTTAGTACTCAAAAACATCATTTTGTAACCATTTTCCAAATATTTCTAAATATTCTTTCCATCCCAACTAAGTAGATGTTGTTGCACTTTGCATTAAGTCAGAATATAGATGTTCATGGCTCAGTGGAGACCTCAACTTGGATTCCCCAAGTCCCTATCAAATACTACACTACACGGGCTATCAGTACTACCCTCAGACACCCATAGTACTACTAATACTAATAAGTACTCCTGTATTCTTATAGTTCTCAACAGTACATGTGAAAGGGATCTAGAAGTCCTAGTAGACCACACATTGAACATGAGGCCAATGCAATTTTAGGCTGCATCAATAGAAGTATAGTGTCTAGATCAAGAGAAGTAATAGTGCCACTGTATTCTGCTTTGGTCAGGCCTCACCTGGAATACTGTGTCCAGTTCTGGGCACCACAATTCAAAAAGGATGTGAAGAAACTGGAGAGTGTCCAAAGGAGGGCAACTAAAATGGTGAAAGGTCTGGAAACCAAGCCCTATGAGGAATGACTTAGGGAGCTGGGGATGTTTAGCCTGGAGAAGAGATGGTTAAGAAGGCATATGATAGCCCTGTTTAAGTATTTGAAGGGATGTCATATTGAGGAGGGTGCTAGCTTGTTTTCTGCTGCTCCAGAGAACAGGACCCAGAACAATGGATGCAAGCTACAGGAAAAGAGATTCCACCTCAACATTAGGAAGAACTTCCTGACAGTAAGAGCTGTTTGACAGTGGCACACACTCCCTTGGAGAGTGGTGGAGTCTCCTTCTTTGGAGGTCTTTAAACAGAGGCTGGATGGTCATCTGTCAGGGGTGCTTTGATTGTGTCTTCCTGCATGACAGGGGGGTAGACTACATGGCCCTTGCCATCTCTTCCAACTCTGTAATCCTATGATTCCACTTTCTACAGCTATGGTGACCAGACATAGAGAACCACCCACAAGCACCAGAAAAAATGGTGCACAGGACAATAGATCAACCCAAAACAAAAGGAGTCGAGCAGTTTAACTTTACCACCAAGAAAAGCAACACTGCCTTCAGTGTACTGCTCTGTGGAGCCATTGTGGAGAAACCTGCTATTCCAGACCATTAAAAAGACCTGGCAATAACCAGTTGTTAAACTTCACTTGTGTCCCTGGGAAGCCATCTAAAAAGAAAAAGCCCTAATTAAGGAGAGTCTAGCAGTGTTTTCGGCTAAGTACTGTAGAACACCGTAGGGTTGAGTCAGCACTATGTCGACAATGTTGGGAATGGTGCTTTGCTTACCTGCTGCAGTTCTTTGAAAAGGTTAACAAAGTCATAAGACCCAGGCAGAAAGGGGAGCATCAATTTTCACAATGCTTTTTGACATCATCATCATGTACCATGGGAAAGCATAGGTGAAAAGTTCATGCTCCGAAAATTTCAAGAGACCGGGGCGGGGGGGCACCATGAAAATGTAAAAATAAAATTGTTTACTTTCTATCCCAATTTCCCCGAAGCTGTTGGATTATTCAAGAAATGCAGAGCCATCACCTGTAGCATTATTACTTGTTTTTTGCAGCTACTAGCCAAGATATTTGGCCACCTGAGTTGGAAGAAAAGGGTAGCTCCCCAAACCCTTATCAAAGTGGTCATGGGTGTGGGAATGATGATGATGATGATGATGATGATGATGATGATGATGATGATGAATCATCTTAATTTATTTGTTATTATTACTTACCATCAAATCAACTCTGATTTACAGCAACCCTATGAATGAGAAAGCTCCAAGAGCCCCCTGTCATCCATTGCCTTGCTCAGGTCTTGCAGATGCAAGGTCATTGTTGTTGTTTTTACTGAATCAATCCTGCTGCACTGCATTGTTCCTCTTTTCCTACTGCCTTCCACTCTATCGAGCATTATCATTTCCCCCATTGAATCACTTTGTCTCACAAACAAGTGGGTCCTAGAGCAGATCAAACCAGAAAGCTCCCTGGAAACCAAGATGACCAAACTGAGACTGTTGTACTTCAGACACATCATGAGAAGAGAGGACTCTTTGGACAAAAACAATAGTGCTAGGAAAGATGGGGGAAAGGAGGAAGAGAGGAAGGCCACATGCCAGATGGATGGACTCTATTAAGGTCATGGGTATTAAGGGGTTGCAGGATTTAAGCAGAGCAGCAGAGGACAGAGGGTCTTGGAGATGTCTCATCCATAGGACCGCCATGAGTCGAGATCAGCTTGAGGGCAGTTAACAACAACAAAATATCCAAAGCACAACAGCCTCAGTTTAATACTCTGCTTCTAGAGAGAACTGAGGCTTGGTTTGCTCTTGGACCCATTTGTTTGTCTTTTTGGCACTCCATTGTATCCATAAAACTCTTTTCCAGAACCACATTTCAAATAGTGGATTTTCTTCCTATCAGCTTAATTTGCTGTCTAGCTTTCACAACCATACATAGACACATGTTTATATTACTGCCTTATTTTACCAAAACTGGGAGTTACAAAGTAAATAGAGTACAATATAGATAAAACAATACAAAAGATCAACAGTGTTGGGCCCTTGCCAGATAATCTATTCAGTACAAGCACCACAAGCCTCATGAAACTATGGAGTCAACTGACTCTGCAGATCCTGGAACTTCATGGGAAAAGAGGACTGTACTCCCAGACAGAGACAATGCACCCCTAAAATCAGAAGTGGAGACTGTGGTCCCTCCCCATTCACAAGAGTGCCACTGCATGTAGGCTACCAGGTAAAGTGCTTGGTAAGGCTTTAAATGTGCACCTGCCTCATTCTTGCATGCAAGACTGAGGGCCTTTGCAGACTGCTAGAAATAGTGCAAATTGAGTCCACTTTAACTGCCCTGACTCAGTGCTAGGGAATCATGGGAACTGTATTTTATTGTGGCACCAGAGCTCTCTGATAGAGAAGGCTCAGTGTCTCAGGAAAAAAAAAAAACAATTCCCATGATTCCCTAGCACTAATCCTAACCCTTAAAGTGGATTCAGTTTGCTCTGGCAGTCCGCCAAGGCCCTGAGAAACCATAAGACAGATCTTTTCAATCCATCTTGACAGGACTTTTATATCTCCAAAAAAATTTTTTTTGTACAAATCCCATAGATAAACTACAATAGCTGTGTACTCTTTTTAAAAAATAGATGCATTGAGTAGGTAGCTTGCATCTTCTTAATCACTCATCTATTTCATCTGTGCTGGTGTGCATATGTTTTGCTTCACAAAGGGGGGTGGGAAGAGAGACATTTATTGCACAAACTACAAAAACTGACAAAAAAAGCAAAACCCACCTTGTTACATTCTCACACTGAACGCAAGATGTGGAGGGTGGTAATTTCTCTCTTGCCCAAAAAGAGTCATTCTGCAAATTCCACATATCCTGAAGAGAAAACTAAAGAGTGATGTCAGGTGTCAGAGCAGTCCCAGAGGGAAAGGTTTTTTCCCAAGGAGATTAGCTGCTGAAAGACTTACAGACGGATTCTGATTAGGGCCCAGGAAGCCCAACAATATGAGCTTCAGTCCTAGGAGGCCAAGGCTGCTGGAAAAAACATTATATCAGGACCTTGGATTTGTTCTTGTAGTTCATCTTCCAATGCCTGACCTTGCCATGTTCTTGACTTGGTTTTTGGACTACCCTTGCCTGGTTACTATTTGACTTTGACTGGTTCTGGATCCTGGATTTCTGCTTGACTCTGGCTCTGGATCCTCCTCATCTGATTTACCTCACTGGTAGGTCTCAGTTGGTTTGAACTTTGCTTTACCTCCTGATTCTTCTTCTCAATCCACTTTGTGCTGTTGGTCTAGTTGCTATGTGCAATCTTACTTAGCACTTAGCACTTCTGTACCACATTAGAATGCTGAGCACTCTCTACATGGTTTACAATGTGTTAGTCAATTGTCCCCCAAAAGCTAGGTGTTCATTTTACCGACCTACGAAAGAATGGAAGGCTGAGTCAACCTGGAGCCCTGCAGGATCGAACTCACAATGTTTTGTATTGTATTGACCTGGGACTGTACTTCTCATTACTGGGACCTATCCTCCCCAAAACAGGACAAAAGTACCCAATCATTTGTATCATTTGATGCTTGAGGCAGCAATTCCAAGAAGCACCTTTCTCCCCCTTTGGCAATAAGGAAAAACTAACTAAGAACTAATCATTCACTGGCATTTCATGACACCAGGCATCTGCCTAATGGAAAAGTCCAGCTCTTAGTGTAAAGATACTTACATTATGGGCCATAATCCAACACAACTTAGGAAAATACTTGCTCTGATAATGTGTCTGTTTGTCCAAAGGATTCCTTTTCTTCTTTCTCAGGAGCTATCTAGGCTGGAATCAGGAACCCAAAGAACTATACACTGCCAACTAGTGTGGCACAAAAATGTTAGTTTTCTCCTGAATGACCCATTATTTGGGCCAACCATGTTGTACCATGTCTTTGAATGAAAGTTGTCAGGACAGTGGCATATAGGGTCAACCGCCAAGTTATCCTCACAGCAATTGTGAGAGATAGGTCCATTAAGTAATCTCAGTCCAGCTATTGTCTTTCTAACCCAACAGCTGACCAAAAAGGTTGAACTCGGGTCTTCCCAGTTCAGTGCTAAAACCAGTTTGCCACAGAGTCTTGTTAATCTAAGAAGATGGGGAGACAGATTATTCAGGCCGAAGTATGACTCTGGTACTACTGTGTTCTCCACATATCCAATCCAGTGGCAACCAGCAGTTTCCATATGAGGGAAGTGGTTAATCTGTCCTGGGTTTTAATTCCAGACTTTTAATGGTCTATACAAGGCACTGAACCTATTTAGAAGGCCTCTGCAGAGGGCCGGCCTGGAAGCAGAGATGGGGAGGGGCAGCCGCACGCTGGCTGCCCCAACCCCAGCCTGATGATGTCCTGACACCTATACTGGCCTAATGGCTGTAATAAAATGATTTGATTTGATTTGATTTGATGTCCTGACACCGTGCACTGTAATGCATAGCACGCAGCATCAGGACATCCTCCCAGTACAGCATCCTGACACACTACGCCGGAAGGGGTGAGAAAGAGCCGTGCGCCAGCTCTTAGGGTGCCCTTTTGCACCCCTGAAAGGAGTGGCATTTTGCCACTCCTTTCAGGGTGGCAAAAGGGAGAATCAGGGCCACAGTGTGCGGTAGCCGCAGCCCCGATCCTCCACTTCCCGGGGCGGCCTAGAGCCGCCCATCTCCAGCCCTCCATAGTCCAGCACACTGAATATCTCCTATTAAGCCTGGAATAAAACCAGACCAGATTCACTACATTCCTGACAAAGAAGCCAACATCTACCACTGAACCAACTGAATTTACTGCATCTCAATCCTTGTATGAACTCTTCTCAAGTCAATCTAGAAATGCCCTATCCTATCTGTCAACTAGATAATATTAGTTTGAGGGTCACCTTCCCAAAGAAAGAAAAATGGCAGTCTAAAACCAGTAACAAAGAAACAGGATTGGAGGGGGGGGATCAGAAGGAGGAAAGCAAGACACATGCACACTGACGCAAATGCTTGATTATATGTTACAAGAAAGAAGAAAAGAGAAAAGATTTTGAACAAAATATAGATACTGAAACACTTTGCAGCTGCAATGAGGGTAACAGAGTCACAGCGTACAAGCTATGGATCATTGAGTCACTTCTTGTTTTCCTACATAACGTTTTTAGCATCAATGTAAAACACTTAAAGTGATGAATAGCAGGTAAGTGTTGAAAAATATTCTTTAAGCAAATGGCTGCCTCTTTGGAAAATATTTGTATTTTGCAAGCTTAGTCTATAACTATGTGGCAGTTTTTTTACAAAGGAGAAAGCAGGGTGCCTACCAAATGTGAGAAAGCTGCAGTGCCTCCTTATCTACAGAAGTCATTTTTCCCTTCCTATAAACAAAAACATCTCCTCTATTCTGATGCTTTAGAAGAGGAAAATACAATCCTTTACTATATGTACTTCTCACTCACAATATCCTTTATTGACCAGCAAATTGACCCCAGTTAGGGGCTGAAATCCTGTTGGTGTCTTGCACAGGCATACATTTCCCCACAGAAATGAATGGACCTTTTGGCTAATGCAGAAGGACTATATTCAGTTCAAGGTTGTAGAAGCATACTTGCATATGTGGTACCATTACAGATGGATGTACATAGTTCATGGACACGCATGCATGGTTGTACATAGATCCACTTGAATGTTGTGCATGGATGTCAATTGCACATGAAAGAGCACTGTGCATTGCAATTGCAATAGCATGTACATTTCTATACCACTTATCAGTGAACTCAGTGAAAATAGTGCATTTCGTTTAAAAGATCTTGTTTTTTGTACATTTATTTTTTTTGGGGGAGGGGGGGATTCTGAATTTTTTTAAAAAAATCACACACTAAACCTCTCATAATCTCACCCTGTGGTTAGAAAACTACTGAAATTCTTCTTTCTTACATACAAGAATGAAAGGAAGGGAAAAGAGGAAAGAGAGAGTAAGGGGTACAGTGGCAAGGAACAAGAAAGGTACACATAAGGTGAGGCAAGGTCCAGAAGAGAGGGTTTTGGTGGCAGAAAATAGGGCAAGGAGGGATGCAGTAGGAAGCACCAGTGATGTATTCAAGTCTTTTAGACCAAGTCAAGTCAAGTCAAGTCTCAAGTCTCTACCTTCAAGTCCCAAGTTGAATCTCAAGTCCTTTGAAGATACTTTCAAGCCAGGTCTCAAGTCAAGTCTCAAGTCCGGGAGCCAACTTTAACAGAAAAAAGAAAGTGAGGTGCATTTCTCAGAGGCATTGTGCAATGGGGTTGAGGTGAGGGTTGAGGTCTGCTCAGTACCCTGACCCTGCTGCACATCAGTGGAGCCTTCTCACACTTTTCAAAAGGTTTAGAACAGAAGTAGGCAACCTTTCCCCTTTAAGGGCCAAGGGACTTCAGCTCCCAGAAGCCTCAGCCATGTTGTCCAATAGTCCCATGTTGGCCAATAGCTCCTGGGATTCTGGGAGCTGAAGTCCCTTGGCCCTTAAAGGGGAAAGGTTGCCTACCCCTGGTTTAGAAGGATCCTTCCACCTCAAACCCATTGCCTAATGCATCTGCTGTTCCCTTCCAAGGAATGTGCCCCATACTTTGAGGGCAGGTCTTGCCTGCTGCTTGAAGTGAATGGCACCAGCAAGTCAGTCACTAAAAATATACAAGTCTCAAGTCAAATCAAGTCAGTGTGTCATTTTTGCCAAGTCAAATCCAAATCAAGTCATTGAAGCAACTTGAGTCTGACTTAAGTCCAAATCAATTGTCTCAAGCAGGGGTAGGCAACCTTTCCCCTTTAAGGGCCGAAGGACTTCAACTTCCAGAAGCCTCAGCCATGTTGGCCAATAGTCCCATGTTGGCCAATAGCTCCTGGGTTTCTGGGAGTTGAAGTCCCTCGGCCCTTAAAGGGGAAAGGTTGCCTACCCCTGGTCTCAAGTCTACAGAGCTTAATGCATGCCTTAAAGAGGTATTTTACCTCTTCTGGCTTCAATCTTTGATCGGGGATACAGCCAGATGCTATCAGACATAATTCACCACCGATTCTGCCACAGTGCCGCTGGCCGAATGTAGCCCAGGTCCAAGGACCACTCAGCTGGCCAATTTCTCAAGTTGGAAAACTGTTTCTGAAAAACTGCCAGTTGAGCATGGCTTCAAGCAGGGCTGCATTCAGCCGGTGGCATCATGGCAGAATCAGCAGCGAATTATGCCTGATAACATCCAGTTGTATCCCAGATCAAAGATTGAAGCTGGAAGAGGTAAAATGCCTCTTTAGGGCATGCAATAAGCTCATACATCACTGGGAAGCACAGTGGCAGAGTGAAAAGGGCAAACTAGGAAGGCATGGCAGTGGCATGAGAAGTGGAAGAAAGGGGATGGCGTAAATTGGCAGTAGAGTAATAGAGGGAGGTGAGGAAGCAGAGGTTCTCCAAGAGGAGGGAATCAGTGCTACTCATTGCCTGAGGTGGTCACTTCATGGGTGCTACTCTGAAGATAGAAAGAGCGGACACAAGAGCTGACTGTGTGCATCAGCCCTTAAGTCTACGAAACCTCAGGCTGCCAACTCCTTTCTTTACTTGCTCTCAAAGGTGCTACAAGATCTCTTTACATACTATTCTACAAACTAACATGCCTTATCTTTTAATTCTACAATTCCCAGGATTCCCTAGCGCTGAGCCAGGGCAGTTAAAGTGGTCTCAAACTGGATTATTTCTGCAGTGTGTTTTGGACCTATGTCTCTGAAGGAAATCACACCTTGCTTTTTTTCTGCAATTACTGCTGTTCTTCATTAGTCTCCTCTACATTGTGCCCTGTTAATCAGATGACAGTCAGTCTCAGGGGCCTCCTGTGCTATTTTCATGGATCTGTCACTCTTTCACATCAGTAAAAAAAACTGATGGCAAAAAAGGCAGTGTTCTGATCAGAATGCCACTGGAATGATGATGAGAATCAACATTTTCAGCCAAAACTATGTATTTTGCACAGAATACAATTTTCTGTCCAAAAGCTTGCCTTTTGTACAAAATAACATGTATCTGGGAGAAAGTGGTTAGGGAAACTCCCTTTCTCACAATACAAAAACTAAGTGTGTGTGTGTGTGTGTGTGTGTGTGTGTGTGTGTGTGTGTGTGTGTGAAAACCCCACCCTCAAAGTTATATTGTGCAAAACAAAAAACCAAAAAAACTCAAGGCTACAAGATCATGAACTGGACTTACTATCTCATAACTGCTGGATATTCATTGCTACAATCTTTAATGGCTGGATGGCTTTGTTTTAGATGCTGCCAGAATCTAAAACCAAGGGGTTTTGAGGGACTGCAGATCAGGGCACTACGAAATGACATCCACATTGCTCTCCCAGTCATGCTGCATGCTAGTTGTTTATAGCACCTTGGAAATAGTGCAATTGGGGGTGGAGGGGCTGCCAGGGTGAAAAGGTAGGTTTTTGGAAGGGGATGGCATCATCAGGTGTAACAACGATGATGGAGTTCTGTTATACTTATGTCTGACAACACAGGATCTCAGGCCACGTCTTTTGTACAACCGAATTTTGTTCCCAAAATGTCCTGGACTGTGAAAAATCATTCAAATAGGCACAAAAACTCTCAAAATCTTTTTTTAAAAATATAATTTATTAAAATCATAATCCATTGAAAAGAGTTAAAAATTCATGAATACAATATATATATCGCAGAACAATTGGGCCAAATCAGAAAACAACATCATTCCATAAGTTCAAATGCTGAGACGGTGGCAGAGGAGGGTGTTCTAAAGAATTAAGAAAAGTCAAAAAGGGTAACCATTTCTCCTCAAAAGAAGCGTGACGCAAAGTGGGGCTGCTGATCGTGTCCGACAACTTTTCCATTAATAAGGTGTTCTAGACCCTTTGCCACCAGTTCTCCAAAACAAACAAACAAACAAAACTCTCATGTGGGGGGAAAGACTTTTGAAATTACTTGCTATTGCATGCCAGAGTAAAAAGAAGTGAACATGTACAGACCTAGATGCAGCCAACATGATAAAGGAAGATTTTTAAAAAACCCACCTTAACCCAAATAATCAGTATGCAAGATGCTAAAAGTTTCCAAGTGTTTATATTAGATCCTGATTCAAGGGGAAAGGGGATAGAAGGGGGATAAATGCTTTATTCCCCCCTCTGAATGTTTTGATAAGCATCTTTCTGACACAGCTTTATTTTTTAAATTTAAAAATATTTTTTGCAGTGTGTCATCTTCATTTGCATCTGTCACATTATTCACTAGTACACACTTGTTTACCAGCTAAGTGAAGGAATCGAAGGAGTCGGTGCTGCCAGGTGTGCTGAAAACAAAAATCAACATAATCAGGAGACTTGGAAAATTGCTTTTAATTATGTGTTTACACAGGCAATTCTACCAAATTATTTGGGCCGGGAGGGTGTGAATTTGATATTCACATCAAAACTATCAAAACTCCTCATTTACTCTGAGATGGGAGATATTTACCCACGATTTAAATCAAAAGGTAATATTGGTTATTTGGGTGGGAAATGGATCAGGCCGGAAACTGAAATACCTTGATCATCTTTGTTATCTTCAGTGACTGCACTGCAGCCATTCTCTTTTTCCCATGATATCAGAGAGTTCAGGCCCATTCAGTGAAATGAATTACCTAGAGCTTCAGGACAAAGAAAAGAAAAGAAGAGGAATTCTTGGTGGATTAGCCCAAACTAGCATGCTGTTTCCATAATGGCTAACCAATAGAAATCCACAAGCAAGAAATGAGTACAATTGCCCTCCAGCAATGATAATGCTTAAGGTATATTTTTATCCCAGCAATCCTTCAAAAAGCTCAGGATGGAATATAGATCTATTCCATCTGTATGAGAAATCTGTTAGGTAAGGTGGGCCAGAAACTGCAGGATTGGCCCAAGATCACCTACTGAACTTCATGGCTAATTTGAACCTATGTCTCATAAGATGACATGAAGATCCCTTCTGGATCACACTAAGGCCTATAGAGTCCAGCATCCTATTTCTCGCAGTGGTTTCCAGGTAACTCTGGGAAACCCACAAGCGAGATGTGAATACAATACCACCTTGTGTTCAATACTTCTGTTCCCCAGAAATCGGATCTGGCGATCAGAGGAATGCTGCCTTGACTGTAATATATAACCATCACATCCAATGGCCACCGATTGCCATAACTAATATGAGTTAGCCATCACCATATCTTGTAGTAGCAAATGCCATCATTTAACAATGTGCTATGTTAAGAAACACTTCCTTTTACTGACTTTGAATCTCCCACTACCCATTTAGCTTCATGAGATGATTCTGGATTCTAGTATTGTGAGAGAGGGAAGAAAAAACAAATTTTACCTACTGGTACTCATTTTTGCATGCTGTAACTACTGTTATACATGTGCCCCCTTACTCATCTTCCTCATTTGTTGTTGTTGTGTGCCTTCAAGACATTTTTGACTTATGGTGATCCTAAGGTAAACCTAGCATGGGGTTTTCTTGGCAGGTTTCTTCAAGGAGGGTTTGCCATGGCCATCCTCCTGAGCCCGGGAGAGTGTGATTGCCCAAGACCACCCAGCAGGTTTCCATGGCTGAGCCACGATTTGAACCCTGATCTCCAGAGTCGAAGTCCAACACTCAAACCACTACCCCACACTGACCCTATCATCTTCCTCACCCAGGGCTTAATTGATTTTTAGGATCCTTTGCTGTAAGATCTGGAGACAGCCAATGGCTCAGATGGCTTTAGAGGGGATGCATGAATAATTTTTAGCCTGATAGACTACTAGTCTTGATGACTGTATAGAGTTTTATCCCCAGTACCACTAGTGTTGATGGCTGTACACAACCATCTGGTTCAAAGACATGATTTCATTGAGACTGTTAGCAGCTAAGAATAATTACAAAGGAAGGCTACATCCTTCCTTTGTTGCAAGGGAGGGCAACTGTGATGGATTCAAGAGCCAATTTTCTGTCTTTGGAACCCTCCAGGGCCTGAACTGACTACCAAAAAACAAAACAAAACAAAACAAACTGCTCAGAGATGTAGTCATGAGAAGATGGCAATGTGAGTGCATTGCCCTCAAATAAGAACTCTGACCCCCATCTGATGAAATTTTCTTTTGGTCCCCAAATTCACATCATCACAGTAACTTAAAACTTCAGTTAAGCATTTAGAAATCTTAAATATTATTGAACAAAAAGGGTTGGGCAAACTGACCAAGGGAATGTGAACAGAGGACAACTAAGAAATCTGGGTGTGAATGATTTCCAGTGACCCACTCTATGCAATGTTAGAAATGTGAGGGCTGCAGTAAAATTTCATTGATGGGAGAATTGTTACTTGGAGGAGCAAAGCCCCCATTTTGCCCCCATGCATGATTTACCTCTGCTGGAAGTCCACTTCTGTCTTTGGAAAACTTATTTTGTAAATGTCAATGCAGGGTTGGCTGCAACCTTTTTAAAAGGTGAATTGCCTCTCCTGGAGGTTTCCAAGAGAAGCAATTCACTTTTTTTGGTTGGAAAAAAATGAAGAGTTTGAGGCTCCTGGGGTCTGTAAAAACAGTGTGGGCAGGAAGGCACAAGACTAGGCATGGTACACAGTTTGCCCTTCTCTTTCTCCTTTCCCTCTTTTTATGGAAATTCTCCCTTGTTGTGTGTCTGCCTCCTTCCTTTCCAATACAATCCAACATATTGTTGCTATGTGCCTTCAAGTCATTTCTGACTTATGGTGACCCTAAGGTGAACTTATCATGGGGTTTTCTTGGCAAGATTTGTTCAGAGGGGGTTTGCCTTTGTCTTCCTCTGAGGCTGAGAGAGTGTGATGTGCACAAGGTCACCCAGTGGGTTTCCATGGCTGAGCAGAGATGGTCTCCACTCTGCTCTGCTCACCCTAGTCTCTAGAGTGACATCCCAATGCTCAAACCACTACACCACACTGGGTTTATAGTCCTACATATAGCTACTCAACATTTCATGGGACTTTTGCTCCAAGCTGAATATAGAATGGTTGCCTTAATCACTTGACACTAGCCTACTCCTATCCAATGGAAAACCATAGGTGAAGATGGATTAAATGGAGCTTTTGTTTATTGGCCATCAGTTGAGATCCAGCAAAGGTCTTGGGTCAGTCCAAGATTCATTATGATCACAGACCTATTCTATATACTGTGTGGAATGAGTTATTGATTTTATCCATCTTGTAAAGGATATCCCATTCAGCAATAATGTGCCTGGCATTCTACAGCTTGAAACATTAAACAAACCTCGAACTGTTGTTAATTCCAGATTCTGAATAAAAATTTTTAAAATATCTTGCACTTTTCCCAATACCGAGAGACTCCTTGAGTTGAGCTGATTATGTGTAAAGGCCATCAAATGTGAAATGTTGGTCCAGGAAAAAAGTGGCAATGGTTTCAGTCAGAGCAAGAGGCCAATCTCTGAGCCACAGTCAATCTTGTATCAACTGAAATGGAAACCCCCCATTGTCTCTTCATCACAGGTTCATTCAGACTCATAAAAACCTAGACATCGAGGAAATCAAAATAGTCAAAGATTTCCTGTAGCCTGGTCAAACATTGAGCAGAAAGGAGACTGCAGTCAAGAAATAATAAGACTAGGAATAGGGAGGGCGGACATGAAAGAACTAGACAAGATCCTGAAGTGTAAAGATATACAACTGAAGACTAAGGTTCGAATCATCAAATCCATTGTATTCCCCATCACCATCTATGGATGTCAAAGCTGGAAAATGAAGAAACTGGATAAAAAGAAAATTGACTCATTTAAGATGTGGTGCTGGAGAAGAGTGTTAAGAGTACTGTGGACAAAAGACAAACAAATGGGTCCTTGAACAGATCAAGCTTGAACTCCCCCTGGAAGCTGAGATGATTAAACTGAGGCTGTCATACTTTGCCATCTCATGAAAGGCATGAATCACTGGAAACAACAATAATGCTAGGAAAGGTAGAAGGCAGTAAAAAGAGAGGAAGACAGCATACCGGATGGATAGATTCAATCGGGCCTGAATCTAGAAGACCTAAGCAGAGCAGTGGAGGATAGTGGGGTTTGGAGATGTCTCATACACATAGATTGAATGTGTTTGGTCGAGGCTGCTGTGTGTGTCTGTTTGGATTTGATTCTGCACCTCCATGGGAAATTTTCTGAGTAGTCTGTATAATTCCATAGGTGCCTGAGAGGCAACTTTTCAACACTACATTTTACAGAAGCATATCTAATGATCCCAGATGAATCCCAGATGGTGCTACACAGACTACTCAGGGAATTTCCCATGGACATGCAGAACCAAACACAAACAGACACCCCAGCAGCCTTGACAAGACACATTCTATCTATTACCCAAAATACATTAACAGGGCAACCCTGGACAGCCCATGGTCCCAAGCACTGGAACATTCACAGTTGGGCCCTCTGGATATATGGACAATACTCTTAGACCATAGGCCACCAAGACTTCTAGCTATGTGAAGGACACTACTGACTTTCTGCAGAAATTACAGTCCATCCACAAGCTCCAAGGGAACACCATCTTAGCCAATATGGATATGGAATCCCTATATACTAACTTCTCACACAAGGGTATATTTGATGTTTTTAATTTGTTGCTTTCTTTGTATTATCTATTTTATTATTTTGTAGAATGTACACGATCGGCAGGCTTTTTTATCTATTTTTATCTATTTTATTAACTGTATGTACAGTGCTGTGCAAATCTACAGCACCATATAAATAAACTGGAAGAAGAAGAAGAAGAAGAGTGGACTACAAGCTGTCAGGAACATCATTTCAGATGGGACCTTAGCAAACCTAGCCACCAAGGTCTGCCACTTTGTTCTTATATACAACTATGGGCCTTTATAGACTGCCAGAAATAGTGCAAATTGAGGCCACTTTAACTGTCCTGGCTCAGTGCTAAGGAATCATGGGAGCTGCAATTTATTGTGGCACCAGAGGTCTCTGACAGAGAAGGCTCAATGTCCCATAAAAAAAAATGCAATTCATATGATTCCCTAGCACTGAGCCAAGTCAGTTAAAGTGGCCTCAATTTACACTATTTCTGGCAGTCTGTAAAGGCCCATGTTGCCTTTGATAATAATTTATACCTTCAAATTAATGGTACTGCCATGGGCACATGCATGGCACCACAATAGGCCAGTATCTTCATGGCTGTCCTATAACAGCACTTCCTAAACTCCTGAACCCAGAAATCTCTCCTCTACCTGAGGTACATTGATGATATCTTTATAGTTCAGATACAAGGAGAGGACTCACTCAAGACATTCCACCAGAATTTCAACAACTTTCATCCTACCATCAATCTCAACCTGGAATGATCAACAGAACATGTTTACTTTCTGGATACCACTGTAGAGCTACACAATGGACATCTATGCATCACACTATATCACAAACCAAATCATACTTACATGCCTTCAGTTTTCACCTTAAACACACAAAGTTTACAGCCATAGTTTAAGCTAAGCCCTTCCATACAATTACATCTGCTCAGACCTACAAGACATGGAAACCAAATTACAACAAGCATTTCTTGAGCTACATAAAAATAATAATAATAACCAAACAAACAAAGCAATACTTATACCCAGGACTAATCTATTACAGAACAGACTGAAGACAGAAAATGACAGAACCCCACTAATAGTCACATTTAGCTCTCAATGGAGACCACTCAGATGTATCATCAATGAACCACAACCTATTTTGGACAATAATGCTGCCCTCTCAAGGGATCTTGGTGGCAGGCCTTAACATGCCTACAGACAGCCTTCAAATATCAAACACACCTACAAGAAGACACACAACTAAGATGGGGAGATGCATACAAAACCTTGTCACAAACCCATATGCCAAATTTGCCCTTGGCTTTAGGCAACATCCTTCCTCCTGCCTTTGTCTCACAATAACCAGTGTTAAAACTGAACGTCACCCCATCACCTTACTACAAGTTTTGTATTTCTATTGCTGTTCTCACATACATCCTTATAAAGGTCTGTTCCTAGGTGCTTCAGTCCATGTATCTAAGGAAGTAGACTTAAGTCTATGAAAAAGCTTTCAACTTCTTTCTTTCTCTCATTCTCAAAGGTGCTACAAGATCATGTTGTACACATCTCTTAATCTCAGTAAGGGATAAAAAGAACTCTTGCTAAGTGACTTTTTCTTCACAATTTTTAGGAGTTCTTGACAAGCTGAGATATATTGTTGAAATTTTCACCAGCCTGTTGGGAGTTCCTGACCCAGATGTATGAGACAGATCCCTGCATTTTTTTTAAAAAAAAAATTACTCCTCTCTAATCTGTGCAAGAAAGTTATTGTTATGCATCCTAGCACCACTAACACTGAGTAATTCAACCTGCAATCTCCATTTTGCTCATGGGTTTAACTGCAAACATCATGACAACAATATCTGGCCTAAGTTTTGGGCTAGCTGGCTGGTTGGTTGGTTGGTTGGCTTTGACTGTCAACCTCTCTCAGACATTAGGAATAGGAATACCCTAAAACCAGCAGCAGAACATTGCAATCTCGCTAGGCATTCAATCTCAGACCTCAGAACAGTGGTCCTTGAACAAAAGAACTATAAAGGTAGATTGGAAAGAGAAACAGCAGAATTGGAGTTCATCCATAAACTACAGTCCCCCAGCAATGGATTGAACAGGGACAATGGCTTCCTGACCCACTTCCTGGCCCACTATTTCAACACTACCTGACCCCATCCTCAGGGAGGTGTCCTACACTCATCTATCCTCCCTACTAGTTTCCAAGGCCAAACTGGTCTTGCCACCTTATTTCTATATCCAATGGCTATGCCTTTGTCCACAAACGACCATTGTTAAGACTGGACTTGCTACTTCATTTCCATAACCAAAGGATTTTGAATTTGAATGGACATTCTCACATATCTATGGCATATATATGTCTGTCCCCGGCTTCCCGAAAGCTCATGCTGCCAATTTATTTCTTCCAGTTAGTCTCAGAGGTGCTACAAGATCTCTCTACATACTGATTCTACAGACTAAATGGCTATATCTTTGAATTCTACCTCTCTCTCTCTCTCTCTCTCTCTCTCACACACACACACACACACACACACACACTTACATTCACACAGAAAGAGATGCTTGTTTGGTTGTTTTGTGTCCCCTAGCCAGACAAAGAGTTCTGGAAACAGAAAAGTTAGCAAACCTCTATGGTAGTTGGTCTCAATAAGGAAATTGTCCAACTGTGGACTTCACTGCTGTTCTTTCTCATAGACCAAGTTATCTCAGTTTCTGTATTTACACAGCTTGCACATTCTTGAATGCTCAAGGCTAGAGTTTTTCCAATGAGATGTTTCACTACATCAGAAAGGGCTTCTGCAGGGCCCAAGCTTGGGGATGGGGGGAGGAAGAGCTTGAAAGTAATAAGTTAGAAATAAGTAGCTACATGTTATTGACTCCTTTCACTGTGACAAGGCATAACAATAGCCAGGGTGGTAAAATGCTAACAGATCACAATGAAAAAGTAGAACTGCTCAACGTGTGTTGTCCTTCAGTTTTTTAATCTGACTGCAAATCAAAATTAATAGGAATCACTTAGCTAACTAAATGAGTCCAAATCTGCAGAACCAGATGAACTACATCCTAAAGTGCTGAAGGAACTTGTTGATGTACTCTCTGAACCTCTTGCCATCATTTTTGGTGACCTCAATACCAGGAAAAATATTAGAATGAATTATACATAAGTCTGTCTGCGAGTATCTGAATGACAATGCAGTGCCTAATAGGATCCAGTATGGGTTTGTGAAGAACATATCCTGCCAAACTAATTGTATATCTTTTTTAAAAAAATCAGGTCACTCCTTTAGTAAATGGTGGGAATGCTATGGATCTTATTTATTTTGATTTCAGGAAAGCATTTGATTAGATCCACCATAATATTTTCATTAGCAAACTGATAAATATGGAATAGATGGAAACACTATCATGGGATGGATCCGTAACTGAATGGAAAACCGAGCTCAAAGAGTTGTCATCAATAGCTGTGCTTCAAAGTGGAACAAGGTCTCAAATGGAGTGCTGCAGGGTTCTGTCCTGGGGCCAACACTCTCCAAGACCTATTTTACAGATATCTTATCTGAAGGAAATAATGAGATTAGACAACAGTTGGGTACCAAAGGGCCACTTTTATTAACTATTTAAATGCTGAACTTTAAGTATTTATGTTCTGGAGGGGAGAAGAAACTAAAGTGGATTTCAGCTACAGCAGTGGGTCCCAAACAGACCACCTCCTTAGCCATCTCTGGTGAGGAACCCAAGCTCTGAGTGCCAGCCACCCTTTTGGCTGGGCACCCAGCCAGTGGTCAACAAAGGAGACCTTCCTAAGGAAACTCCCCACGCACATACATGTCCCATGACATAAAGGAAAAATGTGCCCCAGGCTTGCCCCGTGGTCTGGTCTCCTTTCCCACCTTCAGGCCCTGGAACTCAAAGGAACATGTCTGGAAATGTCCCCTTCACCAGATCAGTGCCATGGGGTGCTCACTATTACTTTTCCTTATGGATTGCATGTCCTGCTTAATATGCCAGGACAGATCAAGTAAGGATTTACACCCATATCTCAGGAAGCATATTCAGGAGGGCAAGGCATAATAAATAGCAGCAGCATCTCCCTGGCAGTTCTGTCTGAGCCCCCAAGCATTTGCCAAACTCACCCATAGACCCACAGGCTGCACCACTACCTAGGCATGCCCAAATACCTATGTTTCCATCTGTTTCCCTTCCAAAATAGGGACCAGAGGTTACATTGCATGACTTCTGGTTGCCATTTTGGAGGGGAAGTGGAGGGAAAATAAGGTATTTGTAGGTGCAGGGTTGAGAGAATGTAGAGGGTTGGGTGGGTTGTGCTTGCAGAAATTTGGAAGGGGTGTGGGCATGCTTTTCACCCAAATGTCATGCAAAAAAAAAATCCAACAAAAATGCAGGGTCAAGGGGCTTTGGGGGTCAAAAAAGTGGAGTGCAGAGGCCAGATGGAGCCCTCAGGTTGCACTTTCCCCATCCCTGCCCTAACACCCTGTGGCTCTCCCTTCTACCAGCATAATAGGACTGTC
This sequence comes from Phrynosoma blainvillii, assembly GCA_026167975.1. NCBI lineage: Eukaryota > Metazoa > Chordata > Lepidosauria > Squamata > Phrynosomatidae > Phrynosoma > Phrynosoma blainvillii. Next base: position 13,453,578 of record JANUYF010000013.1, read on the forward strand.
TTCCCTTGCCACATCTTCCCTTGCCCATTACTGTTGCTCCCTGGGTTTCTTGGCAGGCAAATTAAAGAAAAGGGGAGACCCCAATGCACTGGCCCTCTCCCTTGTTCCACCTCAAAGTGGATCCCCCAAAGGGGCAACCCTACTGCAGCAGGCACCCATCTTTCATTCCCTTCCCAAGGGAACAAATAGTCCTGCTTGGCTATACAGCCTATTGGGGAGGCACTGCCTTCATTTTCCATGGTCCCATAGCTACACTCCTGGACCACTCCATTTAGCTTCTGTATGTGGAGCGGGGAGGCTGTGCCATCCTCAGGGTGACCAGATGTCATAACCACAAAGGAGGACAAGGCACCGCAAAATGTAGGGCATTCAAGAAAAATGCAGGGCATTACCAAATAAAAGCTAAAAACAATAATATAAATATAAATCCATTTCATATTATTTATTTACAGCTGTATTACATAGACTGCATTTCATTATGTACTCAACCATATTTTTCTGATGAATGTATCTTTATTAAAATGCCTTGTCGGCTTGCAATATACTTCTAGAACTCTGAGCAAAACAACTGTTTAAATTGTACTTTACTAGCGACAAACCCTTGACTGAATCAACATTTAAATTATTCTTTTCATTTTCAGTTTTCCCATTTGCTCTCTCATCCTTCCTGCTTCTTCCTCGACCCAAAGCGCACACTTTCGCCCTTCCTTCCCCTTGGTGACACTGATCCACTTCAACAACCCAGATCCTCCTTTCCTTTCCACACCTCCATCACAAAAACACACACACATAAACAAAATCGCCACATGGTCAATGACAGTCTTCCCACCCCTTCCCCTCTCCCCATATTTTGGGATCGTGCTGCTCAATGTTTTCTTGTATTGTCAAGTTTTGGTCCTGTTTATTGCTTGGCGAAAACTAAGAAGCCCTTTGCATCAGCGGCAGCAATAATAAATCTGTTGAGCTAATTCTTGCTTGCCTGCTGAGGCACTGAATGGCATAAGCACAGGTTTTATGGCTCAAAATGGAGGATATTTTGGAAATTCTCCAGGACATAAGGTTGAAATATAAGATGTGACCAGGAAGAAGAGGATCTCTGGTCACCCTGGACATCCTATCCTTTGCCTCAGGCAACAAAATGTTTTTAGGATTACCTTCACCTTCCCACGATGGCTGTTGCAAGGATAAATTGAAGGACCAGAAACACTGCCCACCTACAGCTCCTTGGACAAAGGACAGAATAAAAGGTTAGTGAATACAGTGAGCCATTGCTATCTGCTGGGGTTTGGTTCCAGGACCCCTCATGGATACCAAAATTCATGCATGCACAAATCCCATTATATAAAATGATATAATAAAATGGTGTCCTTTATATAAAATAGCAAAATCAAGGTTTGCATTTTGCAATGTATATGGTTTTTTTTTTTAATATTTTCAGTCCATGAATGGCTGAATCTGTGGATAAGGAATCCGTGAATACGGAGGGCCGACTGTATTCCATGTACTCCATCAATGTTCCTGCTGCTCAGAAAACCAGAAAAGCCATGGAACAGGGAAATAAATTAAAAATCTCTATGCCCCATAGTCAGTGGTGGCTAATGGCTTCCATTTCAGTGGTAAGGTGAATCTGCTCTGTATTTTATCCTGGACTTTAAAGGAGTCCCATATATTGGGATGAACCTTTTTGGATTTCAAATTCTTCCTTTAAATTTTGGACTCAAACGTGCAGCACATTCACTGCCTCACTGACATGGGAGCCACCAGCTGCCACTATTTGTACTGCTTCTGGCCTCACTTTACTAAGAACAGCAAAATCTCAATTTTAATCATTATCTTAAGAAGTGTGTGTGTGTATTCACATGTGTGTGTGTGTATGCACAATTTTATTCCATCCATGTTTCCCATGATTACTGAGGTGTGCAATAAAAGCAGTGAGCACAAAGAAATAATAATAATAATAAAAACAATTTATTGTATTAGAAGTGTTAGTATTGGCTTGGCTCCCAGTTTGGAACATTTTGAGTAAACCACAGAAATATTAATTAATGCTGCCAAGATCACAGGACCGATAGGGTTTGTGTTAATGGAGTGTTAACAAATTGAGGGCTGTTCTGCTCAGCTAGGAAGGAGCATGCTCTCCACGGTACTCTGGATTGATGGAGGAAATCAAACGCTTGCTTTTGCAGGGCAAGGAGATTAGGGTTGCTTTGGAAGTGGGATAAAGAAAGCCAAACATACTGCAAATGAGCAACTTGCCAACACGCAAAAAATACAAAGGGCCTGAAGTTGCTCTTTAAAGAACTCCCTAGTCAAAACATTTGCCTACCATTTCCATTTCACTGAAGCTCAACGGAGAATATTCACCATTTTCCAGCAAAGTTTTCATTTGCATTTTTAAAAAATCAAACACTTCCCCCTTTTAGCAATTTTCGCACTGCTTGCAAAACCATCCACTCGTATTTCTACAGAAGAGATGATCAAACAGAGGTGAAGATCTACTGGTAGATCTCTACATAATTTGTAGGAGATCTGACTGCTGTTTTTTAACAATAGCAACAACAAATTCATCTTTGCACTCTAAATTATGCTGCTGAAACAAATAAACCTTGGAGAAGGAAGGGGTATGGAGAGGGGGCACAGCACACTGTACTCCTAGGTTCAAAATCCTTTAATTCTAAATATGCTTCTTTTGCATCAGGCTCTGTTTGAGGGATCTCAGGTTTTTAGTGACAAACAAAACAAACAAACAAAAATATGATTTTATCCCATTCACAAAATTGTCTCTGATTGTCTATGCTCACCAGAGTGAGAGTTGTAATAGAAATTCGTTGGTGCTCTCACTTTCAATAAGAAAAGACCGGGCTTCATGGAAGGCATTTTAGTTTATTTATATGTGAACATCACTTATGGACTAGGGCTTCCAACTACCATCAGCCATCTTAACAGTCACAACTCATAAAAAGAGGGTTGGAAAATCTTGTTTTCATACTTCCTCTGGAAGGTGGACAGCCTCTTCTAAAAATTCAGAGTTTGAAATAGTAACTAACCCAGGAAAAAAGAAAGAAGAATTGGTCAGAGATATGGCACAGAAGTGCACCATCAGCCACTAGAAGTGATCAGTGGTGGCTTCTATGTCAATGGGATGGTGAATCCGCTCTGTGCATTAGTCTGAATTTGAAAGCAGCATGATGTAGTTATGTGTTGGACTAGGACTCCAGGAAGGTAAAGGTAAAGGTAGTCAGTCCCTTGACATGAATATCTAGTCATAACCAGCTGTAGGGAACAGTGTTCATCTCCATTTCTAAGCCAAAGAGCCAGCATTGTATGTTGACTGCTCTGGTGGTCATGTGGCCAGCATGACTTGACCAAATGCTGTTACCTTCCCACTAAGAAGTGGTACCTATCTATCTACTTGCATTTGCATGCTTTTGAACTGCTAGGTTGGCACAAGCTGAGACTAGTGATAGGAACTCATCCCCATCATGCAGCACTTGGGCCTCGAACTGCCAACCTTCTGATCTTCCAATTGTCAGAACTGGTGTCTTAACACTAAGCCACTGCATCCCTCTGAGAACTCCAGGAAAAAGGTTCAAAACTGTGCTTGGCCATGGAAGCCACTGAGTGGCCTTGGGTAAGTCATGCTGTCTTGGCACTCAAGGCAGGTAATGGCAGACATCCTCTGAACAAATCTTGCCAAAAACAAACAAACCCATGATCGGTTCATGTAAGGTTTCCATAACTTGGAAGTAACTTGAAGGCACACAACAACAACAACAACAACAATTCCAAAATTTTGGGGATGGGATTCAGCAACCTAGATAGCGCCTTTAAAGTACAGGTGAAAACCATGAATGGGCTCACCATCCCACTAACATGAAAGCCACTAACTGTCAGTGGAGGAAAATGAGAATGATCCGCAGGATTATTATTTTAAAGTCAATATTTGTGCAGAACATTACTTTTCCTCTGATAAACATATCAGAACTTTGTATCCAGTTAGCATTTCTTAGCACCTCTAGGGAGTCCAGGACAACATAAAGTACCGTATTTTCAAGCGTATAGGACGACTTTTTAACCCTGGAAAAGGTTCTCAAAAGTCGGAGGTCATCTTATACGCCAGGTAGAGGAGGAGGAGGAGGACCAAGGGAGAAGGAGAAGGGAACCAAGCAGAGGACTAAGGGAGAAGGGGAAGGGAGCCAGTTCTACAGTATGGATGCAGCCTGAATCTGCACTGCAGAAGTAATGCATTTGACTCTGCTTTAACTGCCATGGCTCCATCCTATGGACTCCTAGGATCTGCAATTTGCTTTGTGGTACCAGACAGAGCTCACTGACAGAAAAGGCTAAATATCTCACAAAACTGCAAATCCCAGAATTCCATAGCTTTGAGCCAGGGCAGTTAAAGCGGTGTCAAACTGCTTTAATACATTTCTGCAATGCAGACACAGCCCAAGTTGATGTGTTGCTTGGGCATGGCTTCTTTAACAAATAATTTTGCACAATGAGAGAGAGAGACAGAGAGAATACCCTTGAAGATTTATCTAAAGAAGAACCAAGCTCCTTAACTTGGAGGTTATATGTGTATGTTGTGTGCCTTCAAATTGTTCCTGATGTATGGTGATCATGGGGTTTTCTTGGCAAGATTCGCTCAGGGGAGGTTTCCCATTGCCTTCCCCTGAGGCTAAGAGTGTGTGACTTGCCCAAGTTCACCCAGTGGGTTTCATGGCACAGTATATTGGCAGTGCTTCTCCCCAACACTTTCTCATTTCCCCCCAACCATCTCATAGCTGGGAGATGGAAATAATGTTTAAAGCAGTATTTAAATCTGGACTATTTTTAAAAAAATAAGGTCCAAAACACACTACAGAAATAATAAGGTCCAAAACACACTGCAGAAATAAATGCTAGGGAACATGGGAGCTGTAGTTTGTTGTATTTATAAGTGACAGCTTTCCTGCTAAGTACCTGCATGTCATAAGCACTTGAATTAAAATTACCATATTGAAATCAAATCTGATTTTTTAAAAAACATTTATTTAGTGTGCATTGGAAGGGGGTCATCTTATACGCCCAGTTGTCTTATACGCCAGAAAATACAGTAGTTTGCCCCCTTTTTTGATTCACCATTAACCATGTCTGGGCAATGAAGTTGAGAGACTGAATCCAAAGTCATCCAAGGCAGTTCTTGGTTCCTCTCATCTCACTCCCCTTTGTGAACACCCAAAGAAGGTTTTGTCAGAAAGTCTCAGAAAAGATAACCACTCCCTATTCTAACAACCTGCCACTTACGCCAAAAACAGAAAGTCCAAGAAATGAAATGGCTGGCACCCTTATGCCAGACTTGGCCCAATTAAAATTTGCTTAGTCCTGCAAGTGTAAGAAGATAGTTAAGAGTAGAGACAGGAGGACTACACACAGGTTTCCTTTCTTTTGGTCTGAAAGACATGTGGAGAAAGAGACTCCCCACTCTGAGAATGGGAAATGAAATAAGCAAGCTAAAAATACACTCAGGCTTGCTGTCGCTTTTGCACAAGAGGATCCAAACTGAGCCTTCTCTTCTCAATGTATATATAGATAGATCACACACAAACACACACACAGATTTTAAAAGGACTATTTTATTTTGCTTATTCATATGTGTTTATTTCTTCCTTAAATCTTCTAATTGCATAACAGTGTTTTATATATTTTTAAAAAATGTATACTTAGTGTTGCCGTATCCTGGTTTTCGTCGGGACATTCACGTTTTTTAACCCTTTATGAATGTCCTGGCCCAAGTTTGGAGCCAGTCCTGGCTCTTTCCTCCTCCTCCTCCTCTTCCTCCTCCTCCTTCACTGCCTCCTCCTCCTGCCATGCTTTCAGCATGGCGGCAGTGGAATGTGAGGCCTAGCTGCCTTGCTAGGTGTCACTGGGGTCAGAGTGAGTGTGTTTTGGGGTGGGGCCTCTACTGGCACCTGCTGCAGTATACTGGAGTTGTGGGGAAGCAGTTGTAGCACCTTCCCTATCAGGAAAAGGTAAAACAAATGGGACTATTTAGATGTAGGGAGGATGGAAGAAAGAAGATGGCTCCATCTTCAGTCCCATCCAGTGCCAATGCGAGACCCCTGACTAGGGATTTGAAAAACACTCAGCCTCAATTCAGTTAAGTTTTTGCAAAACCCCCACATGTCTTTCTTTTTCTGCCCTTGTTTTATATCAGGTGGTGAGATATCGTATTTTCCTCCCACACTGCAATTCACACACATTTTTAGACTCTTTTTCCTAATGTGTGCATTTCTTTGCACAATTTATCTAATCTAAGTAATTTGTGTTGACTAATGTATGTTTCCATGTATTCTACACATCCCTAAGTTATGGGCCTTTCTTGCTTTAAAATATGTGCAGTGTTTTGGGCACACTTTACTTCTTGGAAGCACCTGGCACAAATGTATGAATGCTCCAGATAAGGTGCAGCTTTTATCACAAGTCTCAGGACGTACACAAATGAGACTGTCAAGTCCAACAACCTTCCTTTCCCACCCATTCCCCGAACTTACTCCCAGAAAAATGTGGCCTTTGGTGGAGGAAAAAAATCTGGCACACTGCTACTCTTGAGTCATTCCACATTACATTACATTCTCTGGGAGAAACAATAAGTAGTCTTGTGTCATCTTAAACACCAGTATGTTTTACTGGGTGCTGGTTTTCCCAGTTTTCCCAGCACTGCCAAGTTTTCCATTCTGCTTCATCAGATGGGCTGGACTCCATGAAGGTTTGTGCCAAATAAGACATGTTAGTTTTTAATGTGTGCCTGTTAGCACACCCTGCATACCCTACATTCTTTTGAGATACAAATATTTGGATTTTTTTTATATAATAATAGTTACAGAGAGGCAAAAAAAGCATGAACCTGGAAAAGCCATGATGACCTTAAATGAACTTCTGATGAGTGGTCACAAAAGATCTGAGGACATGTGTAATGGACCCCTGTGACTTAATGGGTGTGAGGATTGGTGCTTCCCAACCCCCTGCCATGTGCATTTCCACTTGAAGGTAAATGACAAAGAAGTCTGCCAGCCTAAAGGAGTAAACCAATCTTTCTACTATCTCCCACTGTATTTTCCAACACCTCATCCTATCGCAAACTCCCTAGGGTTGTCCTGATCTTATCACTGTTTGATTAAATCCATGTCACTGCCATAAACCATAATATTCCTTTTGTAACTCTCAAATCAAAACCATCAACCAGCTGGGAATCCCATTGTTTTGGGGATTCCTGGAAAATCAACTCCAACTGCCCCAAGACAAGTTTAGCCCATAAATATGCCCACTCTGGCCATTCTCACTTTGGTCTATTTTTGAATCAGGCAGGAACCCTGTCAGATTCAAGCTAGACCCCTCAGTACTTCTGGCTCTGCCACAATGTAGAGTACTGAGCCCCATTCAACTCACATTTTTTCATCAGATTGGAACCTGGCTTCTGGAACTGGTAAGCATTGCCCATTGCAATCCTTTAATATCTTAGATTGTTTGTGTTTGTGTGTGTGTGTGTGTGTGTGTGTAAGTGCTTCATGTGAATGCTACATCCCTCTTGTTCAAATAACAAAACTAGTCTGCAGTTCTAGTTTTTTGGAACTATTAAACACAGGCTCAAAATCCCAGTTAGAGTTATCCTGGCCCTCTTGCCCTATTGAGCTAAATTAATTTCCCAATTGAATTCAATTTGTGGGTGCCCTCCCAGGACCCTAGGTTTTTGGATAACATGCCACAAGATTCTTTGTTGGTTTCACTGCCACAAACTAACAAGGTCATCCTGTCCTCTATTCTGGAAGTTGTGTGAGAGTATAAAAGAGATGTGTGCGTTTTTCATTGAGAAGTTAAATAAGGAGAAATAAATAGCACTAAAGGAGGGGGAAAATAATCTCCCTTACACAGGGGATTCAAATCCCTCCAGAATCTAATCAACCACTCCCAGCAAGAGGCATGAAGTACTGTTTAAATGCTATGACAGGCTGATGTATAATCATGGCTGAAGGAGAATTACAGTTCAGTGCTGGCACACAAGGTTGGATGATCTCAGCTGGAGTTCCCAGTGGTAGGGGACGTGGAATCTTCTTAAAAGGAAGAAAGCAGGGAGAGAGAAACCAGGGACCACCACCCTTGCCATGCACCTGATAATACAAGAGCAGAACTTGGAAGTAACTGTTGTTGCTGTTGTGGACCTCTGTTTCCAGCTTATGGTGATCCTAAAATGGGGTTTTCTTAGTAATTTATATTCAGAGAGGATTTGCTTTGCCTTCCTCTGAGGCCCAAGGTCATCCAGTGTGTTTCCATAGCCAAGCAGGGATTCAACACCTGGTCTCCAAAGGGAGCCCTGGTGGCACAGTGGTTAAATGCCAGTGCTGCAGCCACAAGGTTGTGAGTTCAATTCCAGGGGGCTCCAAGGTTGACTCAGCCTTCCATCCTTTTGTAGGTCAGTAAATGAGTCCCCAGCTTGTTAGGGGCAATTGGCTTGCATACAGATTGTAAACTACTTAGAGAGTGCTGAGTTCACTGATAAGTGGTGTAGAAATGTACATGCTATTGCTATATTGCTATTGCTATATAGTGCAACACACAACCCATAATACCCCAAGGTAATTAGCCACAAACAATTTGTTACTTGTAATTAATTCCATTTTTTTGCAATAACTAAGATCCCCTCATTTTGGCAGTGGCTCAAAGGGTGACTGTATTGTTAAGGCTAGAGAGCCAACTGCATCCATTTCTGGAAATGTCCGATCTGGCCACAGTCACACATGGTTTATTATCCTGTCTGGACTACTGTAATCATGATTTATGTGGGGCTGTCCTTGTGAAGTGTTTGGAAACTTCAGAAGGTCCAGAATGCTGTTGCCAAACTGTTGACTGGGGCCCAATACAGGAAGGTCCAAAGTTTCCAAAAAATATTGCCCCCACAGCCCTCTAGGCGTCTTGGGGGGCATTTTCGCCACATTTTTGGATTTATGGGGGGGGGGGAACCAAGAAGTAAATAGGGAGTGACTCCTGGTCACTTCCTGTTGTTAAAAAAAAAGCCTTTCCTGGGCCCCCAAAATGGCCCAGGGAACCCTTTAAAATGGCAAAAATGTTCCTCACACCCCCTAGAGGGTGTTTGGGAGCATTTGGGGGTGGAATTGATCTTTGTGGGGGTTCACTGGGGGAGGTATAACCTTTCAACGTCTTCTGGGGGAGCCCTAGCTTCCCAGTTTGCCACTACTAACCTAAATCTCCTCATCATCAGAAATGGGAGGATGGAGAATTGATCAACAAATAGGTTGGATTAAACCACCAATACAGCCTTCCAACTTGTTGAATCTTTTATTACCACCCAGCAAAAACCAAAGGGAAGCAGAACTCAATGCCTTAGAAACTTTCAGATTAGCAAGCGGCCCCGCTAACTGCCACTCAACAAAGCCTCATTTCCACAGGCACCCACCATTCCCATTTGGATTGGGCAAGCCAGATGGGTAAACAAGAAGAGTGAACCTTGGGGTTTTTCTTCTCTGCCGCCGATCAATCCCACGTTCCGTGCCAATAATGCAAACCATGCCTTTCTTCCACCTACTCACTTCTCTTGCTATTCACAATAGTTACTGCTAATTAAACAGGATGGAGGGAGTTCATCTTGTTCCTTCAAGAGAAAACGGGGCCATGCAGAGCCTGATGTCTTTTTATGCCAGAACATTGGGGGGAAAGGGAGGGGGGACAAAAGCAAAGAAGAAAAATCGAAACAGTTTGGAACCTTGGAGTCAACCAAAAACATAACCTGCAATTTCAGCTCCCATTAACCTAGACCTCCTGTGTTGCATGCTGCAGCTTCACCGTAAGAGGTGCGTATGTTCACCCAGCTTAGGGCACCAAAACAATGTAAAAGAGTAATTAAAATTGAGAAGTTGAGCTAATTGGGCATCCACCAAACAGAGCAAGGAAGTGCTCAATCTGTGCTTGCCGAGAGCTTCATTTCTGAGGATTTCAAAAGAACGAGGCATGGTATATGGCACTTGCACCAGGCTGCACAATTGCAGCACAAACACAAAACAAGCTGTGATCAAAAAGGGGGTCTTTGCCCCCCCCCCCCCAGGCCTTCTGGATACCTAAAGAGTAGGTGCTTTGCAAAATAGAAGCCCTAGGAATGAATGAGTGGAGCTTAATATACTTTGGCATCAATCCAACTCAAGTTGATCATGACTAAAACAGCAATCTGAAGAGTATTGGGATGTTATGGAAGCTGCTGTTGACATAACAAAATGTTTCAGTCTGTTTTGTTTTAGAAAACTTACTTAAAAGATCAAAACTCTGAGTACGGTAACCAGCCAGAGAGAATTCCTCTGGGATGTTCCATAAAACAGTACAGCTGGAGAATAAAGGTTTAGGGGGGAAAAGATTCTGCAAAATTTGCAGAATTCAGTTCCCCCTTTTGCCTCAGAATTTGAATTGCCTGGGTTTAGAATTTTATCTTTGTTTGTGTATGGTTGTCTGTTTAATGGACATACCTTGCTGAGGATCTGTTTATGGGCCAAAGCCACTAAAGATGCATGCCTTTTCGTGCAAATACCTTTGAAAGATTTTCCTCTAAAACACATCAATAAAATAAGGCAATTCCCCCACCCCAACTGATTCTTTCTGTTTTTTTCTTGTCATTACAGTGTCTTCCCCTTGTTTTTGGTTTAGGATACATTTACAGCCAACACTTGAGGTTGACAGACAAACCATCAACTTAGCTGCAGATAGGATCAAGACGGAGTTATAGAGATAGCTATTTTAACTGCAGCATTTTGCATTCATTATCTCCTACTTAAAAATCCATCTTTTAAAATAAGAAGAACATATTTCCTCCTCTTGACACTAAAGAGAGTCCTTCCCCCTTCAAATATTCTGGTAACATGACTATCTCAAAATGTCATGGGAATGTGTACCCATGTGTTGAGCCCAGGGCAACACCCTGTGGCACCCCACTACTTACTTCTCTCCAGGATGAAGAAGAGCCATTGGTGAGTATCCTTTGGGTTTGGTGCATCAACCAACTACAGATCCACCTAAAAGTCACATTGTCTAGCCCACATTTTACTAGCCTTTTTGCAAAGATATCATGGAGGACCTTCTTAAAGGCCTTACTGAAACCAAGATATGCTACATCCACAGCAACTTCTGTCTTTCTCTCAGTCTCCAAGATCCTAGAACAGGGGTCAGCAAACTACGGCCCAGGGGCCGAACTCAGCCCCTTGAAGCCACCACCACTGCCGCTGCTGCACGCACACGACGCGAGGCACCATTTTGTGTTCCAAAATGGTGCCCGCGCTTGCGCACGCATGCGCACTACTCCCGACATCGTATGCAGGCGTGCGCGAGCACGGGAGCCATTTTGGAACACAAAATGGCACCCCGCACTCGCGCATACATGCACACGACGCCAGGAGTAGTGCGCATGCGCACGAGAGCACACGCACCTCCGGCACCTTTTTTTTCCCCCTTTGGCCCGCCAATGATCTGGGGGACAGCAGAACATCCCTGTCCTAGAACATCCCTTTGTTAATACTTCTGACTACACAGTGAGGCACTGTTTCACAGTGGTTCCATTCCTATTTACAAGGTAGACTTGAGGCTGCTAGGAGAGTAATTAGGAGTTTGGGGATTAAGTGCCATCTTTATGGTTTACAGCAGGGGTAGGCAACCTTTCCCCTTTAAGGGCCGAGGGACTTCAGCTCCCAGAAGCCTCAGCCATGTTGGCCAATAGTCCCATGTTGGCCAATAGCCCCTGGGATTCTGGGAGCTGAAGTCCCTCGGCCCTTAAAGGGGAAAGGTTGCCTACCCCTGGTTTACAGCTCTACCTCTCCATGTCATTGGAGTCGGCAGGGACTGTGCAGGTGCCAGACTGGATGCTGTAATGAGCTGGATGAGGGTGAATAAACTGAAGCTGAATCCCAATAAGACAGAGGACCTTATCACATGAAAAAATAAAGTGACTTACCCCTGCCGGGATACAGTTGCTTATGGGATGCAATCGGGAATTATCAAACTAAAAGTGCCACCGATGCCACTGGGCGGCTGCATTCCAGCTGCATCCTGGCTCCCAGCTGTTCTTAATCTGCCGCTTTTCAAAAACAGGAGCTTCCCATGTTTGTAAATCAGCCAGCTGAGCATGCGTGGGAGCCGGGATGCAGCCGCCCAGTGGCATCGGCGGCATTTTTAATGCAATAATTCCCAATTGCATCCCGTGAGCAACTGCATCCTGGCTGGGGTAAGCCGCTTTATTTTTTTGTATGTGATATGCTCTAGAGGCTGTCTGGATGGGAGGTTTTGAGTCCAGGAACTGGGTAAGTTGCCTGCCCTGGATGGGTTTGGACTCCCCATGAAAGAACAGGTGCATAGTCTGGGGAGTCCATCCTTGTCCCTGAAGGCCCAGATAGACTTGGTGGTTCAGAGCGCTTGGTGCCAGCTTCGGCTTGTCCTCTGGCTACAGCCTTTCCTGGACAGGGATAACTTAGCCGTAATTATCCATATACTGTTAACTTCCCAATTAGGCTACTTCAATTCACTCTATGTGGGGCTGCCCTTTAACATGACTCAGAAACTGAAGCTAGTGCCAAGTACAGCAGCTAGACTGCTCCTTGGAATTGCATTCAGATATCATAACCCCTGTTCATGGGGAATTACACTGGCTGCCAATATGTTTCTGTGCTCAATTTGAGGTGCTGGCAATAATATTTAAAGCTCTACAATAACATCCAAAACCCAAAAAATGGTGATGCTGTACCTTTATAGGTCCAACCCAATCAATTTTTAACACCTTTGCCTGATGAAGAAGCCAATGGAGCTTTGAAAGCTTGCCACGTATATTTTATGCTACTGTTGGGTATCTTTAAAGCCCTAAATGGCTTGGAACCTTGATACTTGAGGGAACGGTTCTCTCTCTATATATAAATGCCTGCCCAAGAATTGAGATCTAATGGAGAGGCCCTCCTCTGTGTCCCATCTGTAGGGGAAATACATAGGAGATGACCTCCTTTGCAGTGGCACACCAGTTGCGGAATTACTCTGAAGACTCAATTGGCACCAATGTTAGGATCATTTCAGTGCCAAGTTAAAACTTGCTTTTTAATGAAGTTTTTTGGGTCAAACCAATTTTATCCGGGCTGCACATGTTTTACAGTTATCTCATTCAAGATTGTTTTAACTAGTTTTAAATTGTCTGTTTTTAAATCGAGAAACCATTTCATACATCTTCAGTCTTTTAAACGTCTGTAATGACTTATCGTTTTAAGCTGATTTTATGGTGAGATCTTCAGAGAAATCATTATAATGATAAAGGCAGGATTCGTTTTTTAAGTTTTAATTAATAAATAAATAATACACTTCCAAAACAACCCCTCAGTTCTTCCAACCAACATCTGTCTAATCTTTTGGTTTTCAAATCCAATATCCACCTGCCTTCATTGGCTCTTGTCATTACCCTTTCCATGTTTTCCATGACAACGTTTTCGAAATGAGGAACTGGCAAGCACGCATCCTCACATGATCCATTAATGGATAATTTTCATCATTCATTTCCATTTTTGTTTTGTTTTTTACGATTTATGTATGTATTTATGTATTGTATTTTATAACAATCTGAGCAATCCGCTTTGAACCAAACCTTTTAAGCAAACATGAGGGATATCATCAGGACAATGCCAAAAGGCCAACATTAATTCATGCAAAGTTAATGCTGAGCTGTTTTAGCTTTGAAAAATATATTTGGCACCAAGGGAACCCAAATAAATCAAAGCAACAGCTTTTAAATGCTTGCCAGTCTCAGTGGCAGCATCTTGCAACAATCAAACGGGTTTCAGCTCTGGCTCTAGGCCTAATAAACTGGTTATTAGCTTTTATACATTAATGCATTGATTGTTAAGTAAGCATATCAACATCTCCATAATGGAAGTCTAAATGGGAGTCAAGGGCTTCCAAACTGGCTTGGTTACAAAATTATAAACTGATAAATGAAGCATCAAAGCTGCTGTAGAGCTCAGATTCCTCTGCTTCTTTTACAGAGAATCCAGTACCAAGCAATTCTCCTCTAATCTCTTTATTATGCACCTCAGCTTGATTCAGGGCTAATTCACGCTTACATGTCGACAACTGCAGTATCTAACACAGCTTAGTCCACCTATATGATTTATTATCATCTTCTTAATGACTAAGGCTGAGCTAAAAGAATTGAACATTTTTGGCATATGAAATGGAGTTTGAAGCGCACCCGCAGCAGCCCCATGCTTGCATGTGAGAATAAAATAAGCAAAGCTTTATTGCCATACCTTGCAGTAGCTGCCATGGGAGGATGGACTGTCCCAGCATGAATACGTTGCTGTGCATCCTCCCTGGTGCAATGCAAACTGTTTGTGGGAGAGGGGCACTTGGTCTTGAATGGGCAATTAAGGTCCATTAGCTTTACCAAAGGCCTGTTGCTGGGGGAGACAACAATTTCTAGAACTGTTTTGCTGATATAGATTAACACAGCTGCCACCATTTTTGGATGCTCCTTAGGATTGACCTGACAAGTGCTGGAATTTCGAATGTTACCACTACATGGGGCAGTGTGAGGATGGGTTGTTGTTTTTCCTTACATGTTTTCACATGTTTGGGGGCCTTTTTGTGGGGCTGAGGACAAATAAAATTTTTAAAAAGTGGGTTTAAGGCTTTGGGAGACTGATGGGGTGCTTCAGGGGCTTCTTGCAATCACACCATGACTGAGGGGTTATTCAATATGTAGAGAGATCTTGTAGCACCGTTGAGACTAACTGAAAGAAAGAACTTGGCAGCATGAGCTTTCATAGACTAAAGTCTACTTCTTCAAATGCATATGCATCTGAGCAAGTAGACGTTAGTCTACGAAAGCTCCTGCTGCCAACTTCTTCCTTTAGTTAGTTTCAAAGGTGCTACAAGATCTCTCTACATACCGATTCTACAGACTAACATGGCTGTATCTTTGAATTCCACCACTGAGGGGGTTATTCAGATGGTGAAAATAATCCAGGATGAATCTTTGTTGTGCACATGCATTTCGAATGCATCAGATTAAGTTGGGGGGGGGGGGGTGGCTGCCAAAAAAAACCACTTAACCTGGGATAATCCATCTCGGGTATTTTTCCAAGTTTCTCTAAAGGATTCACATTGTCGGCAGTGTGATTAATCAATGCAAATAGACCTGGGATAAACCAGGATAAAACTCTGCAACCCTTGAACGTGTTTCGAACACATCTGCCTGATTGACTCCATATTTATTCAAGGGCTGGCACTGGTGAGCAACAGAACTCACAGAGATGCGCATCGATGCAGTTCCATAGTGTGAATAGCAAACTCACAGAATGCGTGAGTGAGATTACTAGCATTGTCACGTTAAAAAAGCCGACGCCTGAATAACCCCTCTGAAAGGGAGGGAGTTGGAAAGAGACAGGGAGAATTATGTGATAAAGTCAGGCTGAAAAATTGTCCAAACATGCCAACAAAGGGGCTCTCTCTTCCCCTGCACAAGGTTAGCAAGCCTCAGATGAAAAGGGGAGAGTGGCCATTCTAATTCAATTTTACAAGGCTATGGAGGAACGGTTCAAAAGAAACAAGTTGCAGTGCAGAGCTTCACTCCTCTTCGGCTGTCCGTTGATGCTACACAACTATAGTGCTACAATCACACGTTACGTGCCACAGTGACATTCTATGGACTTCTGGGGTTTGCAGTTTAAAGAGCAGTATTTAGAATTCTCAGACAGAGAGCTCTGGTGCCTCAGCAAATCCCAACCATGACAGTTAAATGGAATCCTGGTGCTATAACTGTGTAGTACGAAAGGGTCGGACATTTCACTCCATTCCTTCTCATATCTGGGACGTTTTTGGGCAAGGGAGTGTCCTCTAACCCAATAGTCATCATTCAGTGGCTCCATCCTCACTGGGTTCTTTGAGAATGCAACTCCCCAAGCTAGTGGTTCCCCCCCCAAAAAAATTGTTTGTTTGTCTTTCTGCACACCATAGAGTCGCTATGAGTTAAGATTGACTTGAGAGCAGTTAGAATCATAGAGTTATAGAATCATAGAGTTGGAAGAGACCCCAAGGGCCATCCAGTCCAATCACATTTTGCCAGGCAGGAACTCTCAATCAAAGCATACCTGACAGATGGCCATCCAGCCTCTGTTTAAAGACCTCCAAAGAAGGAGAGGTCTTCAAAGAAAGAGAGGTCTTCAAAAAAAGAGAACTCAGTTAACAACAACAACTTTCTGCAGACCACATGGTTCTGCCAAGCCTACCAATATTTCTCTTCTGCATATGGGGCCCTTTCACACCACACAACTGAAGTACTATGATCCCACTTTTAGTGCCGTGGCAACATCCTATGGAATACTGTGTGCTGTAGTTTTCAGAAGCACAAGAGCTCTCTGGGCAGGAATTCTAAATACTGCCCCCCCATTGCAAATCCCAGGATTCCATAGGATGGAACCATTGCACTTCAAGTGGAATAATGATGGTACAGTTGTGTAAGGGGCTCACCACACATTGGGGCCAGCATTACATTGAGACCAGCATTTGGAGACTGCAAATCACAAGTGCTATCTGTGAAGGCACCTCAATTCGAGATGAAGTTGTGTCCCAGAAACAGTTCAAAATGAATTCTCTTCAACAAAGAATCAGTCATATCATTGGCCAATGATAAGTGGGGGTAGCAGATCTATGCCAAAGCAGAGGGTGACCTGATGTCCACCTTTCCCAGGACATGTCCAACATTTCCGCCTTCTATCCAGGAGGAATTCCAAAATGTCCTCTCTTTTGAGCATGACTAAGAAGCATCAACTGATATTTATATGAGTGCTTTGAGCTTTTATTGGATCACGTCCTACATTTTTTCTTGAATGTCCTTACGTCTTGCAGTGCCTTGTCTGCCTTTGCAGTTAGGAGATCTAGCCACCCTGTAGTAGAGGGGAGTTTGCTCTGCCATTCATTTTCATTCTGTCTCATCCCTCAGTTTCCGAACTCTTTCGATAGCAATTTCAATGTGCAAATTTTACTTGGAATAGATTATTCATTTGCAAGATGTCAATTAAAGCCAATTGAAGTGTGCATTCCTATCACAGCAATAGCTAACAGAACAGAGCACTCACATTTTCTTCTCTCTCTCATACACTCTCACACACTCTCTCTCTCTCCTAAACAGACACACACACACATGCAGAGCTTGGGGAGTTGCTTTTTCATGTCAACTCTTTAGATCAGCAAGCAGGCTGGAATTTCTGGAAGAGTTGGTGAGGCATGATAGTTAACTGTCCCATTCGCCCTGTGTACATGTGTTATATGCCTGATGCAAAATAATAATAATAATAATAATAATTATTATTATTATTATTATTATTATTATTATTATTATTTGGATTTCCGTAGCTGCACTTTTCTAGCAAACCATGCAAGATCAGTTTATGCTGTAAGGATAGATGAGAATGTTTTCACCTAGGAAACTATTCCTTCCTTAAGATGGGGTAGTCTTCTCCCCCTTTGCCTGGGAAAGTATCAGCACCTTCCTAGATAAGGGAGAAAGGATATTTAAAGATTAGGGAAAAATTGGACTCTTTGGTCTCTTCCAGAGGGAGTGAAATCAGCCATACTCCAGCTCAGCATCTAGTCATCATGGGAATCTCAGTGAATAGCAGATATGGAGAAGGTCTACTTTGCTCAGCTGAACATGAGCTAACTTTCCTTGGGCCTTTAGATTTCATTGCTGCATCCCTTCATGTGAGAAATAAATTAACGCTTTGGTTCACGTGTGACTCCATTGCATTTTGGCAGACCACAGAGCCTTAATCGGAAACCTGGAAACTGAGTGGGCTACAGCCCTAGAATTGTTATACTGTACCATGATTCCCAAACTTTGATCCTCCAGGTATTTTGGACTCCAACTCCCAGAAGCCACAGCCACCTTGCCCAACAGCTAGGAATTCTGGGAGCTAAAGTCCAAAGCATCTGGAGGACCAAAGTTTGGGAATCACAGTGCAGAGCCAGGAAAGGAACTTGTTGCCATTAATGGCCTATACATGCAGTGTTAAAAAACCAACTTGTTGCATTGCTTGTTACATATAGGTACATTTTTTAAAAAAGCAATAAAATGGTCAAAAATGTTTAAGGAAATCCTCTCCTAATGTCCCTAAGTTGCATTTCAGCCCCCAAAATGGAACAAGAAGCAGCAATGAGTAAACGCCAAAAGATCTACACCAGCAGTCCTTACGTTATTTGCAAAAGAGGTAGAATTCAACAATATAGCCATGTTAGTCTGCATAATCAGTATATAGCTGACTAATTTCAATTAGTCTCAAAGGTGCTACAAGATCTCCTACATACTGTTTGCAAAAGATAGAGAGATTTTGTAGCACCTTTGAGACTAACTGATGGGGAAAAAAGTTTGTAGCATTAGCTTTCGTAGAATAAAGTCTACGAAAGCTAATGCTACAAACTTTTTTTTTTCATCAGTTAGTCTCAAAGCTACTACAAAATCTCTCTATATATTAATTCTACAGACTAACATGGCTATATCTGTAAATATCTGTAAAGGTGTCATTGTTGTGCCCTCATTACACATTGCAGGAAATCTGTGACTTCCAAGCTATGTTGTCCTGTCTCTTCTTAACTTGATTTTTCTCCTGATGTCCCTAATACTAGACAGAGGCTCCAACAACTGCCTTCATTCCATCTCTCAGTGGCCCCACAAAGAAGAAGACTGATCCATGCATTGCTGTTTGCCTACTCCTTGCAGAGACCCTATCTTTGGCCCTATGAAAAATCCCCCTTCTTCTCTTCTGTTGGGCTAATAAAGCAAAAGCCCACCAACTTCTGCCCAAATTCTTTTTAAAATCCGACACATAGAGCAGATGTGTTTCCAGGGGATAATATGGCAACACTGAAGTGTCACAAGAAGGCTTGAAAAATCAAATTATTTTCCACTCACACCTTCTCTACTGCTTTTTCCCCCCTTTCACACACACAGAGAGAAAATCCAGCCCTTATTTATGCAAACTATCCTACCCTGAAATTGAAAAACCTTGCCACTATTACATCAATGGTACCATTTGCATGTAAAATTCCCTGCCAACCCCTTTCCAACCTTCACCCCTCCAACCCTGCACCACATAAAACTAATTAAAAAGTCAAATTGTAAACGTGAATCTTTTTGCAAATAATTATGTTTCGACAACAATCCAAAAGACAAAGCTGAAGGGGCTCTGCTGGCAGGCAAAGGCAAACCTGTTGGAATGAATGCAACAGGAGAGTGTTCCCAATGGGTTCTGTTCCATTGTTTTTTGTTCTTCAAGCCCACAGCCCATAACGGATGCCCCTCACATCCAGGGCTCTACTGGAAATCTCCTCCGGCGTAGAGGAAGAAAGTATTTTCTATTTTTTAAAAAAATATTTTTATTAAACGTTTTGACATAAAAACATTAATCTAATACATACACGTACATACAAACACATACAAATATATACCAACATACTAAGACGAGTATTAATGTTAAAACAATATACTTATAATCCACTCAAACCATAAAGTTCGGTGTTGATGGTACCTCAGATTTCAATATTGCCCTACTATTACATTTCTAATCCAACTAGATAGCACTTCCAATCCAGCTCTCTCTTTTTCTTATTACTGTACATAATCTTTGTTGTTGTTAACTGCCTTCGCATTGATCTCAACCCATAGCGACCCTATGGATGAGACATCTCCAGGCCTCCTTGTCCTCTACTGCTCTGCCCAGCTCCTGCAAACTCTTATTCTTGGTCTCTTTAATAAAGTCCATCCATCTAGCATGTGGCCTTCCTCTCTTTCTACTTCCCTCCACCTTCCCTAACATTGGGGGGTTGCAGACTGCCAGAAATAGGGCAAACTGAGTCCACTTTTAAGTTTAGGGTTAGTGCTAGGGAATCATGGGAATTGTGTTTTTTTTCTGAGACATTGAGCGTTCTCTGTCAGAGAGCTCTGGTGCCACAATAAAATACAGTTCCCATGATTCCCTAACCCTAACCCTAAAAGAGGACTCCATTTGCACTATTTCTGGCAGTCTGCAACCCCCCCATAATTCACTCAAATTCTAACATAGTCGCATTGCAAAACAAAATGTGTGAATAACCCTCTCTCTCACACACACATACACACACACACACTTTTTAATATTTCAGCTTTCCCCCAACCTTTCTCCAAGGTGGCCTACAACAAAGTTAAAAACCAAATACCATTACAAGCCTGTTAATACAAAAGTTTTGTTTGTTTGTTTAAAAAAAATAGCCATCATGTTAAAATACAGGTGAAAAATATAGGGGAGGAATCCAGTTTAGGAATGTGGTACGGAAGAGTAATGTAACCCTTTCGCCCAGAGACGATTCCCTTGTGTGGCTCGTACATTTTCTGAAATAGGTAAAGATCAGACCTTCCCCAAACTGTAGTTCTGATCTGAATTGGTCTCCTCTGCAGCTTCTTTATGGAATAAAAATACAAATTGCAGAAGTCCACAAAACATATAGTTTGGACCGACTTTGAGATTTGGGCTTCTTTACTTTAGTGGCACATGCACCCAATTACTTTTGGGTTCTGAGCTGACTTTGCCTACCCAGGGGACACTGGATTCCCCAGGGAGGAAAAAGTATCAGAGGACTCCTAATTCCATTTCATCCTGCCTTGAGCAACCAGGCCTTCCTGAACTCTCACTTGTCTCTGTATAGCAGGGGCAGGCAACTTGGTTCAAACCCTGGTCTCTGGAGCCACAGTCCAACGTTCAAACCACTACACCATGCTAGCCAAGCATGACACCGTGACATGGGTGCAAAATTAACTGGTGTTCAGACACATACTGGCTCTGAAATGTCCTCTGATTAGCAGCTATGGATAGCTTTATTTCTATGCGGTTATTTTGCAGTTTTTGCTTGCTCCTTGGATCTTGCCTCCAAGTCCTTCAGCCTTGCCTTTCTGTCTTATTTCTGGGATTTGTCCATGTCTCTTGGTTCACCACAGGCAACTGTGTTACATGCCAGTCTTGGTGGAACACTTAGCCCAGAAGTGCTCCTGTTATTTATTTGTCACCTACCCCATTCAAGAGCAGAGAGTACAAACGGTTCCATTATCACTGATAAAGCTAGTACCATGAACCTGTTTGATGAGCATTGTATTCATGTTAAGGACTATTTTTTTGTAACTCGGTCAAACATTTATCTGTTCTGTTCTGTTCTGTTCTGTTCTGTTCATAGGACCCAAGGCATCTCATAATGCAGATTACAACAGAATATGGATAAAAATCAATCATTATATTAAAGAATAGTTTAAAATAGTTAAATGACTATCACAATAAAACACCACTGAACTGAAAGTAGCTTTAAAGCACTTAAAACAAAAAGAGACATGTACAACATCTCTGGCCATTCAACACACAGTGTATTTGGAAATGATTCATGCATGCCTATTAGTCGTATTTTCACAACAGGGCTAAATCATGCATGAAAATTGTTGCATCAAAGTGGTAAAATGGAATAGCTATGCAATGGGAAGGAAGGAAGGAAGGAAGGAAGGAAGGAAGGAAGGAAGGAGGGTTATAGCTGCTGAACAGATGGAGAGCGATGGCCTGCTTGGTCCTGAACTATTGTATGGTTTTAGCATAATGGACCTTAGAAAAAGTGGGAGGTTGTGGTTCTGATGTCAGTGGGGTGGTGAATCTGTTTTGCATTAGTCTGAATTTTAAAGAACCTATCCAAAGTGCTGAATTATTTTAGGGATCTGGTCCAGCACTTTGAAAAGGTCCTTTAGCTCAAACTGAAACTCAGAGTGGATTCACCATCTCACTCACATTGGAACTACCAGCCTCCATTGGAAATGTATGGTTCTCTCTATCTCTCTCTTTTCATTGTTGATATTGAAATCATGAAATAGCAGGTGAAGGGGGATGAACAGCCTCCAGAATTGTTTTCATTCTGGGATAGGAACAATGAAATTATATGGCTGTCTCCTGCTGGGAATCTAATAGCCAGGTAACCACATGAAGCCTCTACTGGCCAGCAAGCCCTTAAACTCTTTCCCTTTCCTCCTCCTCTTTTGGTAGGCCAACTGCTGATTCAATAAAATCTCCAGTGGAGATGGGCCATTGTGATTATTGACTGGTGTCCTCCAAATAATTACTGTTTGGCTTGACTTCCATAGGTTTGCCTCCCCAAAACACAGATGAACATACTCAGAGTTAAATCAGTACCCCCCACATCCACATCCCCACCCCAGTTAAGGCTTATAACATTTTTGTTTAGCTTTCCTCTTGCTGTGCTGGTTTATTACAATGGAAAAGAGCATTTGACAAAGTAATAAAGCCTTCATGACCAGAAAGTGAGAATGTTACACCCTTCCATGGTGCAATGGGAGGGGTGGCAAAGTGAGGCCAGTAAAACTATTTGTGTTTAAATGTGAAGAACTGTGTGGACTAACCATACCAAAGAATCAGTGGAGGCTAGTGTTTCCAATAGCAATAGGGCTATCCAAGAGGCCAAACCCTATACTTTCCCAATAGGCTCAGCACCCTGGGCATCTTTTTTAAAGTTCAGAATAAAAACTAGAGCAGATTCACTACCTCACTGACATGAGAACCATCATATACACAGTGTCCTTGAACCTTCTCATCTCCAGCATAAACCTACTCAGGCTTTGCAGCTGTCCATCCATGTAGTGCTTGATTTTCCAACCCCTCATCATCCTGGTCAGACATCCTTCATTACCATAATTAACGGGGATAAGTATATGTGCATGTGTGTGTGTGTGTTATTGTGAGGGCTGGGTTTCATAGACATCACAACAGGCCAGCAGTGAGAAGTTATTCTAAAGAGAAACTTGTTTCTTGTCTTGAACTCTTCAGCTTGGACTAAGGAGTTTATCTCACATCATTTAACATGACTTACTGCAGTCACATTAAATTCTGAAGCCGAATTTTACTGCATGCACCAGGAGCCAAGTGAATGCAACCTGGCTGCATCCTGGACCCTAGCCACACTTAGCTGGCATCTTTTCAAAACTGAGAGTTTTCCATTTTTGAAAACATGCCGGCTAAGCGTGCCTGGGGTCCAGTATACAGCCGGGTTGCACTCGCCTGGCTCCTGGTGCATGTAATAAAATCCGGTTTCAGAATTCAATGCAACTGCAGTAAGTCGCATTAAATGACATGCAATAAACTCCTAAACAAGTAGCACAAGGAGAAGCTTGGGTTTTCCAGATGCTTTGGAGATCAGCTCCCATCAGCAGCTCCTTCCAGTATGGCAAGGGATTGTGGGAACTGAGGTCCCCAAAATGCCCACAGCCAAAAGGTCTTCTCTTGAATTAGGGTGTTCCACATACTCTCCCAAATGTATGAAAGTGTCTCGACTGTGATCTAGGGGTGCAGAAATCTTTGCCCCATCACAGAAGCTTCTCCAGGGGCATGGGGCATTCACCCATCCCCTCTCTTTCTAATGCATTTAGCAGCTAGACAATCTCTTCCTGGGGAAAAGTGGTTCTGTGAGGGAGACTTTTCAGAGTGCAGCAATCATGTGAACAGACAAAGACACAGCTTTTCTCAAAGCTCAGGCTAAAGCACAATTTCCTCAATTTTGTTAAGTTCCCTTCTTGTACGAGGAAGATCTGCCACCACACACACACATACCCCACAAAGAGTATTGTGCTTTCCTTTCTGTGTCCCTATTTTACAATCCCTACAATTAAAATATAATGATGTCTGGCTTCTTAAACAACACCCCCTCCCCCCCAAAAAAAAAACATTGAGTGAAACCAGTATCAACAAGTGCCTGCACTGTATTGATAAACCCGAATGTGTTTTCCAAGAAAAGCCATCTTCTCTGGGGCAGATTCATAGATATGCAGTCTTCTCCTAGATATGGGTGGGAGGGCCTTGTTTAAAATTAGCAGGTGGGCAGAGGTTGGAAGTGTTAAATCTTTGCAAAATCCTGGATGAACAGATCCAGCATATCTTTTTGAACTCTGTTTAAAAACCTCCAAAGAAGGATATTCTACCACTCTCTGAGACAGCTTCTTCCACTATCAAACAGCTCTCACCATCAGGGAGTTCTTCCTAATGTTTTGGGGAAATTTCTTTTCCTGTATCCATTGTCCTGTGTCCTAGTCTCTGAAGCTGCAGAAAACAAGTTTGCTCCATCCTCAATATAACATCCTAAGTTGTAGCCTCAGATCTGGCAATGAACTGCCTACTGTGCTGAACCTAATATTCAATACAACTTTCCTGGATTCATCCATGCAGTCTGTTCTTTGAGTTAGGTAGAGACAGAGCATCACAGCTTTCTTTCTTGATTTGAAGATGTACTGTGTCAAACTAGCATGCTGGTTTGTCATAAATAAAAATATCTAAGTACAGAAGTAAATGTTTTTTGAGACAGATGAGGAAGATCTTACAGCAATGTTCCTCCCTCCCTGTATCCTCTTCTGATTCTGCTGTTTTTGTTGCTGCTCTGCAAAGCTTTTACTGCTACACAGGTGGGCTGTTTGAGATACAAAAATGGTGTCACCAACTAGACATAGACAAAATAATCTTCTTAAGTGAAAGGGCATGTTTTGATATCCAAAATGCCCTGCTTTGCTCCTCAGCATAAGGAAGAATTCATTCCAACAGCTGCATTGGCTGGCATAAATATAAACATGACTGTGACTATTTTGTCCAGTATCAGAGATTCCTTTCTAAGCAAAAGCTAGCCATGTTTGTTCTTCTTGTTAATTGCCTTCAAGTCAACTTTGACTTAAGGTGAACCTATGGATTTGAGAGCCAGCATGGTGTAGTGATTTGAGCATTGGACTATGACTCTGGAGACCAGGGTTTGAATTCTGGCTCAGTCATAGAAGCCAACTGCATGATCTTGGGCAAGTCATACTCTCTCAGCCTCTCCCTCTGAAGAAACTTGCCATGATAGGGTCACCATACGTCAGAAATGACTTAAAGGCACACAAGAACAACAATGGGTGTGAAACTTCCAACAAGTCACCCGGTTATCAAGAGTCCTGCTAAAAGTCAGGCAGATTCAGGGCCACTGTGGTTTCCTTGATTGAGTCTATCCATCTGTAATGCGATCTTCCTCTTCTCCTATTGCCTTTTACCTTCTAGTGAGTCATGTCTTCTCATGATACAGCCAAAGTATGGCAATCTCAGTTTAGTCATCTTGGCTTCTAGGGAGAGTTCAGGCTTGATTTGCTCTTGGACCTATACATCTGCCTTTTTGGTACTATCCACCATGGCAGTACCTTTCTGTGGTGGTGGAACTGTATGCTCCTATGAGGCACAAGGGTATGTTGATGGTAGTACTACTGATGGTAGGATCTTCTACATCAGACATTTTGTTGAGGAGCCAGACTAAGGAGCTTATTGCTCCACTAAATAAGATGGCTTACCTTTGCCAGCTTCAATCTTCTTCCGGGATAACCCCAGATGTTATCAGACGTAAGTAGTTGCCAATTTAGCCGCAATGCCACAAGCTGGGTGAGACTCGGCCCAAAGCCATGCTCAGCCTGCACTTTTTTGAAGTCAGGCAGCTTTGGCAGTTGGACATGGCTCTGGCCCACATCTGACCCGGGCTGAATTTGGCCGGTGGCATCACAGCCAAATCAGCGGCAATTTATATGTGATAGCATCCGGATGTATCCCAGATGAAGACTGAAGCCAGGGAAAGGTAAGGCAGTTTTTTAAAAATGCAATAAGCTCCAATATGTACCAAATAGCTATTAGGCAGCAGCAGTTGTGCCATTTGTTAGTACTGAACAAAAGGAAGCACAGGTAAACCACCTCTGAATGCTTTTTACCATTAAACCCCTATGGTGAGACAATCCAAAATGATGCCATGTCATAGGGAGAGATAAAATCCCACTGACATGCATGTGTAGCTGCATCAGCAACCAAAGAGTGCCCACATTCAGCAGGCAGTAGGGGGCTGGATTTATGCACAAGCTATATATAAGTTACACTTTGGGACAGCACTGGGAATTCTGAAGCCCGGAGCTGCATGTCCCAAGCCTTTTTCTACTCTTGGATTCCTTCTGGAGTCTCCTAAAATCCATCCTACCCATCTCCACCACTGTCAAAAGAAACAGTGAAAATGGCATTTCTGCTCTTAGAAGCTTCCAAGAGAGCCTTAAAACACTTGATACTGCCTTAATGAGGTGCAAGCTGAAGCTGAAGTCTGATAAAGCTGAAGTCACCAAAAGGCAGAAGTGGCTTGTGGCTCCTATGTCAGTGAGGTAGTGAATCTGCTCTGTGTTTTAGTCTAAACTGTAAAGAAGATATCTAAGATGATGAATCCTATCCCCAAAGCTGGCTTAATGCCTTGAACAATGCAGTGAAAGTTTCAACTAAAACCTAGAAGAGATTCACCACTGTACTGACATGGAAGCCACCAGCTTTCATCAAAAAATGTTGACATCCAAGAACTAAATCTAATTGCTAATCCAAACTGGAGTAGACCCAGTGAATCAATAGGATTTATGTAACTGTTTACTTAAAAAAATAGCAATTGAATCAATGAGTTAACTGTAGTTGGGACTAAGAATTGGATTAGGGACTAGAAATTAGATTCACTACAGCACTAGAGCTCTCTGACAGAGAGTTTGAAGAGCTTTGCCAAACTAAAAGTCTGCCAAACTAAAAGTCCCAAGATTCCACAGGATGGAAGCATATCAGTGTATAAACTCAGTTATCACTTTCAGGTTGTGCGTGTGAGTTTTGGGAGTATCTCCCTGTCCAGTGGAAACAGAATGCTGAGCTAGACAGAACCTCCAACATCAAAATAAGACGTATGCGCCCACCATCACATTTCCTCTAGTTACTAGTTATTCTCCTCTCCAAGAACCTGAGACCCATAGTCTAAAAACTATCAGGTCTTGGAAAATCCATGTTTTTTAACTGCTAAGTTCAAAAAAGGAACTTCTTTTCCAATTTCTGCTTAAATCATCCAGGATAGCTGTTATATAAGCATTTCATTCTACTGTTTTTGACCCCCACACATACACACACACTTCAAAAGACAACAAAGCAGACACAGATATCATCTCCTTATATTCAGCTTTGCTTATTAGAAAACAGGGCCTGATTGTTCTGTGATATTTTCATCCTTGAAAATTGTCTGTTCTCTTTCCTTTCACCCTAAGTGGTCCCTGGGAACAAAGGGTTTCCATTCCGCTACTATAGCAATTTTTTATGTACTTTAAGTTGCTGAGCAACCATGTGTGTGCCACCCACAGGTATTTACCTTACGATGGTCTGAGAAACAAAAACAGAGCCAAAGTCAGAGAAGGAGCAACAGTAGAATGCAAAACCTTTCCCCCTAAGATGCTGTTAACATGAGCATGCTTTCTGCCCATTAGACGTTCCAAGTGTACTTGCCTCTTACATCTAAAAGCACAGCTATTCACCTGTACTTATTCAGATTTTTTTCCTTTCCCTCCCCTCTTTTTAAAAAAATCTAATCCCAGTCCTGAATATCTGGGATCTGCTTGGAAATGGCTATTGTCAGAAGCCACTGTGTGGAAGGGTTATAGCTCACAGAGAGAGTACATACTTGCATGCCACAAGCCCCAGTTTTAGTCCCCAGCAACAGAGAGAAAGACTCTGAGAGACTCCTGTCTGAAACCCTGCTGCCAGTCAGTAGAAAATCAGAAGTAGGCAACCTCATGCTCTTAGTATTTTAGATGTATGATTCTCTTAGGCTTCCAGCCAGCAATGCCCAGAGCGGTAGGACTTGTAATCCAACATAAATGACCAGGTTGCCTACCCTACACAAGCCTTGGAGCCAATTCCAGGTCTCCAGAGATCCCAATCCAGCCTTCTGGGGTTCCTGGAAGACCATGGCCTCTTCCCAGGAGAGTATCATCTGGTGGTTTCCCAGCTTTTGTAGAGGATTTTCCTCCAATAGAAAAGACTTAAATGCCATTCCTAAGGATTAGGTACTGGTAGTAAGAATTTTTAAGTTAAATTATTAGCTGCCATCCTTTTGGAAAGTCCTAAACTGACTTACAATTTTGTAAAGTTGAACTGTGCCATTGTGCTAAATTTCTACTCTCAGGCAGGAGTAGAAACCATTGGGACCATTACATAAGCAGAACCAGCAGCGTGGCCATTGTGCAACAAGTTCATCCTGGATCCATCCGTGCTTCTAGGGGCATACAGTGCACCTCTTTTCGAAGGCGGGAGTTTTCCAGCTTAAGAAAATGGCCACCGGAGCACTCCTGGGAATGGGGATGGACCAGGGATAGACCCGGGCAGTTATTTATATCCGCAGAGGGGCAGGATATAAATTATTATTATTATTATTATTATTATTATTATTATTATTTCAGGATGCTGCCTGCTTTAAATTTTAAACTGGATCAGGTAAACCGTATTATTTGTTGTTGTTAATTTATATTGGTTTTAGATTAAGTACTGCTTAACTGCAGTTATTTTAATTGTATTTGATTTAATAACGTTTTAAGGGGGGGTGGAGGGATTGTTGTTGTTTTAACTTGTTGTAATGTACGATTTTTATTGTTCACCGCCTAGATTGGTTTTCCACTAGGGCGGTATATAAATAAAATATATTATTATTATTATTATTATTATTATTATTATTATTATTATTTAAGAATGCAATAAGCTTCATGGAAGAGGATGGCAGTGGAGGAGATTATGTCCAGCAGATGCTGGCTGCTCTTCTCCCCCTGAGGGGAGAGCAATGGTAGTCAGAACATGGACAGAGGGGTTCTCACCAGTCACTGGGCCATGGAACTGTGACTGGCTGCTATTCTCCCTCAGAGACCATGCTAATGGCAGCTGGAATGGAATTTGGGTCTTGCAGTAGCTCCTGGGACCAAGGCATAACAGACCTTTGCCTGACTGTTCTTCTATTCCTCAGAGGCCAGAACAATGATAGTTGGAATATGGAGGGAGGGGCTCTCAGCAAGGGGCCAAGACATGATTTGTTGTTGTTAACTGCCCTTGAGGTGATCTCAACTCATGGCGACCCTGTGGATAAAACATCTCCAAGGTTCCCTATCTTCCACTGCTCTGCTCAGGTCCTGTAAATTTATGACCTCCTTAATAGAGTCCATCCATCAAGCATGCGGTCTTCCTCTCTTTCTTCATCCCTCCACCTTTCCTAGCATTATTGTCTTTTCCAATGAGTCATTCTGTCTCATAACATGACCAAAGTACAACAGCCTCAACTTTATCATCTTGGCTTCCAAGGAGATTTCCAGCTTGATCTGTTCTAGGACCCATTTGTTTGACTTCTTGGCTATCCATGGTATCCTCAGTGCTCTTCTCCAGCACCACATCTCAAATGAATTGATTTCCTTCCTATCCACCTTCCTCACAGTCCAGCTCTCACAACCATACATGGTACAATGACTTGCACATTCTACCTTTCATGCTCAGATGGATATCTTTACATTTAAGGATCTTTTCTAATTCTTTCATAGCTGCCCTACCCATTCCTAGTCTTCTTATTTCTCGATTGCAGTCCCCATTCTGATCAATGTTTGAACTAAGGTACGGGAACTCTTTTACTATTTCAATTTCCTTATTGTCTAGGTTGAATCTGTGTAGATCTTCCATGGTCATTATTTTTGTTTTCTTTATGTTGAGCGGTATGCCTGTCTTTGCGCTTTCTTCTTTTATCTTTCTTAGTAGCTGTTCCAGCTCTGTGATATTTTCTGCTAGTAGTACGGTGTCGTCTACAGCATAACCAGCATTTTACCTTTGGAATGGGCTTCCCCTAAATCATAAAAATGAATTCATCCCCCAAAATGGCTCCCCACTATAGGTGCAGAGAATATTGTACTAGGTGGACCAGCTGCTTATGGTCACTTGGGCTAGAAATGGGATCCCCCAGATGCCTTCCACCCCCAATTATGTACCCTCACTGATAAAGGTTCTGCTCCCTGTGTTCTTAGGTGATCACTATCCTAACACACATACAAACACACACATACGCACCAGTGCTACATGACAAAAATGTTCTTAGCACAAGCAATAGTTATGATTCAGTGTCTAGCTCTCTCCCAACCAGGTTATGTAGAGGTTTCTAAGTGGAGGGGTGGAAATGTCTCAGCTCTAACACACGGGGAGATAAATGCAGATCCATGGCTGCTAGGGGACCCCACAGTGCACAAAGTCTGACCTTTGCTGCTGATTTAACTCAAAGCACACATGTCTTGGAGACTCCCTAGGAAATGATAACATCCAACTTTTAACAGTATGTACGTATGCAGTGGCAGAGCTCATGAAGGAAGCCTTGGACTGAAAACAGGGGTGCATATTCCTATTTCTACCCATATAATGTTGAAAGGTATGATGTTATGAATCATTCAGGGTTATAGAAGACGCTTCCAAGAGCATCATGTACTCCCACCAACACAGGATTTCATCCATCCAGGATGACCCCATCTACCCAAGCAGTGAGTTGGCTCTCTCTAACCTCGTAAGGGTATAAAACAAACATGGGTAACTGTGTCCCTCCATATGCTGTTGGATTGCAGTTCTCATGATCTCTCAACATAGGCTGTGCTGGTGATTTTTTTTTTTAGGAATTATAATTCATTAACATCTAGAGTGGCCCAATTTCCCATCCATGATGTCAAACTTCTAGGGCACAAATCTGTCGTTGGCCTGGGGAACCGTCAATCTTGCCTGGATACTCTTCCCTGCTATCACTCTTCTACCTGACATTTCCAAATTACAATATACCTATATCAGCAAAGCCTATATATATATATATATCAAAAGAATAAAGAAAAACACATTCTCCTGGATGGCATTATCAAAGAGAGAGTGAAATACCAGCATATAGTATGCATCTGACTACTAAAGAGGTGAATTCATAAATGTATTCTGAACAATGCAAAACCCTGGGAAAAAGCTTTAATCAGTGAATTGCAACAACCTTGGACAAAATGGATTTCTAATAGAATATAATGTAAACCGCCTGAGACATTGCGATAAGGAGTTTTGTTTTAATAATAAAAAAAAAATACTTGCAGAGAGAGAGAGAAATATGTGACACACTTTGCATGAAAGGTCTTAATTTAAAATATCTTAATGAACACTCAATTTGTGTGAGCAAATTGGAGAACTTGAGATGAAAAAACGGTGATAAGGGATAATACCATGGACGGGAGGAGGGAAAAGATTAGAAAAGTAAGCAAATTTGAAAAGGGGGTTTCAAAAAGATAGCACTTGCAGGAAGAAGTAAAAGGCCAGATTTGTGAATGCATTACCGTCTAATGCCATTGTTCATCTGACTTCAAGGTATATTGTGACTTTTATGGTCAGGAAGTACAGGAGAAAATGACAGTGTGCAAGAAGAGAAGAAAACAGCTTAGTGACTAGAGGGTATTCAACAACCACCTTGGAAATTTGAGAAGAGTGCTTGATTTGTTGTTGTCACACTCACAATACTTCTAAAGGCTCTTGGTGGCTTCCTACAATTCACTTTTTCAAACATGAAGTTCAATAGGTATAGATCAAACACTAATTGAAACTAAAGTTATCATATCATTAAAGGCCAGTGCTTACAGCTGTGTCTCAGTCTTTTTGGCCTGCTTGAGGCCTTCCTGAAAGCATCCGTCTGGTAGTGTGGAAAACCAAAACCTGAAGAAGATGGCACCTTGGGTTCTCCAGGCAGAGTCTTCTTATGTTCCAAGTGTCCCTTTAATAAAATTTGTACAAGGTATGAACAAGTTTGGTGGAAGGGAAGGACTCTAGTTCCCAACACCTTAGCCATTATCTTTTTCCAGCTATTCCCCTTTCTGGATCCTTTGGCTGTGCTCCTCCCTCACATCCTTCCCTCTCTTTTCCCACAGGGCAACATCCATCTTCTACTCCTACCCTATTCAGTACCACAACTCCTCCATTTTAGGCTAGGATCATTCTCTCATCCACTACTAAGGCCCTTCCTAGGATGGACAAAGAAGGAAAACATAGACCCAAAGTTATCAGTAGCATTGATTGTGTCTTCCTGCATGGCAGAGGTTGAACTTGATGGTCCTTGAGGTCTCTTCCTGCCTTCTGGTTTTAACTCTGATCCTCTTTACTCCTCAATCCTGACTGTTGATTCCCAGTTACTGATGCACTCTAGACCACACTTTAACCCTTGTGTCTACACTTTCCAAAACTATAGTCATAGCTTGGTACACATGTACGTTTGGGACACTGTTCTTGCATCCACTAATGGGAATTCACCCACTGTCTCTCCCCATCCTCTAAATCAGGGGTTCTAGAAGCCATTGGATTGCAACTCCCATCATTCCTTACCACTGGTTATGATGTAGACCAGCAACAACTGATCCTCAACAGTAGGCTAACTCCATTTGTTACTATCAAGTAGAGTAGACTTTCTGAATCAATGGGAAGTTGTAAATTCTTTTGAGTCAACTGCCCTGCTCTAGTTGGGACTAAGAATTGGATTTAGGATCAAGTCTATAGAGAGCCAAACGTCATAAATATATAGTTTCCTTTCTTCCAAAAATGAAAGCCCTGGATTAGGAAGAATCATAGAATCACAAAGTTAGAAGAGACTGCAACCCCATTCTTCCATGCTGGAATACACAATCCAGCCTCTGTTTAAAGATCTCCAAAGAAGGAAACTCCACCAGACTCCAAGGGAGTGTGTTCCACTGTCAAACAGCTCTTACTGTCAGGAAGTTTTTCCTAATGTTGAGGTGAAATCTCTTTGTCTTGTAGTTTGAATCCATTGTTCTGGGCCCTATTCTCTGGAGCAGCAGAAAACAAGCTTGCTCCATCCTCAATAGGACATCCCTTCAAATATTTAAACTGGACTATCATATCACCTCTTAACCTTCTCTTCTCCAGGCTAAACATACCCAGCTCCCTAAGTCATTCCTCATAGGGCATAGTTTCCAGACCCTTCACCATTTTGGTCACCCTCCTCTGGGCATGCTCCAGTTGTCAATATCCCTCTTGAATTGTGGTGTCTTGAATTGTGGTGCCCAGTATTACAGGAAATGACATATTTGTTCCTCCCCATTCCAATTGCCTCTCCTGACATACTTCTTGCATGACAGACATTATGTTGAGAACTCCCTTTTACAGCATTTCCTGAGATCTTGCATCATCAGATGTAACTGTGATGACAGGGCTCCATTGTTTGACAATGCCACCCCTCAAGAACCCTACAAACTTTTTACCCTGGTAGTGCCTCAACCAAAGGGTTTCTGAGGTGCTGCAGATTGGGGCACTGGGGAATGATGTCTTTGTCATGGAATGCATTGAGACAAGCAGTTGAGTCAGTACCCTGAGGGGTCCCCCAAGCTGCCTGTTCTGAATTTGTGCCATGACTGAAATAGTGTTGCAGACATTGTTTCCCAGCACCTTAATCTGTAACACCTTGGAAACCCTTCAGTTGGGGTCAGCCTGGCAATGCTTGTTTGCCAAAATATCCTGAGGGAATCTGTCAAAGGCCTTATTGAAATCAAGATACGCTACATCCACAGGATTCCCTTTATCTACCAAGCTTGCAACACTGTCAAAAGAAGAGATAAAATTAGTCTGGCATGACTTGTTTTTGAGAAAGCCATGTTGACTTTTAGTGATCACAGCATTCCTTTCTAAGTGCTTACAGACTATTTAATGATCTGCTCTAGAATAATCTGCTCCATTTTCTCCAGGTTAAACGCTGTTCTCCTTCTCAGAGAAGACTGAGACAAAGAGAAGACTTTCTGTCCCGTTGGCATTTTACCATCTTCTCCACATAGTGGCCCTACCACTTCCTTGTTTTTCCTTTTGCTATGGATATAACCCAAACAACCCTTGTTATTGTTTTTAACCTCTCCAGCAAGCCTGAGCTTGTTCTGCACTTTCACTTGTCTGACTTTCTCCCTACCTGTGCTGGCTATTTCTTTGAATTCCTCTGTGGTGATTTCCCCCCTTTTCCATTTTTTGTACATATCCCTTTGAAATCTTAGTTCATCTGAAAGTTCTTTAGACATCCATCTGGTTTCTTTAAACTCCTCCCATTTTTCCTCTTCATTGGAATGGTTTGAAATTGTGCCCTCAGTATTTCACTTTTAAGAAACTCCCATACATCATGAACTCTCTTATCTTCCTGACCACAAGATCATTTCCAGTATTTCCATAAGAGGACTGAAATAAGTTTTCTTAAAGTCTGGAATGCAAGTCTGACTATGCTCAGCTTCTGCTTTCCACTATATAAAAAATTCCAGGAGAACATGAGCTCTCCCACTAAGGATCTTTCCACTTCCACCTCATTAACTAAGGGCCTTTGCAGACTGCCAGAAATAGTGCACATTAAATTGAGGCACTGCCCTGGCTCAGTGCTAGGGAATCATGGGAACCGTAATTTATTGTGGCACCAGAGCTCTCTGACAGAGAAGGCTCAATGTCCCAGAAAAAAATACAATTCCCATGACTCCCTAGCACTGAGCCAGGGCAGTGCCTCAATTTAATGTGCACTATTTCTGGCAGTCTGCAAAGGCCCTAAGTCATCCCTGTTGGTTAGGATCAGATCTAAATACCTTATCCCCTAGTTGCCTCTTCCACCTTCTGGAGAATGAAATTGTCTGCAAGGCAATTGTGGAATTTGTTGGACCTTATATTTTTAGCAGAGTTTGACTTCCAACAAATATTAGGATAATTGAACTCACCCATTACTACTGCATCCCTCCTTTCTGAATGTGTGGTCATCTGTTCCAGAAAAGCATAATCAAAGTGCTCAGTGTGGCTTGGGGATCTATAGTTCACCCCCACACTGTTGTTTCTCTACCCCTCAGTTTTTACCCTGATGCTCTCAACCAGATTTCAAGGATTTAAGTCATGGATCTCTTCACAGGTGTATATATCCCTGATATATTGTATTGTACTTTTAATGTTGTCAGCCACCCCAATTGTGTCCACAGAGGGATGGGATAAAAATAAATATTATTGTTATTGTTGTTGTTATTGTTGTTGTTGTTATACTACAATAACACTCCTCCTCCCTTCCTGTTTGGTCTATTTCTCTGAAGTAGGTTATACCCCTCTATTACTAAATTCCAGTCATGTGACTCATCCCACAAGATTTCAATGAGGCCAATTATATACTTGCTTTGCTGTGTTAAGAGTTTAAGTTCATCTTATTTATTTTCCATGCTTTGTGCATTCTTGTATACACATCTAAGGCCGTGGGCCATTCCTTCTGGCTCCCTAAGAGTATTTAAGGTTTTTTCCCCTCCCATTGTTGGATTCTTGTACTATTTTCCTTGTCCTCTGTATTACAATCAGAATATTATCTCCAAAACTTGTTGAACTTCTGCCCTAAAGAACACTGCCTCCCTCCCCCCCCCCCATAACTTACATTTCCCCATAATTTAAAGCTCTCTTGGTAAGATTTTCCAGACTCTTAACAAAAAACATTTCTGCCCACTGCTGTGAGGTGCAACCCATCCTTTGCCAGAAGTCCATCTTCATGAAACCTGATACATAGTCTTCATGCTGTACTACTATGCAGGGGGGTTTTTTGGGGGGGGTTGCATGGGGGGATACTTTTTGTTTTGTTATGGGAGGAGTTGAGTCTTCTAAACTAACAGCAAGGTAAGCCAGAACACTGAATTAAAAGAAAGATCAAAGTTAAATATTTATTCTGAGAGCAACAATATTTGCAAATCTGGAACTGATCTTTCAGAGTTTTCTATTTGCATACTTTAATTAATCCAAAAAATATTAAAACTAATCTCACAAAGGAAAGGGTCAGAGTATTAATTAACTTGAGATTCATTGCTTTTGTATAATTTAGTAGTTCGAGACAAAGCAGAAAACGGCGTTAATAAAAACTAAGTTACTGTGACAGGTATAATTTCATGGATTAGCAAAGCTTCTAGTATTCTCACCAAGTTTACAGCTAATTTAAACTTTTTAAGTTACCTTACTTCAATTAAAATATTTTTTCCTTCAGATGAAAATTACATTTCAATCTTCCTTTAACCTCAACATTTCTCTATTAATGTGATTTTTCTTTCATGCAGCTCTAAATGTAACATGGGTCACAAACACAGTAAATGGAAATTTCTAAACCAGAATGAAATAGCATTCATTTTTTTATACAACTCAACTGTGTTTCCAGTATAACAACTGAAGTTCTCCTCAATGTACAAAAGTCTCCATTCTTTTGCTCCCTTTCTGTAGATAGGAACAGGTGGTCTGCAAGGGGGAACAA
This sequence comes from Phrynosoma blainvillii, assembly GCA_026167975.1. Lineage (NCBI taxonomy): Eukaryota > Metazoa > Chordata > Lepidosauria > Squamata > Phrynosomatidae > Phrynosoma > Phrynosoma blainvillii. The sequence continues at coordinate 13,489,821 of JANUYF010000013.1, forward strand.
ATTATTTTAGCTGCAAAATGAGAGCGATTGTGTGTTGCATGGCTTTCCTCTCAAAGCCAGTTCTTTAAACTACCAAGAATAACACAGACACAAATGCATTTCATCTCCTACCACCTACCTGTAAGGGTTCACTCATGCCTGTATCTAAAACCAGTGCCAGATGACTACAGATCCCATTTTCAGCCCCACCATATACACACAGGGAAGGCAGACACCAGGGATACAAAGACTGCATGTATCCCATTTTCGCACAAACCAGGCCCTTGTGGGCCACTCTCACCCCTTTTTTCAAACCTAGAAGTGACAAGAAGTTCATTTCCTATTTGGAGAGGGGAGACAAAGGCTATTTAGATCTAAAAACACCCCTAAGGGGGATCGCCAACAAATACTAGGTGCTGTAGGCTATATTTTTAGAGGAAGGAACTGGCAAAACTACCTCTGACTATACCTTACCTAAGAAAATCCTACGAAATTCAGAGGGTCACCATAGGTTGACAGGCAAACTGAAGGCACACACACACACAAGGGAGATAGCCTTTCAATTGTTTAATCCCTATGAGTTTATGGAGATTGATTTGGCATTTTTTAAAGTGGAGATCGAGGGGGTTGGAAGGTGATCAAGGAGTCACACTGGAGATCTGACTGGGTCATAGGTGGCTGACAAGGTGCAATTTTCACCCCTGATATCCAAGGACCAAAGAGGTATGGTAGGTCCTGAAAGATACCCTAACACCCTAGAATTCACTTGACTCACTGATTGCAGAATAGTCAGAGCCATTTGTACACTGACTGGCTATATCTCCTAGTCAGTGGCTGGGGGCTCAGATGTAACTGGTGGCATAAATCCATTCCAGGCTTTCTTCTGAACTTTAAAAGTGTTATCCAAACTCATGAATCCTATTTCCCAAATAAGTTCAATACCTTGGATGGATCCCTTAATGTCTGGACTAAAACCCAGACAGATGGAATTTCCCACTGACCTCAGTACCACCAGCCCCCCTTGCTCCCAGCTCCAAAGCATTCATTACACCAAGGACCTCGGGAACAAAAATGGTGATGAGTCCAAGCTGAAGCCCAGAGCAGAAAGCTTAGTGCATGTCTGGTAACATAAGTGCCAGCCACTGAACTGGCTGAAGTCTAGGACACTTCAAACGGCTCCTGGCTTCTGCTGAGGCAACATCACTGAATATAGTTGTTTCCCTCAACTTGACAGCCTCAAGGTGTTTTGGACTATCACTACCTTCATTCACAACCATTGACCATGCTGGCTGGTGCTAACAGTAGTAGTAGTCTACATCATGTTAAGGGAGAATCCTCTATATTTCCAGTAGAAGACACTCCAATCAGCAGGACCCACTGGGAGCTATCTGTGGTGCTGACTTACCCAACCTCTGTTAAAAAGTCATGAAATGACCTTGGCTTGGAAGTGACTCAGGGCCGATGGAGACAGCCCCTAAGGGGCAGCTCTGTGCCATCCCTGGGAGTGCCAGACTGGGGCCGTAGCAACCACACGCCGCACCCCCAATCTGGCTTTTTGCTGCTTCTAAAAGAGCTGGCAAATGCCACCCATTTTGGGGGTGGCAAAAAGCCACCCTTAGCACCGCCACTCTTTTGTGCCCCTTTGGCACAACATGTCTACACGCTGTGCCAATGGAGCACCCTGACGCCATGCGCCATGCAGTCGGGCATGCAGTGTGATGGCGGCATCGGGGCAGAATCGGGGCGGCTGGCATACAATCACCACACCCCAACTCCACCCCCAGGCCAGCCCTTTTGGCCAGTTTGCATCAGCCCTCAGTCTTACAATATCCACTGTTCTATCACGCCTCAAACTCCAACAGATAAGGATGCTGGATTGGCTCTGGGAAGAGGTGGAGAAGGCAGAGCAGCTATTACACACTTCACTTGTCTCTCTGTTGTTGGTCCAACATTTGTTGTTGGTCCAACATTTCCTATCCAGCCTCTTCAACACTCATTTTAGCTTCTTGAACTTGTTGACTCCCTTGCTACTTCAAGAACTTTGCCTTTGACCTGTCACTTTCCATGTTGGTAAGACAAGGAATCCAAGCTATGCAGCAACATTGGCAGCAATTGGACAAATGCCCATACACATCTGGGACACAATGATTCACCCATACAAGACACAGCCAACATGAGTAGACAGAAGGAAAACATGAGAATTTTAGAAGGAAAATCCTTAGATTATAAAGGCTTAGTGAGGAGTGCAATGAGTCTCCATGTGCTCTACATACAGACACATTGCTCACCCATACATATTGGGTGAACAAATCTTGTACATATTGGGAAGATTCTTCCTGGACATTCTCTCTCTGACCACAGGACAGTGGTCCATGAACAGAAAAACTACAAAGAAAGATTGGAAAGAGAAACAGCTGAATGAAGATATATTCACAAACTCCAATCCATCAACAGAGGGTTGAACAAAGACAATGGCTTCCTGGCACACTACACATATTATAAAATTGGACGTATTTAACTAGTTAACATATCTCCTTTCTTATTTCCAGGCTCCACACACTACATTCCAATACTCCCTCCACCACATTCCAAAACTTCTCCACCCACCTGGGCCTTAGGAAACATCTTTACCCCTGCCTTAGTCCCTCAGTGACCATTGTTAAAACTGAACTTGTCCCCTCATCATCATACCCACAAATCTTGCATTTCTATGAGTCTATCGAGTCTATTATTTAAGTCTACACAGTATATAAAGGTCCTTTCTGGGCACCAGTTCACTCCATGCATCTGAGGAAGTATTGTCTACGACAGCTCATACTACAACTTCTTTCAAAAATTTAGTCTCAAAGGTGCTGTAAGATCCCTTTGCAAAAAAAGATAAGATTCATCTGACTTCACTTGCTTTTCAGAATTCCATGCCAACTCTTAGTAATCACAACATTCTTTTCTAAGTCCTCATAGACCAACTGTTTAATGAGATGCTCTACAAATTTTCCTTGTACCCAGGACCTCTTCCCCCACCCACTTTTTAAAGCCAGTGCAAATAATCTAGCTAGAACAGGGGAGAGAAGAAAACTTCAGTGGGTCCAGAGGCCAACATCCACTACCTAAGAACTGCCAGGGACTGCATGAACCCCTTCCAAGAAAAACTGGAAGTTACTGGAAAGTCAACTGCCTTCCAATTGTGTCCCAAATTGCATACCTTTCTGGGTTCTGTTCTTGGACTGGGTTCTTCTGTTTTTAAAATGGAGTTATGACTAAAATAAGGTGTTTAGGTGTCTGCCTGGTTTTATAAAAGAATTATACTTTCTGGAGGTTTCTGGGACTAATAGAGGAACACTAGGGGACTGCATGAGGCCTCAGAGGTATGTGACTCCCACCTGCAAACTAGAGGAGTTTTGCTCCATCATACTCAACAAGAGTAGGGCTTTATTTCCATGTTCCCATAACAGTGAACTCAGAAAGCCTCATACAATGTCATTTGTGTGTATATTTGTCTGTGGTTCTCCAAGGTCTTTCCCTGAACATGCCAGGGATGGTGTCCTGGGGGCCTTTGACATGTAGAGCAGGCATTCTACAATTTGGCAAAACTGCTCAGGGGCAGAGGTTAAGCTTTCTCCCTCTACCAAATAGCTTAAAGGTATTGGCAATCAAGTCCACTTCCATCAACATAGCCTTTCCAATTTATTAGCCTGACTGCATCTTGGGTTCCAACAAAGAAATGGGAACAGTATTGGATGAGCAACCATCTAAGAGTGCATCTGAAGTGGATATCACAGCTCTCCATCACCCCATTTTTATCCACATGACTCTGTGAGACTAATCAGGCTGATAGTGTGTGTAATGGGCCCAAAGCAATGGTGTGAACTTCAGGGGCTAACCCAAACTAGAATATGGCTCTCCCAAGTTTTAACTCAAATCGCTGAAACACCCTGGCAAGTGGAGGCAACTTTGGTCCCTCCAGAGCACATTGGAGAGCTGCACCACCACTGCCAAATCCCCCCTTTAAAATGTCCCTACCTAATTTTCTTATTTTTGTCCCCAAAAGCCCTATGGGGCAGTGGGAACATTTCACCATGTTATTGGGGGACTCTGGAGCATTTGAGGGTTAGGAATGACCTTTTTGTAACCACAAAGTGCTGGTTCACTTCCTGTTCACAAAAAGGTGTCTTCTGAGGACTTGGGAGGAATGTGGGGGATACAAATAATTTCATGAATAATTTCCACCCAAAATTAAGTGAGGGGGCTACTGGAAGGCCCAGATGGCTTCAAAAACAGCTTTTGGGGCACATGTGGCCCACAGTCCGCAGTTTCCCATCCTTACTCTAAGCAGTGGTCTGAGTGCAATGTCTTTTATATTGCAATTGCCTTTGGCTGACTGGATAGGCCTTGAATCCCATTGCGGGAGAAAGGTGAGATATAAATCCTTGAAATAAATAAAAACAAAATAAAAATAAATAGGCTTAGTCACAGACCTCTGACTATCAGTGGTTTGGCTGAATAGCAAAGTGAAGATTGGTTGGCCTAGGACCGAAATGGACAAAAGATATCAGAAGAGTGCACATCTTGACTTAAAAGAGGGGGAAAGGAAGCACACATATCTTTGCTTGCCATACTGCTATCCTTTCAAGTGTCAAAAAAATGGTAACTAACTTTGGACATGGATTCAAACACAAAGAAACAGCCACATCAGTAAAGGTATTTGTTTTTCCCACCCCCTCACCCCCTTAACTACAAATGGTAACTGTGGGCACACACAGAGCTTAGATTTCTTACCTGCTCTCTGTGTTTGGATCGATACGTTCGCATACAATGGTGGCGGTGGTCTGTGTCCTTCCATTGTCTACATCTTGTTGAACTCCCCATTGATCTGGATCACTGACTCGGATGTCTATTATCTTCACACCCGGAGCAGCCTTAATTCTACCAGGAAAACAACAGACAAGTCTTTAGCTCTACAGAGCGGCAGGGGAAAGCAGGAAATCTCATAAAAGTGCACAGTGAACAGTCTGGAAGTACATTTTTCTGTTAAATACACCCAGAAGGACTATTGGATGATGGCTTCACAATATATGCACACCAGTGTTTAAGAACTCACATCTGTCATTGACACACCAACAGAAGTCTATCTGTTGCAGGACAAGAGATACTGCTGCAAATAGTAATCCCAAATCAGGTTGCCTCCCATAAATAAAAGAGTCAGTTACACCCTGGCTATTCCTTTCCATTGTTTTCTTGTTAATAAAAATTATGGTTTTGTCCTTACATTTCATTACCAGCATTTGTACAAATTGGTTTGTTTTATGGCTGTATTTTGTTTATATTCATTATGATTCCACCTGGTCCTATAAAGTTGCCAACTCTGGCCTACCTCTGCAGTCTGAGCAATTCATCATTCAGCTCACATTCTGCTCTCAGACCATCCGTCTTTCCGTTTATGTGTCCCTCTCTATCTATAGACAACAGAATTCATAGGTTGTCCACTTCTTGTGTCCTAGTGACAGTAAGATCTGGATAGTGTTTTCTCATAGAATTTGCTGTAAAGGCCATAGGTCACATTGATTCAAAAACTGTAAACATGTTTAACCCTCAATCAGGTAGATTTTGACAAATTGCATCAACAATTCCAATGTACTGAGGGCAGCTGATGGATCTGTTTTCAGTGGAGCAGTGAATCCACTTTGGGTCTTAGTCCAAACATTAAAAGAACTCTCCAAGGAGCAAAATTGTTCTGGGAAGGAGGGAATATTGCACCCTGGAAATCTCTTTTAAAGTATGATCTAAATCCCACAGTGGATTAACTGTCCCACCATAATGGAAGCTAACAGCTGCTAGTGGGTTTTTTCTATTGTCACGTTTTTCTTTTAATTTTGTTTCTCCCATCCCCAACTCAGTTTAAGCCTTTGGGGGGTCTTGTTTGTTTGTTTGTTTGTTTTTATGTTCTCCCCCCCCCCCCCATTTGTCTTTATATGATTTGATCTCACAATTTAAAAAAAAGAAATTAAAAAAATGAAAACGTATTTCTGATTGGTACCTATTATGTTATTGCAGTGACCAGAATCGACACTACCTAGCAGGCCAGATCCAATAAAGGCTGACATTCCCATCTGCTAAAGCCAACTGCCCCATTTTCTGACTCTTCTGCCAGGAGGCAACACAACATATTTCTTGTCCATTCAAGGACACGCAGTGATGCTATTTTTACCCAACTGGGCATCTGAAGAGATCTGCTGATGCTGCTACTCCTGTCAGTTTGCCATTTGCTTCTGCTCGCTAGAGGTACCATCTCCTAACAGCAATTCCTTTGGGTATTTTGGATGGATGCCTCATCGAATTGCCTCCTTGTTGCTGGGATAGGTTTCACTCACTGCCTTCCCAGTTACCATCGGGTGAACCCCAGTCATCTAACGTCTCTTTTGTCTAGACTCACACATACACGCACTTCAGTTTCTTTGGATGCCCATGGTTGAAACCATGATTGTCAATATGAATGTCTTATCAACCAAAGGGATCTTGTCAACCATATGCTACAAACCCACTGGCCTGTATAATAATGCTGGTGCAGGTGGTAGCAGCCTAAACAGCATAGCATCAGGGCAGAAATGATCGTGGGCACTTCAGCAATAGGGAAGATAGTACTGGAAGTCATCTTTGTCAGGAAAGAAAGCTGCCCTGCCAGGTCCCCAGATGCTCAGAAACCAGCAAACCAGTTTTCTCTGGCAATGGGGAAGAGGTGCGCTTATGTTCCCTGTCACCACAGCAGCAAAAAGAAAAGCCTTATGGTGGTGTACACCACTAAAAAAAAAAAAAAAGCCTGATTACACTGGAATAACTCCCCAAGACGGTCCCAGATTTTGTGCCACACCAGAGTTGTGGTCACAAGAACTGCAGGGATGCAATGGGTGAGGACTGGCAAAGCTCATAAAATCCACCCAAAATACTGCATTTACAGCTGGGTTTATTTGCAACTACTTTTGCTATGTGCAATGTTCAAAAATAATGATACGTCCAGTGAACATGGCACAAGTTAATGTACAATAACTTTTGCTCCTGTACAAGAAAAAAAAATCAAATCATATCCCCAATCCATATAAATCAAACCGAAGAACAGCATTGTAACTCAATACCCAAAGAGCAGCACTTAGTTACAAACAGCAGAGACTCCAATAAAAGACATCACAGCAAGATGTCAAGAATACAGCAGATAAAAGTACTTTCAACTCAAAACAGCAACAGAAATATATGGAAGATTAAAAGGCATGAGAAAAAAAATTTTTATAGGATTTAGTTGTGGTCAAAAAGACAACAAAGTATGTTACAGGCAGATCTCTCTGGAGAGGTTATTCCATATAGGGAAGAGGCTAAAACTGAAAAGGTGGGCTTCCAGGTAGCCACTGGAATACCTCAACAAACAAAGAGGACTGGAGCAGGGCCCTGATAATGATCATAGGGCTCTAGAAGCCACCTGTCTGTCATCTCTAAGTGGGAAGAAATCCTCCACATTTGGAGTGAGTGAGAACAATGAATATGTGTCTTCAGAATGCCAGATGTATGGAAACAAAAACAAAATAGCAATAGCGTTTACATTTATATACCACTTCATACTGGACTAAGTACTCTCTAAGTGGTTTGCAGTGTGTAAGCCAATTGCCCCCAACAAGTTGGATACTCAGTTTAGCAACCTACGCAAGGATGGAAGGCTGAGTCAACCCTGGAGCCCTGCCTAGGATCGAGCTCACAATCTTGTGGCTGCAATACTGGCATTTAACCACAGCGCCATCAGGGCACCTTGGCAAAAGGCAAGCTAGCCTAACCCATCTACGTAAGCAGGGGTGAAACTCCTACGTACAAAGCAGGTCATAGAATCATAGAGTTTGAAGAAACCTCAAAGGCCATCCAATCCAACCACCTGCCAAGTGGGTAAGGTGGACCAAAGAAGAACTCACTCATGGCACAGTTGTAATCATCTTATATTGAACTGATCTTTGCAAGCCACCAAGGTTCAAACTACAGACTGTGGGATGGTGACCTAACTAACATCAAGCATCTGAAGAAGTAGATTTAAGTCTATGAAAGCTTATAGAATCATAGAGTTGGAAGAGACCCCAAGGGCCATCCAACCCCATTCTGCCATGCAGGAAGACACAATCAAGACACCCCCAAGAGATGGCCATCCAGCCTCTGTTTAAAAACCTCCAAAGAAGGAGATGCCACCACTTTCTGAGGGTGTGTGTTCCACTGTTGAACAGCTCTCACTGTCAGGAACTTCTTCCTGATGTTGAGGTGGAATCTCTTTTCCTGTAGTTTGAACCATTGCTTCATGTCCTATTCTCAGGAGCTGCAGTCACTACACTGTGGATGAGCTTTCCTCAACACAAGGTCTTCCAGATGTGTGGGAGTATAGACCGCAACATTCAAATGGGCATGCTGGCTGGGAAGATGGATGTTGCAGTCTCTGATGAAACATTCTTCTGCTCATGGGCAAAAATGGCAGAAGATCCCTATTGGATTTCCCAGTACAAATGATTACAAAGTAGGCACAAGATGGACTTCTGGGGAAGATATTCCATAACTTGAGAAGTAACAACTGGAAAAGATCCTACTCTTGGCTTGCCAGCAGCTGTAACAGAGCATGCAAAGTCACATCGAGGGCAAGATTGTTGATCATGATTTCGCTGCAGGAAACCATGGTTTCGCCTTATGTCTGAATTGAGTTAGAGAACATTCTGTATTTTCCCCCTGTCCAACTCCTCCACAAAACTTTTCAAAACTGTACCTGAATCACACATCATCACTGCTTTTTAATTTTTCTCCTACTTCTATTTTTACATAACCTTTTCCACCATACCTTCTGACTTTGGAATCTTATTTTGCAAGAATATTGGAAGATGTCTGGTTTTTAGTTTAATCGGGATAAAACTGCCATTTAAACTAAAAATATGACTAAGAGGCCATCCACGCTGCAGAAATAATCCACTTTGACACCACTTTAACTGCCACGGCTCAATGCTATGGAATCCTGGGATCTGTAGTTTGTTGTGGCACGAGAGCTCTCTGACAGAGAAGGATAAATGGCTCACAAAAATATAATTCCCAGAATTCCATAGCATTGAGCCGTAGCAGTTAAAGTGGTGTCAAAGTGGATTATTTCTGTAGTGCAGGTGCAGCCTGAGAATGAACAACAACTAGTATATGATAAATCAGGATTTCAGATTGTGAAAAGAATTAAATATTTGGGAGTGTATGTTTCAGAAAAAAATGAATATGTATTGAATTTTTAAATAAAGACAATTATATCTTTTTAAAAACACCCAGTTCTTCTGGGTGTATTTTTTAAATAGTCAATTATGTTAATGGAACAAAATTAAAAATAATGTACAGAAATAAAAGCTAAACTTGTCACGATTGGGTTTACAATTAAGATGGATGCTTTGCCTAAGATGATGCTTTTATTTCAATCTGTTCCTATATTATTAAATGATGCACCATTTAAGCAAAGGCAGAAAGATGTGTCTTTTTTCACAGGATGTGAAAAAAGAGGAGGTAGCAAGGCAAGAAACAAAGGATAAGATTTAAGATATTACAAAATGGAAAAGAAAAAGTGCTTTAGGTCTGCCAGATGTAAGAATATATTCCTCTGTATGTTGCATGGTATGGTTGAAAGAATGGATAGCCCTGTCAAATGAAACGTTCTTACAGTTAAAGAGTTCACATTTGAACTCGGGACTACATGGTTATCTGTGTTATGAAAGGTTAAGGTGGATTCAACTTTATGTGAGACAATTGTTATTGAGGATTTGGAATACGTAGAAATCTAGATTTTACATGCAAGGTTACCTCTTTGTTTATTAAAAGAGAAATAGATGCAAAAGATACATGGTTGGCATATAAAGATCTGTTGGTGGTAGAAAATAATCAATGCAAATTGAAATTAAGGGACGAATTGAACACTGAAGAGCATGTGTTAAACTGGGTTTGTTCCAGATATTTAGGTGAAAGATTTAAAATGGATTTAAAAATTCAAGGGTTTGAAACATCTAAATGGGAGTTTGGATCCAATTATGAATCATGCAATTATGTTTGGAGGACAAACATTTGTTTGCAAAGATGTATAAAGTCCTGTTGAGATGTGAAACTGAAAGGAAACAGGTAAAGGATTGTATGGTGAAATGGGTTCAAAATATTAGTTCAAATGGAACAATAGGGAAGAATGCAGACAAAAAGTTTGAAATTCATATTCAGTTATGATGTAAGGGAGAATTTTTCATAAAATGATGTACAGATGGTATTTAACAGTAGACAGGTTATCGAAAATATATAAGAATAGTTCAAACAAATATTGGAAATGTAAACAGAAGATAAGGTCTTTCATCCATATGTGCTGGACCTGCGATAAAGCACAGAAATATTGGACTCAGATTCATTTAACGTTGGAAGATACTTTTAAAGTCAAGATATAGCTGAAACCAGAAATTTATTTTCTGCTTGCAGTGCTGACTGATCAAATTGAGAAGAAATATGGAAAGATTTTACAATATATAATCCTGTTATCCCTACTTGGCCTGTTGTCTTTGCTCAGTCCTTTACCACCAATTAGGTTTTTGTAATTGAATTGTTTTTAGGTATTTGTTTTAATTCTATCATTGTTTAATTCTGTTTTAAGGGGTGGGAGGGTTCATGGGTTCGGGACTGTATTTTACATTTACTGAGTTTTAATGATGTAAGCCACCTCGATTGTCTGACAGAGGGACGGGATATAAATACAATTTATTATTATTACTAATCACAGCCGCAAGAATAATATATGCTCAGAGATGGAAGGATGCAGATATTCCAACACAAGAAGATTAGCTGACAAACTCAATTGAACTGGTTGAAATGGACAAGTTGACAATGGTGCTTAAAGAGAAATATTTAAGTAATGGTAAGAAAGACTGGGAATTGTTTATCACATACTTTCAGTCTCACGGGGGACATGAATCAACTTCAGGTTTTGTAAAATAAACAGAGTTTGTATATTGTAGAGGTATAAATATAGTTTTATATATAAAAAAGTATAGTAATAGTGGTATATATCCATCAGTTACGGGAAGGGGGGACAGTTGTGTATGTTTGTTTTTGTTTAGTAGTTTAGTTAGGCATGTCATTGCCTAATGTCATTTGTCATTGATGTTTATTTATTTTTCCTTTAGATATGCATATAAAATTTGTTTGTGGTTGTGTTTAGATTTCATAAAAATAATTTAAAAATTAACCTTTGTCACAGCTGCATTGTTTAACCAACAATCACATCAACCATGTTAGGATACAGGAGATGTGAAATAGCCTCTTAGAGCATCACACTCCATACAAATATCATGATTTTGGCAAACAAAAAAGAACATAACAAAATATTTGGCAGGAAGACTAATGAACAGAGATATTATTAAGCTAAATATAGACATGTGCATGCATACACACTCTCTCTCTCTCTTATTAGACAAACTTCCCACAACTCAGGGCAGGAACTGTAGTTCTAAAAACATTTGGGCAGGTTCCATGTTCAGCGCTATATATCATTAGTTCCCAAACAAGGGTCCTTGGGTATTGCTGGACTTAAACTTTCAGAACTGGCTGTGTCGATGGAGTACGTGAAGTGTTAAGTAAGGTAAACTCCCACAAAGCCTTGGATCAGATTGGTTCACGTGTTTATAAGCTCCAGCCTGCCATAATGTGTTTTCTGGCCTGCCATGCCTTCTTGGCATGAGGCAGAGGATTTCTTTAATTGATGTTTTATATGCCTGAATTAGAGATGTGTGCTGTTATGTGAAGAAAATAATGGTCAAGCAGCCATATAAAGAGGATTCTGGGAAGTGGGCCTCTAAAGAAGATGCTGGAAGGTTTAAACTCAAGGAACGCCACAGGGTTGTTTAGATACAGCCTGACCTCCTGGCTGGTAACCTAATGCATTAAAGTCCTTCATTAGGAGCCAGAGTGGGCCAGAGAGCCATATTAAATCATTGGCAGCTACTCTGTTTGTGCAAAGGGGTCTCCTGCCTGGTACACACCAGTTCTTTTACTAATAAGAGATTTTGGTATGTGGTTGGCATGGCAACATGGTATCTTAAACATATTATAATGTATTCTGAAATCTGTATTCTCATTGCTCAGGATCCTATATGTTTAGAGTTTAAAGTATCCAATAGAATGTCAGCTTTGAGTTTCTTTGTCTGTTAGTGTATAAAGCTACGGCCATCTTGGCTTGTCTTTCGCCCAAAGATTGGAATGCTAATTCCGTTGGGACTTGCCGACAATAAATATGTGTTTTTAAACTATTTTTGAAGTCCCCTGTTCTGCTTCAAGCTCTGCTAAAGAACCGTGGATGCTGGGAGTTTATTTGCAACAGTTTATTTTTCCACTACAGGCGTGTATGGGATCCATGTGTTTATGCAAATTAGATACTTTACACAATTCGCAGGATAAAAAAAAAACACATATATCTTTCTTGCACACATTTTGTGTGAAGAAAGCAATAGCTTTGGACAAAAATCGGTGGACTTTGCACAAAACAACAAACTTTTTGTGTGTGTGTGCAGGAACATAATGTACATTTCTCCCAGCAAAGTCTCTCAGTACAAACAGTGCTTGGAAAACGTGCATAAACCTTTGTCTTCTCAAAGACCAAGGAGAAAGATGCTCAAATTAATCGCTCTTGCATGTCAGACCTCTAAGGTCCTGTTACCCTGGGGGGGATGATGGGGGACATGGGGTTCCCCATCAGGAGTGTCAATGTCTCCTTGAAAATTTGGGGAAATTATAACTCAAAAGGAGGCCTGCAAGTGGAAGGTAACTTTGGGGATCTTTTCACCAGCATTAACTAGAGAAGGACTCCAGTTTCAGTGAATAGAAGGATTTTATTTAGAAATGTGCAAGGACGCACACAAACATGCAAAACCAATGCAACCTTAGGAAACATACAAGGCTACCAGAAAGAAAGTTGTTCAAGGAACCAGGAGTTAAATTGCCAATCCTGAAGACAGATCCACAGAAAACAGAGAGTGGCTCAGACAGCATCCAAGGGCTATACAGATGCTGTCTGAGCACTGGGTGTGTGAGCAAAATACTATGGCTGAGGTGGATATTTTTATCCTGTTTCATACCCTCAAGGGGTGCTTGATGTTACCACATGGTGTAACAAAGGCTTTGCCATGGAACTGACAAAAGGGATCCAGAACAGCTGATGGCTATAACGCTGGTTATGTGCTAAACCATTGAATGGATTTGTGACAGTCCCTGGGTAGTCAGATAGGAAGAATGAATAGGAACACAGCATGAGGTGGTGTGAAAGTATGGTCTTTAACTGTTTTCGTGATGGGACTCACTTTGTCTCTATTCCGAGAGGAAATGCAAAAAGACGGGGGGAAACAGAGCGATCAGCAAACCCATTAGCATTTATATCAGTACCAGTATGTAGAGAGATCTTGTACCACCTTTGAAACTAACTGAAATAAAGAAGTTGGCAGCATGAGCTTTCATAGACTTTTCGCATTTCCTCTCAGAATAGAGACAAAGTGAGTCTCATCACGAAACCAGTCAAAGACCATACAGTTGCACAAGATCTCTCTACATCCTGATTCTATAGACTAACACAGCTATATCATTGCATATTAGTGCCATTTAGGTCTCTTTCATATCCTTAGGTCAGTGTGACTCCTCACACGTGTAACTTCCAAGTCTCCACAGGCCATTGTGACCTCTCAAAACATGCTTGATGCTAGATAATTAGTTATGAAACCCCATATCCAGAGAGAGAAGTGTAGGGTATGTTAACAGTCCCCTGCTCTTCCACGCAGCACACAATGGAGTGTGAGATCTGTCTTGATCCAGGCCTCCCAGAGTGACATCTTTCCTTCATCTTCAGTGCTGTGGTCTTATGGGAAACTTGGCAGTTTGTAATGTCAAGATAAACTGAGAAGGAAGAGAATGAAGAATCCCACCTTGAGCCCACTGGAGGAAAGGTAGGATATAAATAGCCTAAATGATAGCAGGAGAGAATGTCTGTCTGTCTGCAGCATCCATAGCTCATCAGGACATTGTGCTAGACACCTCAGAATCTGACAAGAGTGTTTTTGGTTATCGTCCAAGTTGCAGTGCCAGCTTTCAACTCAAACATCTAAATGAGGCATTGCTAGATGTAAAAAGGGGAGGGGGAGAGAAGTCATAACTCTTTGGGAAATCATAATGATGTCTCGAGATGTGACAGAGTACTTTCTGTCTGAATCCAAGTAGCAGCGCTCAATTTCATTTTGAAAACTCAACATTCCATGGGGAGGAGATTCCTGGAAGCAAAAAGCTGAAGCTGCCATAACTGATAGGGGGAATTCATGGTAAACACTTCAAAATTTGACAGTATTTGGGGTTGTTGTACAAATCGAGTCCAAATTCCAAATGGGGGAGGGGAGGGGATTTCCTAGAAACCAAAAATGGTGATGCCATTACTCATTGGAAAATTTTTTTAAAAAAAAAAAGAACTAGAATTGAGGAGCAGGTTGTCTGAGGCATTACCGCTACCCTCCTAGAGGCACAAAAAAGGCAGAAAAACAGGAGAGATCTATGGCACTGCTGCTAAGATTCCTGAGGTTAAAGGGGAGGGTAAGAAAATAGGAAAGGGCATTCTGAGGTATTGCTTGTAAAGCTCCTGACGTAAAAAGGGGGCCACGGGAAAACAGGGTAACTCATGGATTGCTTTGGAGTATTAGATGTGCACCAGGTACACTTTTGCTAGTAAATAATAAATGAACAAATATCAAACCCAGGCTTCAAAGCTTGCTTTTCAGTCAGAGCAATGTGTCTCCCGAATATGGAGGATATTACAAAAGCAATTAGATCTTGACCTGTGACTAGCTTTTCTTTTCCCTGCCTGGTTTTGAGCACTTTCCTGGCCCTGACACAACTTGCATTAACAGCCGGTTTCCCTTGGACCCAGAAAGCAACTACCCCAGCAGCCAGGTGTCATTGAAATGAACACTTCTCCCTGCACACATATTCAGTTTCATGTACTTTGGTTACTTTTCTACTGCTTCCCAATCTGTGTCCTGGGGAAGGAATCCAAAAGGGATGGCAAGGCCCTCAATGTTTTGTGAACACAAACAACTGGTGTTGTAAGTCACAGATGTCCCTTTCATTCTGTTCCAGGGTTTGGGCCATCTTATGTTAGCAGAAGAGCTTTTACAGAAACCCTCCAAAGCATACCCTCATGAAATGTTCAGAAAAACTCAATGAAATACAAATATTGAAGAACAATGAAATTGCTATTTTCAGAACGAGGAAAGGCCCACACAAATTGTTGCCAATGCATGCCCCGTAGGATTTTAAAAATGTCATTAGGTGCCTGTCTTAATCTGAGATTTCCTGTCTTTTATACTGGTCCTCTCTATTTCGACATCAATAAATTGAGAAAGAGTTGGGGCAGTGGAGCAGCCCACTGAACTATCGCCCAACACAGAGGAAATAAACCTTTCATTGTGGGTAGCTACAAATTCTCATTGTCCTAATTCCCTAATGAGATGCTTGAAAGTATCAGACATATGAAAACTACAAGGTTGTAAAATGCTCAAAAACACATTTCCCTCTGGAAGAGCAAGGTGACATGAAAAGAGCCAGCCTCTTATGGAAGAGCGATGACTCCCTATAATATATTCAGAGGTTTTCTGTGAAAATCCAGCTCACAGTAGGACAGAGAGCCCTGCTGGGAAGAAAACATTTCATCTTCCCTGTTTTGCTGGGTGTCTCCTCTCCCTCCCTCAAATTCTAATTTGCCCTACACTTGTTAATCCTGACTTTGCAATTACTCAGTCCTGTTCCAAAAACCTGACTATGGAAAACTATGGTGGCACATGGGGTTGGTTTGCTTGAGAAAGGTGAGTTCAACAGAGCAGTCGGTGAGGTAGGACTCTCATAAAGATGTCTTGAACCAAGAGCGTTGTGCCATGCTCCTGATTTGGATAGTGAGTGAATTTGCTGCAAGGTAGCATTATGGGTGAGCTCCAAATTATGAAGCTTTCATTCCAATATGCACTGTCTTTTATTTATATCCCACTTTCCCCCATTACAGGAAAACCCAAGGCAGTTCACAACATGTTAAGACAGAATTCAGCTAAAATGAATCAGTTTAAAAGTGAGATGACAATCTAAAAGCAAACAAATAGACTATCATATTAAAACACGAATTAAAAATAGTTTTAGATGTCACATTCACCTGAATGCGGAGTTTACTTCTATCTATACACAGAATTGTAGTCCTTCAGTACCACTAACTTCAGATGGAGATGTTTGTGAAGTTCTTTGAGCACAGATTCAGATATGACCTTGTGAAGCTTGTAAGCCCCTTCCACAACAGTAGAGGAAGTTTACAGATTCCAAAATATAAGCCAAAGGAAAATCCTGGTTTGCCTCCTACGCTTCTTGCCATTCTTCTGTGATCTTTAAACCATCCTGGTAGAGCAGGACACACATTGGCACTAGCAACATTTGAGTAAGATGAAGCCACCTGCCCCAGACCTTATCACTCAACTCACCAAGATCAGTAACATGGAGACCGTAGCCAGAATAAACAACCCCATGACTTCTTTAACAGCTCTTAGATTGAATCCAGGGGTGTGGGTGTGGGTATGTTGTGGGCCTTCAAAATGTTTCCAACTTATGGCAACCCTATCATATTTTTTTCTTCACAAGTTTCTTCAGTGGGGGTTTGGCATTGCCATCTTCTGAGAGAATGGGACTCGCCTAAGGTCACCCAGTAGGTTTTCATGTGGGGATTCAAACCCTGTTCTCCAGAGAGATCTTGTGGCACCTTTGAGACTAATAAGCGAATAAAAGAAGTTGGCAGCATAAGCTTTTGTAGACTAGTCTGCTTCCTCAGATGCATACATACTGATTCTACAGACTAACACGGCTATATCTTTGAATTCTGTTCTCCAGAGTCATAGTCCAACACTGAAAACATTACACCATGCTGGCTCATGAATCCAATTGTAGCCATAAAGAAAAGTATTATCTTGATTTATGTTTAGTCTGTTCTGACATCTTTTTTATGCCCTTATTTGTTTTTAAGATGATCAGAAAAGAAGAGTCATGCTGGATCAGACTGACAACCTATCTAGTCCAGCATTTTATTCCCACCATGGCAACCGGTTGCCTATAGGAAGCCTACCAGTAGAACAGGAGTATAACTGCACCCTGGACGTTATCACACGGGGTCTAAAGCATCCCATCCCCGCACCATCCCCATCCCATTCCGGATCCTTTGCCCCTGTGATCACACAACGTCACACAAAACCCCGCCCATCCCTGCATCATCCCCGCACCATCCCCATCCCATTCCAGATCCTTTGCCCCTGTGATCACACAACGTCACACAAAACCCCACCCATCCCTGCATCATCCCCGCACCATCCCCGTCCCATTCCGGATCCTTTGCCCCTGTGATCACACGACGTCGC
Organism: Phrynosoma blainvillii; assembly: GCA_026167975.1. Taxonomy (NCBI): domain Eukaryota; kingdom Metazoa; phylum Chordata; class Lepidosauria; order Squamata; family Phrynosomatidae; genus Phrynosoma; species Phrynosoma blainvillii. The sequence goes on from JANUYF010000013.1 coordinate 13,507,280, forward strand.
ACAAAACCCTGCCCATCCCTGCACCATCCCCGGCGCATTGCAGCATCATCCCCGTTCTTTGCAATTCCTCTTTCAAAGGACGTTTTCACATGGGGCTTTGGTGGAGGCAATCCTACCTCCCGCCAGCCCCACTCCAGAATGGCTCCAGCGGCGGCAGGCTAATTCCTTTTAAAAGTCGGAATTACCTTTCCGCCACTGAAGCTGGAGTTGGACGTGCTGAGGCCAGAGGGACGCCGGAAGGACGCTGGACTTAAGGCTCCGTGCGTTTGAACACATGGAGCTAGAAGCCGGACGTACGCAGGGATGACACCGGAAGGGGCGGGGTTTTCTGCGGCGTGCGTTTGAACAAGCTGGAAGAGGAGCTGGAGTGGGGCCGGCGGGAGGTAGGATTGCCTCCGCCTAAAGCCCCGTGTGAAAACGTCCAAAGAGGAATTACAGCTGCCGCAACCAGAATCAATCCAGAACCATACCGGAATGATGCTGCTTTCTCGTCTGAAGCTACGGGGTCCATTCCGGTATGGTTCTGGATTGATTCCATGCCGCTTTCTTGCCGCTTTGAGACCCCGCATGTGATAATGTCCCCTGACTCTCACACTTCCCAGCAGCAGATTACATAGAGGCGCACTGCCTGTAATACTAGTGGTGACTGATACATAGCCTTCCTGAGCAACTATTGTTGCTGGTTCTAGCCTCCAGGACTTTCGGTAATCCTCTTTTAATGCCACCACTACATCTTGTGGCAGTGAATTCCAGGTTTAACTATGTGCTGTATTGTGCTGAGTTGTATTATATTGCTGGTATATTTTGGTTTTTGTGTTTCTAGTACATCAGACGGGTATCCATAACGTGATTTCCATGGCGCTCTCCCAAGTGTGACGATCAAAATTCAGCCCTCTCTACTGTTGCTCCATTCCTGAAAACATGTCAGCCAAAGGTCCCTTTATCAGCACCACTCATGGTCAACAAACATAGGATCAGGATGGCTCTGTATCAATGGTCAACAAACATAGAATATCCATGTGCGAAAAATAGGAAAGGGATCACTCAAATGGCACCCACTTTTGCTTGGGCTGCTGTGAGGTACTCACATCAAGACGCAAATGTAGTTAACTGGGGAATGGTTATTTGAGATGTTGCTAGCCAATGCCTTTACATTTCTGCTGACAGGTTCTTTTTGTTATGTTGTCATAAAAACCTCGATTTTAAATTGGATTTGATACCACTGCAATTTCTCCAGTTGTAATTATATTTTTTTTATTCTTATGGCCTAGGGTTGCAGCAAAGAAACTGAACAGAAGCAGGAACTGGGAAGGGGTGATTAATTGATCGCTGATTTTAATGGGATTACACCACAACTTTATGCATGCTTACTCAAAAGTAAATCCCACTATTTTCAAAGCAAGTCCCATGGTACTTCTTTTCCTTGCTTGCAATGGGAGCAAAGGAAGGGCAAATAAGTTCACCAAGGGGATGTGACAAGAAGGAGGAGGCATTGAATACAGCAGAAACAAAGCTTCCCCATTCAACCTACCATACCCTGTTGGAGTTGAGATAGTGTAGTAATGGCAATTGTACAGCTTACCACTGGGTCAATGAAGTACTTCTCCACCAGCAGAGGAAAGTAGTTCCCTAAATCTGGGGGGAAATTCTTGGAGCTCCAAAGGAAAACAAACACTTTGCTTCTGAAAGATTAAATACTTTCATAGAATCATAGGATCATAGAGTTGGGAGAGACCACAAGGGTCATCCAATCCAACCTCATTCTGCCATGCAGAAACTCACAATCAGAGCATCCCCGACAGATGCCATCCAGCCTCTGTTTAAAAACCTCCAAAGAAGGAGGCTCCACCACACTTTGAGGCAGCATATTTCATTGTTGAACAACTCTTACTGTTAGGATGTTCTTCCTAATATTAACGTGGAATCTCTTTTCTGGAGCTTGAATCTATTGTTCTGGGTCCTATTCTCTGGAGCAGCAGAAAACAAGCTTTCTTTTGGTACAGCCAGATTAAGCAGGATCTTCTTTTTCCATCAATCAAGTGATCTAACCACCACTTGGGATAGCTGGGTTTTTTGGACTTTAACTCCCCTAACCAATGGATTCTGGGCAGTATAATCCAAAAACATGACTTCCAACTTGTGGGTCTGAATAATTAAATATTGCAACCCTGACATTAGCTGTTCTATCCACACAAAAAATACTACTACTGAATGGTCCGATCACAACCCAATGGGAGAAAGAATTGTTGCTCTTGTTGTGTGCCTTCAAGTCATTTCCAACTTATGGCAACCCTAAGCCAAACCTATCGTGGGGTTTTCTTGGCAAGATTTGTTCCAGAGGAGGTTTGCCATTGCTTTCCCCTGAGGCTGAGAGCATGTGACTTGCCCAAGGTCACCCAGTGGATCTCCATGACTGAGCAGGGATTCAAACCGTGTTCTCCAGAGTCATAGTCCAACGCTCAAACCACTACACCATGCTGGGTCTCAGGGAGGGGGCAAAGAATTCCAATCAGACTTTATTGGTGTAGACAAAGAATTATTCTAATAAGATCTGATTAGAATCAGACAACATCAAAGTTCTATGTCATGCAGAGGCACAGTAGGGAAACTCTTCTGAGGATAGTTACTTTGATATCACAGCTGCCTTTTATTCATTATTCATGGCCCACCAAGAGTTCTCATACGGCATTGTTTTGGAATGACCAGACTAAGTACTCTTATGAATGGCACAGCCAAATCACAGACTATAATCATTCAAAAAGCTGAGGCCCAGGTTTTTCCCAGCTAGTTAAGCAGGTGAGCTATGTCCTGTGGGAGCAGGGTGAAATTACACAATGAAATCAGCACCGTGGGATGTCAGCATAAAATATAAATGCAGATCACTCCATCGCAGATTTATTACACTTTTAACATCTAAATCAGGACAACTCTGTCCTATAGATTGAGACTGATCTGAAGTAATTTAATGGAAAGTTGGTCGTTGAAACACATAATCACATTTCTAGAACAATGTAATTACATTGAGTGTAATGTGATTTCCTGCCAGTGGGTTTAAGAAGTGTGGCATCCACCACATCCTTTGCTCTTACATTGAACATGACAACCCCAGTAAAATTAGTTTTAGGAAGCCTAGTGCAGCATTCAATTAAAAAAGGCATTAAGACTTCAGATGAAAGAGGAGTAGAATGGGAAAGGATCTAACTGAACACATGATGTTACCACATGATGGTACACTGACAGTGTAGTAGAGTCAGTCAGAGAATGAGGAAGAAATTACAGCCTGGATATTTTGTACAATTTAAGGTCCTCAGTTGGGGACTTGCCTTAACAACAAAGATTCATCTCCAGTCACTCCCAGCATGGTGCAGGAAAAGTACTAACTCCTCCCCTCAATGAAATACAAAGAAAATGCTATCTTCTACCATTATACACCAGGACAAAAATTATTTCCCTCTAATACAGTAGTAGCAAAGCAAACACCACAGTTTAGAAACCAACATGACATAGGGCCTTATCAAACGCTGGCCACGAAGCAAAGAAAAAGCGAAGACTAACCGAAGTAGGAATAAATTCGGTTCCATAGCGAAACGAAGGGAATATCGCCCTTTTGGCCATTTCGCAATTAATACCAAGGCTCCCTTCTCTCCCGTCACAAAAAGCCGGGAGGAAAGGCAGCCATGGGAACCGGGGAGGAGGAGGAGGGCTGGAGGACTGGAGAAGGGAAGGCAGCCCATGGAGAGAGAGAGATCGCCTCCCTCTTCCCTCTTCCCTCTTCCTCTCCTCCTCTTCTTTCCAATCCAGTTTGCCTTTTGCCAAGGCAATCCCTTCCCCTCGCTGGGATTTTCGCCCTGCCCACCAATTCGCAATGAATGCGAAGGCTCCCTAGGTACTTCCTCTACAAACCGAATGTCAAAATCTCCCTACTCCTTACGGATTAGCTCCGTATTCTGCCGAGTTCTGGGGCAGCGTCGTGTGTAAACACGGGGGAACAATACGGATTAGCTCCGTGTTCTGGGGCAGCGTTGTGTGTAAACACGGGGGAATAATATGTATTAGCTGTGGATGCCCTTTGGATTAGCTCTGCTTCAGACCCCATGTGATAAGGTCCATAGTGTTGGACTAGGACTCCAACGACCAGGGTTCAATTCCAGGCTCTGCCATGAAACCCACTGGGCGACCTTGGGCAAGTCACATGTTCTCAGCCTCAGGGGAAGGCAATGGCAAACTTCCTCTGAAAAAATCTTGCCAAGAAAACCCCATTATACGTTTGCCTTAGGGTCGCCATAAGTCGGAAATGATTTGGAGGCACACAGCAACAACAACAACAACAAGCAGTAAAGCACCTCTCCATTAAAATTGACCATATAGAAAAGTTTAAATTGACTCCCCACTAACTATATCCAGGTTTGCAAGATCTGCAAGGAAGACTTTGGACAAATATTAAACCACACGTAGCTCAACTGATGATTTGCAATCATAGTTTGAATCACCTTCTCACCTGTGGTTTGAGCAAACAGTGCTTAACATGTTCAGAAGGGTTTCACTCCCTCTGAAAGATGAGGTTCATGCTCATGGACCCAGTGTTGCTCTTGAAAGGCCAGGAGCACCTATCTTCAGCTGGTGCACCAGCTGTGTCCTTTCCTAGAGAAGGCCAAGGTGGCCACAGTGGTTCATGCCTTAGATGCCTCCCAGTTGTTGTTATTGTTGTGTGCATTCAAGTCATTTCCACCTTATGGTGACCCTAAGGTGAACCTATCATGGGGTTTTCTTGGCAAGATTTGTTCAGAGGAGGCTTGCCATTGCCTCCCACTGAAGCTGAGAGAGTGTGACTTTCCCAAGGTTACCCAGTGGGTTTCCATGGCTGAACAGGCGTTCGGACCCTGGAGTCACAGTCCAACACTCAAACAGCTATGCCATGCTGGCTCTCCTTTGCACCTTGTGGAGCTGCTCTTGAAATGTGTTTGGAAGCTGCAGCTAGCTAACTGCAGCAGTCAAGCTGATATCAGGTGTGTATTTTAAAGATCATATAACACTGGTACTGAAAGAATCACACTGGCTTCCAATTTGCTACCAAGGTCAATTCAGGGTGCTGGTTTTGATCTACAAGGCCCTAAATGGCTTGGGACCAGGATATCTAAAAGACCATGTCCTCCCATATAAGCCAGTCAGAAATGTGAGATCCTCAGAGGAGGCCTTGCTGCATATCCCAAAATCTTGTGAAGTTAGGTTGGTATGAACATGTAACAGGGCTTTCTCTGTGGCTTGATTGTAAAGCTCCCTATTGGCGGAAGGTAGGCTGGCTCCATCTCTTTTGAGCTTTCAGCAGGCAGCCAAAACATGCCTTTAATACTTGCAATCACTCAGCTTTAGCTGTTTTAAAATTGTATTTTAGGACTGTTTTTAGATTGCTTTTAAAAGTTTTTTAGAGAGCATTTTAATGTCTTTTTAAAATGTTTTTTATCTTTGCACCATTTAAATTGCTTTTATTTGTTCATTGTCATAGGAGTCGTGGGCTAGGAGGTGATATCTCAAACAAATATCTCAAATAAACAAATTAACCATTGGTGCTGGTTCTCATGCTAACATAGAATCATAAAGTTGGAAGAGACCCCAAGGGCCATCCAGTCTAACCCCCATCCCATGCAGGAACTCACAATCAAAGCATCTCCAAGAGATGGTCATCCAGTGTCTGTTTAAAGACCTCAAAAGAAGGAGATGTTATAACATAGGAGTTTATCACATAGGGAAAATTGGAAGTTTAAATGGGTAAGAAAATGCGATTATCCAGCATATTAGGCACAACTGCACAAATGATTTTCGCACCACATTGTGTGCAGACTGCATAGAATCCAGTAAGAAAGTGACATGAACCAGCAAATAGGCATTTTCAGGAAAATATTGTGAATGCATTTCCATCTCATTCACAATATCTCTTTTTTTGCGCAATTGCTGTAATGTGAAAGCTATTTGAGGGATTCCTCCCGTTCTTGTACTTGTTGCCAGATTTCCCATGGTTCTTTGGGGGCAAGTTTACTTCCAATGCTGATTTGTTGTGCCAAGAGGGACACAACCTTTTATGCTTCAGCCAGGGCTCTTAAAGGAACAGCTGCTGAGGCAAAGGCAGGGACACACACACACACAGAGAAAAAGCTTGCTTCTCCCTTGCACACCTCTCTTTGTGTGAATGTCTCTCCTCCTCTAGCCTTCCCCAGTAGCCAGGGCTCTTAAAGGAACAGCTGCTGAGGGAAGACAGGGATGCAGTGAAAGCGAGAGAGAAGTTTTTTCTAGCTTTCCTACTTCTTTTGGATAAACTTTTGGGTTTTTTACTTAGGTTGGATAACATTTCTTGGAAAGTAAGGGACAGTAAAGTACATTTTTATAAAGAAAATTGTGTAAATAAAATTGTTTATTTCTCTGGGTTATTTCTGGTGATGCAACTACTTCTTCTGTGCGCACATGCAAAAAAGTTATTTCCAAACCATCAACAGGATTTGTCCGCATCTGTGTGGAAACCAAATGTGCCTTCTACCCACTTTCTCGCATTAATAATGAGCTTTTAATGCATTTTTGTGCTCTGTGTGTGAAAATCATTTGCACATTTGTGTGCTTTTCTGGGATGTGGACGTTTTAATCATTTTTGGGATGGAAGCACATAGGTCCCCATGTGATAAACTCTGGTTAGTTCCACATATGAAAAAGAGGGAGGAGAATGTGTCTGAGAAGCGAGTGGGAAACCCAAGCCCAGAGAGTACTCCTGATCTCATAACCATCACTAGGAAGTGATTCTGTATTCTGCCAGTATCACTGCTTTTTTTTAAATTTATTTTGTGTTCTCCTTTTTGAATAATTTTAATTGCTCCAGCGCAAAATGTGTCAGAAATCTAAAGTGCTTTTAGAGGTGCTCTGCAAATAGAACAAAACAGCAATGTTACCTGTGAAGGAATTCTTTGTCTACAGGATTATTCACTTTGCTTGCAATATATGACAGCTAAAAAACCTAACAGGCTCATAACTGTTATGCATTCATTCAAGGAAGGAAGATGCCACAGCAGCACTGCTGGAGAAGAAATGGGAAGTATATGATAGGAGTATGATGGACTGTAAGGCAAGGGGTGGAGGTGCAAAGGTGCATACAATTTCATTTTCAAAACAGAACTTAAAAATAGAAATTGGAAGCAACTCTGAAAAGGTTTGGCCTTTCCTTCCCAACAAAGACAGAACCATTTTGAAAAGCAAACTAATGAAATGGGCTTTCAGTCCAGCAATTACAGAAGAGTTCAAATTCTCTGGAAATCCACTGATAGAAATATGAATGATTAATGTGGAAATGTGGGTAATAAACCAGTACTTATGTAAGCACTCCTTGTTCTCTTGATTTGCCTCCTTCGATAAAGTTATGTACATGACTGAAGGCAACTCTTTTGGGGTCTCTGGATTTCTGGAATAGCGGCAGAGGATTGACTTTATAGCATTCCCAAAAGAAAGCAGAATCTTACAAGTCCACTTGGCTTCAAAGATCTATGTGAAATGGTACATAAGCAGTACAGTACTTGCTGATGTTTCAGAAACCACAGTTGAGGCTGATTAAAGATTTCCAATGAGAAGAGATGGGTGTTTCAACAGTCTTCTCCCTCTTTATTAGCTGTAATAAACCCACAATGTGTTGGGTATTATTTCCCCACCATCCTTCCAATAATCCTCTACTGGGCCTTTCTTTTATCTTGTCACTACAATCCTGTTAAGTAGTTAAACTGATAAATAGCAACTAGGCTGAAGTCACCCAATTTTGGTTCAGCTCAAAAAATGATATTATGCAGCAGTGAGAATTGTGTCTATTCAGAGATGGAAAGAAGCGGTTATTCCAACACAAGAAGACTGGCTGGTGAAGATTTGTGAACTTGCTGAAATGGACAAACTGACAATGTTGATTAATGAAAAGTCTTTTGATAATTTAGGAAAGATACGTTTATCAACTTTTTGAGACAATGATGGGGGAATTTATCAGTTGGAGGTTTGATAAGATAAAGATAAAAATAACACTCACTAATGTGTTTACAGTAGAAGTACAATTGGGATATGGTTTTTAGTTTGAGTTAAAAGGTTTTCAGTTGGGGGGAAGTCATAGATGTCATGCTTAGTTTGTGTGTGTGTTTTGTATTTTATGTTGGGAGGGTTATGTTTTTTGTAGTTGCTTTTGTTTTTGTTGTGTGTATTTTTTAAATATTTTATGTATTTGAAACTATGTGTTTGAACAAAAATAATTTTTAAAAATTATACTATATCAGATAAGTGTGTGTGTATGTGTCATTTGTCTTCAAGTCATTTCCAACTTATGGAGTTTGTTGTTGTTGTTGTTGTTGTTGTTGTTAACTGCCTTCGCGTTGGTCTTGACCCATGGCGACCCTATGGGTGAGACATCTCCAGGCCCCCTTGTCCTATACTGCTCTGCCCAGCTCCTGAAAACTCATGTTTGTGGTCTCTTTAATAAAGTCCATCCATCTAGCATGTGGCCTTCCTCTCTTTCTACTTCCCTCCACCATTTCTAACGTTATTGTTGTTTCCAACAATTCATGCCTTCTCATGATGTGTCCAAAGTACGAAAGTCTAAGGGGGAAAGCAGACGGCGCTTTGCGCCATCTTGGAGGCAAGGAAGGGGAGGGGCAGCCTCACACAGGGCGCCCCAACCCCTTCCTGAACACGTCATCGGAGCGCCCGTCGCTCCACACGACAGGTGCTCCGATGATGTACTTCCGCTGCAGCATCCGCACACTTCTATTTTAGCGCTCCTTCCAGGGCCCAAAAAGGGAACGATTGGGGCCGAGGAATGCGGCTACCTCGGCCCCAATCCACAGCTTCTCAGGGCGGCCCATGGCCACCTGTCTGCTTAGGCCCTGAGTCTTGTCATCTTGGCTTCTAGGGATATCTCTGGCTTGATCTGCTCTAGGACCCATTTGTTTATCCTTTTGGCTGTCCATGGGATCCTCAGCACTCTTCTCCAGCACCACATTCTCTCAAATGCATTGATTTTCCTCCTCTCTTCTTTCTTGACTGTCCAGCTCTTATATCCATACATGGTAATAGGGAATATGATGGCTTGTACAATTCTGACTTTTGTGCTGAGTTGTATGTCTTTCCATTTTAGGATTTTTTCTAGTTCCTTCATAGCCACCCTCTCCATTCTTAATCTTCTCCTGATTCCCTGGATGCAGTCCCCATTCCGATCAATGTTTGCTTCCAGATATGAGAAGTCTTTTACTATTTCCATTTCCTGACCATAAGGCAAATCTTGGCCAAGCAGGCATTCTATCCCTGCATTCCAGAGTCATAATGCTCAAACCACTACACCACACTGGCATTCATGCCGAATGCGTACCACATAACAAATAAATACTGCAAAATGTTGCAGTGTTGGGTGTCATTATAGCTATAAAACTAATGGCACTCTCCATCTGAATATCAAAAACAGAAAGAATAATAGCTATATAGAAACTTAATTTTCAGAAACAGTACACCCCTGAATGTTAAATACTTGGACAAGAGCTCCTCTCATGAGCTTTCCAGAAGCATACTGCTGACCATAATGGAAACATTTGAGAAGTTAAAGAGTTATGGACAATGTAGTAGGTAAATGTAATTCTTCAAATATTCTGAACAACAGCTTCAGTAACCCCTCACTATTGGCTATGGCGAGAGCTAGCGTGGTTTGAGCATTGAACTATGACTCTGGACACCAGGGTTCAAATCCCAGCTCGGCCATGTAAATCCACTGGGCAAGTCACACTCTCTCAGCCTCAGAGGGAAGCAAGGAGAAACCCCTCTGAACAAATTCTGCCAAGAAACCCCATGATAAGTTCACCTTAGGTCACCAGAAGTCAAAAACGACTTGAAGGCACACAATAACAAATTAGCTATGGTAGCTTGGTACCAGTGGGCAAAAAGCACTCTTGTCACCTTCAGATCAAGTGTAGAGAATCTCTTTCCAATTTTCAGAAAAGTTCTTGAGACCAGCATTGCACTGGTGGGTGCGACCAGAGGCAGAAGAAGGAAGCTCAAAATAATTGTTCTTGGGATTTTCTTAACAAGATTTGTTAAGTCAGCATTTGCCATTGCCATCCTCTGAGGGCGAGAGAGTGAGACTTGCCCAAGAAAATCCCATGATAGGTTCACCTTAGGGTTGTCAGAAGTTGAAAACTACTTGGAACAAAAAAGAACAGGGGTTTGAGAAGGGTGTGTGTGAAAAAATGTGCAGGCCAAAGTCTTTGTTTCTGAGCAGTTTAGCAAGATGCCCCTTTTGCCAATCCAGACCAAGAAATCTTGCCCATCATGGCTGGCCGTCCAGGGGGGGGACGCATTGATGAGATTCCTTAGGGATATCATCAATGCGTCCTTCAGGGAAGGACATGTTCCATCTTGTTTAAAGGAGGCGGCGGTTAAGCCGCTTCTGAAAAAGCCTTCCCTGGACCCCCTGGATATGAAGAACTATAGGCCTGTATCTTTATTGCCATTTTTGAGCAAGGTGATCGAGAGGGCGGTTGCTCTTCAGCTCCAAGCTGTCTTGGATGAAACCGATTATCTAGACCCATTTCAAACCGGCTTTAGGACAGGCTTTGGGGTTGAGACTGCCATGGTTGCCTTGACCGACGATCTGCGTCTGAGCATCGACAGGGGTAGCGTGACCCTGTTGGTGCTCCTGGACCTCTCAGCGGCTTTTGATACTATAGATCATGGCATCCTCTTGGGCCGCCTGAAGGGGTTAGGTATCGGAGGCACTGCTTTGCAGTGGTTCCGGTCCTTCCTCTCGGGTCGGTCCCAGAGGGTGCTGCTCGGGGACAGTAGCTCCAGTAAGAGGGATCTCACTTGTGGGGTCCCTCAGGGAGCTATTTTGTCCCCGATGTTGTTTAACATCTATATGAAGCCGCTGGGTGAGATAATACGGAGTTATGGTGCTGGGTGTTATCAGTACGCTGATGACACCCAAATCTATTTCTCCGTATCTCGTTCGTCGGCCTCGAATTCCAATGGCATCTCTTCTCTCAATGAATGTCTTCAGGCGGTAATGGGCTGGATGAGGGAAAACAGATTGAAATTGAATCCAGACAAGACGGAGGTGCTCACGGTACAGGCTCCGAAACCAAGAATTGGGTTGCAACCTCCAGTCCTGGATGGGGTCACGCTCTCCTCCAGTGACTGTGTTCGCAGTCTGGGGGTGCTCCTTGATCCGTCGCTTCTGATGACAAATCAGGTTAATGCGACGGTCAGGAGCGCCTGTTATCAGCTTCGGCTGATACGCCAGCTGCGCCCTTTTCTGGAAGTAGGAGATCTTGTGACTGTTGTGCACGCGTTGGTAACCTCACGCCTTGACTTCTGCAATGCGCTCTACATGGGGCTACCCTCGTGCTTGATTCGGAAACTGCAATTGGTCCAAAATATGGCAGCCAGATTAATATCTGGTACATCTAGGGGGGACCATATCACCCCAGTATTAAAGTCCCTCCACTGGCTGCCTATTAGTTTCCGAACCCAGTACAAGGTGTTGGTTATTACCTTTAAAGCCCTAAATGGCTTGGGTCCAGACTATCTTAAGGACCGCCTCCTCCCGTATAATCCTCCCCGCGCCCTCCGATCCTCTGGGAGGAATCTGTTACTGCCTCAAAAAACGAGGCTGGTGTCGACCTCCCAGAGGGCATTCTCTGCAGTTGCCCCCAAACTGTGGAACGGCCTGCCGGAGGAGATCCGTCAATTGTCATCACTTGACAGCTTCAAGAAAGCTGTCAAGACGGATCTCTTCCGACAGGCCTTCCCAGATTAATTCACCAGCCTGGCTCCAGAGTCTTTTTCCCTCCGAGATGTTCCCCCTCTGTGACGGGGTTCCTTCTTGAGCCAGCATTTGACATCTGCCGCACTTTTTGTTTTGGTTTGTTTTTATGTACATTTGTTTTAATGGAGGAATTTACCTCCTTATATTGTGCTTCTTTTTAACTTGTATTGGGGTTTAATAATTTTTTAAGGGGGGGAGGGTGGAGGTAAATGTTCTTAACTGTTTCTGGAAATTTTATGATGTAAGCCGCCCCGATTGTGCACAGAGGGGCGGGGTATTAAATAAAAATTATTATTATTATTATTATTAAGAAATAAACCCCCTACCATGCCATTCATCACTACAAACTGCTACATAGAAGCTGAGAAGGGAGAACAAAGAGGTGTCATTCATCAGACAGAAGGCAACAGATCCCCCTCTTGATCTAGGCTTATTCTTCATACAGATATACAATATCTGAAGCCTGGGTGAGTGAGGGCTCTGCAAGAACAAAGTTGAGCACGGCAGTGATGGATTGCACCATCATAGCAGAGATGTGGTGTATGGAGCAGTGTCTATTCCAATAAGGTTTCAATTCCAAGGAACGTTTGTGGGGAATACAGACAGTGCCAAGAACTGGTGTCTTGTCTGTTAAACCCAGTATTCAATTATCCCTAATGCCAATGTAGGTATCCTATTAATTAAAACAGCTGCTGACAATGTCAATTCAATCCCTCTCCCAGCATGCATGCACACACTTCTGTTTTTACCTCTAAGTACTGTGTCTGGTCTGAGTCTGGTTTGTTATTGTTGTTAACTGCCTTCAAGTCAATCCTGACTCATGGTGACCCTGTGGATGAGATGTCTCCAAGACTGCCTGTCCTCCACTGCGCTCTTAGGTCCTGTAATCGCATGCCCATGGCCTCCTTAATAGAGCCTATCCATCTAGCATGTGCTCTTCCTCTCTTTCTACATCCCTCCACCTTTCCTAGCATTATTGTCTTTTCCAATGAATCATGCCTTCTCATGATGTGGCCAAAGTACAACAACCTCAACTTTAACATCTTGGCTCCCAGGCTTGATCTGTTCTAGGATCCATTTGTTTGTCTTCTTGGCTATCCATGGTATCCTCAGCACTCTTCTCCAGCACCACATCTCAAATGAGTTGGTTTTCCTCTTATCCGCTTTCCTCACTGTCCTGCTCTCGCATCTGTACACGGTAATAGAGAATACAATGGTTTGTACAATTCTAACTTTCATGCTCAGTTGTATATATTTACTCTTTAGGATCTTTTTTAGTTCTTCATTGCTGCCCTCCCCATTCCCAGTCTTCCTCTCATCTCTTGACTGCAGTCCCCATTCTGGTTCCCTCAATGCATTTCCAGTTACCCAATTAAACATCTTTTCCTTTCTTTTTTTAGAGTTATAGTGGTAAAGTGGTATAGCATTATATCACTATGGATGCATCAAAAATGTTTTCAAAAAATTAAATAGAAAACCAGAAATAGAAATAATATGAAAGATGGCAAGTAAGGATATTTAGGGGAGAAGCTGTTGAGTTCATGGAGGGGATGGAGGGAAATCACACCCACATCATACCTCAAGGGAAAGAAAAGAGGGATCGAAAAGAAACTTGCAGACCAAGGATTGTGCTATAACCAGTAACAAACCATGGGCAAAACCATGGTATATTTAAAGAATGATTGGATGCTGGTATAGAATAAACCAATAGAAGATGTGAAATCCTGAACGAGAATCCCATGACATTTTCCAGAACAACTGGGCAGTGCGGCGGCGGGGGGGGGGGGTAACGCATAGTTCGCTCTGCTCAATATACTGTGTGTTTACAGTGAAAATGAATCATACCTGAAGCAATAAAAGAAACCAGCATATATGTCCATTTCACTTGCTGGTGGCAGGTATCTTCTGTCTACCACTGGAAACATGCTGCAGCTAAGCATATTGACAATACATTCTCAAGTACTTGTTTAGCAGCTGCAGAAGTAGGAACCTTGCTTTTAAAACAATAAAGCTACATAAAAAGCAAATGCCACAAAATCTTCTGGCAGGCATCAGAACTCCCAACAAATCATACACAGAGAAAAACCAAAGAACCCTAACTATCACATGCTCTGCTGTGGGAAAAAGGATTTGGAAGGGGATTCGGTGGAGGAGGAAAAGAATATTAACGAGATTTCTACATGTTCTCAGAGAAGATGTTTTACACTGAGAGATTATTTATCTGCAACCCAAACTGAGTGGCTACTGGGCTCTGGAGGGCCCAAGGGAAGGCCATTAATGAAGGGAAGTCTTGCTGACAGTAGACTTCAGAACTAAAGGAAAGATGAAAATCACTAGACCTTTTTATAAGAACTGGCGGGATGGGGAAAAGTAATACTCAATCATGGGAGAAGGAGTTGCATCAAGAAAGACTAAGATTTCTCATGATGCTCTACACAAATAGTTCACCCATGACCTCTGGACTAGAGACCTAGGCAGCTCCATCTTCAGCATGGCATCCCTCCAGATATTTCAAGGCTTTTCTCATGGCTGTCCTCAACAAGTGCCAACTACTAGCTTCCATATCAGTAGGGTGGCAAATCTGAATTTAGTCCAAACTTTAAAGCAACTATTCAAGGTCCCAAACTCTATACACCCAAAATATACTCAGAACCCTAGACAGCTCTTTTAAAGTTCCAACTAAAACCCAGAGCAGATTCACCCCCGCAGTGACATGAAAGCCATGATGTGGCCCTCCTGGTGTCCAGTCTAAACCTACTCAGTATTGACATCTGCCCATCCTTATAGGGCTTGACTTTCCAACCACTCACCATCCTGGTTACACATTCTTCACCACCATAGGTTGTAGAGTTGTGTGTGTGTGTCATTGTGATAGCTGGTTTATATAAATGTCACAATATGCTTGGGACCTGCAGTGACAGATTAGTCAAGCCTGTTTCTGGTCTTGTTTGGCTTGGATTGAGCAAGTAGCACAAGCATAGGGAACTTAGGGTCTTCCTGATGCTTTGGACATCAGCTCCCATCAGCAACTCCTTCTAGCATGGCCAATGGCAAGTGATTGTGGGAACTTCAGTCCCCCAAATTCTCTTAGCCAAATGGTCTTCCACCCTTGACGTAGGGTGTTCCACACATGCTCCTAAACATATTGAAGTCTGATTTAAGGGTGCAGGATTCCTTCAGATTTCACTTTCTCCCCACATACCTCTTTGACCCTGCCTACCTGAGAAGCCTCCCTCCAGAGTCATGGGGCCCCCACCCATCCCTCCCTTTGTAATGCATTTAGCATCTAGACAATCTCTTCCTGGAGAAAAGTGCTTCTGGCAGAGGGACTTTTCAGAATCCAGCAATCATATGAACACACACACATATACATATACACACAGAGAGAGCTTTTCTCAAAGCCGAGGTTGAAGCACAATTTCCCCAATTTTGTTAAAAGCCTTTTTTCTACAAGGAAGACCCCCCACACATACCAGAAAGTGTATTATGTTTTCCTTTCGCTATCCCTATTATACAGCTGTAGGGACTCCTCTTAAGCCAAGAGCTGGCTGCGGGAGTGGGAGAAACATCTCTTCCACAGAATATTAGCAATGTGAACTGAAAGACCCAGTGGGATGGATCAGCTTAGAAGTACACTCCAGTCAACGTCTTTTCTTAACATACTTTGGGAAGGAAAAAAATCTTCAGAAACAAATATTAACTTTTTTTGTGCTGTAGCTAAACCATTCTCAGCCTTGCTAGGTGCTTGGCACTTACAAAGGAGAGTTACAAGGAGGCCATATGTAGGATTCAGGTAACATGCAGGAAAGTCACTTTTGCGACCCAGCTATACCTTGGCATTATGTCCTTTAAAGATGGGTACCTTATCTTAACTGTAGTGCTAACCAACATATGTCAACAGTTATGGAAAACAAAATGATGGCCAACAGATTGAAAGCGATCAATATACATCCCCATCCACAAAAAGGGAGACACAAGAGACTGCAGCAACTATAGGGCCATAGCACTGATTTACCATGCAAGCAAAATCATGCTGAAAATTCTGCAACACAGACTCCAACTACACATGAAAAGAGAGATCCCAGAGGTCCAAGTTGGGTTCAGGAAAGGAAGAGACCAATTCTGATTTTCTTTGTTTTTGTATCTGATTTGTTTTAATAATTGTAATTATTTCTTTATATATTTTATATTATATTATTTTTATATTGGTCCATGACTGAAATAAATTTATGTGGAAGAGGCACTACAGATCACATTGCAAACATACGATGGCTAATGGAGTGCACCAGAGAGCTCCAAAAGAAAATCAGCATGTACTTTATAGACTATAGCAAAGCCTTTGATTGCATAGACCATCAAAGGCTATGGAATACCCTTAAAGACATGGGAGTGCCAACCCATCTGATAGTCGTGATGAGGAATCTGTATTCAAGACAAGAGGCTACTGTCAGAACAGAACAGGGAGAAATAGAATGGTTCCCAATTGGCAAAGGGGTTGGACAAGGCTGTATCCTTTCATCCTATCTGTTCAACTTGTATGCAGAACATGTTATAATAAAAGCAGGCTTGGACACAGAAGAAGGAGGAATGAAAATAGAAGGAAGGAATATCAACAATCTAAGATATGCAGATGACACCATAGTACTAGCAGAAAACCTCACAGACCTCGAACACCTACTAAGGAAGATCAAAGACGAAAGTGCAAAGGCAGGCTTAATGCTGAACATGAAGACAACAAAAATAATGACCACCGAGGACATTCACAACATAGACAATGAAGAAATCGAAATAGTAAAAGAATTCCCATACCTGGGATCAAACATTGATAGAAATGGGGATTGCAGTCAAGAAATCAGAAGAAGACTAAGAATGGGGAGGGTGGTTATGAAAGAATTAGAAAAGATTCTAAAATGCAAAGATATACAATTCAGAACAAAAGTTAGAATCATACAAGCCATCATATTCCCTATTACGATGTATGGATGTGAGAGCTGGACAGTTAAGAAAGATGATAGGAAGAAAATCGATGCATTTGAGAGAATGTGAGGCTGGAGAAGAGTGCTAAGGATCCCATGGAGAGCCAAAAGGACAAACAAATGGGTCCTAGAGCAGATCAAGTCGGAAACCTCCCTGGAAGCCAAGATGACCAAACTGAGGCTGTCGTACTTTGGACACATCATGAGAAGAGAGGACTCTTTGGAAAAGTCAATAATGCTGGGAAAGGTGGAGGGAAGTAGAAGAGAGGAAAGCCACATGCTAGATGGATGGACTCTATTAAGGAGGTAATGGGTATTAAGGGATTGCAGGAATTAAGCAGAGCAGTGGAGGACAGAGGGTCATGGAGATGTCTCATCCATAGGGTCACAATGAGTCAAGATCAACTCGAGGGCAGTTAACAACAACAAAACCTTATATTTCAGCGAAACAATCTCCAAGACAGCTGATTGCAACAGCTCACCCTGACAGGAGAATAAATGCAAAGTGAGATAGACAGATCTGGATTTTATTTTTAAGCGCAGAGTTAGGTCACAGCATGCTGCTGTTTCAGGAGCATCTTCTAACAATGTAGTCCTAGGCATGTGGCCTTGGAACTAAATCTCATGGTGTTCAGTGTGACTTTCTTCTTAGTATGAAGGCCCACTGGTGCTCTTAAGAAACAATTATAGTACACACACACACACACACACTATAAATGTACAGACACAAACACACACACACATGCTAAACTTTAGCCTTGGAGACAAGAAGGGAAGAAGGCTGCCAAATTTCAGACAAACTGTAGTTTGAACAAAATCATAGAAGCACTCCTGTGGAGCAATGTGGAGACCTCAGCCTGTCTCAGGAAGCAATTGACTGAATGGTTCTGTGTTCTGCTCCAATATAAGATGAGAACCTACATACCCCAGAGCAAACATTGTTAGCATCAGTGGGGCATTTTTAGAGCAGCCACAGGATTTCAATTGCACAATCCCACTACAAATCTCACAACAGCCTTATAATGTAGGCCAGAATTTATCATGTGGCACAGAAATGATATAGGCAGGTGAGAGAGACAAAGCCAGATCTTGAATTCATTGCTGAGACAAGGATCAACAAAGCATGTGCACTCATGTATGTATGTTTTAATGCTGAGCTTGTATTTTCATGTGTTGCTAGTTGTTAGAACAGAGATGGATTAAAATGAGCATTTCTTGGCTTCCGGTTCTGTAGCTCAACTTCATGTAATACAATCTTATCCATACATGTCTCGTCCAGAATTAAACCCTTGAGGCAGTGGGGCTTATTCTCCAATAAGTGTTGGTACCAGAAATAAACAGATGTTGATAGACTACAGCTCTGATCCTCCCGGCCATTGGCCATGGTGGTTGGATCTGAGAGTTATAATCCAGACTGTTCTGAACAGTCCCTCTTTCTAACCACAGTTCTTTACTCTCCTTGGACCATACTCTTTTTGGCCAAAAAGAGCAGTGAACTGCCTGTCCTGGAAACCTCCAAAAGTGACAATTCACCTTTTAAATAAGGGCCTTATTGGCACATCAAAAAATAACATTTTTCACAACCAGAAGTGGGCTTATAGACATTTATAATCTTGTTTGTTGTTATTGTTGTTTTGGTATTTTTTGCACTCTTCTGTGTGGCTTCCAGAAGGTCACCATTTAGAAAAATGACCCCTGGACCCTTCACAGTTGCCTATCCCTCCTTTAGGACAATTGCCTAGAGCCTTTATGAATGCAACCCACCCCATATTTATAAGCCTTTGGATTGCATAGGATTGCATACTGCAAGACACATCCACTAATAAGAAAGGAAGATGCAGCAGTCAATCTGGGACATTTGAGTGAGATTTACCCTCTAAGGAACATGATTCTGATGTTTCCAACAGTTCCTGGGGGCAGTAGCATTGACCTAGCATCCTTCCCTTCACGCTTGGTGGTCTTAATATATCATAGCACCATTGAATTCTCTATCCCTCCAGAAGACAGCAACAGACATATCTCAGCCAGCTCTCAGGGGAAAGTAGAAATCATTGCTGTGTTTCCTCTGCAGCACACCAGCGGCACAAGTTTCCATGACAGATTGTGTCCATTCCTTATTCCCACGGGTCTAGTGTCAGTCATGCTCAATAAGAGCAAGAAAATTGGATTTGTCAACTTGTGATCCCTCAGTGATCAATAATTACCTGTAATTAAGCTCCAGTTCAAGAGCTATGGCAAGGGAGAGAAGAGGGGAAGCTAGTGACTAGAATGAGGAATGAAGCATGGAAGAGACACCACATGGGAGATGCTAAGCTTGAAAACAACTGGATCTATGCAAGAAGGAAGGGCATATCACCTTATCATAGGCTAAGACTAGGAACAAGCACCTTTGGGAACTTGTATGTAGATAGTTACCCTGGCCCAAACGCAATTGTTAGTCCCAACTAGAGTGCATTCAGTAAATCAATGGAACTTGGTACATCAGCATTTAAATATGTTTCTTTTATTTGATGGCTCTACTTTGGGTCAGGATGAACCTCTGGATTTAGAAAACATTCAAGGGTTGCTACGTTGGCCATTTAGCAAATTCAAACAAAAATCCATCAGTGATACCTCTATTGGCCAACCAAAATGCTCAATATATTTATGGCAAGCTTTGGAAGCTCCATGGGCTTCTTCATCAGGCAAGATGTTACAAACCAAACAGAAGAAAAACAATTGGAGATGTTAGTCAGATGCCTACATTTTGTTTCAGTCTTTAGTTAAGATGGTATATGGTGGAGAAGGAGAATATTTTTTGCAGGCAAGCTTTAGGTCTCTGTCTCCCTCTGTAGTTGCATTCATGGGTGAGCCAAGATTATAATTAAGGAATTTCAACCAGAGACTGCGAGTGCATCTACAGAGTAGAAATAATGCCATTTGACACCATTTTAAGTGCTGTAGCTCCAGCCTATGGAATCCTAGGATCTGTAGTTTTATAAGGTCTTTAAGCCTTCTCTGCCCAAGAGTGTTGGTCCTTCACAAAAATACAAATCCTAGGATTCTGTAGGGTGGAGCCATGGCTGTTAAAGTGGTGTCAAACGGCATTATTTTTACAGTGTAGATGCATGGCTGATATCAGCGCAACTCCCTGTTCTGGTGTTGGTTGTTGTTTTTGCTCTGATCTTGTGCATGGAGGTAAACAAGCAAATCTTCAGTGGTACAGTGCTTAGGTACAGTTCCACCCAGCACCCAGCCACCATCCTTGCTACCCTACTGGGAATTTACATTGATGGAGGATTGTGTTCTACCAGTGGCCAGAAGGATGCAGGCCTTTGTAAACAGCATTTCCTTTGAGCAGAGGTCTGCTTCTTTTCTTTATGTCAGTGGCAAAACATGTAAGCCAAGCATCTACACTGAGAATGATATTATATGTATGTACTGAGTAGAGCATCAATCCCTCCTGCAGTTGAACTGTGGCCCCTACCCAATGCCTTTCCCATGTCAGTTGGTCCTGTCAAAAAGGAGGAGAATGATACTGGATGGAAGTGAAAATATACCTGATGATCAGAGCCTTAGAACACAATCTTACCACCACATCTGAGATCCCATTCTACTTCCCACCCAACATCGTTCCTCTAACAACAGCACATTTTCCATGGCACAGGGATACAGTCTGCTCTCCTTATCCATGGAGTTTTTAAATCCATGGATTCAAGCATCCATAGTTTGAAAATATTCAAAAAAAGTATAAATTCCAAATAGCAAACCTTGATTTTCCATTTTATATAAGGAGCACCATTTTGCTGTGCCATTATATTTAATGGGACTTGAGCATCCACAGATTTTATTATCCACGGGATCCTGGAACCAAACCCCAGAGGATACCAAGGACCCACTGTATAAATCTTCATAGATTTTCATTCTTGCAGGCAAAAACAAATGAAACCATTTGTTTTCTCACTGCAAGAAAGTAATCAAAACCTGCACAGTTTCCCAAAACTATTGGCTGTTCAGGAACTATTCTGTGCTCTCTCCCTCGCTCTATGCACATAGGTGAGGGGGGGAAGTTGTTTCTGCACAGAAAACAGCATTTTCTGCACAGAAATGGCATTGTCTGTGCAGGAAATATTGTTTTCTGAGCAAAGGAACTACATGCTTTTTTTTCCTGCACGGAATAAGTCCCAAACTCCAAATATTCTCACTGATCTAGGATTCTCTCTGTCAGGGTTTCTTGACACTCAAGAAATCAGTTTTTGACCATTTTTCAAACATTTGAAAATATTATTTCCATCTCCTTACATCTCCGTTCATGAGTCATCACTGGTCGTATGAAGCTGTCTTACACCAATTCAGGTCTTTAATCTGTGCAGTTCAGTATTATCTACACTGACTTTCCAGAATTTCATCTCTACTTAGAGATGCAGGAAACTGAATCTGGATCCTTCTGTCCATGCTCTACTAATAACCTATGGCCCTTCCCCTAAAAAAGCAAGCTTAGGAAACAGTATAGGAATATATGGAACTACCAGGGTCAGCCCTGTTTGGGTCCATGGATGGGAGACTGCCATAGAATACCAGGTGTTGTAGGCTAGATTTCAGAGAAAACTGTCAAAACCACCTCTCAGGATTCCTTGCTTAAGAAAACCCTATGAAATTCATAGGGTCGCCATAAGTCAACAGGTGACTTGAAGGCGCCTGTGCACACAAACACACACACACAAAATTCAGACCATTTTTTTTCCTTGTCTACTCTGGAAAAAAAAGGTTTCAAGCAGGATTTCACACAAGAGTTTTTCCTGATCTGACCTGGACATGGGAGGATTTGAACCTGGGACATTCTGCATGCCCACTGCTGTTGCGGGATCCGAACAGATGTCAAGCTAGGAAATACACAGAGCTTGGAAGCATTACTTTGGAGCGACAACTCCCAGAATGTCCCAGCCATGATGAGAAATCCTGAGAACTTTGTCAAAAAATGTAATTTTTCTGAGCTCTGCTAATGCACACTTTGAGAGGAAAGAGCCTTACTCCTTGTATAGATTGCAAGTCACGATTTCTTTTCACAGAAAGGTAGAATTTAAATATGGGTTAATAAATTAGGGGGGCTACCCAAAAATGGGATATAAATCTAACTAAGAAATAAATTAAATAAATGCTTCTCACAAAACTGACAGTGCAAGCCAAGCCATATTTACTCAGAAGCAAATAGTACTTTCTTCAAAAAGGAGTTATCCTTAGGTAAGCAGACATAGGACGTTATCACACGGGGAGTCGCGGGGAGAAAGTGGAAATAAACGGGACGAGCGGAAGTCTTTAATTTACGGGATTTGTCCCGTTCCGCCTCGTCTGATAACTAAATTCGAATTTAAAAGGGGGTTAATTCCAACGAAAACCTGATCTTTTCATTTTCAGGATTTTTGAGGATTTGAAAAGATCAGTTTTTTGTTCGAATTAACCCCCTTTTAAATTCGAATTTAGTTATCAGACGAGGCGGAACAGGACAAATCCCGTAAATTAAAGTCTTCCGCTCGTGCCCGTTTATTTCCACTTTCTCCCCGCAACTCCCCGTGTGATAACGTCCATAGAATGGTCAATCCTATATCCTATGGGGGGGGGGGGGATAAACACAGTTTACAGCTGGACTCTGAATCAGTTGGACTTACAAAGCAGACATGTGGGCATGTGTTGCAAATGCAAACTTTGGCACTTTGCAAAATATTTTAGAAAATCCTGGCACTGCATTCCAGACATGCAACCCAAAACATTTGCTTACTATATGGCAAAATCTGTTTTTCTTATAGTGCATTGTAAAACTTCAAAAAATGGCATTTCAATTAATTAAACATATTAATGCATAGGGAAGCAACCCTTGAGGGCACTGAGTAGCTTATCAATGCTGCCTTGTGGGTGTTTTTTTCCCCCTTCCTAAGTCAGCTCTGCTTTATATCATTCATTTTCTTTTTCTGTCTTAACTGTTGAAGAGGTAAATTCAACAGTCTCACTCAAAGCGTATTACAGAAACTGCCATCCATGCTCAATTATGTCTCTTTACAAAAATAAAAGGGTACTAAAGTGTACATAAACTTACCTATGGGCTATGTTGTAATCTACATGCAAACAGAAAAAAAGCACTGGAACACAGAGAAGAAACTGCATGAGGTGTAGGGCTGATGGAAAAAGTCTTCATTTTACAGCCTTCCAAGTGAAAGAAAGAGAAGGAGAAGAAGATTTGAGATGTTTTCATGTGGATGGGGCCAATTTTGAGGATGATGAGGGTGAAAGAAAGAGAAGGAGAAGGAGAAGATTTGAGATGTTTTCATGTGGATGGGGCCAATTTTGAGGATGATGAGGGTGAAACTCACTGGTGTTCCATAGGTTAGAACTTTCCAATAATGTCTCTGAACAATGCTGCGAAAGATCTGGTGAATGTTGCCTTTCACCTCAGATGGCAAAAATTCTTGGGTTAGCACTGACAAAGATCCAGGCTCAAATAATGCTGTAGTAGTAAATTTGGAAATACAGGCCCTCATCCTGACAACCCTCCATCACCAGGCATCCGGAGAGAGTTGACAAATTCAGGCAGGTATTTTGGTTCCACAGCCCACTCCTGGAAATGTTGATCAGCCCAAAGAGCAGGTATTTTATTATCTCCTGGCAATTTTAAACTTTTAATAAGCGTGGTTAAAGCTTTGAGCTGAGCTATCCAGAAAGGGTACACGTGGGGTCTATCTATGTCTGCACACCTATATGTGCCTAGTTTGAATTATAGAGATGGTGACACCACGCTGCACATACTGGATTACTACCGAGCATTTTATGAAGCTCCATAAAAAATTTTATGGGATTTTGCAGAGACCATAAGGCAACATCCTCATCATAAAATACACTTTCAAAACAATTCAGGTATACTGAGTAAACAGGAGACCTTTCCTGGGTGTTGATGGAAAGTCTGAGTGACTGGTCTACAAAGGGAAGGTGTTGTGGCTGTTTTGACTTCCCACAAAACAGCAACACGGGAGTCATAGGCTACAATCCTGTGACATACAGCAGTATAACTGCTTGTTATACTTATATTCTTAAGGGCGTTCCACAAGGAAGTCACAGTACCTTCTTGCACAATGCCTCTTACCTCAATTTTGCAAGAACAACCAGAACCTCCCAGGTGCAACCCATTCCCTTCACTACTGACCAGCTCTGGGCCTGGACCTCAGTGCACAGAGGCTGCCCATATGCATCCAGAGATGGATCAGTCTTATGCTGTGATGAAAGCACATGGGCACCCGATCAGTAGCATGAGGTTGTCATTGTTAAGCCCAAGATTAACAAGCTGAGAGGAGGAAGGGAGCAGAATAGGGAAACTTATGAGGAAACACAACCTTCACATGATCTCCAAACTTACTAGGAAAATCCAGCAAATAAGTCAGAGTCAATTTGAAGGCACATAACATCAATAAAGATATTTTTGTTATGCCAGACCTTTTGATCTTAGCCCTGGTTTGTTTGTTTTTTCTCTTTGTGACTTAAGTATTTTTTATGTTGTCCTGAGTACAGATTCCTTGTCAGGACTATCAGATGTCTTGGCACTCCCATCATGTCTTTAAGAGTATTCCATAGCCTTTCATGGTCTATGCCAGGGGTAGGCAACCTTTCTCCTTTAAGGGCGGAGGGACTTCAGCTCCCAGAAGCCTCAGCTATGTTGGCCAATAGTCCAATGTTGGCCAATAGCTCCTGGGATTCTGGGAGCTGAAGTCCCTTGGCCCTTAAAGGGGAAAGGTTGCCTACCCCTGGTCTATGCAGTCAAAGGCTTTGCTGTAGTCTATAAAGCACATGCTGATGGTCTTGGAGATGTCTCATCCATAGGGTCGCCGTGAGTCGAGTGTTATTTCAATCTCAGCATCGATAAATGAACATATAGTGTGTGGACCTATCAGGTTTCTGGAACTGGGACTTTTGAACTCAATACCATAACTGGCTTTTTTACTTATCTTTACCTGGCATGCACTTCAAGTAGTTCAAAACAAGTTGGTGTTTTGAACACATTTCAGTTAGGGTTGCCTTGTGCCTTAGATAAAGTGACTTGCCATCAGAGACCTTGGGTGTATGCCTCTGTGAACTCAACCCCAGAACGGACTTTTGTGACTTATCTTTAACTGGCATACACTTCAATTAGGTTTTTGCAGGCCTTAGATAACGGGACTCTTTGAATTCAGCCGCTAGTTTCATTTATTCATAGACAGCTTTTTCTAATATATAGACAAATAAACACACTTGTTTTGTTTTTTTTTTAAAAAAGAAAAGAAGTGAAGCCACTGAAATCAACAAGAGCTATAAGGAGACACATTTCAGCTTGATCGATGCAGTGAAGTTTGCTCCAACAAAGTCTGAGGCTTTGGGGGACAACCCAGCAACAGTCAATCCCCTTGGCTCATCAGACCTATGCAAACTGGGTATGTGACTTACAACCTGCCTGCCTAATGAAGACCTGCAGAAGGGATTAATCAATGCAATCACAGGCTAGAAACACACATTGGAAGTGGAGGAGATGCAATTCAATAGACAGTCAGGGTGAAATTGCCCCAGGAGGAGAAGTCATTATGAGTTCCAGGTTGCAAAGCAGACTTTCTGCAGAGTGAAACATTCCTGCCCTCCCTCACCGCTCATGCCCTCAGCTAGTAAGATTTGCCATTTATTCTCATTGATCACGACATCTACGAAGGCACAAAAAAGATCTCTAGGGTTTGCGGTTTGCTAACTTTCTGCCTCTTAAGAACTGCTGACGGATCTGCTGAGGAGTTACAGCAGCACCAGAAGAGCCCTAATGGAGCAGGCCAAAGGTCTATCCAATTCACTTTCTTGTCTGTAGAGAGATCTTGTAGCACCTCTGAGACTAACTGAAATAAAGAGGTTAGCAGCATGAGCTTTCGTAGTCTTCAGTCTACTTCCTCAGATGCATATAGTCTACTTCCTCAGTCTACTTCCTCAGATGTCTATATGCATCTGAGGAAGTAGACTGAAGTCTACAAAAGCTCATGCTGCCAACTTCTTTCTTTCAGTCAGTCTCAAAGGTGCTACAAGAGCTCTCTACATTCTGATTCTATCTTTGAATTCTACCACATTCTTGTCTGTGAGCCACCTTGGGTCCCTCCGGGGAGAAAGTCAGCATAGAAATGAAAATAAATAAATAAATAAATAAATAAATAAATAAAATTCTATGGCTACCCATGGAGGCTGGTAGCTCCAATGTCAAAAGGGCAGCAAACCCATGGGACTTTAAAGGAGTTATCCAAGGTGCTGAAGCTATTTCCTCTGAAGTTCATACTAAAATCAAGAGTAGATTAGTGTCACGCTGACATGAAAGCCACCAGTCTCTACTGATAGCCACTGACCATGCACAGAGCTCATTGAATTGTTTTTAAGTGCCCCCCCCCCCCGCAAAAAAAAACACCTTGGAGCAGTTACTTTTTTTGAACTAATTACCCGAATTACTCAGTTAACTGACAACAGGTTAAGTTGGCTTGGGAATCTAGGAGATGTAGTATGAAAACATAATTTTATAAGTTCTGCCCGCACCACTTTTCTAAAAATAGTTTGTACTTTTGAAAACCCTGGATCCCTCCACACATACCCTTCATGCTTGCCTCTTCTATCTGAATGATGCCATACTGAATGCAAAACCATCAGCCCCCACAAACCAAATGTTGGAAACAGAGAGCACAATACACTGCCCTGAACCTGGAGGCTCAGTTTTAGCCATATATTACCCTGACCTATCATAGAATCATAGAGCTGGAAGAGACCTCAAGAGCCATCCAATTCAACCCAGGAATACACAATCAAAGCACTCCCGACAGATGGCCATTGAGCCTCTCTTTAAAAACCTGCAAAGTAGGAGACTCCACTCCATGCCAAGGCAGCGTTTTCCACTGTCCAACAGCTCTTACCATCAGGAAGTTCTTTCTAATGTTTAGGTGGAATCTTTCTTCCTGTAGCTTGAATCCATTGCTCTGTGTCCTAGTCTCTGGCGCAACAGAAAACAAGCTTACTCAATCTTCAGTATGACATCCCTTCAAATATTTATAGGGCTATCATGTCCCTCTTAATCTTCTCTTCTCCAGGCTCAAAATACCCAGCTCCCTAAGTCTCTCCTTATAAGGCACAGTTTCCAGACCTTTTGCCATTTTGGTTGCCCTCCTCGGGACATGTTCCAGCTTGTCAATATTCCCTCTTGAATTGTGGTGAATTGTGGAACTGAACACGATATTCCAGGTGAGGTCTAACCAAAGCAAAATAGAGCGGTACTATAGAGTTGCCAAACGTCTTGAAGGCACATCAACATTACTTCTCTCAATCTATACACTATTCTCCTATTGATGCAACCTAGAATTGCATTGGCTTTCTTAGCTACCGCATCACACTGCTGACTTCATGTTCAGCCTGTGGTCCACTAAGACACCTAGATCACATGTACTACCATCAAGCCAGGTGACACCTAGCTTATATCAGTGCATTTTTGTTTGAGATGACACATGCACGTAGAGAGTGCAATGCAAGAACCTAGAGTGTGCATGTAAGTAGCGCATTGAGAACATAAGGTTGTAATGTAAACTGTTTCTTGTCCAAGGAGATACTGTAACTGGAAAACAAGACCAGGAAAGACAAGGGAATGTGTGAAACATTTTCAGTTGTTGGAGAGGTGTTCAAGTAGCCCATGACTTGACATGAATTTAGCCTCTCTGACAGTAATGGAATGATATATAGCCTGAGCCAGAGCTTTGTTCTGAGACACAGAGATCCCAGAAACTGTTGGGCATAGATGCTTTATTGGCAAGGGTCTTACCTTGTGGGACTTGAATCATTCTTCCTTTCTGGGAAGGACAGACCTGAGTGTAGCCGTGGAAATGTATTGCTCCTATTGTTAGTTTTTAATTCTTTTGTTTCAGATTTTTTATTATTAACTTTCAATTTGATATGCTTTATATAAGGAAAAGTTAACTCTTGGTTCTATCATCATCTCATGCGCTTTTGGCGAGGGCACAGGTGAGAGCCTTCTTGGTGGCTGCTCCCTGGCTCTAAACCTTCCTTCCCAGGGAGGCTAGGTTGGCCTTCTCTTGGTTGTCCCACCAGCAGGCAAAAGCCTTTATATTTAGACAGGCTTTTGGCCACTAACTGCTGCGGTGGAAGAATCTTTTAGTAGGGAGGGTTGTATTTTGTTTCCTTTTTCTTGTTATGATTTCAAATGCTTTCAAACTCTTTCGATTCAGTACTTGGTTTTGAGATGCTCACTTATTGACTTGTCTTTAATTGTTCTCCAGTGTTACAAATGTTTGCTTTTTGAGCTTTATTTTGTTTTACTTCATGCTGTAATCTGCCTTGTGAAATGAAGTGGAAGAAAGGAGGAGGAGGCATGATATATATATAGAGAGAGAGATAACATCATTGGTTTTATTGGTTTTGTTTTTTATTCCTTGCTTCGATTTTATTTTGTTTTTATTAAAAGTTTTCATTATCATTAGTTTTCAATATTATTTTTAGGTTTTTCCTTTTCTTAGTTTTCATTATTATTTATTAATTACTTATTGGAGGCCATTTATATCCCTTTTCATTTCAAGAAGGAAAGCAGAGCAGTTTACAAAGTTGAAAAAAGCCCAAAATAAGAAGCAAGTACTGACAAATACTAAAACAGCTGTAAAACAATGAAACATATCTAAAACATTTTATAAATTCATTAAATATATAAAGCACCACATTAAATTTAATAGACATAAAACAAAAGGAGGAAACTGATGTTATCACTTAAAGCTGTTGTTGCTAGGTCCCTTGGAGTTGATTCCAGCTTGTGGTAACTCTCTCATACAGTTTCTCTTTTGGCCATATTACTGTATATACTCGACTATAAGTTGACCTTAGGTATAAGTCAAGGGCAGGATTCATGGTCAAACTTATGGATTTTGATATGACCCATGGATAAGTTGAGGGTAAAAATTAGGGGCATGTAACAAAGGATGTAAAAGATAAAGCAAAGGAAAACAATGCCATAGAACTTATACAATTCTTGCAGGTATAACTGTTTGTGCTCACCCTAAAGAACGGATGGATGAAGAGGGAACTACCACCGCTATTTTCCTACCCAGGCATTCAAAAAGGCCAGAAGTGGTGCCAGGGTAGAGAGAAGAGAGGGGGACAGTGTTTCTTTCAGGTTCTCCTGGGATGGACTAAGCTCTTGCCTTTCGTCATTCAATTCAGAGATGGGAATGGTTCCCTTTTTGATAAGAGTTAAAGTACAGTACTTATATTGATCCATGGATAAGTTGGTTTTCTGGGTCAATTTTTTGACTAAAATTTCTAAACTTATACATGAGTATATACAGTATGTAGAGAGCTCTTGTAGCACCTTAGAGACTATAAGAAAGAAGTTGGCAGCAAGAGCTTTTGTAGACTTCAGTCTACTTCCTCAGAGACATTTAGTGCAGTGGAAACCAGGGACAGACACATATATGCCATTGGTATGTGAGAATGTCAATTCAAATTCAAGATCCTTTGTGTATGGAAATGAAATAGCAAGTCCAGTTTTAACAATGGCCATTTGTCGACAAAGCCATAGCCATTGGGTATGGAAATGGGGTGCCGTATGAGTATATACAGTATTTCAAGGGAGATGTGCGGGGATTTAAATCCTGGTCTCTCAGGGTCATAGTCCAACACTCCAATCACTGCACCATGCTTCTTCTCACTTGGTACTAGTTCATGAAGTTTAGTTGTGTTCTACTACTTTCCCATTGGAATGCTATCCAAGGTGCTGTGCCTGTTTGGGGGATAGGGTTCAGCACTTTGCATATTTCTTTTAACTTTAAAGGAGTTTAAAATCCAGAGTAGATTCTCTACTCCACTGATGTGGAAGCCACCAACTGCCACTGATCAGGACCAGCCCAGAAACAGAAGAGACTGTAGAGGATGACAAGGCGGCAAAACTGTCTCATAGCATCGAAGGGAATCAGGGAATAGACCACAACCTAAAAGAAGCCTAACCGGAGAGATATGCAGCATTCTGGAATCTGACACACACACACACACACACACACACCCATTTGGTCACATATACACACCACCTCTCATGCTCCACAATAACCCAAGTTTGGGCAGTTACTTTTTAAAAGCATTTTGTTCTGCCCCTGTTACAACACTTTCTAGAGTAACTTGTTGCCATTAGCATTTCACAAAAGGCAACACTGTGTATCTCACTGTGATATTGTCTCCTCTTTTTTTTTTAACATTTCCCCCCATATTTTTTCTTTGTCTTTTTCTGGGAAGAAAATCCATTTAAACGAAAGTGAGGAACATTTAAAAACACAAATCACCTCAAATACCCTAAAATTAATTTACCCTCCCCTAAATAAGGGTAAGGTAAATTTAAAAGGTAAACATTCATTAGGTGGAAAAAGAAATGACAACAATGCCATCATCATGTTATTGACCCAATTAATGTTATTATGATTTTCATGATCAACCACCAGGACAATGGACAGGACAGGGGTGAACAGAAACTCTGGATTTAACAACAATCCTGAAAGGTAGTACTGACACCACCCCTTTTACAGTCCACCCAAACAGGATCAAAGGAACTCAGAATTATATGAGACCCCTAAGTTTCTAGAAGCCAGGAAGCTCAACCCACTCTTGGTTCTTCCTTATCTCATGGTTGAACGGCCTTGCCAAAGGTCTTCGCTGGACAGCAAACCAGTAAGACAGACATATGTGAAGAGAAGAGGAACCCATAGACCTCCAGGTGTTGTAGGATTCCAACTACCATCAAGCTAACAATGGAGAGAGAGAAGGTTCTCTACCTGCTTGAAGGACACATTCTGTTTCTACTATCTAAAGCCATCTTGAGGACTGTCTCTAATGTT
Source organism: Phrynosoma blainvillii (assembly GCA_026167975.1). Classification (NCBI taxonomy): domain Eukaryota; kingdom Metazoa; phylum Chordata; class Lepidosauria; order Squamata; family Phrynosomatidae; genus Phrynosoma; species Phrynosoma blainvillii. The sequence goes on from JANUYF010000013.1 coordinate 13,537,960, forward strand.
GGACTTGTGTTTACACAAGAACAGAATCTAGTTTTAAGTGGAGGGATACAACTTCTCAGCTCCCTGTAGCAGCCTAAGCCCTCCAAAAACTATTCCAGAAGGCTGGGAATATCTCCAGAGAATTTTCTTGGTGATGAAAGAACTACGAGGGGACTGGAGATCCCAATGTTACTGTGAACATCTTGTCGAATTTTAGCTTTTTTATGGACTTTGTTATATTTATATGTCCCCATTTCCTCCAAGAGGTTCAGTGTACCAGTGATGTAGTCAAGTCTTTTATTCCAAGTCTCAAGTCCCTATCTTCAAGTCTCAAGTCAAGTCTCAATTCCTTGTAAGGTACTTTCAAGTCAAGTCTCAAGTTGAATCTCAAGTCTAGGAGCCAACTTTAATAGAAAAAAAGGGGTGGGGTGAAGTGTGTATGGAGGGGGCAGATTTCAATAACTAGAAAATCAAAAAGATGTGTACAAAGTTAAGGGGGGAATTCTCTGAGGAAAACAGCAAATTTGTTAGGCAGTGGGCTTGAGGCAGAAGGATCTTCTAAAGCTTTTCAAAAGCTTTAGAAGACTCCTCCAATGTTTAGCAGGGACAGGCTGCTGAGTAGACCTCAAGCCTTGCCTCAAGCCCATTATCTTACATGTTTGTTAGACCAGCAAGTCAATCATTAAAAAATATACAAGTCTCAAGTCTAGTTGAGTAAGAGCATAATTTATTGCCAAATTGAGTCCAAGCGGAGTCATCGAAGCAACTTGAGTCTGAGTCTAGACCACGTCAATCGCTCAAGTCTACATCATTGCAGTATACATGATTCTTTTTTAAAACAACAACAACAACAACACTCCTACCATTTTCTTTTCACAGCAACTCTTGAAGCCAAGTGAGCCAAGTGAGAGCAGCTGTCTAAGGCTACTCAGTGAGCTTAATGGCCAAGAGACAGTTAGTTGTGGGAACTATCACTACCATTTCCCCCCTTAAGTACAATCTTTTCACAGAGAAATCTTTTCAGAATTCCTCTCTCCTCTGCACCGTTAATAAGATATTTGTTCTCTGCCTGTTGGTTTTTTTTAATTTAAATCATCTCAAAACATCCAATAAAGATTTAATTTTAAAAAAACTAGATTCCTGTCATACCTTCTGTGTCATTTCAGAACTCTCATTATTAAAGAAAAATGTAGAGGAAGATGAGAGTCAACATTTTATGTTCTTTTTCTTTTGTCCCTTGCTATACACATATTTATCCTGTCAACACACCAGGACATGTTGATGAATATTAATTCCTAATATCACCCCGTCTGCCAGACACAATGATCTGTACAAGGTAACACCCCTGTAATACTGTACATATCATCCTAATTCAGTGCCATATACAACGTTGAAGAGAAAAATGCATGGATGTATTATTTTGCAGTCCTGTGCCACAGGGTTAATTGCCTATTTCTACACAGAGACAGATGAGTGCTACTTAGAGAGAGGCAGCAAATATAGGTAGGTAATAGATTAGCCAGGCATGTGCAAAGCTTGGAAAAGTTACTTTGGGGGACTACAACTCCCAGAACATTCCAGTTTTTTTGTTCTTTTAAGATCCCATGTTGTCCACATGCCTCCATCCAAAACAGCAGCCTTCCCAAATGTGGTGCCTTCCTGATGTCTTGGGCAGGAACTGCCATCTGTCCCTCCCACCATGGCAAATGGCTGAGGATGATGGGACTTGTTGCACAATACACATGGAGAGTATCATGTTGGCACACTTTCCAGAAATCTTTCTATTCCTACCTTCCACAGCAATGCATAAACCTGGGCATTGCCCCCCCAGAACACCTCTGAAATGCTGCCACTCTTTCTTCATTCAAACTCACCTTCTCCATGAAGCATTTGGCCAATATCATTAAAAGTTTTACCCCTTTGTAATGGATATCCTACAGTGGGAGGAAAGAGAGAATCAAAGGCAGAAGAAATGGCAAATCCAAAGTGCTGCTTGGATTGTAGGGACTTAAAAGGGGGCTCTCCTTCCAGACACACACACACACACCCTTCCCACTGGTCCCAACAGAAGCAAAAATAAGAATGCAAACTCCAGGGCTGGAACACAATGACCGTGATCCAGTGGTATCCAACACCAACAGAATCAGGATTGTCTTTCCCACCCACTGTAGCCTCCATACTACCAAAACTATTCCAAATGGTTTCCCAATCATCCAGTGAAATGTTTAAGGATGCATGGGGGCTGAAGGCAGTAGAGCATCACAGATCCTGGTGGAAGCAACAGGAGCCAGCAGAAGTGGACCTCTGGAACCTTTCCTTTTTCTCCTAATCAGATGAACATTAGGAGAATGGAAACCCTTCCTCCAATCCACCAACTTTCCCTGATCCACCAGCAGAACATCCCTTGTTTGCTGTGAGCATCACTGAAGCAACAAGAGTGGCAGCCATTTCCATCAGCACAACGGGGACTTTTGGAAGACTAGACCTTTTCCAGGAGTGCTCTTCACAGGCACTACTCTTGGGCCAAGAAGTGGGAAACCTCAAGGCCTGGAGCCAAAATTGGCTCTCCTGGACTTCCAATCTGGACCTCTAGGCTTCCCCTCTTTGAGGGTGCATTGACAGTTGACATATTTCCATATCCCATCACATTCTGATCCCACCCCCACAACCATGCAATCATTCATAAATACCTGTAGCTGAATAGTGCGTTCTATCATTTCATCTGAAGAAGTGGACTGAAATCCACAGAACAGATCAGTTAATCCTAAAGGTATAGCTCAATTATTTTTTTCTGAAACCCTCCATTTTTTCACTTTGTATGAATCCAACTAACTCTATGGGTCTATTATATTAAGCCATGATCAGTTCCGTTTGACCCTATATGGGTTTATGCTGGAACTGAGATGAAAATTTGGACTGGAGAGAAGAAGAAGAGGAAGAGGAGGAAGAAGAGGAGGCACATGAAGCATACTTAGCTGTAAGAATGGCAATTCCTCACCGCAAAGGGCCACGAAGAGGTGTAGCTGAGGAGAGAGGGTTGCACCCAAAATTCCGCCCTTTCATGTGAAAATTTCCTTCAATCTGAACAGAGAGTGAGACACTGAAAACTGTTCTGTTCTGTGTTTGTCGTTCTGGGCTTTTTGTGCTCAAAAATAACAACAACAACAACAACAACCATTTGGCACAAAAAATAATTATTTTGTGCAAATAAAATGTTTTTAGATTTCTGCAGAAAAACAAACTTTTTGCACAAATATTCATTTTCATACAAGCTTACCATAAGGGGGGGTGGGGGTGGGGGTGGGGGTGGAGAGACCAAAGTCCTGAAATGTGAACATTTTCATGTTGCCTTACTATTAGGGAAATTTTGCAATTTGCCTCTTCTTCCTCCAAAAAAAAAGGAAGGAAGGAAGGAAGGAAGGAAGGAAGGAAGGAAGGAAAAAGAAAATCGGCAGAAGAGAGCCTGTGGGTTTCTGTATCTGCAAATGAAATTCTGAAAGGTGGTGAAGGAGGTTTTGTCCTAGGACCCATTTGTTCATGTGCCTGTTTTAGAAGGCAAGTGGGTGTCATATTTTTCTAACAAAACCAAATTTGCCAGCCACATTAATTAAAGTTCCCTTTTGTTATACAACACAAAAACATTCCCTCCCCATTCCCCCTTTAAGTTTGCCTCTTCCATCTCCTAATGGAGTTAAATACTCTTTGTACATCCCTGGCAAGATCATCAATTATCCTCTTAACACAGAAAGCCATTATTTAGATGGTTTTACACAAGGCTGCCAACCAATAGCAAAGGGACAATTCCTGTGCAATGTCTCTTCAAAAATAGCTCTCTTTCAGGTGCGCACGCACACACACACACACACACCCCAATACCCAATACTCTATTTGCATTTTTATAGCCTCTGTTTTTCTTTATGTTGTGTGGATGTTGCATTATATATTTATAACTTCTGAATGGATCCAGCAAGGGAGAGTTCACAAACCATGTCCGCATGTTTATTAACATTACAAATATTCGACTATTATTGCATACACTATGGAGTAGTCTAATAGACTGCACATATTGTCATGTTCTCTGAACTGCATGCTCAGTTGGGAGCTTTTTTCCTTCAAATATCTAGGGTTTCCCCACTTTTCTTCCATGATCCTGGAATGAGCTTGCAGGCTTTTGGTTTATTTGTAGGGGGGAAGCTATCTTGAGGGGTGGATGTCAGAGTCACCCCTTATGTTAGAGTTAGGCCTACTTTGCCATGTTGTAGCCATGTTGGGACCTTAAGTGATGGCGGGAGGTAAGAAGCTGTGGGGAATTGTTCTGTGTGAATCAAGGTCATATAGACCCTGGCTGTTCATGAGAATTGAATGTGAAGGCAGGAGGGAGGTGACTCTAAAGAAGGCATAGAAGTAACTCAGATCTGGCAAAGGAAAAGCCATCTTACTAGCCAGATGCTAGTAAGAAAGGAATAAGAGGTAGCCTAGCCATCAATAAATTCTTTCTGGCTTCCTCCATGAAGTTTGTTCATTAAGTTAGACAGAGGCAGGATATTACAAGCTCACTGTTTCCCCAACATGTGTTCCCTAACATACATACACAGTTCCTCTAATGTGCATTTTTATTCCAGCAACAATCCCATATTTGTCAAGGTGGGAGGTGGTGGCTTAGGTGCAACTGTAGAAATGTTTATCTAGGAGTAACAGCCATTTATCTCAATGAAATTTAGTTCTGAGTGGTTGTGAACAGGAATGAGCTAGCAAGTACATTTTTGAGTTGAGCAGGAATTGCTACAGCTAATGGCAGCAAGTTCCAGGAGTTCATTGTGTGAATATTTTCTTTCATCCTTAAGGAATCATTGTCAATATTATTATTCTTATTAACACCATTTGTTGAAATTTGCAGCAGCCCCTCAAGTTGAGAACCAGGACTCAGTTCCATGCAAGAGCCTTCTGAGCTGCACACCCAGGTCACTCCATACAACAACTTTGCAAGCTTTAAACAAGCCTTTATCTCTTATCTTCAATAAGTGATCAGAGATAAGAGCAGAAGAAGCTTATGGGCCAGAGGAGGGAGGACTATGGGCCAAATCTGGCCCATTGGCCAGAGATTACCCATCTGTCTGTTAGATGGCCCTGCATTCCCAAGCAATGTATTGTTCTAAATTAAGTGTCAGTCCCCTTCCCTCACAGAATGTGTTCATTATGATGGTGTATGTGTGCACCGGTGAATTAAGATATAATCCCCACTGCCCACTCTGCACCATGCAAAAGCAATAAATGTCTGCTGTGATTGATTAAGGGCCTCCACTTTGCTTTGGTCATTAATCAATCTTAAAAGCCATTTATCGAGAGACTGCTACAAAGCCATAGATTATTCCTATTATGAAAATAGTAGGAGATGGGGAAATCCTCAGAAAATAAGATCGGGGGGGGGGGGGATCCAAAGAGGGGAAATAAGCTTTCTTAGCTGGGGAATGATTGATCAATTAAAATGCTTCCTTACTCAGCACCAAAACTTTCTATTTGGAACGTTTAGCAGAGATTCTAGAAAGCAAGGTGGAAGCTGCATTCAGAGGAACTAGGAAATACATATTACCAGGAACATATGATAATCCAGCTGAGCTGGTACAGACCACACAGACAGCATCAACTCTAGTGTTAATTAAAATATGCCAGCAAATATGGAAAACAAAATGTTGGCCAACAGATTGGAAATGATCATCCTCATCCCCAAAAGGGAGACACAAAAAGCAAGCAAAATTATGCTCAAAATCCTGCAGCAGAGACTCCAATCATATATGGAGAGAAAAATCCAAGAGGTGCAAGCAGGGTTCAAGAAAGGAAGAGGCACTAGAGACCACGTCACAAACATATGATGCATAATGGAGAAGCATCAAGGGATTCCAGAAGAAAATCAGCCTGTGCTTTATCAATTACAGCAAAGCCTTTGATTGCATAGGTTATAAAAAGCTATGGAATCCTATTAAAGAAATGGGAGCTTCTGGGGCGGCACACATTTTCTCTCCCCGTGCTGCCCCATCCTTTTCCTGATGAGGAAAAGCACCAAACAGCACATGGGAGGGGAGAAGAGTGCATAGGGGGAGGGTTCAACCAGGTGTCACCCCCCACCACACACACACCCAGTGATACCACTTGTTGTTGTTGTTGTTGTTGTTGTTGTGTGCCTTCAAGTCATTTCCAACTTATGGCAACCCTAAGATGAACCTGTCATGGGGGTTCTTGGCAAGATTAGTGCAGAGGAGGCTTGCCATTGCCTTCCCCTGAGGCTGAGACCATTTCTATTGGAAATAAAATGGGGGTCATCTATCTGTGCTATGTTTTGAGGACTAAAATTAACTCACAGAATTTTGATACAAACACACACACACACACACCTGATAAACAGAAATTCAACAGAATATACATATATAAATATTTAGAAATATTTATATGAGATACCCCCTGAATCTGATAATTTTAAGCTTTTTATATGTATGTTTTATTAATGCTTTGCATCTTACTAAGTATAATAATATTAGATATTTTGTCAGTTTTATAAATAAGAGGAATACTTGATGTAAATATCTGTATGATGGTTAGAGAATTTAATAGAAATATAAGCATGTTTAGAGAAGACAATGGTCTAGAGAGGTAGAAGGATAGAACTGAAAGATGCAAAGAAAAGAAAGAGGAAATAAAACGAACATAATGGAACTAACATTGTTAGGGAAGGAAGTCAAGGAAATAATATGTTTAAATTATATATAAGATTGGCATTGTGTCACAACAGGATGACTTGTATTGTATACTCTCTCTCTCTCACTCTATGGTTTTGTTAAAAAAAATAAAAAAGTCAATTCAATTTATAATTGTTTTTTGAACATAATGGACTTTTAGCATACCAGACCTAACAATTGTATGCCAGATCAGTTATACATAGCATATTTTATGTGCCTAGAGTAACAAAGTGACTGTCAGTCTGTATGCATACAATTCGTTGTTTTCAACTTTTCTTTCCTGGGCCCCAGTTCACTCCATGCATCTGAGGAACTAGACCAAGTCTACAAACATGTATGCTAACAACTTCTTTCGCAGTTAGTCTCAAAAGTGCTACAAGATCCCCTTGCATACTGATATTCCAGACTAACATGACGATGAAGATTATTGCTTTATGTTATAAACCGGTTTACATGAGCTGGCTTAAAATTAGAAGCGGGCGGCATCCTGATAGTATCCAATGCATTTAGCCATCGAAATCGCCACCCGGGTGCAGCAGCCTTGCTCCATTGCCACTCAGAGGGGTGCTCCGGCAGCCGTTTTTTCAAGCCAGAAAACTCCTGGCTTCAAAAAGAGGCATGAGGAGTGCCCCTTGGACCAACGATGGAGCCGGGCTGCAGCCAGGTGGCGATTTTGGCGGCTAAATGCCTCTGATACTATTAGGATGCCACCCACTTCTAATTTTAAGCCAGCTCAGGTAAGCTGGTTTATAACATAACACGATAGTCTCCTATGTCTCTGAATGCTAATCATGCGGTTGTTCATTTGATGTGTCGATTTTTTTCAGTCTTGAACATTCCCAGACTTGTTTCAGGGATCTTTAGCCCAATTCTCACTGCAGTGGTAAACTTGCATGTGGTTTAGATGTCAAACAGAGATTCTTGTGATTGAATACTCCACCCCAAACAGAAAACTAGATGTCTGCAGAAAGGCCCATGCTGTAATCATGGCAAACCTGCAAGGTAGACAAGATGAGAAGAAATGACAGACCCAGAATCATGAAGTGAACCTCAATTCAACCCAGGTGTCTCCAGCAAGTCTAGTACTCCAATCACTACTCTAGATTGATAAGTTTAATCAAAATGCAGTGACTTCCTTGTGGTGAAATGCAAGACAATCTAGATATAGGATAGTGCCCTGGGGCAAAGATTCCAGTCCAACTCTCTGGAGTACTCCAGATGACTATCTTTCCCATGATACCATTGTTTGGTGGTTTCCCTTCTTTTGCATTTCTAAACAATTGAAATGCCTCTCCAAAGGCTTAGATACTGGCAGTATTTAAGCCAAATGTATATTTGCCTTCTCCTTTGCCTTTGGCACCGTCTGCCACTGGAATGTGGCCTGTAAGAACTGAAGCTGAATTCAGTCCTTGGGCTAAATGGGTTTCCCCACTCTTGATCTAGATGAAGAGTGACTGAAGTGTAGCCCTCCAGATAGTGCCATTGTTGGAGAAAATTAACTCTTTAAAATTCATGAGCAGAGTCAGTTGATAAATTGAAGACTAAAGCTCATTTAGACATAAGCTGTGCAAAACAGAATCTAGCCTAGACTCAATACAAAACTGCAGGGGAGACTAATCTGGGAAGCCATGAGAGACCCAGACTCAATTTCAGTTTAATCTAGGTCTCTAAATTACATGTAAACCTTACATTTTAATTTTCCCCTACACTGAATTATGTAGGAACTTCCATCATTCTTAGCCAGCATGCCCAAAGGTAAAGAATATCAGAAAGGGCAGTTCAACAACATTTAGACTGTCACACTACCCGGATCTGAAATGTCCTTCACTTGTTCCCAAATCATCTCAGAGAAGTTATGAGAATCCACCACCACCACGAAGCTCTGTTATGATCTATAACCTTGCTTTTACCCAGAATGGAATATGTTACACTCCACTTATACAACAGGCATGATTAAAAACAATCAGTTATACTCAGAAAGGGGGAAAAACCCAATCTCCCAAGGCAAATGCACTCCTGCATATATATCTGAACGAAAGACAGCGAAATTCTATATATAAAACACCTCCTGGGTCTTTATGGACATTACTAATGGACTGAAAAAATAAGGAGAGCCCACGAGGAAACTTGTATAAATTAGATGTTGGAGCTACAATGATTTTTTTCCCCCTCTGTAATTCTGTGTTAAATGTATCTTCTTCATATTGAGTAAATGCTCCCTTGCAGACTTGATGACACAGAAAACTCACATGGGGAAATGCACTCTTTTTTGTCTGTACTGTAGCCTACCCAATCTAAAGGGTGTTTGGCAAAATGCAGTCATCCTATCAGTGTTTCATCAGTGGAAGCAGAATTCCTGCTAACCAAGAGTGCTTTTGACAAGGTTCTCTTTGTGGATGTTAACCAGCATTTGCGAAAAGCCTGGAACAAAGCTTTGGACATTGTGTGGAACAGCTGTAGCAGTGCCAGCTCCAGGATTCCTGGAGACCAGGGTCTGAGTCCCCACTTAGCTATGGAAACCCACTGGGTGACCGTGAGCAAGTCACATTCTCTCAGCCTCAGAGGAAGGCAAAGGCAAATCCCTTCTGAACAACTCTTGCCAAGAAAACCCTGTGATAGGTTCGTCTTAGGTTCACCATAAGTCAGAAACAACTTGAAGGCACACAAGACCAGATCAGAATTGGATAAGACCTCAGAGAAGAGGGAGGATCCTGTCATTAGACCCAGTGTCTATAGGGGATCAAAGGAGGTTAGGATATGCCAATAGCCAGTGAGAGAATGCTTCACTCTCTCAAGAAGCCACATTACTAGGAGAACAGAAGTGTCTTGACTGGTCCCATCTCCACACTCCAGTCCCACCTTTGGAGCAAATGTAACAGTGTATCCAGATAAGGGTTGTAGCCTGAAACAGGATTGGTATTCATGTGACCCTCTTGAACAGTGATTCCCAAACTCAGGTCCTCCAGATGTTTTGGACTTCAGCTCCCAGAAGCCTCAGCTATCATCTGGGATTCTGGGAGCTTAAGTGCAAAACATCTGGAATGCCAGACTTTGGGAATTACTGCTCTAGATGGTGTTGGACTTCAGTTCCAAATATACCTCATATTTAATATTAATAATATTTTATTTTATTATGGCCGTTCGGCCAGCACATCTACCTCATAATTGGCTACGCTGGCTAAGACTGATAGGATTTGCTGTCCAACAACACCTGGAGACACATGTTTCCCACCCTAGGTCAAAATCCAATTGCTAATCTCATCTAGAATTTCTGAATTAACTGAATATAGAAATGCTGAATTAACAAGTTCCAATTGATTCAACTACTCCTGCTCCAGAAAGGACTGGATTTAGGCCCAGGAAGTATATTGTCCCGCTGGCAGCTGGATATCTCCCCCCTGGTCAATAGGACCTGAGCAGCCGCCTTTCCTAAAATATTTGATTGGGGATGGTGGGAGTTGTTGTCCAACACATCACGAGGACACCAGCTCAAGAAGGGTGCTCTGAGTGCCACAATGGTAACATCCACACCCAAAAGGGAAACAGCAGTTGGAAGGAGCCCAGTGGGGACCCAGCATGTTCATTCACCATAGAATGCTGTGTGACTTTGGAATGGAGGAGAAAGCTAGCAAGGATAGAACAGCGTATCTGGACAAATTCCATGGCTGGCTGGCCTCCTAAGCAGCAGCACTCTACACTGCAAAATTTTGTTCCAGATCTCCATCATCATTGTCGCTGTTGTCGTTGTCATCATTGTCATAAATCATCATCATTGCCACCTCCTCTTGATACATTGGCTCAGGTTCCTTTTTTAAACAAAAGTGGAGAGACAATCCGTAAGTCAATAAATAAAATATCATCAGTCCCCATGCTTTGAGACACATAGCATTAAAACTAGACACAGCATGTCTCTCTTGAAGTTGCCAGTTATAACTCCTTCCTTCCCGAGTGTCTATCGTTTTTCTCAGCATGCAACACTTTCCAATTACCTCTTGGCCTTTTATTCTCCAGAACTTGAGCTCCAATTTCTCCCTCAGTTGTGTAGATCTGAGCTGAGATGCTGGCACTTAAGGGTACAGCAGGGATCATGTAAATGATACAGGATTGTTGTCTGAAAAATGTTCTTGAAATGAGACCATTTGGTATATGGTGCGTTCTTTGAGCAATAAATACATCCATCTTCTATCAGGGTAATACTCTGCTGTCCCACGGCATCTCATAATTAAACAAGCAATGGTAGGATATTTCTGTTATTATCCATTCTTGTTATGAGTGGCCTCTGTTTATTGTGCATAGGCTGATGCTTTACCACAAATATCACAGTCTAGATTACATTTGCACTTCATTTCTACCTAACACACCTGCCACATCTGCTCTTCCACTTTCTCTATGGGACCAACGTTCAGTCTCTACACACACACACACACACACACACTGGACACAGATCCAAAATGGACACAGATCCAATGGCATATTAAGAAACCAGTAAGAGAACATGTCAGTCCCTTAGGCCTCAAAATATGCTGGCTCCAAATGTGCCCATTTCCAAAAGAGGAATTCCATTAGGATTACTGTGATGCATTCTAAGTGGGACTGCCTTTGGAAATTTCAGAAACTGTACAGTGGTTCCCAAACTGTGGTCTTCCAGATGTTTGGGATGTCACCTCCCATGATTCCTGACTCTTGGGCAAGCTAGCTGGGGCTTCTGGGAGTTGAAGTCCTAAATATCTGGAGGGCCAAAGTTTGGGAATCATGGCATGTAGCGGATCCAAAATACTGCAGCCAGGCTGATCACTGGGGATGGTTACAGTGAAGCTATAACTCCACTGTTGAAATATCTTCACTAGCTACCAGTCTGTTTCCAAGCACAATTCAAAGTGCTTATAATGGCCTACAGAGAGAGAAAGTGAGAAAGATGTTTGGACTATATAAAACACCATATCTTCCCATATGAACCTAAGCATAATATCTTCAAGGGCAGGCTTTCTCTCAGTCTCATCACCATGCCAGGCACATTTGGTGAAGACACAGGAGAAAGCCTTCTTGGTGGTTGTTCCCAGGCCAAGGAATTCCCTCCCACAAGACACTAAGGTTGCATCTGCACTGCAAAAATAATCCAGTTTGGCATCCCTTTAACTGCCAGATCTTCCACTTACCCCTATGTAAAATAAGCTGTATTTTGCACAACCAATTTTGTGTACAAGTCAGTCCACTTTGCTCCAATACAGATTGGCCATTCCTATGTCAAGCACTTGTATGGGTGAGATTTTTTAATTAGCTTTTATCCTAATGTTATTGAGCCTTAATTTTTAAGTGATCTAAGGTATTTTGGCCTTCCTGGGGACACCTGTCAATTATAAAAGGAATTTTCAGAACAGGCAGCTATTTAACGTATTGCATACCCATGGCAGCTTGAACTGGTGTTGTCTAGACACTGCTTCCACTGAAGTGATAGCTCTTTGTTCATTGTTGTTAACTGCCCTTGAATCAACCCCAGCTCATGATGACCCAATGGATGAGACATCTCCATGATCCCCTGTCCTCTACTGCTCTGCTTAGCTCTTGGAGATTCAGGCCTGTGACCTCCCTGCTTGAGTCCATCTATTTGGTGTTCCCTCTTCCTCTCTTTCTACTACCCTCCACCTTTCCTAGCATTGTCTTTTCTAGTGAGTCATGCCTTCTCATGATATGTCCAAAGTATGACTGCCTCAGTTTCGTCATCCTGGCTTCCAGGGAGAGTTCAGGTTTGATCTATTCTAGGAACCATTTGTCTGTCATTTTGGCCATCCACAGTCTCCTCAGCACCCTTCTCCAACACCACATCTCGAATGAACTGATCTTCTTTCTATCCACTCTTTTCACTGTCCAGCTCTCACATCCGTACTTGATGGTGGGGAATACAATGGATTGGATGATTCTAACTTTAGTGCAGCTGTGTGTAGCTGTCTACCTTTACACTTTAGGATCTTGTCCAGTTCTTTCATGGCTGCCCTCCCCATTCCTAGTCTTCTTTTGATTTCTTGACAGCAGTCGCCGTTCTGATCAATATTAGATTCAAGGTACTGAAATTTCTTTGGCTATTTCGATTTCCTCATTATCTAGGTTGAATTTATGGAGCTCTTCCACGGTCATATTTTTTTCTTTATGTTCAGCAGTAAGCCTTTCTTTGAACTTTGTTTAGACTCCTCTCAATATTTATCCAAGACCATCTTGCCCTCACTCAGGATTATATTCTTTGCAGTATTTTTTTTCACTGGGTGTGTAGGTAGTACTTTTTACATGATACTGCCATTTGACTCCATCTTTTACTATTTTCTCCCATTCCACTCACCTATAAAAATACCTCTCCAGCATTGCCTCTGTCTCAGCATTGCCTCTGTCGATGTCATGTTCTAGCTCCTGTACATGATGATCTGCTTTTCAGTGAGATCCAGTGAGGACTGAGGTAGTTCCTCTCTGGATAGATCTCCTTGTATAACCCAATTCCTCATTAGCCTTGCTCCTTATTTGGTTATCTCCAGTTTAGATCCCATGTCTTGGTTATACCAGAGTATCATGGAATCCCAAAACCCATGTGTTTGTGTCTGTGTGTACACAAACTAAGAGGTTTTTAAAAATCTTTCTTTTAACAAGAAACAAAAGAACTTGCAGTGTTGAAAACCAAGAACAAAGCACATTTTTATTGGTCCTGCACCCAATATATCTGAAATTTGCTGCAGAAATGGAGCAGGGCTCCAAATCTCTACTTACAACTGGGACCAACCTGCACCACTTGTCTCTTTGGTTGACACAAATGATAACCAACAAAACAAACTAAGCAACAATATATAATAGTTGATGGGGAAATACCAAGATGGGCTAAATAGATGAAGGCAGTAGTAGATTGAAAACAGCATTCTTTTTTTAAAAAAAGATATGGCATAGAGAAGAGTCTGGCACTGATCAGCAAAATAGTATTTGTTTATCAATAAACAATGTTTTCTGGAAGCCAATACAGAAGTTTTGCACAAGGCAATGTGTATCGGTAATAATTCATGCCAAGCTGTTTTAGACTTATGAAATGTTTGTCTGTTCCTTTTACTAACATTGGCTTGCACAAAGCATCTGCATCTGCAGCAATTTATGTAAAAAAAAAATTACAAAAAATTGTTATTGATTTTCACATATGTCAACAAAATTGCCAAACAATACACACAAATGCCTATCTACATACATAATACATTCTTCTCATTCCATGCCTTTAACACAACAACCACAGCAACACATTAAGTTAAAAAAGTGACTTCCCACTTCTTGTCCTTTGGTCTATGCTTATCAATTAGTTACATTTCCACTTACATTTCCAAAAAAAAATCCAAATTAAAAGGCACCTTTTCTCCTAAATGTCTAAAACTTATTTATAATCCAAAACCTACAAATGTTGTCATTCCTTCTCTTTCTTGTGTATAACTCAGAAATAGATTCCACTCTTCCACTGACTTGTCTATTTATTTTTCCTTTAATAACGTATTTAATTTGTCTATCTCTGTGATTTCAAATGTCTTCACAATCCAGGCCTGTATTGGTGGCTTTGCTATGTTTTTCCACATTTGTGCATATAGTATTCTCACCACTGTAATCAAATATTGTAACAGTTTTCCATGTCTTCTCAGTGTTTCATCTAATAAGCCTAACAGGAACAGTTCTGGCTTAAAACACACCTTTATCTCAAGTACCTTTTCTGTCTTGCAATGGATCTGCTTCCAATATCTTTTTTCAGATCCAACAAATGTGATAATATGTCCCCCATTTGTTCTTTACATTTCCAGCACTTATTTTTAGCTCCTTTATACATCTTTGATCATTTCTCTGGTGTCAGATACCATCTGAACATCATTTTATAACAAATTCTTTCAAATTACATAACATGAATTTCACCCCATTTGTCCACATTCTTTCCCAACTCTTCAATTCAATATTATGTCCAAAATTTTGTGCCCATTTAATCATGCATTCCTTTATCCTCTTATCTTCTAATTCTAATTCCAGAAAAAATATTGTATATTTTCTTAAACAAATGTTCATCATTAGTACATAATTAAGTCTCAAATTCTGTCTTTCTGTGTTTGAAGTCATACTTTTTTAAAAAAGAAAATATCTGTTTTATATCTTTCAAACATTTGTCTGTATAAGTACCCGCGCATGTTTATCTCCTCTACCATCAATTCCTCATTAGTTTTAAACCTATGTTGGCCATTTTCATAAATTAAAAAAAATCTTTCTATATCAGCCACTTTTCATTATCCCTTTTGCCACTTTTATCTGATTTAAATAAGGCTTCATGCATGAATATCCATAATGGTATTGTTGTAGAAAATAAACTGTGAGCAATATAACCTCACAACCGAGGTTTCTCCTGACAGAGCAAAAACAGATTGGAGGACCACAGATGAGAAAACAAGACACAAAGTTTAATGTGCACAGGCCCAAGAGAAATTTGCATTTCCAAACTTAGGCAAAAAACAAGGAAGATGGCTGTTGTTTTTATACACAAACAGACAAAGAACTCATCTCTTACATCTTATTGGATGCTCTAAACTTTAAACATATAGAATTCTAAGCAATGAGAATAAAGATCTATGCATACATTATAATCTGTTTAGGGTACCATTAGTGCCAGACACATTGCATTCCAGGAAAACATCTTATCAGCAGAGACTGCTACTGCCAGGACCTTTCAGGGTCTTTTTTCTTATTTCTTCAACCTTGGTCTGTACTTGTTCCAAATCCTTAAAAATAGGTCTTCTGATATAATGGTTATTTAAGCCCTTGTTCACATTTACTTTATTGTGCCAAATATAACTGTGCCATCCAAACCTCAGGTTGTACCCTTCCCATAAAGCTGTTTTACATTTCTGAAATGCTTGTATGCCTCCTTTTTAATACAGTCAGGTAAGTCTTAGATAAGTAGACTGGAGTAGTATATATATTTAGCTGCCCAATTTATAAATATTTGGCTGGGAATAATACTGATTTAAGTACAGTTATTTTTATTCTTAAATGATAAATATTATTTTAAACAATATACCACTTCCTTCCTGACTTTCTTCCTTTTGCTGGTAGCTACATTTGGAGACAGGCTTTCCTATAATTTTGTTATCTTTGATACAAACCATGAACCAGCCACACAAGGTTTCTGATCAGTTGATATATGATGGCATAGATCTTGTTCAACATACACACAACAACAACACTTACCTTAGTGTAAACTGATCTGCTAGAGAGCCACTGGTGAGGGATACATGAAACATAACAAGATCTCCCTTCTTGACTGGGCTGAGTGGTAAACATAGCACAAGGTTGTCATCAAGATTCAGTAAAGACTTCTTCAGCTTGTCTTGAGTTGGATAAAGAATAATACTTCCAATTCTCTCCATTGAAACCAAAGGCAGCTGTGCTTCCTCTTGGCCTTTTGGATGTAGAAAGCTTTCTGGGTTTTGGTCCTCTGAAGAACACTCCCCTTCCACTGAATACACCCAATAGAAAAGTTCCACAGAGGTCCCTTCCAATGAATCTGCCATCTGTTGAAACTCTGGGGGTGATGGTGGCAGTGCAGTGGCCAAAGCAGAGTTGAACCAGCTTGGCGAGAACTCAAGTTCTGCAACACATAACCCCAAATGACCTTGCAATCGACAGCTGCTGACAGCTACTCTATCCTCCTGGAAGGCAATCATCCGCACACAGGGCAGGATCTCAGAAGGATCATAGTCTTCCCAGTCTTTGCCAGCAACGTAGAACAAAGCTTGGACTTTGGGCCTGTTGGAATATACGGAGCTGTCAATGATGTGCGACTGTAGCTTCCAATTAAAAGTGAACCGGTCAGCAAAACTGAACAAAGCAGATGTTCGCAGGAGGTTCGGAGGCACAGTTTGCTCCACAGTAAATGGGCCATACGTAGCATTTAAACCAGGCAAGCTGTTAGTTCTATAGACAAGGAAAGGCTCCGTTCGGGATTGCAAGCTAGCATTCCTCATGATATCTTGATTGGTTTCCTTTAGGAAGAAGGAAACATTAGCATTGGAGATGCTATAACTTGCAGGGAGGTACACTGGCAAGTTTGCAAACCGTTGCATGCTGTCCATAATCCCTCCTCGGCATTCTACCACTGCAAGCAAAAGAAGAGGAAGAGAGAGAAATTAAATTAAAAGTTTTTCCAAAATCCCTATGGAGACTCTTTCAAAGTAATTATAATCCAGATATTGCAAAACATGCATATTAACTCTGGGGACATTGTTTCTTAAGAGCAGAACATCACTTTATACTCAAGGAAAGAAGGCCTATCCTTGGCAATGACAGCCCCCTGTCACACATTAATGTGACCAAGACACAAACCCCTTCTCTCTGAAATACATAATCAGTAGTAAATGCAAATTTATTAAACACAAAGGGTTTAATCTAAATTCCCCCACTGTAGAATGAAGGACTCTTTCCATTCTTGGAGGAAACAGGGGTCCATGGGGTTTCCCACTGGAAAAGTGGAGTCACATTTTTCTGACAATTCTTCTCTTCCTCTCTCCAGGGGCATCACTAGGGTTGACATCATCCGTGTGAGAATTCATGATGTCATCCCCCGCTCCGTTGACCTCCTCTCATACTACTCCATACAGAATCCTTAGTATTGTTTTTTGTACTATGTTACTCATAAATCGTAATTGCTGTATATCACTGAAAGTAATGGTAATAGTTGTGACATAAACAACTAGCTAAATTAAAATTATATGTTTAAATTGCAATATCATACAGACAGCCTACACGTATTTACATGTACTCAGGTTCATGTGGTTAAAGTGAAATTTTGGCAAGATATGAGTTTAATTTTTTAAAAAAATAGGGTGTCACCTGGTGCAGCCCATACCCTCCACACCCCCTAATGACACCCCTGGCTCTCACCAAACAGCCCCCAGCGCCACTACTGATGCTGTCCTAAAACTGGAGAAGACCTCAGGCCCCAGGGCTAAATCTGGCCCCCTGAATTTCCCTGGAGGATCACACCCCCTTCCCCTTGACATCATCTTTTAGTGGTTCCCCAGCTATGTATAGGGTTTCCCCCCTTCCACATATAAAATGTCAAAAGGCTTCTCCTAAGATTTAGTTACTGGCAGTAAAAGCATTCGACTAAAATGTGCTGGTAATTTTGGTCTCACCCTTTTGCCTTTGGAGCCACCCATTACTAGAATGTGGCCCCCGATAATTTCTCTGAAATTGAATTTCAGCCCTCAAGTTGGAAGAGGTTCCATGCCATCCTTCTTGTCACAGAGGATCCTCCAATCCCCTGTAGCAGCTTTGGGTTGTAGGGAGAGCAAATGGCAAAAATCACAACCTCTTTTTTCCCAGCATGACTAGAACTCCACTGAGCACAAGCATGGATCCACTCTTATGGGAAGAAACAAAAACTCCACCCCAAAAAGGCAGGAATCTGCATTTGATGGCAAATATCTATCCCTACATCTCCTTGGAACTACAAACACTCAGAAGCCATCTATGTTTTTATTTTTAAGCTAAGAAAGCCCGTACTGCAGAATGATCAGAGAGGCATGCCGACAGATTAAGGTCAAGCTTTGTATTGTTTGCCTCTAAATCTCAAGGTGCCAACTGAATGCTCAACATTACTGGGGAGCGCAGATGCATAGAGCTCCATCCCCTAAAACAATTAAGACTCCAGTGGCACCTGTTACAAGCAGAGATGTCTCAGATGGTGCCAGCAAAGACTTTGCAGAGAGGAAGTACCAAAATAATATTCAGGCTGCTTTCAAGAAAGCCTGCTTTTATTTTCTCCAAACTACCTTCCTCCAACTTCTCTGCCAAATTGCTCACTAGATCTGTCATTTTGACTTGGCTCCAATCCCGCGCCTCCTTTATTTTATAAAATGCACCCCGTGTATTTTTTCACTTGCTTTGTGTGACATTTCCTCTTCCTTCCAATCTTTCCTGCATTTCTATCAAACACACTCGGCCTCCTCCTCCAACTCCCATTTCGACATCTTTGTAAAAAATAAAACAGGTTTTTGTAAATGGAGAAGAGACTCCTTCCTCCAGAAAAGTATGAGAAAAACAATGCCACAATTATTATTGTTATTGTTATTATTTTAAAAAATATTTATTTTCCAATGCAGTACCCATCAGCTTTGGCTTTAGAATTTTGCCAAAAGATGCAGTAGTTGTCTTTCTTCTCCACTTATGGATACAGGGAATAATAATATATAATAATAATAAAAAATTATTTATACCCCGTCCCTCTGAGCACAATCGGGGTGGCTAACAATAATTAAGAATACATAAAATACAAATCCGGAAGGACCAATACCCACTCCCCCTTTAAAAGAGTATTAAACTAACCACTAATTAAAACATCTTAGATTAAAACAGAAAATTAAATAAAACCAATAACTAACAGGGAAGTACCTGTCGCCAAGTCCAGGTGCCCAGAACTATCTCTAGGTTGGGTTCCATGTCTCAGGTGGCCTTCAACAGAGTGTCCTCTAGTAACCCCACTCCAAAAGTAGTTGATTCCTGATAGGTTTACCATCCAGCATCAACAGCATGAAGGAACACTATTCCAATCCCCCCTATGCAGCGGGGAGATGCCCTTTTTAATTTCCCAGATTTCCTCACCATGGTACTCCCTTTGGGGCACTGTAGGAAATTAGTATGGCAACTCTAGTCTATATGCGAGTGTGTTCCCCTTCCTTCCTTCCTTTCCCTTTCCTTCCTTTACAGCTGAAGTCCAGACTATTTGAAGAACTGTATCACCCCATATGAATATGCCAGAACACTAAGATTTTTAGGGGAAGGTTTTGTCTTGGTCCACCCACCATCGCAGCTCACTTGGTGAGGACATGAGAGAGAGCCTTCTCAGTGGCTGCTCCCAACTTCTGAAATGCCCTTCCATGGGAGGCTAGCCTGGCCTCCTCCCTGCTTGCTTTTCATCAGCAAGCCAAGACGTTTTTATTTAAGCAGGCATTCAACTTATAATCATGCCAGGGCAGTCTTTACGGACTATGTGTGTTTTAGTTATGCCTTTGAACTTTTAATAATATAATAATAATAAAATTTTATTTATATCCCGCCTTTAGCCGAGGCTATCAAGGCGGCTTACAATTAAAATACAATCCCATACAATTATAATAGACATATAACCCCCCCTTAAAAATATATTAAATCCTTATCAACATTAAAATTAACTTAAAAGAAGACTACAAGTCAATACTATTAAATGGCCGGCAGTCTGAATATATAGAAGAGTGATCTGATGGCAGGAGATAAATTGTAACAATGTCATTCTGGGAATGCCTGCTGGAAGAGACCCATCTTGATGGCTTTTTTAAAGCTATCTATCTGACAGATCTCCTCCAGCAGGGCATTCCACAGTCTGGCAGAAAAAGTCCTCTGGGAGGTTGTCGTCAATCTGGTTCTTATTGGTTGAAGCAACTTCCTCCCAGAAGACCTGAAGGCACAGGGCGGATTATATGGAGATAGGCGATTCCTTAGGTAAGATGGACCCAAGGCCATTTTTTTTTTATCTTTTAATGTAATTTTATACTGTTTTTAGATGATTTCAATTGTTTTAAATTTTATTGTAATCGTAATTGTTATTTTATTTTATTTTTTAATGTTTTTTTTTTCTGTGAGTCACCTTGGGTCCCTTCTGGGAGAAAGGCGGCATACAAATAAAATAAAAAATAAAAGCAAACACCGGTAAGTGGTGGTACTGGGGCCTTTTGGCTTTGTTTCATCATTACGTGTCAGCAGAAGACAAAAGCAGTTGGCTAGTATTGATCAGAGCAACAGCAAAAACCATTTAAAGCAGGGGCTTAAGTACTTTAGTAGCGCTGGCAACATCTCCTGCATCTTTTCTTTGGGTGGATGACCGCTTTATGCCATCAATCTCTGGGAACAATACTACATCACTATTCAGGAGGGTAGTGAGAGGCAAGAATGAGGGCACTGCCCCTCCAAATAAAAATTCTGATCTTCCCAATGAAATTTCCTTCACTTTCCAAATTTCTAGCTTTGCAGAGGGTGAAAAATTGGAAATATTTCACACCTAGAACTATTCTGTTTGCTGTGTTTGCATCCCTTGGGTAACTTTGGGCCTTTGCAGACTGCCAGAAATAATGCAGCTTGAGTCCACTTTAACTGCCCTGGCTCAGTGCTAGGGAATCATGTGAACTGTAGTTTATTGTGGCACCAGAGCTCTCTGACACAGAAGGCTCAATGTCCCAGAACAAACTACAATTCCCATGATTCCCTAGCACTGAGCCAGGACAGTTAAAGTAGCCTCAAGCTGCATTATTTCTGGCAGTCTGTAAAGGCTCTTTGTCGCTTTTCTTTGGGTGCCTCCACTGTATTTCTAAAAGTTACTGCAATGCTAGACCTTTGGGAACAGAAGGAAAATTTCATTGAGGGGACAGAATTCTTATTTTGGGAGATTCTCATTTTGCCCACCCCGTAGTGACACTACCTGCTATAGTTGCTGATGTTGTCATTTTGTCCTTAACAACTTCTTATTCATATTTTGACAGAACAGGATCCCATAAGCAGGTATTTTTTGGTTTCTATATTGTTATCATTCACTCTTTTGCCAGTTCGAGGCTATGAGTGCCAATCATATTATAGCCAAAAATGGCACCACTCACACACAACAGGGAAGTATGCACAGCCTTGGGGGAACCCTAAGGATTACAGAAGTGCGAACAATTTTTTATTTTTTAGGTAATATAAGATCTAAGAGATGGAAAAGCCATGAAAACAGTTCAATGAGAACTGAGCATGCTGGCTGACTGGTTGAAGGGGGGCTGGAATAGCGTGGTTGAAATTCTAAACAGCATCCCTTCACACTGCAACATTGGTTGCAGGTCCTGGTTATATCTTTACCTATCTGTAGAGTGCCTTGGTAAACTCTGGGCTGGCTGGCTACTGTGCATCTTTATAAAGAGGATTTTCAGAAAGCAGTCCTAAAATGTCCTGCTCCAAAGCCGTCATGCTAGACACCAAGGGTCATTTCAGCAGCTCCATTACTGGGTTGCTATATATAGAAGCCCTTGACAAGGCATGACATGCCACCGCCACCGCAGAATCTGAAATTGCACATTTCACCAGTTCAAGCTGGACTTGTTTCCTGGGGAAGCTCAGAAAGAGAGAAGACAAAGAGAAGCAATGTTAAATGTTAAGTCAGCTGTTTTGGTGTGGGAGAAACTTCACTCTCAGGCCAAAATAGAAGATATGCTCTTGGACCAATTTATTTGCAACATAAAGCAAATGCACTATTATATTTTCAAAATCACCCTAAACCTTGACTCCTGCCCTCGTGTCTGAGGGGATAGATTTAAGGGCTGTGGAATCTACTTTAAGGTTAAGTAGAATCCCAAGATCCACCTGATGCAAGCAGGCAAATATATGTGAAGCATTCATGGATAAGTTGCCTCTGTGAGCATGTGCTTTGCCCAAGGATTTGAGATCAGTACCCAAACCAAAGTGAAAATAGGAGGAAGGAGGAATATCAACACTCTCAGATATGCAGATGACACCATAATACTAGCAGAAAACCTCACAGACCTGGAACACTTACTAAGGAAGATCAAAAAAGAAAGTGCAAAGGCAGGCTTAACGCTGAACATAAAGAAAACAAAAATAATGACCACCGAGGATCTTCACAAGTTCAACCTAGACAATGAGGAAATAGAAATAGTAAAAGCATTCCCATACCTGGGATCAAACATTGATAGAAATGGGGACTGCAGTCAGGAAATCAGAAGAAGACTAAGAATGGGGAGGGGGCTATGAAAGAACTAGAAAAGATTCTAAAATGCAAAGATATACAGCTCAGCACAAAAGAATCATACAAGCCATTCCCTATTACCCTGTATGGATGTGAGAGCTGGACAGTTAAGAAAGAGGATAGGAAGAAAATCAATGCATTTGAGATAATGACATGCTGGAGAAGAGTGCTAAGGATCCCATGGAGAGCCAAAAGGACAAACAAATGGGTCCTGGAGCAGATCAAACCGGAAACCTCCCTGGAAGCCAAGGTGACCAAACTCAGGCTGTTGTACTTTGGACATATCATGAGAAGAGAGGATAGAAATGGGGACTGCAGTCAGGAAATCAGAAGAAGACTAAGAAGAAGACTCATTGGAAAAGACAATAATGCTGGAAAAGTGGAGGGAAATAGGAAGAGAGAAAGGCCACATGCTAGATGGATGGACTCTATTAAGGAGGTCACGGGTATTAAGGGGTTGCAAGAATTAAGCAGAGCAGTGAAGGACTGCTTGGAGATGTCGCATCCATAGGGCCGCCATGAGTCAAGATTGACTCGAGGGCAGTTAACAACAAAACCCAAACCACACTCACAAATCTTGGCACATAAAAAATCCACTCCTGATTTTTCTCCAAGCATTATTTTGTAGCAACCTAACCCAAGGTGCAGGGAAGCCTTTGTTGCTTTTTTCCCCCCGAGAATTCAAAGATATAGTCTATGGAATCAGTATGTAGAGAGATCTTGTAGCACCTTTGAGACTAACTGAAAGAAAGAAGTTGGCAGCATGAGCTTTCCTAGACTTCAGTCTACTTCCTATATGCATCTGAGGAAGTAGAGTGAAGTATACGAAAGCTCGTGCTGCCAACGTCTTTGACAATTTTTGTTCTTAGACAATTGTATGCATTTCTCCTAATCTATACCTTTTAAACACACATTTCTCCCAACACGTGCATGAGTTAGCAGAGGGAATATGGCTTAGTGGTACACCACCTGCTCTGCTTGCTGAAGGCACAAGGTTCAATTACTTCTATCTGAAGAGGCTGAGTTGCTTTTTTGAAAAGGATTACTTAGCAGGAAATGGGAAATGCCCTTCTTTGCTTGGGACCCTGGAGAGCTGCTGGAGTAGACCAACCACAAGGCAACTGCGGTGGATCCAGGGGCCAGTTTTTTGCTCAGGGATCCTCCAGGACCCTCATGGATTGCCCTAAATGCCACCAAAGGATAACAAAAGCCTGAATTGGCCAGGAGTCCACTTCTGGTTTTTCAAAGAAAAAGAAAATGAGTTTTTAATATTAAACAGCGTAGGAGGAACCACAAACTATTTAAAAGATAAATTGCTGTTCCTGGAGGCTTCCCAGCAAGTCCATTCATGCTCTTTTATCCTAAAAATGGGTGGTTTAGGGAGCCTTCAGGGGTCAAGGGCCAGAAAAACAGCCTTTGAGGACAACACACAGCTGCTGAGCCTTGGAGGAGAAAATACTGGACTAGATAAGCAACAGTCAAAGCAACCAACACTGGACTAGTACAATTGGCCTTTTATAAGAAATCTTCATAGCTTTCTATCTATGGTCTGAATCTTACTGATAGATCCAACTAGAGTAGACCCATTGAATCAATTGTCGAACCGTGAGTCAACACATATGGAAATCTCATCAAGTCAATTAATCTATCATATTTGGAACTACTAATAGGATTCAGGCCAGGAGGATTTCAGCCCATGGGTGCTGTATAGGTCCACTCAAAAACTAGTCCCACTTTGCCCAACACTATGGGGGATAGGACTACAACCTAAATGAGGTATGATATCTAGCGGTGGTATGTCATTTCTCAAGGAAAGCTGTTTCTAAAGTAACATAAGATTGTCACTTCCATTTTTTGTGGGAGTGAGTTCTACAAGTTATGTGTTGCAATATGAACGGTGCCAGGAAATCTTATTTTTATGACCATACTGGCTTAGGGATTCTGGGAGTTGTGGTCCAAACAAGTAATTTTTCCATGAAACACCTTTTTTTTAATCACCCTGAACCAGATATCGGTTTTATGACAAGGTTGAGCATTTGAGCATTCATTACAACATTTCCTCAGTGTTTTGCTTTAAGAGTTGTCTTTGCTGACAACCAAATGGCCCAGAATCCCAGCACCTGACTGTGTGTGTGTGTGTGTGTGTGTGTGTGTGTGTGTGTATATATATATATGCTGATGTTATACTGCATATTGTCTTTACTTCTTCCCATTACCTTGGCATTTCGCATCTCTGAAGTCCTGATTTACAAGATCATATATAAAACATATACCGGTACTCCTCTCCCCATTTCAATTTCATTCTTGCGACTGCAATTCAGAGCATTTTTTGAGAGCTGAGTGTGAGACAGAAGATCCCAGCCCTGCTATAAGTCAAGGTGAACGATGCACAAATTTTGTCTGAGAGCTTATATGGTGAGCCATAAAACCCAAGAGACAGGGTGAGGTTTGTCCCAGGATTTGCCTGCAACTAAATCTGATATTTGAATTTAGTAGCATTTTACGAGGCCATCGGAACATCTAAAAAAGCCATCTGTCATCCAGGCAGAGACAAGCACACACCCCTCCTTTCAGTTCCAAGAGTCAAAACCACACCATGAATCTTGGTGTGAACATGGTGAAAAATGAGACACTGATCCAGCAATGGGAGCATGATGCAATGTCTATTCAATCACCTGTTATGCTAATAGTGGTTGTATTGAGATTCTGAGAGAAGGTAAAGAAGCATCAGCCAGTTACGTTTAAATATAATCAAGGCAATCGAAGAAAGGCAGGGCGCAAATCTGTAACATTGAATATAGATGAGTGTTAACAGAAGAAAGACCATTTTGAATGTAGTGCAGGGAACAGAGAGAAGGAAGGTGGCCAGGGTGAAGCTACCATACTGAAATCCATTGTTGGGATGGAAGCTTTAAGAGCATGCCTTATACCAGGATAGATCTAGCTGTCTATTTAAGTCACTATCATCTTCTCTAACAGCTGCTCTCCAGGGTCCCAGAGTGGATCATAAACAGGTAGGAATACCTTCTCCCAATAAGGTATCTGCTGGGCCTTAGACATGTAGTGTCTAAAAATGAAGGTCACAGGCTTTACTTTTATTTTGATACATTTTTTTGTTACATGCAAACATAAGCAGATTTGATCAGTTAAAACTAATGATATTAACATGCTAAGATTCATTTAAATCAGGTACTTGATTTTGCATCTCTCATGTCCTGATTTACAAGATCGTATATAAATAATAATAATAATAATAATAATAATAATAATAATAAGTTTTATTTATAGCCCGCCTCTCTGCCCAACAATCGAGGCGGGTTACACAAGTTAAAAATCAACAGTGTAAAACAGTCCCAACCCTAGATCCCACCTCCCAACCCCTTAAAACAGAATTAAACAAGAGAAAAATTTAAAACAATAAACTATTACATAAAACAACAATACAATGACCAACCCAAGCATCGCAGGGAGGCCGATAAAATATCAGACGAAAATCTCCCCAGGGCAAATCAGGTATGTAACTTCCTGAGCATATATACAAGATCATATTAAATCAGGTATGTAACTTCCTCGGCTCCCAGTGTGTCCTCCACCCCCATTTAAAACTTTTTTTTAAAACAGAAAAAGTCTCTTATTGAAGAACCAAAGATGTTTCCAGCAGACATATGTTGCCAGGACTGAAAAACCAGTGTTAACACAGTATAATTAAAGCATACAATAATTCAAACATTTTGAGCAGGCTGACATCCGATTCCTCTCTTTCACTCCACACTATCCATGCTCATGAGACTGACCTCGGAACTCCATGCACAGCCTCTCCTCCCCTCACATTTGCTTGTTAACTGCCAAAGGAATGTGGGCAACAGCCTTAGCAATTAACCTATGACTACGTGCCCCATCATCCTGTACTAGTACAATGTGACACGTTGCAAGCAAGAAATAGGAGTGTGTACGCTCAAATGATAAGCCACCCCAGTACACATCACTTGAAACAGCTTCCATCACCACCATCGTGCTCAGCAGGAACAGTAGTCCTGATGGCATTAGCAACCCGTGCCATGCTGGTTCCAGCATCCTCACCAGTAACTGAAGAGTGACAGCACTTTAAAACTGAGTGGTAAGACCTGCCATGCTCCAAAGCACAAAGCCTGGAAACATGATGCCTGTTACCCTTGGCAGGGCAGGTTCCTTCTTCTGCCTGCAGAAGTTTTGTTCTTAGTCCTGCCTGCTTATCTTTGTCAATGCTCATGTGGCAATGAAAAATGCATGAAAGCTGCAACTGTGCCCTTAGATATTTTGTCAGTGTCTTTTCCCCTTGCACAGTACAGCAGCAGCATACAGATGAAACCTAAAAAAACTCCACAAGCTCAAAAGCAGAAACTACCATGTCCCAATGTCTTTGAGTGAGTTGGTGGCTTTTTGCTCCAATCCTCCCCACTTTTGCTCCTGAAACAGGATGATGTTCCAAGCAACCACTCCCAGTTACAAAGGGGTGTTTCTCTTGCAACCTGTGGTCCTGTAGCACAGACCAGGGAGACAGGGATGGAGTGCCTGGACAGTTTATTTCCTCTGGCAACTTGCCTTGCTTTATTGTCACTTTTTCCCCTGTAATTCTTGGATGCTCTTATATCAAACATTACAGCAGCTTCTTAATCTCACATCCCTCATACTGTGCAGCCCACATGGACAAACTAAGAAGCCAAGTCATGATTCCCTCTTTCCAGAGCACCATTTCAATGACCATGTTGGCTGGAATAAAGAGAGTATGGTTGGTTGTTCTTCAGCCTAAATCATTTCATTAGTTCCGATTAGCGTAGACCCATTGAATCGATGGTAACTTGGTGCATATTTGCATTTGCATGGTTCAACTTTAACTGGAATTCAGGCCTTTATTTGTTTGATAACTCTCAAAAAATTGGGACTCAAGGTATCTCACTATGAGGTTAACTTTTTAAAATGTACAGCTGAAAACACATTCTTAAGACACAATTAGACCAATTATAACATTAAAACATAACTGAATAAAAATCAATTTAAAAGCAAGTCAATAAAAAGTAAAAAAAAAAAAACTTCTCAGCTGCTAGTCAATAGCCAAAAGCTCACTTGAAAAAAAGACCTGGCTGCCAGCCTAGGCTCCCTTGGAAGGTAGTTCCACAGCCTGGAAACAGCCACCAAGAAGGGCTTCTTGCACAAACATGCTCCTAAGGGTGACAGGATCAAGAGAATGACCTTTCTCAAAGATTTCAAAACCCAGCACACTTAGATTAGAGAATGCAGTCTTTTACACACCCTGCACTGAACTTACATAGGGATTTACAGTGTGCCCTTGGTATCCACTGGGGTTGGGTTCCATAATCTGTGAATGCTCAACTCCCATTATATACAATGGCATGGTAAAATGGCCAACCCCTTATATAAAATGGCAAAAACAAGGTTTGCTTTTGGGAGTTTGAGTGTGTGCATGTGCATGTGAATGTGAACATTGGTTGAACCTGTGGGTGTAGAATCCATGGATATGGAGGGCTGACTGTATATCATTCAAAAATCCATTTGATGATTTATATCACCAAAATTTCCATTGATGTCATTGTAGCTAGGACTACCCATATCAGATATAGGCATATGTGCTGCAGGATGGCCCATAAGCCCTTTGCCATTGCAGCAATGCTTTTGGCTAATATGGTATCATTCACACCGAGAATTTCTTCAGTTTAATAAACCCTTAAGAACATAGGAAGCCTTTTTATACAAGATCAGACTGTTAGTCCATCTAGACCAATGGTGGGAATTGCACAGCCCTCCAAATGTTATTGAACTACAGCCCCAACATTCCTCACTACATTGGCTAGGGGTCTTGAAATTTGTGGTCCAACAATGTCTGGAGGGCTACATGATTCCCATCCCTGGTCTAGGCCAGGGTTATCTGCTCTGGCTGAAATGGGTACACTATGGTCTCAACCGTTTGGTTTTTGTTTGGTTTTTTCCCCATGAGGTGTTACCTAAGCCTTGCAGCTAGAGACAGAAGGAATCTAATCCTTCAAGCCTGTCTCAGAATCATAAAACTATAGAGTTGGAAGGGGGCTCATAGGCCACTGTGTCTATTAAGTTTAATATAGAAAATCCAACTAGAACATCCCCAGCAGGTAGCTGTTAAGTCTCTTTTTGAAGACATCCAGAGAAAGAGGCCCCACCACCTCCGTAGGCAATTGTTTCCATTGTTGAACCACTCTTACTGTCAAGAGGTTCCTTCTAATGTTCAATCCAAATCTACCCTTCCTGTAATGTGAAACCATTAGACCTGGTCCTACTCTTGGGCAGTAGAGAACACACCTGCCCCCTCCTCTCTGTGACAGCCCTTGAGGCATTTAAAAAGTGCAATCATGTCACCCCTCAATCTTCTCTTCACCAAGCTGAACATGCCCAACTCCCTCAACTTATCCTCATATATTTTGTTCTCCAAATCTCTTATCATCCCTGTTGCCCTTCTCTGAACCTTTTCCAACCTGACTCCATCCTTCCTAAAATCGGGTGCCCTGAACACAGTACTCCAGGCATCTCACCCTAAAGATGAGGATAATCTTTAGGATGAAGATTACTAAGGATAATCCCTTTATTTTATTTTTAAATCAATTTCTTAGCTTCCTTTCAGGACCATAGTCTTCCCAAGACAATCTACAGATTTTAAATAAAATCTCAATAAAATTTCAATTTCAGTAAAATACAATTTAAAATTTTCATCAGCAGTGAACATCACAAAAGATTTCAGGCAGAAGCCAAAGAAAAGGAAGGAATGTTCCAAATCCTCTTAATAGCATCTGTAAAAGACAAAGATGACAACAACAATTTTTTATGATGTAAGGAAGACCACTCAGCATCTTCTCCTGCCTCCTCCTGACTGGAGGGCATGGTCCTTCTACTTTCTCCAGATTCAGACAATGTACCCCCATTAAGATGTCCATCCCCTCCACATTGTAGAAGCTTGCATTTGCCAAATTGAACAAAAGCCTTTAAGACAACATTGCCAGGTCCTACTAGGAGGAGAGGTCAACTACACACCATACTTTCCAACCAACATATGGCTTAAAATAGCCTCAATTCAGTGTTGAGAAGGCTCTACCAGTGAGAGCTACAGAGGAACTGTCCAGAGTCCTGATTTCTGCTTTGAAAAACTTCGCTTCACCTGACTGGTGGTCCAAGCCCCAGGGAAACAGAACTGAGACTTTCTGGATGTGAAGCCTATTCTGGGTAGCAACAAGCTATGTTCTTTTACTTTCTTATACTGCTTTCATTGCTTGCAACTTCTTCTATTGTTTTCAGTGGGGCTCAAGACAATGAGGCTCAAAGCTCTCCAACTCTTGGGTTATAGCAAGTTCTTCTCTTATGAGTAGGGCTTGGAACATATGAGTGGTCATCTGAAAACCGTAAGTGGGCAGAAGGATAGAGGTGACTTACATTCCTTATTGTGTCACTTTCTTACCTTGTGGGTAATTCTTGTCTTAATAACACCAACAAAAAGAAATGGGGCAGGTGCAAAAGGACAGAGATCAACAGGTGCGGGACCGCCCCATGACAACTATAAAGCAGATATTTATTTTCCTTTTGGCCAGGCATCTGTCCAAAGAGAGCCAGCATGGTGTAGTGACTGACTCTCTCAGCCTCAGAAGAAGGTAAAGGCAACCCCTCCCCAACAATTTTTTCCAAGAAAAATGATAGGATTGCCTTAGGATCAACATAAATCGGAAACAACTCAAAGGCACACAACAACAGCTCTCCAGATAGACACAAAACCAAGGCCACCTTCCAATAACAAGGAGCCCTTCTAATTTAAAAAAAAGTCCCCCTATAAATCTTATTAAAGTAATCCCTCCCCTGAACCCAGATTATTGCCTTTACCTTTATGGCAGAATAAAAAATTAATTTCCTCCACCATAATAAGTGTTTGATAAGAAGGCATTACTTGAAACTTAGCTGGAAGATTATAATTAACTCTGTTTGAATAAAACTAAATTTAAACTCAGGCCAGTGATTTGTTTGCTCATACCCCTTTTCAGCAAGTCCATGGACAGGCATGGCGGGATTAATGGTCCCTCGCTGGCTCCACCATTGTTAGCAAAAACACACTTCCCGCTCAGAGAAGCGAGGCAGAACTGTAATCCAACACCCAGAAGGATTGGGGATTAACTTCTCTCTCTCTCTCTCTCTCTTTCTGCTTCTTGCTGTGGTTTAAGACCCAGAAGGTAAGGTAGATACATAGCTAATACTAGGCTACATTTGAAGGCACTGAGCATGTTGCATTCTCAAAACGTAAATGGTCTCCAAGGATAATTGGCACCGAGCCTTAAGTCACCACAGCATCACTTTATGCTTATGTGCACAGATGCCTAGGGAGAAACTTTCACAGCCAGGAGCTGTAGCTTAGTCAGAAGAGCACACATTTTGCAAATTGGAGTCTCACTTTGAATCCTCAGCATCTCCAGGTAAGCCTAGGAAAGACTGAAACTCTACAGAACTGACACTCCCACTCAGTACAGACCATGGTGAGTGATTCAATTTACTATAAGGCTGTCGCCAAGGTTCCAGGGCATATTTGTAGAACCTTACATACCCAAATGTATTGCTTACAAATAAGAAGTACAAGGATCTCAAGCTAGGGTAGATCTGGTGCCTTGGTCTCTGTGCTGTTGTGACACTTGTCTACAAGAGCTATCACTCTGGCCTGTACTGCATTCAAACATTACCAGTATAGTATGGTCAACACCCAATTCAACAATATCAAGTGACACAAAGGACCAATTCACAGCCCAATATATAGGATACTGGCTTGGTTCCTTTGCCTAAGCAACTTGGCCCCACTGTCATCAGACTATTCACACTGAAGATCAATACTGATGATCTCTTAAGGACATTTCAGAAGGTACTGTACAGTGTAAGACTTTTATTCCATTTCAGAGAGACATATCACATTACATTTGTGGTGATGTCTCTGACATTGATTGGCTTAGCTGCTGGATTGGTCCAGAATCATCACCAACACACCAAGGATTCAAGGAAAATACAACGTTCAGGATCCAGATTCTGTGAGGTATGAAAAAGTTCACAAGAAATTTCACAAAGTCTATACCGGGCCAGGATGGTGTAGTGGTTTGAGTGTTGAGCTATGACTCTGGAGACCAAGGCTTGATTCCCTGCTTGGCCATGAAGCCCACTGGATGACCTTGGGCAAGACACATGCTCTCAGCCTCAGGGAAAAGCAATGGCAAACCTCCTCTGAACAATTCGTGCCAAGAAAACCCCATTATAGGTTTGCCTTATGGTTGCCATGAGTTGGAAATGACTTGAAAGCACACAACAACAAACAACAATACTGCCAGGAGCGTTTATGTGAAATGGAAAGAGATTCAAAGAAACAGGTAATATAAAAGGCAGGGGGCATAGCAGAAAAGTTGGTGAAAGAAGGATGCAGAGTTGATGACAAACTGAAAAACATGCCTGAACAGATGTGAAAGAGATAGAGGTGTGACATTAAAAACAAACAGGACAGGGCGGTGGGCAAACAAAGAGACAAAGAGAAAGGGGTTGCTTATTTGAATAGCTGGATCTGGAAAGCAAATTTGTTGGCTTCAGGCTTTAAGTTTTTGAAAAAAACTCCTTATTTTCCCATTGCTACTCAGAATAGGCTTCACATCCAGAAAGTCTCAGTTCTGTTTCAGTCAGGTGAAGCCAAGTTTTTCAAAGCAGAAATCGGGACTCTGGACAGTTCCTCTGTAGCTCTCACTGGTAGAGCCTTCTCAACACTGAATTGAGGCTATTTTCTGGCCTTGTACAATAGCAAGCAGAAAATTGCTCTGCCAATCATGCTTAGCAACATTAGCAAAATAGCCCAAAAGGTCACCAATTCATTGACTAAACAACTGAACAACAGAGATGTTATAAGTTAAGTAACAGATCCTTTTAACTTAATTAAGGCCTGAGACTCTGCAGGTTGCAGAGAAAGAGAAAAAGGGCCAAGCCCTTACAAACACATGTAAACCTTACATAGCTGCTGGACAAACCTGTAGTTATCTCAAAAGATACTACCAATGGGGGAAGAAGAAGAGGGTAATTGCATGTTGTCCATGTTTCCGGTCTGCCCAGTCCTGGTAAAAATGAGCCCATGGCAAACAACCTGAAAGAAAGCATTCAGGCAGTTGTCTGGAGCAGACAACTGGAGTTGGCAGGCATGAAGGATGCATCACTCAAAGGTCAAGGAGGCTCAGTGGTAGAGTACATACTTCCCTTGCATAAGATTCCAGATTCAGTCTCCAAATCTACAGTCTGAGCTAGAGAAGGATGGTGCCTAAACCCAAGAATGGTTAGAGATAGGCTCATCGCACTGGACAAGCCACCAGAAAGAGATACTTTGCTCCAGCAAGTATTTATAAAATGCTGGAGGTTGACTACTGCTCCTAAATCTTGCCCCTTTGCTGGAGAATGGAGATACCTAAAGAGACATCATTACTTCTTTGATGCCCCTGTGGGTGGTACTCTTGAATGCAATAGTTCTTCTCCTCCTGAATTAACAACCTTTTTTTTAAAAAAACTTTTTAATTATGATTAAAATCCTCCTCAGATTACAAGTCGATAGATAAACAAAATGGTTTAGAGTAACTAAAGAAGGAACAAACTATAAAGATGATACTAGTCAGTACCAGTCAAATCAAAACGTGATTATTAAAGCTGTTTTTCCCCCTTATACATCCTATGGGTATTACATCTCCAGATTTTGAACTGTTGTACAGTTTCTAATAGTGTCTCCAACTGTTTGAATACAGAATGTATTTCCAACGATCTTGGTGTTATTTTGGGTCAGGGTAATCTCCATTATGTGTCTATGTTTACAAAGTCAATAAACAAGTACCATTTTTCATTAAAGGAGCCTTGGTTTGTATCTCCTGTTGTTCTTCTTATATTGTCTGATAGTTTCTCAAGCAACCTATATCCGATTCCACCATTTCTCTGTTACATTGCGTGTTTTCTAAGCAGAAACTATTTCAAGTGGAGCCGCTAGTAAGAAAAATATTATTAAAGATTTGTGTTTCAACTTTTTGGTTTCCCTCCACATATAAAAACAGTAGTCATAGACAAGGGCAGAACTTATATCCCTGTCTGGTGATGGTAGAAATTAGTTTTAACAGGTTTTGCCAAAATTCATTAATAGCTAGACAATGCAGCCATATGTGAACATATGTACCAGTTTGGCTACATCCTCTCCAGCATTTAGAAGTTAGGGTTTTGACTATTTGTGAAATTCGAACCAGAGTATAACATGATTTTTAAAGTAGTTTTCCTAGTTATTGCAGAACATGATTTGTATGGAGGTATATTCCACATATTTATCCAATTCTTATCTAGTATTTCAATGTCTATTTCCCAATTTATTTTAGCACTAGGTTCAATGTGATATCTCTGCCCTAATAAACAATTGTAGATAGCTGAGACTTGCCCTTTTGATTGTTGTGTACATATTCCTTCAAACATTCTGAGAAATCTTCAGGTTTCCTTCTTAGCCATTAATGTAGCTGTAAATGTGGATACTTGGTGTAGAGAAAACCAACTGACTGTCATATGCACTAATTTCTCTGATAACTCCTCTCGTGTTTATTGATGAATAAATCTTGCATTATAAATCCCTCTTTCCTCCCATGTCTGAAAATAGCATTCCTTATTTCATAGAATCATAGAATCACAGAGCTGGAAGAGACCTCAAGGGTCATCCAGTCCAACCCCCTGCCATGCAGGAAGACACAATCAAAGCATTCCCAACAGATGGCCATTCAGCCTCTGTTTAAAGACCTCCAAAGAAGGAGACTCCACCACTCTGTGAGGGAGTGTGTTCCACTGTCAAACAGCTCTCATTGTCAAAAGGTCCTTCCTAATGTTTAGGTGGAATCTCTTTTCCTGTTGCTTGAATCTTTTGCTCTGTGTCCTAAGCTGCATCTGCACTGCAGAAATATATCTGGTTTGACACCACTTTAGCTGCCATGGTTCAATGCTATGTAATTCTGGGAAGCGCATTTGTTGTGGCACCAGAGCAAAGCTGTTCATATTCAGTAGTCTTACGTAGGCACTGAAACAGAACTCTGGTCCTCCCTATCCAAACTCCCTAGCTAAATGTCCAGATAATACACCCCTGTTGGTTTCGCCTATTAACCGAGCTCTGTAGGCTGAGCTCCAGAGACTGGAGTTGCAGCTATATAGAGAGCAGGTGTCTGCTAGTTCCTCCTTCCACCAAGTCTCTGACTCTTCTGAGCAAAAGCCCTGCCTCCCTGAGACCATGTGAGACCTGCAACAGCACAACAGAACAACAGACTGCAAAGGAGCACACAATCTTGCCTCGACTCAGCTCACAAAAGCAATCAGCCTTGTCCTCAACAGATACAAGGTCACCAAACTACAATAGACGCTAATGCTCACACAAGCAAGCCTCCACTAAGCTCAAGCAACCCAAACAAAGCAAAGCAAAGCAAAGCAGCTTCATTTATATACCGTTTCATATTGTGCTATGGGATGTCTAAGCGTTTTACAACTGTAAGCTCATTGCCCCCCAACAGTTGGGTACTCATTTTAGAGACCTCAGAAGGATGCAGGCCTGAATCTAGCCTGAGCCCTGGCTAGTATTGAACTCGCAACCTTGTGGTCTATGAGTGAGTGGCTGCAGTACAGGCATTTAACCACTGCACCTTACCCCAACTGACCCTCAGCCAACAATCTCCCACTCCAGGGCTGAGGAGGTTTAACCCAACTGACCCAAGCTCACTTTATGCTTTCTCTTCCATCACACCCATGCAAAATACCCCTGTTGGTCTCACCTGTTAGCTGAGCTCTGTCTTACAAAACAGAGGGTGGAAAAGAAAGGGACAGATAGGGGAAGCATTAGAAGATAATGCTTTTTTTTCATTTGCTCCAAACAGCTAAGGAGATCTGTAGCCAAGTATTGTCAATTTCTGTAATTCTCTTCTTTGAATCATTACAAAGACACACACACACACAAAATATCAATTCATTTGTGGAGTTGTTTTAAAGTTCAACTTCTATCCATTTATCAGAAGAATGTTGCCTAATGAGTTGGGCAACTTGCCCAAGTTGGAAGGCTGCAAAGTATAGTTCTAAATCCAGAATAGCTAGCCTTTCCTGTTTGGAGGGAATGAACTGAATAGTTTCCCCAAATCTAGGTTTTTCATTGATTTATTTTGAAAAATGAATATATCAATCAAGGTGCACCACTTTTAAAATCTAACTTGGGAGGGTCTCAGAGGAATGGATTGAGAAAGAAAGAAAAAAGAAGCATGGGGAAATAAACACTTTAACTAATGTTATTCTTCCTATTAAAGACTTTTTTAGCACTTTCCAAGACTGCAATTTAGATTTAATCCATCCAATAACTGGATTATAATTTCTTGGAATAATTTGATCCAGATCCTTAGTTATCATAATGCCCAAATATTTAAAGCCTGATGGTTTAACTTGGAGCCCTGTTAATTTATTCCAAGTAATTTGACATTACCATTGCTGGTAGTCTCTACAACAGGACTCTACTCTGGCTGGCAATGTAAGTGTTTAATAGAGCTGTTTAATAGAGCTAATGTCTCCAAAATTGCTATTCCTTATTGCTATTACTGCAAAAGCCATTAAAATTGGAATGTGCTGTATAGTTTAATGAAAGTCAGTTTTTCTAGGGATGCTGAGCCAGATCTTATTTTAAACCCTACCCAATGCCCTGTTATTCAGAATGTAGCCAGAAATTTTGTAGGCAAGAGGCCAAAGGGTACACTGTGGTAAAGGCAAAACAGAACAGAACAGCCAGAATCCAATTATTGGAAGCCTAATAGATTTGATGGTATCATATTAAATATATCTAAAACATTCAATGTATAACATTTCAAAATGAATGCCCTCTGTCAGTTCTTTGCATATTTAGGCCTGAATCAGAGCTTGGATAAGTTACTATTTGGACTACAAGTCCCAGAAAATATGGCCAGGAATATAACTCTTCCAAGCTGTGGCCTGAATGTTAGTCAGGAGCAGACTTTAGTGTTCATATTAGGTTAATTGGCAAAGGACATTTTTTCCTTATATGTACAGAATTTAAAGAGTTAGATTAGAAGAGTGATAACTGCACTCTTCTCATCTCCAGTCTTCCATTATCTCTTTTTGGTCCAGCATATTACTGCCAACATTAAAGGTAAATAGATTCCCCGTTGACAAGGTCGTCAAGTCATGTTCAACCATAAGGGGTGGTGCTCATCTCTGTTACAAAGCCAAAGAGCCAGCATTGTCAGAGACTACACTGTGATCATGTGGCCAGCATGACAGCACAGAACACTGTTTACCTTCCCACCAAAGTGGTACCTATTTCTCTACTTGCATTCGCATGTTTTTGAACTGCTAGGCTGGCAGAAGCTGGGACTAGTGACAGGAACTCACACCATCATGCAGCACCCGGGCCTTGAACTGCCAACCTGCCAATTTTGCAAATCA
Source organism: Phrynosoma blainvillii (assembly GCA_026167975.1). Classification (NCBI taxonomy): domain Eukaryota; kingdom Metazoa; phylum Chordata; class Lepidosauria; order Squamata; family Phrynosomatidae; genus Phrynosoma; species Phrynosoma blainvillii. Next base: position 13,575,004 of record JANUYF010000013.1, read on the forward strand.
ACAGAGTCAGAGTCTTAACCATTTGAGCCACTGCATTATTATTTTTTCATCCAATGTCCCCTTTTAAGTCCTTATACATGTGTATGTATGTGCCTTCAAGTTGCCTGTCAATTTATGACAACCTGATGAATTCCACAGGGTTTTTTTTTAAAGACAAGGAATACTCAGAGGTGGTTTTGCCAGTTCCTTCCTCTGAAATATAGCCTGCAGCACTTGGTATTCATTGATGGTCTACTATCCAAGTACAAATCAGGGCTGACCCTACTTACCTGCCTTTAGGCTAGTTAGGCTAGTTAAGGGTCTACACCATTTATTTGATTTCTTCCAATCCAGCACAAGCTCATTATGCTTACCTTCCAAATCCATGGAGCAACCCTGTTCTTATAATATTATTATCAGTATGAATTATCATTTATATCATGATACCCCTAACCCTAATCCTAGCCATGATCTTGCTTCTACAGCTTTCACACCCTATGCTCTGAAGGTCTCCTACTCTGTCAATAATCCTGTCCTTGTTGCCACATATATGGGAACTCTCTCCAAGAACACCTGTGTGCAGTCTCCCTTTTTATTCATTCAAATCCCTTCTCTTTCGTTTCAATCCTAGAATGGTGATGAATGCCTTGGCACAAAGCTTCCAGTTACCACGTCCTACTGCAGATATAGTCTCCTGGTATCTACCAGATGTTTTCAACTACAAACACATTTTTGTCCATCAGCTATGCCGACAGAGGCTGCTGATAGCAATGGTAGTCCAAAACACTGGGGAATACCAGGTTGCCTACCTGTGTAACTCAGCCTGTATCACATCCTAAACAGATGTGACTGAAACAATAGTATCCACTTTCTCTGCAGTCTATCCTGTTCAGACTTGCTGGAATTTATAGTGTAAGATCCTCAGAGACAGAGGCCTGACATCTTATATCCATAATGTATCATGTACCCCACCATTGAGAGTAAGCGTGGTACTGTGCTTGGAGTGTCAGGCTGAGAGATGGATCCAGAGTCTAGTCCCCATTCAATCCTGAAACTCACTTTTGGCTAATAACTCTCCCAAGCTGACCTACTTGCCAAAGTTGCTGTAGGGAGAAAAACAGAAAGGAGAACTGTGGTCAGAATCTGGTTGGGGCACTACACCAGTCTAAAAATCATTCTACAAGCAACTGCACTTTGTCAGAGGATGCATAAGTGCAGTCTCTGTTGTGACCCATCTTTCTGCAAACAGGAACAGGTTCTCACTTTTGACTTGGTGGATGGGAAGCTAATCAACTATTGAAGATGGGAAAAATCAAGGCCTTGGGGTCTTCTGCATAGTTGCTTGTGCTACTGGAATCCAATGTAGTTACACTAGTATCCATTTATGCCACACTGAAAAGTGTGTTGAACTATGACTCTGGAGCCCAGGGTTCGATTCCCAGCTCAGTCATGAAACGCACTGGATGACCTTGGGCAAGTCACACACTCTCAGCCTCAGAGGAGGGCCATTGCAAACTTCCTCTGAACAAATCTTGCCAAGCAAAACCCATGATAGGCTTCACCTTAGGGTCACCGTACGTTGGAAGTGACTTGAAGGCACAAAGCAACAAGAGGAGAAAAGTGTGTAGGATCTCAACTCATTTATGCTGGTTTGAGATCCCTGGTGGAAGAACAAGATATAATTTTTAAAAAATGTGTGTGTGTGTGTGAGAGAGAGAGAGAGAGAGAGATAAAACAGGGACTTTTAAGAGCTTAAATTCATGAAAGGGGTCTGGTACATCCATAAGGGGAGGATATATCCTATCTCCCTCTACCTTCTTTCAGCAAGGGTACACCATAGTGTCTTGTAGTTACTAACATAGTCCAGAATCCTCTTGGTGATCTACACTAGGATAAACAGCATTATGCCAGCTTATGTACTTGTTCAGATATTGCATAAGGAGGTCTTCCCCTTGTACACTCTTTTCCTTAGGTGTACTATGGCACCCAGAGGGCACCCAGGTTCACCTCCACTACCATCCACTCAGTGATGGAAGGAGGTGAACCCTCCCACTAAGCCTCACCTCACTCATACCATCTCCTCATCATTTTAAAGGGACACAGGTGAATGCCACAACCTGTTTCTGCCCAAAAGGCAGATGTTTGAGGAGCAGTGGTGTCACCTTCTCTTAGGGTGTCACCTGGTGTGGTTCGCACCCCCCCCCCTAGTGATGCCACTGCTCACTACTGCTGCACCCCCCACACACACACATTCCTTTGCCATCACCTCTAGTGAGAAGACCCCATCATGGCCTCTGATGTGGAAACAGGATGCTTGGCTACAACCACATGGCCAGACACCCCCTTTCCACATCAGAGGCTCTGATGGGGTTCTTCTCAGTAGAGGCGATGATGGAGAAAGGTAAGGGGTGTACAGGACCATCTGGTGTACAGTGTGGGCAGCAAACAGTGGAGTTTTTTGACCTATATTAAGGACCCTTTGAGTCAGGATCAGACCAAAACCACTGGACTGGTGTCTGGTCTGCCTGATTCTGGCCTAGCAGTATTGGCCTGCATCATCCAAACAGGACAATATGAGGCTGAGGGAAACATGGGCCTTTTGGCCATGTGTACAGCCCTGAAGCCACCATTGTGTAACACAATTACATATGAGCACCTTAAAGGCTCATAAAAACAAATCCCTCTGTCAACAAGAGCACATCAGTACATAGTGCAATGCTCTCTTCATGGAGTTGTTTTGGGAGAAAGAGACCTTCACATTTCCAGGAAGAAATGCACCAAAATAATAGTAATAATACCAGTCTCCAAACCATATGCATGGAACAGTTAACCAACTTTTTCAGAATATTTCCTATTCAGTACTGTGACATGCATGTCACGCTAAGCAAGGAGACTGACAGCAGAAAAGCAAGGATTTATGTTCGCCAGGGCCTATCTGTCAAAGAGATAGGAACGTTGAGAGACTCCTTTTATTAAAATCAGTCTCCTGCTACAGATATTGATCTAAGCAGCTAAGGTTGAATAGCACAGCATGCCACCATATCTCAGAAAGTTACTCATTGGTACAAGTACAAGGCATCAGTTGCTGCCCACCAACTCTATGATGCCCATCAGAACTAATACCCTAGAACTTTCAGACATTCCTTAAGGTAAACTGGAATTTCAGAAATGGCAGCAAGTCTAGTCTAAGATCCTTCAATACCATGGACAGGGACATTAGAAAACAGACACCCCCAGCTGACTCAGACCAAAGGGTCAAGAAATATCAGATTTCTTACAATAGCCCAGGTTCTGGAAAGGTCATATGAAGAACATCTGGAGGCATGCCTGGGAAGCTCACAAGAAGGGTAGACAGACAATAGTTAATTCCTGTTATTAACACCCTTCCCAAGAAGCAAGCATAGCAATGGAACAAAGAAGCAGAACTATCACTCTGTGCTCTTCCGCCTTCTCCCTTAAGAATGATCTGGATCTTGTATCATTTGGAAAGGTTCACCTGGTAGTGCCACATGCTCCAGAGGTCTACTTGGCAGTCCTTCAGATCAGGCTATTTAATGTAATGGCACCTACTATGTGGATATTCATCCCCCTGAAATTCAAGGTCCTCTAACATTTTCTCTCATTAAAATTCTTGTTGAAAAATCACATATTTTTGCAAGCCATCCCTATGTAGTCTCAGCCTGCCATCTATTTCACAGACATTGTCACTACTGTATTTTAATTTTATGTACTGTTCACATTGTGTATTTTTTATTGTTGTACAGTGCTTTAAAAACTTCTGAGCTAAGAAGTTTATAAATATTCTCAAATAAATAAATAATGTCTTGATGTCTCCCAACCAATTCCATTCACAAAATCCGCTACAGCATCCCTTATGGTGGTTGCTTATTATGGCCGTCTGGATCCTACAAAGGCAAATGGAGAGGCAGTTCTTATTTCATCTGGACCTCATCCTTCTGAGAAGGCCCTCAGAATGATATATGTTGGACTAGCTTATCTCTACCCTCAGAATTAGGCTGAGAATTTATTAAGCTAAAAGAAAGAGGAAGAGAGGGTGACAGAACCAATTCTGTCAAAGGCATTCAGCAGGCTCACTAGCGGAGTGAGAATTTGAATCCCAGAAATTCCCATCTGAATACTAAACTTGAATTACTATATGACAATCTCCAGAAGGGTGTCAGTGTTCCTCTGCATCAGTAAAGCCCAACAAAGAGCCCCAAAACTGTAAAGATGACCATGCTGTGCCATAAACCAGGGGTCTGAGGATGTGTGGCCTTATAGATGTTGCTAGACCAGCCTATACAACCGGCTGGTGAGGGATGAAGGGAGCAGTAGTTCATCATCTGGAGGACTACACTCCCCATCCCTTACCTAAGTGTTTATGAAGTATAGCGTACTTAGGTTTTTGTTCTTCTCTCCAATGAAATGGAATCTGGTCCATGGAAGCTAATGCATGTACTTAGGAAAGTTAATTTTGAAGACAGCAACACCCAGGATCCTCCATCCAGCGTGGCCTCAATCCAAAAAAGTCAGACTCTGCCATTTTGGTCTCTAAAGGTGCCACTAGACTCCTTTGTTGCTTTGATTCTCATTTCATTTCCCCTTCCATGTGATCTGCATGGTCTGGCAGGGACTTTCCATGAACACTCTTACCAATCTGGGCTCACCCTACTTCAGTGTTTATTGGTTCTGAATACAACAGGATACTTTTGGTCCCCAACCAACCTCATCTCAGCAACATTGCCCTCTCCCACCCACCTTGATAACTCCATGTACATAGCACCATAAATTCACTCTACCTCCCATACACTTTTACACAGAGAAGACAATCACATGTACGGAGACACAGTCATTTAGTAGGAGGTGAGGTGGGGATTCAGGGCAGGGAAAGTGACCTTAATACAGGGGTGGTCAACTACAGCAAGTCCAAGGGTGAATTTTCTGCCTCTGAAACTCTCTGTGTGCCACATAGACTGCCAAAAAGCAAAATGTGAAATAGGCAGGAATTTCATTCCCAGTTTAGAAACCTTAATAATTATATGTTTAAAAGAGCAAGGGAGTTCTGCAATCTATTCAAAATACGAATTACTACTCCTGGAGGCTTCCTGGAGATGCAGCTCTCTGGGAGAGTAAAAAAGAGAGTCTGGAGAATTTGGGGCAGTTAAGGGTCACAAAAATATCCTTGGGGGCCTTATGTGATCCCAGGCCCACAGTGGATCACACATTGGATCAGAGTGGAGACTGCAGTCCGGAAATCAGGAGACTGGGAATGGGTAGGGCAGCTATGAAGGAACTAGACAAGATCATAAAGAGCAAAGATACGCAACTAAACACGAATGTCAAAGTCATCCAAGCCATTATATTCCCCATTACCAGCTTCTTTGAGAGCTGGAAAGCAAAGAAGGCCAATAAGAGGAAAATCAATGCATTTGAGATGTAGTGGTAGAGAAGAGTGTAGAGGTTACTGTGGACAGCCAAGAGGACAAACAAATGAGTTAGAATCATAGAATCATAGAATCACAGAATCACGATCAAGAGGCTGTCATACTTTGGCCACATCATGAGAAGACATGATTCACTGGAAAAGACAATAATGCTAGGAAAGGTAGAAGACAGTAGAAAGCGAGGAAGACCACATCCCAGGTCGATAGACTCAATCAGGGAGGTCACAGGCATGAAACTACCAAAGCTGAGTAGAACAGTGACAGACAGGGGGTCTTGGAGATGTCTCATATACAGGATTGTCATGGGTCAGGAACAACTCAAGGGCAGTTAATAGCAAAGATGAATATCCTCAAAATATTTCTAGGAAAGCAGAACATATTTTGGAACATTTTTCCTGCATCCCTCCTCTCGAATGCTATTTTCTCTCTCATGGCAAGGTCACGAACGCCCTCTGTCCAGCATCACATTATAGTGTAGCACAAGGTCAACGGTCTCAGGACAGATACCTAGTCCTGCCCCCTTCTGGCTGCAAAGAGATGGCACAGCAGTAATCTCAAAACAGCAGCTGAGGCCTCAGTAGCAGAGAAGAAAAGAACAATTCAAGACTGTTTGTTTGTTTGTTTGTTTGTCTGTATGAAGGATTTATATCTTGACCTGCAGGGTGACTTTCACAACAGATCCTTTTTTAAAAAAAAAAAAATCCAATGGTACAACAATAAAATATAAGAAAGCAGAGCACCTAACAAAACATAACAAAAGGTTTACATGATTTCAGGTTCTCTACTCCATCCTTACCCCCATTTTGCATATGCGCTCATGCACATGCATGCGCATGCATACGTGCACACACATACACACACCACACATTAACAGCCAGCATTTCATGGCCACTGAGTATGCTCAGTTGTCATTGGGCTGGTAAGGGCATGTTCCTTCCCATAGTTTTGTTTTTGTTCTACTTGACTTCCACCAAGAGCATTGACAACCTCCTTCTCATGCAGAGGTGGGACTGTTTTGGCCAGATGAACAAAAGCACTTAAGCTTGAACATGCAAAATAGTAGGGGTGATCAAACAAAACAAACATTACAGAACAGCCACACAGTGACCCAGGGTGGGGCAGTGGCTGAAGTGTTTGACTGAGAGGAGCAATCTTGATTGAAGTCTCCACTGAGCCCTGAAATTGACTGAGTGACCAAGGACCAGACACTCTCACTTTGTCTGATCTACGTCAACATGTTGTTGTGAGGATAAAGTGTCAAGGAAGAGAGGTATGTGCTTTATCTTGAGCTCAATGAAGAAAGATGGGATATAGATACTGATAATGACAATGGGAGAGCCAGCTTGGTGTGGTGATTTGAGTGTTGGACCAACATCCAGGAGACCAAGGATCATAACCCTGCTCAGCCATGCAAACCCACTGAGTGACCTTGGGCACATCACACTTCCCTCTCAGCCTCAGAGGAAGGCAATGGCAAACCCCATCTGAACAAATCTTGCCATGGAAACTCCGTGATAGGTTCAGCTTAGGGTCACCATAAGTCAGAAATGACTTGAAGGTACACAACAGCAAAATGACAACAGTACTGAAATGAGAGGTTGAACCTAGAGCATTTAACATGCCTCTGATTCTTATTTGCCTGCTTCACGTATCGTGGAATCATAGATTTGAAAGGGACTGCAAGGGCCATCTAATCCAACCCCTTGTCATGCAGGAATACACACTAAAGCACACCTGAGAGATGGTCATCGAAAAAAAGAAAGTTGGTCCATCAACTTCCTTCCAGACTCCTACTGGCTTCTGCCTCTGCCCTTGCCTCTGGGCTACATGGACTAACATGCCATGCAAGAATTCACAATCAAAGCATCCATGACAGATGGCCATCCAGCCTCTGTTTAAAAACCTCCAAAGATGGAGACTCCACCCCCTCCAAGGGAGAGTGTTCCACTGTCAAACAACTCTTACTGTCAGGAAGTTCCTCCTAATGTTGAGGTGGAATCTCTTTTCCTGGAGCTTGCATCCATTGTTCCAGGTCCTATTCTCTGGAGCAGCAAAAAACAAACTAGCTCCCCCCTCAATATGGCATCCCTTCAGATACTTAAACAGGGCTATCATATCACCTCTTAACCGTCTCTTCTCCAGGCTAAACATACCCGGCTCCTTAAGTCTCTCCTCATAAGGCATGGTTTCCAGCTCTTCACCATTTTGGTCGCCTTCCTCTGGACATGCTCCAGCTTGTCAACATCCCTTTTGAATTGTGGTGCCAAGAACTGGACACAGTATTCCAGGTGAGGCCTGACCAAAGCAGAACAGAGTGACACTATTAATTCCCTTGATCTAGACACTATACTTCTATTGATGCAGCCTAGAATCACATTGCTTTTTAGCTGCCCCATCACACTGTTGACTCATATTCAACTTCTGGTCTACTAGGGCTCCTAGATCCCTTTCATACATAGTCATGTTAAGCCAGGTGTCCCCCAGCCTTCTTGCTGCTTCCTATTGAGCTAAATTGATTTTCCCATTGAAGTCAATAAGTGGGTGCCATCTCGGGACCTCCTGCAATTTGGGTAACAAGGCCCAAGTTTTGGGATCCAAAGAGCTGGATCCTTGCACCTGCTAAGGCTTGATGCTGAGGCCTGACTAAGAATAAACGTATCCCATTCCATCAAGGGGCATCTTGGAGTGCTACAGGGTATGGGAAAGAGATGCTGCCTTGAAATAATTGACATGCAAAATTTGTACTGGTTTCTTTAGGTATAAACATGTTCACACTCTATCACCAAACAATTCCCCGCTCCCAAGAACATGTGCACAGCATTCTATCATAGCTGCATCTCCAAGGCCACATTCTGAAGAAACAGAATGTTTGAAACAAGCACGTATTACAATGTCTTGTGCTGAATTTTGCATGCAGAGTCCCTAAACCGGCACGAGAGTTTGCCATTGTTTCAACGTCCTTCTCATTCTATTTTGAAAGGAAAATAGCCTCCAGACATTTTATTAAAATATTTCTGAAGAAACCAGCTTTGGCTTTTTTAGGATCTCACCCCAACACTGTCACTAACCCCTGCCACAAAAAGACCCCTACATTTATTTGAACCTACCTGGTATCAGAGCCTAACACTGCCTTCTATTCCTTCCCTATCCCCACCCGTACATTCCCCAGACAAACTAATGCATTATTTTTTTATTTCTTATATATGCTTGACATCTTTTACAAGTATATGGCACATGCTGTCAGAAAGGACAGGACGTGCTTCCCAGGGTACTGCTCATCTTTGCCAGCAGTGATCAAAGGCTGAGAAGTGCCATTTATGTACAGCACGGACAGCTCCCCTTGAGTGGGAAAACAGCTCCTTTTTTCCACTTGATGTCATGTTTTGGAGGGGGGTTCATTTGAGGGGTTGAAAGATCTAGCTGTCGTGGCTTCTGAAACTCTTGGAAAATTTCCTGCCCACTCTCATCCCTCACCCCCACCCCCATTGCTTTGGTTCCAGAGGAACTTGTCAAGAGGATGGCATGGAAGGAACGGAAACTTTTCTTATGTGTCTTTTCTGGGACTGGAACAGACAGACAGTTCTTTCACTGTCAGATGATTACTAACTGAGAAGAAAGAAAGACTCTGATTTACTGACATACTCAGGGCCTTTATAGACAAAACCATAGCAGGGCTGGTACAGAACAAACAGGGCTAGTTCCTGCACCCATACACATTTGAATACTATATACTTGTGGACTAGTAGCCAGTGATGGTTGGTAACTCCTATGCCAGGAAGGGCAATGCACTTCTAAGGTGGTGCACCTATTTGGAGGATAGTATTCAGCATCTGGGAAAGCTCCTTCGATGTTTGGACTAAAATCCAGACCAGATTCAACATGGAAGCCACCAGGCCCAACTGGGGGTAGCTGAGTGCGTGAACTGATGCCATCAAAAAAAATCTGTGTTTGATACAAGATGGAAGTTTTCTCTATAACATAGCAATAGCATTTACATTTCTATACTGCTTCATAGTGAACTCAGCACTTTCTAAGCAGTTTACAATCTGTAAGCCAATTGCCCCCAATGAGCTGGGGACTCATTTTACCAACCTACAAAAGGATGGAAGGCTGAGTCAACCCTAGAGCCCTCTGGGATCGAACTCACAACCTTGTGGCTGCAGTACTGGCATATAACCACTGTGCCACCAGAGCTCTATATTGTTTGATCATTCTGTAATGAGAGTCTGAGAGCCAGCATGGCATAGTGGTTTGAACACTAGACTATGACTCTGGAGATCAGGGTTCGATTCCCCGCCTGAGCATAAAAACCCACTGGGTAACCTTGGGCAAGTCACACTTTCTCAGGCTCAGAGGATGGCAAAGGCAACAATAATCACTGTCTATCTGTCTTTATGGTTTTCAGGGACATGGAATGTGAGGAATCAACACAGAGACACTAACCTAACAGACTCAAGCAAGGATGAGATGTGGAAGTGCAGATTTTACAGATGTGGACATCTGTACAGTCTGTTATAATCTCTAGTTTTCAGCTACAACACACCTCCCAGTCCCTCCTTCTGGACAGCAACAGTAGCTGAGGGTTGTGGCTCTCCTGCCCTGTTCATGGGGCTTCCCAGAGGCCTCTAATTCCCTTTTTATGGGACAGATGGTGTTGAATTAGATACTAATGGAGGAAAACAATTTTGTTGGAAAATCCTGCACACACGCCCATCAAACCAGGGAGTAGATTCCAGTTACTTTTGACTCCCCCACCCTCAAAAAAACCCTGCATATTTGGAGACCTACACATGGTCCTGGGGTCATAAAAGTAGCTCCTGGGGCCACAGAAGTTGTCCATTCCTATTTAAAATTATGTCTGTGGTTTTGTATTGAGGAGACATTGACAGTCATGTAGTGGTTGTGCAACACCACCTTGTAAGTGAATTGCAAGATTCTGTAACTGAACGTGAAAGTAAATGTACTGCAGAATGCATGCACAATGGTGCCACATATGCAACTCCACATCTACAACATTAAACTGGATGTAGTCATTCCATCTCAGAAAAAAAAAAGTCCAACTGCTTCCATTAAGACATCAACAGGATTCCAGCCAATATGTCCCAAGACTCCTTCTGTGACCAGAGCTTGGAAAATATACCTTTTTTGGACTACAGCTCCCAGAATCCTTTAGTCCTGCGGTCAACGCCAGCAATTTTTCCAAGCTCTGTAGCAAAAGAAGTTGCGTCTTCACTTAACACCTATCTCAGTTTGCAAGCCTTGTGGCTAAATTCAGAGAAAGAAAATGTGCACCAAACCATGCTCGCATTTTTAAAAAGTGAACTGCTCTCAATGTGTACAATGGAAACATGTGCACAAACTTTAGCCAAAAGAGAACACACACACACAGTTTTTTTTAAAACAAATACAACAAAATAAGCACTGCCTTGGACTACAAAGATTCACAACCTGATAGAAATACTAGAATGAGAAAGACAGCGAGATTTGGAGAAAAATCATGAAATTGAGACAGAGATTTTCACATCCCTATTAGGCAGACCTTTCATCTGATCCAGAAAGATTCTTCTGATGTTTGTAACAGAACTTAGAAAAGTAACTTCTTTGGACTGCATGTCCCAGAATTGCCCAGCCAGCCTGGATCCTGGGAGTTGTAGACTTTGTTTATATCCTGCCCTTTTCCCCCAGAACTAAGACTCGGAGTGGCTTACAAATGGAAACATACACAATAGAGATAAAAATGTACAAAAAAATTATCACTGAAATGCAATTAAGCTATCAATAGCATTAAAAGCAATTTAAACATGCATTAAAAATTCAAAGCAGCTAAATGCTAAAAATTCAAAGCAGCACCTTATTAAAAGGCCCTTGGTTTAAAAACACAGTTCCCAAAAGCCTGTCAGAACAATTTTTGAAAAGTCTTTGCCAGCTAAAGGAAGGATGGCAAGGAAGAGGCCATTCTAACTTGCCCAGGAAGGAAATGCCAGAGCCTAAGAGCAGCCACTGACAAGAGGTTCTCTACACGTCCTCGCCAGACATGTCTGCAAGGATGACAGGACTGGAAGAAAAGCCTCTCCCAGAGATGAAAGGGCCCAGTTAAGCTTGTATGGAAGAATGCAGTCCTTCTGATGTTCTGGACTTAAGCTGCAAAGATATACAACTCAGCACAAAAGTGAGAATCATACAAGCCATTGTATTCCCTATTCCCATGTATGGATGTGAGAGATGGACAGTTCAGAAAGAGGATTGGAAGGAAACCAATTCATTTGAGAGAATGTGGGGCTGGAGAAGAGTGCTGAGGATCCCATGGAGAGCCAAAAGGACAAACAAATGGGTGCTAGAGCAGATCAAGCCAGAGATATCCCTAGAAGCCAAGATGACCAAACTGAGACTGTCATACTTTGGACACATCATGAGAAGGAAGGACTCTTTGGAAAAAACAATAATGCTGGGAAAGGTGGAGGGAAGTAGGAAGAGAGGAAGGCCACATGCCAGATGGATGGACTCTATGAAGGAGGTCACTATGGGGATTAAGGGGTTGCAGGAATTTAAGCAGAGCAGTGGAGGACAGAGAGTCTTGGAGATGTCTCATCCATAGGGTCACCATGGGTCGAGATCAACTCAAGGGCAGTTAACTACAACAAAACTGTACCGGGTTTGATAGGTCAAAAGAACCATTTTGAAGTGTGCCCAGAAGCAGACTGGCAGCCAGTGGAGCTATTATAAGAATGAACTCATGTGCTCCCTATAGGGCTGCCATATTCCAGTCCCATATATCTGGGTATTTAATTTGCAAATTATTATAATTATGCATACTATTAACTTGCATTCTGATTATGCAAATTCGACATATTAATCATTAGACTTTTTCTACCATTATGTTTCAGCCTCAGTACCAGTACCAAGCAATGAGCTCTTTTTTTCCTCCTCCCCACTGCCACCATGGCTGGTGTGAAGACCCCTAGTTAGTCAGACCTCACCTGGAATAATCCTGTGTCCAATTCTGGACACCACAATTCAAAAAGGATGTTGAAAAGCTGAATTGTGTCCAGAGGAGGGCAACCAAAATGGTGAAGGGTCTGGAAACCATGCCTTATGAGCAGAGACTTAAGGAGCTGGGTATGTTTAGCCTGGAGAACAGACGGTCAAGGCTAACATGATAGCCCTGTTTAAGTATTTGAAGGGGTGTCATATTGAGGATGAAACAAGCTTGTTTGCTGCTGCTCTAGAGATTAAGACCCAGAACAATGGATTCAAACTAGAGGAAAAGAGATTCCACCTAAACATCAGGAGGAACTTCCTGACAATAAGAGCTGTTCAACAGTGGAACACGTTTCATCAGAGAGTGGTGGAGTCTCCTTCTTTGGAGGTCTTTAAACAGAGGCTGGATGGCCATCTGTTGAGGTTGCTTTGATTATGAGTTTCTGCATGGGAGGGGGTTGGACTGGATGGCCCTTGTGGTCTCTTCCAATTCTATGATTCTATGATTCTAAGAGAGAGAGGCTTCCAAGCATCCCCAGAGAGTAAAGGGACTCCCTTTACTCTCTCAAGGTCATTTTGAAGCTAAGTTCCACTGTACTGCCTACCCCTAGGCTCAAGACCCCGACACAATCACCACACAACACAAGGCCATCTTTGCTTGATTCCTTTCCTTCTCTACCTGTCAGGTGAAGTGGGGAGGGAGTGGAAGAATTAGGTGCCAATGCTATGCCTGTGTAGTAGCAACCAGAGCCTACAGGATGGGATGAGGCTCCCACCAGTGCCAGTCATCTTGAATGGTTTCCTGTTTCATCACCACTGGCACATTTTAACCTACCCATTGGCCTGCAACAAAGGGGAAATCCGGGATTTACTGCTCCAACTGGCCCAGCTGGCCAGGACATATTTTATTCCCTTCAAGGACAAATGGCAACCCTAACTCCCAATCACCAGCCCTATCGGCAGTCCAGCTCCCGCTCTTTGGGCCATGACATTACATTATATTTGGGCAAGGAGATTACAGTAATACAAACAAGATGTAACTGAGACATGTATCACTGTAGCCTAATCAGACATTTCCAGGAACAGGCACAGCTAGTACACTAGCTTTAACTGCAAATATACTCCTCGCTACTGCAGAAACCTGGGATTCAAGGCTCAAGACTGAACCCAGGAGTATCCTTAAACTGTAACCCTGCATCTTCACGGGGAGGGTAACCCCATATAACAAAGGCTCAATCCCTATTTCCAGATCTACCTTTTGATCAACTAAGAGCACCTCTGCATTTCCCAAACTCTTTTTTGTATGAAGGTTAAAGAAAGACATGTCACCTGTCTGCAGTATTAAAAGCTTTTACCTAGAGCCCTAAAGACATTACCTGAAATCCTGGCAGGTCCCTTTTGTCATCACTTCAAAAATCTGTCTGAACCCTTTCCAGTTGAAAAATCCAAGTAGACACCAGTATGATACAAAATAACTGCCCTCCACACACAACTCACTCCCTCTGTCCCAAGCATTATGGAGTTGTCTTTGCCATTGCAAAGTACACACATTCCTATTATCCTTTCCAGATTAGCCAAATGAAGATCAATGTACCTATAAAACTCAATGACATGTTAATGCAAACCTTAAAAAAGATAAAATGCTTTTTATCTCAGTCTTAGGAAAACCTAATAAAGAATTAACAGTCCATGAAGCCATGGAATTTCACTCAAGGCTTTGCTTTATGTTAGGATTCTCACCCCATTAATTTCTGACAGACAGGTTTTTCCTCAGACTTGGAACAGGCCAGTTACCATTGCACACACAGGGCCAATAAGTCACTAAAAATCCACCGTATATGTGCTGTCAGGGGTAAGCACAGATGGCAGTCTCTCAACCACCTCAGTACAGAATACTGGTTGACTTCAAAAAGAAATGCTTCCAAGATCCATCCATATATGCACACATTTATTAAACCAGGGATGCTTGAGGAAACTATATTCTGTCCTGTTAAAATGTATTTATTACTAGACTCTTCTACCCACCAGGACCTGCAAAGTGATATTTGTTGTTGTTGTTGTTGTTGTTGTTGTGTGCCTTCAAGTCGTTTCTGACTCATGACGACCATAAGGCAACTCTATCATGGGGTTTTCTTGGCAAGATTTGTTCAGAGGAGATCCAAAAACATCCAAACAATGATACCGTTATTGGGCCAACCAAAATACACAATTGGGTTGGCCCAATAAAGGTATCATTGTTTGGATGTTATTGGATTCGTTATATTGCCAACACGACTATCCCTAGATGTTTTTTGTTCAGAGGCGGTTTGCCAATGCCCTTCCCTGAGGTTGAAAGCATGTGACTTGCTCAAGGTCACCCAGTGGGCTTCATGACCAAACTGGGTATCAAACCCTGGTCTCCAGAGTCACAGTCCAAGACTCAAACCACCACACCACACCACACTGGCTCCTGCAAAGTGATATACGATAAATATATTTTAAACTTTTTGGGGGGGGGGCAGATTTAAAAACTATTTGAAAACCATTTTTGAAAATCAATTTGTCATATAGAAGAATACAGTTTCAGCTGCCTGGTAAAAGAAAGGATGGAGCCAAGGTGACATCCCTTGGGAGAGAGTTTCACAATCAAGGTGCTACTTCAAGGTGTCACCAGCCGAGCCTCCCAGGGTTATGGGACACACAAGAAGGCCTCTGCTGAAGTTTTCAAATTCTGGGCATGCTCACATGGGAGAATGTGATTTGTTATTGTGTCTACAAGCTGTATAGGGTCTTATAGATCACAACTGGAGAGGCAGAGACACAACATGAATACTAGGTCCTTGCCCTTCCTGTCTAACTAAACAGATCAAAGGAAGATGTGGTGAGGGGGTAAGGGAAGTGGTTAATGCCTCTTCACAACAAGGCTGGGTCCCAACCTGAAAGATAAGGTAAGACCTCTTCTGAAAAAAACCTTCCCTAGATCCTACTATACTACATAATTATAGACCAGTCTCCAACCTTCCATTTTTGGGCAAGGTATGACAGCATGTGGTGGCTTCTCAACTCTAGGGGTCCCGAATGAGGTGGATTATCTAGATCCATTTCAGTCTAGTTTTGGATCTGGTTATGGGACAAAGACAGATTTGGTCACCTTGGTAGATGACCTACATAAAGAACTGGACAAGGGAGTGTGTCCCTGTTGGTTCTGCCGGATCTATCAATGGGTTTTGATACCATCAAGCATGGTATTCTTCTGAGTCACTTCTCTGGGATAAGGTTTGAAGACACATTCTTTCTTGGAGGGACACTCAGGGAGTGGTGCTGAGGGATTCTTGCTTGAGCCCTTCACCATATTGTGGAGTTTAGTCTTGTCTCTTATACTATTTAACATCTACATGAAATTGCTGGGAGAGATTGGGTCGCATTTTGGAATCAGGTGTCACCAGTATGTTGGCAATACCCATCTCTAGCACTCCTTTCCACCAAATTCCAAGGAAGCTGTTCCTGCGCTAAACTAGTACCTGGCAGCTGTAATTGATTGGATGGGGGTGAACATATTTAAACTTAATCCAAACAAGAGAGAGGTGCTCTTGATCTGTCAAAAGACAGATCTGGGAATAGGAATTCAGCCTGTGTTAGATGGGGTTATATTTCCCCTGAAAACACAGGTTTGTAATTTGACGTTGCTCCTGGATTCAGCTCTGAGCCTGGAGGTCCAGGTTTCAGCAGTTACCAGGAGTGCTTCTGCACAGTCAAAGCTAGTGTGCCTACTGCGCCCATTCCTAGAGAAGTCAGATCTCACTGGACCAGCTGACTTCTGCACATGGCATGAAAGGAGTGCCATTTTGAACACTGCTTCAGACAGAAAAAAGCCCCCTCCCACGTTCAATTAGAGGAATCTTTGTGAAGAACTCTGGCAGAACGCATACCAAAGAAAGAAATCAATCCAATGAGCACCAAACCATCCCAAAACATAAATCCATGATAATTACCAATGTGCATCCGTTTGCCAAAAGTAGAGGGTATATATTGATTTTATCATATCTTACCTTGACAAGCAATAAATATAGAACTCATTGCTCCCCTTTGGAAAAAAAACCTGCATAATGAATGGTTTGGTTCAGAGAGTTTGCTTCTTGCAGTAACATTTAAAAGTGTCATCGTAGCAATACTGCCAAAGACCCACAAACTGTTAGCTGAATCTATTTTTCAAAAGAATGCAGTCAAATATCAGTGTGGGAGGACTCAATTCCAGAATTTAATGACAGTTTTGCCCCTATATATACAATCCCCTAGCAATCCTGGCTCTAGCTCAGAGTGGAAACTAGGATACCACTCTGTGCTAGGTTTCTAACAAGGTCAGCTGTTATAAGCCCATGGAAATACATCAGGAATGCAGTTGCAGTAAGGGGGACATCTACAGTTTGCACATTTATTGTTCCAGAAAAGTGCCGGGCATATCCCCAGCATTTCTGTATATTTTCTGTAGCTGAATCAAGCATCCAAAGACCATTTATTTCCATTTCACTTGCATTATGCTACTGTTATTGTTGTTGTTGTGTGCCTTTAAGTCATTTCCGATGTATGGTGACCCTAAGGTGAATTTATCATGGAGATTTCTTGATAAGATTGGTTCAGAGGGGGTTTCCTTTTACCTTCCTCTGAGGCCAAGAGAATGTGACTTGGCCTCATCAAGGTCATCCAATGAGTTTCCACGGCTGAGTGGGGATTCGAATCCTAGTCTCCAGAATCATAATCCAACACTCAAACCACTACACCATGTTGGCTGTTTGTTTGTTTGTTTGTTGTTGTTGTTATTGTTTTCCTACCACCCTGGGAAAAACCCTCTATAATGCCATGGCCCCAAACCCAGGTAATGCCACACATAGAGAATCAAAAGAGGGGGGAGTGGATTCCTAGATCACACTCAGCCACGTGCACATCCTGATGGAGAGTTTCACACAGGGATTCTTGAGGCTCCCAATCTTTGCTCCAGAGACAGCTGTACCTCTGTTTTCCAGTTCCAGAGTCTCTTTCCAGTCCCATCTGCAAACAACAGAACAAAATCTGCCCTTGCTAGAAGGCACACTTGCATTACGATATGCCTTCCTTTGGGGCTTAAGCAGGTCAGGCTGCAAAACTATGGGCCTTTACAGACTGCCAGAAATAATGCAGCTTGAGGCCACTTTATCTGTCCTGGCTCAGTGCTAAGGAATCATGGGAACTGTAGCTTATTGTGGCACCAGAGCTCTCTGACAGAGAAGTCTCAATGTCCCAGAAAAAACTACAATTCCCATGATTCCCTAGCACTGAGCCAGGACAGTTAAAGTGGTCTCAAGCTGCATTATTTCTGACAGTCTGTAAAGGCCCTATGTAAAACAGATGCAGGCCAACTGGTGCATCTAAATGTTGGAGGCTACAGATCCCATCTACCCCAGTTGGCATGGCCAGTGGTCAGGGCCAGTAAGAGCTGTAGTTTAAAATATGTGAAGGTTGACACTGGCTTGCCTCCCTGATTTAAAAGTTTCCTTTGGCTCCAGATCAGTACTTGAGCAGCGCACTAAATTTCTTGACTGTCAAGAAGACAGGGATCCAGCCAGATCTTGCAAGCAGCCCCACTGAGAACTGTCCATGGTGCTGTATATGACAAAAACACTGGAAAACAGTGTTTGGTAAGACTTCCGATCCACAACTTTGAAAGTTTTATGGAGAAGTGTTTTTCCCTGTATTCTTGTCATATTTGGCCTCAAAGAAGGACTATAGTCTGAAATGCATTGAGCTCCAAATTAAAAGTTTCCTTTCTCGAAGCCTGGAACTTTCTCCTCTGTTTTCCACTACTTGTGGTCCTGTTCTGTTTAGTTGCCAGATTTCCTTCCATGGTGCTGTCCAGATACTGCTTTCCTTCTACTTTATCATGCCTGGCCAAAATACCACTACAGATCCCAGCCTCCAGATGTTCAAATTTTGCCAAGCAGCTAATGAAATACTACTCCCATGATCCCCTGTGGCCAAGCTGGCGACAACTGGAGGGCCACAATTCCCCCAACTCTGCTGCAATGAGATAATTTTCTTAAAAGGAAATAGTCATGCATCACACTGTACTAACATTCTGTATCAGGTATTGAAAATCCTGCACCAAAGCTAAAACCCAAAGTCCTGAAATTATATGCATTGTTGCATGACTTACCATCTTTTCCATCTAGTTCTCTTTCTCAGAGAGAAAGGCAATGATTTAACTAACTGAGGCCCTGATCTTTGCCAAGGTTTTTCCGCTCCAGAATCTCATGAGTATATTGATTTTCCAAAAAGGTAGGGGTAGTTCAAAAAGGTCACTTTCCCAAGCTCTATCACCAAAGGAGCTGTAAGCAGAAGGGCCAACACAGAGGCAACAGAGTTGGTTGCACCACCATCCTCCTATTCACTCCAAAGCAATTCCCATTGCAGTCCTGCCTCAAAAGCATACAGAGGATTACAAGCCAAAGGGTTTCTGTTGAAAGACCAGCACTGACAGTTTATATTCCCTGCCTACTCTCCTTTTACCCTAAGTTCTGGAAAACAACTTCTCCCCTCTGGACAATGACTGTCTGAATACGTCTCCAGCTGTGGCCAAGGCAGCCAGAGATCTTCAGACTTTCACACCTCGCTGCATCTAAATCGCTTCCGCTATCTTTTCCTTTTCCAGTAAAAGGAAATGTTGCTTTCCTCCACTCTCTGGTTTTGGCAGAAGAAACCTAGGCTTCTTGAGGTTTCTGAGCAAACAAAGGCTTTACAGATCTCTCAACCATCTGATAAACACATTGTGACATATTCAGAATTCTTCAATTGTAAGCTCGTTGGGTTCAAGACTTGTCTTCTTCAAATATGGATGGTCTATCTGCCTACAGGTGTATCAATAGGTAGATGACACACAGACAGATATGCAGATGTGAATTTGCAGACGTACAGACTGATAGGTGCAGCCATCATTCCTCTTAGTTGCGATTCTTGGACTGCTGACTGGCAGCCCAAAGCAAAACATTCCATACTGTAATGTTTTCTGATCGATGGGCAGGCAAGAGAGAGGGATTACCATCTCAGCGCCTTGTTGGCACAGCTTCCGGGGCCTTTTCACCATTAGCCACTGTTGGTGAAAGGTTGCCAGATGTGGTGGACCTTTACCCCCAACCGCTGAAACTTCCCTGTTCTTATGACTGATTCACATCCAACTACCTAATTTGAAAATGCACAGACCCCTGATGGGGAGGAGGAGAGAGCAAAAGAAAGAAAGAAAGAGAAATAAAAATTGTTTGACTTTTTTGTGGTGGAAAAGAAAAGAAATGATTGCATTCCTTGAAAATGTACTTCCCACACCATCTCCAGGGAATTTGAGACAAATACCAAGGTGCAAATATTTACCAGCACCAGGGTACAAATGAACCCCCTTTCTCTTTTCTTTTCTTTTCTTTTCTTCTTTTCTTTAAAAAGGAAAATTTCTTTCCAATCCCTAGCTCCAGCAACAGATGTGTGAGACAGGTGCTCAAACACAAAAGAGCAAACTAAGTGAAGGAGTGCAAACCTGTCAGTCAAGACTACTAAAGCAAGACCAAAGGTGGGGGGGTTGACCTTGGCGATGACCCGCAGTCATAACATTGGGTTTGATTGGCTGTCATCAAGCCACTTTGAAGGACAAGAACATTGCCCCCGATACTCTTGCAACTCTGGCAGAAGAGACACAACTGTCTACCAAGGTTTGACCATTGTCTCCTGAGTTCAGAGTAGAAACTCAGTCCTGGAAGATCCACTACATAAATTGGAGATAGGCAAAACAAAACACTCTTTCTGAAAGCTAAGATGCAAGATCCATGGGTTTTTCCCCCTCTCCTTTGCAGAATCTGACTCCTTAGGACAAAGTGGGTTGCAAAAGAGAGCAAGATGTGCTGGTAGATCTCTGGGCAGTTTGCAATAACACAGCAAGGGCTTGGTGCTCCCAGTATTCTAACAGTAGCAACAATGGAAATGGTTCTTTTTTTTTGGCCCCTTGATGAGGTCCCACAAAAATGCTGAAGGGATCAGGAAGAGGAGTGGATTGCGGGCTGAAAGGACTTGCGAGCATGGTTCGGATACTGATCACAAATTCCTGTGCTGAGCGTATACACAGATGCACCCTGTTTGTTCATTCTTAGCATACGGCAGCTGCTTGCCTGAGCCATTATTTTGCACCTGGTTCTGGTAGATGGATTACAGGCATCTAGCAGAAAATAAAGTTGATGTTGCAAGCTTGACTATGCCTTGCCTTTTTTAAAAAACCTCTGGGGGCCCACGAACATGGTGGAAATTCCCTGCACAAACCCTGGGGGGCTGCACTGTGCCCTCTCCTGATTTACAATAACATAAAAGCAAAGCTTGAACTGCAGTTAGTTGGGCAGGTCACAGCTCTGAGTCAACCGCAAAGCATCCCTTCTTTCCCAAGTGCTGGTCCTTTCTGTAGTGAAAACGGCATCATCCCCATACTGGAGGGAGGCATCCGTAGGCTTGAGGAAACCTCAAGGTTGGCAGAGGTATGGAAAATATCTAGAGGGGAAACGAAAAATAAGCTAGAGTGGACCGAGCATTTTTAGCGAGCACAGAATGCTGATTGGGATGGGGGAAAATGGAAAACAAAACATGGAGGAAGAGGCAAACAATGCAAATGGACAGCAAGACTGTGCAATGTATCCTCAGCTTGTTAATGTAAATGCTTCTGTTTAGGATTTCAACCAGCCACATATGCTCTCCTCCAGGATATTTCATAACACACACACACAGAAGCATACATTTCCTATTTTTCATTTTGAACTAACACTCAATAGTTCATGGCTGCTGAGCATGCTTAGTCCTCAGTAGGGGGGGGGGGGGAATGTTGTGAAGTTATCCCTTTCTCATAGGTCTTCCTTTAAAAAAAAAAAAAAAAAAAAAGGACTTTTGTATTACCTACCATTAGCCAGAGCATGTGGATTCCTGTTTCTTACTTTTGTCTCCAGTTATATCAGCACCCAGAACTATTACTATTTTACTATTAGATGGAACAGTGCTGTGGAATGGGAACATGAGGGCTGAATCTTATTGTTAGTTCCAACTAGAATAGGTCTATTGAATTAATGGGATTCACTTACTTGTTGACTTACCACAGAATAATTTATCTAATAGGTCTACTCTAGTTAGCACTAAACCACAGCATTCAAGCCAGAGAGAAGAACACTAGTTCCCTTTTCAGCTAATCCTAATAAAATGGATATTATGCTATGAACTGCTGTGTAAATGCATGTGTGTGTGTCTGTGCACGCATACGTGTGCATGGAAAAACAGACAGACCAATAGGATTTAACACAGCTGCCTACATTTGTTGTAATGACCTCTGGTACAGCACAATTTACCACTGCATGTGCATGAAAAAAAGAGATTTTTAAAGAGGGCCTTTGCAGACTGCTAGAAATAGTGCAAATTGAGTCCACTTTAAGGGTTAGGGTTAGGGTTAGGGAATCATGGGAAGTGTATTTTATTGTGGCACCAGAGCTCTCTGACTGAGAAGGCTCAATGTCTCAGAAAAAAAAAAAAAAACAATTCCCATGATTCCCTAGCACTAACCCTAACCCTTAAAGTGGACTCAATTTGCACTATTTCTGGCAGTCTGCAAAGGCCCAGAGTTAACCTGGCACAAAAGGGAAAATCCCAGTGAAAGTGGATAAGTGTCCTCAACTACAGCCAGCCTCAGTTCCCACAGCTGCTAGAGATGGAAAGGGTGAGCTGCAAACAGCAAGGCCAGCCACAAACCTTCCTGTAGTTGAAGCACCAGCAAAGCAGAGTCCAGAAATCAGCATCAGTCAGTCTAAGGGCAGGCAGCAATCAGCAAAGGTCCAGTCCAGTCCAGTCCAAGGTCAAGGCAATAGAGTTCCACAAGGCAAGAGCAAGAGGCACAAAGCAGGAAACAAGGAGCCACACTGACCGTAGTCTCCAAAGGAAACTACAATAAGTCTTGACACTGAGGAAGCCTCTTGCAACTGTTTAAATAGTCAAATCCTACCTCAGTGCCAGCTGAGGCTTGTTCAGCAGCTGCTTTTCAGCTAGTCTCCTGGACCTGCGACTGCCAGCACTCTCAGCTCTCCTCTGCCTAAAGGAAGGCACTGGCTCTGCTGTATCCTCCTGCTTCTCCCCACTAGGCAGCTGAGCCTCCAAGGAAGGAGCACTAGGACCTGGCTGCTCTGGGGCTGGGAGAACCGGGCTTGGCTCAGACAGAGCAGAAGGAGAGCCAGGTGGAGCCTGTATCTCTTCCTGCTCTAGGGCTGGGAGAGCAGAATGAGAACCAGGTGGAGCCTGCATCTCTTCCTTCTCTGGAGGAGACCCATCCTCCTCCTCGTCCTCCTCAGGGCTGACCATGACAATAAGAAGAAAATTGAGTCGTTTGAGATGTGGTGCTGGAGAAGTGTGCTGAGGATACCGTCGACAGCCAAAAAGACAAACAAATGGGTCCTAGAACAGATCAAGGCAGAAATCTCCCAGGAAGCCAAGATGATCCGTTTGAGGCTGTTGTACTTTGGCCACATCATGAGACAGCATGATTCAAAGTTCAGATACTGATCACAAATTCCTGTGCTGATCATATGCTCAGATGCACCCTGTTTGTTCATTCTATCAATAAATAAATAAATAAATCATTCATTCATTCATTCATTAGAAAGTAATGCTGCTACAGAAGGTGGAGGGATGTAGAAAGAGAGGAAGCTCACACACTAGATGGATGGCCTCAATTGGGGAGGTCATGGGTATGAAGTTACAGGACCTAAGCAGAGCAGTGGAGTACAGGGAGTCTTGGAGATGTCTCATGCACAGGGTCACCATGAATTGGGATTGGCTCAAAGGCGGTTAAGAACAAAAGAGTTTACAGTCTAAGGCCAGAATTCTGCTGATGCACTACACTTGCAGTTGAACTTTATTAAGGGCCATGCAGCAGTGGCAAGCAAAGGCAGACAAAATCTGTTGTCTCCAAGCGGACAGTTTCTCCATTGCTTGACTTTCTTCAGGTCTTCTACACTTCCCACCTTTCCCCTCTGCCACCAGCATAGGACACCAACAGGATTCCAGCCTAAATTCTGACAGTGTGGAGAAGAAGAGAGAGGAAGCAGTGCACATCACACTGCATGTAGACAAGCATATTTTCCTTACCCCCCCTTTCCTCCCATCAGATTCTCGCAGCTTTTGTCACACTGGTCTGAAAGGTTGTGAATTGTTATCAGTTATATGTAAAGCTCTCTGGAGCATGGCCCCAAGCTATTCTGCAACAGCTGCTGCTATTTTTCCTCACTCAAGTCCCAAGTGCTTTTATTTACCCTCAGGGAAATTTCCCCAGGACTTGGATGCTCTAACCATGCAGGACTCTTTTGCAATTCCTCTGTCTGAAAAATGTGCCTGTGGCACTAAGCTCGCATGCAAATAGGCCCCTTTACAGGTTTAATTGAAAGATTTGTGAATGCAAAAAAAGAAAAGAAAAGAAGAGAAAAGAAAGGCGTAATATAGACTAGTTAGGATCCATTTCAGATATGACTGTCAATCAATCAAAGCGGTTTCTGTCACTTACAAGCCAGATAATTCATCATTTACGTAATGCAACATTGCAGGTATGCCATGCTTCAAGCATATTTAATAGGAAGAAAGTCTCAGCTTACAACACAAATTGATTAAGGGGACCTTGAATTTTTGTTGGGAAATACATCCAGCCTTTTCAGAAATTAGCGTTTGAGGTCCACAAGATAGTGTCTGAGTCTTTAAAGTCCCTCAAAACTTTTTTCACACCCGTTCCCTCCTGTTTGTACGTAACTGATGAATTATCTGGCTTGTAAGTGACAGAAACTGCTTTGATTGATTGACAGTCATATCTGAAATGGATCCTAACTAGTCTATATTACGCCTTTCTTTTCTCTTCTCTTTTTTTCTTTTTTTGCATTCACAATGTTATGTGTAAATCTTTTCTTTAATAATAATGTAATATATTTATGTTATAATAAAAAAAAACTTTTTTCACACCCATTCCCTCCTGTTTGTTACCTTTCGCAACAGTGGCTTTGGCGTCATTTGATTTCATTTTGAGACAGCCAGGTTCATCCAACCTGCGTGTGCCAATGTAATGCTATCAGAGTGGCCTGCCGCCAAACGGATATGGCTACACACAACATTAGAATGTCCATTCAGAGTGAGGGCAATAACAACGATCATTGCTCTGAACAGGCTTTCTGACTATGCTAGATAGGCAATCCAGTATAGATATACAGATATACAGTTGGCACTCCATATTTGCAGCTTTGATTTTTGCGGATTTGATTATTTGTAGTTTGGATGAATATGTCCTCTAGGAATCTCTAGGTCCTCCAGCACAGTTCTGCCAGACATTGACCATAAAATTGCACTAGACGTTCCTAGAGAAAACACTTCTCTAGGCATTTATAGGTCCTCCAGCATGATTCTGTGATCAACCTCTGACCACAGAGTTGCAGATTCCTAAAGAGGTGTTCTCTTAGGTAAAAAGGATAGTGTTTTTTTATTTGCGTTTTTTTCCTCATTCATGAGGGTCCGTCACCCCAGCGAATGTGGAGGGACCACTGTATATATTTATTGCACTTTATTATCTATTATTCACATTTCTATTCCACCATTCCTTTACCTTTCCCAATGCAATTTACTTGGCTCTTCTCCCTTCTTCATCCTCATGAAAACCTTATGTCAAGGTGAGAGAGAATGTCCCAAGCCATACAGCAAAACTAGCATATGGATTTCACATCTCTCAGTCCAGCCCTCTACCCACAACACCACACTGGCTCTGACTGCATTTTTTGAACTCGGTGAGTCACTTTGACAACTCCAGTCAAAAAACAGGATAAATCTGTATTACATAAATAAATGTAGTAAGATCTGGCTTTGCACTGACACACAGCCAAACTGGAGGATACAGTACAACAGTTGAGATGAGTGTCTTCTTCTTTTTTTAGGGTGGCACCCTAAGCATATTGGTGATGACAGTTTTACACTGGCAATTTTACGTATGTGCATTTGTGAAATGATAAATGTATGTCACAAATTCACTGCAATGTGTTGAAATGTCATCACGGCTGTAACAGTTTAGAATTGAATTAGCCTCGCCTGTGGCGCTCGGAATTGATCTGTTTCAGTCTTAAAAGCATTTAACCAATTGACAACATTGTTACACACATACTGTTTGCCATTTTAAATTATATTTGAATAGCGCATCAAGACTTTCCATAAATCCAGGCCAAATGATTTTTGTAGTCCTGAATATGGGATGAATTTTGGAGGGAAGCAGGATTTAGTACTAATTCTTTCTTTGTTGGGTGGTTTGTTTGCTTGTTTGTTTGTTTGGCGTGCTCAAATAAGTATGTTTGCTGTTGTTGTGTGCCTTCAAGTCATTTCTGTTTATGATGACCTAAAGGGGAACCGATCACAGGGAGTTTGGGGGGCTGAGAGTATGTGACTCATCCAAGGTCACCAGTAGGCTTCCATAGCCGAGCAGAGAATTGAATGCTGATCTCCAAAGTCCTAGTCCAATGTTCAAACCACTGCACCATGCTAGATCTCAAGTGATAGATACTTGGGACTGAATTCAATGTTAGTTCCAACTAGAATAGACCTCTTTTAATGAACGGGGTTTGTTGTTGCCACTTTTATAAGTCCTATTGGTTTCAGTGGGGCTACTGTAGTGGAGTGAAATTAGAACTTTGATCTTAACCTTACCATGGGTATAACAGCAGGAATGGGAGCCTTAGACTTAAATCTTACAGATCAGTCTTCTCCAGCCTAAGGTACTCCATATATGGTAGACTACAACCCACATTATCCACAGCCATTAGCCATGAATGATGGCAGTTGATAGTTTTGGAGGGTCACCATGGGGTGGGTCCCTATAAATCTAATCCAGTTGTATTAATTTACCAAGGAGTAAACCATATTAAACTCAGTGGGTCTTACTTCTGGATAGACAGAAAATTTCATACCCACATCGAGTAGCCCTTGCATCCAAGGGAGCTTTGGACAGGTTGGTCTAATAGCCCCCTCCAATTCCATCCAATGAATTGCTTTAGGGATTTCAGAAATTTCTTCCGCCATAATTTGTGATAGGCAATGCAGGACTGTAGTTTTCCAGGGAGGAGTGCCACAAATCCCACTTGGGTTCAACTCAAAACTTTGCTTCTTGGGAAATTTGAGAACCCAATGTGGTTCTTGGAATCTGAGGGTGAATCTACACTGTAGAACTAATGCAGTTTGTTGTGTTGTTAACTGCATGGCCCATGGCGACCCTATGCACTTTGACACCTGCATTATTATTATTATTATTATTATTATTATTATTATTGCTGTTGCTCCATCCCATGGAAGCCTGGGGCTTGTAATTTTACAAGGTCTTTAGCCTTCTCTGCCAAAGAGGGCTGGTGCCACAACAAACTACAAAATCCCATTCTATAGGCTGGAGCCATGGCAATTAGAGTGGCGTCAACCCTCATTATTTCTACAGTGTAGATCAGGGGTAGGCAACCTTTCACCTTTAAGGGCCGAGGGACTTCATCTCCCAGGATCCCAGGAGCTAATGGCCAACATGGGATTATTGGCCAACATGGCTGAGGCTTCTGGGAGCTGAAGTCCCTCGGCCCTTAAAGGGGAAAGGTTGCCTACCCCTGGTGTAGATGTATCCTACGTTTAAGCATCAAACTGGACGCAGCAGTGTCTGATGGCTTCCTTGTCACTGAATCCGCTGTAGTCTGAACTTGAAAGGAGCTACCCATAGCGCTATACCTTGTTCCCAAAACAGGTCCAGCACTTCAGAGAGAGCCTTTAAAATTCAAAATAAACCAGGCATGGATTCAGTGACGTGGAGGCCAATGCTGTCTGGACGTGACACACGAGGGCCATGAACAGTCTCCTGGTGATTTCTTTTTATACCTGGGGAGGTGGGGCGGGGGGGGAGCCTCTGTAATTGAAATCAGGAGTGAAAGATCAACGGGAAGAAGCTGCTAGACTTTTCCCTTCTTGCCACATCTACTCTCCAAAATGCCTTCCCCAAAACTGTATTTCTTCCCATGGGAAGAGAAAAGAGAAAGGACGTCTGCATCTTTTCACCTACTGCAAAAGAAAAAGCAGTTTGGGGGAAGAGGATTTTGCAGAGAAGTACAGTGGGAGGGAAAGAGGACCATTTAGAGCCTCTAAACATTCCTTCCCCTATTCCTCCACCCAACTGACAGCCTCCCACAACTACTTTTCAACTTTAAAAAAACCTCCAGCATAACAACTCATTTGGCCCTTAAATCCTGGATGCCGGCTTCTATATGCTGCCAGGTATGAGAACTCCAGGTTCCCGTAATCTCCATAGCAACATCAACACCACACACACAAAAGCCCATCTTTTCCATATTATCCAAACAAAGCTGAAGTAAACCTCCTCTCACCAAATCCTAGTTTGACTCAGCACCCTGCCAGAGGGATCTGAAACCTATATCCTTCACACGGTTGACTCTCACCAGCTCTGCTCCATTGATGCATCCTTTATGGACAGAAAACAGATCTCATCCTCATCCTTTGAACATGAATGCCTCTCCCACACACCTTTGCCAGCGTGAGAACACGGTGTACAGGATCATTCCTTTATGGGCTTTGTCTGTTGCCCCATGATTACCGCTATCTGGGGCTTTGACAAGCTCAAAACTCAAAATGTTTCCCCAGCAATTTGAGGCTTTCAGCAAGAGCAGAGAAAAAGGAATAGTGGAAAGCAACTGCTACAATGCAACTAGAGCACTTAATTTCCCTCTCCCCCCCCCCCCCCAAAAAAAAGGTTTCCATTTTGGAGCCACTAGATACTTATCAAAATGTTTTCCCTAGAATAACATTGAGAAAACTGTGTCCCATGGGCCCCATACTACTTGAACCCCTATTATGCACCCTCCCCACCCCTTTCAAGAATCAGCAAAGCACTTTAAAAAAAAAAACATGACCGGGAAAATCAGCCAAAATCAGTTGTAAAATGTCCTGATTGCCACAAAATGGTAGTTGTTTGGGGAGATTTACCCCCTTCATTGCCCCATATACTATCCAAAGGCCAATTTTTGGCTACAATCAAACTGAGAAGTGATGCGACGTCATTTCCAAATTGTCTAAGACATGACTCTGCATCCCATCAAAAGTACGAACATTCACCTCCACCCCCAGAGTAACTGTTCACTCCTGCCCTAGATTTATCTTCTCCCCTAAACATATTAGTTAAACGTATGGAGACTGTGCCCTATGAGGAGTGACTTGGGGAGCTGGGTATGTTTAGCCAGGAGAAGAGAAGGTTGAGAAGTGATATGATCACCTTGTTTAAACATTTGAAGGGGTGTCATACTGACTATGGAGCAAGCTTGTTTTCTGATGCTCCAGAGAACAGGACCCGGAGCAATGGATGCAAGCTGCAAGAAAAGAGATTCCAGCTCAACATTAGGAAGAACTTCCTGACAGTAAGGGCTGTTCGACAGTGGAACACACTTCCTCAGAGATTAGTGGAGTCTCCTTCTTTGGAGGTTTTTAAACAGAGGCGGGATGGCTATCTGTCATGGGTGCTTTGATTCTGTGTTCCTGCATGGCAGAATGGGGTTG
The DNA here is from genome assembly GCA_026167975.1 of Phrynosoma blainvillii. NCBI lineage: Eukaryota > Metazoa > Chordata > Lepidosauria > Squamata > Phrynosomatidae > Phrynosoma > Phrynosoma blainvillii. The sequence continues at coordinate 13,604,028 of JANUYF010000013.1, forward strand.
GACTGGATGGCCCTTGTGATCTCTTCCAACTCTATGATTCTATGATTCTGTAATGACTCCCCTGTCCAAGTTTCCTTGATTTATGGTTCAAGATACAGAAAATCTGGACAACCTATTAAGGCTTCTATATTTAAATAGTCTGCAACATATTGCTTTCTTCAGGATAAGTTGAAGAGGGCAGAACCTAATGATTACTATTGGGTTTTACAAGATTCACCTATGTATTAAGACATCCCACTCTTGGGAGAGAGGGAGTGCATGTGACATTCCCCATCTTCAAATATTTCATTCTAATCTCCAAAGCTTTCTTTAACTCAGAGCTTGGAAAAGTCAGGTTTATGGAAACAACTCCCCAAATCCCTCACCCAGCACAGCCAGTTGTAATCCATAAAACCAAGCCCTACTGAAAACTGCTGAACAAGAGTTATGTGTCTAGTTTGGCTTTGGCAAAGTTAGAACTACTCCTGGGGAAACCTTCTTATGGACCTTTACAATGCCACTTGTTGGAACACACACAAGAAAGGAAGATTGTCATGTTTGCATAACACCTTTTATCAGTGCTTCCCCCCTCCCCTCAGAGGTATCTGGCTGGTTGCTGTTGCAGACAGAATCTCGGATCAGATGGGTTTTTGCCTACTGTTCTTAAAGGTGGGTGGACAACATGTGGCCTTCTAGATGTGGCTGGATTGTTAGTCCCAACAAACTTGGCCAACAATCAAAGATGGCAGGGCTTTCATGCAGCAGCATCTGAGAGGCCACAGGTTCCTCATTGCTATCTGAGGTCAACTCCAGCTTTTGAAACACATAAGAATGCCAAATCAGTCCACTGAAGCACATAGCCAAGGTCTCAGAGAGAGAAAGATATTTTCCCATCATATAGGTCTTCACATCCTTTTAAGATGAGAGGCTGGGAACTGGATCTGTGCCCTTTTGCATGAACAGCAGGAGCTCTACCACTAAGCTATAGCCTCCATCCCAAGAATATTAACATATACCAACTCAGAACATTGGTCCATCTAGTTCAATACTGTTTACTCTGACCAATGGTCCATCTAGTTCAATACTGTTTACGCTTACCAGTGGCATCTCTCCAGGGATCCTTTCACACTACACAATCATAGTGCTATGATCCCACTTTAATTGTCATGGCAGCATCCTATGGAATCCTGTGATTTGTACTTTAGAGAGCGGCATCTAAAATTTTCAACTGAGAGCTCTAATGCCTCATCAACATACAAATCCCAAGGTTGCATAGGAAGCAAACATGGCGACAGTGGGCTCATAGGATTAAACCATGTAGTATGAAAGGGCTCCAAAGTTCTCTCTCAGCTCAACTGCTCAAGGTGCTTTCCAGTGGAGATGCTGGAGACTAGGACCTCCTGCATGCAAAACATGTGTTCCACCACTGAGCTATGAAAACACATGCACATCCTTCACTGTATAAGGGCTATGTGGGTGTACTGCAAAGGAACAGGACATATGGCCTCAAACGCCAGATTTGCCTGCATCACTTCTGATGAGAAGCAGTCCCCCCAAAACTGTAACAATCAGAATCAGGTTCATTACACCAGTATCTCATGCAGTCAAGTATTCAAAAGTCTACCTTTTGTGGCCTAAATTCAAACATGAGTCCCAACTAGAGTACTCCCACTGAATCAATAGAATTTGCATCAGGGCTCATAGGGCCATTTCCCATGGATTCTGTAGGTCTACTGGAATGGGGATGGACATTCTGCATTTAAATCTGAATGTTTAGAGCAGAGATGTCAAGATTACTGATATTTGTAAAAAGTGACAGAACTCAGGGCTGGTGTTTTCTTTAGAATGCCTTTCTCTGGAGGGCGAGGGTGGAGCAAATTCCCATGACAACAATTCAATTAACTATAGAAAGTGAAGCCTCTCTCCAAGCTAACCTAAAAGGAAAGTGTGTCTGTCATCATCAAGCACAGAAAGAGCGAGAGAAAGAAACCAAAAAGGAAAGGAGGAGGAGGAGTGACTAAGTAGAACCAGTTAAGATTTAAACACAAAAGCTCAATTATTACACACAAATTGGCCACTTTGAGGCAGGTCTCAATCAGCAGGGAAAGCAGTTAGAAGTAAGTACCTGACAAGGCGAAGAAATCATGTTGAGGAGGGGGTGTTAATGGGGGAAAATATAGTCTTCTTTAGGTTTTAGTCTTTAGACTTTTCAGATCTAGAACCCACGTTCCGCTCAAACTGGGACAAGGGGTGTTCTCAATTTTTGGCCCTATATTTTTATCAGTTTTGAACAAATAGCAATTATATAGTTTATGGTTTGAATCACTCACTCCCCTGCAGCCCCCCAAAAATAACTTTTGCCTACTTTTATTTGTAAAGTCGTCATCATCGTTATTTATTAATGCTTAGACCAAAGGCTGTTTGCATCCAAAGTGTTAAAATATTTGCAAGGCGTCATGCCCAAGGTAGATCAGGATTGCTCCAGTGGAAGAGTAATGGAAAGTTTTGCCCTTTAGTTTCTTGGATTTATAATGCACCCTGACATAAAAGAAGCTCAAGGAAGCAACCAAAGTTGTTTTTCCTCGCCTCTATTTTGTCTTCAGAACAGCCCTGCAAGGCAGCTTAGGCCGAGAGAGAAAGAGAGACAGAATCATCCAATGAGTTTCACAGTCAAGCTGGGATTCAAACTCAGGTCTTACCTGCATCATAGGGTTATTTTGCTGTCTGAGGGAAAGAACAAGATGACAGCCCTTCCCATTTCTTGTACCAAACTGATTTAAACTAGCAGAAATTTCTCCAGTATTCACAATGAACCAGGGTCTTCCACCCCACCTGAAAGCTGAAGGTTACCTAAGGGGGCCACATGGCATATGTAACTCTTTCCTTCTGCTGCCACCTCAAAGCATCTGGTCTCTAACTGAGCTGATTCACTTTGCCTCATGGTAGGGCCAGCCATGGTGGAAGGAATCATAGAATCAAACAATTAGAAGAGACCACAAGGGCCATCCAGTCCACCCCCTGCCATGCAGGGACACAGAATCAAAGCACCTCTGACAGATGGCCATCCAGCCTCTGCTTGAAAACTGACAAAGAAGGAGACTCCACCACACTCTGAGGCAGCATGTTCCACTGTTGAGCAGCTCTTTCTGCCAGGAAGGTCTTCCTAATGTTTAGGTGGAATTTCTTTTCCTGTAGTTTGAATCCATTGCTCCATGTCTCAGACTCTGGAGCAACAGAAAACAAGCTTGCTTGCTTCATATGACACCCTTTCAAATATTTAAAGAGGGCAATCATATCACCTCTTAACCTTCTCTTTCCAGGCTAAACATACCCAGTTCCCTAAGATGCTCCTCATAAGGCATGGTTTGCAGATCTTTCACCCCTTTGGTCACCCTCCTCTGGAGACATTACAGCAGGGGTAGGCAACCTTTCACCTTTAAGGGCCGAGGGACTTCAGCTCCCAGAAGCCTCAGCCATGTTGGCCAATAGTCCCATGTTGGCCAATAGCTCCTGGGAATCTGGGAGCTGAAGTCCCTCGGCCCTTACAGGGGAAAGGTTGCCTACCCCTGCATTACAGCTTGCCCACATCCTTCTTGAACTGTGGTGCCCTGAACTGGACACAATATTCCAGGTGAGGTCTAACCAAAACAGAATACAGAGGTACTGTTACTTCCTTCAGTTTTGACACTAATCTTCTATTGACACAGCCTACAATCACATTGACTTTTCTAGCTGCCACATCATATTGTTGACTCATGTTCAGCTTGTGGTCCGTTAGTTCTGGACCAGCTTTCTAATCTATTAAGGTAATTTTGAATTCTGATCCTGCCCTCTGGGGTATTAGCTATCCATTCTATTTGGTGTCATCTGCAAATTTGAGAAGCCTGCCTCCTGTTCTTTCATCCAAGTCATTGATAAAGATGTTGAATAGCACTAGGCCCAGGACAGAAGCCTCTGGCACCCCACTGGTCACTTCTCTCCAGGATGAAGAAGAGGAGCCATTAGTGAACACCTTTAGATTCAGTCTGTCAACCAATTAGAAATCTCCCTAACAGATGCATTGTCTACCCAAATTTTACTACCTTTTTTACAAGGATATCATGGGGTACCTTGTCAAAGCCCTTACTGCAATCAAGATAAACTATATCCACAGCTTTCCCTTCATCTACCAAGCTTGTAACTCTGTCAAAAAGGAGATAAGATTAGTCAAGCTTGGCTTGTTTATGAGAAACTATTATTGACATTTACAAATCAGGAGAGAGACACAATTCAGAGTTTTCTCTTCAGAGAAAACTTAGAAGGCCAAGAGCAGAGCCTAGCAAAACTCTGTTTTAGACTACAACATCTCCCAGAATCCTTCAGCCAGCACGGACATAGGCCATGCAGGCTGAGGAATTCTGGCAGTTGTACTCCAAAAAAAGGAACTTTTCTAGGTTCTTTAAGGGAGCTTGATCTTTGGTTTCCAGGTCCATATAGTCATGTTGTCTACCTACTGTAAGTAAAATTCCTGTTCAATGATCTTGTTCCAGTAGAATAGGGTAGGGTTGAGTTCAGGGCCAGTTTTCTCCCTCTGAGAGTGTCACAGGGTTTGTTCAGAGGAGGTTTGCCCTCACCTTCCCCAGAGGCTGAGAGTGTGTGACTTGCCCAAGGGCACCTAGTTTTTATGGCCAAGGTCGGATTTGAACCTTGGTCTCCAGCATCGTGGCTTGAGCATTGGCTCAAACCACTACACCAGCAGCCAGATTGTCAAAAATGACCCTGCAAAACCCAGATGCAACTGAAAGTCCACCTCTGGTTTTGAAAAACTGGGAATGAGGAGGAACAACTTATTTAAAAGGTAAATCATCACTCCTGGAGACTTTCAGAATATGCCATTCACCATGGAGTGGGGCACAGAAAACAGGCGATTTGTGGAACCTGGAGGGGCCCACAGACCACGGACACAGTCTTGTGTCCTTTTGCAGCCCTACAGCTACATTGTCCTCCAGAAGAAGATGGGGAGAACATGAGTCGTGAACCTCCCATGGATGCCTCTTTTCCATGTTTCCCATTGCTACAGCTGTAAGTGTTCCAAGTTTCAGTGCTTCTTTTCATGAAGAGTTCTTCTGCCAACAAAACATAAGCCTGCATAGACACCACTTCCACCTGGCTCATGTTGCAAACACAGATGAGGTAACAATATCAGCAATGTGTATTTGAAGTTAGGAAAAATATTAATAAATCCTTAGCAACATGGAAAATGATTTGGCAGGCATGCCTCACACTGTTAAATTAATCCTTCACGTCCTAGTTCTCCCTCTCCCTTGCTCGCACTTTTTTCCTCCTTATTGGAGTCATTTAATAAGGTGAAAACTCATTTCTTTCCTCCACCTTAGTGTGCCCCATTGCCATGGTGACAGTTGTGAATCAGATATCAATAAAAATACCCTTGCACTGTGGCACCACATGCTTCTCCAATTTGTTGCCAACACAGCTTTAAAAAAATTATAGCGATCCACAGGGGCTCAGTAATTAACAATCCTTTTGCTTTATAAGTGGATTCTCCTTTATCCGTTGAACAGGTGATGGAATTCTAGGAGCTTATTCCATGATACCCTCCTACTTTTATGAGACTGGTCCTGCTCTCCCTGATTTCCTTCCCTCTTATGAGGCTTGGTTGAAGTTGTAGGAGATGATCTGGAGCCCTGGGAATTTTCCAGTCCCTTTCCCTTCGATACCTATAATGTCAACATCACAGGGACCCACAGGGAGCTTTCTCATGGTGCCTGGGTAAGCCTCAACTCCCAGCAGCCTGATGCATAAGAAGGGAGAGTGGCCTGCAAGGGAAGGCAAGGTATTATTCCAGGATGATTCCAACTCAGATTAGGACCTAAACCAGAATGTTCAGGCAGTGACATGTGTCACCAGCAGCTGCCTACCTTCAGATGTCTTGGTGGCTAGCTCAACAAGCTGGAACAAGCTGCGATGGCTACTCTCAAAATTAAAGCTGTCTGCTGGATTTCAGTTTGCCTGGGTTCCATTATTGCTCAGATTTTCCTCATGTTGGTTTTACTATTTTTTGAATATATTTTCAGGCATATTCTTTGAGAAGTATTACTTTGCAAACAGAAAAGCACAGTATAAATATGAAGAAGTCAGTAAAACAAACAACCCTTAAACATTCACATGAAGGCCAAGCGATTATAAACTGCTGGCAGAAGGTAAATCTCCTCCAGTGTATTTATTGGGATGGAGACTAGTCTTTCCTTCTTGGTTTCTTCTCCAGGTGTGCAATAGCAGCCAGGGGTCTCTGGGGCACAGCTCCATCCCCTTCGCCACCAACCAGCTGCAGAACTGTTCCAGCTGCCCTTGTGCACCTGGAGAATAAATAACAGCATCTGTGGCATCTTCTCTGAGTATGCAATGGCATCTGGATCATACCTGGGTGCACCCTCTTAGTTGACTCTAGGCCAAGGGGATGAAACTGTGCCCAGGAGCTCCAGGCCTGCTTTTGTGCATTTGAAGCAAGAGGTACTCTGCAAGGAGGTACTGGAATGCTTTTGCAATGGCATATATTGCCATGACTGAGGTAGCACCATCATTTCTCACCTAGAGGATCCCAGATTATATTCATACCTTCCAACTGTCCCAATTAATTCTCTGTTGTCCCACTTTTTCAACTGCTATTTAAAAGTCCCAGATTGTCTCTCCACCTCCCACTTTTTCCCTTTGTCATCAGCTTACTTCAATTGCTGCAAACTGAATTTGCAGTAGTTTGCACTCAGTTAACTTCTTGGGGGGAAGGAGAGGAGAGGACAGGACAGAATCTTGCCCTTCCCAATAGGCTCAGAAAAGAAAAGGGGGGAAAACCCCTGAGCCTATTCTGTGTTCTTCCCCATTAATAGTGTTTGCCATCTTGACCACACTGTGATGTTGCTTGGCCACACACATCCTGAAGGGTACGCTACATTCTGTTTGGTTTCCTTCCTCCATAAAACAATCAAGGTTAAAGCATTCCTAAGTTTAGGCCCATTTGTCTTTATTTCCATTTGTTACATACCAGAGATGCCACCAATCCTGACAAGCCTCTCTGGATTTACAAATTGAGCAATTATGGAGAATAGAGGGGGGGACCTGAGTAGAAGCACACTGAACTCCGCTTCCATTGAAGGAAAGGATATACCATGCATTTTTCAAAGCTGGGGCAAAGCTTCCATTTGCAAGACCAATGGCCCGTATGATCACGGACATTAGCAGGCCTCCAGTGCTGCAGAAGGACAAATAAGGAAATCCCAGAAGGTCAACAGTTTTCTTAGATCAGGAGCTGTGGTTGTTGTCTTTATCATTAGTTACTTCACTGTGCAACTGGCTCCTAGGAAGGAAGGAAGGAAGGAAGAGTGTGGAAGAGGACACTACATAGGGCAAGGTGGACATGCTCCAGATCTCAAAGGGCCAGACAGCCCTATTATGGACTTTTCTGAACCTCCAAAGGGCCGTAACAGACTGTCACAGCAACCACTATGGGCAAGTGAAAGCAACGCCACATCATTCCCAGTTGCCTTTTGGGCCATGTGATTCCCACCCCTGATATAAGGAGAGAAAGACAAGCTGGAAGACAGTAGCCAACCATAACAAATCTCCTTGATCAGAGACAGGCAACAGTGCCATGCCACCATGCCCTCTACCTGCCCCACTTTGGTAGGCACAGTCCCAATTCATCCTATGTTGTCCCACAGTTCAGCTGCTTTTAAAACATCCCTGTTTCTCCCTTCTCCTCCTCCCATCTTCCCCTTTGTCCTCACCTTACATCACCTTACAAAGTGCAGAAGTAGTTTGCATTCCTTTAACTCAGAAGTAGGGGATATAAATAAATAAATCACCAGGAACAGATGATATTCCAATTGAACTGTTACAATCCACACAAACAGAATCAGCTCTAGTGTTAACTAATATATGTCAACAAATATAGAAAACAAAACGGTGGCTGACAGACTGGAAACAATCAATATACATCCCCATCCGCACAAAAAAGGAGACACAAGAGACTGCAACAACTGCTGGACCATGGCATTAATTTCCCACGCAAGCAAAATTATGCTCAAGATTCTGCAACACAGACTCCAACCATACATAGAGAGAGAAATCCCAGAGTCACAAGCAGGGTTCAGGAAAAGAAGAGAAACTAGGAACCACACAGAAAACATGCGATGGCTAATGGAGCACACCAAGGATTTCCAGAAAAGAATCAGCATGTACTTTATAGATTATAGCAAAACATTTGACTGCACAGATCAAAATAATCTGTGGATGGTTCTCAAGGACATAGGAATGCCACCACACCTGATAGTCCTAAAGAGAAATCTGTACTTAGGACAAGAAGCTATGTTAGAACAGAATATGGAGAAACAGAATGGTTCCCAGTTGGCAAAGGGGGTCAGGCAATGATGAGTCCTATCACCCTATTTGTTCAACTTGTATGCAGAAAATATCATACGAAGAGCAGGTTTAGACTCAGAAGAAGGAAGAGTGAAGATAGGAGGAAGAAACATCAACAATCTAAGATATGCAGATGACCCCATAGTACTAGCAGAAAACATCACAGACTTGGAACAATTACTAAGGAAGGTCAAAGAAGAAAGTGCAAAGGTAGGTTTAACGCTAAACATAAAGAAAACAAAAGTACAGTGGACCCTTGGTATCCACTGGGATTTGGTTCCAGGACGCACACATCCTTGCACATGTCTCATCCACAGGGTTGCCATGAGTCAGGATGGACTCAAGGGTACTTAACAACTGGTGGGAGAGAGGAGAGAAGGTGGAATCGTGTCCTTCCCGGTCAGCTCATGCAAAAGCAAACTGCTTCAGCCACTCTTATTCAGTTTGTTTTTTTCTTCCTCATTTATAACTCTTGCCATCTGGACTTCCTTCTGATGTTGCTTGGACACACACATCCCAATTTTTATCTGTGAAAACTTGGAGCGTAGGAGACTACATGGCTGCATACTCTTGTAACTTCCGCCGTGGTATAGATTCCCCCTCGGCTTTTTGCCTCCTTACAGTGGCGTATCTAGGTTTTGCATCACCCAGTGCAGTAGCTCATAGTGTCACACACACCATCCCATCCCACACCTTTGCAGACTGCAAGAAATAGTGCAATTTGAGTCCACTTTAACTGCCCTGGCTCAGTGCTAGGGAATCATGGGAATTGTATTTTTTTCTGAGACATTGAGCCTTCTCCGTCAGAGAGCTCTGTGCCACAATGAACTACAGTTCTCATGATTCCCTAGCACTGAGGGGGGTTGCAGACTGCCAGAAATAGTGCAAATTGAGTCCACTTTTAGAGTTAGGGTTAGGGTTAGGGTATCATGGGAACTGTATTTTATTGTGGCACCAGAGCTCTCTGACAGAGAAGGCTCAATGTCTCAGAAAAAAAACAGTTCCCATGATTCCCTAGCACTAACCCTAACCCTAAAAGTGGACTCAATTTGCACTATTTTTGGCAGTCTGCAACCCCCCTCAGGGCAGTTAAAGTGGACTCAATTTGCACTATGTCTGGCAGTCTGCAAGGCCCTTTAGTACTGTTTTTTATACCAATGTTACTCATAAATCACAATTCCCATATATCACTGAATGTAATGGTAATAGTTGTAACATAACGCCACTAGCAAAATTAACATTATTCTAATTCCACTATTAACATGTAAACCACTTCTTGCCAAACAAGGGTCCCACGGGTATATATACTCCACAAACTTCCATGCCACCAACTTCTGAAAATGCCAGCCACAACTGCAGGTGAAACATCAGGAATAAATTCTTCTAGAACGCACCCCCACAGCCCAAAAAACCCACCGAAAACAATGGATGCCGGCCGTGAAAGCCTTCGACTTCACATTATACCTTTAAATTACCATATCGTACGCACAGCCTAAATGTATCTACATGTATATAGTTTCACGGGGCTGAAGTGAAAATTTGGTAAGATTTTATGTTTTTAAAGAAAACGTTTAAAGAATGTTAAAAATTCAAAAATAAATGTTAATTTTAATTTTAATATTTTTTAAAAAAGAAAAAGAAAAAGAAAAAGCTGGGGCCTCTCCTTCCTCCTCCCCCTGAGCCTTGCTCCATTCACTCACACCATCTACTCGGCATTTTAAAGGGATGCAGGTGAACTCTGTAATCCGTTTCTGCCCAAAAGAAGATATTTGGGGAGCAGTGGTGGCACAACTACCCCCTTAGGATGTCACCTGGTGTGGTCCATACCCCTGCATCCCCATAGTGATGCCACTGCCTCCTTAAGAGATTTGATCTTGGGTGTGTGGTTATGCACATATTCATTCGTGTAGTCTGTAAGTATTTTACAGAAGGGCAGAGCAGGTTTTTAAGGGATTAAGAAACAACGGGGTTACACCAGGGGTAGACAAATTGCAGCCCACTCCCAGCCACTTTTGAGGCTTTCCGCCAAGGCCTTTGCAACAGACAGTTTCCCGCCTCCTCCAGAGAATTAGGGGAAATTTAAAGAGAAAGAGAAAGCTAAGCACCCGGTTACGTGGACTGAATATGCTGGTTTTGAAAATAGCTATACAAAAAGAAAAGAACCTTTCCAAATCACATGGTTGATCCTAGCGGGGACAATTACTAGGAGATAAAAAGCAAAGTCTGCTGAGCCCAGGCAGATAGCTTTACAAGCTTTTTACAATTCATTAAGAAAAGCCTTCTGTGGGCTTGACAGTCACCTTGAATAGTGCTAAAGAAAGACAAGGGAGCAAAACATCCATAAGAGAGGAGGGATAGAGATTAAGTACTAAAGAAGCATGCGATTCTCCAAACTGCCCTCTGGTAACTTTTCTACCATTAAGATTTCATTTTTTAAAAAAAGTCTACTGAGATAACTCAGATCTAATGAGGATCCCAACCCACACTTCCAGCAAGTGCAACATAAAAACCATCTAATAATCAATTGAAAGGAGAAAGTGGGTGAAGGATTAGGAGAACCTCATCCAAGTCACTATCAGCTACTAAACTGGGTTTCCTATTATCCAATTTATCATGACCTGGTAGACCTGCATATTGTGCACCTGCAAAATGTAATAAAAGTCCTACCATATCAGACCAAAGATTCTACGACAGACCAGCACCCTGTTTTGCTCAGCGACTGGCAGATGCATTGAGGTTCAACAAACCCATTCCAACAGCTTCCATTATTTCATGAGAAACAGTTTTTTTGTAAAGCGAATAGCTCTCAGTTTCCAACTATTCACCAAGGCACATTGAAACACTTTATACTACAAGACAGATAGCTCACAATATGTTGTTGCTGACAAAATCCATCTCTTTCCCCCAGCTCCTATGGGACTGCAACCACACTAAGACGGAACAGAGAAATCTGAAGTGAGTGGAAGATCACGCTGTTATTCCCGATAATCGAAGCATTCAAGTGTTTTGACCCTGCAATGCCTGGCTCCATGACTTCACTAGCTGTGGCCCTTCCCCATATTTCTATGAATGCCAGCCCCACTGACAAATATTAGTCATCTTCTTACATCATACGTTTAGCTTCATTACTCATCCACATCACTAAACGCCAGGGCCGGCCCTACTCTTAGGCAGAGTGAGGCAGCAGATTTTGTGTGCCCTGGCAAAAACGTGGCCATTTGTCATTATTGTATTTTTATTGCCAGGGATCAGGACAGGTATTTGTGGGATTTCTAGCTTCATGTGCCAAAATAAATTGGCTGTCTTTGAGTACTATGCAGATTGACTAGGGTGAGAGGAGGACAGTATTTGCTGATTTGCCTCTGGCTGCAAAATGTCAGAGGTCAGATCCCACAGCTCTTGCATTTTTGAAAAAAGGTGTGGGGGGGGGTTCAAGCTTTGCCTTCTCCCTCCCCCACAGTTCTTCATTATTGGAAATTGCATGTTAAATATCTCCCGATTAAACAGACATTGGGAGACGAGCCAAAAAGAAATACCACAGTTTCCAGCAGAAATAATAAATAAAGCCAAAAAGCTTCTGTTTCTTCTTGTTGTTCTTCTTTCTCTTAGTGTATAATATGTAAAGACTCATGAAAGACTGAAATCATAGAGGAAAAGAACACTAAAATGTGCCTTTTTCATAGACCGCTTATCCTGAAATGTAAAAGGAAATCTGCCACTGTGGGAGATTAGAGTTTAGATCTGTAGATGTTTACATCAGTTTTTACAGAGTTCTTCTTTGACTGAATGCAGGAAAGGAAAAATATATTGATTGCTGGATCATATACACTTCTTGGGTAAAAGAAAAAGCAATACAATAAGGCAGGGATCTTTTCAGGCTCACACAGTGAAAGCATGACTGGAATATTCTCAAGTTTGCTCCAAGGAAAAGTGTGTGTGCATATCTTTCAGCTGTCATGATTTGGCAGAGACAGTCCCAATTAATCCTCTGTCATCCTACTTTTCCCACCCTTTTTAAAATGTCCCATCTTCTCACTCCTCCTCACACCTTCACTCTCTGTCCTCTGCTTACTTCCTTTGCTGCAAACTGTGTGCAAAGAGCAACAGCAGTTTACACACAACTAACTCAGTAAGGGGGAGAGGAAAGGAGGGAGGGAATCTTTCCCTTTCTAGTAGACTCAGGCAAAAGCAAGCTGCTACACCAGGGGTAGGCAACCTTTCCCCTTTAAGGGCCAAGGGACTTCAGCTCCCAGAAGCCTCAGCCATGTTGGCCAATTGTCCCATGTTGACCAATAGCTCCTGGGATTCTGGGAGCTGAAGTCCCTTGGCCCTTAAAGGGGAAAGGTTGCCTACCCCTGTGCTACACCCTCTCCTGGAAGAGACACAATGGCTTAGCGGTTAAGACACTGACTCTGATGATTGCAAGGCTGGCAGATCAGCAGTATGAGACTCAAGTGCCGCATGACAGAGTGAGCTTCCATCACTAGTCTCGTCTTCTGCCAAGCTAGCAGTTCAAAAGCATGTAAAAATGCAAGCAGATAAATGGGTACCACTTTGGTGGTAAGGTAACAGCATTCTGTGCAGTCATGCTGTCCACATGAACACAGAGTCGTCTTTGACAACACTGGTTCTTTGGCTTAGTAATGGTAATGAGCACTGCTCTCTACAATCAGACACAACTAGACAAACTTGTGAAAAGGGAAACTTTTACTTTTACCTTTACCGCCTCTCCTAGCTTCTTTGTTCTTCCCCATTAATAACTTTTGCCATCTTGACCACACCCTGATGTTGCTTGGCCATACGCATCCTGGTTTTCATTAGTAAAATATTGAAGGGTATTGGTGTGTGAGAGTATGAGCATGCAAGTCATAGAGTCATAGTGTTGGAAGACACCACAAGGGCCACATAGTCCAATCCCCTGCCATGTAGGAAGACACAGTCACAGCTCTCCCGACTGATGGTCTTACCAGCCTCTAGACCTGAATTCATTTAGAGGAGCCAGGTATTGCTGCACTACCTCTTTACCTGTTCTGTGCTGCATTTCTCCTACTACATCATCTGCTCTGTTTTCCCCAGGTTAAGCACTATTTTCCTTTTGGGAGAAGACCAAGGCAAAGAAAGTGTTAAGTAGTTCAGCCTTTTCTCTGACCCTTGTTAGCATTTCTCCATCTTCTCCACACAGTGAGCCTATCAATTTGCTACAGACACAATGCAAAGAGTCAGTTTTATTGTTTTTAACCTCTCAAGTTATCCTGTGCTCATTTTGTGCTTTCGCTTTTCTGATCTCGCCTGTTAGCCAAGCTCTGTTTGCCAAGCGCCAGGGACTGGGGTTGCAGCTTCTTGGGACAGTTCCACTAACTTGATGTCACCACTGAGAAGGCCCTGCCAGCTGAGAAGTCTCCAAAGCTCATTTATCTCAAAGCTGATTTGTCTCTGCCAACTAAACATCTGAAGGCAAAAGGACACAGCATCTTGCAGTGCTCATAGTAAATGGGTACCTCATGCAGAAGACAACACTCCTTCAAAGAGCCACATAACTTCATTGGATCACAACCACAGGAGACAAACACAATAACTGGATTTTACCTAGAAGCACTGGAGATGCCCTGGAAATACCCTATGGCAGGTTCAAGGGTCATTTTTTCACCCTGGTCCCTCTGGGAGCTGCACATACTGCCAAAAATACCAAATTAAAAAAGAAGAAGAAGAAAACAAATCCAGTAGTGGAGAGAAGTCCACATCTGGTTTTCAAAAATGGGTTTTTATTTTGTGGTGTTAAATGGAGGTGGGGATACAACCTATTTAAAAGGTGAGTTAACACTCTTGGAGGCTTTCAGGTGAGGTGATTCATCCTCCTTTTTTGTCTAGAAAAAGGATGCTCTGGGGAGTCTGGAGGGGTTAAGGACCACACACACACACACACACACAAAATAGCTTTGGGGCCACATACAGCCCCAGGATCAAACTTTGTCTACCATGAACATAAGTTGAGATAATATGATGATCTATGGACAAGAGCAAGCAACCAGAACTGGGATCCTCTTTCAACGAAGTATCAAAGTGAATGTTCTACATACGATCTATACTTGCCAGTTGAAACATTTTGGCTACTTCTCTTAATTCACATCTTCCATCATGGTTTCTTTAAAGAGGATGGATTTTGAGTCCCTCCTGACTGGCAGCTCAGTAATGGATCACAGATTGCTTTGTAGCTTAGAAGGAAAAAGCCCTCTGTGCTCTGAAGCTACATTTACAAATCCATGTGCACACAGAGATGCTTTGCTGAATAACATAATAGGAGCCGCACGGAGGATTTTAATCTATCATTCCAGATTAATAGAATACGATTAGAGAGTAATGCTTCCATATTTGCATGTTGTTTGTGTTGTGTGCCTTCAAATAGTTTTCGACTTACCATGACCCTAACGTGAACCTATCATGGGGTTTTCTTGGCAAGAGTTGTTCAGATGAGGCTTGCCATTGTCTTACCCAGAGACTTGCCCAAGATCACCCAGTAACAGGTATCATGACTTTCCAAATACAGCTAAGTATATCATTTAAAGCAGCAGAACAGTTGTATCAATGGCAGCTTGGAGTATGAGGGGATTTGTACATATCTAGATTAAAGATATAAATCTATATATAGGGAGCCCTGGTGGTGCAGTGGTTAAATGCCAGTACTGCAGCCACAATGTTGTGAGTTCAATCCCAGAGGGCTCCAAGGTTGACTCAGCCATCCATCCTTTTGTAGGTTGTTGAAATGAGTATCCAACTTGTTAGGGCCAACTGGCTTACAGACTGTAAACCACTTCAAGAGTGCTGAGTTCACTATGAAGCAGTATAGAAATGTAAATGCTATTGCTATTAAGACACACTATCCGGAGGGCTCACAGTAAGAATCGCCCCCCCCCCCACCAAGATAATTTACGATATTCACTGAAACGTCAGCATCTTTTTCTTCCTTAACCCTGAGTGCCAAAAACCAGTCCAGTTCCCCCACATACACCACTGCACCCTAAAACTGCTGAACATGCTTAACAGTGTCACACAAGAGTAAAATCTTGAGAGACATAGCTCCCAGGGCACCTAACATGAGATTCAGGTGTCCTAAAAATGACATTTCTGACACTTCTCTATGACTGAAAGTAGAGCCAGCCCTAGACATTCTCTTAGCAGAGAATTTGCAGAGCAGCAAATGATTCCCTTCTCACACCCAAACTCAAGGTACCCTATGCCAGTCACATTCTGTTGGCACCTGAGGTAGAAGGCCTTACAAGCACCTCTCCACTGCCTGACCAAAAAAAAAAATATGATACCAATAAATTGCAAAACTAACCATTCATTGCCCAGATCTTCTTGAGGCAACTGCCTCCCTTTGCCAGACAATAAGGCCAGCCCAACTAGAAAGTGCTGGGGAGGAAAGCAATTAGCACCATCAGATCAGTCAGAAGGCAAAAGATGGAGAAGCAGATGACAGGCACTCATGAGGCAGATGCCCACAGCTGGATCACAAGGAAGTGAAAAGCCCCAGAAAATCTAAGCCAAAGGCATTGTTAGGGGGGGAAAGAGATTTGATTCAGTTGCGAACAGAGCTTGGAAAGTTCCTTTTTCAATGACAGCTCCTAGAATCCATCAGCCATTAGTCAAAGGAGTAGTAGTTGAAAAAAAGTAAATTTCCCAAGTTCTGGTTGTAAGGTAATAGGAGGTCTGCCTCAAACTGTAATTATTACTGAGGTGGCCACAGGTCTTTGAAGGAAAGGGAAACTACCAAAATATTTGATTTTTTTTTCTTGGCCAAGTCTCTTTGCCAAATTTAAAATAACAGGAGTCTATAAATTCACTGCTTTTATTGCCTTCTACTGATAGGAACAAAGGAAGCTGCCTCACACCATATCAGCCTATTCATCTAACTATTACCTACTCTGTCTGGAAGCAACTGTTGAGTATCTCAGACAGAGAAGGATCTCTCCCCTCCCCGTCCCCCCGTCCCCCGACTCCTTTTTCACTGGTGATGAAGCCAGGGAGGGAAATATTGAACCTGGGATCTTTTGCATGATGAAAATGTTCTCTTCCCACCCCTGTTGCCAGTTGTTTCCTCCTTTGAATTCCAGAACCACATCAGTTGATCTGAGGAACACAAATAAAATGATGGGGGGGGGGGGTTGTTGGTTGATCAGTTGGTTATTTGACAGTGGAGACTGGTGGCTCCAATATCAATGGGCTGGGGGATCTGCACCAAATTTTAGTCTGAAGTTTAAAGCTAGCCATAGTGCTGAACCCTCCTATTCCCTAAATAAGTTGGATGGTTCCTCTAAAGTTCAGCCTAAAATCTGGAGTGGATAGATCACCTCACTGTAGGGGTGACTTACTGCAGTCCCTTCTATCCAGGTATACAATTTGCATATTATGCAAATTATTATAACGATGCATATTATTAATTTGCATTCTGACTATCCAAATTCAACACATCAATAATAGCACCTTTTCTGCCATTATGTTTCAACCTCAGTACCAATATCAAGCTAAGAGCTCTCTTTTTAGAGAAGGAAGCTTCCAAGCAGCCCAGAGAGTAAACGGACTCCCTTTATTCTCTCGAGGCTGTTTTGAAGTGAAGC
This sequence comes from Phrynosoma blainvillii, assembly GCA_026167975.1. Lineage (NCBI taxonomy): Eukaryota > Metazoa > Chordata > Lepidosauria > Squamata > Phrynosomatidae > Phrynosoma > Phrynosoma blainvillii. The sequence goes on from JANUYF010000013.1 coordinate 13,621,037, forward strand.
TCCACCGTGCTGCCTGGCCCTAGATTCAAGCCATTGACACAATCGCCACACAACACGCAACACAAGGCCATCTCTGCTCCCCTTCTTTTCTTTCCCTTCTTCTGGGCCTGTTGGGAGAAAGCGGGGAGGGAATGGAAGAATAAGGTGGCAATGCTACCCCTGTGCAGGAACAACCAGAGATGCCACTGCCAGTCTTCTTGCACAGTTTCCTGCTTCATTGCCACGGCCCCATTTGAACCTTTCCATCAGCCTGCGATAAAGGAAAAATCCAGGATTTACTGCTTCAACTGGCCCAGCCAGCCAAGACACTTTTTACTCCCTTCAATCTGGGATTTTCCAGGTCTTCCAGGACATATGGCAATCCTACCCCACTGACATTAGAGCCACCTGCCTCAGCTGCACCTCAACATAACAAATACTGCATTAAAGCCATTCAAACTGCTAAGAGAGAGTGACCAAAGCACAGTGAGTTTGATCCTGCTCTGGATTAGCTCTCTAATTGCTATCTACCTTCTGACTGCTAGCCACAGAATCTTCCTTAACAACATTGATGGCAAAGCTGGAGCACTCAGATGAAACTTTGGTTCCCAAAGGGAATTTGAGGCACTGTCAGTTAAAGGAAACTAAAACATTTCTCCGCTCCTCTTCTTCCTTTCCACCACCACCCCCCCCTTAACAATCTGATCTGAACATCACTGAGAGACAAACAAACAGAGACCTCCATTGTGTTATTTTTAGGCTCTTTCGAAGAACAGATACACTTTTTGAATCCCTTCTGTGTGGCTCAGCCACATTATTTCGAGGAACTCTTTCAGTGCCAAAAGCAACAAGAGATGCCCTGTGAAAGGTAAGGGAAAAGGTATTAATCTATTTTTTTTAACAGAAGCAGACAGGAGAAGGGATCAGATGCCTTAGGGAAATATGGGTCAGATATCTTGAAGAAGCAAAAGTCAAAAGGACAGAAAACAAATGTAACATGACAAAGACACTGTCAGGTGATCACCATTTGCAGTGAACTGGCCACCCACCAGCCCATTCCAAGCCAACACAGAAGGCTGGTCACACATCTGTGTGATTCACTTCATTAGGTGACAAGATCCACGTAAGGAAGAGCCATTGCGAACCAAAGCCTCCTTGGTCCCAGTTCTGAAAGAAAGGTGGGATATCAATCAAATCAGTCAACAGCAACACGGAAACACAAGATGCTGACTTATATAGCAAGCAGGGCTGGCCCTACTGTTAGGCAGAGCAAGGCAGTGTTTGGGTTCTTTGGAAAGGGCAGGAAATTGATCCTTATTTAATAATCTATTTTTCTCATGGGAAAAGGTATTGGTGGAATCTCCTGGCTCTGGAAACAAAGGCCTCATTCCCACTTACAAATGAATTGGTGGATTAGTTCGACAGCGCAGCGTGGTTCACACTACATTTGCCCCAATTGCATTTTCTTGCTGTAAAATAACTCACTTGTGGTTCACACTGATGAAGGAATTGATTCGAAATAGACCCGCTTTAGCCAGCCAAAGGGCAAATGTAAATTGATTCTGATCCGCATCTGGTTCACACTTGCGCAGAATCAATTTATCAAAAAAGATGCTGAAAATATCGCGTCAAAAAGACACGCGTTAAATGGGTCTAGAATCAGTGATTTGGTTCAATGTGCAAACCAGGGTCATGTAAACTGCTTCAAACTGGTTTGCAAACTGGTTTAAAATGTAGTGGGAATGAAGCCAAGTAATTCGATTAGCCTTGGGTACTTTTCCTCTTGAATTGCAAGGGGTACCATTTGCCATTCTACCTCAGAAAACCAATTGGCCCTGATAATACTAGGTCAGACAATTTTACAGTCTAGTACAAACAGCCCAGTGTTTTCCACTCTAACAACACAAGACCACACAAGACTCAGAACAAAGACATACAGGGAGGAAAGGAGGGCTGCTACCCCCAAATACACACTTACAAGATCCAGTGGCAGCTGGTGGCTCACAGATCAGTGGAGCAATGACTCTGCTCTGGGTTTTATTCCAAACTTTAAAGGAGATATCCAAGGTGCTGAACCTATTCTGGGAATAGGGTCCAGCAACATGGATAGTTTCTCTAAACCTGTGATTCCCAAACTTTGGTCCTCCAGATGTTTTGGACTTCAGCTCCTAGAATTCCAAACTGTTGGCCAAGTTGGCTGGGGCTTCTGGGGACTGAAGTCCAAAACATCTGGAAGACCAACGTTTGGGAATCACTGCTCTAAACTCTGGGCTAAATTCTGGACTCTTGCTACCAAATTATAGCACTATGATTCCTCTTTAACTGTCATTGATGCTACCTACAGAATCCTTGTGTGTGTAGTGTGGTGAGGCAATAGAGCACTCTGGAAGAAAATTCTAAATACCTCACAAAAGTGCAAATCTCAGAATTACAAAAAATAAAGGCATGGTACTTAAAGCAAAATCAGAGTGCAAACATTTTGTACTGTCAAACAGACCCCAGAGTTGATTCACTGCCCTATAAACACGGAAGCCACCACTACTAATGTTGTGGTTGCTGCTTCTCTACCATTATTGATAGTAGGGAAAATATTATCTTGGTAGCCAGGGAGCAATGTTTTCCTCCATCACACAAATAATCATTTGGTCTGTAGGAAAGTGGTAGGAGCCCAATGTCTTGGGGGGGGGGGGCTTGCAGAGAGCAGCCTAGGGCCACAAGTTGTAAAGAAAGCAAACAATTCATTTGTGTGTATGGGCCCATCTTTATTATCAGCCAGCAGAATAAACTAGTCCCACTGAACAGCTTTACATTTGCAGCAATATAAAAGTTCTCCTTATAGTGTTTCCCTGTGATCACACACACAAGTCCTCTCTTGATGCTGCCATCAAAGAGGCCTGTAAGTGTCACATTTGTCAATGAACTTCAGTTCAGCAATCTCTAGGGTGCTCCCAGATGCATGGCTATGTCTCTGGCCACTGGACCTCTCTGATTGCCTTGCATCAATGATTTTTTTTTAACTGAACATACAAGTACAAACCAAGTAACCCAAATCTTTCTGCGGATCACAGCGTGCAATTCTCCAAGCAAGAAACAAATAAGCATGTGCCCAATGTACAATGACAGTTCATGAATAAACCCAGACTAATGCACTCTTCAACACTAAACATTTGCCAATCTATAGCCATGCATGTCAAAACACAGATCAGTCTGCCAATACGGGCAGGTTGACGGACTTTTTGTTTAACAACTTTCTAATCCACTGTTACTAATCAATTGAGTTTGATGTGTCAGTCCAATCAAACTGAACACCAAGACTTTGGGAGAGAAGAAAAGCTCTGTAGCTATAACATAGTCCTACTAAATTTTGCTTGTATTCAGGAAGTTTACATACAAATAAATACTTCCAGTTTATCCACCGCCATCACTGCAAACCGATTTAAGTGTGTAACGGAACAAAGAGAGATCAGCATTCCAATGTACATATGGCATTTGTTTGTTCTTTGTTGGCCTCCCTTAAGAGCTAGACATCATGTCCTATGTTTTAACTGTAGGATATTTTAAATGTCAAATATTCAGGCCTTCTGGCTGAAATGAATCACCATTAGAAGGGATCTTGGAGGTCATCCAGTCAAGTGATTTTTAACTTCTGGTACTCCAGATGTTTTGACCTTCAGCTCCCAGAAGCCCCAACCAAAGCAATCAAGGGTCACCGATTCTTAGAACTTTAATCCAAAACAACTGGAATACCAAAGGTTGAGAAACATTAATCTAATCTAATTCCCTGCTCAAAGGGATTTCAACCAGTGGCATCCTCACCCAGGGTTTCCCATTCCCCTGGCCTTCCAAGAGAATCAACATTCTTTGTGCACTATAGCTGCATATTATTGTCATCCCAGCACTACATTAAGGCTCATATATAGCTACACCAGATACTTAGTGGTTCTCTAGTCCTAGTCTGTTGTCTTCTAGTGTTTTTGAGGTGGGCTCTGGGCTTTATCCCTTCCTTGTTACTTTTTTAAAAGACAAGGGCACAAGAAAGTTACCTTTCAAAAATATATGGGGTGTCAAGTGGGAAATGCTCCTTTTCTTTTGTAATGAATAACACCTTCCAGTTTCTTTTAAAAGTTGCTTCTGAAGGGCATTTTTAGAATTTGGGATAGAAATTTTGAAGCTATTTTGAGAGGGTTTGTTTTATACATTTCTAACACGGATTCTGAAGGGTTCTTCCTAACACTGCCACCCCTGCAAAAAAGTAATGGAAAAGTAACCAAATAATGATGAGCAACACTGACAAAGTACCTAGGGAAAAAATGAAACGATAACAAATTGTTTCTGGGGCAAGGGCTTTGAAACATGTGACACGGCGAATTATGCTTTTCAAAGTGACTTGCAAAGCTTTCCAAATTTCATCCCAGCACCTCAATATGCAATAGATTTGCCCTGCTCCAAGCAAACTCAGAGAATGCCGGATGGACCAGTTAGAAAAGGACTCAATTTATTCAGCAAAAACAGTGGAAGCATTGGAGGCAGTCAAAAAGATCTGAACAGCTTCTGCCTACTTGAGCAAGACACACGGTGGATGCCCTTAACAGTGGTCCCAGCTTCCTCTGTACTGAAAAAAAGGTTATTTTTGCAGACAGCAAGAAAAAAGAGTCTGGAGGATTTGTGATGGAGTCACTCACCCCAGCACCCTGAAAGTGTTAATTGGTCCATCCTTCTCCAGAACAGCTGTCACAGCTCCGGCAATATATTAAACATCTACCCATGGAGAAGAGACAACTTGACACACAACAACCGAAATATGGTGGGCAGTGGAGATGACAAAAGCTGAAACGGTGGCTGAAGGAGGAGGAGGACACCTCAGGAGAAATTGACTAAAGCTAGGCCTTGGGTAAGGAAGTGAGAGAAAGCCCTGAGAGAATGTTCTGGAAATAGGAATCTGATGCAAGATTTGGGCAGATGCAAGCACCCCAATCTCCCCATCATGCATTTTGATACCTCGGTATATGGCACATCTGGAGATCAGCATGTGCTTTTGAGGTTGTGATGACTTTAAGCACAAAAAAAGGTAGTACATGAATGAGGCATGTAGACCCCAAGACACGTGGATCGCTCAGGTGAGAAAAACACAACAGATGAAAGGGGTTTGCTAAGAAATGCAATCCTGCCCCTCACTCTCTCCATTTCCTACCAAAATGGAAAGCAAAGCATGGGTTCTCACCAACAGATCAAACAAGACCTCATTCCCCCTTTACTCCCCACTGTGTTAACAACTACCATTCCTGTCCACATTTTTGGTTGCCTCAGGTCCTGTTGCTGCTTTGTTTAGTCAATGATGCCACCGAAGATTATCACATTACGTTATAAACTGGCTTACCTGGGCTGGCTTAAAATTAGAAGCAGGTGGCATCCTGATAGTATCAGATGCATTTAGCCACCGAAATCGCCACCCAGATGCAGCCCGGCTCCATCGCTGCTCCAAGGGGCGCTCCTCATGCCTCTTTTTGAAGCCAGGAGTTTTCTGACTTGAAAAAAAATGAATGCCGGAGCACCCCTCTGAGCAGCGATAGAGTTGAGCTGCAGGCGGGCAGCAATTTCAGCAGCTAAATGCAGCTGATACTATCAGGATGCTGCCCGCTTCTAATTTTAAGCTGGCTCGGGTAAGCCGGTTTATGTAGAGAGATCTTGTAGCACCTTTGAGACTAACTAAAGAAAAAGGTTGGCAGCATGAGCATTCATAGACTTAAGTCTACTTCCTCAGATGCATTTTGGACCATCAGTCAAACTTATCCTTTTTCATCTACTATATCAAAACAAGCCACCACTTCAGAATCTCTTTTTCAATCCTTCCAAAAGGCTATTAAATTGTTGTTTCTCATGAAATCACCATTAGACTGAGGCTAGTTTTCAGCTATAAATATGGGTAGAAGCCCCTAGCCTCTCTGCACACAGTCAGCTCCCAAGCTGTTCTCTGTGACTGTTGCTCCCAGAGTCTTGCCTGAGCCATTTCTCCTTTATATGGACCAGTCTTCAAGACAGGTAGATATCACCCTCAAACCAACCCTCAATCTCTGCTATCCCCTTTCACATTTCCTTTTTGATTAGCTCTGAATACTGGATGTTAGAGTTATACTTGGGTGCGTGCTCTTTAACATTTCTTCCAAATAAAAGGCCTCTTACATCATCCATACTAGGAGTCTCTATCAGTTAGTACTGGTATAAAAAGGTGCTTCCAGTCCCAGATTTACCCACCCTCTCACAAGCCAAAATAACATTCCCCAATATATTAAAGATAGACTGCTGTTGTAAGTGGAGGGTCTCCAAGCCTCATACCTGTGTAAGTAACACAGACTTGGGCAGTGGTGTGTGGTAAATGTTGGCATGCAGGCACTCTTCATAACAGTCCCCATAGTCAAGCCTGCAAGACAGTCTAAAATGTGGTGTTCAGTCGTATCAATGAACCAGTTCTAGTTGTCTTCACCTCTACCAGGATATGTTCATCCCCTCTAACTGTCCCAATCTGGCAAGGACAATCCTGATTAATCCTCTGTCACCCCACTCTTTCATCTGCTTTTAAAATATCCCAGTTTTTCTTTCCTCCTCCCACTTTCCCACTTCATGCTCAGCTTACTTCAATTGATGCCCATTTGAGCTCAAAGTGCAAAATTAGTTGGCTCTCAGCTCAGCTGGTGGTAGAGGAGAAGAAGGTGTCTTGCCCATCCCAGTAGACTCAGGCAAAAGCAAACTCCTGCAGCCTAGCTTGTCTGTTTTTCCTCATTAATAATTTTTGCCATCTTGATCACACTCTGATGTTGCTTGGCCACGCATGTCCCAGTTTTTATCTATGAAATCCTGGAGCATATGCACCAGTCAAAAAAAAAATTGTTTGTGTTTTTTAAAAAAAAAAAAATCTTAACAAATAGGGAGGAAAATAAAAGCAGCTGTCCATGGCTGCTTTTGAGAGGAAAGGGTCAGGCTTTCCATGCCCTGGCCTGTTAAAACTCAAAACCACCATTCCTGGAGGCCTCCCTCAGCAACGCTCAGTTGTTCTTTTAAAAAATTGGAACTGGGGAGGCATCGTAGGTGCAGGCTGCATAACAGATCATGGGAGCTGCATTCAGCCCATGCATGGGCCACATTGTGTTCACCCCTTCCCTGAACTCATGGGCCTGGCTGTCCTGGACCTGGACCTCTTACATTCTAAATGAAAATCACAGTGCTAGACCAGCATGTTATTTTAGATAAAGTAGAATAAAGTATATTCATGAATCTTTTATGTACCCGTTTAGTTTGTTACATTGTGTTTCTATTTCCATTTTAATTGCTTTATTCCCTCTTGTAGACCACCCTGGGAATTTGACTGAAGGGCAGTATTAAAACAGTTGTAATAAATACATAACAAATACACTGTCAATCAAATACACTTAGATTTTCTGTTATGAGTATGATGCAGTAGCAGTGTCAGGCTATAACTAAAGACATCCAGATTCAAATTCCTCACTCAGGTATGGAGCTCACTGGGTGCCCTGGGCCAGTCACCACTTCTCAAACTCCAGGATCCCCACAGGTTGTTCTTTAATGGGACAGGAGCTACATATCCCATCCTCGGCTGCCAGGAAGAAAGATAGCAGGAGTCAGGAATCTGTGGTTCGCCAGATGTTCTGGAATTCCCAGGAGCCCCTGCAAGTATGGCCAATGTTTAGGGAGTGTGGGAGTTATGCTGCAAAACATCTGGAGGGTCAACAATCCCCCCCTCCTACTATGAAAGTAAGAAAGAAAGTTTAGTGGTTAGAAAATTTACTTTTGAGGACCACAAGTCCCAGCATCTCCCAGCCTTTGGCTAGGAACCTTTGGGAGTTAATCATAAGGGGGTGGGGGAGTAATTTTTCAAGAAAATGTACCAGATCAGAATCTACAATAACAAAAATTAAACTTGAGAGTGGAAGCCGGGCTCCAGCTTTGTCTGAGGCAAACTGGCTGGTTTTAGGCAGCAAGGTTACAAGAACGTAACATTTTCATTTGTGAAACTGTTGATGATTCTCCATTAGGAGATCACTAGATAAGTTCTTCCAGAGTTCCTTAGGGAGAAGAGAATTAGTATATTGGGACTGGAAACAATTTCAGGGACCAGTTTAGTGTTCCTGGTACCTTTCTGGGGGCCACAATGAATGCCAAAAATCCAAACAAACCCTAAAGCCTCAGGAAACGGCCAGAAGTCCACTTCTGTAATAACTCATCCTTTAGAGTCTGGTGATTCAGACAGTGAGGAGGAGACAGATTGCCAGCAATCTGCAGCTCCTGACAACAAGGCTCTATCTGAATCCAAGTATCTTGGGCTGAAGCAGAAGGGGGACCTGGTTCCCCAGCAGGAGGCTGCAGATGCTGAAGATCAATTGCCATCATTCATTGAGTGATGAGGAGACAATGAAAGATTGTGCCATTTCCAGAGGTTATTAAATAAGAGATACTGAGCTAATTAGGAACCTGGGGTCTTGAAACAGCTGCCTATAAATCTCCCTGTCCCTCTCTGGCCATTTGTTGCTTTCAGCCCTTCTTTCTTGCTGACTAGCAATAACTTCTGGCACTTGTGTGTTTGACCTTGGACTGGCTACCATTTATGATCCTGATTCACTTCTTGCCAGCTTTGTTTATCTGGACTACCGACTTGCTGAATTATTTCTGGACCAGCTGACAACCACCCTCTTTCTTCTTCCTTCATCCTGATGGAAACTCTGTGGCTGACCTGGACTGAATTAACTGTGGAACAGCTCTTGTATTTTGATTCCTGAGAAACTTGCTCACTGGGGCATAGAATAACTTCTGGTTTTGAAAGATGAACACTTTGCCACCTTGCGTCCCTTTCTGGGGGTGCTTTGACTGTTGGACTGGATGGCCCTTGTGGTCTCTTCCAGCTCTATGATTCGATGAAATAAAAATACATTTTCTATGTCAAATAGTGTAGAGGAGCTTGCAACCTCTTTAAAAGGTGTGTCGCATCTCCTTGGAGGGTTCTAGGGAGGCAAGTCATTATTCGCAAGAAAAATGGCAGTCTGGATTATTCAACAGCCATCAAGGGCCACAAAAATTGGAGGCCACGACTGGACCCATGGCCACACTTTACCCACCTCTGAAGTACATCTGTGCTAACTTTGGTCTGTGCTACAGTTAGGTCTGAGAAACTACATCCATGAGGAGTTGAATGTGCCCTAGCAGTGCTCATCTGTTCATCAGATGGCAGAAACCAGGCAAATTATCCAGATCAGCATTCTTGAATGTAGTGAAACAAGGGCAGTATTCAGACAGCTTGAGGGGAAGGCCTGCTACTCATTTCTGAAGGTGGACAGACACACACACACACACACACACACACCACATGCAACTTGCCCAGAAGGTCTCAGCAAATAAAAAGATGTCCCTCAACTCTTCAGCAAGCAGGGTGACCAGATGTCATAACCACAAAGGAGGACAAGGCACTGTAAAATGGAAGGCATTCAAGAAAAATGGAGAGTGTTACAAAATAAAAGCGAAATGTAAATAGCAAACCATGCTTCATAGCCATGCTCAAAATGGAGGACATTTTGAAATTCCTCCTGGACAGAAGGTTGAAATTTGTCCTGGAAAAGGAGGATGTCTGATTGCCCTGTCAACAAGGGGATGGGATAGGGAAGGATGTTTTGCAGGTCATGGACCAGTTTACTTGATTTCAGATAAATCAGGAGGGATAAATAATCCTCCCAAATTTTCAAGCAGTTTTAAAAAAAACAGTTTCCGCATGGGTGGCTCCCACTGCTACCAAATCATTGCTTTTGTGTTGTAACTTAGCAGACAGTTGATTTTACTTATCCATAGGGAGCACTGAGTTTTTTCAATGTGGAAACCCATGCTATGTTCCATTCGGTGGGCATGGCACAGCTCTTAGAAGAAGTCCAACACACACTCACTATACTCTAGTCTACAGCCTTTCTAGAGAGTGACTCGGGGACCCCATAATTTTCCATTGGTCTTTTAATCCATGCAAAATGCTTTTCTTGTTATTTTAAGGGGGGGTTACATTTATTTTTATTATGCTCAATCATAAAGAAGAATGAAACCTTCACAAAAGCCTTTTTTTTAAAAAAATGGCAAAATAAAGATCCAAGTATAGTTGTGAAGGAAAATAAAACCATACGTTGACTTCAGTGAAAGGCATCCAAATGTCTGAAAAGCTATCCATAGGAAACTGTCATCTCCATAGCACACATTTAAATATTGAAAAACGTTTAAGGTCCTCAGCCTTCTAAATAAAAGAAAGTGGGCATTTCTCTTTCCAAAGGTGCTTTGTAGTTTTTAAGGCATGGTAAGGACACAGAGAAGTCATTTCAGCTGACCAATAGTTCACATCAGAAAAACAGGCAGAGAGCAGTCTATAACCAAACTGTGGTATAGTATCCTATTGTAACAAATGTGTGCTGAACTTGCTTGTTTTTTGTGCCCAGGTTAAAAGCCCACCCTTAAAAAAAAATAAGAGCAATACTAGAAGCATCTACACATCTGGAAATCTCTCCTTCCCTCCCTCCATTGGTTTCTTTTAGGTGCCATGTTCAAATATCACATTTTATTAAAGCCTTTGGGGCATAATCATATATATTATTAATGTACATCTACCTGATTTTACCTGATTTAGCCTTTTCCACTTGGGCAGTTAAACCATGCTTAAACTATCTTATTGGTTTGATCTGGAATTGTTTTAAAGTATTCATATTGTTTCAACCGGATGCTGCACAGCTATCTCATGACCGAGGGCAGGAAAGAACTATTTTAATAAATAAGATAAATATAGAAGAGTGGAAATTCCAAGACAACAACAAAACCCTCGATACATATCTTCAAAATTTAGGAGTCGGAGATATGTTGAACAGCTTTTGAGGTAATAATTCCACTCTTGATGGAAAGAGTTTAAAGTATCACACTTGAGAGCCTTTTAAACAAGAACTTGGTCCCACACTGGTCTCACATGCCCAAGGGTACCATCCTTGGCATTAAGGACTGATTTGCCGATGAAGCTTCAACAGTAAAGAAAATACTGACGCACTTGAATTCCACTCCTTTTGTGCCCAGAAAAAAATGTTTAGTTTTAACTCTCTTTGTCGTGCCCAACAGACGATATTTCTGTCCTTTAAATATGATGGCTTTCATTTTGTCATATCCATCAGTGACTCAAATCAATCTTTGCTATAACTTATTCCAACTTCATGTGGAAAAACTAGCAATGTGTTCTGCTGGGAGAGAGAGAATATATTGCCTGCTTAGTGTTTGCAATCTGAAGAAAGGACCAAATTGGCACAGTATATTGCATGCCACCTGGGTGTTTTTCCCCAGCCAATCTGCCTTGGATGTAAGGCTGAGTGGCTGCAGTTTGAATCCGTGTTATTGCCTTGAAACAGCTAGACCTTGGAAGCAAACAGTTATAAACAGCTAGGTAACTTGTAATCAATCCCTTTCCTCAATAGCAAAGGTATATATTAGGACCAGACTCCTGTTGGATGTCCAAGTTGGAGCAGACCCATTATAGCAATGGATTTGTATACATGTTGACCCATGGTGTAACGATGGATTCAATGAGCCTACTATAGTTGGGATTTCCAGCTGCAGTCAATTCTACAACACCAACTTAACGGGGGCACAATATCACTCATCTTATGGGTGAAGTGCTATTTTTTAGTTTCACAAAACGGTAAAGGTGGAAGATCATGTGGTTCAAGTGCTGGCGCCTGCCGTGCTTTGTGCTGCTGCTTCATGCTCTGTTGGGAGTCTTGTGGAGATAATGACATAGACAGGAGGAGAATATTTGTACCACAGTGGCTTGCAGCTGGGGGGCCACCACATGCTCCAGAACCTTGCCCAAGAATGGCATATTAGAGACGGGACAATGATTATTCAGAATGATGGGGTCCAGGGAACCCCCCCTTTTTTATTATTTATTTATTTATTTATTTTGGTAAAAACCTCACCACAGCTTTCTTTGGGCAGGATGGAAACCTCCTTTGCTGCAATGAGGCAATCGCCACTCCCCTTACCCACTCAACCAGTCCCTCTCTTAGCTATTTTCAGGAGCCTGAAAGGGCAAGGATGCAGAATACATGTGCATGTGGTGCCCCTCACTTCTCCAAGGATCCCATCGACATCCTCAGGTTGCACAAACTGAAATGGATCCAATAATACAGGACAAGCAGACACCAAGATCACATCCACTGAGCCTGCCTTAACTACAGCATCCAAGTCAGAGTGAATCTAAGAAATTCTGCCTCCAAAGCATCTCACAAATTGGTCATGATGGGCAGTTGAGTGATCTTTGTTTCCTTCTTGGGGGCCTGGCCCCCAAGACTTCTGACCACAGACAGCTTCACTGGATGACACTGTGTATACAGAATAGCAAAAAGCTATAATTTCTTTGCTGCCACCATCACCACTGCGCAGGCTTTCCAGTGCCATGTTTTGCTCACTCCCAGCTTAAACATACAAACTGGTCCTTTAGGCATTGGATAAACAGCGTAAGGGACTCGGAGCAATGGCTTGTGTACCATTTGTGTGTGCCTGCCATGGCTGGAAGCACACAGAGAAATGTGTTCTGTACTTGTCAACTAGGGGCTCATTCTTCGTGGTGTGGAAACTGGGTTATTTTGTCATCGAATCTCTCCGGGGCCGTTTACTCTCCTTTGAATCCCCTTGATCATTCACACTTGAGGAGAACGGCTGCCACAGAGAGAGGAAAAAGACTTTGCTAGAACTTGAAGGCACACAACAACAACAAATAGAGGAGGGCTGGCTGAAAGAAGCCGGCAAGAGCCAGCGCAACCTCCGGAGCACCAGGGTTGCAGACAGAAGCCGGCAAGAGCCAGCGTAGCCCCCCAAACCAAATCCAACCTGCTGTTCCCACTTGTTGAACATGGATCGGATTCAGGTCTTTTCAAAAGAACCACCCAAAAACTAGTGTCAGGAAAGAGCAGTTCTTTTGCGTTTGCCTCGCTTCAACGCAATTTAAACCAAGCACAATAGGATCGGAACCGGTTTCAAGTGGGAACAATGGTCATATAACCCGATCAGCAATTTGGGTTAAGTCCTAGTGGGAACGAGGCCTAGGTGTAGTCAGAGGCACCGATGAAAGAATAGGCATCTTGTCCTCAGAATAGCACCAAGTGGCCTGAGCAGATCAATTGAGAAAAACCAAGATAGCCAGGTCTATTTGCTATCTGTATATAAAGCATTCACAGAATCATGCACCCAGATAAAATGAAATAGTACAAAAAGTGGTGCCTTGCTCTCATTTACAATAGGTTAATTGTTTTTTTTAAAAAATGGTCTAATCTGCACTGTAGAAATAATCCGGTTTGGCACCACTTGCCATGGCTCAATGCTATGGAATGGTGGGATCTGTAGTTTGTGGTGGCTCCAGTGCTCTCTGACAGAAAAGGCTAAATATCTCACAGAACTCCAGATCCCAGAATTCCATAGCATTGAGTCAGGGCAGTTAAAATGGTGTCCAATGGCTTTATTTCTGCAGTGCAGATGCAGCCTCAGTTGCAAGAACCTCATAATCTCTCACTCATGATTAGCAACTCTCCCCTGGAAAAATTAAAATCAGAGTTCTGGTGCCTCAGGTTGATCTCAATAAAATACCCAAAGCTTTGGTGCTATTTTTGACTAGACAGAAATCAGGTGCACACGAAACACTGGTGTTTGTTTCACAAAGTTCCCTTCTGGGTAAAGGAAAAGAGAACAGATGTAAGGAGTCCATGGTTTTCATGTGACAGCTCTGAACGTTATTTTTAAAAGGAGGAGGATAGAGATAGCAAGGAGCTCCGAGCAAGCAATTTTCACTTCACAACTATGGACACCTTTCAGTTCTCTTAGGAGAATCCCACTCTCCTAAGTAAAACCCATACTGAGCCTGCAGATGCCCAAATATTCATGCTCCTATTGAATGACTAATCTTTAAACATTTGCCTAACAGTCTGGGATTGCTGGGTTTGCATTACTTTGAGCATTACTTGAGCAATTCTAACGACAAAAGCAACAACCCTGAAAGGTAGACAAGGTATTATTATCTCCATCTGACAGACTGGAAGTTGTCAGCCAAAGCAGAGATATGGCAGACAATCGACCCAAACAGATCAAATCCTCTTGCTGATGTAACCAGCATGAGTATTTTTCCCAACATTGCACAAGGAAATGTTCAGTACCTCCTTGCACAATGGATCTCCCAGGTTGTACAATGGCTGTTGGACATTGCCTGCAGCTTCATCAACAGCAACCCAAAATAGCTACTAATTGGAAGGCAGCTGCGCCTCTCCAGATCTCATGTATCAGTACATTGGCAAAATTTTATGCTCCATCAGCATCCAATAGGATATGGCCAGGATTGACAGAAGTGAGGCTGTTACTTGCTGATAGGAGCCCCAATCAGACTAAAAAACAGTTGGCCCTCCACAGTTGCTCACTACATATAAAAGCTGAGAAACTGATAAGACAAGGCTGTCATGGGGAAGAGGTTTTGACTAAAGTTCCCCGCCTCTGATTTGGGGGTACAGAACAGGCTATGTGACTCACACAGCTCTCTTTTCCAACAGAAGAGAAGGACTGGCCAGAGAGCTGCTGCTACTACTACTGCTCTCCAGCATCTTTCTCCTGAGACAGTGGGCCAACTCTGCACAATGGATGGAACCTGGGCTACGACACAAACTGGCAGGGCCGGATTTCATATACCTACACACATCTATGTGTGTGTGAGACAGAGAGAGAGAGAGAGAATGAGACAGAGAAAGAGGCCATGCTTCTGTTGGCCTGCACAACTATGCCAGCATAGGTGATGAGAGACAGCATGGTATAGCATCCAGGGTTTGAATCCCACTAGGTGACCTTGGACAAGTCACACTTTCTGAGCCTCAGAGGAAAGCAAAGGCAAACCCCCTCTGAATAAACCTTGCCCATAAAACCCCATGATAGGTTTGCCTTAGGTTCACTATAAGTTGCAAATGACTTGAAAGGCACACAGCAGCAACAACAACAACAACAATAACAATGGTGATGTAGGCAGCAGACACCAGCAAGGATAAAGTGGCCACAAGTGCTATGGCAGTGGATGTAGCGTAGGATGTCCTCTCTGTTCAGTAAGAAAACTACCTTGATGAGCTTGACAGGCAATGGCAAGGCAACCTTCTCCAATGATGGAGATGGCTTTTCTTTTCAGCCAAGAAGGACCTTACAGTAGAGTGTTATGCTCATGCAAGCCAGCAAGAGGATTCTGGCCACAGATATAGGTGCAGAAGAGATATATGAGATATCACACACACACACCTGGATGGAACAGGAGCAGATTGTGAGCACGTCTTCCCACATGGTGAATCTGATCCTTGGAGGGAGGGTGGGAGGTTGGAAGAGAAAGTGGGAAGAGCAAGAGAAAGAGATGGCACTGTCTCACAGTACATACAGACTGAATACACCGGAGGAGGCCACGAATTCCATGGAGATGAATATGATGCAAATACGTACAGAGAGAGAGAGAGAGACAAGTCAGACCACAATGCTCCAAATCATCATGTGTAATAGATGCTGACACACGAGGCCTTGTCAGCTATTCAGAAGGTGCCAAACTATGTGGGTGGTAAACACTGAATGTTCCAGAGAAAACTTTACACGGAGAGAAGATTAATTTTTTTTAATGGTCTCTGCATTCAAAAGGCAGCGAGAAACCTGGTCAGAATTATTCCAAAAAGCTGTTATAGCATTATTCCCTTTGCAATTCTGTCTCTTGAGGCTGCAAGACACAAACAGTAATGATGCACTCCCAGACGTTCACAAACACAGCTTTTCATTAAAATCAAGCAGGGCCTCATAACAATTATCACACTGTATCCAAAGCAGCAGCGCTGTAGCTAGTAAACTGAACAGAGGGGTTGGGTGCAATAGGCAAAGGTGCGTTTTCCCTTTTCCAGATCTATGATTTTTCAGATCTTTTCCAGCTCTTATATGCTTGAACTTTCCTTTCATCATCCTTCCATTGATGTAACTTTCTGCTAGAATTATACAATCACAGAGTTGGAAGAGACCACAAGGGCCATCCAGTCCAACCCTGTGCCATGCAGGAACACAGAAACAAAGCACTCCCAAAAGATGGCCATCCAGCCTCTGTTTAAAAACCTCCAAGGAGGAGACTCCACCACACTCCAAGGTAGCATCTTCTACTGTCAAACAGTTCTCACTGTCAGGAAGCTCTTCCTAATGATGAAGGAGAATCTTTTTTTTCCCTGTAGTTTGCATCCATTGCATCTTGTCCTAGTCTCTGGAGCAGCAGAAAACAAGCTTGCTCCATCCTCAATGTGACATCCCTTCAAATATTGAAACAGGGCTATCATACCATCTCTTAATCTTCTCTGCCCCAAGATAAACACATCAAGGTCTGCAAACTGTTCCTCATAGGGCATGGTTTCCAGGCTTTTCACCATTTTGGTTGCCCTCCTCTGGACACACTCCCAATTTGTCCACATTTTTCTCAAGTTGTGCTGCCCAGAACTGGGCACAGCATTCCAGATGAGATCTGACCAAAGCAGAATAAAGTGATACTGTTACTTCCCTCAGTCTAAGCGCTATACTCCAATTGATGCAACCTAAGATCACACTGGCCTTTCTAGCTGCTGCATCACATGTTGACCCATATACACATGAGAGAGGCATGCAGCACACAAAGTTTCCATAATGGCTACCAGAGCAAACTTGCATGCATAAGCCAGCATCAGGGGCTTCTGTAACTAAGGGGGGTTGCAAAATGCCAGAAATAGTGTGAATTCAGTCCACTTTTAGGGTTAGGGTTAGTGCTAGGGAATCATGGGAACTGTTATTTTTCTGAGACATTGAGCCTTCTCTGTCAGACAACTCTGATGCCACAATAAAATACAGTTCCCATGGTTCCCTAACTCTAACCCTAACCCTAAAAGTGGACTGAATTCACACTATTTCTGGCAGTCTGCAACCCCCCTTAGTCTAGGCTCTTCTGTTTTCTACTCTCCTATCTTTTATGAATTTCCTGAAAACAATAAAAATGTGGGTGTGGGGTTTTTTTACCTGAAAAGCATCCACAAGAGTTACCGCAGTTTTATAGCCATAAACTTACAACCCAGCCCTCTCCATTCTGCTAGCATAGATATCAAACACCTTCATATCCCTGGCATGTTTTAATTTAAGCCTTGGCTCAGGGGGCTGGAAAAAAAATGTGTGTTTTTTCTTTTCCCCTACAATTTACAACAGCAAAGCTGGGATGAGAAGCGAGCCTCTTCAGAAGGACCACTGTGAACGCTTCTCTGTCAACTGTCTCCACCAGCAGCTCTTCTAGCAGGCTGTAACAGAGGAAGAAGAAAATGGAGGACACAATAGTTCCACAAGCGCTGCAGAAATGCTCTATTTTCCTCTTCCTTTTCCATCCCTTTTTCCTTTTGTGTCATGTCTTTTCTAGCAATAGCAAGGACATTTCTATACTGGTTATCAGTACACTTAAGCACTCCCTAAGCAATGTGAAGTCGTAGGCTTTCATGGCTGGCATCCATAGTTTTTTGTGGGTTTTTTGGGCTGTGTGGCCATGTTCTAGAAGAGTTTCTTTCTGAAGTTTCGCCAGCATCAGCCACAGCCACAGATGCTGGCGAAACGTCAGAAAGAAACTCTTCTAGAACATGGCCACACAGCCCGAAAAACCCACATACCCTAAGCAGTTTACAATCTGTAAGCCAATTGTCCCCAACAAGCTGGGTCCTCATTTTAGTGACCTACAGAAGGAAAAGAAGCATTGTTCAAAGGCTGAGTGGACCCTGGAGCCCTGTCTGGGACTGAACTCACAACCTTGTGACTGTGAATGGCTGCAGTACTGACATTTAACCACTGCACCACCAGTAGCTAATTGTTACTTGCTACATCTTTTCATATGGTCCACCGGCAACCAGAGACTGTCTTTTTCAAAACAAATTATATAGACTCCATGTGGTCAGTCATTTTAGTAGCAAAATGATGTAAATTTGATAGTCAATGACAGAGATAGATAGATAGATAGATAGATAGATAGATAGATAGATAGAGATAGAGATAGAGATAGAGATAGAGATAGGCAGGCAATAATTGGGTCTTATTTGAACATAAAAACTTAGGGCCTTTGCAGACTGCTAGAAATAGTGCAAATCGAGTCCACTTTAACTGCCCTGGCTCAGTGCTCAATCATGGGAACTGTAGTTTATTGTGGCACCAGAGCTCTCTGACAGAGAAGGCTCGATGTCTCAGAAAAAACTACAATTCCCATGATTCCCTAGCACTGAACCAGGGCAGTTAAAGTGGATTCAATTTGCACTATTTCTGGCATTCTGCATCATCACAAGCTCTTGGTACCCTGCAGCTAGCCCCCAAAACCAAATATGAGTAAGGAATAATGCTTCTTTTGCCCACCTGCCCCAGTTATGGTGTTGATTTGGGGAGGAAACAGTTGGCTCTTCTTCCAACTGCTCTGTTAAAAGGAGACTTTTCAAGTAGCCATTACATGCTGAGCAAAAGAGAGGGAAAGAAAACATGGATCTCATCAAAGAAACCCAAGGCTGCCTGCAGGAAAAGCCAACGGAAACAGAGGGATTCACTCCAAACAAAGCCAGAATCCATAAAAGGCAGCAGACAGTTCACGAGAGGCCACCTCCTGGCCTAAGAGGATAATCCAGTTCAGGCCCTTAACTTCTCTGCTTAGAGTTCCCAGCTGGTTAGAGAGATTTATACAGCAGAAAGACACCTGAGCATTCATACCACCAAGTCCTATCTAATAGGCCACCAAGGAGGCCACTGTACCCCACTTTTCCCAGGTTGGATTTTTCAAACAGTCACCTTTCATTTCAAAGAGAGGGGCAACGAACAAAGGCATACAATGCTTCCAATGAGCTGGCAGCAATTCTTGAATGAAAGACACCTCTCTGCTGAAGTCAAAACTGCAAACAATATCTTCACCACCACCACCACCCCAAAAAAGCAAACAATATCTAAAGGATTCAAAGATATAGCCATGTTAGGCTGTAGAATCAGTCTGTAGAGAGATCTTGTTGCACCTTTGAGACTGGAAGAAAGAAGTTGGCCGCAGGAGCTTTCGTAGAACTGCGGCCAACGTCTTTATTTCACAATATTTAAAGGAATCCAAGTAATCCAGTTGGGCCAGAGGTAGAACCAACACTTCTTTTTGAGATAAGGAGATGGCATAAGAAAGACGGCTGCTTATGGCATTGAAGGCTATTAACTGTATGCCGTGGAGAGCCAGGGGACAGAGGGTTGGGAGCAAGGGTTGCATTTCGCTTTCATTTTAAAAGACTTCCTCCTTTTCCCGTGCAACTCTCTCTCTCCTTTCCATCTAACTCCAAGGAAGATATGTCAATGCTAAACTGGTGTTTGCTGTCAGTAATGGACTGGATGTGGGAGAACAAATTGAAACTTAATCCAGATGAGAGCAGAGGTGCTCCTGGTGCGTTGGAAGGCAGATCAGGGAACAAGGATTAAGCCTCTTCTGGATTTCATTCTTAAGATTTCATTAAGATTTCATTCTTACAACTTCATAATGTTGAGACCGGGGCACATTCATACTACAGAATTAATAGAACTATAATTCCATTTTAACGGCCATGGATCCATCCTATGAAATCCTGTGATTGGTAGCTAATGGGGGAGCATTTAGAATCTTCAACCAAAGAGCTCCTCACCAAACAGACATTCATAGGATGCCACCATAATGGTTAAAGTGGAATTCTAATGTTATAAGTGTGTAATGTGAATGGGCCCCACGAAGCTCTGACTGGGGACAGCATGACCCAAATGAGTCAACATCATTTGAACTGGGTATGTTTAGCCTGGAGAAGAGACGGTTAAGAGGTGATATGATAGCCCTGTTTAAATATTTGAAAGGATGTCACGTTGATGATAGAGCAAGCTTGTTTTCTGCTGCTCCAGAGAACAGGACCCAGAACAACGGATTCAAACTGCAGGAAAAGAGATTCCAGCTCAACATTAGGAGGAACTTCCTGACAGTAAGGGCTGTTTGACAGTGGAACACACTCCCTCGGAGAGTAGTGGAGTCTCCTTCCTTGGAGGTCTTTAAGCAGAGGCTGAATGGCCATCTCTCAGGGGTGCTTTGATTGTGAGTTCCTGCATAGCAGGGGGTTGGACTGGATGGCCCATGTGGTCTCTTCCAACTCAATGATTCTATGATCAAAAAAGATTTCTGGCCAACACCTTTGGGCGATCTCTCAGAGGTGCCTGGAGAAACCCACCAATGATGTGCATGTGCAGGTGTTTGCATGAGCCCATATGCACTGTAACTTATAAGCGTGGTTGATGCCCATTGCTTCATAGTGACATTCAAAAAGCCATTTATAAGATGAATATTTCCTATTTCCAGCCACTGTTTTAGTCTGAATTAACTCACAGACAGATTTGGCTTTCTCTGAAAACAGCTGTTGGCTTATAATAGAAACGGGCCAAGTCACATGCAACCCTCAAGGCTATTTTTGCAGCCTTCACGCTCTGCAGAACGGGACCCCCAGCACTGTTTAACACTCCTTCCAAAATGTCAATTTTTCAAAACAATAAGCAGTTTGGTTTGGGGCTTTTGGAGCAGTCCAAGTGGCTCCTAGTTCACAAAACCTGTCCCCAGACCTGCTGCAGTTTCCCATCTCATAGATAATGACAGCTAGTGGCTGCCATGTCAGTGAGGCAGCCATGGCAGTTAAAGTGGTGTCAAACTGGATTATTTCTGCAGTGTGGATGCAGCCCCTGATGTTTCATGCCCACATGTGTCCCCCATTTTCATCAGTTGGGGGGTATGGGGGTGTGCTTTAAGCCCAGGAGAGTAGAAAAGATTCCCCTAATGTCCTTAAATCAGGATAAATAAAAGAAGAAAAAGGACAATATCCTTCCAGTATGCGGGTCAGTTGTTGTGTGCCTTTGAGTCATTTCCAGCCTACGGCGACCCTAAGGAGAACCTATCCTATGGTTTTCTTGTGAAGATTCCTTCAGAGGAGGTTTGTCTTTGCCTTTCTCTGTGGCTGAGGAAGGAGCCCTGGTGGCGCAGTGGTTAAATGCCAGTACTGCAGCCACAAGGTTGTGAGTTCAATCCCAGGCTGGGCTCCAAGGTCCACTCAGCCTTCCATCCTTTCGTTGGTTGCTAAAATGAATACTCAGCTTGTTGGGGGCAATTGGCTTACACATTGTAAACTGCTTAGGGAGTGCTAGTTCACTGATAAGCAGTATAGAAATGTACTTGCTATTGCTATTGCTATTGCGAGAGTAGGATGAGCCCAAGGTCACCCAGTGGGTGTCCATGGCTAAGCAGATTCAAACCCTGGTCTTCAGAGTCTTAGTACAGTGCTCAAGGGACTCTCTGTGGGGGTGAGTATGTCTCTGTATATCAGGTTCTGAGGAGCATGAGCAGAAGGGTGGTGCAGTTGTCCACATGTACATCTTGTGGGCCTACTGGGGCAACTGGTTGGTGACTGGGGGAAAGGATTACTAGACAGGCCTTTCTTTCCAGCAGGGCTCTTTTTATGTTCTTAAGTCATGAGCTGATTTAATAGAAAAAGATTCCCTAACAGATGGAGAACAGTCTTCAAGCAGAGGAAATGGTTGGGCAGTTGCAGTTCTTTAAGAGCCGTGGACATGCACCATGCCTAGATCACTCACAGGCCTCTCCTGTTTTCTGAAAGCTGTTTGTTGATTTTGTTGTTGCTGTTGTTGCTGTTGTCAAATTCAGCACCATCAAACAAGGCAGCATCTGGATCAAGCCAAAACTCTGCAAGAAGTCAATGCTAGGAGTTTAGGTGAAACCAACCATCTCGATAGTGTAGATGGCTGGCAGAGGACAGAAAGAGAAGTACATGTGAGGTGTAGCTACAGGGGGAAAGCAAAATGAGGGCATTGACACACATATCCAAGTAAGAATTCCAACCCCCCCCAAATAATTTTTTCTTCTATCCCCAAATTTCTAGTATTTCAAGGAGTGAGACACTGAAAATAATTCACATTTAGAACTTTTCCATTTGCTGTGTTCACATCCCATTTAACTTTTGTTGTTGTTAACTGCCATCAAGTCAACTTAAACGTATGGTGGCATTGTGAATGAGGGACCTCCAACTCACTCTGTCATCCACAGCCTTGCAGAATCAGGGCTGTGATTTCCTTAACAACAACAACAACAATAATAATAATAATAATAATAATAATAATAATAATAATAATATTTTATTTATACCCCACCTTTAGCCGAAGCTATCCAGGCGGCTTACATTAAAAATACACACCCACAGTATATAACAATCATATACCCACCCTTAAAATTACAATTAAATCAAGCAGTTTAAAATCTAATATTTTAAACAATAATCAATAACATGCACTACTAATTGGACAAAAGCACTGAAACACCCCCAGTTTATACCTGGGACAAATTATCCCCTCAGAGTCACAGGTCTGGGTTTATCCATCTGTAATGGATGCCACTTGACTTCTTGCAGAGTTTTGACTTGAACCAGATGCTTTCCTTACTGCTTTCTAACTTACCAAGCATTGCCTTTTCTAGTGAGCCATGTCTTCTCATGACATGGCCAAAGTATGACAGCCTGGGTTTAGTCATCTTGACTTCTACGGAGAGTCCAGGCTTGATTTGATCTGTTGTTTTTGTTATTGTTGTGTGTCTCCAAATAGTTTCCAACTTATGGCACCCCTAAGGAGAACCTATCATGGGGTCTTCTTGGCAAGATCTGCTCAGAGGAGGTTTGCCATTGCCTTTCCCTGAGGCTGAGAGCATGTGACTTGCCCAAGGTCACCCACTGGGTTTCATGACTGAGCTGGGAATCAAACCATGGCTAAGCAGGGAATTGAATCCTGGTCTCCAGAGTCGTAGTCCAACACTCAAACCGCTACACCATGCTGGCTCTCATACCCATGTTGTAGTCTAATTGTATACAACACCATATTCATATGACTAATGAGGGACATTGTTTTAACTAATTTAATTAGAAAAATTGATCTATGTGCTTAAGCTATTGATACGAGAGACAAAGGACACCCAAACTCAGGGCCAGCTTCATGATGCCTACTGTTGGCGACCTCCTGAGACTGATACTTCAATAGCCACCCCACCCTATTCATAACCCAATGAATTCTAAAAAGAGGGCAGCTTTGGCAGTACTAAGGGTCAGTTTTCTGCCCCAGGAAAGATGCCAGCCACAGGTGCAGGTGAAACGTCAGGAATACATTCTTCTAGAACATGGCCCACAGCCCGAAAACCCCACAAAAACCCATGGATACCAGCCATGAAAACCTTCGATTTCATGCTGCAAAAACAGCTTGGAGGGCAATAAGCAACCCCATTGCCATATTTTGTTCACCCTGGAGCATCCTGCCCTTGCTAGTGTTGTTGACATCAGTTGACCTGCCCTCGCCAAGTGAACAGTTGCAAAGAGAAAAAATGAAGACAAGGACTTGCCTTCTTTTGTTCCTTGAAAGAGTGGGCATCTATAGCTTTCCAGATGTTTTTGGACTGCAACTCCCAATGCCCTTAGCAGGTGAGGAATTATGCCAGTTTCAGTCCAACAGTATTTGTGGGGGGGGGGCACAATTTCCCACTCTGGTTTTAGAGGATCTGCAGAACCAAGTCATCACTGAATAGAGGAGAAGTGGTGTTTGTCTATCTGCTTCCAGCAAGCCCTCCTGAGGAACTCTAAAAATGTATCCCTCATGCAGAGTCGGTCTAGGCCAATCAATGCATTCCCCCAGATGTTTCTGGACTGCAGCTCCCAGCAACCTAGCTAGCAGAGTCAATGGTGAGGAATGCTGGGATTTGCAATCGAGCAACATCTGGAGGGCTACATCATTCCTACCCTGCAAAGTGGGATTTTCAACTTCCTGGAGCTTACCTCCAGCCAATGCAGTGAGTGTGATAGGAATTGTAGTTCAGCATGTCGGAGGGGGGGGGCAACTTTGGGAAAGCTGATCTACGCAAACCATAAATGCCACTTATAAAAGGAATGCAGGGACAGAGAAACCAAAAATAAATAAGAGAGGGAGTCTAAACTGCTTTTTCTGTGCTGTCACCATAATCATGGGGGGGGGGGGGAGAGAGAGAGAGAGAGAGAGAGAGAGAGAAATGAGAGCGAGGTTGAGAGCTGCCATAAAAATCCAAGTCACCTAGTTACAAACACATGGCTCTTTTTACCAGCAAACACATTTGCCAGCAGGTGGACCAAAAAGGCTGGTTAGAAAACTACAGGCCCAGCCATCTCGGAATACCTCACTAGCATCTGGCAGATATTTAAGTAAAGGAAACAACATTCATGGCTGTGTAGGAGCCATGCTTCCACTGGAGCTGCAGCTATGACTCGCCTAGCAACAACAGACAATCATCTTCACAGCTATAAACAGAAATATGGAAACCAAATTGCATAAGGCCAGGGGTGTCCAATTTTTATATTTGCAGGGAACCACTCTGCTTCCAAGACCAACAGTTTTCAAAACCATGTTTGAGCAAACCCTGTTGTTTCTCAATAGCCTGTCATGGAGATTTGATGGGAGAAGATCAAAAGTGGTGGACAAGCCCACCAGGCCACTTTATTACTGACATTTCCCTACAGCAAACAGCCACAAGTAAGTTGTGACTGTGGTTCCAGACAGATAATTGACACAGAGACACTCTGCGGTCTTGAGATGCCTAGCCAGTGCCATCTGACTCAAGAAAGCCCTCACCAAAACCACTGTCCTCACCTAACACCAATACCCAACACCTTTGGGTAGCTATTATAGATAACCCAGCATCCCACCAGAGCCACCAGGACCATCCCTTGGTCTTCCATTTCAGGCAGTGGGCAGCTATGAGCTGTCATCTTCAGTTTTCCACAGCACCACTATATCGGGTTCCCTGGGACACTGTGTTTAATGTAAATGGTTATTCAAGGTGTCAGGTAAGCTCATGGTCAAGAGAGACCAACAGACAGTTAGGAAGGCACATTGCTGGGATGTCTTCAAAATTCAGACAGCCCTGCCCTGTCCTATAGGAATGCACTGTGTGATTCCTTACATATTTTTGTTGAAGGATTTATACCTCCACCTCCCACTTATGGCTGAAATTGCTCAAGGCAAAAGCATCCATCAAAACAATCATGCAACAGTTAACCATTCAACAAAGCAGCTCTTTAAAAACATCATATATAGCATGCAGCCACAACTAACTAAAGCAATCAGTCGCAGATGGAGTTCCGCAAGTAGTTACATTATAATTACAATTTCCAAAACTTCCTCTTTCCTTTCTGTTTCTCAAAATGAGTATTGTTACATTTAGTTACTTTTAAAAAAAAAATCAGAACACTACGATCTGCTAGAAAGCATTGGACAATGACTTTGGAGAGTAGGATTGGCATCTGACTCAGCCATGAAAATCCCTTCCTAAAGCTGTCTTGAGGGTTGTCTGCACTGACAAAATAAAACGGCTTCAAACCGACTTGAAGCCAAACTGATTAGATGATGTGGCATGTGAAAACTGGGTGGGAACCAATATGAAGCCATGCTCCAGGGCTAAAAACCAGAGCAAAAAGAAGCTCTGATACTCTGACAATGTGGAAAGTGTGCATCATCACACATGCATATAAACAGCATAGCATGAGTGCAGGAATGTGGGAAAGCAAAACGTGAAGATACGACAAACACGGCAGGTTGCTAATAATGCAATGGATGTAATTACTACACAAAACAAACAGTCAACAGGTGGGCATGGAGAGAAGGTAGGAAAGGGGACATGTATGAGGGTCCTCCAAGAGTGTGCTATGCCAATATGTCACTGGGCACACCAATGTACAGAACAGGTTGTATATCGCATGTGCAATTGTGTGGTTGGTCACACAGAGTGTCCAGTGAGATGGCAGCTGAGTGGGAGGAAGGAGGTAATTGGTAATCACAAATGGTGTGTTTGTGCAATGGTGTGCATGCATGGTGGGGAGGTGGTGGGAAATAACTGAGTGGTGCAACTTGACACCACATGGTATGGGCAGTCCATGGGTGTTCGGCTCACTTTTGGAGCTCGCCATGTTGACAGTGGGGCTTCCACTCACTTTTGTAAACAGTGGTATCAACCCAGTTTTTCCTGCCCATCTGTTCAGCCTCTTGGACTCAGTGGGAAAACTGGAAGCAAAGATGCCAACCTTCTCCCACCCCAACACTCCTCCAGGGAAAGAAACTATGGACAAGTACTTGGAGGAATTGCTACAGGTACAGCTGGTTTAAATGCCTGACTCTGAAGCTCTAGTCAATAAGCTGAGCATAATTAGATCTAGGATGAAGGATTTTGGCGTTTCTGCTGCCTTGGAACTCACCAATCTGGCACAGGTGGGTGGGAATTGAGCAAGAAATTATTGCCACACTGCAGCACAGTATCTATAAAAATGTTGTCCAGTGCACACAATTACAAAGACATCCAATTGCTTTTGCTTCACAGATGCTACAATCTGCCCTCATGGGTCACTTACACCTAAAGATTCTAGGTCTGTTGAGGGAGAGGTACTCTAATACACTGGAATACCCCTTCACCTCTTGTTAAAATTGCTGAGGCTACATGGAAAGATCTGATACTATGAGTTGTGGTTTATCATGACAAACTGCACAATGCTATGAAAGTTTACCCTATATCATACTTACGATTGCCTTGTTGATGCTAATGCTACATTAATACCTGGCAATCATTGGCCCAATGGTTCATATTTCTTTGACTTAACTGGTTGTGTATTTGAAAATAAGTGAACACATTGCTTTCATGGATTAGAAGGAGTCAAACAAGCAAAGATACAAGAATATATTAATGTTATATTAATATTATGGCTAATACTTTGGTTATGGTGCAATTGAATCAGGATTGTTTTTGCTTAAGAACCCCATGCCTTACAGTTACTGTCTTCAATGGAGAATACTCCCTTCCCATTGACAGGCTTGCAGGAATCCCATATTTCTGTATAACACATATAAGGGATTGTTTTGAGCAGGACCTTTTTCTAAGATAAACAGTTAGAGACTGGGGGGGAAAATATATTTCCCCTATCTCTGAGATTCAGGGTTTTCAACTGCATCATGTGTTACACACTACAGTGTGGGTCAAAAACTGAACAGATTTAAGCAATAGAATCAATGGAGCAATGCATGTAGAAAAGACAGTAAAATTTACACTTGATCATCATGCTAAAAAGGTTGTTAAAGTTTCTCAGATATTTCTCAGCATTCCTGGTGGGACTCAATTGGCTGGTTGACTACAGGGAAAGCCCTTATGGATTTGGCTTTCCATCCTACTGTGATAATCTTAACTTCTCAAGTCATTATCCTGGTCGTAATGGGAATTGGAAGCTGTAACTTGAATAATGTATACCAGTCTGTTTATGGCCTCCCAAAAGAAAATGCATAGTCGGCTGTTTCATTTGGCCTGGGATTATTATAGTGATAATAACTCATGCCTCAGGGGGATCATTATGAGTTATGCTCAGTAAATATTAATATTAGACTTTGATGCATAAGGCAGGAAAGTTGTCTGTTGCCAGAGTTTGCACAAACTGTTAAGAAAGCATACTGGATAAGTAAGGATGCTGCTGGCTTGGACCCTTGTCCACCTTGGGGGGCGGGGGTCAAGTCTTATTCTAAAGTGCAATCTGGAAATTCTCTCCAGATCACCCCTCCTGCTGACAAGGAAATTGATTCTTTGTTGAGACCAATCAGTGATTATTATCTTGTTTACCTCCACTGAAAGGAGACTTGCTGCTGGCTCAGACTGGCACAACCCAGCCCCCCCATTGAGAGGTATTGTGCAGCTTCCAGAAAGGCTGAATAACCCATCTGGATTTGAAAGAGGGTAAACATCTATATTTAATTGGCTTTTGTCTTGTGTATGCAGCCCATTGTTTTCTACTGCCCAGACCATCTCAGAGTCATCATCAGTGCCTTAAGGACACATTCACCTATGTCCTTTGCAAGTACATGTTTTTTGTCTTTTGAACTTTCCATAGAACAACACTGAGGTCATGTTTTGCCACACACAGAGGTGTTCCCTCCAATTTTTTGAGACAGCCTCCAAGTTAGAAAGAGGTTAAATACAGTCTGAGACTTGTTTCCCTGCTCTGCTCTTCAGCCATCCTAGACTCTTCTTCACATCAGAGGGTGAGAAAATCCATGAGTGCATTTTAGTCTGTAATCCCTTAAATTTAGCTGCACCCTTCTACCACCCCACCACCACCCCAATTGGTTAGAAGTAGTTCCCATGCCTTTCCTCCCCTCTTTTTCTTTGAGAAACAGCTTGCATTGAATATAGACTGCTCAGATGGTTTCTACTGTTATCTTTTTCTGTCTTTTCAATACAGAAATAATTGTTTTTGCTGCAAAAGCAGCTTGTCCTTCTACCTCATCTCACTTGTTAATTGTCCATTTTTAAAACTTACAATCTATAAGGTGCTGTTGAGAGTTAGTGCCTAGAGGAACTTTCCTCCACACACACCAGTAAAACCAGTGCACTACTCTTAACAGGTGTACTAGGTATGGTCTCTTCGTGCCACCACCAGGCCAGTTGTCTTCATCCTCCTTCTCTGAAGTCTTGCCACATAAGTATGCTCACAGAACTCTAAGCTCCCATTTGCCTCAAATAGGATCTTGGACAAAATTTCCTGCCTGAAGTGACTATCACATTTTGTCAAATGGTAAGGCTGGTCCTGAAAAAACAACCAGGACTTGTAGCTTAAACAAACACTCAGAATCCAAGTTTTAAGTGAGGCATTCAAGCAAACTGTCCTCAGTACCCTGCTGGACACTAACAAGGGAGCAGACAGTAGTGGCTTTTGCTGCTGCTCCTTGTCAAAACCACTCACTCATCCAGCTTCTTTCCAAACTCCCATCAGCCATGAGACACCCTGTCAAAGACCAAACACCTTCTAGCAAGAAATGAATAATAAGTAATCAATACATATCTTTTTTATTACTTACCCACCTATCCCAAGTCTCAAGGTGGAGTACAACAGAGATTAAAATACAATGTATAACTAAACACATGAAACCATTTAAACATATAAGCATAGGATTAAAACGACCATTGAATATTACACATTACACATTATCCAGACATAAAATTAAAATATGCCAATTTAAAATTCATAGTTTAAGATCAACTGGATAAGCCTGCTGGAAGAGATAGGTCTTGTGTGTTTGAATTCTGCTGGGCACATTAAGTTGTCCAACCATTCCAAACACCTCCCAGCAGATAGCTTTAGATATTAACTAACAGCTCTTGTTGCTTTACCCATCAGAAAGATGTTCACCACTCAGTCAAAGTAGGCCCATGTGGGAGCCCATGTTTGGAATGCCTGACATATATTTGTTCTACAAAAAAAAGTCAATCAGGGATATACAAGTAATCTGGATCCACTCTGCAGGGAAGGGAGCAGTTTAACCTTTCCTTCCTCATGCTTTTTGCCTTCTGAATCATTTCCCCAGCTGTCTTTCATTCTCATTAATGAAACTTTGGCTTAACATTCACTTGCATGCCATGTTACATCTAGTCTGATCCTTAACTGGGCATAATAGGAGGGTGCATTGGCAGAGTAGCAATGTATCCGGGGAACAATAGTTCCCCCTCCTCTTCTCATTACCACTTAATGGGAGATGCTCTGTCTTTGTAAACAACCATTTGTAATTAAAACAACTTGCCAGCAATCTGATTAGATTAAGTATTTAAAAATTAATTTACAATACCTTTCTTTCCTTGTCCCGTGGGTTCCCCCTCCTGCACTGTGCATTTATGAACATATGATGCATACATTAGCTTGGTTAAAAGTTTATAAGGATTAATTTGCATTTCAAAGCCATTTCCATGAATCAACTGATACAGCAAGTTGGAACTGGTTCAATTCTATTGTAAGGCTGTGCGAACTGCCCACACAGAATCTGATTTTTGGGCATTGTAGAGACAGAGTGGGGAGTCTATAGTGCTAGAGATGAGTTTTTCAGTCAGGCTGAACACTTGAGTGCTTGAAACTGTTGGGAGATCATCTGGAAGCATGGGGCAGGGTGCTATCAGTATGCTGATGACACATTTCTCCTTGCCTTCAAATACAGCCTCAACTAAGGAAAGTTGTGTCTCCTCTGAATGAATGCCTGGAGGAGGTAATGGGCAGGATGAAGAAAAACAAATTAAAAGACTGAGGTGCTTACTATCAACGGTCCTAACCTGGGGTTAGAGGTATGTCAATAGCAATAGCAGCTTCATTTTTATACTACTTCATACCGCACTATGCAGTCTGTATGGGAGGAGGCAATCCTGTTTCCAGTTTCAAGCACTCAAGTATTCAGCCTGGCTGAAAACCCCATCTCTAATGTCAACCAGTTCTGGATTGGGGAATTCAAAGATATAGACACAGACATAGACAAAGACATTTTAGATGGGGTTACACTCCCCATGAAAGACTGTGTTCACAGCTTGGGAGTGCTGCTGGATCCATCTCTCCAACTGTCAACCCAGATAGATGTCACGGTCAGGAGTGCTTATTATCAGCTTTGGCTGATATACCAGCTGTGTTTCTTCCAAGAGTTGGAAGACTGAAAGATGGTAGTGCACATGCTAGTAACCTCAAGGCTGCTGGACTTGAACAATGCTCTCTACTTTGGGCTAGCTTTGTACCAAGTTCAGAAACTTCAATTAATTCAAAATATAGCAGCCAGATTGGTCACAGGTACATCTAGGAGTGAGCATGTTGTTGCTATGTGCCTTCAAGTTGTCTCCAACTTAAGGTGGAGCCATCATGGGGGGTGGGGAGTGGCAAGGTTTGTTGAGAAGAGGTTTGCCATTGCCTTCCCCTGAGTCTGAGAGCATGTGACATGCCCAAGGTCACACAGTGGGTTTCATGGCTGAACTGGGAATTGAACCCTGATCTCCAGAGTCATAGTCCAACACTCAAACCACTATGCCATGTAAGAAAGAATGAAATAAGAAATAAAATAAGAAGTAAGAAATAAAAATTTATTATTATTATTATTATTATTATTATTAGCAAGTGTTTTGTCACTATCAAGGAGTACTTTATGGGAAATCAGCTTTGTTTTACAAGATTTTCATACCTAATCACCATAGCAGCAAAGGTAATACTATGCCAATGTAAAAGCATTAAAAGCAGATGGATATATATAATCCCATTTCAGCATTGGATAATGCTAAGAGGATCACTATATTTCAGGAAAATAACCAAAGATAGTTGGGACTTTAATTATAAAAGGTACATATATTGGCTTTTTTGAGGGAAAATGTTTCCATTTTTGTCATCAACTAAGCCAATCGCTCACCAGTGGGTACCAGTTATGTTAAAAGCCACAGAACTGCAAGAAAATTCACAGTCACAAGTTGGAGTGATGGCCATCAAATTGGATGGCTTTTAAGAGGATTAGACAGATCCAGACTGGAGAAGATGGACTATAAATAGTAGTCGTTTTGCCATATATTACCTCCAGTATCTGAGACAGTAACACTTCTAGGGAACATGAGAAGGACAGTTCTCTAATGCTCAAGTCCCGCTTCTGGACTTCCCAAGAGTCATCTGTTTGAACAGTGTAAAAACCTGGATGTGGGACTAGGCTGGTCTTTGGACTGATCCAGTATGGTTATGCTTAAAAAAACAACACAAGACATTCCAATTAGGAAAGAGAATGTCAATTCTTCCCAGTATAGGGTATGCCAGAGATGGGTAAACTACAATCCCAAGAGTAGATATGGTCACCAAGGCTGTTTCTGTGGCCCTTTACTGTCAGAACACCCATTCTCTGGCCCAAATTTTTTTTTGAAACCTCCAAAAGTGACAATTCAGCTTTTACATTGGTTTCAAGGGGGGCCTGCACTGTTTTGCCTCAAATAATACCCATTTTTAAAACCAGAAACCACCACCTTGCAGACATTTACAGGTTATTTTGTTTGATCATTTTGCACAGTACATGCAGCCAAAATGCACTACCCCAATTTACTGGAGCAGTAAAGTGATCTGTAGATGCAGCACCATTTCCTATCCCTGGCTTCCAAGACCAGCAACCTAAGCTATCACTTTACCTCTGGTTAAAGTGATAGCCTAGGATTAGGAAGACCCAGGTTCAAAGCCCTCTTTGGCCCTGACCTGAGCGGATCACTTTCAGCCTAATCTACTTTGCCAGGCTGTTGTGAGACTATAATGGGGAAAGAGAAACACACGCACAACTCTGAGCTCAGCAAAGGCAAGACAGGATCAAATGCAAATGCTTTCCCGGGTTCTTGCTGTTTTAGTGCTCTGCCTGGTTCTAGATTTGGCAGCAACATTAAAAGTTGAGAAAGACTCGCTTTTGCACACACACAAACACACACAGAGCCACGTTAGGGGACTGACAGATGGATTGCTAGGCATGAATGCAGGGTGTTTTGATTTTTTTCCCCAAGATTATTTACAGCATCAAAATTTGGCAGCCAGAAGGGGTCATCAGGTTGGCAAGATTCACCTGTTTTGCATCTTTCTTTTAAGTTGCCACCTGGCTCTCTCATAGGGGCTCTACATACCTAAGACTCTGAAAGAAGCGATTTTTCTCTCAAGCCGCACGGTCCCTGATGCTCTGGTTGACACATTTGTGCACTCAGTCAAAGATATGACATTCTGAGGAATTGGAGGGAGGTGAAAAGGACTTAACATTAGCAAAAGAGGAGGAAGAAAGAGTGGAAAAGTCAACCTCACCATTTCTACCTAACAGCATCTCCTCTCGAGTTGTACTCATACTTCCAAGCACGCACACATACACACACACCCAAAAATATGTTATGCCCAAACTGCATGCTAGCTACTGTGAGATACCATAAAAGAATGGCTTCTCATGGTATGCCTATTTGATCATTAAGAAATAACCGCCCTGCTAAGGTAGGCAAGTGTTTTGAAATTCATGGTGGAGTAGTAGTTAGGCCATGTTGCATCAAATGCTAGTCTTGCTGAAAATGTGTGAAAGTTTCTTTCCTCACTGACTTATTAAGAGTCATCCAAAGAGATGACTTTAGGAAGAGGCCAGCTAGTCCTAGAACTCAGGAGCCTGGATACAGCTTGCATATCAAGGGTGGATAACCTGTGGCCCTAAACATCATTTCAAAACCTATCCCTTCCTGAGCCATCTGCTATCTGTTAAAGAAGAAGGGGAGACAGAAAAGAGATGCAGAGAGATGGGTGGCAGAAAGGAAGAAGGTGGCAGGGAGTGAGAGAGAATGAGCGAGGTGACAAAAAGAGAGAGGTGTTGGAGAGAGGGGAAGGGGTGATGGAGAAAGAGAGATGGCAGAAGGAGAGAGAGAAAAGGGGTGGCAGAGAGGGAGGAATGGGATGGACTTGTCTACATTGAGCTCCGTCCATTGCTGACTACAACCTCATATACAGGCTTCATGCAGTCCCCAGATTGCTTAACCTTGTTGTAGACTACCAACTTTATCTAGTATTACGGCAAATTTTAGAGCAGAAAACTGGGTATGAGGACAGACTTGCCATACATTTTTCCAAAAGTGCCCATTCCAGCAAGATTGTGTTTAGCACCAAGAGGAACACTGCAAGGTAGTAACGGCGGTTTGTGGGCTGATAGCCCTGGGGCACTGAGAAAATCTGTTTGGTTTTGAAGGTACATTAATAGATGGGATGTATAAAGTTTGAGCAGCTTGCACAGCAACTCCCAGCAGTCCTAGCTGGCCAAGCCAATGGTGAGGAATACTGGGAGCCGGAGCCCAGAAAATATCTGGAGGGCTGCATGTTGTTTAGCCCTGACCTAGATGGTCTGTGTTCTTTGTGCTTTGTGTCAATGTAGCTATGCTTTTGTGTTGCTATGTCTAATTATTAACAAAACAATAATAAAATGAATTATTATACTATGAATAATAATCATGAATTAAAGAGCACATGGTAAAGCAGCTGGCAGCAGGAGCTCTGTTATGCAGCAGGTTCAGGACCCTGGACAGGTCTACAGGTGCTGGCCAAAGAGTCTTCTTGACTGAGATTCAGGACCGCGGCTAGCAATGCACTAGACAAATTGCCACAGCATTGACCTGGAGTAACTGACAGTGGTTCACAGCTTTGCCAAGAGAATCCTTGGAGCACTCCATCTCCTCAAGTTCTGCAACCAGCTTTCTTTAAAGGGTAAGTTCCTTTTCCTGCATTCATTGGCTTTTTCCAGTGACCGAGAGGTGGAATGAGGACCGAGCTAAGGAAGCCTTGGATCCACTTCTCAGAATCAGAGGGCAGAAATACAATGGAGATTATCACATGCCTTAAATAATCCACCTCTCTCTCTCCATCTCTCCCAAATTTAACTCTAATTCGCACTGCAGCCGTGTTTTATTGCATGGTTTTTGCAGCGGAATCCAACTTCAGAGTAGATCCCCTCTCCAATGAGCATTTAAAAATGTGCTCCAGCAACCATTTTTCCAAGTCAGAGGGTTCTGACTTGGAAAAATGGCTGCTGGAGCACGTTTCCCAATTTGCATTGGAGCGGGGATCTACTCTGAAGTTGGATTCCGCTGCAAAAGCCATGCAATAAAACATGGCTGCAGTGCAAATTAGAGTTAAAATCAGGTGAGATAAAGTGGATTATTTAAGGCATTTAATAATCTCCTCAGCAGGGTCTCAACCCATAGGACAAGCAGTGTACATGGCTTCCCTGGGAAATGTCATTGGCAGCTGCCAATTCCTGTCCAATGGGACCATCAGCATTGGGGGGGATAGTGATTTTTTGGGGGGGGGGGCAGAAGAAGATTCAGAGCAGGTTACAAGGGTAGGCGATGCTGGGGCTCTGGCAGCTACCTCAGTTGACCAGACTAAGGGCCTTTGCAGACTGCCAGAAATAGTGCAAATTGAGGCCACTTTAAGGGTTAGGGTTAGTGCTAGGGAATCATGGGAATTGTTTTGTTTTTTTCTGAGACATTGAGCCTTCTCTGTCAGAGAGCTCTGATGCCACAATAAAATACAGTACCCATGATTCCCTAACCCTAAGCCTAACCCTTAAAGTGGACTCAATTTGCACTATTTCTAGCAGTCTGCAAAGGCTCTAAATCTGTCTATCTGTCAATAAAGATGGTAGGAACTGAACCTTCACTATTTAGAGGGGATTTACTACAACTCAAGCAGGGCACTGACTAAGCATGATAGGACTTCACTCATAAGACATGGCAGTACACTCTACCAGTGTCAACCATTCCATTAGGCCAAGCAAGGCAGTATGCGTCAGGCCTAAATCCTGTTGTAATTTAAACTAGAGTAGACCAACTGAATCAATGAGATTTAAGGGTTGAGTTACCATTCAACATTTCATTCAAGAGATCTATTATGCTTGGGACTATCAATGGGATTCAGACCTCCCTGACCATTGGCCAAGATGGCTGAGGCTTCTGGGAGCTGAAGTCCAAAACACCTGGAAGACCAGAGTTTGGGAATCACTGGTCTAGATGTTGCCCCTCCATAGTTAACACCTGGACTTAAGAATGAGCAGAAACAACTCACTTGGCCACAGTTCTCCCCTTAATGGTGAGATGCATTTGTGTTGCAGGACCTACATAGGAATCTTTAAGTCCTTCAGTGCAACTCTGTGGTCAACTTCCAGCAGAATTTCTCTGGAGGACCTAGAGATTCCTAGGGAGAGAACATATTAATCAAATCCACAAAAGTCAAAGCCACAAATGTGGAGGGACAAGTGTATATTATAATTCTCCCATTCTGCAGTTTCAATTTCCACCCCCGAAAAAAGGCAACTAAATATGGGTCATCACAAACTGATGACAGTCTTAGGGTCACCATAATTCGGAAACAACTTTAAGGTGCACAACAACAACAACTTTAAGGTGCACAACAACAACAACTTACAGTGAAGAGAGACAGGTTTCATCTCTCCCAAATAAATGGATTGAGTACAAATCCCTTGGTAATATTTTATATATATGTGTGTGTGTGTGTGTGTGTGTGTGTGTGTGTGTATCTATACACACACACACATTGTTTTTGTTGTTGTTGTGTGCCTTCAAGCCATTTTTGACTTATGGTGACTATCATGGGATTTGCTTGGCAAGATTTGTTCAGAGGAAGTTGGTCATTGCTTTCCCCTGAAGCTGAGAGAGTGTGACTTGCCTATGGTCACCCAGTGGGTTTCATGGCTGAGCCAGAAATCAAACCCTGGTCTCCAAAGTCATAGTCCAACACTAAAACCATTACTCCAGGCTGGCTGTCTCTCTCATATATGTGCGTGTGTGTGTGTGTGTATACATTGAGACAATCTCTTCCAATAAGATATCACAGCAGCTTCTCAATTATTTTCTTTTTTTAAAAAACAATGCACAGCCTTAAACATCATAACACAGCATTGCCGTCATAAATAACAGCATGTCTGTTCTTTCCAATCAGGGAAGAGGAAGATTTAAATCATTCGTTTGATGGGTTTATTACTAGGTCCAAAAGAAAATAAGGACCTGCGACCAAACCCTTGCACTTAAAACAGATCATAAATCTTTGCTTCTCCATCTGCTTGGAAAGAGTTTCAAACTAGAAGGGGGGAGGCTCAACGGAGCACTCTTAATGGAAAAATATGCCGGAGAAATTCACCTGATTCCAGCGCAGGGTAGCATCTGTTTTAGCGCCATCCTAGAAGCAGTTTCTGCACCCATCTCCATGGGAAATATAATGGGGCCAATTCTGGAATGCCTTAAGGCAGCTGTTCAACTGGTGATACATTTTATCTTGACCAGACCTAATGTCCAGCGGTGGCTCTCAGCAATCATGTCATGCCATGTTCTCACCTGAATGCCAAAAGGGATCTCCACGGTGTCGAACCCATTCAGTGGATAGGATAGATCATTTACAGTTCAGACTAAAGCCCAGAGTGGATTTAGCACTTTACTGATCCCAGAGGCAACATCTGCTATCGCTGCTTTCCTCTACTGTTGAAGACCAATTTAGTATTTAGGACGATGCCATTATCATCCCAATGATTTATTTATTCTCTCCTTGCTCTGTACACATATACATAGACGCGCATACCCCAAAACAATATTGCAACCTTCCCTTTGAAAAAGCTCCTTCCATCAGCAAGAGCACCCAGGGAATACATTTTATGCAAGGTTACAAGACACGGCAACAAAACGACTCTTAATAAAAGGGTGAGGAACCTCAGGCCATGGGGACAAATCTGCCCTTTCTGGAGTCCCCATCTTGTCTGGTGGGCTTCTGGAGAAGGCTATACCTCATCCGCAGGTCATCATGATTTGGTGG
This sequence comes from Phrynosoma blainvillii, assembly GCA_026167975.1. Taxonomy (NCBI): domain Eukaryota; kingdom Metazoa; phylum Chordata; class Lepidosauria; order Squamata; family Phrynosomatidae; genus Phrynosoma; species Phrynosoma blainvillii. Next base: position 13,658,347 of record JANUYF010000013.1, read on the forward strand.
CTTCCTAGCTTTTATTTAGGCACCTAAGGTGTAGCTGCCAGCAAGATCTTTACATTAAGATGTGGGGAGGCGCAAGAGTTGCTCAAGGGGGGGGGGGGATGAGATTTGGAGGCCCTGGCTTTCTCACACACATTAATTGTCTCACACACACATGGGCTGCATCCGCACTGCAGAAATAATCCAGTTTGACTCCACTTTCACTGCCATGGCTCAATGCTATGGAATTCTGGGAACTCGCTCTCCATGGGGGATCCATTATGGACACACACACCCGGCAGATAGCAAACAATGCGGGATCTTAAGTCCTGTTCTTTTCAAAGAGCACACGGGCACACCCATACCAGCATGCGTGCAGTCGTGGCACACAGGCCCATTGAAAAAGCCTGCTGTCCGCAGAAGCTCAAATCCGCGGATGGCAAGTCCACGGATGGCGGGAGCTCACTGTAATTGTAAATGGAATTCTGGTGCCACAACAAACTAAAATTCCCAGAATTTAATAGCACTGAGCCATGGCAGTTAAAGTGGCGTCAACCCAGATTATTTCTGCTGTGCAGATGCAACCTCAGTAATGCTGTTTTTCTGACTTGCTCCCACAGATACTTTCATTCATTCATTCACACATAATTGCGCTCTCTGTCACTCACACACACACTCATCTCATTTTTTACATACTCACATATACCCAAGACAACAAATGTTTCTGTGTGACTGTGCGAGAAAGTAAATGAGTATGTGTGTGAGTGAAAGAAAGAAAGAAAGAATAAAAGAGCATGACTGAGTGTGTACATATCTGTGAGCATTGGTGTGTATGAGTGTGACTGTGTGAGAGTATGAAAAATTGACACGTGTTAAGTACTGAACTTATTTAACTCAAATTGTTCTAATTTGAATGATGTTATTTCCTTATCAAATGTTAAAATATTAATATGCATGAATGTGCAAATGAAAACATGCACATTAAGCAAACAAAATATTTTCATTCATAGACTACATAGAGCAGGGAGGGTGTCCAAATGTAGATGTCAAGGGGGTCACAAGGAGATTAATAATAATAATAATAATAATAATAATAATATCCCGCCCCTCTGCCACGCAAATTCAGAACCACTGTACTAGCATATTGGGTTCTTCTGTTTGGCCTTTGGCACTACCCACCCCTCAAAAGTGGCTCCCAAGAGCTTCTCCAAAATCAGATCCAGGCCATGAGCTGAAAGGGGATCCAAACCTTTGCCTGAATGTACACAACACCAAATGATTTCTTTGCTACTCTCCAGAAAGGATGTATTCAGTCTAAGATTTCCAAGAGATTGCAGAGGCAGAACAAATAAAAATAACACGATTCCAGCGAAGAGCTTGCCTTGGTGTAGGGAAAAGATTGAAACCAGAACCCTTGCCTCCTTCTTTGGAGGTCTTTAAAACAGAGGCTGAGTGTCCATCTGTTGGGGATGCTTTGATTTTGAGTTCCTGTATGGCAGAAGGGGGTTGGACTGGATGGCCCTTGAGGTCTCTTCCAACTCTATGATTCTATGACCCTTGACAGTTACCTATCCTGAGTCCATAAGCAAAGCCTCTGAATCTCACTTTTGCACTGTCAATGGGATAGGGCCCTGGCTAACTCAGGGCCCAAGATAACTTGCACAACATCTTTGGAGGTGCAAGGCAACTACTTGTCTCTCAGCCATCTGCCATCTGAACCGCCTTTTCTTCTGGCATGCAAGGAGACACTTTGTGGTTCAAAATCCCATGGACATTTTTGCTTTTCAATTCCTTAGTTGCTTACAGTTGTTTCCCTGGCTGATTATTACAGAACTGGCCTAATAGATCCAAATGTCCCATTATCCATTTCCCATCTTATATCCTAATCTTATATCTAGTTCTATCTGTCTAATTATTATTCTTATACTGTCTCTTATGCATATATGAAAAGCAGATAAACCATAAACTACAGAGAAGAAAATTGGCTGAAAGATGAAATAAGGAAGTTTTGTTTTTAATGTAATATGTGGAAGGAAGGCGAAGATGCAAGATGTTATGTTGTAGTTATAGTTATGTGTTTATATTATGTTTAGTTATGTTACATTGTCTTGTTTTTCTTTTTTTGTGGTGTTTTGTCTGTCTATTATGTAATGGTATATAGGCGAATGAATCTTATGATTTATTGTCATATTGTTGTTACGATTTTAACTGTTTAATACTGTTTTAAGGGGGGGGGTTGTTGTCTTATTGTAACTGTTTTATGCTGTAAACCGCCCGGATTGGGCAACCATTGGGCGGTATATAAATAAAAATTGTTGTTGTTGTTGTTGTTGTTGTTGTTGTTGTACCTGTATATATGTTTATAAAAAAATAATTAAAAAATAAATTTAAAAAATGCCATGGAAATTTTTGACTGATTACTATGGTCTCTGGCCTCAACAAGAGAGAAACCATCAGAACACTTTGGTTTTTCAGATGGAAAGCAGCCATCGATTATGGATTGTGGTAACCAGCACTACCATCTCCGTCGCCCTTTTCTGCAGCAGCCTTTCGCTTTCTTGTTCTTGGCTTCGTTCCTCTATGAAGTTACATTGTGGGCTATCATTTTGGAAGAGCAGCAGACGTTCATATTTCCACCTTAGCACATTGCCAAGTTCTGTTACGGCCACCTCCCTGGACCATGGAGACAATATCCACTTCTCTTAGTCCGCTTCACCATATTTGGGCACAACCTTGTACATAGAGCCTCATGATTCCAGGCATAAACTCAGTCGCCCCACCTAGCTTCTTTTTAAAAAATATTCACAGGGACCGTACCCCGGCAGCACATCAGCGTTTTGAAAAATATCATATGCATACTTAAAATGAGCTGCGGATACTTTTGCACTTTTCTTTGAGTCTTGGGAGTTGATCTAGCTGCAAAGACAATGGCCATAACCTCCAGACAAACTTTCTGGACTTTTGGTTTCTTCCTCCATTCACATTGACTAAGGGGGTTGCAGACTGCCAGAAATAGTGCAAATTGAGTCCACTTTTAGGGTTAGGGTTAGTGCTAGGGAATCATGGGAATTGTGTTGTTGTTTTTCTGAGACATTGCGCCTTCTCTGTCAGAGAGCTCTGGTGCCACAATAAAATACAGTTCCCATGATACCCTAACCCTAAAAGTGGACTCAATTTGCACTATTTCTGGCAGTCTGCAACCCCCCTAAGTAAGGAAACGTAGGTTGGACAGTAGATTCCAGCTTGGCTTGAGCCTTGACATTTTTCAAACACTCATCTGGAAGAAACATGAAAGCGGGGAAGAGGCCCCAAGAAGCCAACAAGAACAAAATCTTGTTCTTCCTCTCCCACTCAGGCCTCTTGTCTCTTCCTCCTTTCTTCCTCCTTCCAAACTGCCACCGAAATCTCGCACGCAACCCAAAGAAAAGGATTGCATGCCTGCCAATATATTTCCTTTAGAGCAAGGGGTGGGGGTGGTCTTAAACGGAATGCATTAAAAAATATACCAGGCATCACAGAAATAGAGAATATTGGCAAATCAGTCCTGCCCTTGCCAATTATCCTATAATTTTAAGTTGATGAATGCAGTATTGCAAAATGTGCTAACGGCGACCAGCTTGGGTACGTTCTTGGCCCACAGTCTGTTGCCACTGTGGATGATAGCATCTCCGGATGGTGCAAGCTGTGACCAGTTTGGGGGAGGCATGTGACAAAGAGGAAGGGGGGCAAGCAACCAGCCCATGAACACGCCACCTCACTCACACGCGCCGCAAGATTCTCCGAGTGGAAAAAAGTGTCTCTTCAAAGCTGGATCATCCCCAATCATAAAATACGCCCAATCCAATTTGGATTACATCGATCTTTTAATGTAACTATTTTAGAGCCCGAGAACCTGGAGAGGGAATATTGATCAGCTAAAGAGTCAGATGTCGACAAATGGGGCACTGATGCCAAGCTTGACAAATTGGGGTTGATAATTAAAAACTGAACCACCACCGCTATGTGGACTTTTGTCCCGTTTTGAAAGATTGTCCGACAAGGATCTGTACAATGTATTTATATTTGTTGTGGAAGGAGGAATTAATTGTGTAAATTCACTCCCAGTACCATCACCTCATCAATCCCTTGAACCCTTTGGCTCCTCAGCTGGCAAAATCCATCAAGATGAAAATTACAGACTTTTGGCCTTCTAGACATTTGCGACTTCAGCGCCCAGACTCTCTGGCCAATATGATTAATATTGGCTTAGAGCTTCTCTAAGCCGAGCTCAGGGGAAGTCATTTTTGGGACAGTCATGCTGGGAGTTATACTTCAAAAAATTAACTTTCTCAAGCTTGGGTCTAAATTCTTGTGTATTCTCCATGGTATTTTTCCCAGATAGTCTTTTAACTTAGGGCCTTTGCAGACTGCCAGAAATAGTGCAAATTGAGTCCACTTTTAGGGTTAGGGTTAGTGCTAGGGAATCATGGGAATTGTTTTTTTCCCCCTGAGACACTGAGCCTTCTCTGTCAGAGAGCTCTGGCACCACAATAAAATACAGTTCCCATGATTCCCTAACCCTAACCCTTAAAGTGGACTCAATTTGCACTATTTCTGGCAATCTGCAAAGGCCCATAGATAGTCTTTTAACTGTAGTGGGGGGTGGGGATGGTGGTATCTCCCTAATAGCAATTCTGCCTACTCGCCAATGAAATTTTCCTTAATTCCTCAAATTTCTATAATTCCAGAGAGTGAGACATTGGAAATTGTTCACGCTCTTATGTTTGATGTGTTCACATTGTGTTGGTAACTTTGCCTGGCCCTTCGGAAAAACGAAAAGCACAGATATAGAATGGGGGACACCTGGCTGAATGAGACTATGTGTGAAAGGGATCTAGGAGTCCAGGTAGACCATAAATTGAACATGAGTCAACAGTGTGATGCAGCAGCTAAAAAGGCCAATGCAATTTTAGGCTGCATCAGTAGAAGTATAGTGTCTAGATCAAGAGAAGTAATAGTGCCACTCTATTCTGCTTTGGTCAGGCCTCACCTGGGATACTGTATCCAGTTCTGGGCACCACAATTCAAAAAGGATGTGGAGAAACTGGAGCGTGTCCAAAGGAGGGCAACTAAAATGGTGAAGGGTCTGGAAACCTATGAGGAACGACTTAGGGAGCTGGGGATGTTTAGCCTGGAGAAGAGAAGGCTGAGAGGCGATATGATAGCCGTGTTTAAATAGATGTCATATTGAGGAGAGAGGAAGCTTGTTTTCTGCTGCTCCAGAGAATAGGACCTGGAACAACGGGTGCAAGCTCCAGGAAAAGAGATTCCACCTCAACATTAGGAGGAACTTCCTGACAGTAAGGGCAGTTTGACAGTGGAAGACACTTCCTCAGAGAGTGGTGGAGTCTCCTTCCTTGGAGGTCTTTAAGCAGAGGCTGGATGGCCATCTGTCGAGGGTGCTTTCATTGTGAGTTCCTGCATGGCAGGGGGTTGGACTGGATGGCCCTTGTGGTCTCTTCCAACTCTAGGATTCTATTATTCTCTTTGGATTCCTAAACTATATTTCAAAATAGTTGGGGACCGATGGAAATGTTCATGGGGGGGGGGGGGCAGCACCAGTAGCATCACTAGGGTTGGTGCTTTGCCCTCCCTACTCCCATCTGGCCAGACTGGTGCAGCCCCTACAAGGGAGCAGACTCAGAAGGCAGCAAGTGAAGGCAGTGACTCCCATACACGGACTTGTCTAAAAGCCAGGCTTGGTGACAGTGGCATCACTAGGGGGGTGCAGGGGGTGCAGACCACTCCGGCAGTTCTAAAGCATGCACCCCCGCTAGACGGCATTATTCTGGGGCCAATAGCTAGATTTTGCTCCCCTGTATCTACATCTGTGGTCATTCCCTTCCTCATTTGCCCCTCTTTCCATCCCTTCTAGTTCCTCTCAGGCATCAGCCTACTCTTTGCATTCTATGTTCTCTTCTTTCCTCAGTTATGTGCCCTTTCTATGTAGATGCCCATAACCTCCGTCTCTGGGCTCCTTAACTCACTTCTGGGGGGCAGGGGGAGAGGGTGTACCTTTAACTTATGTCAACCCCATAAATTTCATAGCATTTTGTTAGGCAAGGAATAGTCAGAGGTGGTTTTGCCAGTTCTTTCCTCTGTAACATAGCCTACAGCACCTGGGATTCATTTGCAGTCCAAGTACTAACCAGGGCTGACCGTGCTTAGCTTCCGATATCCGACAGGATCTGGTGCCTTTAGGGCAGGGGTAGGCAACCTTTCCCCTTTAAGGGCCGAGGGACTTCAGCTCCCAGAATCCCAGGAGCTATTGGCCAACATGGGACTATTGGCCAACATGGCTGAGGCTTCTGGGAGCTGAAATCCCTCAGCCCTTAAAGGGGAAAGGTTGCCTACCCCTGCTTTAGGGAATTTAGGCCTACTTAGCTCAAGTAGTTAAGTGGTTAAGTGGCTCAAGTGGTGAAGATGCTGATTCTGTGGATTGCAAGATCGGCAGGTTGGCAGTTCAAGGCCCAGGTGCCGCATGATGGGGTGAGCTCCCATCACTAGTCCCAGCTTCTGCCAACCTAGCAGTTCCAAAGCATGCAAATGCAAGTAGAGAAACAGGTACCACTTTGGTAGGAAGGTAAACAGCATTCTGTGCAATCCTGCTGGCCACATGATCACAGAGTAGTCTCTGATCTTAGTAATGGAGATGAGCATCACCCCCTACGGTCAGACACGACTTGACAACCTTGTCAACGGGGAATACCTTTACCATTTTTTAGCTCACTCATTACCTTCTAAATTCGAGCACTGGCCTACTGAGGACTCAATGGCAGCAGTTCTCCATGACTGCAACTGCGAACAACCTTCCCCATCATCACACAACATCCTCCAGATGTTTTGATTACAACTCCCATAGTTTCTGAATGGGGTCCACACTCACTGAAGCTGATAGAAATCATAGTCCAAGCCATTTTGAGGGCAGCAGTTGAAGAATGCTGGATCTTTTCCACCTTTACCCGAAGATGCCAAAGACAGGACTGGCAATTTTTGCATGCAAACCATGTGCACTACGGCAAATCACATTCCATGCTTCAGTTGTGACACAAGTTTCACAACAGCAGAATCTGAGATTGGGTGAAAAAAACTGGCAATCCAGAGGCCTCAGCTTCCCTTATTAAAATATATATATATATTGATTTATTTGTAAGTTTAGTTTCAGACTGTATGATATTGTACTGTACCACTTCTTGTTCTATTTTAGTATTTTCTAACTTGATCTATCTCTATTTGATAATGCAATTTCAAGTAGTATCCCAGCACAAAGATACAGCCATTATTTTCATCTGTCTCCACATTACACAGTTTATTCTTATCTTCCTTTCTCTTACATTTAACTCTCTATTCTTCCTTCCCTATTACTTATAGGACTGAGTCTATCCACCCAAAACAAATCACTGTTTCTTCTCGTTATTTATATTCTCCATTGCTATTCTACCTCACCCATTAATACAATGATACCCTTAATATCTGAGGGCCTGAGCAGTCAGGCAGGATACCACAGGCCAAGCCCATGGTATCCTGCCCCGGGTTCTGACCTGGGTCAGTCCCTGGACTGGCACAGTGGCAGATAGGTATTTACAAGCGTGCATGCCACCGTGCCATGGATCCACTGCCACCATGCATCCCTTACCTGCCACCACCATCATATTCATCCCAAAGCCCTCTGCTGTGACCCACAAGGGCAGAAACTGAATGCCTGGCTACACCCACATGGCCAACCCCCCCCCTTTTAACATCGGAGGCTATGTCAGGGGACTTCAAGACAGACTCAATGGTGGTAGCACATAAGGGGAACCTGGGGACATCTGGTCTGCCAGCTGTCACCACCGCATTTATAGGAAACTTTGTGGCCAACATCCAGTCTTTTTGGACCAGATTAGGCTCCTTTGGGTTGCAATCGGGCCAGGACCACCAAACCAGCATCCAGACTGGCTGATCCCAGGCTGGGGCTAATGGCTTATATCAGCCGGACAGGACAACGCCAGGCCGGGGGCTACACTGGCCTATTGGCCTGTGCGTTCCTTCCATTTCTGGGCAACACTGTTGACATCATATACAATGTGACTTTAACATATCTTCCGTTTGTCTGTCTAGCATGTTTTGTAAGAATATTTCTGGTGTCATTTCCATTTTAATATTTCATTTTTTTGTCATTGTGTCATGTACGTATTTCCAAAATTTCCGGTTTTTGTCACGCAACCACCACATATGGTAGAAATTTCCATTCTTTTTGCCACACTTCCAACATGTTCCTTCTACATTTTTGAATATCTTCGCCATCTTCCTTGGGGTTAAATATAAAGCATTTTATAGTATTTTCCCTTCAAGGCATTATTTAATGTAAACTTCAGGATTTTATTCCATGATTTCTCACTTTATTTCTAATTTAATTGGGTAGCCTATATTTGAGGCCCATTTTATTTTCCTTTCCTTTATTGTCTCTTGTTCCGTTTCTCATAATAGTTTATATTTATTTGCAATTGTGTACTTATCCCTTGTGAATAATACATTATCTAATTCCCTGTCTTTTTTTTCAGATCCTTTTAATTTACTGTCTATCTTCATCCTCTCATAAAGTTGTCTATAATTGAACCATGATAATTAACTCCTTGGTCTTTCATCTCTTCTCTTTGGTCTCATTTTATCATCTTTCCATACCAAATGATCTTGATACCTTAGCAATCCTTCTAACGTTTTCTCTTTTTTCAAAAAGACCTCATGTGGTGATGCCCATTGTGATATATTTCTGTAGAAGTTATGCTTGTACATGTTCAAAATTTTCAATAATGCTTTTCTAATATAATGTTATTAAAATCTTTATTTCGTTCCACTTGGTTATACCACAATAGGCATGCCAACCATATCTGAGAACAAACCCTCCTAGTTGTAAAATTCCCCTGTTATTTAGTATAATCCATTCTTTCAACCATTCGATACAGCTGGCATGATAATATAGTTTCCAGATGTGGAACTCCTAAGCCGTCTCTCTCTTTTGCTTCTTGTGACACTTTCCATCAGACTCTGAGGTTTTCTCCAGCCCATATGAATTTCGATAGATCCGTCTGCTATTGTTTAAGTAGCTTGTCATTTAGTATTACTGGTAAAGTTTGAAAGACGAATAGCATTTTGGGGAGGACATTCATTTTTATTGTTGCAGTTCTGCCCATTAATGATAATTTCAGATTGTTCCATCTCTTTACATATTTTGTAATATAATTCCAGGGTTTGTTTTGTGGAGGGGGGTTGTTTGTTTGTTTTGTTGAATAATTATTATCAAATAGATCTGAGTTCTTTTTTGTTAGATATGTTCCTAAATATTTAACTTTTTTTTTCCAGCCTGGAATCCAATTTTTTTAAATTAAAAAAAAATCTGATTCATCCTTCTTCATCATATTGATTGTCAGAATTACTGTCTTTAGTTATTTATCTTGAAGCCTGAGCATTGGCCAAATTCTCTTAGGGCCTTTGCAGACTGCTAGAAATAGTGCAAATTGAGTCCACTTTAAGGGTTAGGGTTAGGCTTAGGGAATCATGGGAACTGTATTTTATTGTGGCACCAGAGCTCTCTGAAAGAGAAGGCTCAATATCTCGGGGGAAAAAACAATTCCCATGATTCCCTAGCACTAACCCTAACCCTTAAAGTGGACTCAATTTGCACTATTTCTGGTCTCTAAGAACCTTATCACATGAAAAAACAAAGCAGAAATGGAGCTAGAGAGTAGCAGCTCTCTCCGCACCTTACCACATGACATTGTAGCATTTCAGTTCTCTTCCCATGGGAAACAGTAGTAAAAGTGTGTCTTTTTTCTAGCTGGAAAAATTTTTTTAACAAAAGACAACCTTTTACAACCATCTCCTGTGGGAGAAATCTTAGGGTGAGAATACTGCCTTCCTCCCCCATATTTATTTATTTATGTGCATGTGTGTATGCACATATGTGAGTTTGGGAATTTTCGGTTTTATTGAGTGCTGCTGTCACCCACTGCTACAAGCAGCTTCAGAGCAGCAGCTGTAGATGCTCCCTGGGGTCTTCAGGGCCACCTCTTCCTTCCCTTCTGAAAACCACTGCTAGTGTCAGGGTTCAGTGGGGAGGAGTGGTCTGCATGGGGGGGGGGGGGAGACAAACCTCAGATGTATCAGTATTTACTGCCTCCAGCGGTGCTGGATATTGCACTACAGGACTGCTGCTTTGTGAGCACTTGATTCTTTTCTCTTTTGATTCCTGATTTCACTTTTCTCTCTTTTTCATCTTCCTTCTCTCCCCCTCCATTCCCTCCTTTCTCCTTTTGTCTTCTCATCTTCCCCTGCTTTCCCTAGATCCTCTTGCTCCTCTCATCCTCTTGCTCCTTCTCCCCGCTGCCCAATGCTCCAGGTTACATTTTCTGCTTCCTCATGCTCCCTCCCTCCCTTTCTTTTTCTCATTCTTATAGCCCCATTTGTCCTAGCTACACCCATTATCGTTTGCCTTCCCTTCCCCTCTGTCTCTCCTGTCCTGAATAAAAGTCAGCAGGTGCCCAAGGTCGTTGATGTATAAGAGCTATCAGATAGTCAGTCCAGTCCAAGTCAATCACAAAATATTGGAGCCAGATGACAAGATAAGCATGACGGGGGTCATCAGCCAGTCTGACAGTCATTAACAGGTCAGCAAACAAATACAAGAGGCAGCAAGGAAAAAGCAAAGTGATCAAAGTATAGCCAGTCCGAGGTCAAAGATAGCCAAAGTTCCTTCAGTCACCCATATAAGATGGTTGAGAACAACAAGAAAGACACAGAGGAATTCCTGGGAAATCTATGGCTTGCTGTCTCAACAATACCTGGAGCCTAATTAATTAGCATCTTGGATTTAACTGCCAGATTGGTGTTTAGCTATTCACACCTCAATGAAGGATGGGAGCATGTCGTCTGCAGCATCTTTAGGCTCTGCCATCTCCTGCTGGGGGGTCAGGGTCCCCCACTGCCCTAAGCCCTCCATATCCTTGGACTCAGAGACTTTCAAGAGCTGCAGATTTCTGGTAATCTGCTTCTCCTCTGCATCTGAGTTGTCAGGGCAAGGACATCAATAGGGGGTGCAAGGAATGCAATCTGCACCAGGTGACACCTAAGGGGGAGGTGACAGCACTATTCCCCAGACATCTACCTTTTGGCAGAAACAGACCATGGTGTTCACCTGTGTTCTTTTAAAAACACTGAAGAGATGGTGTGAGTTGGGTGAGGCTCAGTGGGTAGAGAAAGGACAGGCCTCTGCTTTTTTTAAAAAAAAAAATTATAAATTAAAAATTTGAAAAAAAATATTCTTTTAATTTTTTTCTTTAAAAACATCACATCTTACCAAATTTTCACCTTTACCATATGAAACAGTGTACATGTAAATGCAGGTGTACATGTAAATACATTTAGGCTGTGCGTTTATGATATTGTAACGTAAAAGCATAATTGTAATGTTGCTGGTTGTTTAGGTCACAACTATTGCCATTACATCTAATGACATATGGGAATTATGATTCAAGAATAACATTGGTACAAAAAAACATTGTATGGTGTTGTACTGGAGGAAGTCAATGGGGGGGTGGCACCATGAGTAACCACACCAGGTGACACCATCCTTAGTGATTCCACTGGTTTAGGGGTTAAGTTATGACACCTCAACTGTTTTCCTTTTTCCAGTCCCCAAAAAGTACCTTGAAACTGGGAAACATCAGATTCTCAGTGTTTTAAAACTGTAAGTACTAGTAAGCTCACTAAGGCTTGATTCTGAATAGACATGCACATATAGGATTGCCCTGTTGATCCACCATTATCATCATTAATATTATATTTGTCATCATCAGTATTATCACCATCATCTCCCCCTTTCCAAAATATCTGGTGGTGGTTACTAGCATCATGCTGACAATTTTGTGAACAGAGAAGGATTAGACAACCATACAGTAAAAAAGAAAATAAAATATGGCCACTGAGGAGCACATTTGGAAAAGTTTCCCTTTACTTGGAAAAAAAATATTTGTTTGGATTACAACTCCTATGTGTTGTTAAAAGCAGAATTTGCCAAGGTGTTAAAAAAACAGTGCTGGCGAAGTTTGTTTATTTTCTGTTCAATAAAGATCTTGAAAAGGCTAGTTTCCAACCAGAAGAATGTTTTGTTGTTTATTAGATTTTGTGTTTTAAATTTGAATGACGCTCTCTGAACAACTGTAGTATTTCAGCATTTTAAAGAGCCCACTCACATGAAAATAGTAGGGGACAATACCTAGGCTTCAGATTCTGGCCCTGAAATCTCAACACCTGGGGTTTTGCTGGTCTAAGAGCCCTAAGGCTCTGGTACCAAATTGGGGTTATGACTTCCTCTTTTTCCTGAGAGGTTTTTCATCTAATATCTATATCACTGGCAGGTACATCATGGCTTTCTCAACACTGGTGTCATGGACTGCGCTGGGTCTGACTTTACTTTAGAGGCAGAGGTAGACTCTGAGTCTGAGGAGGAGACAGATCTGGGTTACCTGGAGGCTCTGTAGTCTCAGAGGAGACACAGGAGGCTGCAGAGGGAGAGATAGACTCTATGCTGCCAGTACTAGGACTTGTGGATCAAAGACAAGCCAAGGAATCCTTGAAGCATTCATCTAGGCTAGAAGCCAAAAGGAGAGCTAATCCTGATCATCTGAGGCATGCTGAGGCTTTTTAAAAGGCTCCAGCTGATATGATTCCCTGCAGCTGACAATCAGTCTTGTAGCCTCCCTAGTTGCTGTGTATCCTGTTCTCTGCTATCAACACTCCTGTTTTCTGACATAGCCTTGTGACTATGCTACACACATACACACTGCCCTTTGTAATCACAGACTGAGCAAAGCAATAGCAATAGCACTTTACATTTCTATATTGCTTCATAGTGAACTCAGCACTCTTCCCAACAAGCTGGGGACCCATTTTACAGACCTACAAAAGGATAGAAGACTGAGTCAACCTTGGAACTCAGAAGAAGCTTCTGTTGATGCCCCAGGGTCACCGGATGCAAAGGGAGCCTACAATGTAGACTCTCCTGGGGAAGGGGAGGTTATTATGGGGAGTGAGTGCCTGGAGTTCATATTTACCACTACACTATTGCATGAAAATCCTTCAGTGTCATCATTTCCCCCAAAAACCTTTCCACCTATCATCATAACAAGATTTCCGGATAATGCATTGTTCTGTGGGAAATGTTCTATTTGTGCCAAGTAGTTTTCCATACAGGCAAACAATTGAACCCAAGGCTATAAAACTGCTACTAACAAGTAATTTCAAAAACAACCCAAGGTGGATGCTGGATCAGGATCCTCCTGATGTGCTACACTGGTGTAACTATGCTGGTGCAGGAGATGGTAGCAGGAAAGAAAAGGCCACATGTACAGTGGCTGTGACAAGAGCAAAGCACTGGAGAAATAGGTTGCTTGGAGCCAACAGAGCTTACCACCAATGCATGACCCTGGATAAAGAGCAACAGATACACTAAGAGGATGCAGCCAGCTAGAGATCCAACATTTCCTTTCATATCATTCCCACCAGGATGTGGAACTGGAGTGTCAGCTTCTAAATATCCCAGGGATCTCACACATTGCAAGCAGCACAAAAACAATTTTTGTAGCAGCAGCTCTGCATCAGTGAAATCCATTTCAGAAGTGTATTTCCACAAGCAGAAGTGCTCGGAGAACTACACCCACCACCTATCCTCACCATGGTAGCCACAACCCACACCAGAGAACATGGAAATCAGCTACGGGAGAATGCCACAAAAGGAATGCTATAATGAGACTGGGGCGGAGGCAGGGAGACAAAAACGCCAACCTAAAATGAAGTGGAGCCATCAAGGCTGTCCCAAGGCATTCTGCTTCTACCTCAAGCTAAGGACAAGATGCCCCCTTGCCCACATTCCATGCAACTTAGAATAGCAGCTGGACCCTCCTTCAATAATGCCAATGGGGTAGACTCTCCCACCACAAATGAAGGCTGACGCAGGCTGGTGCAGGATAGGATGTGTGGCAAGGGCTGACAGATCTCAGGGCCTGGACCCTAAGATCTCAGAGTGAAGTGCATGCTGCCTTTGAAAAATGCATGTGCATGGCTTGGTGGGGTTTTATTTGAATGGCATGCTCTATCAGGCTTAGTGACATCACCAGAGTACCTCCATGTCACACCCGCAGGACCTGCCTCCTCTAAAATCCCATAGAATACCTAAAATACTGCATCCAGTTTGGGGCATCACAGTTTCAAAAAGGATGTTAACAAGCTGGAGCGTGTTCAGAGGTAAGCAACGAAAAGGGTGAAGGATCTGGAAATCATGCCCTAGGAGGAGAGACATAGGGAGCTGGGTATGTTTAGCCTGGAGAAGAGAAGGTTAAGAGGTGATAAGATAGCCCTGTTTAAATATTTGAAAGAGTGTCATATTGAGGAGGGAGCAAGCTTGTTTTCTGCTGCTCCAGAGAATAGGACCTGAAGCAATGGATTCCAATTACTGGAAAAGAGATTCCACCTGAACATTAGGAGGAACTTCCTGACAGTGAGAGCTGTTTGACAGTGGAAGATGCTCCCTCGGAGAGTGGTGGAGTCTCCTTCTTTGGAGGTCTTTAAACAGAGCCTGGATGGCCATCTGTCAGGTGTGCTTTGATTGTAAGTTCCTGCATGGCAAGGGGTTGGACTGGATGGCCCTTGTGGTCTCTTCCAGCTCTATGATTCTATGATGCTATAGGATTTGGACCTGGAATCTCAGGACCCATCTGATCTGGCAGCCTATGTGTAGCTCACACAATTCTCTCTTCCAATGATGGAGAATAGTCAAGGAACTCAATAGCAACAGCAGAGCTGAAACAAAGATCACTGTCCCCAGCAACAGCAACCTGAAGTGGTCATCTCACTCTGCCTGATGTCCCTTTGGTTTTCTTTCAAGGGTCTGGTAACCCTAGCCTGTGTAGGACAGGTCTGTGGTGAAAACTGGATTTGTCTTCTCTCTGAGACTTCTGTCCCACACTTCCTACACGAAGAGCAGAGCAGCAATTATCTTCCCCTGCTTTGTTCAAATTCTCACAGCAACTCTGTGAGGTAGGTTGGGCATACAACCAGCAAGCAATTGTTTGGCCTACAATCATTTACAATCTCACCAGTTAAAACCTGCAGGAAGAGGAGCAATTTAAGATCCAGGTCTTTCAGGTCTGAGTCAGACATGTGAGTTTATCGCATGGCACTTTCAGGAACAGGAACTGAACAGAATGGAATGGCATGGAATGGTACGAGAACACAAGTTACCGCACATTTCCGTTCTTCAAAATCGGCTGCCAGGGATGGCTGGGGAATGGCTTGGGAACTCCTGGAGGCATCGGCAGCATTCTCCTGTGTGGTAACTTGCATTCTCGTGCCGTGCCGTGCCGTGCCATGCCATTCAGTTCCCGTTCTTGAAAGTACCATGCGATAAACCTTATGTTCACCACAACACTGTTTCAAATGAGCTAAGACTCCAAGGGGACATGTACTAGAAATGGGAAAAGGGGGAAATCACCCAAGAAGAATTCAAACAAATACCCAAAAGATGAGTCACCAGATGAAGAACTGCTAGCTAGCCTTATATGCCATGAATTTATCTAATCCCTTTCTGATGGACCTTTCTGGCAGCCATCATAACCAGTGGATGCCAATTCCACCAGTTAAATGAGTTGCTAAGCAAATCAGTATTTAAATCTTTTATTTGTGTATACCTCTATGCTGCCTTCTATCCCTCAAATGCCATCAATGGCCCTCCTCCCCATTTTTATCCTCACAACAATCCTGTGAGATATGTCAACCTGAGAAACTGAAAATGGGCTAAGGTCACCCAGGAAATTTAATGGCCAAGTCGGGATTTGAACCTGGATCTCCAGTCCAACACAAGGCTGGCTGCTTCTTTTTATTGGTTCTGAATCTCTCACCATTCTGACTTGCCTGACTTCCAGTGTCCAAGTATTACAAGAGGGGGAAAACATCTCCCTGTCCACTTATTCCACCTTCTGCATAATTTTGCACACACGTCTTGTTTCCTCCGTGCTTACTCAATTTTTAAAGCTCAGCCAAGGTGTCCAAGGCTTGGAAAAGGTCACCTTTCTGGACTAAGGTCCCACAATCTCTCAGCCAGCAGGACCAATGGCTCAGAGATGCGATATCCATAGACCAAAAAAGTGACGCTGTGCAAGCTGTGATGGTAGGTAATAGATGCAATAGCCCTTTCATCCATAAAGGTATCTAATGTCCTTTGGCTGTTTAAGAATGTGATGATCCCAACAATTTTCCAGGAAAAAATTAAGCCTCTGCATGCAGTTACTCAGTTTTCTTCTTATACAGCCCCCCACCCCATCTTTTCACCTGTCACTCCTAATCCATATTGATGTTATTTGGTTAAGCTTCAACAAAGTGTGGTCCACAAATTTGGTAAAAGGGGACGTCTGGGTGGAGGGTTTGCTACGTTTCCCAGCAAGAGTTTGATAAAACACCAGCCTGAGCACTCTGTCGGGAGTAAGAAAAATGTAATTTGCGACTCGGTTCAAGAATCTGTGAATGTACCGGGAGGTTTTATGATTAGAAAAAAATTCCCCATGTGACACTCTCATTCTCACTCATTCACTCTTTCCACACAGAAGGGATACAGTTACTTTTGCCAAATAGGCAAAAGGGGATATTCTCTGAGCAACTCCTTTTCTCTCTGTGTCTGGCGATGGAGAGAGCCAGTGTGGTGTAGTGGTTTGAGCGTTGGACTGTGACTCTGAAGGAACAGGGTTCAAATCCCTGCTCAGCCATGAAACCCACTGGGTGAACTTGGGCATACTCTCTCAGCCTCAGAGGATGGCCGTGGCAAACCCCTTCTGAAAAAATCTTGCCAAGAAACCCCCGTGATAGCCTTGGAGTCACCATACATCGGAGACAACTTGAAGGCACACAACAGCAGCAACATGGAGATGGATATATACATTCCCAGACAGAGAAGAAATTTTTGTTTAAAGCAAAAGCTGACAAGAGTTTTATCCTGAAAAGGAAAGTAATCTGAACCACAGCCCAACACCATCTCCAATGCTAACTCAGAATATGGGCACTTGGATAGACCTTGTTTGCACTTTCATTTCCACCCAAGCAGAGTTGCCAGATAGAAAACTAGAGAGCCCTCTGTCCATTTAATGCAGAGAGAATTTCAGCAGGTATTGTTTCAGTTCCAATAAGGTAACAAGCAACCCCTGCCGAAATTCAAAGCTCTCGAAGAAGATTCCTTTTGCTATAGGTGCAGTAGTGAGAAATCCTGTATTAATATATGTAGTGTGCCATGAAGCCATCGTCTTTGCCCATGCTTCTGCTAATGGACACTTGCCAGACTGAAAACGGGAGATGGTCAGTCATGTTCTCTCAACCAGCAGTCCTGCAGTCCAAAACACATGGAGGATCAAAGTATGGGAAACATTGGTTTAAACCAGGGGTAGGCAACCTTTCCCCTTTAAGGGCCGAGGGACTTCAGCTCCCAGAATCCCAGGAGCTATTGGCCAACATGGGACTACTGGCCAACATGGCTGAGGCTTCTGGGAGCTGAAGTCCCTTGGCCCTTAAAGGGGAAAGGTTGCCTACCCCTGGTTTAAACAAACCATCGTTCTCTGTATTTTGATACTACAGAGGGTTGTGATTTCTTTACAAATGGAAGTAGAAATCTCAGATCTATTTGCATGTGTCAGAAAGGGGGGGGGGGAGAAAGGGAGACAAAGTATAGCTTGGCTCAATCATGTAATGGGTTATCCCACTGCATTTGAACCAGGTCACTCTGTTTGACCAAACTGGCCTTCCCAGGTAAATTCTGTAAAATCAGTTGGAGTGGGGGCAGAGTAAAGAACAAGCTAAACTAATTTCAAACACACATTAGTTGGGGTGTAAACTATTAATTCCATCTGTACACAAGCTGCAAAGCAGAATTTGCAAAGCAGCTGAAATTGACAGACCTTTCCAAATTTGTTCAGTTCTGGGAAGGCTGACAATGTACCAAGTTATTTTGGTTACAGTATTATAGACTTGTTGAACACCACACAGATGTCAACACTCATCATAGTTCTCTTCTACAATGCCCATGCCCGCTTGTTGTCAAGGGGCTTGAGATCTAGACAAAGTTAGCTAAAGTTACGGGCTGTTCCATTTCATTCATTGCATGCATCAGTTCAGATTTGGAAAACGGTTAAAGCATCATGCAATATACATTGGAATGAGAGGTCACAGAAAGGATATTCGTTTTATGTTGGACTAGGGATGTGATTGTTCACTACGTTTCTTCTTGAAGGGAGCAACAAGTGGGTTTAGCTGTTTTCTTCCCACTGCAGGAAAGTCTCTGAAAACCACACCTTTTGAAGCCTATTTGTAATTCTTAGGCTTATTCTGCACAAAATTTGCACTTGGCTGTTTTAAATAGAAAAATAATGCTTCTATGTAAAGCTATTGTTTTCTGTGCAGAAAATGCTGTTTCCTGCACAGATTATATTGTTTTATCTGCAAAACAACCACATGTGAATTTTCCACAGACCGAAGAGATTATTGTTTTTTGTGGTTTTTTCGGGCTGTGTGGCCATGTTCTAGAAGAGTTTCTTTCTGACATTTCACCAGCATCTGTGGATTATCGCATGCCTCTTTTCACCCAATCTGGACACGGGCTGGGCAGGGGCTTAAACTGGTTAAAACAGATCTTATCGCACACTTCTGTGTGGATGTTTTGCGTACCCGATCTGAACTCCTGCCATACTTTGCAAAGAACAATACTTTCCTGTTCTTTGCAAAGTACGCCAGGAGTCCATATTGGGTACCCGATGCATCCGAGTTGGGCACAGAAGTGTGCGATAAGATCTGTTTTAACCAGTTTAAGCCTGTGCCCAGATCAAGTGAAAAGAGGCATGTGATAATCTCTTAAATGTCAAGTTGTGAAGATTCTCTTCAGTTCAGGAATCAACTCACCGGCATTTGTCAACACTTGAAAAATACGTTTTTCAACCCTTTTTCAAATATTTTCAAATATTCTTTCCTTTCCTACATTAGACACAATGTCAAGAATCCTATTGGCTAATCCCAACTAGAGTAGACCTTTTCAATCAAGGCAGCTAACAACAACAAAGACTGAAATGCATCTCCTAAAGCTTTGTCCCTAGCAGGAAGAGCTGTAAGCTAAAGTATGCTGAATATTTTTGGTCTCAGCCTTTTGCCTTTGGACCTTCCCACAGAAATGTAAGGGTAAGGAATTGCATTTGGTCTCTGCTGGCTGGTGTCCCCTGTTATCTATTCCTGTGCTATGGCGGCTGTATATGTGTCCTGCTGAGTCTGCTGCTGCCATGGGTTGTTCGCTTTTGAGATCAGAACAAGGCACTGTGAAGATCACATTGCTGGGCCCCTCATTTTGACTTCAGAATGAGCGACAGGCAACAGCAGCAGACACACTGGGCAGTTCAGTGGGAGACCCATGTAGCCTTCACAGTGGAGAAATGCAGGGCTCCAGATCTTCCCAGAACATCTGGAGAAACAGGTAAGTTTTTAAAATATGGTTTCAGGAGATTATCACATGGGGATACAAAATGGGAGAAAAACAGAACATCATGATCGCGTGAAGATTTTTACACAACGTCGCACTCATCCCGTACGTCTCCCATGAATAACCTGTAATGATCCGGAACTTCTTATGAATGGGATAACCCCGGGAACGGTTTGCCGATTGTGCTCCATTCGCACTATGGCGAAGGTGCAGAAGCCAATAATGATTGATTTGCGCTATAGCGGAGCAATCCAGGACCTTTTCCCAGACTGAATTTTGGTACAGGCAATTCATTCTCATTGCTAGGATTGTATTTGGAGTCAGTCCCTGTCTTCTTTTGAGGTGTAGGGCGCAATTTTGTTTGAACTGGATAAAAATGACATTGTGAAATATAGAAATTTTATTTTGTTCTGTTCAGGGCAGTACCATGACTTTCAGACATGTGGAGTAGTGCCAAAATGGCACGTGTGTGAAACGTTCGATCACAATACAATAACAATACACAAATGGGATTGGTTTTTGTACGCAGAATGCAATTGTGTTTCTCTTTCATTTTTATTTATGGCACGATTGTGTGACTGTGCAAAAATGTCAATCGCTATAGCGCAAGGCTTCCATTATCTTCAAATAACACAATTGTTGTGGAATTGCCCCTCCTAAGGCTTTTGTCCCCTAGTTTTTTTCCCTAGTTTTGGTGCAGAACGTGCCGGACATCATCTGGGCTGCTTGCACCAGAACTGGGGTTTGGGATGTGAATCCTCGAAACAGGATGGGGCTGCGATTCATGCAGACAAGAGCTTAGATATCAGTAAGTGAATCTTTCCCCATGATTAACTTGGTCTGTATTGTGGTTTCCGTCTCTTTTATTTGAATATATATCTGCTGGAATCCCTTCCTGAAGCACTCCACAAGTCCCTCAGCAGTCACTGCCTGCTTCTTTTCAGGAGCCTCCAGCAATCATGAGGACTAGAAGTGTCCTTTAATTTAACAACTTTTAATCAGTTCCAAAGGCCAGAGTACTTCAAGGCAATCAGGCGTTAACCTTATCCAGGCTCATTCATCACAAACTCAAGACGAAAAATCCACTTAAGTATTTTCAAAGAATTCTAACTGTATTTCACAAAATGAAAGGAAAATACTGGGGGGGGGGGGGGGGAATAAATAAACTTAGCTTTTGCCAAGAGAATAAGAAGAAAGCTTGTCCATGAATATATGCACTACTCATGCACATGCACACCCCTAATAGGTATGGCACTTTCAAAAGCGGGAAGGAAAATTTTGCACCTAAATTGAAGATCCTGAACCATTCACACATCTTACTCGTAAAGCCCCCCACATGCTTTCTTTGAAAGAAGACACCGTATCTCAAATCTACGGGTGAACTCAAACAAAAATCAAGTATTCTTCTACCAAAAAGGGGATCCTCCAAAATAACCAATCTGTTCTAAAGGCCAACGAATGGCCTCCCATCTTTTCTTTTCTTTCAGTGGCATCTCTCTGTTGGTGTTTAGTAAGCTGAGAAACCCATTTAAACAACTTGATTTAAACCCAAGAAAATAGCCACGATGGCTCTCTGATCACCCAACTTGGCTCCCAGGATTTTCATTACTTTAAAGAGAAAGACGAAGAAAGTGTCAACATAGATCAGCTAATGTCTCGCCTCAGTAATTCTTTACTTCGAGAAGAAAGAATGAATGAACAGCCAGCTCACTTGGCATAGGAAGGCAAGATGATTCTGGGGAGATAGGAGAATAGAAGACTGAAAATGCAATGGATGGGGGCACAGGGAGGGAATCGCCCAATGTCTAGCACACACCAAAAAAGGTCTCTTTATCAACTCTGCACTTTGTTGTTGCAATGTACCATGAAGTTAGTTTCAGCTTATGGCCACCCTATGAATGAGAGACCTCCAAGAGACCCTGCTGTGAACAACCCTGCTCAAAGCTCTTTCCGTCTCAGGACTCTGGCTTCCCTGATGGACTCAGGGCCTTTACAGAGCCACCCCTGGGAGTGGTGGATCAGGGCTATGGCAACCACATGCTGTGGCCCCAATCCTCCCTTTTGCCACCCCAAAAGAGTGGCAAAATGCCGCTCCTTTTAGGGCCGGCAAAAGGCCGCCCTAAGAGCTGGCGCCGTGGCTCTTCTGCACCCTTTTGGCACAGTGTGTGTAGACGCCACACCAGGAGGGCACTCTGACTCTGTGCGCTGTGCGGACGGGTTCACGGTGTGCCGCCCTGCCCCAACACCACCCCCAGGCCGGCCCTTTAGGACGGTCTGCAAAGCCCTTCAGTTCACCTGTAATGGGGTTTGCATTTTGCCTGGCTCCCATCGTGGGAAATAAATTAAAGAAAGTAATTAAATAACTTTAAGAAAAGGAGAGAAAGAGATGGGGGCATCCTGATTAAATGCCTCCTTATTTGCAAGTGATGACTGGAGAGCAGTGACTCATGCCGAGAAACATTGGAAAGCAAAAGGGTCACTCAAACATCTTTTTGTTTTAGCACGCCTATGCAAATAATCTCACTCACACTTCCCGGGTTTATTATTCACACTACGTAACTGCATCTATGTGCATCTCTGGGAGTTTGGTTGCCCACTTGTGCCAGCACTCAAATAAAGATGGAGTCGACAACACAAATGTATTTGAAAAACACGTTCGAGGCATTCCGGGTTTTATCCAGGTTTGTTCTGGGTCTATTTGCATTTATTCACACTGGCAATGATGCAAATCTTTCTTTCTTTTTTTAATTTAGGAAAAAAAATCAATACCGATTATCATGGGTTAAGTGAGATTCATCTTGGATTATTTTCACTGTCTAACTTGGCCCTTATAGTCAGTAATTCTGGAGCATTTCGGGGAAAGAGCTGTAGCTGAGTGTTGCAGCCCATTTTTTACATGCAACAGGCCCTTGTTTCGGTCCCTAGCCTTTCAATAAAGGGCTGGGAAAGATTCCTGTCTGAAAATCTAAAGCCACAGCCAGTCAGTATAGACATTATTTAGTAAGATGTACCAATTATCTGACTCAGTATAAGACATATTCTTGTAAATTTATGTTTCTCTGCTTTAGGAGTAATTGAATAATCCCATGATAGCCACTGCTAAGCTGTTCCAACAGCTCCGCTCCCAGCTGAGGCAGGTTAATAAAATGCAAGGTCTGAGAAGTGAATCCTGCAGAAATTCAGTCAAAAATCTCCGTGGACAGTTAAACCAATGGGAGGTAGTACACAGAATGCTTAGGTCAGACTAGATCCTGGGAGATCTAGCTTCAAATCCCCATTTAGGCATGAAACTCCCCGGGTGACCTCCACCCAGTCACTTCTTCTAGCCTTACCTCACAGGGTTGTTGTGAGGATAAAGGAGCAAAAACAGTTAGCCATATAATGCATTTGGGTTTTGTTTTTGTTTTTTATTCTTCAAAGGCAAAACAAGTAAGACATGAAATAAAGATAAGAAAAAAACAAAGATTTTGGGAATTCCCAGAAATCTTTAACTCATGTTGCATACACTATGAAACACACAGCCGGTGTGTGTGCATGGGGTTTACAGAGGCCACATGTCCTGGACTGGAGACTGGCATGGGTGGCGAAAGAGAGAGATTTCATCTATGAGAGTCACTCCAAGGCGAACAACTCTTTCCAAGAATCAACCCCAGATATTCCTCCCTCTCCTTCCCCAGAGACATGTCTTCCTCACACAGCCGCAAGCGTTCCCTCCTTACACTAGCTCTTCTCTCAGCATGTCTGGTTAAAAAAAAGCAAGAACAGGTTGGAGAGCAACATGCCAGCCAAGTGCCGGCAAAGCTCACAAAGCTTAAGCAGGGTCCCAAATCTGAAAGCTCCTTTTTTGCCACTGCTTCTTCCATGCCACCACATGCGCTTCAGTCCTTCCTTCAGTCAGTCAGTCGGTCCCAAGATGATGCCGCTCCAGTCCATGGAAATGATGCCCTTTGTCCAAGCCTCACAATAGTGAAAAATGCAGCTCCGAGAGTGAGCTCGCACGGGCAGGTGAAGAGCAGGAGACCGCCACGCAAAGTAAGGCTTCATGATGGTTTTAAGGGAGCCTGAAAAGAAGTTTCATGCAACCCTCATCCCCACCATCGTCCTAGAGGCTGTTGGTTCTTCTTCTTTCTTGGACACCAATACTTTACTCTTGTGCACCTTTACTCTGCACCTTTCACTAGTAGTGACGGGAAACTCTTGTGAGGCTTGGATAAAAGGCATCATTTCTGGACGGGAATGGCACCGTTTTGTGACAGATTGACCGACTGAAGGCCCCTCGCCACCCTCTTTTCCCCTCACTACCCCCCTGGTTCTTTTCACCACCCACTTTGGGAATCTCTGATCGAGACTATTCTAGGTCTGGACGTGTCTGTTCTGGATCAGTTTGGCCCTGCATGTGATTGGAATTGGTTTTCAAATGGCGGAGATGGAGACCATTTTGACAGGGGCAAGATTATCATACAGGCTAACTGGACTGCAGCCTAGAGCCCCTGATTTTCACATCCTTCACATCCCAGCTCTCCAGCCATCTACTGATATTCCTATACACATCTGCAAGTCAAAATGCCTTCTCCAAAGACTTGCCTGCCTACTTTCTGTAATTTTCAGCCAGTGGCACCACTTTGGGCAATGATATCAGTCCTGGAGAAAGCAATATTAAAAGGTGAGTTGCTTTGATTCATCGAACAAAAATATGTACTCAGCGGCCTGCCAAGACTCCTGGCAATATTCAAGCAGCTGACATACACATTGAAAGTTAGAGAACCACTGCCTTGCACCAGCTAAGACTGTTTGTTCATCGAACCCAGTATGCTCTGCTCTGGCAACGGGTCTCCAGCTCCAGAGTCATCACTCTATTAACTGATTTGCTATGTGGCTTCAAGTCAACTCCAGCTTATGGTGACCCTAGCCAAGAGTTTCCTTGGCCAGATTTCTTCAGAGGAGGTTTGCTATTGCCTTCCTCTGAAGCAAAGAGAAGATGACTTGCCCAGGGTCACCCAGTGGATTTCCAGGCTGAGTGGGATTTATCGTAGAACAGAGTTGGAAGAGACCCCCAAGGGCCATCCAGTCCAACCCCCTGACATGCAAGAGTACACAAGAAGAGCAGTCCCAGCAGATCCAGCATCTCTTTAAAAACCTCCAAAGAAGGAAACTCCACCACTCCCTGAGGCTGCATTTTCCTGCTGTCAAACAGCAATTACTGTCAGGAAGATCTTCCTAAGGTTGAAGTGGAATCTCTTTTCCCCATAGCTTGCATCCATTGCTCCATGTCTGGTTCCCTGGAGCAACAGAAAACAAGCTTGCTCCATCCTCAACATGACATCCCTTCAAATATTTAAACAGGGCTATCATATCGCTTCTTAACCGTCTCTTCTCCAGGCTAAACATACCCAGCTCCTTAAGTCTCTCTTCATAGGGCACGACTTCCAGACCCTTCACCATTTTAGGCGCCAACCTCTGGACACGCTCCAGCTTCTCAACATCCCTTTTGAATTGTGGTGCCCAGAACGAGACACAGTATTATCGCCTCTTAACTTTCTCTTCTCCAGGCTAAAACATATCCAGCTCCCTGAGATGCTCCGCACCGAACATCGTTTCCAGACCCTACTTTCCTGGAGTCCTAGTCCATTGAAATTGCTGTTCTTCTTATGAGCCTTCAGGTCCCCTCTGACTTATTGCAACCCTACCCTAGGGTTCTCTTGGGTAAGATTTATTCAAAGGTTTGCCACTGCCTTCCTCTTAGATGGAGAGGACTTGCTTAAAGTCTCCCTGCAGGTTTCAAAGGCTGAGCAGAGATTTGAACCCTGGCCTCCCAGAGACCTAACCCAACACTGAAACCACTATACTACACTGGTTGTCTGTTACTTGACCACCACCCCTTTACTTTAAAAATAAGAATAAAAAATGCCTGGATTTGTTCCTGGAACTTTCTATATACAAGGCAAACACTCTGCCACCAAGTTATTGCTGGGTAAATAGAACTTACAACTATCATGTAGTGCAAGCTAAAGCAACTTTGCGACAGAAGTGTATGCAAGGAAAACTGAGCTTGAAAAGATTTGTTAAAAGCAGGGTGGGCAAAATACAGTCCGAGGACCACATGCAGCACCGAAATCTGTTTTTGTGCCTCCTGTCCTCAACCCAGATTCCTCTGAAGTACCTTTTTTTCTGGGCAAAAAAGCTGAATTTCCACTCCAGATGCCTCCAGGAGCAACAATTCACTTTTGAAATAGGTTGCAAGGCTTCCCTCCCACGCACATGCAATTGTGTGAACGCACGCATACCACACATATACAGTTTGATTTTTAAAAAAAGAAAGAAATCCCAGTTTTTCAACACCAGAAACAGATTTTCCAGACATTTTTCACAGTCCTCTGAAGGACACAAAGGCAGGAAAAGTGCAAACTTATTTCAAACCTCTGTTTTCAATAAATAAGTAATAGCAATCCTGGTTTCCTGCATGAGGAAGAACCCTGTGAAAGGCAAAAGCTTGCAGAGACCCATCCGAATCCGAGTTGTTACATGGAAAGAAAGTGTTCTTTTAACAGGGAATCAAAAGAACTCCCAAACAGAGAGGATCCCAAAGCCAGTTGCAAACTGATCTGTTAGTGGCATGGCAAGCAAGAGGGACTCAAACTGGAATAAAGAGAGAAAGACAAGCCCCAATTATCACTTGGAGCTTCGAAGAGAATGTGAAGCCAGGGTTGTCAATGTGGCATCTGTGCCCCTCGGCAGCACATTTTCCCCAGTCCCTAGTCCTGTCCGCAAGCCACAAGAATAAAGATACACTTCAGAGAAGAAAGGAGCAGAAGTAGATAGTAAATCCAATTTAGGGATGAGAGACAGAAGGAAACAGAGGGTCCCAGTGCGGTGTACTGGTTAGACCGTGGACTAGGACTGGGAAAACAGAAGTCCACATCCCCACTTGGCCATGAAACGGACTGGGTAAGCTTGAGCCTGTCACTGTCTGAGCTATTTCCAAAGGTCATGGTGAGGATCCAACTGGGAAAGTGGACCAATTTGCTCTTAACAGTCTTCTCTCTGAGTCCATCCATATGGCAGAATTCATGCGGTCGCACGCCACTTTCACTGCCGTGGCCCCATGCTATGGGATCCTGGGGACTGTAGTTTGTTGGGGCACCAGAGCAAAGCTTCCTCCCCTTCCGAGATTCCTAATGTCAGTCCCCTTCGGCAACATGGGGACCAGAGGATGAACCTACCCTACTGGGTTGTTGTCATGTAAAGCTTCAGGAGCTCATGTCTACATGTGGCGATGGAAAGACCGAAGCCTCTCATGGCACAGCTGGCCCTAGTGGATGCATTGCTCACTGGGAATGCATCCGCACTGCAGAAATAACCTGGTTTGACACCGCTTTCACTGCCATGGCTCTTAAAGCAGTGTCAAACCGGGTTATTTCTGCAGTGTGGATGCAGCCTAGGAAGTTAAATGCCACTGCATGCAATCGGTCTGACATTCAAATCTATGCCAGGGCTGACTCCAGAATTCCATAGCATTGAGCCATGGCAGTTAAAATGGTGTCAAACTGGATTATTTCTGCAGTGTGGATGCAGCCTAGAAAGTTAAATGCCACTGCATGCAATAGCTCTGACATTCAAGTCTATGCCAGGGCTGACTCCAGAATTCCATAGCATTTGGCGACGACAGTTAAAGTGGTGTCAAACTGGGTTATTTCTGCAGTATGGATGCAGCCTATAGTTCAGAGAGGCTGCACTTGTTTGTCCAAACCTTGAACCCATTCCCCCATCTGGCCAACAAAACTTAGTCCTACTGAGCTCCATGGGGCTTCCTTCTGAGTAAGCAGGGTCTGAGTATGCCAAGAAACGAATGGGGACTGGAGGGACCGGGAACACAAAAGGGTCCTTCCATCCCATGCCCACCTTTTCGCCATGCAATTTAGACGTCCATACCAAAGCGATGGAATTTAAAAGGAGCTCTTTCGAAGAAGGTCCTGCACATTTTACAGCACCATGACAGACAGACCCACACGCACAACAGCTATCCACAGTGACAAGAAGACGCCAGTCTAAACCATGCCAAGGGCCACATTCTGCCCAAGAGTACGAGGCCAAGCTCTAGAGAGCTTCCCCTGTGGAATCCCTGCCTGTCCTGTGCTTGTTAAAGGCACGAGGACAGAGCTAAGGGTGGGCACTGTGGCGATCCAGGAGTGACGGCGGAGTGAGGAGACCCACTGGCACACGTGTGGGTGGGAAGGAAGAGGCAGACCTGGCAACTGTAGAGTTGGCAAAGTGCGAGGGCCAGAAAGTTCTGCTTTCATGCTTCCCTCCTAGTGCCAACCGGAGAGGAGATTAATTTAGGGCAGCCCTCCCTCTGCAAGACTGGCAAGGAGGGTGTGTGTGCCATGAAATGGACCTACCTTGCAGGTCTGTTCAAAGCAAAGGGGAGGAAAAGGGAGCGCTTTCTCCAGCATCTGAAGGAGACTTTTCTCCAGTGCCTGCTTTGCCAGTTGCCCAGTCTGAGAAATCTCCGGGTGCCAAAGGCTACTGAGCCACAGGAGATCAAGGAAGAGACTGTAGGCTGCATCCGCACTGGAGAAATAACCCAGTTTGATGCCACTTTAGCGGTCATGGTTCCATGTTACGGAATACCGGGAATTGTTGGTCGGTTTAGGAGAGGCTTCTTCCAGCTGCATTTGGTCTCCAACCCTCTCATTCAAACCAGCATGCCATGCATTCTGGGGATGATGAGAAATGTAGTCTAACACATCCATAGGATGGCAGGTAGGGGAGAGGTGCTCACCTTCCCTTGCAATGCTTCGCTCAGGTGCAGCACCCAACTACAATTCCCAGAATCCCATAGCATAGAGCTGTGGCAGTTAAATTTGTTTTAAATTTGTATGTTTTATAATGCTGTAACCCGCCTCGATTGCTATGCAGAGGGGCGGGCTATAAATAAAAATTTATTATTATTATTATTATTATTATTATTATTATAAAAGTGGTGTCAAACCCGATTATTTTTCCAGTGCAGATGCCCGCCTTGGAGCACCCGAGCCGACTGGCACAAACTTGCACAGAAATGTGCCTGGGAGCCACATGTTCCACTTTGCGAGAGCATTTCTTCATGCATGCAAAGGGCCATCCCCTCCCTTGCAGCCCATTACAGATCCAGAATTTGGTGTGTCTGCACTGGAGAAATGACCCAGTTACATCCAGGTGCATGGGGGGGGAGAAGATAGAAAGCAGGGATACATCTCCCAAGGACTTTTCCTTGCAAACTGGACAATTTGCTGCCAACTTTGCCCTGCAGAGCATTCCAAAGTTCAAAGGAAATTACATATATATATATATATATATATATATATATATATATATATATGAAAGTCCCACAATTATATTGAGGGAGGAGGTATCAAGGTAAGGGATTTTTCAACACCTGAGAAGACAGGTAGATACCCAGCCACCTACCTCACATCCCTCTCTCCTTTGTAACTTGGCTTGCGGATGCCTTGCAAAACTTGCAAGGGGGGGGGGAGAAAGAAGTCCCAACTTTTGGGAGCCTTACCTGTGCAGAGAAGGGAAACCAAGAGCAGGCGAAGACTTTTGGAGAGGTTCCCTCTGGGCCCAGAAGAAGTCATGGTGGGCTTGGATGATGGTGGTGGTGGTGGTGGTGGTGGTGGTGGGTTGCTTGGTTTTCGAAGCAGGTGGGCAGAGGAGGAAGCCAAAAAGAACCCAGACTCCCAAAACTCCTGCCCTCTCTTCTTTAAGATCTCCCCGATCAGAGAAAAACAGGTAAAAAGGTAACCAAAAATAGAGGGTCCTGGGGGTGCCACCTTCTTGAGCTGGACCTGTCTGGAGAGGATCCTGGTCCTAGATTGTCCAAAGGAGCCAATGGTCCCAAAGTCCTCCTTTCCGCCACAGTCCATCCTCCTCCTTTCCACCTGGGCTTATGCAAGAGACTGGCTTAAATATATATATATCAAATCAATCAATTAAAAATCAAATAAAAAAAAATACTGGCATTTACCCAGCTGGGTGGAATGGAACCAAGAAGGCAAGGAAGGTCCTTCTTCCCCCCCCACCTTCCACTTGCCTTAGGAGAGAGAGAAAGAGAGAAAGCCAGAAGGAGAGGAAGCAGGAAAGGGAAAGCCAGAAAGAGAGAGAGAGAGAAAGGCAGAAAAAGAAAAAGCCAGAAAGAGAGAGAGAAAGGTAGAAGGAGAGAAAGAAAGAAAGAGAGAAAGAAAGGCAGAAAAAGAAAAAGGCAGAAAGAGAGAGAGAAAGGTAGAAGGAGAGAAAGGCAGAAAGAGAAAGGCAGAAAGAGAGAAAGCTAGAAAGAGAGAGGGAGGGAAAGAAAGGTAGAAGGAGAGAAAGGCAGAAAGAGAGAGAGAGAGAGAGAAAGGTAGAAGGAGAGAAAGGCAGAAAGAGAGAGAGAGAGAAAGGTAGAAGGAGAGAAAGGCAGAAAGAGAAAGGCAGAAAGAGAGAAAGCTAGAAAGAGAGAGAGAGAAAGAAAGGTGGAAGGAGAGAAAGGCAGAAAGAGAAAGCCAAAAAGAAAGAGAGAGAGAGAGAAAGCCAGAAAAAGAAAAAGAAAAAGAAAGAAAGAAAGAGGGAAAGCAGGAAAGGGAAAGCCAAAAAGAGAGAGAGAAAGCCAGAAAGAAAGCAAGCGAGAGTAAGCCAGAAAGAGAGAAAGCAGGCAAGAGAGAAATCCAGGGAGGGCAGAGGGGATGCCAAGCAGGGAAAAATCTCTCTCTCTCTCTCTCTCTCTCTCTCTCTTTCTCTCTTTGGGAGGAAGGGGTGGGCAAGGCGATGCCCAGCTCAGGGATGCCCTCCAGAACCCAAGCTAAGAGCCCATCATCCCACAGCGAGAGAGCGAGAGAGCCCCCGAGGCCCTCCCTGCCAGCCGAGCCCCGATGCCCGCCTCTGCCTGGCTCTTTCTCGGCTCTTCTCCTCTCCTCTCGGGGCTGCCGGGCATGGGGAGCCTTTCCTGGGGTCCGTGGCCGGCTAAGAGCCAAGCGAGGGCTGCCAGGGCTCCTCCTGCTCCTCCTGGCAGGGGCTGGCGGTGCCTTTTCCGAGGAAGCTGGCAAGGAAGGAAGGCAGGAAGGAAGGAAGGAAGGCAGGAAGGCAGGCAGGCAGCCAGCTCTGAGCGAGAGAGAGGGCGATCGGTGATGGAGGGCAGCAGAAAAGAAGGGAAGGGAAGGGAGGCAGGGCTGGAGGCTCCTCTCCGCCTGGCAGCTAGCTGGCACCAACTCCCTGCCAGAGCCAGAGAGGAGTGGGCTGGCATGGCATGGCATGGCATGGCATGGCATGGGATGGCAGGATTGACAAACTGGAGGAGCCAATCTCTTTCTTTCGGGGGGGAGGAGGAGGAGGAGGAGGAGGAGGAGGAGGAAGCCTGGCAGCAACCACCCCCCCCCCAGCCTCCTTCCGCACTGGAGATCTAGCCCGCTTTCAGACCGCTTGGCTCAAGCCCATGGCATCCTTCTTCTGGCCAGGGCCCCAAGGAGTCTCCTCTTCTTCCTCGCTGGGGGCCTCCAAGTCACCTTAGACTTCTCCCCTCGGCTTTTCTTGGCCGGCTTCTTCTTGGTCCGAGAGTCTTTGCCGCCGGCCGCCTCCGAGGCTGAGAGAGTGTGACTCGACCCAGGTTGCTGTTGCGTGGGTGCTCCCAAGTCGGCTGGCGGCCCCGCCGCGACTGACTCTCCCTCAAAGGGTTCTCTTGGCAAGTGTCTCCCGAGGGACTTTGCCCCTGCCCTCCTCCGAGGCTGAGAGAGTGTGACCTGGTCAAGGGTGCTGTGGCTGTCGGTGTTGTTGGGCGCCTCCAAAGTCAGTTTGGGCTTCTCTCCTCGGGTTTTCTTGGCCGGCTTCTTCTTCCGAGAGGGTTGGGCCACTGCCCTCCTCTGAGGCTGAGAGAGTGTGACTTGACCCAGGTTGTCGTCGTCGTGTGCCAGGAGTCCCCAGGTGTCAAAGATGACTTGCGGGCCCACAAGAAGAAGAAAAGAAACCAAGTGCATGAGGGCGACGGGTGAAAATGAGCAGAGCAGTGCCAAGCCTATAGTTAGGCAGGCCGAGGCGGCCGCCTCAAGTGATGGATGCTGCAAAGCAGGAGCCAGATGTCCCAGGAAGATGTCCAAGATGTCCACTTCCTAAATTTGCCTACTGCCTTCATAGAGAAATGGGCCACCTAGCGCCTTTCAGACCTTTGGGATTACAACTCCCAGATGCCCCAAGGGTCAGGGATTTGGGGAGCTGTGGTCCAAAACTTCTGGGAGACAGCAGTCGGCCTACTCTGGTCCCATCCCTTCCTGCAGGAAGAAAGGTCCAGATGCCATCGGGTTAGCTTTTGTATCTATCTCACTTGGACACTCTTGGCAGATGGCTCTTTGCTTCAGGCAGCGAAATGGCTTGGGCCGATCCTGAAAACGGAGATTGCTTGGGACGCCTTAACTGTTTTCCTAAATGCCCCACTGAACTTATTCTAGACACCTGGGGGGCTGGATCTGGGGGCAGAGCCCTCCATTTGCTCCCCAACCACCACCACCCATAGCGACAGACCTGGTTAAAACCCAACAGAAGTAGCCCAGCGGGGAACCAAGTCCCACTTCTCGAGAGTCGGAGGCCCTTCGTAAGACTAGGTGCCATGGTTGCCCAGGAGTAGGGGTGGGCAAAGTGGCACAGATCTGCATTTTGACACTGCCAGGAGGCGGGTGAGGCAAGCATGCCTGGAAGAGCCTTCCGGACCTCTGGCACCCTGGCAACTGTCTTTGGATGCTGGACATTGGAGCAAAGGCATAGGAATCATAGAGTTGGAAGCGCCCCCAAGGGCCATCCAGGCCAGCCCCATTCTGCCATGCAGGAATTCACAAGCAAAGCACCCCTGACAGATGGCCATCCGTTCTCTGTTGAAAAACCTCCAAAGAAGGAGACTCCACTGATCTTCCACTGTCAAACAGCTTTCACTGTCAGGAAGTGCCTCCCAATGTTGAGCTGGAATCTCTTTTCCTGTAGTTTGAATCCATTGCGTCCGATTCTCTAGAGCAGCAGAAAACAAGCTTGCTCTCTCCTCAATGTGACATCCCTTCAAATATTTAAACAGGGTTACTGTATCACCTCTTAACCGTCTCTTCTCCAGGCTTAACATATCCAGCTCCCCAAGTCGTTCCTCATAGGGATTCATGGTTTCCAGACCCTTCACCATTTTAGTTGCCCTCCTTTGGACACGCTCCAGTTTCTCCACATCCTTTTTGAATTGTGGTGCCCAGAACTGGACACAGTATTCCAGGTGAGACCGGAACAAAGCAGAATAGAGTGGCACTATTACTTCTCTTGATCTAGACACTATACTTCTATTGATGCAGCCTAAAATCGCATTGGCCTTTTTAGCTGCCGCATCACGCTGTTTGACAGCGGAACACACTTCCTCAGAGTGCAATGGAGTCTCCTTCTTTGGAGGTTTTTCAACAGAGGCTGGATGGCCAGGCTAATTGTTATTGCTATCTCTTGGCAGATGCTTTGATTGTGATGGCAGGGGGGTTGGACTGGATGGCCCTTGGGGTCTCTTCCAACTCTAGGATTCTATGATTCTAGGTCATATGTACCTACTATCTGGTGCAGCTTTTAACAGGAGATTACCAAAAAGCGAGCGTATTTCTGCTATTCTTGGAAACGGACTGGCTTTCAGCATAGGCTCTGTCCGATGAATCACTTGGTTTCAAAAGCCTCTCTCGCTGGGATCCAATGAATGAGCTTCATCCATCAGACCTTGTTTCTTTTTCTTTTCTCTCTTTTTTTCCTTCATACATTCTTAATAGACTCGGCAGTCTTTTCTTTCGCTGTGCCCAGAACCAGGGCGGTTTGGGCATCTTTGGGGCATTCGTTGCCATTCCGAACCCAGAAGGAGTGCCAGCCGAGTGAATTTGATGCACAAGCCAGAATGAGCATTCTATTATTTACAAGAGCTTAGGAAAGATCCTTTTCTCCCTCTTTTTTTTCCCTTGTTGACTATACCTTGAAGAATCCCATAGACTGCATCTCCAGTTATCCTGCTGCCTGGAGGATTCTGGTAACTGCAGTCCAGAAAAGGAACCTTTCCAAGCTCCATTATTGATTCATTTCTGCATCCATTCCCCTCCTAAGAAATACCATTGGCTAGCCTGATTCCAAACGCATTCACACCATATTCTTTGAATATTTCTCTATTGCAGCAATTCTTTTTTTTTTTAATTTTTTCCAATGTCCAAAAAAAGAAAAAAAAGCCCTCCCTACCTGCAGCAAAAGAAAGTGTAACCTAGAAAGCTGTTCCGACCCTTTTTCTACAAAAGGAGTTTTCCACTCCGTTCAAGACCTCCACACCATCTTTTGGATCTTTATATAGATTTAAAGTTCGTGGGGAAATGGGACCATGAAAAATGAACCCATCCCAAAAGCTATTTTTGGTGGGGTTACAGTCCATTATGCCTCTCTTTTGATCATTTGAGAGACCCTGATTTTGAATTGCTATGGTATCCTTAGTATCCGCTGGGGTTTGTTTCCAGGTCCCCCGCGGATCCATGGATGCGCAAGTCCCACGAAATACGACGGCATCGTAGAACGGTGTCCCTTCTATAAAAATGACAAAAATCAAGGGAATGTATATGTCTTTCAAGCCGTGGGTGCTTTAATCTATGGCTACGGAGGACGTTCAGAGATTTTCCGCCGTAAGTCAAGGTTTCCTCCTTCACCTTAGCCACGTTACACATTGCCATTTTAAGACAAATCGGCAAAGGTTCAGCAAATGCAGGAGTACCCCGGTTGATAAAAGATAACAAAATCCAGAATCAGCATTAGGAAACCCCATCCCAACCTACTTGTAGGTGACACGACTGGCTTATAATGTGCCACCACAATTTCCCCTGACCATCCGAATTATGATATTATGGCGTGCGTTCCACTTTGCATTGGTGGCGGCCCTACCACTAGGCAATGGCAACTTGGAGGAGAGGGACAGAGACCCATTTTTGCTCCCATACCCATCTGTACCAGTGTGGAGTTAGCAAACCAGAACTGACAGCATGCCATTTCCAGCTCCTGTTTAGGCCAATTGTCATTCCTTTTGTTCAGGCCGTAAGAGCCAGCGTGGCCTAGTGGTGTGAGCATTGGGCTAGGACTCTGGAGGCCAGGGTTCGAATCCCCCGGCTCGGCTTTGCAAACGCACAGGGAGACCTTCAGCAAGTCACCCTCTCTCAGCCTCAGAGGATTTCAAGGGCAAACCCCCTCGGAAGAAACTTGCCAGGACAACCCCACGATTGCTTCGCCGCTACGTCGGAAACGGCTTGAAGGCATGCAGCACCAAAAAAAAAAGGAGGCGTTAGGGGTCATGGGACGGAAATGAGCAGGCAAAGAGATTGAAGGCATCTGGGGCCATTTGCTAGCACACAAAATAAAATAATCGCCCCCAAAAGGAATACATTGGGTAATCTGGGAGCTTCAGGAATGTCCCACAGTGTTTGGGGGGGGGGGAGGCATAAAAATGGGATTCGGGGATGCCCCTGCATTATATATTAGATAGGTAGCAATACTATGGGATAGTCCAAATGTCTTGGAAGGTTGTGTTCTAGAGCTCTCTGTGCTGATGGTTACACACAGACACTCCCTGCTTCTCTCTCTCTCACACACACACACACACACCTGTCACATTCCCTGATCCCCACAACTCCTGCGCTTTCCTGTAGGACCAAGCTAGTGTCCTGCCCTGTTCCCTGGTAGATGACTATCTATCTATCTATCTATCTATCTATCTATCTATCTATCTCCTGCTCTTGGCAGAGTCGTAAGATTCAGCTGCCAATCCAGTTGGCTTCCGCCTGTGAAACAAAGGGAGAAAGCAATGCCACATGATCCTCAGGCAGCAAAATATATTGGCCAGTTGTGTGCCTCTTGCGTGAGCACGCACCTTCTGTGTGGGCTCAGTCAACACTGGGAACTGCCCATTCAGTAGAGTCAGCCCTCCACGTCCGCGGATTTTATTTTATTTTTTATTGAAAATAATTTTAAAACATATACATTCCAAAAAGCAGAACCTGATGTTGCCATTTTGTATAAGGGACCCCACTGTACTATGCCAGTGATGGCGAGCCTTTTAGAGACTAAGGGGCTGAACAGACTGGCACTTTAGGCAGCCTGGGGGTGGAGTGGGGGTGTGGCGATTGCACGCCGGCCGCCCCGACTCTGTCTTCATGCTTGCTTCACACCGCTTGCCCCACAGCATGGTGGGAGGCATCAGAGCACTAACTTGGCCCAGTGTACACACACGCTGTGCCAA
This sequence comes from Phrynosoma blainvillii, assembly GCA_026167975.1. NCBI lineage: Eukaryota > Metazoa > Chordata > Lepidosauria > Squamata > Phrynosomatidae > Phrynosoma > Phrynosoma blainvillii. The sequence continues at coordinate 13,694,169 of JANUYF010000013.1, forward strand.
AGGAGCGCAGAAAAGCCACTGCCACACTGAGGTGGCAAGAGTGGCTTTTTGCCACTCTAAAAAGGAGCGGCATTTTGCCAGCTCTTTTTAGAGCAGCAAAGCACTGGATTGGGGCCGTGGAGTGTGGTTGCTATGGCCCCAATCCAGCAAGGAAAGGGGCGGCTTGCCACTGCCCCTTAGGGGCCATTTGTACAGACCCTAAGTGCCCAAACTGCAACCCAAAACTCACTTATTTATCACAAAGTGCCGCGTCCCTTTGGCCTTCAAATATCAAACTCTGGCAAACTTTGTGCTGGAGGTGATGGCACGCGTGCCCACAGCAAGGGCTCTGAGTGCCCCTTCTGACACGCGTGCCATAGGTTCACCACGACTGTACTATGCCATTGTATTTAATAGAACTTGAACGTCCATGGCAGGGGTCGGCAACTTTTTTTTGCTGTGGGCCAGGGGGGGTGAAATGGCACTGGGGGCCAGCGTGTGTGCATGCGCACGACACCCACTGTCGTGTGCATGCATGCGCGCGTGGGGGCACCATTGGAACACCCGACGGCGATGGCGCTGTGCACATGTGCACGGCAACGGCACCATTGGGCATTCCAAAATGGCACCCTGCGTCGCGCATGCATGCACACGACGCAGGGCGCCATTTTGGAAGGCCCAACTGTGCCGGCGCCATGTGAATTGGTGCCGGAGAGGTTGGGCCTTCCAAAATGGCACTCTGCGCCATGCACATTCGCATGGCACCAGTGCCATTGGGCATTCCAAAATGGCGCCCGCCGTCGTGCGCAAGCGCGGGTGCCATTTTGGACACCAAAATAGCGGTGGCAAGCATGCGGTGGCAGCGGCAGCGGTGGCAGCGGCGGAAGGACCAGCCACGGGCCAATCCCAAGGCCTCGGCGGGCTAGACCCAGCCCATGGGCCGTAGGTTGCCGACCACTGGTCCACGGACTTTGGTATTCAGGGGTGGTTCCTGGAACCAAGGTCCCACTGTATTCCACAATGCCCAGGAATGACTAAAGGGCATTAGCAGGAATTTTAATGGTACCCCCCAGCCAACCATCAGGCGTGCACCCTACTCTGTGACAGGGGCTGTGCTCTAGTGAGGACTAACCATAGAACTTAGGCCATTGCCTTTTGGGACTACAGCTCCCAGTCTCCTGTGGCCAGGTTGACCAGGGGATTCTGGAAGTCATAGTCTTAAAAACCTAACTTGCTCTGCCCAATTTATTGCACGGTCAAATTCTTGCTGAAAAATTGGGTTTTTTTATTTTATTTTTTAAAAAATTGCATCCTTTGCTTAACTGTCTGGAGGAGACAGGGAAGCAACAATATTACCATCTTCACCTCTCAGACAACTGCCTCATAAATACCGACAGGCCATGCTGTTCTAGAAATGCAGTCTAATCTCCGCTTCCAACCCCTGCCCCCCATTATGTCCAACTGGGCCAAATTGGTGTGCCGGGATGACAAAACAAACAAAATAACAGTTAGATGGTGAGATTATGCAGAGACCACAGCTTTCAGTCCAGCTGAGATCCAGCTCCAGACATCAGGAATTAATGATTTTTTGTATGTACGGTTGTCGTTGAGTGACTGTTGAGGGGAGGTTTGGGGTCCGTGTGTGCTATTTGCTCTCTCCGTAATTCCAACCATTGGCTCAACTGAGAATTCAAAAACTGGGACAGATGTTGTGGCAGAAAGACAATGGATTGATTCGTTGTGTGGTCTAAGCCCAGAAATATGGAAGTCAACTGTAATCTCCCATTCCTTGAAAAACCTTGACAAAAGCAAATGACCTCCTCTGGTATGTCTTTGCTCTCTTTTCTTGACCCAATGTAAAAAAGAGAGAGGGGGAAGGAAGAAATGAAGGCAGAAGTTCTCTTCTCCGGTCAGATCTCACCTGGAATACAGTGTCCAGTTCTGGACACCACCATTCAACAAGGATGTGGACAAACTGGGGCATGTCCAAAGGAAGGTGACCAAAATGGTGAAGGGTCTGGAAACCATGGCTTATGAGAAGTGACTTAGGGAGATGAATATGTTCAGATTGGAGAAGAGAAGGTGAAGAGGTGATATGATAGCCATGCTTAAACGTTTGAAGGGGTGTCCTATTGAGGCTGGAGCAAGCTTGTTTTCTGCTGCTCCGGAGACTAGGACATGGAGCAATGGGTTCAATCTACAACAAAAGAGATTCCACCTCAATATTAGGAAGAACCTCCTGACAGTAAGGGCTGTTTGACACTGGAATACACTGCCTTGGAGAGTGGTGGAGTCGTCTTTTTTGGAGGTTTTTAAACAGTGGCTGGATGGCCATCTGTTGGAGTTGGTTGGATTGTGTATTCCTGCATGGCAGAAGAGGGCTGGACAAGAGACCTTAGGGTCTCTTCCAAGTCCGTCATTCTAAGTTTGGTTAGTTGGCTGGTTTAACCTTCGGAGATTGTTGTGTGGTCCTTTCCTAGGGATGTAACCCTTGCAAAAGCTACTGAATATATTTCAGGCAATCTGATGTATGCACTTTGCACAGTTATAACACTTGGAGGCCACTTTAACTGGCATGACTCCATGCCAGGAATGCCCAGGATTTGCAGTTTGGTGAGGTACGTTGAATTCTTTGCGGGAGAATGCTCATGCCCTTCCCTGAAGAGCTACAGCTCTCAGTCAGAGAATTTGAAGGACCTTGCTGGATGAAGCCTCGACAGATGAAGTGGTATCAAACTGCTGTAATTGTGCTGTGTGTACACACCCTGGTAGCGTTTGCCTATGGGAAACAGAAGGTTTTAAAGGTCATAACACATTAGAAAGACGTTTTGTTTTCATGGCTTAGTACAGGAGCCAGACAGTGCTGTCCCCACAAGGCCTTCGCATCTGCAGTGCTTGGCGAAGACATCATAGCCTGTGCTTGGCAGCAAGAGATAGAAGCCAAGCTGTGTCCCTTTGTGGATGCAAACTTTTCTCTGGAACAGATGGAGGAAAGGGGTTTGGCGAGACAAAATGGCAGATTTGCAAGAGGATAAAGTGTCCCTGCCCATGTTTTCCTATCGCAGTCACCTCCAACTTTCACCAGCGTCTGACATAGGGGGAGCAAAGGCCACAGGTACTGATGCCACCCTCCATGTTAAAAAAAAACAAAAACAGAATCTGGTTGAGGACATCCATCTTCATAAGTGGACTTACATCTGTGGGAATTAGAACTTCACAGTTGTGTAACATCCATATCCAGCAGAGGGTTGCTGTTACATTACTACTTGGATCAGGCCGGGAAGTGCCGGGCGCACATTGGCATCTGATGCACAATGGGATAGATGGGCATTGGTCCTGATGGGCATTGGGCACCAATGCACATTGGCTACTCTTGCTGGTGTCCCATTACGCATCTTCAAATTCAGTAAAAGGGTTTCTTAGCATCTCTGCCACCTAGGTAGGTATATGTAAAGTTATGTAAACATAACAGGTCATAAAGGATTCCAGCAATAGTTGATATGTTTGCAACCTGATGCTTGAAAGAGAAGGATGGTCCTGAGCAGGCATAGCAGCTTATATCCCAGAAGGCCTCTGGGCCCAGGCATAGAACCCAATAGCATTCTAGGAAAATTAAAATGGTGCAGTCTGCAACTTTTCTTTAGATCACCAAGAAGTGCATTACTCCCTGTCCTTGTTGTCCCCTACATCACTCAGAATGCAAAGAGATAGCCGTGTTAGTCTGTAGCATCAGTATGTAGAGAGATCTTGTAGAATTCAAAGGTATAGCCATGCTAGTCTGCGGAATCAGTATGTAGAGAGATCTTGTAGCCCTTTGAGACTCACTGAAAGAAAGACGTTGGCAGCAGGAGCTTTCCTAGACTTCAGTCTACTTCCTCAGATGCATTGGTTAGAATGGTTAGTTTTTGCAGATGGGAGCTCCAAGTCAGCATTGCCAGGATCACCTCGAACTTGGTGCCAGCCCTGTTCACTGCCTCCCAGAGGTCTTTCAAGCCAAAGGGGATGGAGACTGAGCAAAAGTGATTTGCAGATCCCGAGACCAGGAGAAGTGCACAATGCATGTAATTATACAAATTAACCTTATTGCTTCTCACTTCCCAAATATTGCTAATTATCATTAGGAAGGTAATGAGTGTACACTGGCTTTCTTGGGATCAAAGCCAATATCTGTGCATCCACAGACTGAAATGAAGGCAGTGTCCCCAGGACAGTCGTCTTTGAGTTGTTCTTCAGGAAGCCTTGAGGCTTTGACAAGTGTCTCCAAGGACCCCGTGAGGAGCTCACGAACCGCAGCCACATTTATATCATACCAAAAGTGGCAGCAGATCGGCTGAACAAACCATTTGTTGGTTTTGCATGACTTCAAAATGCCCCAGACTCCTTTGTGCCAGGAACAGGGAGTTCCTCCGCAAACTAAATCAATAGTGGACTTGAAAGAGGCATATGAAAGTATTTAAAGATATAGCCACGTTAGTCTGTAGAATTAATATGCATAGAGATTTTGTAGCACTTTTGAGACTAACTGGGAAAAAAGAGGCTTGTAGCATGAGCTTTCGTAGACTTTAGTCGACTTCTTCAGATGCTTATGGTGGAGTGGAAGCCAGGGACAGACAGGAGGGCAGGAGTTGAATGGAAGAAAACTGAAAAGGAATGTGTGTTACCATAAGCATCTGAAGAAGTAGACTAAAGTCTACGAAAGCTCATGCTACAAACCTCTTTTTTTTCCAGTTAGTCTCAAAGGTGCTACAAAATCTCTATGCATATGAAAGTAGTTCAACTTGGAAGACTACTATCCCAAAAGATGAAGGAAGCAGTATAAGAGAAGTAGGAATCCTTGGGTTAAGAGGCAAATCCAGCCCTCCTGAGGTCTCATTCTGGGATGTGTATACACTATTATCTGGTGGTTTCCTGGATTTTGTATGGTTTTGCCCATTCTAAAGGACGGAAATTCCTTTCTGTGGGCTTAGTAACTGGCCAGAAGGGCTTTAAGACAAAATAGCCAGCCTTCCGTGTCCACAGATTCTTTATCCACTGATTCAAGCATCCACAGCTTGAAAATATTTTAAAAAATATGCAAATTCTAAAAAGCAATCCTTGATTTTGCCATTTTATATAAGTGACACCATTTTTCTGAGCCATTGTATTTAGTGGGACTTGAGCATCCATGGATTTTGGTATCCACGGGAGGGTCCTGGAACCAAAACCCAGCAGATATCAAGAGTCCACTGTATGCTGACATTTTTGGTCTTGCAGCTGAGCTGTTAAAAAGGAGAGCCAGTTTGGCAAAGAACGTCAGGAATCCAGAGTTTAAATCACTGCTCAGCGATGGAAGCCCATTAGGTGGCCTTGCACCAGTCCCACTCTCTCTCGGCCTCAGAGGAAGGCCATGGCAAACCTTCTCTGAAGAAATCTGGCCACAAAAACCCTAGCATAGGATCATCATAAGTTGGAGTTGACTTGAAGGCACATAACAGCAACAAATCCTTGGTCTCACCCAACGGAATGCACCCTCCACCCCTCTCCCAAAAAATTATCTGAAATTGAATTTGGCCCCTGGGTTGAATGTAGTTCCGCATCCCGGCAGTAAGAACATCTTGCTTAATTACGGGCCAATCGATTTGCAGTGACAAAGCATCGGTTGGCTTTCAATTCCATTTTCTTGATTGATTGGAAGCCCCATAAAACCTCGATTCTTGGTTAATATTTCATTGTCTGAACTGATTCAGCAAGTGTACTGCACACACAGGCTCTTCACAAGGAAGTCCGATGCACACTCACCTAAAACTTGATGTAATTCAGTGGGCCCTACATCTGAGTAGACAAGAATAGGACCACATTAACAGAACTCATTACTTCGGTAAGCTCTGATGTTAGCTTTCCAATGTTGAAATGGAAATGAGCGGCGGGATTACAGGCTGCATGTGGGTCCTCAGGGCCGCTAGTGATCTCCAAGTCTCCCATTGCCTCCCCTAAAAAACACCTCAGCCCTCAAGTTGTGCTTCCAGAAGCTTTCGAGGGGGGAGTGGGAGATGGGATTGTCCATTTTACACATATTCCAAGGCTTTGGGAAGTAGATGGCCTGAAATAGCCTCTTTCTGTTTTCAGAAGTGGAAGGGACCATCCAGGCATTACTGGTTTGGAAAAGAAAGGAGCAGGTTTGGCCTATGGGGGTCCAGGGGGATGGAGACTGGGATGTGTGGAGCCTCCAAGTCCTGGGCATCTGCCCATATCATGGTAAGGGTGATGGACTAGGACTGGGGATGTGCCCAGGTTCAAATCCCAGCTCCATCATGAAGCTCAGTAGCTCATCCTGGACCTGTCATTATCAAACTGGCCTTACAGGTGAGAACAAGATGATCATGGAAAAACCATGCACTCGAGCTTCTAGGAGGAAAAGTTAGGCATAACTAAGAAACAGATAAGAAATGAACGAATGTCTTGTGTGAGACTAAGTACAGTCCTGGAGTTCAGTCACTTACCTGGAAGTGAGTCCCTTTGAGCTTTGTGGGGCTTACCTCTGAGCAGATCTAGCAATAGCAGTTACATTTCTATACCACTTCATAGTGAACTAGCACTCCCAAAGTGGTTTACAATGTGTAAGCCAATTGCCCCCTAACAAGCTGGGTACTCATTTTATCGACCTACGAAAGGATGGAAGGCTGAGTGGACCTTGGAGCCCTGCCTGGGATCGAACTCACAACCGTGTGGCTGCAGTACTGGCATTTAACCACTGCACTGCTAGGGCTCTTTTAAGACCTATAAGAGACCTATAAGATGATAACTCCCTAGTAAGTGCATTTAGGAATGCAAGGCACTCAACCTGATCTACTCTGAAGTAAGTGCCACCAAATTTTCAAGAATATAGTCTGCAAGCCAGTGAGTCTGGACTCACATGCTTACATAGCTAGAAAAGGCACTGTGTGAAAGTCAAGCTAAAGAATATACCATTCAGAGTGGTAATCCAAGCCTATTTCTTACCTGATCTGCATATTTGCCTAAGTAACAGGATATGTATATATATTTGTCAATTGCCGAAGGCAGGAAGGCAGAGATTTATTCTTTTCTTTTTCTTCTCTCGTGCATCTATTGTTAAACATTATTTTATTAAATTAGTTGACTTTTCTTTAAAAGCTTCTCTGTAAGGTAAGAAAGCAGTTCTCTCTCTTTCTCTGCATAATCCATCACTTGTTTTTTTAGTTAAGTTCATCAGTCCTCCAAAAGGCAAAGAGAAAAAAAGGCAACCTACAACTTGTTGACAAAACAATAGCAATACTGCCCCCTAGTGCCCACTGCTTTTACTACAGCATGAGGAAAATTCGCACTGAAGCTCGACACACACGCACACACACAAAGGTAATTTATGGATCGCTCAATATTTGAGGACAGCCACTTGTCAGAGCTGTGACACAGGTGAGGTGAATAACATCCTCACTCTTGACTGCTCCGTCAAATGAGTTTTAATTTCAATGAAAAACAACAACAACTTGGATCATTTGAGGGAACGAGAAATTAACAGGCCAGCAAATGGTCCAGAAATAGAACGGCAACAAATACTCAGATGGCATTCCTTTGTCAGTGCTAAGTCAACAAAGACTTATTTCCCTTACCTCCAGGAATATGACTGGCAGAGCTGAAAAAGCACCTTATTTTTTTCAATATCTCATGCAAAAATGCCGTGCATGCTCATTTCGCCCTCATCCACATGGATAAAAATTCTTGCATTAAGTAACAACTGGTGTATTTTCTGATCCCCTTGGGATTTCAAAGTATTTCAGGGGACAAAAATGTCCACAGGAGTGTTTGTGGCATAGAATGAAGGGCATTCTATGTACAATAGCTGAACACCCAGAGCCAGAAGAATTCACATGACATGAAGCATTTGTTGTCAGTAGCTTTTGTTGTTGTTGTTGTTGTGTGGCTACAAGTCATTTCTGATTTATGAGAACCTATCATAGGGTTTTCTGGGGCTGAGAGTATGTGACTTGCCCAAAGTCATCCAGTAGATTTCCATGGCCAAGTGAGGAATCCAAACCCTGATCTCCAGAGTTGTAGTCCAACTCTCATACCACTCCATCTTGACAGATCACTTTTTCTGCCCAAAAGGAAAAAAAAGAGAGAGGATCGCCATAGCTTCTGTCTCCTGAAATACTACCACTGCTATTTCCAACTGGGAAAAATGTTTTGGAAATGGACGGGAAACTTGAATTAAAACAACTGTTTTCATTTATTTACAGGAACACCTAGCATTAGGTGTGATGGGATAGTTGGCTAGCCCCAAAACAAAATCTTTATTATTTTATAATAATAATAATATAATAATAATAATAATAATAATAATAATAATAATAATATTTTATTTATACCCCGCCCAATGGATACCCAATCAGGGCGGCTTACATCATTTAAAACACAATATACATAAAACATAATACAGAAACCCCCCCACCCCCCCTTAAAAAATTATTAAATCAGGCAATATATAAAATCAACATGATTAATTATATTAAAATCCACACAGAATCGGTAAGCAAGCTGGATGATCCCTTCCATCTGCCGATGGGGCCACGCAGGAACATCATTTAGCATGGCTACCTATATCCGGGGTGGGGGTATACTACTCTGGAAAGGCCTGCCGGAAGAGATCTGTCTTAATAGCTTTTTTAAAGCTATCCAAAGATGTTAATTGACGGTTCTCATCCGGCAGGTCGTTCCAGAGCCTAGGGGCAACAGCTGAAAAAGCCCTCCGGGAGGTAGCCACAAGCCTCATTTTCTGAGGTTGCAGCAATTTCCTCCCGGAGGATCGAAGAGCGCGGGGAGGATTGTATGGGAGAAGGCGGTCTCTGAGATAGTTTGGGCCCAAGCCATTTAGGGCTTTAAAGGTGATAACCAACACCTTGTACCTGGCCCGGAAGCTGATAGGCAGCCAGTGGAGGGATCTCAGCACCGGAGTGATGTGATCCCTCCGAGATGTTCCGGAAACAAGTCTGGCTGCCATGTTCTGTACCAGCTGTAATTTCCGAACCAGGCACGAGGGTAGCCCCATGTAGAGTGCATTACAGAAGTCAAGGCGTGAGGTTACCAATGCGTGCACAACAGTTTCAAGATCCCGTACTTCCAAAAACGGGTGCACCTTCTCCTTGCACATGATCCAACTGCAAATATTCTTTGCTAAGGAAAATGGGTCCAAGAGTTGGGGCACTGCAGACAATTGGCACATATCATTTGAATGCTTTGTGGTCCTTGCAAGCAAATTTCCCAACCCTGTGCACTGTCTGCTAGTTTTTTCACCTTACTGCAGAATTAAGACTATGGTTTATTCTGTCGAATGGTGCCAGGGCAAATTAGGTCTTTGGTTAGCACACCACCTGCCAAGTCTAACTTGGTGAAAAATTAGTCTCCCACCATAATTTATCCAGTGCTTTAACTATGATTCAACTACTGTTGTCACTACACTATAACCAAGCTAAGCTTCGCATAGTGTACTAGGCCACATACCCACATAAACAAATATATCACTCTTCAGATGATGTGATGCCTTTGCACCACAACAGCATCACATTTTTATGCCATATTTTCCTAGTTTACTTGAGTTATACTACTAGGATAGACGTTTACCTCTGAACTCAATCAGCTTGGATCATTTGTTAGAGCTGTCCTTTTGTGTGCCATGTTCAAAGCTGCTCCACGTCGGTGACGGTCTGCATTTGTCTTGCTTCTCTGTTGTCAAATGAACTACTTCATGGGTGCACAGAATCTCTCCAGGCTCATTCTTGCTCTCAAATGGCAACGCCAAGCCTGGATGGCACACTTCTTCCATGTTGTCCAAGCTACATTCCCACCAGGAGCAGCAGGCCAATGTGTGCCTTCAGTTCAGTAATGTCAAAGGGCTCTCATTGATTTTGGTGGGGTTCATCTTGTACCATGCCCTGACCATACTTTGTGTGTCTCTGTGTTGTCGGTGGGATGGTAAAGTATGCAAGCTACAGGAAAAGAGTTTCCACCTCAACATTAGGAGGAACTTCTTGACAGTGAGAGCTGTTCGACAGTGGAACACACTCCCTCAATGGAGATTTTGGTGGAGTCTCCTTCCTTGGAGGTCTTTAAGCAGAGGCTGGATGGCTATCTGTTGGGGATGCTTGGATGATGCCTTCTTGCATGGCAGGAGGTTGGACTGGATGGCCCTTGGGGTCTCTTCCAACTCTATGATTCTATGAGGAACACGTCAATGATTTTTTCTCTGTTTCTTTGTTCACATTCTTCTTTAGCCCTGGATGTTCTCCTTTGTCACCTCTGGCCACTTTCCACTCAACTGTTTCTGGATGTCTGCACCCAGTCCTTCCATCCCTGCCTCTCATGGCATCAACATCTCTACTTGGTCAAGGTGGAGGGAAGTAGAAAGAGAGGAAGGCCACATGCTAGATGGATGGACTTTGTTAAAGGGACCACAAATGTGAGTTTGCAGGAGCTGGGCAGAGCAGGAGAGGACGGGGGTGCTGGAGATGTCTCATCCATAGGGTTGCCATAGGTCAAGATCGAGGCACACAAAAGGCAGTTAACAACAACAAAAAACAATCCCACCCTTAAGCACAGGGAGGGATTGCTTCTCATCCAAACACTCACACCAAGTTTATCTGCACAACCACAAAATAGTACTGTACAGGACAATTTTTTTTTTGTACCAATACCAATACTGGATGATACCAAAAAGTAGACCAATAGGAAAAATATAGATATATTGGAACAAATTTTGTCCCAACTTTTTCTTTTCCTATTCCATTAAAAAATAAAGCCCTGTACATAGCAGATGACTGAAACCTAGGCACATTGTTTACAATTCTTGAAATGACAATCTGGTAAAACACCTACCTTGCAAGTCTGGTTCTGTGTGAATTCTGCAATGAAACGTGACCTTTGGGTTTCTAAAATGTCCCATCTGGTAGATGACAGTTAAAGTGCCCTCATTTGCCCTTAGTGACAATATTGTATGGTCACATCACATCCAAATGTTTTAGTCACATGGTTATTTAATTGCCTCTATTTTCCCACAGTGACAACATTGTGTAGCCATGTCCAAATGGTGTGTTGATCCATGCGATTTTATAAGTACCCCAATATGATTTGTGACCACACTTGGTCTGTTTTGTTGACTCACCCACTTTATTTCCAGGGGACCACATCACATAATCCTCACATCCAGACTTAAAGAGTATCAGATCATTATGTGATCTCTGATCTCAGACAGACAGACAGAGAGATAGACAGATAGACAGATGAGAGCCAGTGTGGTGTACTGGTTGAACACTGGAGTATGCCTCTGGAGACCAGGGTTCAAATTCCCCGGCTTGGCCATGAAACCCACTGGGTGACCTTGGGCAAGTCACATGCTCTCAGCCTCAGAGGAAGGCAAAGGCAAACCCCTCTGAACAAGTCTTTCCAAGAAAACTCCATGATAGGTCAGAAATTACTTGAAGGCACACAGCAAGAAAAACCTTTCCAACCTACTGTGGTGGTGGGGGGGGAATAGGCACATTTTTGGCAAGATTACCCCCATATCCCCTTTGGATGAACAAAGATTGTGTGGCTACAGCATGTAAGGTAGAACTCCATTCACCCACCCCAATCATTGTAGTTATTTACATTGGAGGAGAAGGAGTTAAACAGCTTTTTGTCAAAGTCTTTGCTCTGGTGAGAGGGAGTCAGTATCCATCCAAGAAGTCTTAAAGAATTCAAAAGCAAATGTGCTGATCTTCTAACTACAATATATCATACGCTCCTTAGATCATTCTTAGTTTTAGAAAGCAGACAGGGTGAAGCTTGCCTTATTCCTTCATTGAACCCGGGCTGATCCACTGAAGTGAAATGGAAAGAGATACAGGTCGGGTTAAAAGAAGCACTTCTTCACATAGTACAAAACCATCAAATTCACGGCCACAAGCTGTAGGGATGATTGCCAACTTGAATGCTTTTAAAAGGGGACTGGATGAAGTCATGGAAGAGAGGGCTATCAATGGCTTCTAGGCAAGGTGGCTAGTCATTGCCAGTATTAGAAGTAGAATGTCTTATATGCTGGTGGGTTGCAAAGGATGGAGGGTTCAGTTGCATTCATGTCATTCTGGCTGGCTTCCCATGGGTCAGTCAATCACAGTGTGAACCGAACGTCGGACTAGATGTCCCTTGGTCTGATCCAGCACAGGGCTCTTTGTGTTCTTACATGCACAACCAATTCAAATGACCTTTTGGCCCTTTTTTTCAACTCAGGGAGAAAAAAGAGACCCAGGAAGCTGTCTTATACCATGTGAAATCACTTATTTATCTGGGTGCGGGGTGGGGAAACTAGTCCCCGAGATGTTTCAGACTGTGTGTTGTTTGTTGAGTTATGGTGACCCCATGACTTTCTTGGGTTTTCTTAGGCAAGGAATATTCAGGGCGGTTTTGCTAGCTCCTTCCTATTGTACAGCACCTGGTCTTCTTTGGAAGTCTCCCATCTGAGTATTAAGCAGGGCTGACCCTGCTTAGCTTCTAAGATCAAATGGGATCTGGCTTTTTTAGGGTTTGCCAGTGACCGTGTAGGTTGGGCTGATGGGACTTGTAGGTCAAAAAATCCTGAAGGCCCTGACCGTCTACATTGACTCGCCTTTCCTCTCTAGGTTTCCCAGACTCCACACTCTACCAAAGACATACTAGGGACTGAAGTAGAGACCTTGAGCATGGCAAGCATTTGCTTGGTCACAGAACTACAAGAGCCCAGGACATCTAACAGGAACATAGAAAGGTACATACTGTGATATTTCCTAACCTTACCTGGAGACTCAAGACCATCACCTTCAGAGGCCTTCTGCATTTAAAACAGGTCCTGTTCCACCAAGCTTCAACGCTGCTTCTAGTTCAAAGCTAGTTGCCCACCATAGGCTCTACACCAGGGGTAGGCAACCTTTCCCCTTTAAGGGCCAAGGGACTTCAGATCCCAGAATCCCAGGAGCTATTGGCCAACATGGGACTATTGGCCAACATGGCTGAGGCTTCTGGGAGCTGAAGTCCCTCGGCCCTTAAAGGGGAAAGGTTGCATACCCCTGCTCTACACTCAAGTAAGATTAGTTTTTAAAGAGAGAATGCCAAGGTGAGGGGCATAGCTCAGTGGTGGGGCATGTGCTTTGCGTGCGCAAGGTCTCAGGTTCAGTCCCTGGGTTCTCAAGTTTAAAAAGTTAACCTCAGGTAGCAGTGATAGGAGAAACCTTCTCCACTGAAGAACCACTGTCAGTCAAAGCTGGCTGTGTCAACTGCTTGATTCAGTACAAGGTCGTGCCTTATGTCCCATAAGCATTTGTTTGATCTCATATGCTTAAATTTCACTTCTCTACTTCTCATTTCCCCAAATACAAAAACAGTCACAGAAACAACATTTTAAAAAAATAATTCCTCTTTGGGACTTGTCTAAAAATAAACTTAGCCTTTTAAAATACTTTTTTTTATTTTAAAAAAAAAAGTTGCTGAAGTGATTACAAAGAAACTCCTGGGGCAGAAAAGACAGAGTGAAAATCCTGAATATGCCACAATCCTCATGGGGTATCTCAATGGTTTTGCAAACATGTTTCTTGAATTTTTTTTTCCCCTCACAGTCCCCATTCTTCTAAACTAGCTTTTATGTAACTCTGGGGATAACCTTGTTTGTCTGCTTAACTGCTTCTATGATTGTCATAAAAATTTAAAACCTTACATCTCGCCATCAGCTCTGAGACACATACAAATGCCGATGCCCTCCCTTCTTTCTTTAAGGGGAAACATGTAATGTTATCCAATTGTGGGTGATCTATTTCAAGTGAAACTCATTTGGGGGAAGGAATGAGATAAATGACAGAGACCTCAGGAGGGTGCAGGGAAAAGAGGCTTGCAGTTTTACATTTCCTTAAGGAAATGTAAGATTAATTAAAGAGAACTCACTGCGATAATAATCAAGATCACCGTGTGCTTTTTTCATCTTTTATACTCGCACTATACTAAAATAACGTCACGGCGCATTTAGCAGCTAACTCAGCTTTAATGAAAGAAGTAAGTTTCATTATCTATGATACACACCATTCAACAGCCCATTTCTTTCACACAGTAACAACAACAACAAAAAAAGAATTGCTACTAATAATTAATGAAATGATGCTACAAACAGTTAACGTTGCAGGTTTCTGACGTTGTAATGTTCAGCATTACGCTGGGATCCATATCAGAGCCATGGAGAGATACACTGATGGACATGTCGCTGGATGAGACACTGTACATGAAAGAAATGGCCGTGCATTAGATTCACCCGCCCAAATTGAACGCACACTTTGTGTAGATCACCTTTTTAGAAGAAACCCAGTCAATGAGCTCTTTGCAAGGAGAAACAAAGGGTTGTCAGGGGTTGCATAGGCAACTGGCCTGCCATAAAATGTTGGGAGGAAGGTGTGATAGGATATACAGTAGAAACGGTGATCTCAGACACAGGTGCCAAGATAATACTGGAAGGAAGGCAAGCATGAGCCAAGCCTGTTCGAGGTCTTTTCTCTGAAAGAGTATAGCAGTAACAACAAAGTAAGGGGACGGTATGGGACAAAGAAGGAAAATGTGTTGATTAGTTATAACAAATAAGAATCAAGCCAGCCTGAAATTTGAAATTGTGTATAGTTTAGTTAGGCAATTTTAATTCTTGCTGGTCAGTCCTGACAATGAACGTTACTGGACTGGGTTTCTTAATTTGGTATCCTGCTGAATTTCACAGGGGTTGGATTCATCTGTTTCCTTTATCTTCCAGACACACAGACCTACCTTCCTTCCTTCCTTCAAGACCAGGACTTGGAAAAGTTACTTTTCTGGATTCAGCTCCCAAATTCCCCACTTGCCATGTTGGCTGGTGGATGTTTTGGGAGCTGACCTCCAAAAAAGAAAAAAAAACTTTTCTAAAACTCTGGTGAAGACTTAGAGTATGGTTGTTTTCTGCACTTAGGGGTGAAGGTCCCCTGCAAATGAGGAAAAACCGCAAATAATAAAACACCATTCTTTTTAGCTGAGAGAACACCTCTCTAGGAATCTTCAGGCCCTTCAATGCAACTCTGTGGTCAACATCTGCTAGAGGTTCATCATCAAATCATGCTGGAGGACCTACAAATGACTGGAGAAGTGTTTTCTCTAGGAACTTCTAGGTTCTCCAGCACAACTCTATGGTCAATTTTTGGCAGAGTTGCTCTGGCGGACTTGGAGATTCCTAGAGAGAACATCTTAATCAAAATCGCAAATAATCAAATCTGCAAAAGTCAAAGTTGATAGTGAGTTCCAGCATGGTAGAAAGAGGCTGGAGATGATGAGATAAAGATTTCTTTTTATCTAAACTATTTACAAGCTAGATTAGGATACAGCCTTTATGTATATATAGATTAAAGCCATTAGTAAACTTTTGTTTGAACTACGAGCTACTTGTGTTTGTTGTTTTTGAGTCAATCTCAGTTCTTAGGGAAGCATAGAAATAGTGCAAATTGAGTCCACTTTAAGGGTTAGGGTTAGGGTTAGGGAATCATGGGAATTTTTTTTCCTGAGACATTGAGCCTTCTCTGTCAGAGAGCTCTGGTGCCTCAATAAACTACAGTTCCCATGATTCCCTAACCCTAACCCTAACCCTTAAAGTGGACTCAATTTGCACTATTTCTGGCAGTCTGCAACCCCCCATAGTTAGACAAAGGCACATTTCAGCTACTCTGCTGATTTAAAGCTAGACCCTAACAGGCTTGGATTTGATATTTTTGATATTTAAATATTTTTGTCTCCTTATCAAAGGCTCAAACCTTAGGAAACTTAAATCCCCCTACATTTTTGCATGGAGATGCCCATTTCCACATGGTTGCACATTTACTTGCACAACATCACAGTTCACTACCGATGTTGGCATTGTGCAACCACGGCGCAACTCAGTTCTCCTTCATGTAGGATTCTTGGCTGCTTGGTTTTGATTTGCTACCATTTGTCCACCAACCACGCCAGGAACCACGAGTCCTGAAAGGTAGTCTATTAAATTTAAAGAAGAATTCAGAAGGAGCAATAAGGAGTAGATGTCTTTTTAAAAAAAAAAAATGCAAAATCTTCTAAAAGCAGATTTTGGAGATGTTGCAGGGCTTCTTCTACATCTCCACAGTTCCACGGCAAGTTACTTTAAAACTTCCCCCAACTATGAATACCCAATAAGCGAGTTGCATAAATGAAATTCTCCTAAAGCCCTGACTGATGGCAAGGACCAAGAAAGGCGAGGCAACAGCAGACTAAAAGATGGACACTCTCAAAGCTTTGTTTGTGTGACAAGCGATCTCAGCAGGTGACTAGGAAAGCATGAGAGGGTGAACACTTTTCCAGGGAGCTGAACAATGAACAATGGGGCTGTCTGTTGGGCATCAGAAAGCACAGCAGGACTGGCAGACCCATCCATGGGCCTTCAATCATGGCCAGAATGAGTTTTAAAGGGTCAGGGGGGAGAAAGCCACCTGCTGCCCAAGAGAAGAGAAGTCAGGAAATGCTCTGAAAATGGCCACAAGCAGCTAATAAATAAACTTACAAGCAGCCTCAAGAGATGGAGTCAGAGCTTGGAAAGTGACTCATCTTTAAAAAGCAATTTGTTCGTATTATTCTTTGCAGTGTTTTAGAAGCAACTCCTTATCATTACTCAGTGCAAAATTTTAAAGTACGGTAGCTTGTTATGGAGAATGGCTTAAATACCAAGATTTTTTAGTGAAAGAAGGGAGAAATATGAGGATTTGAACACAACAAGAACTTATAGATAAAGGCATCGTAGTAAATTGGTTTGTATATAGGCAATTATATGAAATGGCTAAACAAGATGGGTGAAGGGGATATGATGTCTGAAAATGGGGGGAAATGGAAAAGGGGGGAAAGATTGATGGGAAGAATTTATGATTTACTACTTAGCTGGGAAACAGAAGAGGAAATGTTCAAGGAGAATATGTTAAAGTGGGCAAAAGATCTAGGGTTCCCGATCTACTTAAATCAATGGGGAAAAATTTGGAATAAAGGTATAAAATGTACAAAAGTGCAAAATAAGAAGGAGAATTGGTATAAGATGTTCTTCAGGTGGCATCTCTCACCAACAAAGGTTGCAAAAAATTATAAGATAAAAGATAACCTGTGTTGGAAATGTCGTAACTCTCCAGGTACATATTTCCATTGCTGGTGGTTATGTAAAAAGGCCAAAAGATTCTGGTCTCAGATCACCCGAACAATAAAGAAATTATTAAAAATAGATTTGGCAGTCAAACTAGAATATGTGCTCCTTAGTTTGTTCGAGGATGAAATTGACATAAAATATGGTAAAATATTATTTCGTTTGACCACAATGGCTAGGCTATTATATGCCCAGAAATGGAAATCAGATAAAATACCAAATCTAAAAGAATGGATGTTCAAATTATATAATATTATGGAAATAATGGAACTAACAGACACATTAGAAGATGAGATCAAGGACAAAAGCAGTTGGGATGCAATTAGAACATTTATTAAAGAAAATTGGGAAGATGCAGTGATACTGAACCAATGAAGTAGTGACAGCTCTACATATATGAGTTCGCCGCTCTTTGTAAAGTATGCATGGTACATATTAACGGTATATATTTGTAAAATGAAAGTATTATGATACTAAGCAATGATACATAGATTTTTGAGGTCTTTTTGTATAAGTTGATTGTTGTAATACGGATAAGTACACAATAGGTACATCAATATTGTTACTGCTTAGTAAAATGAAGAAATGATAAAGGACTTTAAAAAGGGACTAAAGGAAGACATGTATGTATAGCATACCTCTAAGTGGGGGAAATTTATCTCAAAGAAGTCTGTATATTTTAATAAATGTCAATAAAGAAATGAATAAAAAAAATATTTCATACACATGGGGAAAAAAATTAAAGTAACTTGTTACACTATTCGTTATATTGCCTGTTACTTTTTCGTTACGGTTCGAGGAGGAAGCGCTAAGTGGATAAAGGACTGGCATAAGACTCCTGTCAAGATAATATTGCCTAAAATGCTTTTCAGAGTTAACTTTTTTAAGTAACTAGAAATGTTACTCAGTGGCAATGGATGACTTTCATGTTAGCTAGGTGGTGAATCCATCCATTGTACTCTGAATTTTAAAGGAACTATCCATGGTGCCCAGCCCTATCCCCAAAATAGATTCAGGAGTTGTCAAGTTCCTTTAAAGTTTATACTGACATCATTAACGGATTCACCATTTCAGCGATCCCACTAATATGGAAGCCAAGCTGCCACCCCTGAATTTACTTGTTACACAAGTAGAGCAGTTGCACTCAAACTTGTTATAATACATTTGAAACATACTTTTGTTCCTTCCTTGTCACTCCCCTGAAAAATTCAGTACTAGTTACTATGGTGGGCCCTTGGTGTCTGCTGGGGTTTGGTTCAATGACCACTCGGGCATACCAAAATCCATGGATGCTCAAGTCCCATTATATACAATGATGGAGTGAAATGGCATCCCTCATTTAAAATGGTTTTGTATGAAGATTTGTTTTTGGGATTTTTTTTTAAATACATTTTCAAGCCATGAATGATTGAATCCATGAATGCAGAATCTGCGGATATGGAGGGCCAACTATACATTGCTTCTGAGGAAGTAGACTTAAGTCAATGAAAGCTCATGCTGCCAACCTCTTTCTTTCAGTTAGTCTCAAAGGTACTACAAGATCTCTCTATGTACTGTACATTGCTTGTAACTGCTTGATGAAGATGTTCCTGGAGGAGGCTTTTGACTTTTGGCCTTCCAAGCTCAAAAAGTTTTTACCAATTCCCTGATTTTATCTCTGTGTGCCTTCATCATTTGCATTAATTGTGCCGTATTTAAGTATCGCAAGGACAATCAATCTGGAGGAAATTAAGTCAACCGACCATAATTCTAACCATGAGATTGGTTGGGCACGTCAAAGAAAAATGCAAACCATATGGTGCCATGACAGGTCTAATGATCAAGCACTGGATGTCTGGTATTAATAACACTGTTTAACAATCTGGATACTGACCAAGGAACATTGGTGTTTACCTCTGTGAGCCAGCAAGCAAACAGAAGTTAATCCGGTCTATCAGGAAGTGTTTTAATTAGAGGAGAGACTGCAAGCATTCCCTTGCACCTGCATGAACATTGCAGTAAAAAAGGTTACTTGCAAAAGATTCATTTTCACTGGAATTATATGAACAAACGTTTGTACAAGCAGGATTTGTTGCAAATTGACAAAGCGTACACAGAGAGATAAGAAGAAGAAGGGAGGGAGAAAAGGGTGCTCCAATACCTGGAGTATTTCACTGGGGGGGGGGGGGTAGGACTGTCCCCAGTGGTTGCTGCACACCAAGGGGGCCCAATCTGGCAGAGGAGCAGCTTCTGTCATCTCCTGTAAATGTGCTGGCCAAGACTTGGACTCCACCATCATGACATTGAATCCTGACCATTTTCCTCCATACAAGTGAATGAAGCAATCTCTCTATCCCAGGAGTGGGGATATTCCAGGAATGGCCCTCCAAATGTTGTTGCACAAGTCCAAGCAGCCCTAGCCAGCACTGACTGTAGTGAGGAATTCTGGGAGCTGCAGTTCTGTACCATCTGGAGGGCCACATTATCCCCACCTCTGATATATCTGCTAAATGGGGCATCATCTCTGCCAAATTTCTGTCACTTGAATGCTGTGATGTAGACTTGGGTCAATTGACTTGGACTTAAGTCGGACTCGTGTCATTTCAATGACTTGGCATGGACTTGACTTGGCAAAAAATGACACACTGACTTGACTTGAAAATTGTATGTTTTTAGTGACTGACTTGCTGGTGCCATCCACTTCGAGCAGCAGGCAAGACTCACTCCCAAAGTGTGGGGCACATTTCTCAGAAGGGAACAGCAAATGCTTTAGGCAATGGGCTTGGGACAGAAGGATCCTCCTAAAGCAGCAATTCCCAAACTCATTCCTTCCAGGTATTTTGGACATCAGCTCCCAGAATCCCAGACCATTGGCTGAGGCTTCTGGGAGATGAAGACCAAAACCCTGGAGGACCAGAGTTTGGGAATCACTGTTCTAAAGCATTTGATGTGCAGTGGACACAGGCTGCCAAGCAGGCCTCAAGCACTGCCTCAAGCCCATGGCCTAGTGTACATGCTGTTCCCTCTGAGAAATTCATCCACCTCCTTTTTTTTCTGTTAAAAATTAGCTCCCAGATTTGAGTCTTGACTTGAAACTAGACTTGAAAGTATCTTGTAAGGACCTGAGACTCGACTTGAGACTTGAAAGTAGAGACATGAGATGTGAAGTCGAAGGCGTTCACGGCCAGCATCCATAGGTTTTTTTGGGCTTTTTAGAGCTAGAAGGCCATGTTCTAGAAGAGTGTATTCCTGGCATTTCACCTGCATCTGTGGCTGGCATCTTCAGAGAAATTCTCCAAAGATGCCAGCCACAGATGTAGGTGAAACATCGGAATACACTCTTCTAGAACACAGCCTCCTAGCCTGAAAAACCCACAAAAACCTAGAGACTTGAGACTTTACTTGAGACTTGGAGTAAAAGACTTGAATACATCACTGTTTGAATGTCCCTTGGAGGCAGGAGGTGCTTTTTCACACACCCGCAAGCCATTTGCCAAGATATGAGTCAATGCAAAAATCAGTGTATTCACTTAGAGGAAGGAACTGTAGCAGATCGCAAGCATCTGGCAAGCATCTGGGCATGATCTCATGGATGCAGTGGGGCCTGCAGGTAGCATCTTAGCAATTCTGGACATTATATCCCTCTTGTCACCAGGCTTGTTATGTTATAATCTCAATTATGGCCTCAGATAATGATCTCAGATACAGAGCACAGTCACTGATGCTTTGAATATACACACCATAAGCCAACGGAAAGCAGACGATGATGAGAAGGAGCTAGCATAGCCTATGTGGAATCTGGAATCCTTCACTTAATTTTATTTTGTGTATGTGTGCTATCAAACCTAAGCAACTGTGCAGTGGAAATCCCAATGAATTGATGTGGAAGGCTGGGAGAAAACCTGTAGCCAGACAGGTTGTTCATTTCTTTGCCCTGTACAGTAAATATGAATTAGCTATTATTGATATCCTGTCTCACTATTGGTCTTTCCCTCCAAATGTCTAGATTTCCTGTAATATCCTAAGTGCCGTAGGTTTGGGCAGAAATGGAAAAAAAGATTCCTTTTTGGATTATAACTCTCAGAACCTCCCACCCAGCATGTTCTTCCAAGTAAGAACTTTTTATAAGTTTTAGGTCTGAACAAAGTAGAAGGATGACATGGTCTATGTGTTTTTCTCCCTTCTTTTCTTCCAAGGAACTTCCAATAAGCCCCTGGAAACTGGGGTAGCCCTCTCCTGTGCAGTGCAATTAATTCCAATGCTCCAGGTGTCAGAGTGTAATTATGGTTTTTGCATTCAGGTAAAAGGAAACTCTAACAAGGCATCCTGATCCAATCCAGATGTTCTCGCTCTCATTATTAAGAATTAGCTGGAAATCATTAACACGCTGAGCCATCAGCAAGAATGCTTGGATGCCATCTGGAAAGGTACCCCACCACAGCATGGTAGGCAGATGGAGGCTGCTAGGGAACGATGAACTATCGTATTTTCTCCTTTAAAAAAAGAGAGAAAGAGAGAAAGGATGTATTAATTATGATCCTGTGAACTTCCATTGCTGTGCCGGAGGAATATAAATTTATCATAATTTGCAGGTGGTCAAGGTAACTCCTGCTGGGTACAGTGCCCTGGATGGTGCAGAGAAAAATGAAGTGTACAAAGGACCAGGGGAAACTGTTATCCAGTCGCAGTTGCTATCATTATGAGGGGACTGCAGGACTGACCATAAAACATGTGCAGAACCTGAAAAAGTTTCCTTTGGGAACAACAATTCCTAGAATCCCCAGCCTAGAATTGGCTGGAGCAGTTCTCTGAAGTGGAATTCAAGAAGTTATGGGCCAAAAAGGGAACTTTTTCAGACTTTAAACATGGTTGTCATTTCAGGGAGATAGCCGTGTTAAATCTAGAAAGGTTCCCACCACCACCACATTATTAAGCCAGGCAAAAGAATAGAGATGGTTATGCAAAGTTGATTGATCAATTTCCCTTTCTCAAAAGCCAACCTTGACCAAAAGACCAAGCCCAGATCTGACAAGCAAATCAACATTCTTATATATATATATATATATATATATATAATTATAAAATATAAATCATACAAGCACGCAAATACACATAAAATCATAAAAACATTTAAATACACATGAAATCATAATCCTATACTAACTTACAAAATAACACTAAACTAAAATAAACTAAGCTAACCTATCCCCCACCTCTCCAAGCTCTCCAATTCTCTCCCCCATAAAACTATATTAATAAACAACATATAATCAATGCAAATTTAAATTATTACATTTAACACAAGCTAAAATTGACTTCCCACTTCCCAAGCCAACATGGCAATCTTGTGTATCAAGAACACCTGTTCTGACAGAATCAATGACTTCACAAATATCAAAACACCTTTTTCTTTTTGCTTATAGATGCCACGTATTCTCTACCTAATTTAGGAGGATGTAGATATTTAATTTCTCATCCTTTAATATTTCTTGCAAACAAATCCTATCTGCTTTTTGTTTTTCTAAAAGATGAAAAAATTTACTCCTTTTTTTGGAGTGAATTTAGCCCTCTGATGTTCCATAAAATACACTTCAACCCCATCCTTAATTCTTTGGTTGATCATTGTCGATAACCAAACCACCATTTCGTGAGGCCATAGTTGCAAGCTCATTATCTTCCTTGATCTCTGGTGTGATGGGTCAATGGTACATCTGGCCACTCACACACTTCTACACTTGACAAAAGAAAAACACCATATGGAAGCAATGGTGCCAGGACCTGTGTCTCACTGAGCCCAAACAGCATGCTTCAGATCACTTCCATAAGCCACCTGGGCCTTTCCACATTCCTGCACTCGCATCGTGCTGTTTAATACACCAGTGCAATAATGTGCACTTTCCACATTAGAGCAGCACAAAAGGGCTTTATTTTGATCCAGTTTTCACCCTGCAGTGCAACTTCCCAGGAAATGATAATATCCCCTCAGAAGTACTTAAAACTAATATAGAATGGGGAGGGGGGCTGTTCTGGCAGTCCTATTTACTTCTATAAATTGGACAGTATGTATCCCATAAGACTAGCCATAATTATTCCCAGAAAGGGAAAAGATCAGATCCTGGAAATTACAGACCTATTAGCCTATTAAACTTCATTCGTAAGCTATACTGCACTCATCTTCATTGATAAACTGCAATGTTAGCTGGAGGAGGAAAATATATTAAGGATGAACAGGCTGGCTTCAGAAATAACTGATCCACAAGAGGTTGTACTTTGCTCCTGCAACATTTAATCGAAAAATACATAACTGCACCTGGGTAAGCTCTTTATGGTACGTTTATTGATTTCAAGGCAGCCTTTGATCTTATCCCTAGAGATAAATTATGGAAGAAATTTGAAGCTACATACATCGACAGGTGCCTATTAATTCTCATTCACAAAATATATGAGAACTCCTGCCTACAAGTGAGATGCAGAAGAGAAGGTAATATGAACAAGCCCATTCCTACTTACAATGGAGTGAGACAGGGTTGCGTCTTAGCTCCAACTCTTTCAAATTTCTACATAAATTCCTTGATCACATCCCTAGCAGAGGTACAATCCACCATCCATCCTTGTCAAACAGACATCTCTTAATCTTACTTTATGCAGATGATGCAGTCCTACTATCACTTTCACATGTTGGACTTTTAAGTTCCTGCTGGAGGAATTAGACAATTATTGTAAAAAGGATCTACTGAAAATCAATTATGACAAAACTAAAATAGTGGTATTTTCAAAGAGGAGGCCAAAACACAAGTGGCAAATCAACAACAACACAATCAAACAGGTGACAGCTTACAAATATCTGGGAATGACATTCGACTCACAAGGGTCTTGGCTAGCACAACAGAATAATGCTATAATGAGTATACAGAGAATGAATAAGGCCCTCGGTTTCTTTTTTACAACAAGAGAGGACAATACATTCCTTGCCATACAGGTATTTGTGGCCAAAGTGTGGCCTCAATTGCTGTATGGCTCAGAAGTTTGCTCGTTTGGAAACATCACCCCATTCAAAGCTGTGCAAACTAATTCTGAGAATGTTTTTTGGAATCCCTAGCTGTGTTCCCAATGTAATTCTACAGCTAGAAGCAGGGCTAATGTCAATTGAGGCAGGTATTTGGCAACGTAAATTTACCCTTTGGTTAAAGATGCTTTTCAACCCAATAGGATTATCCTCATTAACATTAACAGATTTTTGTCAATCCAAATGGAAGAAATCTATAATTACCAAATTGTCAGTTATAGGTTTTTCAGTAACTTATATCCAAATGTTAGGGTTCGACAAAGCAAAGACATTGCTCAGAGTATCAAAGACATTGACTTCCAAACTCATATAAGCCAGGCAGTATCATATCTTATAGTTAAGGACAATAGAGGATTATTTGTACCTGCCAATTACTTGACAAACTTGAACATTCCCAAATTACAAAGAGTTTTTATGCTAGCCAGATTGAACGATCTCCCTTCTGCTGTGTTGGATGGCAGATATAAAAAGATCCCATATTCGAAACGGATTTGCTGCTGTGGTTTAGATGAAGTTGAGTCAGTGTGTCATGTCCTACTTTATTGTGCTTTCTGTAAAGACATCAGAGCCTCACTTATAACTCCTTTCATTCAAAGAATCCCTGGTAGATATGATAAACTCTATATAGAATACCTTCTCTCAGATATAAATGATCAAATAACTGCCAAAGTCGCTAGATTCTGTGCAGCTGATATCAATTGCTATAGAGCGGTAGGAAAACAACATTGTTAAATATCTGGTTATTGGACCTCCCATTACTTTCCTTTTTTTATGATGGCTGAAAAGATTTTAAAATGTATATAGTATGCCCAGTTGATTGTCCTGTAATGTTTTTATCCTATTTATTATTATACTGACTATTTGCCATAATAAATGCATTGAATTAGAGTGTAACTTCATTCTGGTTTCACCCCGTTTCAGCTTCATGCCTCGTATAAACAGCTGAGGCTCAAAATGGGGTGAAACTGCTTTTTTGCCAGTGTGGACAGGCCCCAAGTAAATGAAGTATAGTAAAACCTTCCAAGTCTCACCAGAAGAGGTCTCCATATCCTGCCCTGAGACTTAATATATTACAAAGTATGCCCTGTAGATTTTGCCCTTCTGTAGTTGCAAAAACAGCGCCATATTTACCAATTCTATCAGACCCGTTTCAATTGCCTGATAAGATGAAATACGCAGACGCCACACTTCCAAGAGGGGGAAAATACTTTAAATGTAAGCTTCTCCTGAGTCCGTGTTTCTTTTATTTAGGATACAGCTCAAACAAAAGTCTTTTTGTTGTAAGTCTTTATCTTTAACCAGATTCCCAACAGTTCTGTTTAAATCATTTAAAATAACCAACACATAAAATCTTAACTCACAGCAGCAGACTGCAGCAGACAATTAAGCAGAAGCTCCAATAAGAGAAAGAGTCAATTCCTGGACCTTGGGAGGCTTCCTATATCCCCCTGTAGTCGGCAAATTGCAGTCTTTTAATTATTAAGATGTGTCCAAACTGTTAAGGCTTGCACACTGCAGCCAGCATGATGGCTGTCCTGGCTCCCTGCCCCCTCATGCTTGGTCATAGAATCATAGAGTTGGAAGAGACCACAAAGGCCATCCAGTGCACCCCCCTGCTGTGCATGGTGAACTGCCTGCAATGAACCAAGACCCCAGGGACAATAAGAAACTATGTGGTTAATCCTGATGGTCTGTCCTTACCAGGAGAGAACTTCTTGCCAGCTTCAGAGCCAGCTGAAACCATGGAACGCACTGCTTCTTCAGGGAGGCTGTTACCAAAAATGCTAGGGTCCCAGGAGGACACCCACAAATTAATATGTTTATAGGGGAATTGTAATAATAGTTCAATGAGAGTTGTAGTATGGCTGTGATAACAGGCAGCCCAAGATAGCAACCAAGTCCAAATCACACAGAACTCCAGAGGCAAATCCAAATTAGTTTTAGTTTATTAAGGGAATGAACAACTACACACAAAAACACATGGATTCACACACACACACACACACACACGAGAGCTAAGAAATCAAAGGTGTGACAGATGAACAGATTGAGGCCTTGCTAATGGTAATACTTACCAATGATGAGATTTGCTTCAAATGGAAAGGGCAGAAATGGACTCAAGTAGTCACCTGGAAAAGTGGGATGCAGCTGACTATGAGGGAATTTAGAGGACAACCATCAGCATGCCAATCTGAAGTCAACTCAACTAAAAGAACTGGATGCTAAAAGCAAACATTAATATGGTGAAACTGCTTTGATGGCAGAAATCAAAGACTTGGAATAATTAACTATGCCAAATGGTTTTCCAAGAAGAAATATTAGATGGGAGTTGCAGTGGATGTGTCCATGATTGTTTGGGCAAAAGACTGATGGCTTCAAACCAAGAGCTGAGAGTTGTGAATTTCCAGAGATAGGTGTTATTTCCTAAGACAAATGGCAAACTCACACCTTGGTAAAAGAGATTCTTGTCTTTACAAATGCCATCATCTCCCCCTTGCCAGACTCCCCATCAACTCCTCTGTTGATCAAAGGGATTCTGCTGATGTCTTTGGGTGATCTATTGTGATGTGCATCTAGATCACTCCCTGGCTAGCTTCAACTAGTCTCAGGGGGCAGCTGCCTGTTCTGGGGCAATCCTAGTTCATTCACTACTCACCTTCCATCAGAGTCCCTTTTTAATATGAAGTGGATATCAAATATATTTTAGGGTCCAAACATGGGCTAACAAGGCTCCATGAAAGCAGCCATCCAGCTCTCCAATGACCTGACATTACTAAGGGGGGTTGCAGACTGCCAGAAATAGTGCAAATTGAGTCCACTTTTAGGGTTAGGGTTAGTGCTAGGGAATCATGGGAACTGTTTTGTTTTTGTTTTTTCTGAGACATTGAGCCTTCTCTGTCAGAGAGCTCTGGTGCCACAATAAAATACCATTCCCATGATTCCCTAACCCTAAAAGTGGACTCAATTTGCACTATTTCTGGCAGTCTGCAACCCCCCTAAGTCTAGGGGGCCGGCTGCCTGTTTGGGGGCAATCCTAGTCCAATCACCTCTCATCTTCCATCAGAGTCCCTTTTTAATATGAAGTTGATATCAAATATATTTTAGGGTCCAAACGTGGGCTAACAAGGAAGCAGCCACCCAGCTCCCCAGTGCTTGACATTACTAAAGACGTTATCACACGGGGGAAATCTGTTGGTTAATCCACACAAACCCCAAACAAAAACTGAATTTGTGCCTCACGATTTCACACGACGTCACACTGAAACTGGTCAGAAACTGGATAGAAACTGGTATTATCCGAGATCTTTTTAATTTTGGGAGTTTAGAGGAAATGCATTTGCGAAATTACAGTAATTTCGCATTTACTGTAATGTGAAAAGTAAATACGCACGGACAATTCTCTTTTAAAACTTTTTTTCTTTTTATACAATAAAGTTTTTCAAAGAATATTGAAGAATTTACTCCTAAGAGGCAAAGGCATGAGAAACCTACTGACTACACAACTTCCTCTCCTAGAAGATCTTAAGCAGGATGCTATTAAGTACAAGAGACTACAGCTTCAGCTTTCAAGGTCACTACAGGGTATCCTTAATAACAGATTGGCTGTTCACAAATGTGCAATGAGTTCACAGTGTAAGATATCAGCTCTGGATGCTCCTGGTGAGGCTATTACAAACAGTCGAACTATGTGGTCTGTGTTGACATACCTTTTGAAAATGTGTGAATAGGTGGGGGCAATCATCAGCTCCAAAAAGGCAGGAAACAAAAAAAAAGAAACTTACCAAAGAGATGAGGTATTGGAGGAAAAGGGCTCTCAAAATATTAAACAATGTGAAAAAGACTTTTAACCTCTAGGAAGGATGTTAAGAAAAAACATTAAATCTCATTCTCAAGAAGAGGTTTTATAACATTCTGAGCCAGAAGTCCTGGGTCTTGAAGGTGTAGAGGCACGCCCCCTCCCCACCCCAATTCCCACCCCCAGATACCCTTGATAGCCTTGAACCTGTGCCCCAAAATAACCCAACCCCCCCAAATAATCAAATCTTTGCAGAAAGAGTTGGAAGACAGGAGTGGTTTAATGGCGGTTTTTGTTGTTGTTAACTGCCCTCAAGTTCTTGACCCATGGCAACCCTGTGGATGAGACATCTCCAAAACTCCCTGTCCTCCACTGCTCTGCTTAGTTCCTGCAAACCCATACCGTGACCTCTTTTATAGAGTCCATCCATCTAGCGTGTGGCCTTCCTCTCTTTCTGCTTCCCTCCGCCTTTCCTAGCATTATTATTTTTTCCAAAGAGTCCTTCCTTCTCATGAAGTGTCCAAAATATGTCAGCCTCAGTTTGGTCATCTTGGCTTCCAGGGATATCTCTGCTTGATCTGCTCTAGAACCCATTTGTTTGTCTTTTTGGCTGTCCACAATATCCTCTGCACTCTTCTCCAGCCCCACATTATCTCAAATGCATTGATTTTCCTCCTAGCTTCTTTCTTAACTGTCCATATCAGGCTTTAAATATTGCCAAAGAATTAAATTTGGTCAATTTAGACCACATAAAATCATCTACAGAAGCTGGGCTGCCTTACAACAAGCTATACAGCAAAATCTGGATGATGTTGAAGGTAAGGCCTGGAGATATTGTTCAATTGAGATTACAAGCTACCAAATTAGCAAACCCTCTGTTTTCAGTTCAATGAGTCAAGGATCTTTTGAATGCTGAGGATTATTTTTATCTCACATGAGTAAGCTCCTACAGAGTAATATGGAGATCTCTGCATACACTAAGCCTAGTTGTCACTATTGTGCTAGCTCTTCATGGAGGGGAGCATGCAAGATCCATAGATTGTATTACTTACGGTTCGATTATTGCTTAAAAGGGGGGGGGGGAGGTCAACATCCATGTTGCATGTTACTCTGATAAGGGCTTTGTAAAACACAGGAAACCCAATATTCACAAATGTACACTTTCTCATTGCATGAAGATTATTTGTATGCTTTCCAGCAATTCAAGGACACTGGAATAATAGCCACGTTGCAGAAAGCAGGGTCATATCTTCTTCTCATTTGCAGTCTCAATTTTTGTATCAGTATTGATAGTATTCCAAGTGTGTGGATACTGTATCTCAGCTAGACCTATTTCCCACAACCCTGGAAGTTCCAGGGGTCTTGCTAGAGAGATAGTAAAGTTTGAAATTATATTCTGTGGCAATACCGAGGTACAGGAATTATTAGGAAGGGTAACCTAAAATCCACTATCTCCCATTCCACACACACACACACCCTGAACTTCATCACAGGTTCACCAGTTTCTCAATGAAGCACCCAACTGCTGAACTTACTAGGCCAGCCTAACCGTTTAACTAGATGCTGCTTTGTCCTGCCCTGGCCTTTAGTGGCTACAGTTTTTTCAGTCCTGTACACTTGACCCTTTTTCACATTAATCTTTTGTAACTCGTCAGGATAAAAGCTCCCGACAATAGCCTTCCCATGATAATCTTTCAGGAGGAACAGTAGCCTCTTTGCACTTCTGATGACCTGGCTCACAATAAATGCTTCTTCTGTGGTGAAATTCTGTTCATAGGCCTTGGAAAAATATGTCCTTGCTTTTAGAAATCCTCACATGGTCTCCTTTTCGGAGTAGTGGAAACTCCTCTTTTCTTTTGACAGTGTCCCCATACACTGTTTTCCACAATGCTAGCATGTCAGACTTGCACTGATTGTTCAGTGAAAACTTTGATTGTAACTTTTTAGGAAGAATGGAAGAACTTCAGTATAGGTAAATATATTGTTAGTTGTGAAATACAGTAGGCCCTTTGTATATGTGAGGGATCCGTTCCGGACCCACCCACCCCAGCGTATGGAAAAAATGGTGGGACCTCAAGTCCCATTGATTTTAATGGCGGTGCACTCCCCCACATACCATTTTGTCCCTGCAGGCTTGCCATCCGTGTGACCTCAAGTCCGTGTATGGCAAGCCCACGTATGGGGTGGGCGGATGGACTGTATCTCCATGTTTTTGTTTTTAAACTTATTAAATCATTTTTTATTAAATCATTCAACAACCCCTGCCTTGACCTCATTATTGGTGACAAAATGATGAATTTACAGCTTTGTTTAGAAACTCCCAACCATGATCTGTTTGTGTCAGAACCATGCCTGCGTGCATGGATTCTGTCAGGTTTTTATTGTTGTTGGGTTAAATGTTTTAATATTTTAATAGTTGTAGTTGATAGAGGATTGTGGGTATGTTAGTAATTATAGCAAATAGGAGGTGGGTGCTGGTTTTTAAGATATTTGGCTTGGAGGGGGCAGTTCTGGCTTAAACACTGACTGGTGAATTTCTTACTATATGTTCTCAATAAACTTCTTGTTGGTTCAACTCACTGGACCTATTGATACACAGAGTTCCTGAATTTGCTCAATTTGTCATTTTTCAGATTTCCTTCCCTTTTGCCTGAACATAATGTTAAAGGTGCTGGACACTTCTGCATCAGTTTTGTCCTTTAAAGCCAATGCCCAGGCATATTTGGACAGAATATCTATTACTGTTAAAATATACTTCTATCCTAACATCTGCTGTCCACTAGATCACTTTGCTACTGAGAATCCACTTTAGATGCAACAATCTTGTTTCTTTTAAAATGAGTTTTTTGCTTATCTGTGTAGTGTGTGAGCCATTGAGAAACCTCCCCTCTGTGAAGCTTTTTGCTCTGTTGTTTGGCTTCCTGAAGTACGGAATTCACACCACCAAAGATCCCAGCTTTCCTTGGTGAATAACATAGATCATTCAGGACTTTTTTTCATATCCTGCCATTTCCCCAGCTAATGCAAGTGTAGCACAAACAACTTTTTATTGGTTATACAGAATAGAAACATGTGGGTGAACCATTTACGGTCTGTACACTCTTGCCAGATTGTTTCTCAGCACCATCGTCCTGCAGGTTTTCCAATGTGGAAAAAGGAATACGAAAAAAGTTTTTCTTATTTTACTTTGGGAAAACAACATACCCATCTTTCTCTCCCTCTCAACTGATAATCTCCCCATCAACTTTTTTTTTTTAAAGAAAATAAAAAGACTCTTTTAAGAGTGAGCTCTGGCAGCCTGAATCCATCTCCATGTCAAACATATCATCCATAGTAGATAGAGATGGCTCAGGATCTCCCTCTTCAATCTGAGTGAGTGGTTTCAAAAGGCCTGTGCCATTCATGACATCTGAGACATTCAGAGATGCTCCTGGGCTCGGTGGAGTGTCGGAAATGTCCATCTCCTCTATCACCTGGAGAACTGTTTTGAAATTTCAACTGCAACTATAGGTGATATCTCATCAATGGAATCCATACTCCTGGGTGTTGGGGGTGCATTTCCAGGATCTTTATACAGCAATCTCTTTTCAGGTTGAATGTTCAAAGGTGTGAGAGGCATAGAAAAGCCTACAAGAACCTCATATCCTGGTCAGGACAACTACTTTCTGGATTTTAGTTTTCTGGAACTGGAAAACCCAGTAAGCTTCTGAGGGGTGCTCGTGTCAAAATCCATGGGCATGGCTCTGTCATGATTGGTGTGGTTTATTGGAAAGGATGTATGTATCAAGAATCCCAGGAGCTATTGGCCAACATGGGACTATTGGCCAACATGGCTGAGGCTTCTGGGAGCTGAAGTCCCTCGGCCCTTAAAGGAGAAAGGTTGCCTACCCCTGTTGTAGTGTATTGAATACTGACTTATATGCATGATCATGTACGGGTCCTGCGTATGAGAAGTAGCAGAGTGGGCAAATGGCAGGAGGGCAGATGGTAAGCAGAGTGAAGAGGTTTATGGTTATATGACTCTGTCCTTCCTGTAGTGATCGTGGGATGTAGAGGAGAAAAGGGCTCTTGGAATTTACTTTGATCGAGATCAAAGGCTGGGCGCCGACAGCCAGAAAGGGGGGCTGAATAGTTTGAGCTCTTATGAACCCTCAGTTTAGACAAAAACAGTCTACTAGTGATTTCTGTCCTGATGTCCGGAATAAAAGTCTTTTGTTTTCTATCACACCAAGATGTTTTCCTGGTTATTGGGAACTGAGTCCACTGGTTCTGACAGCTCAGCACCTCCATGTTGCTTCTGTAGAACATGTCTGAGCATGCAAAAATGGCTCTTCACTTTCTCTATCTTCCTATTGGACAGTTTGGACTACACTTGTCCATCCACATTCACTGGGGTTAGGGGCACAGGACCCCCATGAATGTGGAAAAATCACAAATAACAAAAACACTATGTTTTTACCTGAGAGAACACCTCTCTAGGAATCTGGGTCATCCAGTGCAACTCTGTGATCAACATCTGCCAGACACTGACCCTAGAATTGCGCTGGGGGAGCTACAAATGCCAAGTGGAGGGTTCTCTCTAGGAATCTCTAGTTCTTTCAGTGCAACTTTTGGTTAAAGTTGACCATAGAGTTGCACTGGAGGACCTAGATATTCCTAGAGAGAGCATATTAATAAAATCTGTGAATAATCAATACCGCAAAAGTCAAAGCTGCAAATGTAGAGGGACGAGTGTACTTGAATCTAAGGGGTCTGAAATCAGTTCCTATTGGTCGAGGTGGTGGGGTGAGTTTGAGGAGAAGGTCACATGATGCTGCTGGGGCCAATTGGACCTCACCTTGGAAATCTACCCCAATTGGACAATTTGGACCATGTGTGTCCAATGGGTCTCAAACTGGGTCCTATTGGTTAGGGGTGGTGGGGTGAGTTTGAGGAGGGGTCACATGATCCCACTGCAACCAATCAGACTGCACATTGCCAATCTACCTTGGCTGGACGAATCAGACCATGTGGGTCTGAGGAGCCTGAAACCAGATCTCATTCTTCAGGCATGGTGGGGCAAGTTCCAGGAGGGGTCATATGATCCTACTGATTGACAATTGGGAGTATATTGGAAATGTACACAATTTGGATATTTCAGACCATGTGGGAAAGAAACCAGTTCCTATTGGTCAGTAGGGTGGGGTAGGGTGGATTCAGAGCCTAGGCACATGTTCCATACCAGATGTCCCACCCTAACAGGATGTCCCACCTCCTAGCACCTCTGGGGGAGGGACCAAATCACTTTTAAAAGCTGCTAATCACTTTGACATGAGCTACACCATCCTACTACTCACAATGCCAAAGTTCAGGCAAAGAAATGCACCCATTAAACAGAATGGTGTCTTCTGCTGAGATTTGAATAACTGATGTGGTTAAGCTGCCAAAACTGGGAAATATGCCAATGTGGATTCCTTCCCTTTGTGCTCCCCTCAGCACCTTTAACCTTTGACAGCAGCATCTTTTTTAATCTCAACCTGTTCAGAGAACAGACTGTTGACTTCAGTCCACATCCAGACTGGAAAAGAGAGACTAATCAGAGCTTGTGAGAAGTTTAATGTCACCTCACAAGGATTTTGTTCAGGGGAACAGAATAAGAGTGATGGGAGGGAGAGAAAAAACAGCATACAAACCATTCTGGGTGTGGTTATCCATCTCTTCGATGTGACAGGTCATTTATCTCTCCCTTTCTATCCAGGAATAAGGAACCCTGAGAGAAAAATTTGTAAAAGTGTCAAGGGAATGCATTAAGAGGAGGACTGCACCAAACTCATCCATCAGTCAAAGTGACACGTTTGTCATATGGTAACACTCCAAAGTGAAGGAGAGCAAAGTGTCACTGAGTCGGAAAATTGCATGCATGTGACATTCAATTGGACTTCCCAAATTTGGAATCAAAATTGCAAAATAGAAAGAGACTGGTGTAGAATGCATAAACCAACACCTGATGGAGACATTCATTCCCCTACCTTGGACATTTGGCTCAGTGATGGAGAAGGAAGTAACACAGCCTAGTAATTTTCTTCCTTATGGTCAAAGAATGGCGGCTGTGTGGGATCAGGGGAAGAGAACTGGATCTGTGATTTCCTCAAATGTTCCTTTCCCCTTGCCAAGCAGGTAGCAGAAAAATTCAAGGAGTGCTGTACCAAATCAGACCAAAGATATGATCTGTAGCACCCTTGCTTCCATAGTAGCCAAAGCAGATGGCAGTGAGAAGCCATGAATCAGGGCCAACTTCATGTGCAAAGTAAGCAAGCTATAGCTTAGGGCAGAGAATGGTGCAGTCCTCCAGATGGCGTTGGATCACAGCTTCCAGCATTCCAGCATTGGCTATGCTGACTAAGGCTGCTGTGAGTTGCAGTTCAATAACATCTGGGGAGCTACATTGTTCCCACCCCATCTGAGGATGAGAGATTATTATAGGCCTTTAAATGAATACAAAACAAATACAAAAGGGTTCTCTTTGGAAATACTATGGGGCCTCTTCAATTTGGCATAGGCTGGTTTGCTAGATAAAAATGCCTAAAATATAATGCTATCTATGCACTCTTCCATGCACTCTATCCACCCAAGGCAGCTCTCAGGACCCAAAGGTGCTGCCAAGGTCATTACCTGGGTAGGCAGAGGGAGGCAACCAGACAGTGTCCATTCTGTAGCCAGGGGGAAGAGAAATTAGATTGCTCATCCAGTAAAAAGATTTCTATTCTCCTTCCATCCCATCTGGACAGTTGGGCACCCCCCTCCTTGTTGTTGTTATTAACTGCTATCAAGTTGACTGACTTATGATGCCCCATGAATGAGAGACCCCCAACCCCCTAATATCAGCCACCCTGGTTAGATCCTGCAGACTCAGAGCCATGGCTGCCTTGATGGAGTCTATACATTTGGAATGGAGTCTTCCTCTTTTCCTACTGCCTTCTATCTTCCCAAGCATTGTCTTTTCTAGTGAATCATGTCTTCTCATGATATGTCCAAAGTACAATAGTCTCAGTTTAATCATCTTGGCTTCTAGGAAGAGTTTAGGCTTGATTTACTCTAAGAACCATTTGTTGACCTTTTATTGGTCCAGGGTATCCACAGAACTCTCATCCAACACCACATTTCAAATAACTTGATTCTCTTCCTATCAGGTTTTGTTTCCACTTTCCAGCTTTCACAACCATACATAAAAATTGGGAATACAGTAGCATGGACAATCCTGATTTTGGTATTGAACAATATGTCTTTACATTTGTATATCTGCCTAGAAAGAACAAAAGACTTCTTCCACAAAACCCAGGAACTCAAATGAAAATTCAAACCAAGGACCGGGATGCTCTATGACAAGAAAAAGAACATGCTACAAGATCAAGAAGAAATAAAAAGACTTTGGATGCAATACACAGAAGAGTTATATAAAAGAAATGAAAAAATGAATGACACATGGAGTGAAGAATCATATGAAGATGAACCCCAAATTCTAAAAAGTGAGGTAGAAGCTGCAATAAAAGAAAGTGGGGGAAATAAATTGCCAGGAACTATGATATTCCAATTGAACTGATACAATCCACATGGAGAGAAGCAACTCTAGTGCTAATTAATATATGCTAACAAATATGGAAAACAAAATAGTAGCCAACATGCTGGAGATGATCAGTATATATTTCAATTTACAAAAAAGGAGACACAAAAGACTGCAGTAACTATAGGGCCATAGCATTAATCACTCATGCAAGCAAAAAAGCATGCTCAAAATTCTGCAGCATAGACTCCAATCATACATGGAGAGAGAAATCCTAGAGGTGCAATCAAGATTCAGGAAAGGAAGAGGCACAAGGGCCACATAGCAAACATATGGTGGCTAATGGAGTGCACAAAGGAGTTCCAGGAAAAAAAAATCATCATGTGCTTTATAGACTCTAGCAAAGCATTTGACTGTATTGATCAACAAAATCTTGGTCATAGAGCATTCCCACTCCTGGTTTAAATTCCCATTTGACTTTTCAGATCTTATAGAAGAGGCCTCTTGTTCCTCCTTTTGTTGTGGTTTTCCATTTCTCTGCATTTATTGTAGGAGACTCCACACTCTCTAAGGGAGTGTGTTCCACTGTCAAACAGCTTTTATTGTCTGGAAGTTCCTCCTAATATTGAGGTGGAATCTCTTTTCCTGTAGCTTGCATCTGTTGTTCCGGCTCCTATTCTCTGGAGCAGCAGAAAACAAGCTAGCCCCCTCCTCAATATGACATCCCTTCAAATACTTAAACAGGGCTATCATATCACCTCTTAACCGTCTCTTCTCCAGGCTAAACATACCCAATTCCCTAAGTCATTCCTCATAGTGGTTCATGGTTTCCAGACCCTTCACCATTTTAGTTGCCCTCCTTTGGGCACACTCGAGCTTCTCAACATCTTTTTTGAATTGTGGTGAACTGGACACAGTATTATTCCAGGTGAGGCCTGACCAAAGCAGAATAGAGTGGTTCACAGATGCTGGCAAAACGTCAGAAAGAAACTCTTCTAGAACATGGCCACACATCCCGAAAAACCCACAAAAACCTAAGAATAGAGTGGCTCTATTACTTCCCTTGATCTAGACACTATACGCCTATTGATGCAGCCTAAAATCGCATTGGCCACTTTAGCTGCTGCATCACACTGTTGACTCATGTTCAACTTGTGGTCTACTAGGACTCCTAGATGCCTTTCACATGTAATGTTGCTAAGCCAGGTTTCTCCCATCCTATATCTATGCATTTCATTTTTCTGCCTTAAGTGCAGTACTGTACACTTCTCTGTGTTCAAATTTGTTCCTGAATAATAAAAGTCTTACTGATGAACACACAAGACTGGATTACTGAACTCTGCAAAGGCGCAGGGTCTGACAACACCAGTCTAATAGATCTCATTGGTGGGCCTGCTCTTCTATAAAGACTAGCAAGTCCACTGTAAATGTAACAGCCTTAACAGTAGAATGATTATGGGGGGTTGCAGACTGCCAGAAATAGTGTGAATTCAGTCCACTTTTAGGGTTAGGGTTAGTGCTAGGGAATCATGGGAACTGTTATTTTTCTGACACATTGAGCCTTCTCTGTCAGACAACTCTGATGCCACAATAAAATACAGTTCCCATGGTTCCCTAACTCTAACCCTAACCCTAAAAGTGGACTGAATTCACACTATTTCTGGCAGTCTGCAACCCCCCTATAGCAAGTTTACTGTCCCTGACTGTAGGCTATTTCTAAAAGGTCCCAGTTGTATTTTGTTATCCGTGAAGTGTGACCCAGAGCATCTTGGTGTAAGTCAGGGTGATAAATTAGAGAGCAGGTGCTGCATGTGGCCTCCAGCACATTTTTGTGTTTCTCAAATCCACTGGAGACCCACAGACCTCCCAGAATAGGGGGGAGAAAAAACATTCAGGCAAAAATTGCCCATTAAATGCCTCCCGAATTTAAGTACTGTGCAGAGAGGGAGTCTGATGGCTTTAGGAAGCAGAGACAGGCAGGGAGGCTAAGAATGGCAGCTTCAAGGTGAGTGTGTATCTGTACCAGTGGGACCTGGTGGTTTCCATCTCAAGGAAGTAATGAGTCCACTCTTGGCTACCTGCCTAAAACATCCCTTTAATATCAAACTTATATAAAAAGTTAGGGAGCCCTGGTGATGCAGTGGTTAAATGGCTGTACTGCAGCCAGTCACAGCCACAAGGTAGTGAGTTCAATCCCAGACAGGGGCTCCAGGGTCGACTCAGCTTGGCATGTTATATCTTCATTTGGGTCTTAAAGAACATGCCTTGAGACTCAAATGGAAGGGGATATGGCCCACCAGTTACTTGATTGTGGTTCCTGATCCGCAGCAACAGGGGCCATCCACCCTTCTTGGAGGCTTGATCAACTTCCAGTGAAGGATCGTGAATATGAATGTGTGTGAATGTGTGAGTGAATGAAAAGAGCTCTTGATACTTAAGGTGTTTGTTATATTGAGTATCTGATATTAGAAATGATTGTTTTAGGTGTCTCTGTTTCTGTGTCTCAATAAATGTTACATGCAAAGTGTCTAAACCCAGATCTGGTTTCCTATGTGTCTTTGTTGAAAGTCCTATAGTCCGGGGTGGCTAGATTTCTCTCTGAATCAAAAGAACAATAGAGAACCTCAGTTCATGACAGCATTCTTCTGTATGTTGCTAAAATGAGTACCCAGCTTGTTGGGGGCATTTAGCTTATACATTGTAAACCACTTAGGGAATGCTTAAGTGCACTGATAAGGAGTATAGAAATGTACTTGCTATTGCTATTGCTAAAGGGGGCAAGAGGGAGGCTAGACCTTGGGGTAACACTACTCTAGAGCCAGTCCTGTGTCTTTTGCTCAACAACCATTCCTGCATCCCCTTAACTAGTCTGCTGTCCTCAGAAGTGATGGATGACCCTATCCCATTGCTAGCACTGAAGTAAAGTTTAACTAACTTCTTACCCACCTCCTCCCATGGATCAAAGTGGGGAACAGCAACAGATCAAAATACAGCACATACTAGTTAAAAACATATATCTCCATGTTGCTGTTGAAAACTGATGGAAAGGTATTCATACCCTTTGGAGGGAGGAAATTCCACCCATGGAGGAAATTCTGGCTGGCTTCTGGATATTTCATTTTAATTTTATGATTTTTTTTTTCTACTGGTGTCTTTAAAAAATGTAAGAAGAGCTTTAAAGGGATATTTTTGGTAACCAACTTTTCAGGGGCCCATTGCCATTAGATCAAGCTAATTGTCAGCCTTGTATTCCACTTGGCAACTTGTTAAACTAATTGAGCGATAGAGGAATATAATGAACAATTATAATGAAGTTTATAATTAGCTGCCTGGAAAGGAACCTGCCACAAAAATATTTAAAATGCAAAAATTTTACTGGATACTTGAGAAAAGGATTGGAGTCAAGGAGAGGGCATAGATGGAGGGGGGAAAACTAGAACAAGAATCATCCTCACTATGAACTTATTGAGGTAATATTTGTCGGAACTTGGAAAACTTACATGCTGGATCACAACTCCCCAAATCCCCTGACCTGCATAACCACTGGTGATGATGGCTGGGGGATTGTGGGGCATGTAGTACAAACAGGTTTCCAAATCCTAGCATTGGGCATATCACTTGAGCCCAGTTGAGTTGCTGATTTGGTTAGTATGTGAAAAGATCTTGTAGCACCCTTGAGACTAAAAGAAAAAAATTGGCAGCATGAGCTTTTGTTGACTTAAGTCTACTTCTTCAGATGCATTAATAAAGCATCTGAGAAATTAGACAAGTCTACAAAAGCTCATGCTGCCAATTTCTTTCATTCATTTAGTCTCAAAGGTGCTACAAGGTCTCTTCTCATAATGATTTTACAGACTAACACCGCTATATTTTTGATTTGGGTAGGAATGAGTATTTAGGAAAGTGTGGCTGGGGATCCACCCAGTGGCTCAGCCCTCAACAGAGCTGACCCAAGACATTTTGTTGCACGAGGCAAAGCAACAAATAGTGAGTCTCCTCACCAAGGCCTAGCCCATGGTACCCAAGCCAATCAAGTTATTTTGGTACCTGAAGCAGACATACATATATATGACCTCTCCCCCTCTCTGGCAATTAAAGGATAATGATAATACATTCCAATAATTTACTGCCTTTGCATGAGATTCAGCACTGGCCCATAGTGCCACTGCATTCTGCTTTGGTCAGACCCCACCTGTGGTGTCCAGTTCTGGGCACCAAAATTCAAAAAAGATGTTGAGAAACTGGAGCATGTCCAAAGGAGGGCGGCTAAAATGGTGAAGAGTCTGGAAACCATGCCCTATGAGGAACGACGTAGAGAATTGGGCATGTTTAGCCTGGAGAAGAGACCGGTTAAGAGGGGATATGATAGCCCTGTTTAAGTATTTGAAGGGATATCATATTGAGGATGGAGCAAGCTTGTTTTCTGACAGTAAGAGCTATTTGACAGTGAAACACATTCCCTTGGAGAATGGTGGAGTCTCCTTCATTGGAGATCTTTAAACAGAGGCTGGATGGCCATCTGTTGGGGATGCTTTGATTGTGAGTTCCTGGGGTTGGACAAGTTGGCCTTGTGGTCTCTTCCAACTCTATGATACTATGATCTCATATGCCTGTATCTTTGTGTGTGTGTGTGTGTGTGTGTGTGTGTGTGTGTGTACGTGTGCATGCACATACATATGCCAGTATCAAAGGTGGGAAATGCATGGCCTTCCAGAGGTTGTTGGATTTCAACTCCAGGTAGCGCAACCTATGGTGAGATATCATGAAAGTTACAGTCCAACAATATCTGGAGGGCCAGATAATTCTTATCCTGTGGCTGAGGTGTATGTGTATGTTTGTGTGTAAATTAGAATACTATTAGTATGCATTTGGGATACCTATTTGTTATTTGTTCTAATTTCCAGAAATTTTAATCCTCATTGGCTACATTTTCTTTTTTTACAGTTTGCTCTTCGTGATTCAGTGAGGTATTAAAGGATAACTGACTGTGAAGCTCTGGTTTCTTTATGCAAATCCACAATTTGTTTTCTGCTTTTATGATAGGGCTTGGCCTCCTATTTTAATAAGAAAGCTGTTTCTTTCCCTTCTGTTCACATTTGCTCTGTGCCCCTTGTAATATCTTTGCCCTGGCATTCTACCCATTCTTTTATCCACCCAGGTGATGCTGTTTCTCCTTACCTCCTTTGCCCCCTTTGCCCTCTGCTCTCACCTTCCAATGTGTCCTTGCTAGTATAGCATTCCATGGGGAAAGGACTAGATAGGAAGTGATAGAACTAATTGGCTCTCAGACAAATAATATGGAGCTGGAGATTAGGGCCAGCCCTACCATTAGGCAGGATGGGATTGTTGCCTCAGGCAGATGCTGGGAGGTTTCAGCAAAGTGCTGGAGGGGGAGAGTGCTGTGTGCCAAGCAGCCTGCCCTGCTAGTTTGTTGCCTTTAGGTGTAGCAGAGGACTATTCAATTGCCAGTCCAGTTGGTCTGTGTACATTAAATGGCAGGGGGAACCATCTGGCAGTATTGGCAGGACTTGATCCCTTTCCTCACTGCCATTCCCATCTCCTTTTGTGTCATGTCTTTTTAGATTGTAAACCTGAGGGCAGGGAACTGTCAAATTAACAATCTGAGAGTGGGATATAAATACTCTAAGGGCCTTTGCAGACTGCCAGAAATAGTGCACATTAAATTGAGGCACTGCCCTGGCTCAGTGCTAGGGAATCATGGGAACTGTAATTTATTGTGGCACCAGAGCTCTCTGACAGAGAAGGCTCAATGTCCCAGAAAAAAATACAATTCCCATGACTCCCTAGCACTGAGCCAGGGCAGTGCCTCAATTTAATGTGCACTATTTCTGGCAGTCTGCAAAGGCCCTAAATCAGGGGTAGGCAACCTTTCCCCTTTAAGGGCCGAGGGACTTCAGCTCCCAGAAGCCTCAGCCATGTTGGCCAATAGTCCCATGTTGGCCAATAGCTCCTGGGATTCTGGAAGCTGAAGTCCCTCGGACCTTAAAGGGGAAAGGTTGCCTACCCCTGCTCTAAATAAATAAATAAATGAAAAATTCCACCCTATTAACCAGATCACCACTGTTGGTTAGGATCAGATCTAAAACAGCTGATCTCTCAGTTGCCACTTCCACCTTCTGGACAATGAAATTGTCTGCAAGGCAAGTGACAAATTGGTTAGGTCTTAGGGTTTTTTTGAAGTTTGATCTCCAAAAATATCAGGATAGTTGAAATCCCCTAATACTATTACAACTCTCTTTTCTCATTGTGTGGCCATTTGTTCCAGGAAGGCATCATCCAGGTCCTCAGCTTGCCTTGGAGGTCTGTAGTAGGCCCACCACCACCACCACATCCCTGTTGTTTCTCTCCTCCCAGATACTCTCAACTTGGCTTCCAGGATTTCAGTCATGGATATATTCATAGGTGTACACATCCTTAATGTATAATGCTGCTCCACCTCCCTTTCTGTTTGGTCTGTTTCTCTGAAATAAGTTATACCCCTCTATGACTACTTTCCAGTCATGAGACTCATCCCACTAAATTTCAATGATGCTTATTATATCATATTTACTTTGCTGTGCTAAGAGTTCAAGTTCATCTTGTTCATTTCCCATGCTCTGTGCATTAGTATACAGACATCTAAGACCATGGGCCATCCCTCCTATCTGCCTTTTAAAGGTTTTCCCCCTTCTACTCTAAGGATCTTGTGCTATTTGCCTTGTTCTCTTTATAACATTGGGGCTGTTATTTCCAGCACTTGATGAACTCCTGCCCTCAAGAATAACGTCTCCCTTCCTCACAGAACTCAAGTTAAACCCTCCCAATCAGATCTTTTAGACTATTAGCAAAAATGTTCCTACCAACTTCTGAGAGGTGCAACCCATCTCTTGTCAAAAGTCCACCTCCATGAAACCATGCACTATGGTCCAGGAACCTTTCCTAGCATTATTGATTTTTCCAATGAGTCATGACTTCTCATGATGTGGTCAAAGTCATCTTGGCTTCCAGAGAGATATTTGGTTTGATCTGTTCTAGGACCCATTTGTTTGTCTTTTTTGGCTGTCCATGGGATCCTCAGCACTCTTCTCCAGCACCGCATCTCGAATGAATGAGAGAATGGAGGGTATAAAAAAAGAAAATAATAACAACAATAATGACAACAATAATAACAGTCCAACAGTGGACACTGTGAGACTCAATGATACCTCAGCAACGAATAGAAGTCAGATGAGATGCTTTAGAGTTGGTATAGTTGGTGTGTCATCAGCATCCCAATCTAGAGCACATGAGAAGTCAAGTGTCTTTCTTCCTGACAAGTAGGACCCCAGAAGACTAGGCACCATACAGCCATATGGCTCCTTATTTACTTCTGACTTTTGGATTCCTTTGGAACATACTGGTGCTTTTGATCCTGTGGTTGAGCTT
Source organism: Phrynosoma blainvillii (assembly GCA_026167975.1). Lineage (NCBI taxonomy): Eukaryota > Metazoa > Chordata > Lepidosauria > Squamata > Phrynosomatidae > Phrynosoma > Phrynosoma blainvillii. The sequence goes on from JANUYF010000013.1 coordinate 13,737,148, forward strand.
GATGGGTCTGAAGGTGAGAGAATGAGACACGGTATACCAGTTCCTCCAAACTTACAGTCTTCTCAGCGAGGATATTTTGCCAGCTGGAGGTCCTGGAAGAGTTTTGGGGTTTGCACTAATTCCACTGGAACAGCTAGTATTACAGCTGGTAAGAAGGTCCTTTTTTACTGCTGAAGCAGAAGTGGAGAGCCTGTAGCCATCCAGATGTCATTAGACTATAACTTCTAATATCCTTGACTATTGACCATGATGCCTGGAGGTGATGGGAGTTGGAGTCCAACAGAATCAGTGGGGACAACAGATTGCCTGTTCTAGCTTCAAGGTCTTTTGCAGTTTGTGGCTGGTTCCACCAGAAGGATAGTGGAATGTAGTCCAAAGGGACAATGGTCCCAAGCCTTCTTGAACCTTGGTACCTCCTTTCCAGAAATTGTAGTGTTAATGGTGTGCCGTAAACCAATTTTTTTATCCTCAGGGATGATAAACAACATTGCCACACTGATGGAACAGCTCACAACATCCTGACAAGCCAATCTATCACACTAGTGGCAAATATTATATTTCTACCTTCAGCAGCCAGAAATGAAAAGCATAAACTTTTGTATGTGTGTGCGCACACATGTGTATGCTATAAAGCACAATTGTGTAATAGAATTTGGATTGTTACAAGAAGAATAAAAAAAAGTGAGGAGGGAGGATATGGCTAATAAAAGAAAAATGAAAGCTATTGCTTTCCTTCCTTCATTGGATTTAAATGACACTTTGTTCCAGTATTTCTCCCTGCAGGAGAAGTAAATTGAATGTAGAGGATAAGAGACAGAAGCAACAGACTCTCGGGCATTCAATTTACAGGGTCAAATAGGTAACTGAATGGAATTGTCACATCATAATCCAAGCCATGGCCAAAGTGCAGAATCCTCACATTTTTACATGGAAGTAATTATATGTTTCAGAGCTTAGCAGGCCTCAGAACTTAACACAAATAAGTAGAAAGAGATACAGCTGAATAAATGAATGATCTGAGACACACATGCACACCAACTGTCCCTACGTAACAAAAACAGTCCTTCTAAGTCAACAGTTGGGGATATTCAACTCATAGGCCAAGTGTGGGCTTCCAAACTTTCCCCAGACTAGGTCCCTTCCCCAGCCTTGCTCTGGGTTATTGATATATTATTGAATGTGTCCTGGCTTATCCTCCAGTTGCAAAAACTGATGGCAAGGACTAAGCAGAAGTTGTAGGAGGAGAATATCTGGGTGCAAATATCTTTTTTTTTCCCCTCCTCATACTAAACGGAAGTAAGAGTCCCATGCATAACTCCACTCACTTTGGGGTTTGGCCACACACAATTTTGGATTGCAGATCTTAGCAGGTTTCAACAGTTACTTTGACAGAGGGGAAAAATTGCACCCCTGCTGTAAGCTTTTACAACTATTTGGGAGATGGGAGTTTTCAAGGAATGCTTTTTTAAAAAGAAAGAAAGAAAAGAAGCTTGCAACATGTATATATGAGCAATACTGTCATTGTCATGCTTCTTCCAACTCCCTCCTCTCTGGGGCTAAACCTAGTTCAGCCTTCAGAATAGTGTTCTGCAGAATAGGATCTAGCCATGGTCTGTCCTCATACCACCCTTTTGAAAGAAATCCACCAAATGAAGTGGGTGGATAGTATCATTATGGAGTTTAGGCACTCGGTGGAACTGGGATTAAGAATTTAACAAGAGTCCAGATGGATCAGACCGAAGACTTTTCTAATCCAGCACACTGTTCACATAATAGCCAACTAGTGGTCCATGGGAAACCCACAAGCAGGATATGTGTGCAATAGTACCCTCCTGGTGGTGCTCCAATGTGCCTCCCAGAGGCATAGTGTCGATGGTACTAGAAGGTATATAAGACTGGTGTGCATTCTGGTAGGTTCTACAAAGCTGGTAAGGCTTTGATAACAGAACCAGCAGCAGGTCCTCATCCAAGGACCTTGCTAGCTGAGCACAGAGATGTTCATCACCAGAAGGCTGGCCACCATGTGATAAAATGGCCACCATAAGAGTGTGGAAGTGTTCTGAACTAGCAGGCATGGGTGCTTGCTCACTCCTATGAAATCATGGATCTTCAAGGAAATTCTAAGATCAGGACAAAAACGGCATTCCCAACGAGAATCCAAATCTAATTTCCCTTCCACAAGTTCTCCAATTTTCACCATTGTCACTGTTGTCCTTAAAGAGACAAAACCATCTCACCATTGGGGAAGCTGCTATCTTAAGGGTTTATAAATCATGCTTTAGTCTGCCTCCCCGGAAATTTCAATCAGACTCACAACCCTCGAAAGCTCCACTCTCACAATGAAGCCTTTTAATATTTGGATAGCATGGGAATTGACTGGTCTCCCCTTAAATCTAATCACAGGTTACGCTAGGCAGAGCTGAGAATACGGCAGCCATCAATACAGATTTTGAAACTGTATGTGGCAATCAATACAAGTCATCATCTGGCAGACTGTGGAATTTGATTTGTCTGCTCTCCCCCCTCACTCCACTGCCCCCACTCCCTCCTTCTTTGCCTGCTTTTAAATCAATCTGTCATCTGAGTTGCTAAAGGTAGAAGCAAGGGTGCCATTGAATTTATTTATTTGTTGCTGCCATGTTCCCTAAACAAGCCCAGGAATATTACATCGCTGTTGACTTGACAGCGTACCCCAGCTAATTGCATGGCCTGCTCTACCATGAGGCAGAGTGAGGCCACTGCTTCGGGTGGTAGATGCTGAGGAATGGAAGTGGTGTAAGGCACCAGAGGAAAAGGCTGTATAAATCAATCCAGCCAGTCTTTTGTCTCAGGTTCCCGTTGCCAGTACTCAACAAAGATTCACATGACAGTATGATCAGCTTCTGTATGACAAGTATGAGGGCACCATCTTGTCCTTTATCACAGGATGCAAAATATTTTGGCAAATGGACTCCAAGGGGGAGCTCACCAAATTAAGGGTGCTTGCATTAAGGCTGCTAGCCAGTTAAAGCATATTCTAATCCATAAAAAATGCAATTAAGTTGCTCAATTAAATTGTTTTTATCTGTATAAAGCTGCATATGAATAAGTAATCATTTTGGAAGGGGGATAGCCACAAGATTGTATTCATTGATCTATTTGTTTTTAGACCCTTCATCTAGTTCCCAGGACTGGCTCCCAAATCAATGAAGATGCTCCTCATAGGGCATGATTTCCAGAACTTTCATGATTTTGATTGCCCTCCTTTGGACATGGTCTAGAATGTCAACATCCTTCTTGAATTGTGGTACCCAGAACTGGATACAATATTCCAGGTGAGGTCTGACCAAAGCAAAATAGAGTGTACTATTACTCCTCTCAATCCAGACACTATACTCCTATTGATATAGCCTAGGATTGCATTTATTAGCTGCCATATCACATTGCTGACTCATGTTCAGCCTGTGGTCCACTAACACTCCTAGGTCACTTTTGCATGTACTGCCAGCAAGCCAGGTGTCATCCATCCTACATCTATACATTTCATTTTTTACTGCCCTTATCTTTCCCCCTATTGAAATTCAGTTTGTTAATTTTGGCCCAGCTTTCTGATCTATTAAGGTCATTTTGAATTCTGATCCTATCCTCTGAAGTATTAGATACCCCTCCAAATCTGGTGTCATCTGCAAATTTGATAAGCATTCCCTCTGTTCATGCATCTAAGTTACTGATAAAGATGTTGAATAGCACTGGGACCAGGACAAAACCCTGTGGTACCCCCCTAGTCACTTCTCTCCAGGATAAAAAGGAACCATTGGGTTTGATCTGTCAACCAATTAATAAATAATAATAATAATAAATTTTATTTATAACCCGCCCCTCTGCATAGCAACCGGGGCGGCGTACAGCAAAATTAAAACAAACAGCAGTTAAATTACAAATTACGAATCCACCTAACAGTCACACTGCTTAGTCCACATTTTACTAGCATTTTTGCAAGGATATTATGGAGGACATTGTCAAAGGCCTTACTGAAATCAAGATACACTACATCCGCAGCATTCCCTTCATCTATCAAGCTTGTAACTCTATGGGGGGAAAGATGACATTTGTCTGGCATGAGTTGTTTTTGAGAATTTACACTGCTGCTCTTCATGCTGCCTCTTGTCATTACTGATAAGAGAGAAACCTACAAATCAATTCTGCATCTCCAAACTCATAGAATGAACCTTCTACATGTCACATTCCTCCAACTGTCTCTCTCGTGTGTATGGGAACTGACCTCCTCCCCAGAGATATCCCCTGTGTGTTCCTCAACCAGGACAGTCTTCTCCACTCTAACCAAAAAAATCCTCATGCGCCCTAATATACTGAACAGTGGACCTCAAAAGATCTCAACGTAAAGTAGTTCATCATGATTCAGTTGACATTGACTCTGCAGGAGGGTAATCCTGACAACTTAGCTGAGCCAGAACCCAGGGAATTACAACCCTGAGACTCCTGGGCTTTTGTACTAGATGAATTTGGAGAGTGTCCTTTTTGATAATATTGAAAAGAACTCCTGTGCTCTTCCTCAAACGGCCCAGAATGAAATACTGTCTAGACTTGACCTTTTATGTTCTATTTGATAAGTATGAAGAAAGAGCAGAAAGGTTTGTGTAGGTAAAACTTCATCTAGTGGGCTCCTGATGCAGCTCACCAGCCATGCTATCATGAGTTGCAACTATGGGTTGAGAAGTCACCCATCCACCATCATCAGGTTACTGAAGAAATGAATCCACTTTCCTACAAGCATGAAATGAAAACCATCTCTGAAGATTCTCTCCCCATGCTTCCTTCTGTAAAGGCAAGTAAGGCTACAGCAGCTGCCTGGCTTGCAATGAGAAAGCTGAAAGAGTGGGAACAGGGTTGTCCACACAAAGTAGCTGATATGGGACCATCTTCATGTAATACTATTCATTCATTAATCGCCAATGTGAATAGACTGAATACATCTCTGGACACTATTAAATATACAGCAGAAGCTGTTGAAATTACAGAATGTCCCAAGAGAAATGAGTACAGTCAAGGAAAGTGCAATATTACATTAAAGAATACCCAATCAAGGACCTGGTAATACTGTCCAAAATTTTACTTCCAGTAAACTAGACTGGTGTTCTTTGGGGCTACAGGAAGGTTCTGTTTTGAAGAGAAGCCCTCCAAAACCACTTATTGGAAGATCTCCATATACCACCAACTGACCTAAATTATTAAAGATTCATCAACTACCATTTCATAGAATCATAGAATTATAGAATCATAAGAGTTGGAGGAGACCACAAGGGCCATCCAGTCCAACCCCATTCTGCCATGCAGGAACACACAATCATAGCACCCCTGACAGATGGCCATCCAGCCTCTGTTTAAAGACCTCCAAAGAAGGAGATTCCACTGCTCTCCAAGGGAGTGTGTGATTAAAAACCTCCAATGAAGGGGACTCCATCACACTCTGAGGGTGAGTGTTCCACTGTTGAACAGCCCTTACTGTCAGGAAGTTCCTCCTAATGTTTAGATGGAATCTCTTTTCCTTTAGCTTCCATCCATTATTCCAGGTCCTGTTCTCTGGAGCAGGAGAAAACAAGCTTCCTCCTTCCTCACTATGACATCTCTTCAAATATTTAAACAGGGCTATCATAACTTAACTTCTTAACTTCTCTTAACTTCTCTTCTCCAGGCTAAACATACCCAGTTCCTTAAGTCGTTCCTCACAGGGCTTGGTTTCCAGACCCTTCACCATTTCAGTCACCCTACTTTGGACACGTTGCAGCTTGTCAACATCCTTTTTGAATTGTGGTGCCCAGAACTAGATACAATATGCCAGATGAGGCCTGGCCAAAGCAGAATAGAATGGCACTATTACTTCCCTTGATCTAGACACAGTACTTCTATTGATGCACCCTAAAATCACATTGGAGTTTTTAGCTGCCGCATCACACTGTTGACTCATGTTCAACTTGTGGTCTACTAGGACTCCTAGATCCCTTTCACATGTAGTCTCATTAAGCCAGGTGTCCCTCATCCTATATCTATGCATTTCATTATTTATTCATTTATTTGTTTTGCCCTAAGTGCAGTACCTTACATTTCTCCATGTTGAAATTCATTTTGTTAGCTTTGGCACAGCTTTCTAATCTATTAAGGACATTTTGATCCTGTCCTCTGGAGTACTAGCTATTCTTTCTAATTTGGTGTCATCTGAAAATTTGATAAGCATGCCCCTTATTCTTTCATCCATTTCTATCCTAGAACATTGCAGGGTGGCACACTAAGACTGCTGACCATTCCTTTTCTAGGAGTGTGATAGTTTAGAATTAAACAGTTTTGAAGAAACATTTCCTGAAAGCAGAATCCAGTTGATTTATCCTATCTGGCATTGATTTCCTGCCTAATATTGCCATTGCTTTGGTTATTAAATTGTGTTCATTTTCATTGCTATTAATAAATGTTTATTTTCCTCCATTGTGCCAAAGTTAGTCAATTAAGGATAAGTGGCTTAGGCTACAAGAATTTATTAATAAAATGACTGCCATGCACCTGAAAGCTTCTGTGATTTGGCAGGTGGTTTTAGTACTAGACTAGGCCCAAATGATGAAGTGATTTATAATTATTTTGGTGAATATCCCCCTGAAGCAAAAGCTGGATATCTCACACCTTGACAAGTCAAGGATAAGGTATGCAATTTTTTGAATAACTTAGATTTAGTGATACTGAATTGGGGGGGGGGGGTTGAGGGAGATAAATGTGGTGAATCTGGCACTGGGATATCAACAATCAATTACCTAATTGTATCTCACAATTCATTAAATGTGGTCTTAAGTTTCAGAGTGGCTGTATATACTGAAAATGGTAATCCTTTGATTGCAATCTCAGATCTGCAGACACTATGGAGACCATCGCAATATGTTATAATGCAGCTTACCTGAGCTGGCTTAAAATTAGAAGTGGGCAGCATCCTGATAGTATCAGATGCATTTAGCTGCTGAAATTGCCACCTGGGTGCAGCCTGGTTCCATCATTGCTCCAAGGGACACTCCTCACACCTCTTTTCGAAGCCAGGAGTTTTCCAGCTTGAAAAAATGGCTGCCGGAGTGGCCCTCTGAGCAGCAATGGAGCCGGGCTGCACCCAGGCACCGATTTCAGCAGCTAAATGCATCTGATACTATCAGGATGCCGCCCGCTTCTAATTTTAAGCCAACTCAGGTAAACTGCATAATACTATAATGCGATAATCTTCAAGGTTTCTATGTTGAGTTTGAACCTGGCTTAACTTCAAAGACTGATTTAAGATTTTCTCATGTTAAGTGGATTGTTAAATTAGAGCAAGCCTCAACCAATCTCCTACACTGAGAAAGCTGCCTAAGATTTGTGAGATCCTATCTGTAAGATCATCAGAAGATGCTTCACACTCATACCAGAATCTAATTATACACCTGCAAAATTATTCGTTATGCAGTAACCTTCCCAGACAACACACTCATCCTTTCATGTCTAAACCTTGGTTTGACCAAGAGGGTTTAGATATGAAGAAATCTCTTGTTGAAAAAATATAAATTATATAAGAAGTTTGATATGGCACCTTTGTCTATTGAATGGATCTTGCTAAAGAATAAATATAAAAATCTGATGGGGGGGGGGGAGAGAAACAGACGCTGAGAATGAATTGGTAGAATTGCTACACCACAGACTCATAATTCAGCTACTCTCTGGAAAATAATGTCTAGGAGTTGGCAAAGCAATTTACATGAATTAGATAGCCCTGCAAAGATCTAGGAATTATTTTTTAGTGCTATGTGCAGGCAAGCTGAGGAGTCATTAACACCACAAAACCTTGAAGGTCTTCCTGATTTGCCCCCCTTTTTTATCATCTGAAATTGGCAGGCTCATTTCTAGACTTAAATTGGGTAAAACCCCAGAAAGTGATCACATACCCCCTGGACAGCTTAAGTCATATTTGGAGTGATGAGTACCAGTTTTTGCTGTTCTGTTCACATGTATTGCTCAGTCTGCATGCATTCCATCTGGCTGGCTTCAATAACCACCCCAATCTACAAAAAAGGTAAAAGATCAGTACCTACCCATTACAGTCCAATCTTTTAAGTATAACCAGCAAGTTATATGCTAGTCATCTTCTAGAGAAACTATCAATTTGAATGGAGGAAGAAAATTTCTTGGTGGAAGAGCAAGGAGGTTTTAGGTCTGGGTGCTCATCAGTTGATCAGGGATTAGTATTACAACATTTATTAGAAAAAAATATTCTTCTCTTGCTGGGGGAGGGCAGTTTACACACTTTTTATAGACTTTACGTTTGCATTTGACACTACCCCAAGAGACAAACTATGGCATAAACTTGAGGCCACCAACATTAACAGGTTTCTGCTGATTCTTATTCATAAGCTTTATGAATAAGCTTATGAAGATGCAAGTGAGATGTAATCATAAAGGTCATTTGATTACATCAGTACCAACATATACTTGAGTAAAACAAGGCTGTGTTCTTGTCCCTACTCTGTGAATTCCTTGGTTAAGGCACTTTCTGAAATAAGTTCCCATCCACCTAAACTGGCAGAGAGATCTGTTATCTATTCTATTCTATACAGATGATACAGTACTTCTGTCATTGTCATGTGTAGGTTTGAGATAGCCATTAATAATACTGAACAGTTGGCAATTAATTATGACAAATCTAAAGTTTTAATTTTGACTCGGAGAAGCTGTAAACATTGCTGGCAAATCAATGGACATCAACTGAACAGGTAAAATTCTAGAAATATTTGGGAGTAATTTTTCAATCTACCAGTTCCTTATACCATAGCAAATGCACAACAGAATTTTACCTCACTTATCTCATTTATTTTTAATGCTAAGGGAGGCCAGCATGTACCATCAGCAATTCAAATGTTCAATGCTAAGATCTTACCACAAATGCTATATGGAGCACAAGTGTGTGTGTTTAGAAATTTTGTGGCTCTAGAATCTGTCCAAACAAAAGTTTTGAGAGGCATTCTCAACTTCTCAGGTTGTGTGCCAAATGTACCTTTATGGAAAGAGACTAGTCAAATTTCTTTTGAGTCTCAGATTTGGATATACAAGTTATATTTTTGGTTTAAAATGTTATTTGTGCCTGAAAGCCTGCCTCCTGCCAGCCCCTAGTAGTGATACATTTCAATCAAGGTGGAAGAAGATAGTTGATGAGAAAGTGTTAAGTTTAGGATTCTCATAAAATATCGTTCTTCCTATGAGTTATATAAAGATGAAATAAAATTGGGATACCAAATTCTAAAACCACCTAAATGCAGCTTCCATTTTTACAGCGTTTAAAGACAGAGAATGGGCTCTTTTTCTTGCTGATTACTTAGTCAACCTAGCTATTCCAAGATACAAGAATAACATTCACCCTGGCTAAATTCAATTTGCTTCCAACCTCAGTCCTGAAGGTAAGATACAACAGCACACCATATTGTGAACACTTATGTCCTTGTGTAGCAGAGAAAGTAGAAACTGTGGGGCATGTTTCTTCTATTGTTCTTTCTACTGACCTTCAGCACCATTTAATTAATCTAATTTTACAAAGTATACCAGAGAGTTCTGATGTGTTTTACATTGACTACCTTTTGGCTCACCAGCTTCCTAATATTACTGCTAAGGTAGCTAGTTTCTGTGTGGCAGTAATAGCTTATTGGCATAGGCGGCTATCTTAGGGTTAAAGCCATTACCATTTTATGCTGTTGTTTTTTTTAAACCACTGTAATGCAGATATTTTATATTTAATGGTTTTAAATAACAATTGTATTTAATAGTTTTTTGTGGGTTTTTCGGGCTGTGTGGCCATGTTCTAAAAGAGTTTCTTTCTGACGTTTCGCCAGCATCTGTGGCTAGCATCTTCAGAGAAAAAATTTAATTGTATTTAATATTGTGCTTTAATGTGTGTTTTATCTATTCTGTTTTGCTCCCTTTTTTTTACTGGTCATTGCCCAAAATAAATATATGTCTGTAGTTCACAGAAGATAAAAATACAAAATTAAATTTTGAAGATGCCAGCCACAGATGCTGGCAAAACGTCAGAAAGAAACTCTTCTAGAACATGGCCACACAGCCCGAAAAACCCACAAAAAGCTACAAAATTAAATTCATTACTACAAGGATACATCCCGTCCCATGGGAAGGGAAGTCTACGAATCAAGACTTTAGAAGTCAGTTGGCCTCTCTCTGGTTGCTGTCTATCTTACCTTGAGGTTCAGGTGAAGCTGGATGTTTAATCAATGGTTGCATGCGTATCCATCTGGCCATCTCTGTTCTCTTGCAATCACACCATATTATGTCAGTGTTACACTATACAGGGTCTCAGCCTATGACTTCTCATAAAATTTGGACTGGGCCAAAGAATTACAGGGCTATTGCTGAAGCCTTAACACATGGGATGAGACCAGGAATGTGGCATTTCCCAATATTCATCTGTGAAGCACTGGAGAAGATGCACATACGAGACTGACTCATACCAACCCAATAATCCAAACTGGATTATTTGAAGAGCCATATATCCCCATATGAACCTGCCAGAGCACTAAGATCTTTGGAGGAAGGGTTTGTCTCGGTCCCACCACCATCACAGGCTCACTTGGTGAGGACATGAGAAAAAGCCTTCTCAGTGGCTGTTCCCACACTTTGGAACTCCCTTCCTCTGGAAGCTAGGCTGGCCCAGGCCCTGGTTTCCTTTTAACGGCAAACTAACATATTCTTATTTAAGCAGGCATTCCACATATCATTATACCAGGGTGGCTTTTATGGAGCATGAGTGCTTTCGTTATGTCTTTTGACTTTTGTATATCTTTTATGTAATTTTATAGCATGGGTTTTTTTGTCTCTGATCTGCCTTGGGTCCCTTCTGGGAGAAAGGTGGCATACAAATGAAGTAAATAAATAAATAAAGCCCCATATTATCTGATATGTCTGGCAACAACCACACAGGGTCTCAGGCAATGAAAGATCTTTCCCATCAACTAACTATGTTGATGGGAAATGCAGTGGCTTGAACCTAGGATCTTCTGCCTCTAAAGCAGCTGCTCTACCAGAACTTCCCACATTTAAAAGGTTAATGTCCTTTTCTTAGGACCTTATCACATGGGGTCTGAAGCAGAGCTAATCCAAAGGACATCCACAGCTAATACATATTATTTCCCCGTGTTTATACACGATGCTGCCCCAGAACACGGAGCTAATCTGTATTGTTTCCCCGTGTTTATACACGACGCTGCCCCATAACACGGAGCTAATCCGTATTGTTTCCCCGTGTTTATACACGACGCTGCCCCTGAACTCGGCAGAACATGGAGCTAATCCGTAAGGAATAGAGAGATTTTGACATTCGGTTTGTCGGGGAAGTACAAGGGAGCCTTCGCATTCATTGCGCAATGGTAGGCGGGGAGAAAATCCCAGCGAGGGGAAGGGATTGCCTTGGCAAAAGGCAAACCGGATTGGAGAAAAGAAGGAGAGGAGGAAGGAAGAGGGAAGAGGGAGGCGATCTCTCTCGCATTTTTCCCCACCGACACGCCACTGTGGGCTGCCTTCCCTTCTCCAGTCCTCCAGCCCTCCTCCTGCTCCTCGGTCCCCTTGGCTGCCTTTCCTCCCGACTCCTTCCTCCCATCCTTGCCATCCACATTCTGCGACGCCGGCTTTTTGTGATGGGAGAGAAGGGAGCCTTCGTATTAATTGCGCAATGGCCAAACGGGCGATATTCCGTTCGTTTCGCTATAGAACTGAATTTATTCCTACTTCAGTTATTTTTCGCTTATTCTTCGCTTCGTGGCCAGCATTTGATAAGGTCCTTAGACTGGAGAAAAACCGAATAACAAGAGCACTGGGAAAACAAAGGCACAGTAATTTCTTTCATATGCTTCTTTCATTATGTAAAATTTATTTTAATTTTTTGTCACTATCTTTGTCCTTCCTGAAGGCTGAGTATGTACAGGGAGAGACTATCAAACGCTTCTCCACTGCCAACTCAACCCACACATTTCCAATCCACTGGAATTTAATAATGCCTCTACCAACACATTTACAGGAGATGGATAACAATCTAACACATTGCCATCTCTCTGAGCTACTTTCTGACTATATCTGGCACTAGATAATAATTTCCCTTATCTCTAGACAGTATTTAAAGTACGCCATCCACCCCTTCTCCTATATGCCTGCTGCACCCCAACAGGGCGATGAAACCGTTCCAACACAGAGACAAAACCTCTGAAGCGAATGAAGCATGAAATAGATTTGGCAATCTCAAACAGTCAGGTCACTTAAAAGACTCTGTATGTTTGCGCTGGATGGATTAATCTTGTATGAGGAGCTCTCTTTGGACTTGCTGTAGTCTTCCATTAATTCATGAAATGTCAAATATCAAAGTATATCTGGCTAGATACATGGCAAAGACAAACTCATACTGTGGGTTGTTTTACACATGGCCAGAGGATGACATCTGTGGATTTGCCTAGAATATATCCAACAAATGGTTGGAGTGATCCTTAGTCAGACAATAATTGAAAGGAGACTCTACCAGGGTTAACTGAAACTCTTCAGATTGTCTCCATTGTCAGAGTGAGGTCGACTGGAAAGAGGGTCTTCCCAGTGGTGGCACCCCACTTTTGGAATTGCTTTACCAGGAAAACTGTCAAGCAGCAACAGCTGCTTCAGTGTCGGTCCAAAGAATATGTTTGGCTACTTGGAGCAGAGACCAAGGGATGGCAGGCAGCTGGCAAAGGACCAGAACATTAAAAATGTTGCATAGCTTACAAAGACACCAACTGTGTTCTGAATTACAGATGAAAGCACCAACTGTGATCTGAATCAAGAATGCTATCAGATCACAGCTGGTGCATTAATCTATTCACACACAGCACTCAATGGTGCCAACTGAAGTACACTATCTTCCCTTGCTACATGGCATGGTGCATGATGGCAACTTCCCTGACATGGCAAATAGCAGCTATGGAGGTATTTTCATCAGGGTCACAGAACAGGGGAGAAGTTTTAGGTCCCCAAACACACACACATACACCATAGTCTCATGCTTGAATCCAATCATATCACCAACAACTAATAGGAGGGGGAGGCAACCTGGTGCTTTCCAAGTGTTTGGACGATAGCCTCCATAATTACTCACTATTGGTCATGGCAGCTGGGATTTATTGAAGTTATAGTTCCAAATGCCTAATGGTAAAGGTAAAGATATTCCCCATTGACAAGGTTGTCAAGTTATTTCCAACCGCAGGGGGCAGTGCTCATCTCCGTTACTAAGCCGAAGAGCCAGCATCATCAGAGACTACTCTATGATCATGTGGCTAGCATGATTGCACAGAACATTGTTTACCTTCCCACCGAAGCGGTACCTATTTCTCTACTTGTATTTGCATGCTTTTGAACTGCTAGGCTGGCAGAAGCTGGGACTAATGACAGGAGCTCATCCCATCATGCAGCACCCGGACCTTGAACTGCCAACTTGCCAGTCGTGCAATGAACAGAATCAGCATCTTAACCACTTCAGCCACCAATGCCTAGAGGGTGCCATTTTGCCTAGCCATCACCTTCAAAATAAGTGTATTGTGCTAGCCAAAGACCATGACAACATACATAAATTCTACAGGACAAAAAAGTACAAATGGCACCCAAAGAGTTTACAAACAGTAACAAAAGTTGTTACCAGACTGGTATAAAAGATGTAGGTGAATTTCTAAGATGCCATAATGTGTGAGGTGGGGGGAAGTCACACCCGTATTGCATGCACATACGTTGGATTCACGTCTGTGGCGCAGTAGTTAAATGCCTGTCCTGTAGCCACTCACTCATAGACCACAAGGTTGTGAGTTCAATACCAGCCAGGGCTCAGGCTCGATTCAGGCCTGCATCCTTCCGAGGTCACTAAAATGAGTACCCAGCTGTTGGGGGGCAATGAGCTTACAGTTGTAAACCGCTTAGACATCCCATAGCGTGATATGAAGCGGTATATAAATGAAGCTGCTTTGCTGTCTTATTCACCTGTATTTTCAGTATTAAATGGCTCCATGAACACACAGCCCATGGGCGGGGGGGTTGTAATCTGGAGCTGTCTTTCCCCCACCCCGTTGAAGGAAACAGGAAAGAATGTATAACCCTATTGTTGTTGTTGCCCTCAAATCAATCTCGACTCATGGCCACTCTGTGGAGGAGACATTTCCAGGATTCTCTATGCTCCACTGATCTGCTTAGTTCCAGTAAATTCATACCTGTGACCTCTTTTATAGAGTCCCTCCATCTAGCATGCAGACTTCCTCTTTTTCTGTTTTCCTCCACCTTTCCTAGCATTGTTGCTTTTTTCCAATGAGTCGTGCCTTCTCATGATGTGACCAAAGTATGACAGCCTCAGTTTCATCATCTTGGCTTCCAGGGAGGTTTCCAGCTTGATCCGTTCAAGGACCCATTTGCTTGTCCTTTTGGCTGCCCACGATATCCTCAGCACTCTTCTCCAGCACCACATCTTAAATTAATTGATTTTCTTCCTTCCTAACTGTCCGGCACTCACATCCATACATGGTAATTGGGAATTCAATGGCTTGTATGATTCTATATACCTTTGCATCTTAGGATCTTTTCTAGTTCTTGCATAGTTGCCCTCTCCATTCTTAGTCTTCTTCTGATTTCTTGGCTGCAGTCCCTGCAGTGGTCTAGTTGTTGGGCCAGCAGGCCTCTCAGCTTGGGAGGGCTAGCTCAATAGCAGCCAGTAGTCCCCCCCCCCCACCCTTGCATGTGGCATATGGGGCTCACAGACCATGTCTACTGGACAGTGTCTCTTCCTCCTTCGGGTCACCAAAAACAGGGTCACCCTGTCTCACAGGTGGATATGAAGCCACTCTCATTGAGGCACAGCCATAGAGGCCCTTCCCTTTGGGGATCATTTGCTCCTGGCAATAAAGGATAAAAGAAAGGGGGGGGAGTATGTCAATGTCTTTTTGTCACTATTCAAAGAAATTGGGAAAAATGATCTATAGATCTTGACATCATTTATAGAGACTACATGAATTTTGCTAGGTCCTGCTTGGTGACAATACAATGAGGACTACAGGCTGACAGTGACTATTAACCCCTTTCTCTGGTGAGATGCAGCCACAACTGTGGTTGCAGATCATGACCCTGGCCAGATAAGGAGAATTGCTCTAACAATCACCACCAGACATCACAAAATCTCCTCCAGTATGATCAAGTTGAGACTATCGTACTTTGGCCACATCATGAGAAGGCACGGATCACTAGAAAAAACAATAATGCTATGAAAAGTAGAGTAGAAGAAAGAGAGGAAGACCACAAACCAGATAGATAGACTCGATCAGGGGGTTATGGGGAAGGGCTTGCAGGATCTGCATAAGGGATAGGGATTCTTGGAGATGTCTCAGACACAGGGTCACCATGAGTTGGAACTGACTCGAGGGCAGCTAACAACAAAGGTATATTGTGGGCCAGGGTTTTCATCCTGCCTGCTGTGCTAGGAATTTGGGGCACAGGGTGTGTGTAAGAGGTACTCCAGCAGACATAAGCGTGCCTGCTCTATCTATCTGGATGGTCATCTCTCAGGAGTGCATTGAGTACATCTTCCTGAATGGCAGAACGGGGTTGGAATTCTGGTTGACTTGTGGTCTCTCCAACTCTATGTGTCTATGATTCAATGATCTGCTGGGAGGGTTATAAGCCATATTGGACAGTCTGCTGTGGGAAAGGCCAGGTAGACACTTGCCCCTTGTCCTTGGCTGGATAATGCAAGGTAAGGTTTGGCCCAGAATGCACTGGTGAACATCCAGAGGTGGCTGTTTACAATGAAAGGTGATCCTCTTATATATCCTCAGAATTATAGGGCCACAAGGAACTGGTGGAGGAACCTTTGCGACCACTCTGGGGCTGAGCTCCTCTTTTGAGTTCTGGGACTTGGAGCATGGAATCATGCCAGCACAGTCTTCTAGGAGGTCAGATGGAAGAAAGGAGGGGTGTTGTGGGGATCCCAGCCCCAAGCAGCCATAAATAGGTAACCCAATTCAAGATCTTTGTCAGTGGTTAACAAACATGCCTCTAGTTACTCAAGGCTGTTACTCTAGCCTTGTATCCTTTTTCCTTCAATTGGTGATGAAGAGTTGCATTTTATGTTCGGTTTTATACAACTGGACTGTTGCTTTATTTCATCATATTACACTTTTTCTTCTTTAATTGTTCATTATTAAATTTTTATTCTACCTTTCCACTAAAAAAGCAAACAAACAAGTGTTCAAGGCAGCGAACAAACATAAGAACAAATTTCAAATGTTAAGGACATGTTCTCTAGTCAAGCTGTTAATCTTCACAATACATGCAACCATTAGAATCATGGCAATAAGCAGCAAAAAGGCAAGCCTGGCGAAATGCGTCTTCATGCCCTTCCTAAAAAGGAAGAAGAATGAGAACCAGATCTGGAGGGAGTGCCTTCCGCATGCCAGGACCAATACAGGAGAAAGCCCTCTGCTATGTGTCCATCAAGCAAGCCTCTGCAGATAATGATCTAGACCAATGTTTCCCAAACTTTGGTATTCCAGATGTTTTAGACTTCAACTCCCAGAAACCCTAGCCAGTTTCACTAACAACCAGGAATTCTGGGATCTGAGGTCCAAAGCAGCTTCATTTCATCTGGAGGACCAAAGCTTGGGAAACACTGGTCTAGATTGGCTAGAAGGTTCATACTGAGATAGCCAAAGCCATGGATTGCCAGGCACCAAGCCTTTTGCATTGGGCTTTGAAATCAACTGGCAACCTTTGCAAGTCTTTTAGAATTGGGGTAATGTGATGTTAAAACAGTGTACGGTTAGCAGCTACATGTTGCTCCAGTGTAACACACACTGTGTCTCTATCAAAATGTGATATAACCAAAGTATAGATTACTGTTGTCAAGTGAGATCAGTTGAGGAAACTGAGGCATGAAAGTGAATTTGTCGAAAGCGCTCATCACCGCCATCACCATCTAGGAATCCAAGGACAGTTCAAATCAAGGAATACTCCCTGACTATGAGCTAGGACCTCTGAGGGAATGCAGCCCCATCTAGAACAGGTCCAATCCAAAATCCCAAACCAGACTATCTGCAGATCACTAGCATCTCCTCAAGTTTTAACCCCAGCCCATTCATCCTTATCCAACCCATTACTGACCCCAGACAGTATTGGCAGCATCCTTGGCGCTAGATGACAAGCAGTAAAGCTGGGCGTCTTCAGCATAATGGGTATACATCTCTGAATTACCTCTCCCAGCAGCTTCATACAGATGATGAATAACATGGGAGCGAGAACAGAACCCTGTGGTACGCCAGATGCCAAAGACATATGGTGCGCTGCCATGTTCCTCTTTGCTGTAAGTCACCTTTGAATCTCTCGCTTGTTCGCGTGATCTCCGAGATACACAGACAGCAAGGGTAAGGAACATGCGACCTCCTAGATATTGCTGAACTGTGGTCTGCAGGACCCCCTGCCACTAACTATGCGAGCTAAGGCTAGTGAGAGTTGCAGTCCAAACACACTAGGACCACCACGCATTCCCCACCCCTGTAAAGTTAAATTAAGTGGAAAGGTAAGGTGGGATCCATTTTGTCAAACAAATAGGATCACAGAATCATAGAATCCTAGAGACCTCAAGGACAATCAGTCCAGCTCCATTCTGCCATGCAGGAACTCACAATCAAAGCACCCCTGACCGATAGCCATCCAGCCTCTGTTTAAAGACCTCCAAAGAAGGAGACTCCACTGGTCTCCTAGGAAGTGTGTTCCACTATCGAACAGCTCTCACTGTCAGGAAGTTCCTCCTAATGTTGAGGTGGAAACTCTTTTCCTGTAGCTTGCATCCGTTATTCTGAGTCCTATTCTCTGGAGCAGCAGAAAACAAGCTTGTTCCCTCCTCGATATGACATCCCTTCAAATATTTAAACATGGCTATCATATCACCTCTCAGCTTCTCTTCTCCAGGCTAAACATCCCCAGCTCCCTAAGTTGTTCCTCATAGGGCTTGCTTTCCAGACCCTTCACCATTTTAGTTGCCCTCCTTTGGACACGCTCCAGTTTCTCCACATCCTTTTTGAATTGTGGTGCCCAGAACTGAACACAGTATTATTCCAGGTGGGGCCTGACCAAAGCAGAATACAGTGGCACTATTACTTCCCTTGACTATACTTCTATTGATGCAGCCTAGAATCACATTAGCTTTATTAGCTGCTGCATCGCACTGTTGACTCATGTTCAACTTGTGGTCTACTAGGACTCCTAGATCCCTTTCACACGTAGTCGCATTAAGCCAGGTGTCCCCCATCCTAGATCTATGCATTTCATTTTTTGCTGCCTAAGTGCCTTTACCCTGCCTTGAATGGGGCACATACTACAAGAGGCCCCAGCACACCTCGATAACAAATGTCTCCTCTCCACTGCGGCATCTGGCAGAAGTCTTAAGGACGTGAAGTGGGATGTGACTGGAAGAGTTTTTATCCATTTTGGATCCATGTTCTTGGAGGCAGGGATGCAGATTCCAGCCATCTCCCACAGGGACTTCTGAGGAGTCTCCTCTAGGTGAAGCGCAGGAGCATCCGAACCTGCCACGAAGCTCAGGATACATTGGCCGAGGGCTTGAAGACTACACTTTTCTGCTTTTAGTGCTTTATTTTAAAAAAATTAATTAATTAATTAATTAATTAATTAAAAATGGTTACTAATCAATCAAAACAAAATCTCTCTTTGCGGTTATTAAACATATAAAGCAGGGGTCCCCAAACTACGGCCCGCGGGCCAAACCCGGCCCATTGAGGCCTTTCAACCGGCCCACCGCCGCCGCCGCTGCACGTGACGCAGGGCGCAATTTTGTGTTCCAAAATGGCACCTGGCATCACGCGTGCATGCGCACGACTCCAGGCGCCATTGTGGAACACAAAATGGCACCCGAGTAGTGCACATGCGCGCGCACGTGCACGCGCGCACTTCCGGCCGCAATTTTTTTTTCCCAAATGGCCCCCAGCTGAAAAAGTGTGGGGACCCCTGATATAAAGGAACTTCAAATTTCTTTAAATTGAATTTACTATGATATGGCCTGTGATACTGTCTATTAATATTGAACCAAAATATTGAACTAGAATAGAATCATAGAACCATAGCCTTGGAAGAGACCTCGAGGGCCATCCAGTCCAACCCCCTTCTGCCATGCAGGAACTCAAAATCAAAGCATCCCCGATGACAGATGGCCATCCAGCCTCTGTTGAAAGACCTCCAAAGAAGGAGACTCCACCAGACTAAGTATCTAACGAAAAGATACTGATTCATTGACTCTAGTGCACTTAGTGGTTTGCGCCTGAAGTTTTGACTGCAAACTGAAATGCTAATTTTATGGGAAAAGAAACCTCTGAACGTGGGGAGAATGCAAAACGACAAATGCTTGGGGACTGTACGTTGCCCCCCGGCTGCATTTTGCCCTATTCTGAAAATGCTGTCAAAGGTTTTGCAAGGAAGCAGCAGTGTGAAAAGAGATTTGGGGCTGGGGAATGTCCAAATGTTAGCCTAGCAAGTTTTAGTAATAAAGGAAAGCACTAATATGGTAAGCCTACAATGAAAAGCTAGGGAATTCAGTTAATTCACTAACAGCTGAGCTTGATCTGTGTGAAATGCTTTCCCGGCTTGCTCTTCGTCTAGGTGTCTGCATGGGAAACATCAGACGTAATGATGAGAAATTGCACAGACAGCTGTTGCTTTAACTGCGTTCATATGTGGGTGGCCAAGAAATATTCCAGGGACTCACCTTTGGGGTTGGCTAATGGAATTGCGAGAGACTGTTTTGCATAGCCGACACCTTCCATCTGCATGCTGATCGTGTTGAGAAAGGCATTTCGACGGAGGTTGCTTATCTCATGAGTGGAATCTCAACAAGGCCCCCAAGTCCCAGGAAGGCCAAAATCGGCACTCTTTCCAAATCTCCGCTCCTACAGCATTGCTTTTTAGAACTCACCTCCAGCTCCATTTGTAGCATGTGCGTTTGCATACAATTCAGTTTGCGGGCGGGTTTTTCATGCAATAAAGTCACAGTCATCCTTCTGGGTTCTGTAATAATAACAAAGCCTGCTGAGAAAGGGCAAGGAGGGATTGAATTGACACCTTTTCCCTGGCCAAAATATTGAGGGGTCAAAATATATATATAATAGACTGGAGGTCTTTAAACAGAGGCTGGATGGCCATCTGTCATCGGGGATAGATAGATAGATAGATAGATAGATTAGATAGATAGATTAGATAGATAGATTAGATAGATAGATTAGATAGATAGATAGATGAGAGAGAGAGATTGATTGATTTTAAAGGACAATTGCTCAGCCCTTTCCCCTGGGATCTTGAAGTCATTTTTAGAATAAACCACACCTTTGCATAGTGCAAGCAGCAAAGAGAGAGAGTCCTTCTTCCGATTCAGTGGTGCCTGCTCAACTTAAGTATCGCTGGGACATCCAATATCACTCACACAATGTCTTTTACGATTAAGGCTGTGTTTCCTGGAGGAAGCTAGAGAAATGTAGGATGTGGCGTCACACACAGGAGCTAGCTTTAACATTTCATTTATGTGTGTTCTTTTTTAAAAAAATAATAAGCCCCTAGCCTAGTCTGAATCATTGACGTACCTGAAAACAGAATGGCTGGAGTCTCAGTAACTGGAATAAAGTTTGCACTGTAGTTATCATTGTGATCTATGTGCCTACGGAGAACTCCAGCCTGGCGGCTCAGTGACAGCCAAAATCCAGGCTTTGGAAGCTTTTCTGCATTAGGAACTGTCCTCACCCTGCTTATCCATTGCAAAGGATATCAGGACACGGAGGGCACCTCTGTGCGATTTCCAATTTGGCCAGTCCCATTTTTCTTCCCTACTGGAAGGACAAGAATAGTATAGATACAGGAAGCACCATCTGTCGATCATTTCTGGATTTTTCTACGCAACGCTGCCAAACCACACAGAAAATGTAAGACGGGAGATTGAGCTCCATCTTCTACCAGTTCAAAAACTTCTGCTGTGCCTCGGTAAAGACAAAAGATTTTTTAAAAAGAAATCCACTTCGGCTAAGACTTAGCATTCCTCCTCCGTTCTCCAACTCCTCTCCGAACCAACCGCCCGCCATTAATGAACTTTCCCAAATTTGCTTATGAATAATAATTTGAGTGCTTTGTAAACTCCAGCCATTTTGCATGAATTAAAGAATGTGTAATGAAGCGTTAATGAATACACACATGCAGCTAATGAAGCATTTGCATTTAGCAGGCTGAAGGCAGAATTGGAGGCATCAGACTCAGAACATAAGAAAGGGTTTCTTTACTGCACAAGTGTGCCAATGTTGTCTACCTCATTTTGTTTTGACCAACAACCATGCACGGGTGTATGGTGCCATTATATTATATTATATTATATTATATTATATTATATTATATTATATTATATTATTAGGGGCAAGTCCACAGGTGGAATAGTACCAACACAGAAGCAAGCACACGGGTAGAACAGTACCAAGCCCAAGGAAACCTAACCAGGTCTTGCAAACACAGACAGGGTCAGTCTAGGGACAGACACATGCAAAAGCGAAAAGCAGCACAACCGCCACAAGTATTCTCATAATATCACACCATCTTTACGTGGAATGATGTCGGTGTTCCACGCAGTCTTCTCAGTCCTATGGGCCTAGCAGATGGAGTAATAGTCCACTGATGGGGAACCTTTTCGAGACAGAGTGCAACCAAAACCCATTTATTTATCACAAAGTGCCACGTCCCTCTGGCTTTCTAGTGACAAACTCTGTGCTGGGGCGATGGCACGCGTGCCCACAGAGAGGGCTCTGAATGCCCCCTCTGGCACGCGTGCCATAGGTTTGCCACCACCAATAGACTGGTCTTCAAATTGTAGTATTTTTGACCCCAAAGGGAATTGTTTTCCTATCGATTTTCAAGCATAAACACAAGGATTGGGGCTTTCATTGCATTTTTGTTTTGTGGTTCTATCACCATTTGTCCCCCTAGGATGACGACTTTGGAGGTGATGAGGGAAAGTGCTTTAGCTACCATTTTGAATGTGGACCACTATTTTGGAATCGGTGGAGGCGGAAATGGAAATGTGTGGTACTTTCAAAGTTGGAAGAATTTCCGCACTACATCATTTGGCTTTCTGGAACACACCACTTTCTACATCTCTTGGTCGTCTTTTAACCACTCAGTGTCAAAGTTAGTGTCTGAAACAAAAAGCTGAACAAACAACAGTGTCAGCTGTTGGATAGGGGATGTTTTTATAACCCACAGCTTCCCTTTCTGTTTTGGAAATCTTGAGAAGCCAAGCCAAGAGCTATTCTAGACTAGCATGGTAGTTAATACCCATGGTTACGCATTTATGTGACAAACCTACCAATATGTTTGGCTGTTGAGCAGGTTAATTTTTAAGATTTTACCGTTTTTTGTTGTTTAAATTGTGGCACTGAGTTTACATTTCCTCATTTTATTTTCTATTTTTTAGTATTTCTTGATATGTTGCAATGGCAGAATACAATAAAAACTTACTGTATTACCCAGTCTATGGGACCACAAGACCTGAATATATTTCCTGCACTCTGCTTCTATGCCAGCCTCCTCTCTTTCTTTCTTCTAAGGTATATGCCAAAGAATGTCAATTTTACTAGTCATAATTCCATACAAACCAGTGCTCACGTGATCAATTTGCTCCAATAAAAGTGAGAATTTATTTTGCATTTTTGCTACATTTAATTCCCTTAAAACATCATTGAGCTTACTCAACATCATGATTACAAAAAGGAAAAATTCCAAAACAGAACCTGCCTACCGTTCAAAATATAGCAAGAGCTGCTTGAATGTGGGACTTATTATTTTCCGTATAGCTCTTACAACTCCTTTATCAAAAACACAACCGTTTGTGATGTTTCTGTACACTTGGAACAGCTTCTTTTATTAGGAAAAGAAATCCTTTAAAAACCGAGATAGATGTTTTTTTTAAAACAGCACCAAGAAAAACATTTCAATTTATTTTCTCCGACCCCAAAGATCAACTGTATTTTTAAAAAAACAAACAGAAATGAAGTTTTGGCCACCAAACACAAAGCTTTTTTTGAGCTTTTTGGATGCACTGTTGGTGAACTTCAGTAAGGGCTTTCTTACTTGGGTTCAATGTAATCCTCAGTCTGCCAGATACTCCCCTGCCTATTTTCCCCACTTTTATTATTTTCTTCCACAACAGCCAAATTCCGAGCTAGGCAACATAGTAGTCCCCATATATTTTGAACTACATCTCAGCCTCAGATTGCATGACCAATAGTTAGGATGGAATCTGTAGTCCAAAAACACCAGGAGGGCACCAGGTTGTCTATCCCATCATCAAACTGAAGGGAAAGGGCTCTTAAAGCTTCCTTTCCCACCCACTTGGTGTGTAATACAAGGATGGGATGCCTGTGACCTACCAACAATGTCAGGACCACCAACACTTATCAGCCCCAGGCAGTGCAGCCAATGGTCAGGAATGATGGGAGCTGTAGTCCCTCATTTGGCTTCCATGGGTTCCCAGCTCCTTGTCTATCTGAACAGAGGTTCTGCTGTTTCCTATACGCAAACCTACATCCAAGAGTATGGGGAATTAAGTAGGTGAAGTGCATAAAAACTTTCTACACATGCTCCTAGCACCACAGAAAAATAGGAAAAAACTGCTTAGGGGAGTCCTTGGAAAGAGTTTCTCTGCTGCTGGCCCTATCCCACTAAGTTGATGCGGCTCCTGATTGATATATACAAGATCAGAGGTTGTTTCACACACTTCTACATCCAGGCTCCTGCACTGTGCAACAGGCTTATCAATGTGTATCAAGCGGACTTGTTTTCCTCTCGTTTTCAGACTCAAATCCTAACTATACAGTTTCCAAAAGCTAAATGCACAGCCATACTTCCAAGCCCACTACTTCGCTCCCGTTGCCAAAAGAGGCAATTTGGGCTGAACAGAAGGAATATCATGCAAAGAACATTCAGCTCACCAATGCCCCATAGAAATGATCCGCTTTTCAACTAGTTAAAACTCATTGGTCCCATTGACTGCAAGAGGACACTGGCACACTATATCCAGACAAGGGGCAAAATCTTTCACACCCAGCAGCCAAAGTCAAGTTATTAGTTAGAACAGCAGACAATGCTGTGCTTAGTTCCCAATTAAAGAGAGATTCTCTTTCTTTTTCAGTTTTTGAGCTTGGGTCGTTTTAAAAAACAAGAACAAAGGCTGCATCTGCACTGCAGAATCCAGTTTGACACCACTTTCACTGCCCTTGCACAATGCTATGGAATTCTGGGATTTGTCATTTTGTGAGACATTTAGTCTTCTCTGTCAGAGAGCTCTGGTGCCACAACAAGCTGCAAGTTAAAGCAGCGTCAAACTGGATTATTTCTGCAGTGCAGATGCAGCCAAAGTAAACATGTTGGAAACAAAAAGGAATTCTTTAACTGAGTGAAACTCTTTACTGCAGGGAACTTTCTCTCACATGGACTTTTCAGTCAAGGAGCTCCCTGGGTGTTATTGAGGACTGCTGGAAAAATTCAAGGGAACATCTATAACAGGATGCTCACCAAACCAGCTGGGTCCCAAAGAGCTTGAAAAATATACATTCTGGATTACAACTCTCATAATCCCCCAGTCACCATGACCAGTATTCTAGGAGAGATGTAGTCTTCCAAAGCAATTTTTCAAGTTCGGAGGGTTCATTGCTGATTTTTGTCAACTGAGAATGCACACTCAAGACACCCATCTCCGGTGACTAGATATTGTGAGCAAAGGACAGTAATAGCAGTATGTAAGCTATGCTCTAGGGAGGCATTTGCCTGCCATTTTCTAATGTTTCCGTTGATAAAAACTTCTCAAACTGTTCAGCACACAGCCTGAAAACCAGAACCTTATGCTAAATTAAATATGACCCTACCACCCATGTGACATTGGCCCTCTTCCCTTAATTTTAAAAATAAAATTAAACCCAGAAAACAAATGTTCAGTATACATTATAAAAAAAATTCTGCACCCAGTTACCTAAAAGGAGGGAAGTAAGCTCTTCTCAGCTGGAAGAAGAGCAATGTTGATATGCCAAAATTCACAACGCTGCACTCCTACAAAGAGCCTTTTCATGAAGCATTTGGCAATAAAAACAGCATTTCCCTTTTTCAAAAGAAACACTGTCACTTAAATAAGTTTCTTTTGCATACAGCATCCATGTACATATTATATACACAATACAAAACCAGACACACACACACATACACACACACAAACATCAAATGGTGGGAAAAGGCAGATTCCTTCAGAAGTTCTGGAGTTCTGGAATGTTTCGATAGAGGTCCAGTGCCTCTGGGTTGGAGAAGATCCCTCGCTGAGCCACTTCCTTCCCAGCAATAATCTGTTTGACAGCCACTTCCACTTTCTTCCCATTTATTGTGTACTAAGAATCAGAAAAGAAGACAGGGGTGAAATAGCACTCAGGTTACTACAGACATAAAATCAGAAGTTTGCTACCATTAATTGACTGAGGAAAAATGCTATGCCCATTCACACTTGCACATTTATTCTCAGGTAGATTAATGGGTATGAGACCCATCAAGATGGTCTGCCTCAAGAGGTTTATAGATCCAGATGGATTCCTAGTGGCTCTTGGGGAGTTTCCTGCTGCCTTGACAGGCAATCCTGTCAAAGTCCTGGCCAACCTCTGGAATGGTGAAATGGCCACGGTGATGGTCACGATTGCTCCCAAGCACCCCCCTCTCAGACTGGAGCCAAACCAGCCCCTTGAGAAAGCGACTTGAGTTACATTGGCAGAAAATTTGGGAGCGGGTCTGATCAATCACAGACGAAAGCTTATCTGAGGGCCTACTCTGTGGCAATAGAAGCAATAAAGGCAAATGTCTTCTCTGCCTCTAGTGCATCTGCACAGAGCCAACCAGCCAAGCTATTCTGAGTGGTCAAGGGTCTTTTACGCATGGGCCCAAGAGAGGAAATCCAAATCACTCAACAGCCCACTGTGACCAACTTGGCAGATAAAATTGTTCAGACCCATTCTAACTTGGATGCTGGAGTGTGGGTTAACCCCTCGTGTCAACCTGATCGAGGCAGGCATCTTCAGAATCATTTTCCATTGTAGCCACTGCTTCCAAGCATCTTCCCTCTTCATTTTCATTACATAGGCTTGAAAAGTGGCAGCATATCAAAAGTCACAGGGTAGTCAGGTAATTATATATTTTTAAATTATTATTGTTGTTGTTATTGTTGTTGTTGTTATTTCCTGGGGGAAAGGCAGGTTGCTCCTTCAGCCTCCCTAGAATGACTATTCTAGGTGAGTATCAACCTCTCATTCTCAGGTAGGCTGAAGGAGCAATCCACTAAAACGTGGAATATACACAAGCCACCACTTCCAGGGCAGGAGTAACTACTACACTTTTTGCATTTCTGACTTTCAGAATAATTTCTATTAACTGCTGTGTTCTGAGTAACTATATGCTTTGTCTTCTCCCTGCATTATAAAGCCTCACCAGTTAGGCCACATGAAACATCCTCCTTCCCTTGCACCTCACAATTTAATCTTTGTTCCTGCACTGGAATCTGAGACTGAACTGAACCGTTCCCACTAACTGAATTAATTTCTGTCCTATTTACACTACCACTAGCAGATGGACTCACTGAATCAAGTTGATTAACCAAATTAATTTAATTGCTGAAATGATTTATATTAGATAAACTGTTTACACTATTTATATTAGACAAATTCATTGCATTTATTAAATTCTGACTATTTAATGTGGACTGAATTCCTGCTTCTACCTTTGCTCTTACTCAGTCTCTTATATTTCCTGTTGCAGTATTGCTTAACTGAGAAGTCTGTGCCGAGGAAGAAGACTAAGGCAAAGTTTTTGTGTTAGTTGTTGTAGCGCTATTAAACTGATATGCCTGTGTTGAGATGGGTGTCTGAATGTGAGAGGTATTTTTCTATAGAAAACATACCTAATCATTTATGAATTGACTTTGCACACTAGTATTTTGACTCTGCATGCCAGTATTTAAAGAGGCTCTCCTCTCTTCTTCCATCTTCAGTTTCTGTCCTACTGATTCTTCCTGCAAGTCAATCATAACATGTGCCTGCCCTCTTGGCTGGATGTTCAGTCTCCTCTGCTCTGCCCCACCTCTCTGTGTGGAATTTGAGATTTCACGATGGCAACCAGAAGTCACATCTGTGCTCTTGAGTTCCTCCATTCATTTGCCACCCTCAAGTGATTTACAAGATGTGCTTTGAACTTTCTGTTTAGACTTACAGCTGGCCCTCTGTATCCACGGATTCTTTATCCACAGATCTGAGCATCCACAGCTTGAAAATATTTTTTTAAAATGTATACATTCCAAACACCAAGCTTTGATTTTGCCACGTTTTCTAAGGAACACCATTTTACTATGCCACTGTATTTAAAAGGACTTGAGCATCCATGGATTTTGGTATCCATGGGGGGTCCTGGAACCAAACCCCGGTGGATACTAAGGGCGCACTATATTTTTATCTTTCTTCACCTTACCACTCGGTGATATCTCTAGCTCTTTAGTTTTCACTGGTGCTGGCTGCTGCTGTGGTGATCGGCCCTCACTCTCACTTTACATGAATGAGTATTTTATTTTAAGAGCAACTCTGCTCTGGACTCAGAGGCATGTCACTTCATGGGCAACTCAAAATTTATCTTTGCCCCACTGTGCTTTTTAACCTCCGTGTTCTGCAGACTCACAAGACTTGGGGGAACTCACAGAAATTGCATCGCCCTCCACTTGTTCCCTTTACTTTTCTGGGGCAATTGAGAGTCCCCTGCAATTTCTTCCATGTGCAGTGGTTTTCTTTACTTATTAAAGTAGATGACATGACTGCCCAGTGAAAATTTATTTTGAAATTATCTATGTTTGAAATGATGATTAGCTAAAGACAGAAGGTGAGAGATAGAAACAATTGATCAGTTGGCAGGGCAGGATTTTTAAAACTGAGGAAAGAAGGTGCTTGGAGGCAACAGCTGCAATGGAAAAGAATTCTGAAGATTCCTGTCTCAGTCAAGTTGGAATAAAGAGTTATAACGTTGTAATGGACTGCTCCTTCAGCCTACCAAAGAATGCCAGGGCTTCCACAAAATCAAACTGGGAACTGTAGTCTGATTAGACTGGCTCAGACTTCTGAGATTCTTAACCACAACCACCACCGCCTACAGATAAGAACTACAGTTCCCAGACACAAGGGGATGTCTGGTTGGGTTCTATGGTTTAAGGAAAAGATGAACGCAACACATTAAACCTTCATCGGGACACAGCTATGAGAAGGGGGCAAAATGAGATCAGTACCCACCAAATAAGAATCCTGTCCCCCTTGTGAAATTTTTCATCAGTCCCCAAATGTCTAGCATCACAGTGACTCAGAACTTCAGTTGAGCCTTTAGAAATACAGTTTAGGAATCCGAAGGAAAGGGACAGGCAAATGTGAACACAGGGAATAGAACAGGGAACACGGTGAATGCAAACACAGCAAATAGAACAGGTCTAGGTGTGAATAATTTTCAGTGCCTCACACTCTGAAGTGCTAGACATGTGGGGACTGAAGGAAAATTTCACGGGGAGGGGGGGCAGATTTCTTATGAGAACAGTGTTCTCATCCCTCTCATAACTATACCCCTGCCTCCCATGCAGCATTTTAAGGCAATTATTTTTTTAAATCCAAGATGTGCGATGAGCTATTTTTACAATATACCGTGAATAAAACTGCCAAAACATTCTCCCTCTTCATCTTCCTGCCAGACAGATACACTTCAGATTGCATCTTATGGTGGAATTTCCTGGCTAAGCTACTTTGGGAAAGAATAAATCAGCCATCTACAATCACTGAAACATTTGGGTTTGAGATTTGAGGGTGGCTGTGTTTCTTTTAAAAGAAATAATCTTGCCTGGACCATAAGCCACTAGCTTTGGTTTGTGGAGAAGAGAGGCAGCTTTTAGGTTTGATCAAGAAGCAATCTGATGTTTACTGACAACACCCAATAATTCTCAATCAACATGGCATAGTTATATTTAAAAGGCAAATACAGATCTAACCAAAGTATGTTTGTTGTTTTTTTAAAAAAGGAAGGGGGGGAAAGAGGCTTATTCGAGAAGGAAAGCATGCGCATGCATGCACGCACGCACCATCACTAAGCAACACAGACCAACTATTTATAAAACTCTAATCTACTTTCTCAAGAAAAATTAGGCTTAAATTTTCAGGTGGGTTTTGAATAGAGAGGACAACTGCTCCTTAATTACTATTCCAAGGTGACAATGAAAAAAATGCAGCAGCAAGAAAGAAGAAAAACATTGCTTTGACATACCGGAATGCCTTCAGTTTCTAAAATGAGGCTAGGAACATGCCGGGCTGAGAGCGCAATCCGAATTGCTTCTCTGATTCGTTTCACCAAATCTGGACTGAATGCCTGGTTGGTGGCCATTTTGAGGAAAAGGATGACCCTTTCTTCACCATCTTTGTTGTACTGAGGGACACAGAGGCTATCGGACACTTCCTCAAAGGCTTCCACTAAAGAAACAAGAAATCACTGCCTTAAGACATATTGAACCCCGCAAGTCCCTGGACAGACAGCAGTATATGTTGATAGTAAACCAGCAATAGCAACAGCAAGTGCGTTTCTATACCACTTATCAGTGAACTAGCACTCCCTAAGCAATTTACAATGTGTAAGCCAATTGCCCCCAACAAGTTGGGTACTCATTTTACCAAACTACGAAAGGATGGGAAGCTGAGTCAACCTAGAGCCCTCCAGGATCAAACTTACAATGTTGTGGCTGCAGGACCAGCAGATAGCAGATGCAGGGGGAACTTCTTAACATGGAATGGAGCAAGGCACCATTTGCTTGTGCACTACTTTTAACATTTGCTTACTGTGTTTCATCTTAGAAATCCCAAAGTGGTTCACAAGAAAAACACATACAATAAAACAGCGGGTATATGCATGAAATGACAGAGCAACTGTAAAATTCATAAAGTTGTTAATTAAAACCAGGGCTAACAGAGTTAAAATTAAGGCAACAAACAGGAAAATGTCTAGGTAAATAGATAGGTCTTCAGTCAAAGTTAAAACATCCACCCCGCCCTATCTTCAGTGGAAATGTGACAACAGAGAAAGTCCTCCTCTGTAAAGTGATGGATGGATGAGTTCATTCAATTACAGGTGATACACACATTCATTCTCTCTCTCTCTCTCTCTCACACACACACATAACTCCATCCATCCATCCATCCATCCATCCATCCATCCAATTTTGGTCCCAACTAGAATAGGTCCATAGTGATGAATGGCACCTGTTAGTCACCATTTATGCAAGTTACACTGATCTCAATAGATCTAAGCCAGGATTAAAGTGATTTAGCCTAAACTTTACATGCAAACATCCACCCACCTTTTTTCAAAAATAAAAGAGCACTGAACAGCACTTCAGTCAAAGCTCTTCTAGAGCCTAGAAAGATGCACTTATTTATCCAAATAACCAGCAAAACAGAAATATTTGAATAAAGGCCTTATTCAGAGCAGCTGAAAAAGGAGGAAGCCAAAAACATCTTGGCGTGATAGTCGAGAGAAAGAAAGTTTTGATCTATAAAACCCTGAACAGTTTCAAGCTAAGATAACTGAAAGTACTCTTCCTCTCAATGAGCCTCCTCGACATTTGAGATCTCCAGTGGAGACAGTTGTGAGTCCCACAACCTTGAAAGGCTAGGCTGGTGAGTACATGAGAGAGTGCTGTCTCTGCAGCAGCATCTTGGTTGTGGAATAACCTGCCAAGAGAAGTCAAGCTGGTTTCATCACTGCTGAGCTTCTGGCAGACGATTATAACAGTATTATTCTGTGTCTGGTCCTCCAAATTGTTTTTTAACAGAGTTATTTTAAAAGATTTTAATATTCTGTATTTTATTGCACATGACTTTGGGAGCCCTGCTGGGCAGAAAAGAAATTAACAAATACTACTTGCGGCATAAAATCCAGATTCTAAGATCATAAATGAGCTTGTATTTCTCAACTGTCCCTTCCCCATCAATCCCAAAAAAGAAAAAGGGAGGAAAGCCATATAACAGAGAGAAAGAAAACAAAGGGGTGTGTGAAATGACAGAGGGTGAAAAGGGAAGGCCATTAAGGTTCAACCGCTGCCCACACAAGGAAGACAGTATGACAGCCAAACAGTGCTCCAATTCACTCAGCTCCAGTTTCGAGGCCACTGCTCCTTCTCTCCCTTCCATACAGTGGTTCCTCCACTGAGTTCACGGACCTGTGCTGACAACCTCTTTGTGCACAGGCAAGAATTATGAGAGTAGAGATCAGTCTAAGGAATCTATTAACAATGCTTCACTTGAGACAACCAGGGCCTGTGTGTTGCCTCTCTCTTGGAAAGAGCAAATCACAACAGCTAAGGGATTGCCCGCGCCAGATGGTTCAAGACAATCCTCAAAATGCAAGTTCGATTACGCAAATGCCATGTTCGTGGAAGATGAGGATGGCATTGTATCTCCAAGGTGATGCTTTCATTCTGTCAGGCATTCTTTTCTCTCTCTCTTGTTTTTTTAAGGTTCACAATATCTCCATGCTCCGAGAGCCAATCCAGGGAGCATCAGCTTGGGATAAGGTTTTACTCTGGGCCTTGAAACACAACCATCGAGGCTAGATTTTTCTCCCTTGTCCCACATCTCTGTCCTCTGCAAAAATCATGTGTTCTCTTAAGGAAAGTTGCAAACAACCCTACTAGAATCAGGTGTAGTGCAGAGGTTTTCAAACAGAGTGCCAGAAGACACTGGTCCAATTCCTCCGGGCCCCATTTGCTCTGGGCTAGGCAGGGCCTGCAGTGCTCTCTGCACCCTCTCAAGCTGGCACCTGTGGTGATCTGGACCTTCTCTGGCTTCTCAGTGCTCTTGCTGGAGTGGGAGTTCATGCAGGTTCTGCCGCTGCCTCAGCCTGGTCCCTCTCGGGGGGATCACTCAAGCAGTGGGATGGAAAGTGAGCACCCACCCCTTGCCACCCTATCAGGATCTCTGGCCATAACTGCAGTCTCCCAGGCCACCAGCACCCAAATCCAAGCCGGGGGGCGGGGGCGGGGGGAGTTGCTGGAGGCTTTGCAGCTGACAGGGTCTCCACTAATACAACCTTTGCATGGTTTCCAGGATTCTGGGGTGTCTCTGAGACTCCTGAACCAGAACAGGCTGGCACCAGGTGGCTGGAGAATGTGGAGGGGATTCCCCTCCCCTGGCTGCCCCTTTACCTTCCTCTTCATCGGCTCATCACCGTTCAGAGGATCCTGCTGCTCTCCTGCCAAGGGAGGGTGAATATTTCACCATTACAAGTGGTATGCTTCTCCTCCTTCCTTGGCATCCCTGCATCTCAGCTTGTAATCTCAGGATCTTCGTCTCCACAGTGGAGAAAGGTGAAAATGGAGGCAAGGGAGTGGAGAGGAGAGGGAGGGAAAGAGAAGAAGTATCACTCTCTCTCTCTCTTCTTTTAAAGAGACAGAATCAGAGAAGAGGAGAGTAGTAGGAAGACCAGACACCAGGGGGTGAGAAGCAAAATGGTGATTGTAGTGGCTGGAGCAACAAAAAGTTGTTGCATTGGAAAAACGTGTCCTGCTAGGAGCATCGGCAGGAAACAGACTGACCTTCAGGGAGTTTATTCCCCCCTGTGGGAATCAAAACTTCTTTTTTATTCTTCCTGCCTATCAGGGGCAAGTGGGAGGAACAACCTGTTCTGCAGGATGTTTCACCCTTCTCTGCTGGAAAAAGGAACTAAGAAATGCATGTGAGTGACAGTAAATGAAAGTGCTGCTCTCACACCATCAGCACATTCATATGGTCAAAAACTCGAGAGAGAGAATTTTATTGCACAGGACAGGGCATGTGATCAGATAAAGGGGCATCTTATCCAAGCGCCCACAAATCCTACAGTTTAGCCTACATTACATGGTTGCTATGAAGCTAAGAATGGGAGAATCCTGCACACACAACCTCCTGCTTCTTGAAGAACTCAAGAAAATTACAATTCAGGGCTGGGAAAATGAGTGGATAAAATAGTTATCACATACCTATATTATAGATCTCAGAACTCCCAAACCTGACTCCACTTGGATTCAGTGTGCCATCGCTGAAAAAGGACAAGCCCCAGAAGAAAACAAATCATTAAGATATAATCAAACTTTGATGAAGAGGTGAAAGCTAATGCAATTCATCTTGATCCTCAATAAGCCAAATGTGTTAAAATATGCAACAGAAAAACTATCCCCAGGCTAGGATTTAACAGTATTATAAGATATTGTTATTCTATAACAATTCATACAACATAAAACCAAGTTTTCCAAAGAAAAGAGAACACAGAATACATATGTGCTATAAATCTAAATAGGTTTAACTGCTGTAGTTACTCAAGGAAATCTGGGAATGGTAGTCTAACAGGAGGATTAAACACCTTTTAAAAAGGTTCAGCACAACACCTGGACATGGCAGGAGGAGCCATCGTAAGCAAATGGGGGTAGAACTAGTTGTTGAAATATTCAATGAAGTGGTACTAAAAATGGCTGTCTCGTGCAAAGTTCTTCCCCATAACATTTCAGCAGCTATGCCATTTTTCCTGCTAGCAAACAATAAGGAACAAAGGTAGGGTGTGTACAAAATATATCAAATCTCCCTTAAAGCAAATAGGTAGGCAAGGAAAAATCTAATCTGCACCTTCATATTTAATGCCACATCAGGCCCCATCCTTTGTTTAAGGTGATGATGGGGGTATGCTGATAAAGTACCTGCAATATTTTGCATTTGATCAAGTGTAAATCAAATCTTGTTTGTTATTCCCAAAGACACTGCTTACTCCAAAAGAGGCTTGACAAACTTAGTGCCAAATTAAAGAGGTAGTCAACTGTGTATACAAGTAAATGCTGGGCATGTTTTGTTTTGTTCTTCATTTTTAATAACCAACAAAGGGGGACTCTGCAGGGGGGTTTAATACGCCCCCCACACAACCACAATCCCCCAATCCCCAGCTGTTTTATCCCAGGAAAGTATTCCCTACTGGTGCCACATTTCCTTGTTCTCCCCCCATCCCCAGCACAAGGGCTATTAACATTTCTAAAACATGCACAAGGGAGCACTGGATATAATGGTTTGCATGTTTGATTAAGGGCCTTTGCAGACTGCCAGAAATAATGCAGCTTGAGTCCACTTTAACTACCCTGGGAATCATGGGAACTGTAGTTTTTTTCTGAGATATTGAGCCTTCTCTATCAGAGAGCTCTGGTGCCACAATGAACTACAGTTCCCATGATTCCTTAGCACTGAGCCAGGGCAGTTAAAGTGGACTCAAGCTGCATTATTTCTGGCAGTCTGCAAAGGCCCTAAGACTCTGGGAGACCAGGATTCAAATTCCTGTTTAGCCATAAAAACCCGCTGCATGAACTTGGGCACATCAGTCTCCAATTCTTAAAGGAAGGCAATGGTGGCAAAGCCCATCTAAATAAATCTTGCCACGAAAACCATAGGATACAGTTGCCATAAATCAAAATTGGGTTGAAAGAATGTAACAACACGCACATTAAAATCCTTACATGTAATGACACAGGTAGCTTGGCCCTCAGTGGGTAGTAAACACAGGAGCTTTGCTTGATGTCATGAAGAATGTGAAAGCTCATAGCAGTATTTGGCAAAACAACAACAACAACAAAAACCAAATAGTTTTTGTAAGTTTTAAAAAGCTAGAAAGCTGGCAATGCAGATTATTACTCAAATTCACTAACAACTTCCCTGCCACTTGGCTGGGGCTCTGCTTTAACCGACCAAGGGCAAGCCAGCCTCTGGGTTAGCAATCCCTTTGTTCTAACCTTGGAAAAAGCACAGGATGCTGAAACACACACAAGAAGTTTTAAGAAGAGGAGAATGGCCTTATAAAATGTTCTGGCATGGCCTCAAAAATTCAAGCCAGCAAACCGAGTCGAACTGGCATCCCTTTGCCACTAAATGCACAGCCAGCCAGGCTTATCAATAACTATGGAACACCTTTTTTCATACAGTTAGGCCAAAGGGACGGCTTACCTGCGCCCAAGCATGACAATGCCTCCCGTCTTAGGGTTGATTCTGCAATAGTCGCCATGAGCCCAAACACCTGTCCAGGGAAAGCCACAAAGGAGGTTAACCAGGTCTTTTGATTAGGACTCCAGATTTGGATGGTACAGAGCTGCCTTAAATATTTACAGAAATAGCTCTTGGCTGAAAAGGAAGACAGGTTGCAAAATACGTATACAAACTAAATGAGACATAAATACAGGGAAGTCGAAGGGTGGTCATGCAATTAGAGTATTTATCATTTGTATTTCCAATAACTTCTATAACAAGGGGAATACACTGCCTTGGAGTATGGTGGAATCTCCTTCTTTGGAGGTTTTTAAACAGAGACTGGATGGCCATCTGTTGGGGATACTCTGTGTCTTCCTGCATGGCAAGGGATTGGACTGGATGGTCCTTGAAGTCTCTTCCAACTCTATGAGTCTGTGATTCTAAGAGAAATAACAATGGTTCTCCAGAAGATGCTATTTGCAGTGCTTTTCACACATTGTGTGGGTTTTAAAGGACTATGACGGCAGCCTCAGTTGACTGATCAACACTTGCAGCCTTTAAAAAAAACCAAGCCTTTAGAAAAAACCAACTGATGGCAACCCCATTTGTTCTTGAAACTGGCAAGAAGGTACACCAACAATGAGAAGACTTGCCTTTATAAACTTTCAGTTGTGTGGAGATATGTCAAGTGGGGAGGGGAGGAGGAGGAGGAGGAGAAATAAGGAAGAGAAAGAGATGGTAGGCAGGCAAGCAGGAAGCTTTAGACATTTAAACTGCCTGATGTACCATTTCAAAAGTCAAAAAAGCAAATACAGTACCCACAGCAATTCATAACTCTTGTGTTCAACATTAGTTCCATAGGCTTTATTAGCACAGTAGCAAAAATGTGAAAAATTCTAAAGCACTCAGTAATTCCTTCAGTACAGACCTGGAAATTTTGAAAAATAGGCCTTCCTGTATTTGCTTCCATTCTCATCATTCCAAAAGTGCGTCGGCTGGCAGGGCATGGGCTTCGTACAAACTAACTCTCCACTTTCTCCCCAAACTGGCTTGCCTGTTGATGGGATTAAAAAGATGTTTGTTTGTTTTCTCCTCTAGCACTGTGAACACAGAGCAAGTATTTATCATGCAACTGGTCTATTTATCACTGATGCAACTTCGTGACTGTCTCCATAGGTCATTTATCCCAAATTTTGCCCTGGACTTGCTGCATCACAGGGATAAAACCCTGAACTGGGCCCACATTGTCTTCACGTTGCCCGCACACAATTTGAGACTTTCTCCATCTAAGTCGCATTTAAACCTTTTGCTGCAGGTTTTGGGCTCTCTTTGGTGTGACAGTGGTGGCTGTCTTCACTAGTGGTCCCTGTAAGATGCCCAGCACTACTGCTGTGGGGGCAAGTCACTATGAGGTCTGAATGAGGCACCCAACATCGATAACACGGCTGGGCACTTCGTTCTGACCTCAGCAGCAACACCAGGCAATGAATGCTGACCACATGGAAAGGCAGCTGCTCTCCATTCACTGTGAGAGCCAAAAACTCACAACAAAAAAGAAGAGGGGGGAATTTGGGGCCAGAATATTCCGGGTTCCCCTTACAATTTGGGCAATCAGCACCCAGGGAAATTGGCTAACTGCCCTACATACCATATGCTATCAAAGGACATACTTTGAGTCTGCAAAGATGAAACCCTTCCTCCCCTGACAGCCAACCTCCACAGAATTAGCCAGGCTTTTACTTAGGTTATTTAGCACCAACATTTCAAAGACCTTAGAGCAGCAAAACAACAACAATTTTACAAATTGGGGGGGGGGGGGAGAGAAGACTTCTAGTACAGAAAACACCAGCAGTTTCACAAAGTTCTTTCTTCGGACTACAACTCCCACAATCCCGATGGCATATTGGTTGGGGGATTGAAGAGCTGTAGTCCAAAAAATAAATTTCCCAAACTTGGGATATCGTTTTTTAAAAAATGAAAGGAGATTTTTGACCAGGCACATATAAAACCAAAATGAGCATGCCAGATACATGGGGTGCCACCACTGAGAAGTCTATTCCTGGTCACCATCACCCTCACCTCCAACTGCAGTGCAGCTCGAAGCAGGCCTCTTTCAACAGAGAGGACCCTCTCAAGGCAGAGGACAACCTGCGGCATGCCAGATGTTGCTGGACAGCATGCCCCATCAGCCCTAGTCAGCATAGCCAATGTTGACAGATAATGGCAGTTGTAGTCTAACAATATCCAGAGGGCCACAGGTTCCTCATCCATGCTGTAAGGTGTTCTCTAAATTCTAGGCAATATTTATTTATATATTTATGTGCTTCAAAACAGGAGCCACCTGGGAGCAATAAACAGATAAGAGTGGAAAGAAAGACTCTAATCTGCCCCATGATTCTGAAGTTTTCTGCCTGCTCAAAATCCTTCTGTTGCTATCATTGTTTTGATCTGGTAAAAAGTAATGTGCATTCTTGCTGAGCTGTATATACCTTCATCATTCCAGGCTTCCACAGCCATTCCAAGATTTCGTGCCTGGATCTCGCCTTTGTAAACTGGGATGGACACATTCTGGCCCATGAAGCAGGAAATTATATCCGTACCTCCTTAAAATGGAAAGGGAACAAGGAAGGAATCACGTCAGCACTTCTCTCAGAAAGATCAAAATCCTATCACATGACTTGCAAATAATAAATCCATTTCATTCAAGAGCCATACTGGAAGGCTTACTACATATACATAATGGTAGTAAGGGTCTGCTCTAGAATGATGGTTCCATGATTTCAACCTGTGGCAAGACCCTTCTCTTACTACCATCAAATCCCTCCTCAGTTTTCCCACAAGCATTTGATGTGCAAGCACCCCATTTCCTATACACTATTACAAGTCTAAGAAACCTTTAGTCCTTCAGACATTCTGGACTGCACCTTACATAATCCTTTATCACTGGCCATACTGGTCAGGAATTCAAAACATCTGGAGGGCAAATTGTCCCCTATTTCTATACTACTATAATCTTACATTTGTCAGGTAAGATAGCTGCTAACTTATGCTATGCAAATGGCACCAAAGAGCCACTAGTACTGTCAATATATTCCTACGTCAAACTCTGCTCTGTGACAGCCCAGCCCTTTTACCAGGCAAAAGCAAAAGGAAGTAGGAGTCACAACAGCCACATGCGTTGCTTGCAGCAGGGCATCTAGCCCAGGGATCTCATGCTGCGAATGATCAGGTAGACATAGCTAGAAATCCTTTGACCATCCAAACATTTTTGTATGGCAAGTCCCAGCAGTTGTAGCTATCACAGTCAATAATGAGGACTGTTGGGTGTTGTAGTACAGCATCATTTGGAGGGGCGCATGATCTCCACCTCTGAATTAGACTACATTTTATTGATAGAGCACCTGTTCTGCATACAGAAAATCCCAGATTCCATTCCCAGCATATCATGGCAGGGCAGGGAAAGATTTTTGTCTCAAATCTTAGATGCTCTGGAGACCTAATACCAACTGGTGTTGTTAATACTGTGCTACATGGATCAATGGCCTGAAGGCAATTTTCTTTATTTT
Organism: Phrynosoma blainvillii; assembly: GCA_026167975.1. Taxonomy (NCBI): domain Eukaryota; kingdom Metazoa; phylum Chordata; class Lepidosauria; order Squamata; family Phrynosomatidae; genus Phrynosoma; species Phrynosoma blainvillii. The sequence goes on from JANUYF010000013.1 coordinate 13,775,927, forward strand.
ACAGACCAATGGCATGGTACCAAAGATGGGGCAGAAAAGCTTGGCTCGCTGCTGGGCTTTAACAACCATAGCAGCCTCAGCCCTCGAACTTGTATCCTTCACACATCCAAAGCCGTGTTTCAAGCTCTGCCAAACACTACCTGAAATGGATCCAAGAAGGACGTTGCTCTTTATGTGCTTGTAAACATATTCATAACTTTGGGGCTTGAGTGGTGAACCAGTCGACAGAATCGTATGGAGGGTCTGGAGGTTATGTGTTTCACCTTGGGAGAAAGCACCAACCAAGAAAGCAGGATTACTTCAAGTACAGTCATAAGTCAACCCTTTCAGAGTAACCAATTCCCCCTTTCATTCCTTGTCTCCTAGAAGCTGGCCTTACAGGTTGGGCAGTGTGAGAAAAAGGCCTATATCCCAGGATGTTAGCCCTTTGGGGGAAAATATGAAGATTGGATCTGTTTAAGAAACAGCCTTCTTCAGCAGAGGTTAGCAAAAGTAATGTGCCTCAGTATTTCATACCTCCCTGGCTGCAACTGATTGAAGCAAAAAAACAAGCAGGGAAAGTCAAGTTAAAAACTAAATAATTTAATATTTTACTAATTGCTTTTAGAATGCAGATACAAAGTACCTACATCCCAACTAACTAATGAAAAGATTAGATGAAAGGAAGAGCTCCAGCAAGCTGAAAACTTTAACTCACATCTTAAAGCTGGGAACAAAAGAACGAGAGGGGGGGAAGGGGGGGAAGCAAAGAGGGAGTAGATACAGAAGGGTGAGTTTTTATATGACTATAGACCCTAGACATTTCTCAGGTCACGTGTTCTGGTTGCTTAGACACACAAAGTATTTATGACCATGCACTGCAACAGACAGGAGAGCAAATGGAGAAAACTAGGCTAAAGAATTCAGAATAAGTATGGGCATACAGGGGGACCCTAGACTACTTAAATCCCCATTTGCTCTAACAGCAATAAAGGGTGGGGGTGAGAGAGAATGTTTATCCAGCCTGTAGAGAGGATGAGAGCTAGACAGAGCCTAAAAGTGCCAATATGACACCACAAGCTTTTGGTGTGACTCTCTTGGAGGGTGGGTAGTTGTACTGTCATTCCTAGTGCAGAATTAAGCAATAATCAGGTTCCACCAGACAACAGGAGTGGAAATTTTGCACCCCTCCAGATGTTGCTGCCCTGCAATTTCCAGCATCCTTAGCCAACAAAGCCAATGGTAGGAAGGCCACATGATTCCCACCTCTAGCATATAGCATCAGTGATCAGAGAAGACAGTAAGATACACCTCTTACAACTCTTGGCCTCCCAACTATGAAAGCCAGTGGCTGGGGACGGGGGGAATCTTCTCTCACCAAGGGTGGGACTTCTGGGACCCAGCAGCAGAGAAGCAGGCACTCTGGGCTGACTCAAGACATCTGTTTTTAATATACTGTAATTGAATTATTTCATGGGACATTTCTCAGGAGCTTTAGGAATGATTAAGTAGTCCTATCCTCGGCTCTATAAGTGCAGGAGAATCAGTGCCCACAAGTGTCAACCGTGACACATGTGCAAAGGAACAATTCTGTAGCAATAATATTGTTCTGGGACAAGCTGGGATTAAACAGAAGCAGGGGCAAGGAAACTCCAAACACAGAAGAAAAATCAAAGAGTGTCTTGACACTTACATGGTTTAAGGTTTTTCTCTTCCAGCACTGCTAACCATTTGGCACCTGTCCCAAGGATGGTGATTCTACGGTCCAAAGGAATTATTATTATTGTTGTTGCTGCTATTATTTCATTTATACCTGTCTCTTTCCATGAAGTATTCAAGGTGACTTACATAAAGGCTCCATTCAGCTGTATATTTCAACAAATTAAGCTGAAATATGCATCCAGGCATGCTCTGCCCTCATCTCTCTCCTTAGGATGCTGTAACTCAACATTTCTTAAACAAACCAATTACAGCTTCTTGTTGTGTCTGCACTGGGAACTTAAGAGTTACCAGAATCAGTACAAACAGCAAACTGGCCACCATAGTTTCCCAATTTAGACTTAACAGGGAAATGATGGTTAATTAACTGAAATGTTGAACCATAGCATGCCAAGAAAGAAAGCCAAAATATGCACATCCAACTAGCCTAAAATGTCAATCAAATGTATGTTAGCAGATAAAAATGGAACAATGTGAACATCCACTTCCAAAGAGGGTAAAATAAGAATTTACAACAATTTAAGACATTATCTGAGAAAACATAGTTCAGGGAAAAATGGGCTTAATACAGTTGGCTTCTTCACCCCATCACCTTGAACAAAGCCAGCAAGAAGGCCTCCCTCAAGAGGTCATTCAAAATGGGAATGGGAACCACAACCAAGACAGTCTCTTCCCAGAAACCCATCTAGCCTCATCATAGATGGCAGTGAAGCCCTAAGGAGAACCTTCAAGCCGGTACAAAAAAGGGAACAATTTAAGTTACTGAAAATCTCCCAAATGTTATTCTCAAAATAGAGAATAATTATTTTTCTCCTAAGTAATTGCCATACTGTAACTTCTGACACTCAAAATACTTGCCATACATTATCCCAGTAATTCTGTACAAATAACCCCATAGGGACAGTATTAGCTACTGACAGGAGGCTGAGCCTGAGAGAGAGAGAGAGACAGACAGAGACACAGAGAGAAAGAGGGTCACCTGCCAAGAGAGGAAAGTCAAGACAGAGGTGATGGTTGACTTGGCAGGCTCGCCAGTTGAAAGATGAATCCATGAAGTCATTCGGCACTTCATAGTATCTACTGTAAATTAGCAACATCTAAACCAGGCATGGGACCAGACTTGCTCCTCACCCCACAGCTACTACTTCACTGAATTTTCTGCTGCAGCCATGGCATAAAAGCTGCATTTTCCTTCGAAAACAAGGCATAGAGCATACACCTTGGTTTGAAAGCAGAACTGCACTTCCAAAAGCCTCCTCATGCGCCATATTTCAAAGAAAAATGTGGCTTAAGTTACTATGGCTATGTTACTATGGCTCCCCACATAGTAACAATGCGGGGAGCCACAAAACGATGCAAGGGGATGACCCATGGAACATGTGATACCAACCCCCAGCTAAATGGGACGTTTTGGGCTTCACCAAAAATTCATTTCAGATTTCAGAGTGCTGCTGTGTTCTGCCTGCTGCTGCCATTTTATTTAGGCAGAAATTGGAGTGAAGAAGGAACAAGGAGGTTTTCAGCTTTCATACATTTAGTTAGCCGTAATTCTTATGAAGTGGTAAGGAAGAGGAAGAGGAGTGGGAGAACACTGGCACACTTCCATTAAGAGGTTTGGAAAATCCTCCCTGTTCTCTCTCACCCCAAAGCCACTCCAAGGATAATCATCCTCAAGTAGCTCAGCTCTGTGTAAACGGCACTTCTGCAAGTGATAATTGCTCATGGCACAAATAGAAAGGGACTGCGTTTGCAAATGTAAAAGTAAGAAGTCATTTCCTTTTCTGCACCAGCAACCCTGTAACTATTATCATGCGAGTGTAGTCTGAGAGAAGCCATCTTGAAGACTCAACTTCGCAGAAACAACTGGCTCAGGCTTCCTACAGCTGTGGCACACTACTTTTTTGAGACAAACCAACAACACCAAGAAAGCAGAGATGCATTTCAGTCTGACACCCAGAAGGATTTACTGTTGGCCTATAAGCAGTGAACAAGAAGCCAAAATGACTAAACTGAACATATCATACTTTGGATTATGAGAAGACATGAAACATTAGAAAAGACAATAATGCTTGGCAAGGTAGAAGGCAATTGGAAAAGAAGACTGTAATACATGTGGATTTACTCTATCAAAAAAGCCACAGCTCTGAGTTTACAAGACTTGAACAGGGCTGTTAATAACATGTTCACTTAGAGGTCTCTCATTCATAGGGTTCACCATAAGGCAATTTGCTGGAAATTAACAACAAATAAGCAACATTGTGCTTGGGGTGGGGAGTTTCCAAAAAACTCTAGCCTCATCTACACTCAGCAACACCCAGAATAACATGACATGGACCCTGTGTACAAGCTGGTGAGCTTGCCATACTTCATAGTGTTCTGGCCTGTGATCCCTGATCAAACCAAAAAGAGGCACTATGTGGTTAAGAGCATTGGACTAAGATCTGGAAAATTCAGGTACAAGTCCACACCAAGCCATAAAATTCACTGGGTGACATTGGGCCAATCACTCTCATCTTACCCTAGCTTGCAGGATGGGGTGAAGGAACACCTTCGTACACTGCATTGAGTTCTTTAAAGCAGAGGTATAACTAATGAGATTAAAAAATGAGGCTGGAACCAATTTGACAAGACTCTTGTGCCTTCACAAAAAATTCCCAGATACACTGGTTGCATAACCTGCTTTAAGTGGATAGGTTATATATGCATAAAAATCACCCATAATAAGGAGTCAGGCCATGCGGCGGTCTGTATGCTCAGAGCTGCCCACCCTACCCAAAAGCTTGCTTTCCACCTCCAGAAACAGAGGTCAGGGGATGCTGTGTATGTGTGATAGTAACTCACATGTACACCTTCTCAATATCACCTCTAGACCCAATACAAGTTCATCATGCAATACTCTTCCCCATGCTTGTTATTTTTTTAAAAAAAAGCAGCCACAAGGGCCCTGGACTGAACTGGGACTGCAACATGAGCAAGGAGCTGTGACCATTCTCCTCCAGTACCATCTCCTTCCCAAAACGTCTTTTTTTTTTTTTTTTTGTCTTCAGCAGCAAAGAACAAAATCAGCAGAAGGATCATCAGAAAAACTGCATGTGAAGGAAGAAACTGTCTCATGTATGCACCTAATGGATTGGGGTTGCCTCCCCCCCCCCCATTTCTAAACAAAAAAGAAGCCCAAGGAGAGGTCTGCTATGAGATTAACATATTATCTATTCAGGGCCTCTCGGGGGAGCGGGGGGTGGGGGAGAGTGGTCCCTAGTTCCCTAAAGCAAGAGTTTAGAAAAGTTAACTGTTTTGGACTACAACTCTCAGAACACCCAGCCTACATGGTCACTATCCATGCTGGCTGGGGAATTCTGAAAGAGGTAGTCCAAAAAATATAATCACCTTTCTAAATCCTACCAAAAGCTTAAGCTACATTACATCTTGAAGGTGCTGGATGATTTTCACTTACTTGTACCTAGCAGACAAAAGTTTATTCCTGACACTGCACTCTGTCCACCTGTACTCATCCCCAAAACCTTCACATTGCCATTCTAAGCATGCAAAAGTGCAAAACCAAGGCAATGACAGGGACTCTTGATTATTTGGGGGATCTACCTATTCCTTGTTTCTGTCGCATGTCAGACTCTGTTATACCCTGGAGCTGGTAAATCATTTATAAATGGAAGCATCTTATATAAAAATGTGTGGTTATGTCAGAATACCTTTATTGATTCTTTGCCAAGTAGAACTCCTAGTTTACCTACCCTAGTCGATCAACCAAATCCCACAGGACGTTGGGGGATGGAACAAGCGGTGATCCATCATATAGAACTACAGAAGCACCTACAGCAAGGGCAGACACCAACCAATTCCACATCATCCAGCCAGTCTAGGGTGAAAAGATATGTGTTAGTTTTTCCCCCTTCTATTGTAAATTCACTGCCATCTTCACCTATTTTCAGACCTGTGAAGCCAATCTCACACTTCTTCTTAAGAGGCACTGCATAAATCTATATGCTGCTGCGAAACAGCAATGTACAAGTTGTGGTCTACGTGTTGACCCAAGTAACTGCCAAAGTAGAAGAGGACAAGGTTGAGCTTCAATCACAGGCGCCTTGATTAATCAAGTAATGGATTATGTATCTACACACATGCACACACATGATCTGCATCTATACCATCTATACCTATAATGATAAGCACCTTCATTAATCAGATGACAGAATATACATATGTACACTTGCATGCACATTATTTGTATCTGCACCATCTTTTTCTATACTAATTTAAAAATGCAAGTCCTTACAAAAGTCACAGGTAACACACCACCTGAAAATGCATGTCCCCTTACTTCCCAGAGGAAATGTCTTTTCTATGTTGCCCCTAAGATTTCCTGCGGTAACATCCATGCACATCATCACAAACAATAGTGGGCAACCATAGCCCTCCAGATGTCATTTGGAGTCCAACTCCCATCATACCTAAACATTTGGCATTGCTGGCTAAGGCTGATGGGAGTGACAGGCTAACAGATACTCACTCTGGATCTAAAAAACATTGTTTGATCAAATACTCTAGTACAAATCTAATTGTTAACAGATCCATCAGCTAAAATCTATACACCTAACCAAAGAAAACTTCTTTCAGCTAGGCAACAGCCATATTTTAAATAGATGGGAGAGGATGGAAAAAGTACAGTTCTGTAACCATTTTTGTTTGGAGCATGGACTTCACTTCCCACCTGTCACCCTCAACAAGCAATTACAAATGCTTCATTATATTGGATTCCAAGAGAGAGTGGGCCAGAGCAATAGATGTGAAGAACACCTCAATGGTATTGCTTCACCTAGAAGACCCTTGTGTCGCATGACTATTTCCCAGCATGCAGGTCATCTACCATCACCTGCCTGTAGGAAGGCTCCTTAGAGAGAGAAGGAAACAGATAAAGTCAACACTGGATGTCTGTTCCTATTTCAAATAGACTATGGATCCATTTTTTGCGCTCCCTGCCTTATCAATATCTCTAACATATTGGGGAGAATCACACTCAAGGCTGAGGGAGGTGGCAATTTTATCATAAATTAAAGCGCAGAATTATGCTTTAGTGACAGTTGGCCTTTTTAAAACCAGAAGCAATCATGTGGTCACTTCTGTTTTTAAAAAAGATGAACATTTTCACATTTTTCAGGGAGGGGGGGGAGGAACTGGAAGCTCTCCACCTCCCATCTAGAATCTTCTCTCTCCCAAGAAAGGGTTTATTTAATTTATTTTTTTATTTATGGGATATGAATCCCAAAATGGGGTTCAAGGCGGCAAAAGGGTTACATGCTACTACCTGCTCCTGGGGCAAAGGCTCGTGCTGTGTTTTTATTTCTTAATAACTTTTATTCCAATTTAATTAGATTGATGTTACTTATGAGCTGATCTGGAAGGATTTGGAAGGTGGCACATGTATAACTGTGATAATAAATAAACACATGCTTATCATGTATTTAACTTCAGGAAATACTTCTTTCTTAAAGCATCGTATGGGTTACCTTCACACAGGTTACAGTTTCCTTTCTCAACCAAAAATATGTGTATTCATACCCAAACACCCTAAACTGGAACCTAGGGGTCTAAATCTTAGAACAAATACATCAGTCCTAGTGAAAAACAACTTGCCGTTGTGTAGTACATGATGTTGTCATTGCTGGTCATGTTGCCATGCAGGATATGCTCCTTCAAGTGCTGAATTAATGTTCCCTGCAGGTAGGGGTGAAAGACAGATATTTTAGAACAGGGAGGAAAACATGAACATGTGATACAGTGGTTAGAGTGGGCTGTCTTGAGGTAGTTACTGTCTCTCAACCTAGCTCACTTCACAAGGGTTACAGCGAAGTTTAAAGAGGCAACGAGGGAACCATTTATGACTCTCTGAACAACTTGGACGAAAAGAGGGATACAAATGAGGATGAAGAAATCCATTTATTTAAGAAATATTTCTGTGGCACCCTTCAGCTTGTAAAAATTCACTTGCATGGAATTGCAAGACCTGCCTACATTTTTTTGGTTCAGGTTCCTTGCAGTCTGATCTAGCTCACAAGCTTGCTGTTAAGAACAAGGTGGGGATAAAGTGAGCCATGTACACCACCTGAGGAGGAAACTCAGGATAAAAATGCAACAAATAAATAAACTGAAGGCCATTCCTTGAATACAGTCAAGCACAGTGGCATCCAGAACCTGATACTCTCCTGCAGCAGGTTGGGCTCACCAGTGTTGATGCTTATCAACCACTAGTTATATTTTTAACCTGCCTTTCCTTCCATAAACTCAAGGCAGAATGCACTGTTCTGCTCCCACTCCCATTTGTCCTTACAGCAACCTTATGAGGTTGATCAGGCTAAGAGAGAATCACTGGCTCAAAGCTGCCTAATGAGTTTCATTGTATTTGAACTCAGGCCTCTCAAGTTCCAGTCCAATATTTCAATCATTACACTGCACTAACTCTCTTGCCATCACCCTTCACCAAGTAGCAGAATATATAAGCCATTTTCTTCCAAAAATGCTTCCAGAATGCATCAAAGACAGAATCATGTCATGGTACCGTGGGAAATTTAACATGGTGGCTTGTCAGCGCCTCTATCACCAGAGAAAGCAAGCATTTGCACTGCAGAAATAATCCAGTTTGACATCACTTTAACTGCCATGGCTCCATGCTATGTTGTGGCACCAGAGCGGAGCACCATGACACCAGAATTCCATAGCATGGAGCCATGGCAGTTAAAGTGATGTCAAACCGGATTATTTCTGCAGTGCGGATGCAGCCAAGGAGAAATCTAGTGAGAGAGCTAGGGCAGCCACCACTTCAAACCTGACGTCAGCCATGGATATGATGCAATCTGAGGATGTTTCTTCAGTTTTATACTTCTAGTACACTCAGCCCCAAGGTGAGTTTTAAGATAACAGGATTTTTTCCCTTTCTTCGCTGAATTGTTGCGGGGGTGGAAGGGAGAGCCACCTCAAGCCAAAGGGAGAGTTTAAAAAGAAGACGCTAAGTGTAAATTGCATCCAAGCTCATTGGGTTCTCCCTTCCCTTAACAGCCTCCCATCTGATGGAAGCATTAGGGGATCTGATGCAAAATCAAACGTATGCAGGGGGGAAAAAGAAAGACTATACACTTTAGAGGGCTGTTGGTTTAAATGGGGGGGGGGGACCCACCAATAAAGGATGTAGACTGCAAAAAGAGGAAGAGGAGACTGAAGGCACAAGCACAAAATATTCTGCACTACATTTGCAGACAATTTATTACCAAAATACCTGCCTCCTGCTCTGTTCTTCAGCATCATGGTGCTACCCTCTAGTGGCAGAACATTGCTTTCTCACATTGGAGACATTAATGTTAAGAACCAGATCAGATATTACAGTGAAGACCTTCCATGTTTGCTGGTGTTAGGGGTACAGGACCCCCATGAATGTGGGAAAACTGCAATTTTTTTAAAAAAAAAAGCTACACTCGACCCTCCACATTTGCAGCTTTAACTTTTGCGGATCTGATTATTCGCAGATTTTACTAATATGTTCTCTCTAGGAATATATACGGTAGGTCCTCCTGCGCAACTCTATGGTCAACTTTAAAACCAAAACTCGCACGGAAGGACCTAGAGATTCCTAGAGAGAATACTCTACTAGACATCTGTAGCTCCTCCAGTGCAATTCTAGGGTCAATGTCTGGAAGATGTTGACCAGAGAGCAGCACTGGAGGACCTAGAGATTCCTAGAGAGTGCTCTCTTGGGTAAAAACATAGTGTTCTTGTTATTTGAGGTTTTTCCACATTCAAGGGGGTCCGTGTGCCCCTAACCCTAGAGAATCTGGAGGGACAAGTGTATTTTTTTTTTAATCTGAGTGAACACCTCTCTAGGAATCTCTAGGTCCCCTAGGGCAGTGGTGGCAAACCTATGGCATTCGTGTCAGTGTTGGCACTCAGAACCCTCTCTGGGGTCACGCACGTCGTCACCCCAACACTGAGTTCGACAGAGTCCATTACTAGAAAGCCAGCGGGACATAGTACTTTGCAATAAATAAGTGGGTTTTGGGTTGCAGTTTGGGCACTCCGTCTCTAAAAGGCTCGCCATCACTGCTCTAGGGCACCTCTGTGGGTAACATCTACTGAAGCTGACCATAAAACTGCGCTGGAGGAGCTACAAATGCCTAGTGGAGTGTTCCCTTTAGGAATCTCTAGGTTTTGCAGCGCGATTTTTGGTGGATGTTGACCGCAGAGTTGTGGTGGAGGATCTAGAAATTCCTAAAACATATTAATCAAATCCACGAATAATCAAATCTGTGAACAATCAAATCTGCAAATGTGGGGGGCTGATTGTAATTTAATTACATGTTAATTTAATTACACCCACATAATTTAATTATGTAATTTAATTACGCCCACATAATTGTTGGGGATCCCTCCCCCCCCTCCAGTTAATGAGAAGGGAGCAGGCAGAGACTTTGATCTGCATCAAGACCACACTGCACAGACAAGGCAATTTTAAATCTTTTCTCCTTAGCTGCAGTTGCAACAAGGTGCAGGCACTACCTCCTCCTCAATGTTAATCGCCGCATGGGTGCAGGATATGTTTTTAGTTTTACAGCCAAGGAAGACTCAGATGAAATTCATGCCCACACACACAAACCCTGGTTCTGAGAAAAATCAACCCTTACTCCCGTGATAGGCATTATTTTAAGTAAAGCACAGATGGGATTGCAGACCATAACGTCACGCCAAACTGCATCTTTAGCCGTTGCTGAGAAGTGGAGAGTTGTTAGTTTAGCAACCCCAGACATGAGGATGCAGTCAGGGCAATGATCTCACAAAATGCAGAATTAAAACTCATCGGGGGGGAGGGGGGGAGAAGTTGATATGAATCTGCTCTTTGTCCTCAAAAGATGGTTTTCACAGTGGGAAAACACCTTCACTGGCAAATTTGAGCAGGAAAAGTCCCTAGGAGGAAGCATTTATCTCACCCCGCCTCTCCAATCTTGAATGAGTAGTAAGTCGATATACTGTTAAATCCCATCAATTCAATGGGTCTACTGTAGTTGGAAGTAACAGGAGTTAAGTTACTTTATTTAGCTAGGAAGTTTGTGCTATCACTAATAGTTTTGTTAATGAGCATTGTTGTTGTGTGCCTTCAAGTCGTTTCAAACTTATGGAGGCCCTTAGATAACCCTATCATGGGGTTTTCTTGGCATGTTTCATCAGTGGGAGTTTGCCCTTGCCATCCTCTGAGGCTGAGTGTAACTTGCCCAAGTCACCCAGTGGATTTCTATTGCCGAGCTGGGATTTGAACCCTGGTCTCCAGAGTCCTAGTCACCAATAGTTTTGTTAATGGACAGTATTAGGTAATTGTCACTTTCTGATTCACTTTTTGCTCTGATTCCACACCCACTCATGTACATTATGCACTTGTACCTGGGGCTTTTCCTCCGTGTATCTAAAGCAGTGGATTGCAATCCACAAAATTCCATGCCCTAATAAATATTCTTCTTTGTTGCTTTGCTGGAAAAGATCAATGCTGCTGCCCTTGAAAACAACGATCTGATATTCTTCATCTGAATCAGCCCTGCGTGGCACGAAAAATCTCTTTACTTTAAAAAAATAAAGAAAAAGCTTATACGCATTTCTCCTTTAGCTCAGTTTACTATGTCAAAACTACTCGCCATGATGTATTTTCCTATTCAGTGCCTTAAGATCCCCCTCCCCACATACAGAGACACACACAAACCTGTGAAACATTCTCCTTTAAAGTCACGTTCAGTTTAAAACTGACAACTGGGCCTTCAAGAACGTATCGTCAAGAGGCTCCAGGGAAATATATATTACAATACATCTTGCCTATAAGGTTCAAATTATGTTGGTAGAAAGCCCCAAAAATGGTTTTTAAACACACCCTGGCGAAAAGCATCCAGGTATCAAGTATATAAACAGCAACAAAATGCTCAAGCCACACCACAGCCCACACTGCATCTAACAGTAATTGAATACCATTCACTGTCTTTCATCTCAGTTTGTTGTTTTTCTAATTGCTGAACATCAAACTCCTGCTATTCCCCAACCTTCTTCAGAGGGCAAACTCATTCCAAAGCAGAATCGCTTACACACTTATATTTAAGTATGTTTATAAGTTGCACAGCCTGCAGTTTTAGGGGGCTCACAAAACAATTCAAACTCAGACTCTGAAAAATAAATCATTCCTAACAAGCTGTCCAATTAAAAATTAAGCAAAAAGAGCTTTTTCAGTTAATCGATTCATGGTCAACAGCAGTACGGCCTAGCAGTTAATGAGGTCAGAAGAGCCCTGCTAGATCACACCAGAGGCCCATCGAGTCCAGCATCCTCTTGTTGGAGACATTCCACACCAGCCCTCTCTCTGGCTGCATCCGCACTGCAGAAATAATCCAGCTTGACACCACTTTAACTGCCATGGCACAATGCTATGCAGTTGAGGGATTTCTAGTTTGTTGTGCCACCACCACTCTCTGACAGATCAGGCCAAACTGCATCTTTAGCCGCATCTTAATTCATGACAAACAGCATCTTGTATCATGGACCTTCCTGGATTACAATCCCCTTCCTTAGATATGCAGAACATAATCTTATGGTGGGAGCCAGCATGGTGCAGTGGTTTGAGCATTGGACCTCCAACTCTGGAGATCGAATCCTCACTCAGCTGTGGAAACCCACTGGATGACCTTTGGTGAGCCAAGTTTCACAGCCTGAGAGGAAGGCAATGGCAAACCCCCTCTGAACAAATCTTGCCAAATAAGCCCTGTGATAGAGTTGCCTTGGGGTCGCCATAAGTAAGAAATTACTTGAAGGCACACAACACCACAACAACAATCTTCGGGCCTCACAGGCAGCATCTCCTCCCCTACTCCAAATATATTTGGAAGATAAGGGTGCAGAAAGTGTGGCCCAGCCAGGAGCTGAGTCTTTCAGCTTGCCTGCCATGAGTAATAGGGTTAAGTGTGCCTGACATAGCTTTGGTTGCTTATAACGTATTATAGCAATAGCAATAGCAATAGTATGTACATTTATATACGGCTTATCAGTGAACTCAGCACTCTCTAAGCAGTTTACAATCTGTAAGCCAATTGCCCCCAACAAGCTGGGGACTCATTTACCGACCCACAAAAAGATGGAAGGCTGAGTCAACCTTGGAGCCCTGGATAGAACTTACAACCTTGTGGCTGCGATTTAACCACTGCACCACCAGGGCTCCTATTATTGTGCGACTGTTGTTGTTAACTGCCCTCGAGTCGATCTCGACCCAAGGCGACCCTATGGATTCCCATACCTGGGATCAAACATTGATAGAAATGGGGACTGCAGTCAGGAAATCAGAAGACTAAGAATGGGGAGAGTGGCTATGAAAGAACTAGGAAAGATTCTAAAATGCAAAGAGATACAACTGAGCAGAAAAGTTAGAATCATACAAGCCATTGTATTCCCTATTACCATGTATGGATGTGAGAGCTGTACAGTTAAGAAAGATGATAGGAAGAAAATCAATGCATTTGAGATGTTGTGCTGGAGAAGAGTGCTGGGGATCCCATGGATAGCCAAAAGGACAAACGAATGGGTCCTAGAGCGATAATGGGACACATAGTCACAAGCTAATTATTATGGCTGTTGCTCACATTTCTTTGGTGGTCAATGATCAGATGGGAGAAGGGAGGAGAGGCTGTGAGTTCCTTAGGGGTACAGAGCCGAGCAAAGCACATTAGCAAAATCCACCAAGCAAACTGGGCCTCCTTTTGCAGGCTGGGCTTTGTCACCTCTTGTCATTGACAGCTTTCAGATGGCTATATAGACATAAACTCTGTAAGCCCAGGTGGAAAGAGACCTACCCCTGCTGAGTGAACCATGCATTTGGGGGCTCCTGTTGTGCCAGACGAAAACATGATAAAAAGAGGATGACTGAAGGGAAGCTGTTCGAACTCCAGCTGAGGGGCTTGGTCTCCCTTTCCTGCTGCAAGAAAGTCTTCTAGAAAGACACTGAACAAACAGGAAACAAAGAGGAAAAAAGAAGAGACATTAAAATGGGGGGTAAAAGAATTGTGACAAATTTACGAGCAATGGAAGCCACCATCCCATATAAGGGAGATTGGCTCCCATCCCATTTCTATTCCCTTTTTGTTTAGTTAAGGTGGATTTTTTTTTTATTTTTTTGATTTTTTGCTATACCTTCTGGTTTACTTTTAACTTTATCTGAACATTAAACAACAGAGGTTAAGGAAAAGCGCCAAGAACAATAATTAAAGCAAAATGGAAACTCAATGAAGGCACTCCTTAGGGCACTGTGAGGAAGCTTGTGGAGCAACTGTTATAAAAACCATGCAAGCAAAAGCTCACTGACTCTTTGGAGAAGGTGAATATCTAACTTATGTAGCCAAATAACTCAATCAGCAGCTTGAATTATTGTTTCTTGTGAACTGGGTCTTCCAATGAGAATGCCAGTGTACTGACAATGAGAATCAAGGTCTAATGTACACCTCTTCTATTTTCTGACCCCAATGAATATTCCAGTGCTTACTCATACCTCCCTAAAGGTATCTCCCCAAACAGTGCCATCCTACTAATAACCAGATCACATCACTTCTGCTTTACTGCATGCTGGTTCACTAAACAATGCCATGGGGTATTCATTGTTTCAATCCATTACTCTAGCTGGGTCAAAAAGAAATTCCAAAGCAAAGAATGAATGAATGAATTAATTAATTAATGAATATATTTGTTGTTACTTCCTCTGTTCCAGTCATTCTGCGTGTAAAAGAAGAAAAAAAACTAGCTATAGTAAGAGGAGGAAATGTAGGGAAATTGTTTACAACAATGCTGCAAGATGCCAGCATCTAGCCGTGTGTGGATTTTGCAACAAAAATACCTCTGGCAAGGAGCTCCATCTCCCAATAAAATCCCTAGTCAAAACAGCCCCACAACAGTCTCAGGTGTACTTCTGGCACATCACCTTTTTAAACTCTTTCCTTACTTGAAGCTGCTAACTGCTCTTGGGAAGAAACCCCCTCTTTTAAATTCAATGCTGTCTACATTTATTTTTTAAAACCTGCTCATTGCCATGTTCAGTTTGTCCCTTAAGTAATGTATGGATGTATCTCAGGCAGGCATCATCTTAGAAGAGGCATCCCCTCTTTCACTCTCTCAATTTATAAATACTTGCATGAAAAATAAAGTAGCAAGCCAACTGTGGTGTAGTTTGTTGAGTTCTAGCTTGTGATGTACCTCTGCTAAGAAGCCATGGTTTGTTATGCAGCCAGGAACCACAATGTGACCCCCCCCCCCCGGTTTGTTACTGGCATACAGACTCTGGCTTGTGTAAACCATGGCTTGTTGTGACATCCAAATCTACAGCAACAATGGTTTCTCCCTGGCTAGTTATCCCTATAAGCCAATCCTGAAGCAGGCGCTAATAAAAAGGGAAGAAAAACAAACCAGGAATAAGCCAGAAACAGAGAGGACAAGTTATAGTTTGGCCATCCACCAGGCAACTTATGACTTAAGCAATGAACTATGGTAAATACAAACTATGGCTTATTGTGTTGTGTGAACGTGTATTTGGCTAGTAGCAAAGCAATTCTCCAGCCCCTGGAAATTCTTGGATGCTATGACGTAGTTAAGAGAAAAAATGCCTAAATGTGACTAGGGTTAAAGCTGCAGATCTAGCACTGACTTGCAAACTAATACAGTAGCATATCGTTGAAGGGAGTTGTTCAAGGCACAAAGAAAGCGCTTGATCTGTTAAATGTATCTCTGCCCAACACTAGTTAGTTATGAATCACTGTTAAGTACTGCAGCTCTGAAGAGTAAACAAGCGTCTTTGTGCTCAAAATAGCACTTCTGAATTATTCATTGTTTGCTTCTCTCGCCTAGGTTTGAGTAAACACAGAAATGCAACTCTTTTGCCATCATCAGTAGTTTGCATCCTATTGTGTATGCCTGAAGCCTAGACGATGCTGTACTGAAACTCCCAGTACCCTTGACCACTGTCCATGTCAGCTAGGATTTCCCAGAACCATATTCCAATATCTGAAGACAAATGACCCATCTTTAAATAACTGGAGAAATACACCATTTGGAGCCAGAAATCAGTGAGGTGACAGAATGTGAACCCATCAGTTTAAAATGTAATATTTTAGCTTCAGTAACACCCAGTTGCTCAAAACGGCAAGGTATGGAGTTAAATAAATATGCATGCATACATATTTTGGAGCCATTTTATACCTGTTTGGGATTTTGGAAATGTCTATTGATTCTCTCGAGGAAACGTATGGGATCACCACTACTTTTTTTAGATCTGGGAGTCCTGCAACAGAAAAAAACCCCACAAAAAATTAAATGATGAGAAAGGCAACTGCTTTTATTTTTTCAGCTTCTTCTTAATACTTGAGGCCTTTTTACAGTACATAATTATAGCATTATGATTCCCCTTTAAATGGCATGCCTGTATCCTCTGGAATCCTGGGGTTTGGAGTTTAGGGAAAGGCATTTAGGATTTTCAGCCAGAGAGGTCTAATGACTCATCAAACTACAAATCCCAGGATGCTGTAGGATATTGCCATGGCCTTCAAAGTGGAATCACAGCACTAAAACTGTAGATAACTGCAGTAGTATGAAAGAACTCCAGGACTCAGTTCATGCAAGAGAGCCCTGGTTTAGATGTAAAACACCTAGCCCCGACAATATGAAACATGAGCATAATGCCTATATATATATATATATATATATACACACACACACACACACACACACACACACCTATACAAGGCAAAAATGGTACAGAAGCAGCTTCAAGGAATGGAACTATCTTGAAGCATGAAACACTGTACAGAAGTCAAATACCAAAAGTATACTTAAGGCAACTGGAACTATCAAAACTGAAACTTTATTTCCACCCTTTTGATGAAGTAAGACCCTGCCCCTTGTTTCAGAGAAGAACTGCCACTTCTGGAAACTTCTCGAAGCAGCAACACCCCTTGCTTTGATCCTCCCCCACCAAAAAAATGTATTTTTTTCCTTCTGGTGGCAGGCTCAGAAGCACAAAAGCAGGGCAAAGAATTGCATGCAGGGCAGAGGCTTCCCAACTGTGATCTTAACACACAGGTCGACTTGGCCTGGCTGGTCACCCACATCACTAGCTACATGTCCCATGGCATAAGCACCAGCAGTCTCTGAAAACATGCCCAGGTTGGTAATATAGGGCTTGTCTTTTTACCAGTGTTAGACACTCAAGATGTACCACCAAAACCAACCCAGACAGCAACAGAATCAGAAGCATTGCCAAGCAGCAGCATTAGACCGCTGACCACTTGTGCTTCACTCAGGACTAAATTTATTTATCCCTTCATTGCATGAATGAGTTTAAGGAGGACAAGTGTGAGTGGGGAAACGTTGCAAAGTTCATTTTCAACAGTTCCCACAAGTACACGAGGCAACCGATACCCTTTACGACGTTCTGCAGCTTTTCCAGGTGGTTATGTTTTTTCCCATTGTAGATGACAGCTTCAACAGAAAAGATCAACTTGGGCTGAATCTGGGAAAACCTGTCCAGTACACCCTGTATGAAATAAAAAGAAAGAGACAGGCATTCAAATCAACAGGACTTAGTGGAAACATTAATTTTTAGGCATAAGGCTAAACTAGGACTTTGCTTGGTATCTATCAGCACCAGCAAACCACCAACCGCCACCAAACCCTGATACATCAGTGAGGAAACAGATGCTTTGAAATAACCAGAGCTTCAAGCTGCATCCACATTTGGCTGGGCTCTGTTTTTTGTTCAGGCTAGTCAGGACAGCTCTGTGATTTCTGATCCTGGTTTGTTGGAGCAAACCACTTGCTTAGAGATGGGAAATCCGTTACCCTCTGGACATTCTGGACTCCATCTCCAACCTTAATGTCGGGCTGCAGGCTGGGGATTCTGGGAATTAAAGTTCAAAACATCTGGAAGTTTCCCATCCTTGCACTATTTTAAACCAGGAATAAGAAACCTGTTATTGTTGTGTGCCTTAAGTCATTTCCAACTTATGGCAACTTTAAAGTGAGCCTATCCCAGTCTTCTTGGCAAGATTTCTTCAGAAGGAGTTTTGCCTTCGCCTTCCTCTGAGGCTGAGAGAGTATGACTTGCCCAAGGTTGCTCAGTGGGTTTCCATGGCCAAGGGGGATTTACACCCTGACCTCCCAGAGTCCTAGTCCAACACTTAAACCACTATACCACATTGGCTCTTGAGGAAACCAGTTACCCTCTGTCATCCAGATATTGATGAACTACTACTCCCATAATCTTTTACTACTAGCCAAGCTGGCTGAGGCTAATGGGAACACACAACAGGGTGGGGGGACATGTTCCTCACCTCAGTCTAAACCATAGATTACTGTTACCTCTAAATGGGGCCAGTCTTTCATTATCTCACAGGTTCTAACAACAAAATTTGTACCACCCTTGCAAATAGGGTACAAATTCCAAGGTCAAAATGTGTGCGGTCAGCCCCTACCCATGTGACAGTTTCATTTAGGAACTTCGGGAGCCTACGGGAGACTTAGGGAACTGGGTATGTTTAGCCTAGAGAAGAGAAGGTTAAGAGGTGATATGATAGCCCTGTTGAAATATTTGAAGGGATGTCATATTGAAGAGGGAGCAAGTTTATTTTCTGCAGCTCCAGAGAATAGGACCCGGAGCAATGGATTCAAACTATGGGAATAAAGATTGCACCTCAACATTAGGAAGAACTTCCTGATGGTAAGAGCTGTTTGACAGTGGAACACACTCCCTCAAGAGTGGTGGAGTCTCTTTCTTTGGAGGTTTCTAAATAGGGGCTGGATGGCCATCTGTCGGGGGTGCTTTGACTGTGTATTCCTGCACAGCAGGGAATTGAACTGGATGGCCCTTGAGGTCTCTTCCAACTCCATGATTCTATTTGAACATTACCCTGGTGACAGTGGAACCACTCAGGAGAAAACACCTCTTCTGCATGACAGCACTAACATTTAAAAGGCCTCCAAGGCATCACTTACTGAGGCTGCAGGATATAGATGTGGCTAAGGGATGGTGACTGATTTAAAAGACAAATCACCTCTCCCAGAGGCTTGTAGTACAGTTAATTTCTCCTGTTTTTTGCCAAAAAAAAGGGCAGTACAGAAGACTCTGGGAGTTGCAGAACAAGCCTTGTTGGGATGTGTGTAGACCAGGAAACATACTTTGCCCACCCCGAGCTAAGAAAAAAGGACAGAAGTGCAAGAGACAGCCTCCTTAAGCACAGCAGAATTGCTCCTCCACGCCAGGCTCTGAAGACTGATATAATTTGCAGAAGAAGGTGAATTCAAAACCTACATATCTAATTGCAAATATGAAATGAAGGAGCATTGTTTCTGCTGCATAAACAGGCAATACAAACAAATTTGATTCTTGTGCAACAGGGAGGGAATCCTTCATAGGTGGGAGTGACAAAGCACTGCCATCCTAGGTGGTTTGACTAAAGTTAAGATTTTTCTGCACAATTTTCTGCACAATTTCTTGGACTGATGAAGGTTAGGATGCCCTCTACTGGCCTTATGGGGAAGAAGAGTTGGATATAAGCGTAAGGGACACTGCTTTCTACCAGGTCAATCTATTTCATTTGTCCTTCTAGCCGACTATCTATTTGGTTGTTTGACAGCAGCTCTCCAAGATACCAGACAAAGAGATCTCTTTCCCATAATCTACTACCTGAACCTTTTCACCAGAACCTGGAAACAACATATGATAAGAACAAGGTTATCATAACATGTTATGAGGAAGGGGGAGACAACAACCTCCTTTTCTCACATTTGAATGTTGATGCAGACACTTTACTTTTTTTACTGTAATAAGTTATGTCTACTCCGTTACTTCTAATCACTGGTAGGGAGTGGTGTCCATTCTGCTATTTTTTAAAAAAATACAGGCATAACTTAGGTAGCAAAGCCTGACAAAAAAGCTCATTTTGCAAAGCCTTTTTATAATCCAGCCCCCTGTTTCCTCCTTGTCCTCTGTCTAGGTGGAAGCTTTCCAGAAGCATTGGGAGGATGGTGAAGAAGGGATGGAAAAACACCGACTTTCAGTGTCAGATTGCAGCAATGTGTCTGCAGTATACAATGCAATAAAGGCTTGAGCTGGGAAAGAACAGGATCCGACTCTTGCTGATCTTACTGTGGCTGCGTGTACCTGTCTGCAGCAGGCAAGGTAAAGAGTAGCTGTCTCCCAAATGCCTTACCGAGCATGCACAAACAGTGAAAAAGAGAAAAAAGGGAAGAGTTACCCCTGGCATTTTAAAGAAGCATAGAGCTATACATCTAGCCACCAAAATGGAAATTAAAAGAAAAGTGGAGGCTGGTGAAAGAAAAGCAAATCATCCATGAATGCATTTTGGAAGAAGCTTTCAAGTGGTCTCTAAAAGGTTCAAAATCTTTTTTGCTTACTTACGCAAGGCTTGCCTGACCTTGTTATTTCATTTCACGTGGACATATTGCGGCATTTTCAATAGAAATTTTACTGACACACGTAGAACTGCTCATTTTGGTGGCGTAGAACCCTATTCCCATTCTTTCCATGTTACCTCCGCCTCTGGTACCAAATTTTGAGTTGAATTAATGCTCAGGAACACATTTATTTATTAACTGAGGTGCACTTGTAGCACATCGCACACTAAGCCAAAACGACAAGTAACAGTACTGCAAATATGTCATTAATGTTTTTCAAGTAATGACTAGTGCTAATACATTATGTTTTAAAAGAATGTGTCCAGCTGTTTTTAACTGAAGATGCTAAGGATTAAACCTAGGACCATCTCCATTCAAAGCATGCACTCAGAAATGATTGCATATTTCCCCCATAACATCCAAATGCTACTTTTAGCAATTATCAGTTCCTTCAATGTTCTTCAAGATACAGCCCCTTTCTCATTATCTATGGGAGAAGGGAAAAGGTGCTCCAAAAGGAGTGCCCTTTTGCATCATGAAGCACCTTTTCTCTTCTCCCATGGATGATGAGAAAAAGTGGGGAGGGGAGAGACAGATAAATGTTGACTGTTTCCTTTAACTGGGTGGCTTTCACATCACAAGAGTACCCACTCCCACTGGGGGCAAGGGAGCTGCATCTTTGACACATTTTCCACAAGAACTTTACTTACGTTGATGCCGAAGTCCGGCGACGTCGCACTCCAAATGGCACCAATGCTCGCAGCTGCCAACATTGCTTCCACCGCATGTATACCATTGGGCAAATAACCTAGAATAGCAGGGATTGGAACAATTACAGCAGTGGAAGAGGTCTTCAACCAAGTGATAAAACAGCCAAAGAGAAGAATAAAAAAAGAAAAGAAAAGCCCACACTCACATCCCATCACATAGCAGTTATCTCCTCATGTCCTAGCTTTTGTGTAAGTTGGGGGAACACATTGGAGGAGAAAGACAATAAGTGAAATGTGAAACCCAAGTGCAATTGTTGAAATGGTGAGAATGTTGGGCTGGGAAGTCTAGGGGTACACCTCAAGGTGCTGCACCTCAGAAACTGAGGCTGCATCCGCACCACAGAGATAATCCGGTTTGGTGCCACTTAACTGTGTGGGTCAATGCTGTGGAATTCTGGGAATAGTCGTTTATTGTGGCACCAGAGCTCTGCCTTAAAAAAAAGTCAGAGTCAAGGATGACCCTACCAAACACAACTCACCTTCTACTCTCTCTTGAAAAATAATTACGCTGACATCACATCCATGCCCAAAAAGCATTGGAAAAATTACTTTTTTGGATGACAACTTGCAATATCTCTCAGCCAGCATGGCAACTGAATTCTGGGAGCTGTAGCCTTAAAAAAAAAAAAAGCTCTCTCAAGCCATGTGCTTGTATTACAGTTCTCCTTCTTTTCAGAGAGCAGTCTGGAAGGCAAAAACACATTCCCTTGAGGCGGAGTGGAGAAAGAAAGTACTATTTCCTGTACTTCCAAGCTTAAAGTTCAAACCCCAAACAAATTACCCTACACATTCTTAGGCAGGACTAGCCCTAGGAGGCTAGTGGACTCCCTCCCCTATCAAAGACCTTCCCTCAAGGGAAAACAAGATACCATCGATGAGCATGAAAGCAACCACAGATGTATTTCCTTCTTCCCACTAGCACAAAACAAGTCCTTCAGGCTCCAGGGAACTTTTCAACATTTGGGGGATTAACCTCCCCTTGGTTGCCATCCTAGGAAGAAATGAAGCCATGTGCCATCATCATCTTACCCAAAGAGGTCACCTAGTATTAGGAGATGGAGGACAAACAACCTACTTCAAGAGGGGAGTAGATGAGAGGAAACATTTCCCATATGGAAGCCGGCATCCATATTTTTCTGTGGGTTTTTTGGGCTCTGTGGCTGCGTTCTGGAAGAATTTATTCCTGACGTTTCGCCTGCATTTGTGGCTGGCATCTTCAGAGGTTGGTGGCATGGAAGTGTGTGGAGTGTGGAGTATATATACCTGTGGGACCCTTGTTTGGGAGGAAGTGGTTTTTTACATGTTAATGGTAGAGTTAGTTTGTGTGTTGTACTGTGTTGAATGACACAGCCTGGGGATATGTTGTGGGGGGATATGCAAAAAACACCAAAATCAAGACTCAAGACAAGCAAATGAACACCATCCAGGCTCAAGGGGTTTCCCAGTAGACAATGGACTACCAATAAAATAGACACAAATCCCCCTTGCATATCCCCCCACAACACACCCCCAGGCTGTGCCACTCAACACAGTACAACATACAAACTAACTCTACCATTAACATGTAAAAAACCACTTCCTCCCAAACAAGGATCCCACAGGTATACTGCACACACTTCCATGCCACCAATCTCTGAAGATGCCAGCCACAAATGCAGGCGAAACGTCAGGAATAAATTCTTCCAGTACGCGGCCACAGAGCCTGAAAAACCCACAGAAAACTATTTCCCAAAATGTGAAGACACTTCTTCCTATCACACTCTTACACAGCAAAACTGGGGGACCTCAAGGCTTGGGGCTGAACCCAACCCTTCTGGGATTCTTCAGATGGCCAACCCTTGCCTATGGTACCATATCTTTGTAGTTTCCAAGCTTTTCTATGGGTTTCCCCCCATTCTTAAGGTAAAATGCCTCCCCTAAGGCTTAGTTACTGATAATATGAGACTGAGGCTAAAATGTGCTTTTATGTTTGGTCCCACCAACCACTGGACTGCATCCCTGAAGAACTACTGGGAACTTGATCCAGCCTTTCCCTACCTTTACTCTGTATCCTCTCCTCCAGGTATCTCACCAGGAGCTTGCTTGCAAAGTTTCAGCAATACACTAGGCCCCACCTGAAATAATAGCCACCTTTATATAGTGTTAACAAATGTTCCAAACAGTTTACACTTAGGATAGATAGGTTCTTTTCTGTGGTGCCATCTAAACCAGTGATGCCCAAACTCTGGTCCTCCAGGTGTTTTGGACTTCAGCTCCCAGAAGCCCCAGCCAGTTTGGCTGACAGGCAGGAATTCTGGGAGCCGAAGTCCCAAACTTCTGCAAAACCAAAGTTTGGGAACTCCTGATCTCAGCTATGTAAAATCCTATTTAGGGGAATTCTGCTAGTTCATCCCACTTTGTGTTCTGAAGGGCCAACCGACAACATCAGCCTTAGAACCAAGACAGTTACTGCAATATGGCCATCAAAAAATCCAATTGCCAGTTGATAGCCACACCTACTATCTTCCATTTAAGTCATAAAAGGTGGTGATGTATATTTTCCATTGTGTGAAGATTCTCATCTACGAGGAGGCCCGCAAAACTTTTAACAGCTAAGACTGCTGTAAGCTCAATGCTTTGCATTCCAACTTTATGGCAACCTCGCAAAATAACTACTTTGCACAATACCACAACTCCCCTCTTGGATGGGCAAGATGCATTGGTCAACCTATTAACCACCACCATACCTTGCTACTAAATTAAGATCAAATTGAAATGGGATGAGTAGGGTTTCAACACCTTCAACTGTGCAATGAGAAAGACAATGAACTGTATTACATGCCACCTGTTGCTCAAGACCTGCCAGAAAGCAAGCAAGTAGGCCAGAGAATTTGCAGCGCAGAGCTGTCAAAAATCATACTGCATCACACAGGGGACGACATTCCACTGCTGAAGATTTCAGTAACAAGAGTGCCAACACACACACAAAACCAGAAACTAAACTTTTCCAATTCTATGAGTGCACAATTATAGGTTTGGAACTGCCAAATGTGAATGCTAAAGCTTCTTCAAGAGGCAGAGTGGGGGCATTATGACAAGGTACCTCATCTTCCCTGTGCTACATGGACAAGCCTTTCAGTAGATCTTTATTCCAACCCCTCACACCTCACATACGTACATCCTTCCATTCCATCCCCATCAAGATTTCTTAGAAGCAGGAGCTATTGTTGCAAGAGGTGGAAAAGATAATGCCTCCATTCAGAGATCATGTGAAGCCAAAGCTGCAGAATCAACCAGCAAATCAGAAGTTAGACATCAAGTTTGGAAGTGGTTTTGCA
This sequence comes from Phrynosoma blainvillii, assembly GCA_026167975.1. NCBI lineage: Eukaryota > Metazoa > Chordata > Lepidosauria > Squamata > Phrynosomatidae > Phrynosoma > Phrynosoma blainvillii. The sequence continues at coordinate 13,800,186 of JANUYF010000013.1, forward strand.
AGCCATTGCCATTGCCAATCAGTGAGCAGCATATACTGTGTTATGTGCTTTCAAGTCAATTCCAATCTATGGGCATCCCATCCTTGAGCTGTCTTATATTTCTTGAATAAGCACAAGAGGTTTGCCACTGCTTTCCTCTCTGGGCTGAGAAAATGTGATTTGCCTAAGGTCATCCAGTGGGCTTCCATGTCTGAGCAAGGATTTGAACCTTGATCTCTTATAGTCCCACTCCAACACTCAAACCACTATACCAGTGGTCCCCAAACTTTAGTCAGCCTGGTGTTTTGGACTTCAACGCCCAGAAGCCCTAGGTGTCTTGGCCAACTTTCAGGAATTCTGGGACACCCCAAACACCTGGAGGACCAAAGTTTGGGGACTACTGCACTATACCATGATCACTCTTGCCAGGTACATTGTGTGTGACCACATGTGTGTGCATGCCTTGAAGTCTCCTGTCAACTTATGGCAACCCCATGATTTTATAATGTTTTCTTAAGCAAGCAATACTTAGAGGTAGTTTTGCCAGTTTCTTCCTCTGAAACATTACAGCAGTTGATATTCACTGGTAGTCTCCCATTCAAGTACTGACCAGAAGTGACCCTACTTAGGTTCAAGATCTGGTGCCTTTAGGGTATTTAGGCCTATACATACACAAACATACTGCAAATAACCTAAAGAATGTGAAACTGAAATAATCACATTCTTATTTGCTCCTCTCTTTCCCTCCACATACACTCTTCCTTTGTTTCCATGTCTGTTTTAAGTGGAAAGCTCCTTGGGATAGCGACCCATCAAACCCATTATTTGTAAACTGCTATGCATCTGCCATGCACAGTGGATTTTACTAGATTATTATTTCCATATGTTACTGGCAGTTTCTGGAATGCTCAATTAAAAAGATGGGTACATAAATATTTTCATAAATAAGTGAAGCCTTCAGTAAAATGTTCCAGCATTGGGTGCACTTGTTCAAGGTGCCAAAGCCAACCATGCCCTTCCTCCAGGGATTCTCCATTCCGTCCTCTTCCTTTCCCACACATACACACAGGTCAGTTTATTCCAGAGCCACTGACCATACTCAGTCCTCATTTGGCTGTTAGAAGTGGTTCTCTCCTCATCCCCTTCTACAAACCTTGGGGCTCCCCAAGTCTGCCAATATCAAGTCTGGGCATAGACTTCTATTTTAGCAACACAGGAATCAGTATTTTGAGGGTTTAATTTACTACTGGTTGCCAGAAGTTGGAAACAACTTGAAGGCACACAACAACAACAATTTAAAATTAGCATACAGCAGGTGTGGGAATCCTGTGGGCCTCCAGATGATGTCAGTCTATAACTTCCGTCAGCCCCAGCCAACATGGCCAGTGGTGAAGAAGGATGGGAAATGCAACCCAACAACATCTGGAAGGTGGCATGATTCCCAACCCTGCCATACAGCAGAACACATATTAAACTAAGTTCCTAAACTTCTTTCAGTGCTTCAGGCAAAAGGGAAGCATACTGAGGTTTTGAGAAAGTGACAATAAATCAGTCACTTGGTTCTCATTATCCAACCTTATTTTGAGAACTATATGGAAGCAAAAATCAAGTTATATAATTGGCATTTTTGTTACAGAATTCAGAATGGAAATAGACAGCGAAGTGACGGCCTCCAACAGAAGCAACAGCCAGGAGAGCACTGCTTATTCCCTCTAGACGTGGAAGTTTGGGATTTTTCCAAGCATCTTGCTTCCAAGCCTTCACTTTATCCCAAGACAAACATAAGAGCATAATGGCTCCTTCATGGGAATGTTTGCATCGAACATGTTTGCCAGTCTTTGAATGGCTAGTTTAAGAAACTGGGGGAAGGGGCAGAATGAAAGAAAGACCGACTCACCAACAACTCTGTCTCCTATCTGTACTCCCATTTTCCTCATGGCTGCAGCATACAGAGCAACTTGTTGCTTTAGCTCTTCAAAAGTCACCTTCACAATTTCTTCCTTTCCTTCCTCTGTGGGAAAAAATGTGGTTTAGAAGAAGACAGGTTCTATTAGCAAGTTTGCATTAGGAAACAAGGAAGGATAAAGTCAGCCCCAGACAGGTGGCAAAATGACTGCAGAGATGTCAAAAAGGCTATGTCATGGAAAGAATTTCCACAAACCTTAGGAAAGACCCATTGATAAATAGCTTCAAGCAAAAACCAATGTGGTGAATCTTCCAGAGACCATCTGAGCTTCTTCCAAATGCATCCCAGGATGACTTTTTTCCTTGAACAGCCTCCACTTTTCTCACAATTTCCATTTTGATGGTGAAACTGATAGATCTATACTTTTTGACATGCTGGTAATGAGGCAGGCTAGTCTGCTTTCCCCTTTCTTTTCCTTTGCTCTTCACACATACTCAGTTAAGTGATTCTGGAGGCAGCTGTTTACCTTGCCTATTGTATGTAAGCACACACAACTGCAACAGGATCACATAGAGCAGAATCTCATTCTTTCCCAGGTCAAGCTTTAGTGCAGGGGTAGGCAACCTTTCCCCTTTAAGGGCTGAGGGACTTCAGCTCCCAGAAGCCTCAGTCATGTTGGCCAATATTCCCATGTTGGCCAATAGTCCCATGTTAGCCAATAGCTCCTGGGATTCTGGGAGCTGAAGTCCCTCGGCCCTTAAAGGGGAAAGGTTGCCTACCCCTGCTTTAGTGCATTGCTATAATCTCAATCAACAGAGTGGCTGAGAAGATAAAATGGGACCAAGGGGGCAGAGGAAAAGCAGAATATCCATCTAACAAGGAATTCTCTCACTTCATATTTGGGAAAAATCTGTGGCCCTCCAGATGCTTTTTGGGCTAAAACTCCCATCAACCCTAGCCAGCTCAGCCAGTGGTAAAAAATGCTGGAACTGAAGACTACACATTCCTCATCCCTGCCCCACCTGGTGACGTGGTGGGCTACCAGTCCCATCACTCCAATAAGCATGGCCACTGGGCATTATATGAATTGCCATCTAACACAAGATCAGCCTTCATGTTAGGGAAGGCTGCTCTAATGAATAAAATGCACATGTTCCCAAGTAAATGTGAAGGCTGATGTTCAGACAACAGAAATAGGGAATCCTTGGTTTCAAAATGGGTTTCTTAAAAAGCTGCTTCACTCTTTCTATAGTAAAGCGAGTTGGCAACAGATTTGAAAAACATGGAAACCTGCTCTACATCCAGAAAAAGTCATTTCTTGCAGTTCTCCTAGATTTTTTTTTCAAGAATAAATACTGCTAATAGATATGAATGGTCTATATGCAACAACTCAACTCACTTGAAACAAAAAATGCATATTCCTGCTTCCACTCCTAAAGAGAACTGGGCATCTACTGCACTCTGTTAGAGATGGGATAGGAGAACCTTCCTCCCTGCATCAAGCATACTAGCGCAGGCTAGTAACTCTAAGGGCCTAAGCAGACTGCCAGAAATAGTGCACATTAAATTGAGGCACTGCCCTGGCTCAGTGCTAGGGAATCATGGGAACTGTAATTTATTGTGGCACCAGAGCTCTCTGACAGAGAAGGCTCAATGTCCCAGAAAAAAATACAGTTCCTATGATTCCCTAGCACTGAGCCAGGGCAGTGCCTCAATTTAATGTGCACTATTTCTGGCAGTCTGCTTAGGCTCTAAGTCAGGGGTAGGCAACCTTTCCCCTTTAAGGGCCGAGGGACTTCAGCTCCCAGAAGCCTCAGCCATGTTGGCCTATAATAGTCCCATGTTGGCCAATAGCTCCTGGGATTCTGGGAGCTGAAGTCCCTCGGCCCTTAAAGGGGAAAGGTTGCCTACCCCTGCTCTAAGTGATAGGGTTTCAAAACTCAAGCACTGGGAATATGAGGTGGAGAGGTCTTGATCCTTCGGACTTTTTGGCCTGACAACTCCCAACACTCCCTTGCTGAGTAGAGATGGGGTAAGAGAACCTTCCTCCCTGCCTCAAGAATACAGGGTCTCTAGCCCTGTTGTAAAACCTCAACCGCTCAATATTTGAAGGACAGGATAGAGGCTGCAACCCAGGTCTCTAACCTTCCAAGAAGCTTTTGAAAGCTTGGCAAGAACCCATACCACTCTTCCTTGGTACTAGACTCCTTAAGCTCTGTTCTGACATTGAACCAAGAGCTATAAAAATCCCATACTGATTTAGTACTTAATCTCCTTAAGACAAATAAAGAACAGAGAAAGGCAGGCAGGGAGGTAGGCAGGGAATGACAAAGCTTAGTCATAAACCGCTGCATCATACACACCCATCACACAAACTATACAGCTGGCAGCCCAGAGCACTTGTGAGGAAATGTGGTTACCTTTGATGATGAAACCTATATTGTATAAACTCAGCTCCACGAGGGGTAAAAAAACAAAACATCTTTGCTTCCCAGCCCACTCTTCAGAAGAACTCTGTACAACAGGTCCCACAAGACTGTATTGCTGTGCACAACACACAGGGTTATGGTCTCACACGGCAATCCTATGGGTGCTTCCAGTATTAAAGTGAAGTGGTGGCCGCCAGGTAACCAGGGCCACCATCAACCCTCCTCAGATGCCAGCTCAGACAGGCTTTTCCTCTAACCAACTGTTACCCAAGAGCGATTGTCCCAGCTGAAGAAACTGAGAAGACTGAAAAGCTGTACCTGGGTTTTCTTGTTTTCTTTTTCTCTCCCCATCTCCCTTTCCTTTTGTGCCATGCCTCATCTTCTTTAATTGATATTTTTTGACTTTTAATTAATTGACTTTAATAGGCTTTCCATCTGTACAGTGGACTATAAAACATATGCTCTTCATCAACAAGAAGGAGGGAGAGAGCCCTACTTCTCTAACTCAGCCACAGAGAACAATGAACAATGGCTCCTTTCCACACAGTGCAAGAAATTTTTTTTTAACATTATATTTATTTAATGCAACATGAGATCACATTGTTACTTTCCTAACAAACAACATTTACAAACAAATTCTATAAACAACACCACTAAAATTACACTAAGCTTTAAAAACATGCAAACGTTCATTCCATACTTCCTCACCTCTCGTGTGGGTCTTATTATTGAAATATATTTCCACTTTTAATTTCTATTTAAACGTATTGCAAAGGTATGACTCTCTACTTGATTATGAAATTACGATTAAGAAATTCTGGCTTCTACTAAACCCTTCTCTGCTTTGGGCCTTCCAGATGGTTTGGTCTACAACTCCCATCAGCCCCAAAGAACACGCCCAGGGACGCAAGTTGGCTATGTCTAAAACAGGAGGAAACAGAATCTCTGGCCCTCCAGATGTTTTGGACTACAACTACCATAATCCCTTACCATCAGCCCTGCTGGCTGACGCTTCTAGTAGCTGAAGACCAACCATATGCAGAGGGCCAAAGGTCTCCTAACACTAGTGTATAGCACGTGTTCCATCATACGGAGAAAGTGTGGAAGAGCTGGAGAGAGGAATCACTAGTGAAACTCAATACCAAAATAACTCCTGGAAGATCCACTCCTATTCACTTTTACTCTAGGACTCCCAGGGAGCCTAGGCAGCACAGGTTGGTCATTCCTACCTCTATGCCATAAAGCAGAGGTGGCCAAGCTCAGCGGGTCCAGAATTCAATTTTAATCCCCTGGAACATGGCACGGGCCCAGCACACATGCAAGACAAACCCAAGAGTCTCCAGAAGTTGAGGCCAAAACAAGGCACTGGCAAGCAGAGCTATACCTTATTTCAGGGGTAGGCAACCTTTCCCCTTTAAGGGCCGAGGGACTTCAGCTCCCAGAATCCCAGGAGCTATTGGCCAATATGGGACTATTGGCCAACATGGCTGAGGTTTCTGGGAGTTGAAGTCCCTCGGCCCTTAAAGGGGAAAGATTGCCTACCCCTGCCTTATTTTAAAGAAGAATCCCTGTTATTGGAAGCTTCAAGGAGCAGCAATTTTCCTTTTTCTTACTTACTCCCTATTTGTCAAGGAGAGACCCAGGCAGCGGCACACACAGACCATAGGCTTCATCTGGTCTTCCTTGCTGTAAAGGCACAGCAGAGCAGGTGGGTAGTCCTAGAAAGACTATGCAATCCAGTCAACTTCCAACACAGTCCCCTTTAATGCTGTCCATAAGATGTCTTGGTCTTTAACTCCCATCATAGCTAGCTAGTATGGCCAATGAGTGCTGCAGGGCAACACATTTGAGGGGCAGTATGTGGTTTAACAACCTACAGTTGTTCATAACATGATATGTAACAATTGCAAAGGCAAATTGGGAGTCTGTTCTTTTTTAAGTCTTCAGTGATTAATATTAGTGCTTCTGGGAAAGAATGGGTATGTTTTCTGGGTTTACCTGACAGTCTGTCTTAAGAAAACAGACTCACTAAAATGTCCATGAGAAGTTGAAGGTAAAGAAGGCATGGCTGCACGAGAGACAGAACTCAGGGTTCTGCCTGCATGTCTACTTGTTTCTCTAGCACACTAGAGGGGGAAAAGCCCTGAAAAGGAGGGGAGAACAGGTTTGGCAAAAGACTAACTGGGAAATGTACAAGCTGGTTTGGGAATTGATTGCAATCTCTTAGTGTCTGCAAGGCAAAGCAACACCCCTACAGCTATGATGAAATAAGAACACAGTTAAGCTGCAAGACCATTTAGCGCAGGTTAGCTTAGCTGATGAACTACCCAGGAATTAATAAATCTTGCTTTTGCAATCTAACCATGTTGATTTTCAGATTAATTACAAACAAGCCAACACACCCAACAATGAGAAGTCTTGCAAAGTCAAATTAGTAGTGCATCAGTTCAAGAAATTGCATTAGCAGTGCCATTCCCAGTGCACTGAGGCACATCAGTGTTCAGTGAGAGGGTAAAAATGTGACATGAAAAAAACTAAACTACCACAATGGATTCATCCACCATACTGCTGCCTCCAGGGTATGGGGAGGAAGGCATCAATCACCTCCCCACCAGATATGAACATCTGATACCATGCTGGAAGAGTATGTGAGGGCATACTGGGTTTCATTAATGCAGTTGTTCTCAACCTTTGATCCGCCAGAAGTGTTAGATTTTAGTGCTCAGAATCCCTAACCATTGGCCACACTGCCTTGGGTTCTTGAGACTTGAAATCCAAAATTTTTGAAATCCAAAAGCCAAAAATCACTCCTCTAATACTGCAGCTGACAGATGCAGAGGAATTACTGAAGCATTCCTATTCTCCAAAAAACATAGTCCTGTTACTAACTAATCAAGCAAAGGTTCAAAGGAGAATGGCCAGAATCATCCTTGTGAAAAGGATGTTTTGCACATTATTCTGGATGTTGTCTACACACACACACACACACACACTAATAGAAAGAGAATCTTGCTTCCTATCTCAGTCCAGGAGGGGAAAACACATCCCTGTATCCAAGCATCAAAAATTTGGGAAATGGTATACTAACAGAGCTCTTTCAAATATAAGAGAAGGGTTTCATAGGATAAATTACCAATTTGATTCCAGGCACAATTTGATGTATTGATAATCACCTTTAAGGACCTAAGAAATTTAAGCTCTCCAAAATACTTTAAGGACTACCACCTCTCATACCAGCCCATTCATGCCACATACCCATGCAGTGTCAGGTAAAACACACTACTTGGCCCCTACACCATCCTCAGTGAATTAACTATCTCAGTGTAGCTTAGTGGTTTTAAATCTGCGGTCCTTCAAATGTTTTGGACTTCAGCTCCTCAAATTCCTGGCCACTGGCCAAGACCTGGTCTAGGACCTCAGGAAACGGAAGTCTAAAATCTCTGGAGAACTAAAGTGTGAGAACCACTGCTCCAGCCAGTACAGAGATGAGCAATTGTGAACCTCCAGGTGATTTTGGATTTCATCTCCCATAGTTCATCACCATGAGCTACACAGCTAAAGCTGATAGGAATTGTAAGCAAATTGTAAGCAACAACATCAAGAGGGCCACTTTTGGTAGTGGGTGCCACAGTAACAAGATTTGCAGAGGCTACTCACGTGCTGCATAGAGGGCAATTTTATCATTCTCTTTGTGCTTCAAGAGGTTTTCTGCATAGTTCAACCGGCTGCCTTTAAACCATTCTGGAACATCTGCAATGCTCTTAGAAGGATCGACCACCTGATGGAAGAATACCAGACATCCTTAGGAGAGAAGAGCTTTGAAATCTTAAAGCACATACAGGCTATTCTAGGGTGGCATCTCACAAGCTTCAAGCTCCTGTCTGGCTTTCACCTTCCCATCCCACAAGTTCTCTGACAACTTAAAGCTCAAGGAAACAGTAATCTTCTTCTATTCTCAGGTTGCTCCTCAGTGCCATCCCACAGTCACATTAAATCCATGGGGTGATAGTGTTTTTTCTACTCATGTCTAGAACTTGCTACCTCTTTCCTCAGAGAGTTCTGCCAATAGTAGCTCCTATTTCTTATGCTGTCTCTCTGCCCATTACAAACATCACATGGAGACATTTGCCCACCCTACTGTGTATGAGTGCCAAAGGCAAGCAGGTGGGACCAGCCCCGTTTGGTCTGATTTCATTTCAGTTTTAGAGAGGTAGATACTAGGACTGTGTACAGAAGGTACCAGAATTTGCCACCCAGGCTTTCCATGTGACTCCCACATTAGGATGCCCTCATTTCATCTTTTACCTCAGCTGTGTTCTCCCACATAAGAGATGAGGGCACTGACCTCTCAACTCTTTTTCTCCATTGTCTATAAACAACAGAGATTTGGGCAGAGAAGCCTCACCTTACTACACATATCAGTAACCCACTCTGGTCTACCTATGCAGGGGAAGGGAGAGCTCAAAAATGGTAGGATGCCATCTCAGACATCTGGGCTGTAAGGGTAAGGGAAGGGATGGCCATATTTTTTAAATACCTCCTTCTGCAAAAGACTTCACCCCATTCTAAAAAACCTAGCACAGCAAGAGTTGATCTGGTTTTAAAATCTTTTTGATACTCTTGCCTTTTGCAAGGGTAAACAGAGGGTGGGTTCAGCAATGGCATGCCAGCAGTTTAAAATAATACTACTTTATTCTGCTGCATGTGTAGACAATGTAAGTACAGTTGGCTCTCCACATTTGTGGCTTTGACTTTTGCAGATTTGATTATTTGCAGTTTTGATTGATATGTTCTCTCTAGGAATCTCTAGGTCCTCCAGCACGACTCTGCTGCAGGTTGACCATAGAGGCATGTTGGAAGACCTAAAGATTCGCAGAGAAAACACCTCTCTGGGCATTCGTAAGTTCTCCAGTGTGATTCTATGATCCAATTCTGGCAGATGTTGACAATAAGAGTTGCATTGGAGGACCTGGAAATTCCTAGAGAGATGTTCTCTTAGGTAAAAATGGGGGGGGGGGGCATTTGAGGTTTCCCCACATTCATGAGGGTTCTCCACCCCTAACCCTAGCAAATGTGGAGGGACAACTATATGTGTGTGTGGAGCAAAAGAGTGTGAAACCATTGGTCTATCCAGCCATGCAAATGTCAAGGCCAGCCCAACTAGATGCCTCAAGCAGCAGGTTTTGTATGTCCTGAAGTGGCAATATGTTCTTGTTTACATTATTTCACTTTTATTTTATGTTATTATTTTTACAACTAGGGTGGATGTAGGCTTTTCTGCCCCATAAGCCAAAGTAACTTTAGGTGTTATGCACCTTGACTTGTGGGTGTGTGAGTGTGAAGATACCATTGGTTGTTCTGCCTCATGCAGCAAAATGGCTTGGACCAGCCCTGCCATTCATCACCTGGTATCAGAGATGTTTCTAATTTCCAGGACCAAAAGAAATCCTTCTGAATGCAAGGTGTGCTTCCAACGGCCCTACCACAGAGGTAAAACCCCTCTGTGGTCCATGTCCAGTCATAACTACTATTGGAGGTCACTCTTAGCTCTTGGGCATCGTGTGCCAAATCAGCTCTACACTAGCCAGAATTCACAACATGACTTAGACCATAGAATGTCAGTTCTCCTTAAGCCCCTGTTCACACAAGACAGTTTTGTCACTTGATCATTGCAACTTCAGTGGTTTACTTGACATGTGAGAACACTACCACAGATCCAACAATGACAATACATTTTACAGGAGCACTTCAAGTATGTAGCCTAGAGCTCCTTTAAAAGGAAAGCAAGGCCACCCCATCAGCCTTCCTAAGGAGCCAGCTCCAAAAATCTGTGCATCTCCCAAACTATAACCCTTTAGCCATACTACCAGGCTGGAGAACATCCGAACATTAAAAATTGATGCCATTTTTTTCCTCATTATCCTTTTTCTTCTCCATCCCTGTTTTCTTTTGCGGCATGTCTTTCTAGACTATGCCTGAGAGCAAAGACTGTTTTATCTTTTATAAATTGTGATGCAAGCTGTTCAAAACAGTTTCCAACTGTAGAAGAAAGTATAAATGTTATCTGTATACAAATAATAGTCATGTTTGTGGTCAAGAGATCAACAACTTTCCAAACTTGTTTGGATAAGCCATTCTACTATGCACTCACTTTAAAACACAGAGAATATGTTTATTTAAAGTGACTTGGAAATAAAATGAAAGATTCCAATATCCATAATGGCTTACCTCATCATAGAGGTGAGAGAAGACAATCCCACTGAACTTCCAAAATTCTGCCCAGAAATCTGGATAATGCTCTACTGACCAGTGGTACAGTTCACTGTAGTTGGCTGTAAGTTAAACACAACATCCATCTTTCAGATAGATAGATAGCACTTATTGATGTGTCTGATGTGTTTTTGTATCCCATTTTGTTCATAAGCAACTTTGGTTATCTTGCAGAAAATATTGTAAGTACCGGTATACTTAATGAATATTAAACTGGCTTATTTTCTAGAAACAAATCCTTCTGCAGGTATTACACACATGCAACTACATTCCATGGTCATTCTCTCACAGCTTCACACTGCTCGGACTCCATCCTTAACACTCCCAAATCCCAGCCTTTGCTTCTTTGGAGCTTCTTCTAAACTCTGCTTTGCCACCCCATCCTTCTTTTAGTTCCTCCTTCCACTTGTCTAAGACCAGAGCAGTTCAGCCAGACTTGCTTTATGGCAATCAATCACAGGAAAAAGCCACAACGCTACTACCACCAGACAAAAATCACAAGATCGTTCAAAATCCACTTTTGTCCAAAGTGTAAGGGGAAAGCTGGATTATACCACCACCACTACTGTTGCCATATACCAGAACAACCGAGTTCAGAAATTCCCAAGCTTTCAGCTGCAAAAACCAGTAAAACTTTATTCATAGACTACAGATATTCATCACAGGTGTGTGTTGTCAGGACTAAAGAGCCAGTTAGCAATGCAGAATTAAAGCACGCACAAACTCAAAAATTTAGTGGCTTGTAATTCCATGTTGTCATTAAACTAAAACATTCTCCTATTCCCTTTCCCATGGACGCCTTTCCTTCTGCTCTCATACCACTCACTCTCATGAGACTCAGCCTTGATTTCCTTCCCACCTGGTGGTTAACCACAAAGGAATGTGAGCAACAGTATTAGCAAGATACACATGACTACATGTCCCATCATTTAGCAGTGGTACTCTGTAATGCAGGGGTAGGCAACCTTTCCCCTTTAAGGGCCGAAGGACTTCAGCTTCCAGAATCCCAGGAGCTATTGGCCAACATGGGACTATTGGCCAACATGGCTGAGGCTTCTGGGAGCTGAAGTCCCTCGGCCCTTAAAGGGGAAAGGTTGCCTACCCCTGCTGTAATATATTGTAAGCCAGCAAAACTATGACAAGCAAATGCAACTCTCTTAACTGTGGCACTCAGCTGCTGACAGCTGTGCACCTGCCCGCCATTTGAAAATATCATATTTCCATAAACCTGTTTGCACATACATCTTTTCCAAGCAAGTAAGAACCCCTAGCATTCAGGATTCTTGGAGCACAGGGCAACCTATCGATCCCTACAGATCTACATCTATACAGAAGCTGGATCTCTTCTTACATTTGCTGAACATGCAACCAATACTGGACACATCAGTGTCTGGCTAGCTAGCACAAATCAATTTCCTCTCATATATTTGGTAAATGGCCGCGATACATCCTTGGGATGATCAGACTTTCACTCCAAATGCATGAAGAGGGCATTAGTTTGGGAAAGGCTGTTTTAACAGTTCAGGCATATCTCAATTAAGAAATCCTCTGACAAAGAAGCTCCTTTTAACATAGTCTTTTTATGGCCATCCATCTCCCCTTTTCCTCCTTGTTCTCTATACAGTGAGATTTGTTTAGCAGCATCAGCATTAGGAGGATGGTGAAGGAGGACTGGAAAAACACACACTTTCAGTATCAGTATCAACAGGGTGTCTGCAATAAAAAACGAAAAGAGCACGATGCATCCAGTCCTGCTGTAGCTGTGTGTGCCTGCCCACAACAGGCAAGATAAACAGCAGTGGGTTCCAGAATCCCCTACCGAACATATCTGAACAATAAAACAGAGAAAAGGGGATAACAGATAAGCCTGCCTTGCCACTTAACATCAACTTTAAAAAAAAAAAGCATAGATCTATAAGTCTGGCTACCAAAATGAAAATCATAAGAAAAGTGGAGGCTGCAGGCAAGACCTACATAACTTGGTTTGCTTTATTTCACATGTGCATATTTTCAGTTTTGAAAAAAAGATCGGTAAAATATGTCATGTTGCTCTTCTCCCCCCTACCCCTTCTTCCCATGTTGCTTCTGCTTCTGATACCAAACTTTCCATTAAAGAAGTAATGCCCAAGAGCACATTTATTTTGTTAACTGAGGTATACCTGAACAAGTCAATGCCAAGGAACATCAAGAAAGTTAGATGGGAGAACAAATTACATTGCTACACCAATATCTTTGGGCCAAAGCTCTAGGTACAGCAAAAGGAAGCAGTAGGATGGATTGCACCCCTTCAGATGGAAGGTTACGGATGTCGTATTTCTGAATGCTCACCCATATTAAAAGCCCCGTCTGAGACAAAAGCTGGCACACAGGGCAGACTTCCTAGCCTAGACCACACATAGGGCATTTCAACAAAACATGATCAACCACCTCCAATACAGGGTCATTCTTCCGCCTTTAAGAGTTCATCCTACTACCTTACTCTTCCTTCTGCTGCTCCTGCATGTGTTGATTGGGCATTTCCAGACCAAATCAAACTGTTTTATTAGATGTATTAATTGCACACTTTTTGTGACTTTACTTACAAAGCGGCTACAAGTCCAGCCCAAAATCATCTTACATCAGTTGTGAAAGCCACCTGTCCCTATTTTTTAATTCAGGAAAATGGGTCATTAGCTGTTCCTGTTTATTTGTTGAGACGTGGTTAAATACCTCCCTTCTCATTAGGACACCACTAAGGGAAGGCAAACAGAACCAAATGTCCTCCTGGCTATCAATCTTGGGCTCTGGTGGCACAGAAAATACATCTCAAGGCAAGCCTCCCAGCATCTATGGACATTTAGCCCGATAAATGAAAGGAAGAAACAGAAAATGCTGATTTCTTTGTTGAAGCATGGGTAATAGGGGAAGGAGAGAAAGGTGCTTCAACGGTCTATGATAGGCTCCACAGAAATGGGTCTCAAAATATTTATTATTAGATTTCTATATCTAGTAACTAGATTTCTGATAGATTTCTCTATTGGTGCTCTCCTGGCTCCAGGGGCTTCTGGATGAGACAGATCTAACTAGATCCATCTCAATCTGATATCAGGGCTGAAAAGACACAGCTTTGATCTCTTGAGTGGACAACCCATGCCAGGAACTGGAGAGTGGGAATGTGTTGTTGGTTCTGCTGGATCGCTCATCAGCTTGCAATACCATCAGTCTTCTGGGCCACCTTGCTACGATGGGGCTGGCAGTGGCTTTGTTCCTTCTTGGAGGGGCAAACCCAGAAGCTGGTGCTCAGAGACTCCCGCTTAACCCCTTGGCCTTTGGTCTGTGGGGTCCCTCAGGGCTTGGTTCTGTCCTTCATATTTAACATATACACAAAACCACTGGGAGAGGTCACCCAGAGTATTGTAGTCCAGTGCTATCAGTATATGGATGACACACAACACTATTACTCCTTTCCACCACGATCCAAGGAAACTGTTTCAGTGCTCAACCTGTGCCTGTCATCAGTCACAGATGGTGAACAAACTGAAACTTAATCCAGACCAACCCAAGGTGCTTTGGTCAGTCAAAAGGCAGATCAGGGAGTAGGAATCCAGCCTGTGCTGGATGGGGTCACACTCCCCTTGAAGATGCCAGTCCACAGCTTGGCTGCACACCTGGATTCAACCTTGAGCCTGGAAGCTTAGGTTTCAGCAGCGTGCAGGAGTGCATTTGCACATTTAAAGCTTGTGCACCAGCTGCTCCCATTCCTTGAGTCGTCCGATCTGATAACGGCTACACACACCTTAGTCACATCCTGGTTGAATTACTGTAACACACTCTAAATGGGACTTCTTTTGAAGAGTATTTGGAAATCTCAGGTGGTCCAAAGAACTGCCACAAGATTGTTAACTGAGGCTGGTTACAGGGAGCCCACAACTCCCTTGCCGCAACAGCTCCACTGGCTGCTGGTCTGTTTCTGGGCACAATTTGAAGTGCTGGAACTTTAAAGCCCTATACAGCTCAGGTCCAGGTTATCTGAAGGACCATATTCTTCCATATGAACCTGCCCATGCTTTGAGATCTGCTGGAAAGGCTCTTCTCCCTGTGTCTCTGCCCTCACAGGTACACCTTGTGGGAACATGAAAGGGGGCCTTCTTGGTGGCTGCTCCCAGACTCTGAAATTCCCTTCCCAGAGAGGTTAGACTGACACCCTCCTTGCTGTCCTTCCAGAGGCTGATAGAGACCCTTTTTATTCCAACAGGCCTTAAGAACTGGTCTTTTAGGGGAAAGAGGCATTGTGCTGGTCTTTTTATCTGTTGTAAGCTGTCTTGAATCCTAAGGGAAAGGCAAGAGATAAATAAATATAAATCAGAGCAATTTCCAATCATAAAAGCCCAAAGAGGCAACAAATGAAGTCTTCCTTATTATATCATCAACTGTGGAGGCCTGATAGAAAGACAGAAGAGATCTTTTTCCTATGTTCCTTTTCCTGTGTTGTTCTCCAGTTGTAGAATGGAAAGCCCTGAGAATTGTGCTGAATTCCCCCTCTCGCTGCTTTTATGAAAGGTGTGTGAAGATTTATTTACATATTAAAATACTGATCTCCTGCCCTATATCATGAGACCATTAGCTGAAGATGTACCTCTTCAAGGTAGCTTTTTAATTGCTAAGGTTTATTAATCAATGTCATAACTGTAATCATTTTTATTGTGATCATATTAATAGTTTTAATCAATGTGACAGTATTGATGGCGATATTGGTTAACTATTTTTTAACCAAGTTTGTGAGTAACCTAGACCACAATTTTTTGGTGGAAAGGTGAGAGCAAAATCTACTGAATAAAAAACAGAAATCATCAAAACGATACAGCCAATTGTAATATTAAAATGCTAAACTATTAAGAGGCGAAAAAGCCAACAAAAAGGAGAAAAAACATCGAAGAGGTCAAAGATGAACAACAAATTAAAAATTAATTCCCGACTGAAAGAGGTCTTTTGATCGACAACTAAATGAATATGAGGACACTCAGCCAATCTCCAGAGGGAAAATGGAAGAGCACTATACCTACAGGACATCAGCACTGGAAGTGGTCTTCATCCACACAGAACATGCCAAGCAGACAATCCAACTGATATTGCAAGGTTCTAATGTAGGTGAAAATGATATATACAAAGAGGAAGAAAGTCAATAGCTCTCACGTCAGGACCTCTCCAGGATGTGAAAGGCAAAAGAGCAAGTGTCTGAAAGCAATCCTACTTTAAATTAGGGTGAGATGGCTAACTAAGGTAGTGGCCGACTTGGAGTTCCGCTGGAAGGAAGGTAGGAAATACATAGAGCTGACCCCGGGGTACGTTTCACTAAGATGTTGTTCTTAGATGCAATCTCACTCTTTGCAGGTCTTGTTTGGTTCCATAGGATTTATACACCATGGCCAGCATTAGTGACATAAGCAAGCCTAAGTCCAATTTGTATCTGCATGTGTCTTTTTGAGTCCTTGTGTAGAGTTGCCAGATGGTGCACATGCCTTTAATGGTTGTGCAGAAGAGGGAATTCCATTAAGCATTGTGGATTATGTGGTTGCAAGACAAGCAACGTCTTCTGTAATTCCCTCTTCCATACGATGAAACATGAAAGAGCCCTTTCCAGTTTTCACTCTAGTAACTCCAGCTTCATGGCTATTAATAGTCTCTCCCTCCCTCCGCAATGATGGAAGCACCCCCAAACTCTTTGTTTCACTGAGAGAGCCTCTCCCCAAACTTTTCCCAAGGACCATACCTAGAGGTAGGTAAACATAAGGACTGGTGGAGTGTCCAGAAAAAGTCCAAAGTGCATTATCAGGGTACCATCATATGTTACACACTTTGGAGGATTTGAGAGGCTGGCAAAATGTCCCTAAAATACAGCCAAAAAGTGTGGAGCAAGGCTGCTTTCCCCCCCCCCCCGCCTTCAAAAATATGGGTGTGAGTGTGTACATGCATAGGATAAAATAACTATAAACAAGAAATATTAACCCAATGCAAAAGTGCAATGACTTTTTCCCCTTACTGTGGCTGTAGAGTTGGAGTGAATGAATGACTATCAGAAGCATCTTTAGGCTGAAGCAGATCAATGGTCCACCAAGAGCAGTCAGCACTGACTGCAAGTCTTTCTCCAAGGATGCAGGTAGAGGTTTCTCTACTTTTAAGTAGGGATGCCTAGGACTGAATCTAAGAAGATGCATGCAAAAGCATGTACTCTCTACCACTGAGCTGCACCCTCTCTATTACTGTTGCTGCCTAAGAGAAAATACCCTCCAAAATGAACTGTGAGGGTCTTGTGATCTGGCAATCCTCTCTTGTTCATGTGCATCAGAAAAATGAATTGCATTTGTATGCATTCGTTTTTACAATGGCTGACCCATACCAGTCCCCAGCCTCAGGCCTATGTATGCACAGCATCCTATTTCTGCTGCTTACTATTCTGTGAAGATAGGCTCTTTCCAGATGCGAAAGAAAGACGAAATACCCAGATACACTTTTATCATCTGTCTCACTGATCATGCTTCTTTTTTAGAACAGAGATAGTCAAGCATCAATCCAGCATCAGTCCAGCATGGGTCCAAAACACACTGCAAAAATAATCCAGTTTGGGACCGCTTTAACTGCCCTGGCTCAGTGCTATGGAATTCCGGGAGTTGTAGTTTCTTGTAGCACCAGAGCTCTCCGACAGAGGCGGCTAAATGTCTCACAAAACGGCAAATCCCAGAATTCCATAGCATTGAGCCGTGGCGGTTCAGATGGTATCAAACGGCATTATTTCTGCAGTGCACATGCAGCCTCCCTAAATCACCTGCTGAACGATAACACACACAGGTAACTCTCCTTAACCCAATAGGTCTCCTCTAGCTGGGATTACCAAATAAGATTCTTGATAATAAGGTCTTGATATTTACTGGATTTTTACTTTTAAAAAAAAATCCATTTGAATGAGCTGACTTCTCTGGCAAGCTGCTCAATTATCTCGCAAGCTGCTATGCATGGGCCTCGAAAAGGATGTATACGCCTGAATGCAGGTGCATTTTAAAGGGATGCAGGTGAACATACACCTGGAATCCTGTGTCCACAATAATAGTTTTTTTTATTTATTCTCTAAAGTAGAGAAACCTCTACCTGCATCCTTGGAGAAAGACTTGCAGTCAGTGCTGACTGCTCTTGGTGGACCATTGATCTGCTTCAGCCTAAAGATTCAATTCAAGAAGGATGTTGAGAAGAAGCTGGAGCGTGTCCGGAGGAAGGCAACCAAAATGGTGAAAGGTCCGGAAACCATCAAGCCTTATGAAGAAAGACTTAGGGAGCTGGATATGTTAAGCCTGGATGAGAGATGGTTAAGAGGTGGTATGGTAGGTGTCATATTGAGGAGGGAACAAGCTTGTTTTCTGCTGCTCCAGAGATTAGGACCTGGAACAACGGATGCAAGCTCCAGGAAAAGAGAATCCACCTCAGCATCAGAAAGAACTGCCTGTTTTGACCGCAGAAGAAAGTGTCTCGGAGTGTGGTGGAGTCTCCTTCTTTGGAGGTCTTGAAACAGAGGCTGGATGGCCATCTGTCGGAGGTGCTTTGATTTTGAGCTCCTGCATGGCAGAATGGGGTTGGACTGGATGACCCTTGGGGTCTCTTCCAGGTCTAGGATTCTACATATCTCAGATGAATGACTAATAAATGACAAGCGCACTCAGTTTCCTCTAGAAGCTGCCCTCTCCCTGGGTGACCTCTCTCAGGCTGGCCTACCTCACCTGGCATTTGAGGAGGAGCAGACACTGCCTTGAACCCTCTGGAGGAAAAACAGGACAGAAACACAGACGCTAAGGCTCATGGTGATGGCAATCATAACCATAATAATAATAATAATAGCCTCAATCATTCCCCAGGGCCCTCCCCCTCAGCCTTCCAAGGCACCGTCTCCTGCTTTGAAGACTTCCTTTACCTTCTGATCTTTTTAACTTTATTTTATTCTCTTATGCAATCTGTCTTAATATTGTCATAAATCAATTCTGTTTAATGTAACACATTTTTTTCTCTCTTTTTTTAATGGCACCATTATTAATCTTGTAAGCCGCTCTGAGACCCAGTTTTCAGCAAAGGGTGGGATATAAATATAATAATAATAATAATAATAATAATAATATAACCAGCTGCATAAACCCAATGCCTATATAGATGCATGGGGTGTGTGGATGTGTGTGTGTTATGTATATATGTATATACCTTTGTGTGTGTGTGTGTGTGTGTGTGTGTGTATATATATATATATCTTTGTGCATGTGTGTGTGTGTATATATGTATATACCTTTGTGTGTGTGTGTGTGTGTGTATATATATATATACATATATATATATATACCTTTGTGCATGTGTGCGTGTATATATATATATATGTATATACCTTTGTGTGTGTGTATATATGTATATATTTATATATACACACACAGAGATATATACATACACACAAATATATATATATATATATATACACACAAATATATACACAAATATATATATATATACACACACATACATATACATGCCCACACACACATATATTGTTTATATACACACATATCTATGTACACACATATACATATATGTGTGTGTATATAGATATGTGTTGTGTGTATTTGTATATATCTGTGTATGCATATAGATATGTATATATACAGTATGTGTGTGTGTGTGCATATATATATATATATATGTATGTATATATGTATATATGTGTGTTTATATATATGTATGTATATATGTATATATGTGTGTTTATACATATACATATATATATACATATTATATATATATATATACACACACATATATATATATACACACACACATATATATATATATACACACACATATATATATATATATAAAATAATATGTATTCTTGCCCCCCTTCCCCGCAGCTCCTCTCTCTCTCCCAAGGCATCCCTCCCTTCTGGCTCTGCCCCAGGAGGCTCCATCTTCCAGCCCCTTCGGCTCCCCTTCAGCGGGACCATCTCCCCCGCCGAGGGCTTGGAGAGCCCTGGGAATGGCGGTCCGGGACCCGGCCTCCCTGGGCTCCCCCCGATCCCCCTCCCGTCGCCTCCCTTCCTCTGCCCCTGCTCTCCCTGCTTCTTCCCTTCCTCCCAAAGGCCCCTCACCCAGGCGAATCCCGTAGGCACTGGCGACGGCGGCCCGCAACTGGTCCATGCTGGTGTTCCGCTTGGAGTCCGGCTCCCACATCACCTGCGACTCCATGATCTCCAGCTCCCCAGACATGGCGAGAGGCGCTCCGAAAGCCCGCAGCCAAGGCAACCTCCTCCTCCGAGGCTCGAAAGCGACTGACTGCGGGGCTCCGCCTCCGGGCCGCGGCTTTTCAAGGACGTCGCGCCGCTCGCCCTCCCCTCTCTGCCTGTAACCTTCCGCCAGAAGCAGGCGCGAAGGGGGGGGGGGGAAAAGGGCCCGGCGCCAAGGCTTCGCTACAATTCCCATGATTCCTTTAGCACTGAGCCAGGCCAGTTAAAGCGGCCTCAAGGTGGATTATTTCTGGCAATCTGTGGGCCTTTGCAGACTGCTAGAAATAGTGCAAATTGAGACCACTTTAACTGCCCTGGCTCAGTGCTAGGGAATGATAGGAACTGTAGTTTATTGTGGCACCAGAGCTCTCTGATAGCGAAGGCTCAATGTCTCTGGGAAAACTACAATTCCCGTGTTCCCCTAGCACTGAGCCAGGGTAGTTAAAGTGGATGCAAGCTGGATTATTTATGGCAGTCTGTATAGGCCCTTAGTGGTGGGTTTTTTTAAAGGCGTTTGGCCTTTGCAGACTGCCAGAAATAATGCAAATTGAGTCCACTTTAACTGCCCTGACTCAGTGCTAGGGAATCATGGGAACTGTAGTTTATTGTGGCACCAGAGCTCTCTGACAGAGAAAGCTCAATGTCTCGGGGGAAAACTACAATTCCCATGATTCCTTAGCACTGAGCCAGTGCAGTTAAAGGGGACTCAATTTGCACTATTTCTGGCAGTCTGCAACACTACATAGACTCGGTCCCTGAGGGTTTTAAAGCGCCCTCGGCCCAGCCAAAGCGCTCCCTCATTCGGTGGAAAGGCGGATGAATCTCCAGCGCCCCAGAGTCCGACGAAGCAGCCATTGGCTGAGGCCCGCCTGGTCCCACATCAGCCCAGCACCTTGGACCATGCAACAGCTCACAGACGGCTGACAGAAGGCCTGGCCAATTGCCGGAGACCTTGACCGCCCTCACTCTGGGAGGACCAATCAGCGGGAGAGCTGGGAGGAGGCGTGACCAATCAGAGAGGAGCGTCGGAGGATCAGGCGGAGGGTGGCCCTGCCTTGGGTTCCCACGCAGCGCAGGCTGCTTTGCCCTCAGTGTGGCAGCAGCTCCTCATGGAAGGAAGGGCTCCCTTTCCGACTGAAAGACGTTACGACCCAGGACTGGAAGAAGGAGGGGGGAAAGGAACTTATTTGGGGCTGTACACACAGAGAGCCCTGGGGCCACAGTAAACTACAATTCCCAGCATTCCCTAGCATTGAGCCAGGGCAATTCAAGCGGTCTCAAGATGGATTCTTTCTGCAGGGGCTTTGGGACCTTTGCTTGCATCCACACTGCAGAAATAGTCCGGTTTGAGACCACTTGA
The DNA here is from genome assembly GCA_026167975.1 of Phrynosoma blainvillii. Taxonomy (NCBI): domain Eukaryota; kingdom Metazoa; phylum Chordata; class Lepidosauria; order Squamata; family Phrynosomatidae; genus Phrynosoma; species Phrynosoma blainvillii. The sequence goes on from JANUYF010000013.1 coordinate 13,821,414, forward strand.
ACTGCCCTGCCTCGATGCGAGGGCATTCTGGGAACTGTAGTTTTGGGAGAGACTAAAGGGGGTTGCAGACTGCCAGAAATAGTGCCAATTGAGTCCACTTTTAGGGTTAGGGTTAGTGCTAGGGAATCATGGGAATTGTTGGGTTTTTTTCCTGAGACATTGAGCCTTCTCTGTCAGAGAGCTCTGGTGCCACAATAAAATACAGTTCCCATGATTCCCCAACCCTAACCCTAACCCTAAAAGTGGACTCAATTTGCACTATTTCTGGCAGTCTGCAACCCCCCTCAGCCTTCTCTGTCTCTGAGAGCTCTGGGACCACAATACACTACAATTCCCAGGATTCCCTAGCACTGAGCCAGGGCAGTTCGAGTGTTCTCGAACCAAATTCTTTCTGCAGTGGGTTTGGCACCTTTGACTGCATCCAAATGATCTGGTTTTGAGTCCGTTTTAACTGCCCTGGCTCAACACTAGGGGATTCTGGGAACGCCAGAACCTCTCTGGCAAAGAAAGGCTCAGTCTCTCCCAAAACAGCTTCCATATCCCATTGCGTGTTGGCTTGGGAGTGAAAGCAGTGTCAAACCTTTTAATTCTGCAGTGCGGACACAGGCCCAGTTTCCACGCTGCAGCAATAAAGGCGTTGGATCACTGTCATGGGTCCATCTTGTGCAGCGAGGCCTTAAGAGCTCTCTGGCTGAGAACTCTAAATGCCCCCTCCTTAAACTGCAAATCCCAGAATGCCACGGGAGGCAGCCAGAACAGTTAAAGTGGAGTAGCAGAGCTATTCTGGGACTGTCACTAGTCTAGTCCCATCTTCTGCCAACCTAGCAGTTCGAAAGCATGCAAATGCAAGTAGATAAATAGGGACCACTTTGGTGGGAAGGTAACAGTGTTCAGTGCAGCCATGTTGGCCACAGGATCACAGAGTAGTCTCTGACAACGCTGGCTCTTCGGTTTGCCATATATACTCGACTATGGGCCTTTGCAGACTGCCAGAAATAGTGCAAATTGAGTCCACTTTAACTGCCCTGGCTCAGTGCTAGGGAATCATGGGATTTATTTATTTTTTCTGAGACATTGAGCCACCTCTGTCAGAGAGCTCTGGTGCCACAGTAAACTACAGTTCTACAGTTTCAATAAATTGAAATATTAATTTTTTAAAAATCCTGGGGGGGGGGGGGAAATCATCTCTTTTCTCTTCCAGGGGTAGGCAACCTTTTTTCCCCCTTTAAGGGCCGAGGGACTTCAGCTCCCAGAATCCCAGGAGCTATTGGCCAACATGGGACTATTATAGGCCAACATGGCTGAGGCTTCTGGGAGCTGAAGTCCCTCGGCCCTTAAAGGGGAAAGGTTGCCTACCCCTGCTTTAAGCAGTGGTCCCCCAAACTGTGGCCTTCAAGAGATTTTGGACTTCAGCTCCCAGAAGCCTCTGCCACCTCGGCCAATAGCCTGGGATTCTGGGAGCGGAAGTCCAAAAGCCTTTCCAAGAGCACCCTTGGGGGAGCCCTGCCTTTGAAGAGGACGCCAAGGAATGCCACCGCCTGCTTCTGCCAAAAGGGAGGCGTCTGAGGTGAAGGGGTGTCCCTCACACACATACACAAATTGACATCCCTTTTAGGGTGTCCCCTGGTGCGGTCCGCACCCCTTTTGTGACGCCCCTGAGGTGACGGAGCCGCGTCAAGGGACCGCCACTGCAAGGGTTTGGAGGACCCCTCCGGCGGCCTCCGTTGCAACCAAGGCGCCCGACGGGAAGGGGGCGCTGTGGCACCGGGGCCAACCACCGAGGGCGACGCCTAGAGCGGCGGAATGAGGGGCGGCAAGTCTACCGGCTGACTTCCTTCCGGCCGGCCTCACTCCTCTCACCGCCGCCGCCGCCCGCAGTAGGCCGGACTAGGAACGGTGGCGGCGGTGAGGACGACGGGAAGCAGCGCCATGGCGGACAGGAGGAGGCCCTCGTCCTTCCCGCTCCTCCTTGCTGCTTTCCTCCTTTTGCTGGCCGGGCCCGGAGCCTGGTCGGCGCGGAGCCGAGGCGCCGACAAACAGAACACTCTCCGGCGGGCGGCGGGGAGCGTCTACCAAGGCGTCAGCGGCCTCTTCGGCGAGGAGAACGTGCGCGCCCTCCAGAAGGTGAGGGGAGGGACGCTTAAGCCGCGTCCGCACTGCGTAATTAATGCGGGTTGAGACCGCCTTGACTGTCATGGCTCCAGGCGATGGAATTCTGGGCTCTGGAGTTTGGTGGGGGCACCTCTGGTGCCACAATAAACTACCTTTGGTGCCCCCACCAAACTCCAAAGCCCAGAATTCCATCGCCTGGAGCCATGACAGTCTCAACCCGCATTAATCACGCAGCCTTTGGACTTATCTAGATTGATCTTTTCTCTTCCCAGCCCCTGGAGGGCAACCTTTTCTTCCTCTTCCTCCTCCTCTTCTCCTCTCTTGAAGTTGTGGCCTGCTTTGGGAAAGACCCGACACGCATCTGCTTGTGTCTTGCTTTGCGAAACCCGCTGGCTGAGCTTGGACTGGTCACACTCTCTCAGCCTTGGCAACCCCTCCCCGCCCTCTGAAGCAGCCTCCTCAGACAGGAAGGGCTTGGAGGCCCACAACAAGAGAAACAAGAACAACAATAAAGGCGAGGAGCCGGTGAGGGGGGAAGAGGGTCGGCCTGGGTCTTGAGGGAGCCATCTTCAAGTTTGAACATCATGGTCTGAAGCTTACGGGGGGGCAGGGGGGCTTTAGGTCAGCTTCCTACTCTCACTCTCTTTTGCTCGCTCTCAGCCAGACCTACTCCGCAGGGTTGTTAGGTGGGTGAGGAAGAGAACCAGATGTGCTTTCTGGAGTCCCTCAGGTGGGAAAGTCAGCATGGTTGGGAGAACCACAGAGGTCCCGTTGCATTCAGTGTGAGGATGTTGGATGAGGGTTCGAATCCCGACTCGGCTGTGGGAACCCAGTGGGTGACCTTGGGTGAGTCGCACTCTCTCGGCCTCAGAGAACAGCAAGGGCAACCCCCGCTCGGAAGCAACTTGCCAAGAAAAGCCTGTGATAGGCTGGCCGTATGTTGGAAACAACTTGAAGGCCTGCAGCAACAACAGGGGTGATAGCGTCATAACTTTATGGTTTGGACGACAACGTTAACTAAACCGGGAGCTGGGTATGTTTCGCCTGGAGAAGAGATGGTTAAGAGGGGGATATGCTAGCCCTGTTTAAATATTTGAAGGGGTGTCATACTGAGGATGGAGCAAGCTTGTTTTCTGCTGCTCCAGAGAATAGGACCCAGAACAACGGATGCAAGCTACAGGAAAAGAGATTCCACCTCAACCTTAGGAAGAACTTCCTAACAGTGAGAGCTGTTCGACAGTGGAACACACTCCTTCCTCAGAGATTTTGGTGGAGTCTCCTTTGGAGGTTTTTAAACAGAGGCTGGATGGCCATCTGTCAGGGGTGCTTTGATTGTGAGTTCCTGCATGGCAAGGGGTTGGACTGTATGGCCCTTGGGGTCTCTTCCAACTCTATGATTCTATGGTACTAAGTCGCATATGTTAAGTATTTATAAGAACATTTGGAGGGAAAATGTTGATGGGAGCGTTGTGTCCCAGTTGGGTGTAGGGGGAGTTTAAGTATATTTAATAAACGGCCACATTTTCTGTATTTCTAGGCATCCCCAACCCAGCACCATCCAAGTGTGTTGAACGACAACTACAACTCCCCTGATCCCCAGCAGTGCTGGCTAGGTATGAGGATGGTTGCAAGCGTAACACATCTGGCGGGTGCCAGGCTGAAAACAAATATATAGTTTTGACATTGCCCAAATTGAAAGTATTTTAGTATTGACGTGGATCTTGTGATTTTGATGAATTGGAGAGAGGGGCTTATAACAACAGTTAGAATGGGTCAAAGGATGAGAGGAGTCAATACCCTGGTAAGAAGCAAACGGAGAATTAGACGCTCTCCATAAGTGAGAAGCTGGGGTGTTTTATACAAATGTGTGGGGTCTATATATCATTTAAATCCCATTCATAAGGGGGAAAAGCAGGATGTAAATCAAATAAATGCTTTCAGGGGACAAACTGAACTGACATGTTAATGAAGTATGTAAGACACCACATTCTATATTTAACTTTTCTTAAAACCCATGGCACTGTGTGAAGAATTCACAACCTGATAAATTAGCATAGGGGGGTTGCAGACTGCCAGAAATAGTGCAAATTGAGTCCACTTTTAGGGTTAGGGTTAGTGCTAGGGAATCATGGGAATTGGTGTTTTTTTCTGAGACATTGAGCCTTCTCTGTCAGATCTCTGGTGCCACAATAAACTACAGTTCCCATGATTCCCTAGCCCTAACCCTTAAAGTGGACTCAATTTGCACTATTTCTGGCAGTCTGCAACCCCCCCATAATCATCCCTTAGAAAGGGGTATGCCAGGAGAAGATGCATGGCTCTGTACCTTTGATCACGGCCAGATACAGTAGTTCAGGGTTGAGTAAAAAGTAAGCCACAGTCTGCTAGTGATATTCTGGCTAATTTCCAACGGGCCACTTAACTGCATTGTAGTGAATGGTGATTTGGGTAGATGTTGACCTAACCTAGCAAAAGGTTTTTCGTCAATAAAAGCAAAAAATCCATGTAGAAAAAGAGAATTTCAGCTGGTGATTTTTTCTTTTTCTTTACCACTATGTGTCAGGCAGTACCTGTCATAATGCCTTCTTTCATCAGTCGTCTTCACTTGGTGGTTTGAGCCCTCATTTGGTTGGTTTCCCCCAGCTTCAAGAGTTTCTTTTCTTTTCTTTTCTTTTAGTTTTTCTGTGGGTTTTCCGGGTTATGTGACTGCGTTCTGGAAGAATTTATTTCTGACGTTTCGCCTGCATCTGTGGCTGGCATCCACATAATGCCAAGCACTTGTACTGGAAGAGGGGGATGTTCTTCAGGCTACTTCTCTGGCTCTGCTGGAAGAAGGAACTTTTCTTTTATTTGCTTTCAAGGGCAGCAAGTAAAATAAGAGAGAAAGGGGATTAGATGCGAAAAAGGTCATAATCCAGTTTCCTTTTAATTCTGTGAAACAAGGTCCTGCGGCCAATTGCTAGTTCCAGCTAAGAGTAGAACTATGGAATAAGTTGTTGTAGTTACATAAATTGTGTGATTCCCAAACCTTATTTAAATACTGTTAACTCATTGGGTCTATCCAGATGGGAATAGTGATTGCATTTAAGCCGTGACATTTCAGCAGAAGCAGTTTATCCTTGCCTAGCCCAAATTCCTTCTGCTCTTTCCAGAATTCTTCCTCTGACGCAACTCTTTAAAGTGTAGACGCTCTCTCCTTCTTTGCTGCTGGGCAATTTAATCACAACCGTGTATGAGTGGGAACCTAGGCAGGGACCAGAGTATGTGTTACTCATGCATTCACGTAACGGTAGTCTTAACAGTCTTCTTTTCTGCTGGCAGAGCTGCGTTACTGCGTAGGACAACGTGAACACTGCTGTTTAAATCCCTGGAGTGGGGACATTCAAAGCAGGGAAACTAAGGAAAAAGGAAAGGTTTCATCACCCTGCTACCTCTGCTGGTTTCCCGTCTCCTTTTAGTATAAAAAGGACCTCTTAGGATTAAGTTTGCATGAAACATTCTTAGGACCAGATAGTGGATTACAAAAAATGTTGAAGGATTTTAGGGCACAGAGAAGGGATGGAAAGGGAATTCTGAGTAAAGTCCTGAGTTCAATCTAGATCACTCATTGCCGGTTTTGATGGTCCTCTGTCTGCTTAGTCCTTAGCTCTTTGGTAGTTCTTGCCTGACAGTCTGCTGAGGAAACACTGAAATTGATGCTTCCCTCCGTGACCTTCCTCCTTCCCTCTGTGTTACAGTGCTGTTTGACTGCAACACTTTCCAGAGATGCTGCCACCCACTCTTGCTCCTTCTTTTGTTCCCTGAAACCACAGTGGAAAGGTCATATTTCTAAAAATAAAGCTTCTTAATGAAGATAGGAAACAAGATGAACAGGATACAGGAAAGGGAGATTATATGAAACAAGGGATACTTAGTAACCTTTCAGTGATGTTTGTTAACCACAGTGCTATGGGAGATAAATGTGCTGGTTCTTTTTTATGCCGCCTCCTCTTCCTGTCCATCAGAAGCTGATGACTTTTCAAATCTCAGAGCTTAGAAAACCAACTCTAGAAGAAGTGGCTCAAAATGACACCTCATCACAGTTATTAAATGGCAGGCAAGAGCCCACAGGCACCATTCCCAGGCTTTGAGGATGGGAAAAATCAGTCTACACAACTGAAATCGTGTGTGTGTGTGTGTGTGTGAGTCTGTGTGTAGTGGCTCTATGCCCTAAAATACAAGTCCATGGCATTTGGGGGGACTGTGGTGATCCTGACATTGTGTTTGCTTTGCACATGGATGTGTCTTATTGAGGAGTGGGTATTTCACAGCATATTAGAACTTGAGTGGGCACCTGAGTACTGTAACCTTAACAATCATGAAAACATTAATATAAGGACTTAAAAATGACAGAGGCTTTGTGATGCCTGAAAATGAAATCAGCAAAGCAGAATAGTATACGGGTTTGTTGTTCAGTAAACTTAGGGAAATACTGGGGATGATCAGGAATACTAAAAAAGAAGGGAGTTCGTGATGGATGAGAGTTTCTTAAAAGTGAATTATTGATGGCACAATTGCAAAAAGTTCAAGTGAGGAAGAATGATGAGAGGTATCTAAAGAAACCAGGATGGATGTCTAAAGAACTTTAAACTGACCTAAGACTCAAAAGGGACGTGTACAAAACATGGAAAAAGGGGGAAATTGCCAAAGAAGAATTCAAACAAATAGCCAGCATTTGTAGAGAGAAAGCCAGAAAAGCTACAGCACATAATGAGTTTAGGCTTGCTAGAGAAGTTAAAAACAAAATAAAGGGCTTTTTTGATTATGTCCGAAGCAAAAGGAAGAACAAGAAAATGGTAGGACCACTGTGTGGAGAAGATGGAGAAATGTTTCGAGGGAACAGAGAAAAGGCAGAACTATTCATCACCTTCTTTGCCTCAGTTTTCTCCCTTAGGAGAACAGTGCTCAACCTGGGGAAAGTGGAGGAGATGATGCAGTTGTGGAAATACATCCCCGAATGAGGTAGTGCAGGAACCCCTGGCTACTCTAAATGAATTCAAGTCTCCAGTGCCAGATGAACTTCATCCAGTAGTGTTAAAAGAACTGGCAGAACTAATCTCAGAGCCACTGTCAATAATCTTTGAGAATTCCTGGAAAACAGGAGAGGTCCCAGCAGACAGGAGGAGGCCAAATGTTGTCCCCCATCTTCGAAAAGGGAAAAAAACCAGGACCCAAATAATTACCACAAAGAGGCTATATGCATGGGCCAAAAGGCCTATGTTCCCCCCAGCCCAATGTCATCTTGTACAGATGACACAGGTCATCAGCCCCAGGTATGGATCAGCCAGATCAGAAGCCAGTCCAGTGTTTCCAGACCAACCCTGGCCCAAAAGGCCCCTAGCATGGTCTTTTAAAAAACCTGCTGTTTGTGGTGGAGTTTCCTAGAAACTGCCATGGCAGACTGCACAGCTGCCTGTCGCCTTACCTTTAAAAAATACTGGAGCCCTACAAATACTATGCCTCGCTTGCATCTAAGCTCTTTTGATTTTAAAATTAATAATGGAGACGATACTTCCTTTGAATATTGTCAGTGGAATGAAGTCTTTGAACATCATGTTTTGGCTCTGCTTTTCCAGTTCTTCTCCAGACTTACAGAACGATTTGTAACCGGCGTGGATGTTCTTGTAGATACATTCTGGAGAATATGGGCAGATCTTCTGGATGTCCTTGGGATTGATGGTAAGTGTAGAAGACAGAACTAATTTTAATTCGTCCCTCTTCTGTTCATGAGAACTTATTTCATAAATTGATTGATTTTGGAACAGTCATTTACATAGATTTCCCTAAGTATGCAAGGAATTTGAATTAAAGTTGTATAATGCTGCTGCTTCAATCAAATTGATGCTGGTAGTAAAAGTACCTCTAGTTTGCAGTGTAATCTATTGGACATAGGCCAATAGTGCTTAAGAATAGTTGGACTGAGCAAAGGGATCTTTTGCATTGCTTGATCCACAGCTTACTTGAAGCCAGTTCTGTTACATCATGCTAAGAGATTCATTCATAACTTCATCTACAAAGCCACCCCTTTTTTAAAAAACTTAATGAGCCAAACAGGGTGATTTTCAAGAGAGCCCATTGTCAACCTTGCATTTCCATGGATCCTGTCCATATTACTGTACTGGACATGACAAAAAAGTTTAACAAAAAGCCAACCAGAAACTAAGCTCACCTTGTATTTATTTTAAGTTGCCAAGTTTTCAAGGAAAGCCCTATGTTGAGCATGTTACAGTAGTTTGGTCAAGATGTACTTGATGCATTTGGGAACATGGCCAGGTCTGACAGTGCCAGGAATATACACTTATTTTAATCATGTTTTTTTTTAAAAAAAAAAAGCTAACCATATCAGAATCATAGAGCGTTTATAGCAGGGGTAGGCAACCTTTCCCCTTTAAGGGCCGAGGGACTTCAGCTCCCAGAAGCCTCAGCCATGTTGGCCAATAGTCCCATGTTGGCCAACAGCTCCTGGGATTCTGGGAGCTGAAGTCCCTCGGCCCTTAAAGGGGAAAGGTTGCCTACCCCTGGTTTATAGTTACAGGTGATGATTTTGTCTGATGAAACTTTCTCCCATTAATTTCCAGGTTCCAACTTGGCCCATTATTTCAGCCCTGGATCCCTTGCCAACAATCCTACCCGTGCTCTTTTGCTGATTGGTGCTGTCTTGCTTGCCTATTGGTTTGTGTCTCTTCTCCTTGGGTTCTTCTTCTATCTCTTACATGTCTTGTGTGGCCGATTCTTCTGGATTGTCAGGGTCGCCCTCTTTGCACTTTCCTGTGTGTACATCCTACAGAAGTATGAAGGCGAGCCAGAACATGCAGTTCTGCCCCTGTGCTTTGTTGTGGCCGTCTATTTCATGACTGGGCCAGTTGGCTTCTACTGGAGGCGAAATAGCCACAGCACCCTTGAGGAGAAGATCGACCATCTTGATAGCCAAATCAGACTCCTGAATATACGTCTTTCCAGAGTGATTGAGAACATGGACAGAGGCAGTGACCAATGAAACAATTCACCTCTGACACTGGCTCTCTGGGAAATTGCTAAGCCCTCTCGCTAGTTCATGAAAAGTTAGCAAAGCAACAAGCCAACCCTGGAGTAAACAATGTGCAACATTAACCCTGTTAAATGTTACAAGTAGCAGTTTTATCTAGATAATGTACTGAAAGGGAAGGAAAAATGTTACACTTGTAAGATAACATTCTCTACCTGTATATTCAGAGATTTTCCTCCATGAGTAGAATTTTATCCAATTACTTTTTTCCAAGCATTTAAAACATCTTTTGTAAGTTTAAAGAAAAAGGTTTTTATAAAGGCTTATTGAGTAGTCTGTTTAAAATTACTAAAAATCCAATTTAAGCTTTAGGCCGATTTGACATTTTAAAAGAAAGAAGAAAGTTTAAAGAGTTCTACCAAATACTTCTGCAGAGAAATGTCACTTGTGTGGGAGGGTGTCAGCTGCTCATTTTTATTTTTACTTAATTTTTGTGTTCACTGGTGACTTACTTTCATTGCCTAAAGTTGCCTTTTCATATAATTGCAAAATAAAGTGTTTCTTAGCTAGATGAGAAGATTGTTCAGCATGGCTTTTAATGGTAGTGGAGGGCCTCCTTGGGACACTGTCCCCTTAAAAACCCCAAAGAAGTATTTCTTATGTGTGCGTTCTCTCCATACTAGTCAAACTTTTAAAAAAGCATCCCTGATCAGAGTGCTTATGAAGCAATTTCTCCTGTTTGTAATGGTTTTCTCCATTCACTTCAGTGAAGAGAGTAACCAGTAGCCCTATATATACAGAAGAAAGGATGCATTTCTGTTCCATTTTAATGAAAGGTTGAACTCGAGCACAAGTGGATTTGCCTATTCTTTTCAGCAGAACAGATGTGCATCCTTCTGCATGTTTATGTGTAAGACAGATTTCTGGATTCTTTCCTGCAAAAGCCCTCTCACTGCAAAAACATTGGAAATCAAAAGCATTATATTAGGAAATGTCCACTCATTGTGGCAGAGCATAAGCAGGCGCTATCTAACAATAGCAGAATTAGATATGTGAAAATGCTGGAAAGAGCAGTAACGGAAGATGAGTAGTTCAGACTTTGCCTTTGCAATAAAATTTTCTAAGCAGAAGGAACTTCAGTATAAATTATGCATTGTCTCTAAACAAATTGAGAGAAAAACCCAACAACCTCAGGACCCCTAGCAGCTTCATTTTTAAAAAAGGCAGCAGGTAAAATAACACTGCAAAAATGTTGGCTGCTGAAGTCTTTCTCAGGACCAGTGAGTGGCAATAAATTAAGTAAAATTGTAAATCGAAGCTTCAGGACAACTTGGTGCTTTTTTGCTTGATGTTGGTGTCCTCTCCACAGTAGAGTTCTCTGGAGAGTGCAGTTGCCAAGTCAGAAGAAAAGTTGAACTTAGGGGATCAGCAGCAATAGTTTGCCAGAATGACAGTGTGAGGTTCATGCTACAAAATGTGCCCATAGAATCATGGTGTGGCACAGTTCTCTACAGAGAAATTACTTTCTTGCTTCAGAACCACATCACTCCCAACCCAGCCCTGTAGCACTTAATTATTATTTTAAATAATGTTCAGTAGTATGTTTTCTCTTGGAGAAACTGGGGGGAAAAAAGTAAGGAACCCAATCTGCGAGAGTTCACAATTACTCATGCATGGAGGGCTGTGCTGGATTTGTCCAGCTGAATTGTTTTGGATGGAAGAAACTGGAATTAATGGAATAGAATGCGTTTTTTTTAAACATGCTGCTTACATTGACACAATTATTAGCATTTCAGATTTTTTTTAAAAAAATTGGTTGGCTAGTAGGTATTTTTCAGTGTTTCAACATTTATGGAAAGTTGGCTTGCAGCTGTTTGCGTGTGTCTTCCTCCCTCCCACCCTCTTGCCAATTTGGTCTGGATTTATCTGGATCTGAAATGGAACTATTTTCTGAGAAATGTACAGAGGACCAGCATAGTGTAAGTAACTACTGTTAGAAAGATGTCAAGCACTGGATTTCTTTTTTGTTGTTGTTGTTGTTGAGAAAATATCTGTGAAAACTCTACCCCTCTTGCTTAAAATCAGCTTGCCATGGTAGTTTTGCAGGAAGAATGTATATATTTTTATACACAAAGCATTTCATTGTATAAGATAATTGTAGAGAGAAATATTGATGTAATTATTTCCCACACTATGCTTTGACCGTATATGAAAAGCTGGTTTCTTACCTCACGCCTCCCCCTTATAAATAGTCTGATTTTAAATTTAGACAGGAGCACAAACTGTTGTCCCGTGTACTTGAAAAGTGTTCTGATCATTACTGCATTGTTTGCCTATTATCGTTTTAAATAGAATTTTCTTGCATTGGTTTCCCCCCCCCCCCCCCCCCCCCCCAGTTCTGTAAAGGGCAAACACTGTTTTTCCTATCATTGTCTGCTCCCTCTCTCTCTCTGACTTCTGGGCAGCAGTCAGATTTCTCTGTTTTTGTGCTGCTGCTATATAAATGTCTGGGGGTACTTTATAGCGAGGAGAGCACCTTTATAGATATTTAATGGATGGATATACTAAGACAATTTAAGTAACACCACTTGGGGCACTGCCACCAGTTATTGATAGAGACAGGACAAAATATGCAGGTGTGTCTATATCCAGGTTTTTTTTCCATGTGTTCATGGCTGCATCTGCACTGCAGAAATAACGCAGCTGGACACTGCTTTAACTACCATAGCTCGATGCTTTGGAGTTCTGGGATTTGTAGTTTTGTGAGATATTTAGCCTTCACTATTAGAACTCTGGTGCCCCAACAAACTACAGTTCCCAGGATTCCACAGCACTGAGCCATGGCAGTTAAAGCAGTGTCAAACTTGCATTATCTCTGCAGTTTGCAGCCCATGAGATTTGCTTTGGTATCACTGCCTACTGGGACTTCAGAGTGGACTAGGGTTGGACTTGTACAGTCATTTTCTTTATATTTTGGCAAGGAGGCCTTGTATTCACCTCATCGAATTGCTCACAATCCAGCCCATTTTGCTCAACATCCAAGACAACTGAGTGCATACTAATGCACAATTAGCAAGTCTCTTGGTTATGGTTGGGAGGCTTGTGTCCCGTCCTGTCCCCCGGTAGTTCCTTACTCAGTTATTTTTTGTTTTGCTTCTGCTCCTTTAATGCTACATTCTGCATTGATGCTAACAGTGGTTAATGCTAACTAGGATTGTCTTTGTCATCATATTTGCAAGGCAGCATTAACCATAGTTAACACTGTCAAAGACAAAATTCTCCACAGTGGCTAAATCAAACCATAGAAAGGGGGAGAGGTTCACATACCCCAGAAAGAAAGGATGGGAAGGACACGTACTTCAGCCCTACACACTCTACCGCCCATCTGAGATTAGGTTTGGGCAAGTCTAAGGGTATATGTGAGCTTCTTCTTATACTCCTGGCATAGAAAAAGCTATTTCTTGTGCCCACCCTAAATGAGCCACTTTTAATTCATTCCTCAGCTGCTGCAAGCTGTTGCTTAAGAGAAGCTGATATTTCCACTTGGCAGTAGTTCCCCTGGATTTCTCTATGTAGCAAATGATGGGCTTTAAAAAAAAAAAAAAAACAAGCGTTATCTACAAGCCCTTCCTTGTGTGCTGTGTACATAAGATGAGATGCCTATGTAGAATCTTGCCATGATCGTCACACACACACAAAATGTAATAATCGCATCAAACAGTGCACCAACTTTGTTGATAAATAGAACAGAGTTCTTGTATTTTGAAATGTGTTGCTGTTTTTGAGAAGTGATATTAGATGTTTAAATACCGTGTACCAAATTTGTAATGGCTGGGTTCCCCCGTTTTGTCCTCCCAGATATCATCTGCTTTTTAAAAGGCTTGTTCACCAAATAATGTGGCCAGTTCCTCCGTTTCTGCAGTAGCTGTTTCTTTTTCAACGAAGGTAATTTTTGTTTCCCTGTGACTCCTCAACCGCCTCAGTAATCTGTATTTGGCAGCTAATGATCTGTCTTGAACAGGATAGATCTTTTCCTTTTGGTGAACGTGAAGTTTTACTGTGTTCGGCTTGTGAATTTAAATTTCTCGGATGATCCAGTGAGCTTTGATGCAAAGTGCCATGTTTAGAAATCTATTCTGTTTTCTGTTGTAAAGCAGAAAAATAATTGATCCTAACACTGATTATCTGCACTGAATATTAGTGACTTCATATTTTTGTTTTGGACATCTGATCTCAAGTATTAGGTAGGTTTTGTTTTTTTACGTCTATACATCCAAATTCTGTGTTCTGTTTAAGAATTTGGTCAGAAGACAATGTTGTGTGCATCTATGATGATTAGGGAACTATTCGCTGGTAGTAATAACAATGAGTAGCCATGAAGATCACAAAGCTGTTTTTTAAACTCAGCTATTCATGCCTTTATTTATTATCTGACCACCAGATCAATGTACTACTATTTAGTGGATTGTTTGTAGACTGAATTCACAACTGAATTATGGTGTTGTGACCAATTAAAGTTTCAATGTTTACTGTAATTTTGCAGCAAAGTGTTTATTTTTTTTTAGTTGTCTTTAAAGTTTTATTCCAGTGTTTTGGGACTGTGTTTTATGGAACCCAGGGGCACCTTAAAAGCTTCACAGAGTTTCATGGATAAACGGGTTGATCCACTATTACAGATCTTCCTCTGCAATGAACAGTTGGAGCAGTGTGTTGGATACATTATTTAAAGTACAAAAAGAAAAGAAAACAGCCCCATTTTCAGCAGGAGCCCAGTGATATAACTAAGCAATGCATGACTATGGTCAGGTGTGACATTTTAGGAACAGGCTCACTTGGTGCATGAACCTTGACTGTCTACATTTGCCCTGCAGAAATAATGCTGTTTGACACTGCTTTAACTGCCACGACTCCATCCCGTGGAATCCTGGGCTTGTGGTTTGTTATCACTAGAGCACTCCGACATAGAAGGCTAAATATCCCTCAAAATGACAAATCCCAGAATTGTGTTGCATTGAGAGACAGCTAGAGTGGTGTCAAACCATTATTTTTGTAATGCGGATGTAGCCTGTGCTAAACACACCTCTCTAGCCATCACCAAAAACAGGGCATCCAGCAGAGGGGAGTCTGTTTGGAGGACTAGAGTGAACCCAAAGGCCTAGACGCTATTCTGCTTTATAGAACATAACCCCAAATCCTTTCCATCATCTGGATTCCCAGACAGTCCAAACAATGCAAAGAAAGTTGCCTGACGCCTTTAAAACCACTTTTTCTTACTACGATGGGCCTTTGGTATCCTTTGGGGTTGGGTTCCAAGACCCCCTGTGGATACCAAAATCCCTGGATAATAATAATAATAATAATAAGTTTTATTTATAGCCCGCCTCTCTGCATTGCAATCGAGGCGGGTTACAGCATTTAAAATATAACAAGTTAAAACATACCCAGCGCCCACAATCTCCCTCCCACCCCTTAAAACAGAATTAAATCGAAAAAGGTTAAGGATGCCCAAGCCTTCTTATTATTATTATTATTATTATTATTATATATGACAGCATAGTAAAAAGGTGTAGGGAAGTGGTAGAAGGTGAGAGGAAGTTGGATGGGAGGATAGTGTTAGAGAGGAGCGAAGAGAAAGAGAGGAGAAGGAAGAAGGGACTGGGGAAGAGAAAGGTGGAAGGGAGGGAGAGAGACGAAGGTGTATTTGATGAACTGGGGACATTTGGGCCAAAGCAAAGGTTTTGCTCTCTTTCTGTCCTCCATCTCCAGGAAGGTATCTAAGGGTAATGGCATCTGAGAGGATCTCATGGGGTGATTTCTGGGATTTATACAGGGTGACCAGAGGCCATAACCACAAAGGAGGACAAGGCATCATAAAATGTAGGCCGTGATAACATAAAAGCAAAATAAAAAATAAAAAAATCAATTCATGGCTGCATCTGCACTGTAGAAATGAACCGGTTTGGTACCACTTTCCACTGCCAGGGCTCCAGGGCCAGGAATTCTGGGAATGGGACCATTCCCAGAATTCCTGGGCCTGGAGCCCTGGCAGTGGAAAGTGGTACCAAACCGGTTCATTTCTACAGTGTGGATGCCACCTTAAGTCCCAAAGTGCCTGCAGAAATAATCCACTTTGAGACCGCTTGAGCTGCCCTGGCTCAGTGCTAGGGAATCCTGGGAACTGCAGACTGCCAGAAATAGTGCAAATTGAGTCCACTTTAACTGCCCTGGCTCAGTGCGAGGGAATCATGGGAATTGTATTTTTTTCTGAGACATTGAGCCTTCTCTGTCAGAGAGCTCTGGTGCCACAATAAACTACACTTCCCATGATTCCCTAACCCTAACCCTAAAAGTGGACTCAATTTGCACTATTTCTGGCAGTCTGCAAAGGCCCTGAGCCTTCTCTGTGAGAGAGCTCTGGGGCCACAATAAACTCCAATTCCCAGGATCCCCTAGCACTGAGCCAGGGCAGTTCAAGGGATCTCAAACCGGATTCTTTCTGCAGGGGATTTAAGACCTTGGTCAGGCTCAAAAGGAGGACCTTTGGGCAGAAAAGAGGTTTATCCTACTCTCGGAATTCCCCCACCTCTTCAAGCGCAGCATTTTCACTTCCTCGTGACGTCATTCCCGGCCCAGCCACGCCCCCTGACTTCCGCTTCAGCTGGCGCGAGTTCCGGCGGAAGTGGTTGGGCTTCCTTCCTCGCGGCGGGGCTTTCACGTGGGGGGACTGAGCTCCGCTCTAACCTCGGCCCAATGGGGAAAGCCGGGAAGCGGCGCAACTGGAAGGCCCGTCTGCCGAGGGGGGAGCCTCCGCCGGACCCCGGACCCCCCGTGCGAGTGGAACTGGCCGGTGAGTTGCCACAGGGATGGGAGAGTCCATGGCTTCCTCGGGGGGGGGGCTTGAATTCCTTTTCCTTGGTTTCCTCATAGGCTCGCCTGGGGTATTCGAGCGGAGCATAAGGCCGGAATTCAGCCCAGGCAACGGAAGAAATGGGATCCAAAATTGGGAATAGTTGCCCATAGAGAACCATTGGAAAATGAATATTTCCCCATAGGGAACCATTGGGGAATACTTGCCCATAGGGAACCATTGGGGAATATTTGCCCATAGGGAACCATTGGGGAATACTTGCCCATAGGGAAACACTGGGGAATACTTGCCCATAGGAATACATTGGGGAATGCTTGCCCATAGGGAACCATTGGGGAATGCTTGCCCATAGGGAACCATTGGGGAATATTTGCCCATAGGGAACCATTGGGGAATACTTGCCCATAGGGAACCATTGGGGAATAGCTGCCCATAGGGAACCATTGGGGAATAGTTGCCCATAGGGAACCATTGGGGAATGCTTGCCCATAGGGAACCATTGGGGAATAGCTGCCCATAGGGAACCATTGGGGAATAGCTGCCCATAGGGAACCATTGGGGAATAGCTGCCCATAGGGAACCATTGGGGAATACTTGCCCATAGGGAACCATTGGGGAATACTTGCCCATAGGGAACCATTGGGGAATACTTGCCCATAGGGAAACATTGGGGAATACTTGCCCATAGGGAACCATTGGGGAATAGCTGCCCATAGGGAACCATTGGGGAATAGCTGCCCATAGGGAACCATTGGGGAATAGCTGCCCATAGGGAACCATTGGGGAATAGCTGCCCATAGGGAACCGTTGGGGAATAGCTGCCCATAGGGAACCATTGGGGAATAGCTGCCCATAGGGAACCATTGGGGAATAGCTGCCCATAGGGAACCATTGGGGAATAGCTGCCCATAGGGAACCATTGGGGAATAGCTGCCCATAGGGAACCATTGGGGAATAGCTGCCCATAGGGAACCATTGGGGAATGCTTGCCCATAGGGAACCATTGGGGAATGCTTGCCCGTAGGGAACCATTGGGGAATATTTGCCCGTAGGGAACCATTGGGGAAGACTTGCCCGTAGGGAACCATTGGGGAATGCTTGCCCATAGGAATACATTGGGGAATACTTGCCCATAGGAATATACTGGGGAATACTTGCCCATAGGGAACCATTGGAGAATAGTTGCCCATAGGGAAATATGGTTGTTGTGGGCAAGTGTTCTCTTATATTTCCCTATGGGCAAGTATTCCCCTTTGGCTCCCTATGGGCAAGTACTGTCATTTGTTTTAGTACGTCTCGGTGGGGGAAATCATAGCATCAAAAGAGTTGGAACAAGCCTGGGTCTTCTTGGGTCTCTTCACAGGTGTGAACATTCCTGTCATAAAATGCTATTCTTCCTAGAATCCTAGAGTTGGAAGAGACCCCAAGGGCCATCCAGTCCAACTCCTGTTCTGCCATGCAGGAACTCACAATCGTAGCACCTCCAACAGATGGCCATCAAGCCTCTGTTTAAAAACCTCCAAAGAAGGAGACTCCACCACTCTATAATGCAGCTTATTCCACTGTCAAATAGCTCTTACTGTCAGGAGGTTCTTCCTAATGTTGAGGTAGAATCTCTTCTCCTGTTGCTTGAATCCATTGTTCTGGGTCCTGTTCTCTGGAGCAGCAAAAAACAAGCTTACTCCATCCTCAGTATGACATCCCTTCAAATACTTAAACAGGGCTAGCCAAAAAGACAAACAAATAGGTGCTAGAGCAAATCAAGCCAGAGATATCCCTAGAAGCCAAGATGACCAAACTGAGACTGTCGTACTTTGGACACATCATGAGAAGGAAGGACTCTTTGGAAAAAACAATAATGCTGGGAAAGGTGGAGGGAAGTAGGAAGAGAGGACGGCCACATGCCAGATGGAGGGACTATGAAGGATGTCATGAGTATTAAGGGGTTGCAGGAGTTAAGCAGAGCAGTGAAGGACAGAGGGTCTTGGAGATGTCTCATCCGTAGAGTTGCCATGGGTCGAGATGGACTTGAGGGCAGTTAACAACAACAAATCAAATCACCTCTTAACCATCTCTTCTCCAGGCTAATCATACCCAGCTCCCTAAGTCTCTCCTCATAAGGCATGGCTTCCAGACCCTTCACCATTTTGGTGGCCCTCCTCTGGACACCAACTTGTCAACATCCTTGAATTGTGGTGCCCAGAACTGGACACAGTATTATTCCAGGTGAGGCCTGATCAAAGCAGAATAGAGTGGCACTATTACTTCCCTTGATTTAAAAAACATCTAGGGGTAGCCGTGTTGGGCTACTAGGCCCCACTAGTATACTAGGGGTAGCATTCTCTACCTGCATAGGATCCTGAGGCTTCACAAAGGCAGGAGATATGCTGGATTCCAAGGAATCATCTTCTTTGGATTGCAAATGGACATTAGATCTCCTTGGCTTGCATGGCCAAAAGAGCCAGCCTGCAGATAGCCCTTCCCTAACATCTGTACTGAGATCTGAAACAGAAAATGCAGGCCTAAGACTAACAACTTCAATTTTTTCTCCTGTTTGCCTGATGTAGAATCCAGTGTGACTTGAAAGCTTGCAACATGTGAGTGTGCATTCTGGTTGGCCCAATAATATTGTCATTGTTTGGATGTTATTGGATTCCCTTGATCTAGACACTATACTTCTATGGATGCAGCTTAGATGCAGCCTTTTTAGCTTAGCTTTCTTAGCTGCCACACTCTACTGTTGACTCACATTCAGCCTGTGGTCCACGAAGACTCCTAGAACCCTTTCATATGTTCTGTTGTTAAGCCGGGCATCCCCCATCCTATATCTGTGCATTTCATTTTTTCTGCCTAGGTCAAGAAATAAATCAAAATAATCAAGGAGGTGCTTGGCTCAATCCAGCAGTCCCCAAATTTTAGTCCTCCAGGTGTTTTGGACTTCAGTTTGCAGAAACCCCAGCCAGCCTGGCCAGTAGTTAGGAATTGTGGGTGCTGAAGTCCAAAACATCTGGAGGACCAAAGTTTGGGAATCATTGTAATCGTGAGCTTCCTTGGGTTCCTTTTCTGGCACTAAGGCGGCATAAAAATTAAATGAATAAAATAATGTATCAGAAAAGAGGCTAGGAATAGGAAAGGCAGCCCTGAAAAAACTAGATAAGATCCTAAAGAGTAATTTTATGATTTGGAACATTAAAGTGAGGGTTGTCTAAGCCAGGGGTAGGCAACCTAAGGCCCAGGGGCCAGATGCGGCCCCCCGAGGCCTTTGGACCGGCCCCAGGCCGCTGCCGCCGCCGCCGCCCACCATGATGATATTGATTATTGTTGTTATTACTTGTTCTTGGGGTTTTCTTGGCAAAATCTCCATAGGGGTTTTGCATGGCTTTTCTGGGGCTGAGAGAGTGTGCATGCATTTTTTATTTTTTTATTTTAAATTTTATTTATTTAATTATTTATTTATTTTGGTGCTTCGGCCCCCCAATTGTCTGAGGGACAGCAACCCGGCCCCCGGCTCAAAAAGGTTGCCTACCCCTGGTCTAAGCCATGGTATTTGCCCGTCACCAATTACTGAAGGAGGTCAGGGAAGAAAGCACAAAGGCAGTCTTGTTGCTGAGCATAAAGAAAATAAAAATAATGACCATGGAGGATCTACATAAATTCTACCTAGACAATCAGGAAATCAAAATAGTTAAAGATTTCTCATACCTTGGATCAAACCTTGATCAGAACAGAGACTGCACTCAAGAAATCAGAAGAAAACTAGGAATGGGAAGGGCAGCTATGGAAGAACTAGAAAAGATCCTAAAGAGTAAAGATATACAACTGACCAATAAAGTTAGAATTGTCCAAGCCACTGTATTCCCCATCACCATGTACAGATGAGAGACCTGGATGGTGAAGAAAGTGAATAAGAAGAAGACAAACTCATTTGAGATGTGGAGCTGGAGAAGAGCGCTGAGGATACTGTGGACAGCCAAAAAGACAAACAAATTGGTCCTTCAACAGACCAAACCTGAAATCTCCCTGGAAGCCAAGATGATTAAGTTGAGGTTGTACTTTGGCTACATCATGATAGAAGGCACAACTCATTGAAAAAGACAGTAATGCTAGGGATGGTGGAGGGATATAGAAAGAGAGCAAGACCATATGCTACATGGTTAGACCCAATCAGAGAGGGCATGGGATGAGCCTTCAGGACCTAAGCAGAGCAGTGGGGGATAGGGGGGCTTGGAGATGTCTCATGTACAGCGTTGCCATGAGTTGGGGTCCACTTGAGGGCGTTTAACAACAATAGTCTCCAACAGCGGACAAGTTTGGGTAGAGTTGGGAAAGCAGTTTCCATCACTCCAGCCAGCATAGCTAGAGGAAGGCTATCCATTGCCTCTATTCATAGTCTAAGAGATTCCCAGAGGGAGGGTATGGTACAGATAACAAAATAGAGGCCATTGAATGATGGGAGAAATACAGCTGACAGGGTCCTACATGATATGTTTTACAATTACACGTTTAATGAAATGTGTATGGAACGTTTATGGCATCCTTCCCCAAGGTGGTATCTTCCAGATATTTTAGCCCACAGCTCACATAAAGTCCACCCAACATAGTCAGAGATCAGGGATGATGGGTTGTTGTGGACCAAAACCTTTGGATGGTTCTGTCTTGATCACAGCTGGTTCATGGTTCAGATTTTCTGGTGTCCATTTAAAAGCTAGGTTTTTCTGGTTTGCAGCTAAGAAAATGTAAAGTGTGGAGGAGCTCTGAAACATGTTTTGTTCATTCACAAGGATAGAACTGTGAATAAGCTAAACAGTTCAAGTGACAGGATACTATGCTTAAAGCTGAAACCCTGTGTAAAGTTAATGTGGCAGTATCATTGGGCTCACTATGTCTTACATTGGAATAACCATGTATAGACCTGAACTGAAAACTACTTAAGATTGCAGTGACCAACATGAAAATTTTCTCCCTTTATTTCCTCCTCAGATGAAGCCATCTTGAAAGGGGTGGATGGAAGTAATGCACTGGTTCTTCCATCACGAAAAACCAAAGAGAAAAAAGAAAATTTTGAAAAACGACCAGAAAAGAAGCCTCTGAGCAAGAAGCAAAAGAAGATCCTGCAGAAGATTTTGGAGCAGAAAGCAAAGAAAGAAAAGGTGCATATCTGAGACTGGAGATTAAATAGCATAGTGTGTATCTGAAGTTGGTGATTCTCACAAGTGGAAGAAAATGACAAAACTTGTCACCTTATATCTTGATCACTTAAAATAATGTTGTATTTTCTAGTCAGACTTTTAAGTTTATGGTTATATACACGTATAGTTACTTTCAAGCTTTTTTGGAGGGGTTATTTTTGTGTTCAAATTATTCAGTAGCTTCTGTGTTGCCTTAAGCCATAGTGTGGCCCTGTCAAAGGAACTGATTCTCATGTTGCTAGATCATGTAATGCTTGCTGTCTTGTTGCCAAACGTGTAAATGTTCTTTGTTGAAAAGCATTGGGTCTTGAATTGATTTGGGATGCTCAGAAAGCTGTGACCCTTGTATTAGAAACGAGGCAACTGGTTCAAACATACAAACCATCTCTTGATGATGCTATATGCAGTGATGAGCATATCATATGTGAATGAGGTCCAACATCATTGTTAGCAATCACATAAACACATGGTGATATGTAGATCACAACTGCATCTCTTTTACTATGCGTATTTCTCTCTGGAAAGCCATTGCATAGTTAGTTTTCCAACGTTGTTATGCGATGGCTGTGTTCAGATATAATACCAAGTCAACCTCATCCTATATCAAGGTGGAGGATCTTTGTTCTCCAGGTGTTTTGGAGTTCAGCTTCCAGAAGCCCCAGCCAGCGTAGCATGGCCAGTGGTAGGATCTTCTGGGAATTGTAGTTCAAGCATCTGGAGGGCCAGAGGTTCTGCATCCTTTCACTGTAGATATGTTGTATAAACAAGTTTGAATCAAACTCCGTTGCCAGGAATTGGCACAGTCCTGAAGTATTAACTGATGGAAACTCATGTACCTACCTTATTATTTTTTGTGCTAGCGAGCTGAGTTGCTGAGAAAGCTGAGTGAAGTCCAGGCTTCTGAGACTGAAATGAAACTGCTGTACACCACTTCCCAAATAGGGACAGGAAAGCGAATGTACCAGGCTAAATGGTAAGATAATGGCATCAACCTCATTTAAGCTTGTTCATATTTTTATTAAGACATGGTCTTCCGCTCCCCATCCTCTCGACAACCTTGTGAGGTAGGCTAGATTGGGATAGAGTGACTGGCTCAAGGTCACCCAGGGAATTTCATGAAGTGGTGACTACCACCTCTCTTTTTCTTCAGAGCCTTCCTCAAATCCCACCTTTTCAAAAGATCCTTCCATCTTTTTGCAAGATCCTTGGTTTTAGTCTGGTTTTTATCTTCACCCACACAAACTCTTGTTGTCTCGCTCCTTCCCTTCTCTCCCCATCAGAATTGAGGATTTAAAACCTTTTATACATTATTTAGTATTAAGAATATAGAAAACACTGTCTACATACATAGACAAGTGTGATTTATTTAACTTTTTAATGCTGTAATTCTTAGTGATCAGAAGTAAAGACGGGAGAAAGTTGTGTTGGGTTTGAAAGCAGATCTGCAGCAAATCTTGTTGACATTAATGGCATAAAACAGTTTCATTTTTAAATGCTTCAACAAATAATAAAATACATACAAACATAACAAAACAAGTGATACATTAAAACAAACAACTAAACTAACAGATAAACCAATAAACAGTTGACTTCCTGTGGACTTTTCTTTTTCTAAATAAATTCTTCTTATCAAATCCTCTATTAGTGCCCCCCCCCAGTACTTCAGGGTTATAGGCTTGTATATAGTGGCTTTATACAATGTCTCTACACATTTCTCTATGTCTTAACTACCCTAATTAATGCTTGTTCTTAAGTCTTGTCTTTGAAGCACAACACTGAAGTTTCCCCCCATCTTTCATGCCAAAATATTATATTTCCATTGTTCCTCATCTCTCTTCAGTTTTATCTTTTATCAGGGTTGTTAGTTTATCAAGCTCTTCCATAACATAAAATCTAATTAGCCAGTCATCAACTGATGCTATCCCTTCTCCTTTCTAGTTGCATAAGTTATTCTAGCTGTTGTGGCCATATATAATAGAATTCACTAGTATTTCTTTACAATATTTCCCTCCACCATATGTAGCATATTTAATACATCTCAGATGTCATTGGGAAGTCTGTATTCAGTATCTTGGTTTTTAATGTGTGGATTTTGGCCCAAAAGGTTTTTGTTTTGGGGCAAAGCCACCACATATGAAAAAATGATCCTTTTTTTCCTTTATATTTCCAATATTTCACATCTCTTGATTTATATAACCTATAAAACAGTTTCATGTGTTCATTAAGCATCTATTATTTTAGGCAATTTGGGACTCGTGTCCAGTGTGTGATCCAAGGTAGTCATTTGAGCTTTGATCTTCCTAACTGGTACATCTGAGTATCTGAGAATACTGAGCATGTTTGAGATGAATTTATCTCATGTGTAATAAATGTGGTGTTGGTCTTTCAGTGCTTTCCAAGAAGCAAGTGTCTCCGGTCCAGAAAAAATAAGAAGTGTTGGGGGTGCAAATAGGAAAAGATTCAGACTTGAACTTGAGCCAGAGGAGGGAGAACATGGGAATTCTGAAGAGGATGAGGAAGAAGAGAAAGAGGAGGAGGAACAGATTGAAAAGTCAGCCCCAGAAGTCTCTAATGACAGTTTGCCACTCAGTCAGCCGGTGAATGTCATTACGTCTCCACCCACCATCCCAAAGCAGCATAAGTCACCTTCCAAGCCCTCCACAGAACCTGCAGTTTTTATCCCAGTGGACAGATCTCCTGAGATTCAGGTTGGTTCAGATTGCCAAAAGTACAGTCCTGTTCTGTTTTCTGTTCCATCACAAGCAAGAGAAGGAGATCCTTTGTGTAAGATTTGTAATGCTCCTTTGCAGAAATATCTGTCATAATAACAAATGCCATAAAGTGGTTTAACATTGCCATTGTTAACAATTGTTATTATTATTATTAGGCATTTATAAAGGCTATCAGAGCGGCTTACAAATGGTTAATTAGACATTTCCCTGCCCTAGGCCCGATGGAGTTGGCCTGCCCTTCTCTCCCTCTGGATGATGGTGAATGGAGGGAGGGCTCTTCTTCTTGTTCGGGCTAGGCCTGATAGAGATGGTCTGCCTTCTCTCCCTCCAGATGATGGTGGTTTGTCTAAATAATAATAAACTGCTGGTCTGGGAAGATCTGCTGGAAATGGTTTGCAATCTGATTATACTGGATTGAACTATTTTTGTTCAGGCTGCGGAAGGAGTTGTAGCTCATGAACATGGAACTGAATGAAGAACCAGGCCATGACTAAACCGCTTGTAGTGATGAAGGAGTGGAGGGAGGGAGGATTTCATCACATCTCTCCTGCCATAGTTTCTACTAGTATCAGTCACATTGCAAGGGGGAAAGTGGTGGGGTATGTGGGGGAAGTGGCAGGATAGGTTGGTTGACTTAAAACTACAGTTCTTAAACAACAGCACTAATGAAGATGCACCACTGAACACCAGAGGACTTATCTCTGGGTGATCGGGCATAAGTTTTTGCTACATCTTTACTGTTGTTGTGTGCCTTCAAGTTGTTTCCAACATATGGCAACCTAAAGGCAAAACTATCATGGCGTTTTCTTGACAAGATTTGTTCAGAAGGGATTTGCCTTTGTCTTCCTCTGAGGCCGAGAAAGTGTGACTTGCCCAAGTTTACCCATTGGGTTTCCATGGCTGAGCAAGGACTCATAACCCTGGTCTCCAGAGTTGTAGTCCAACATCCAAATCACTACACCTTGCTGGCTCTCACTGGTATAGCACTGGTAAACATGCATCTAAGGAAGCAGGCTCAAGTGCAGGAAAGCTGATGCTACCAACTTCTTTCTTTCACTTAGTCTCAAAGATGCGTCAATATCCCTTTGTATACTGGTATAGCATCTTTACTATACCAGTGAAAATGTGTCTTGATTCCTTTTCTTTTCTCCACCTTGGTAACAGTTTAACACAATCCTAGCTTTATAAACATGTCTTTTTGTTCTAAAAGGAAGCCAGGTTGAAGCTCCCAATCCTTGCAGAAGAACAAGTCATTATGGAAGCCATTAAGGAGAACTCGGTTGTCGTCATATGTGGAGAAACTGGCAGTGGAAAAACCACACAAGTGCCTCAGTTTCTCTATGAAGCAGGATATTCTAGGTATATCTGTTCTGCCATGCCCTTCTTTTATGTCAGTAATCTTTCCCTGTATTTCTTCAGTTCTGTTATGAGAATCTTATTCTGACTCTGCTTACAGCTTTGATGGCATAATTGGAATCACAGAACCCCGGCGTGTGGCGGCAGTGTCAATGTCACAACGTGTTGCATCAGAAATGAACTTGCCATATCAGTGAGTAACTGCACACAAAGCACTCCTAAATTCTGAAGCGTTGGATGCTAGAGCACTCTTTTTGTTTGCAATTCAGATAATTTGGATATTCCTTTCATCATCTTTGCTCAGGGTGGTCTCATACCAAATCCGCTATGAAGGAAATGTGACAGATGACACCAAAATCAAATTCATGACAGATGGTGTGCTGTTAAAAGAAATCCAGAAGGTAAGGTGTTTTCTTTCTCTGTTAGTAATGGAATGGAAATGGTTCAGCTTTGGGACAAGCATGTAATACCACATCATAGTATGCTGTCAAACTTTAGTGTGACCAAGAAAAAGGACACAGATAACTGCAGGGCTATTTCTTTCCCCATGCTTTCTCTTTATAACTTTGTCACTGACTGTTTTACAGGCTTCAGCTGCTCATCTTAACTGTTGAGCAGCTCTCCTCTTACAAGAAACACTTTTTAACCCAAAGCACCACAGCTCTTGCAAAGCTCATTTGTTTCATATATAGTGAAACATAGTGGCATTTTTAGGGAACCTCTGTGAAGAAAAAAAAATAGATCTAGCATATCATCATCTTCATCTTGTTTCATCATCAACTTCATTCTTATTTTGGCTCCCTTGTAATTTTGCATACCAAAAAATCTCGATTTATGAGTTTGGGTATCGTGTCCAGGAACAGTTGAGTTCAGAAATCCAATCTTACAGTTGCAAAACCAGTAAAGCTTTATTCAGAAACTGTAGATAAAGTAGACATCATTTCAAATTTTAGGTGGACTACATTCTTATTCGGCACAAAACCAAAGTTCTCCTTTCCCCTGTTGTTATGGGTGCTCTCCAGCTTTCACTCTATCCATTCTCAAGAGAGTGACCTTGGATATCCCAGTACAACTTCAACTCCCTTTCCACCAGCTGGTTAACTACAATGGAATGTGGTCAACAGCCTTAGCAATTAACACACTATTACATGTCCTCTCATTGAGCATCACTACTCTATAATACATTGTAAGCAACAGGTCCAGTGAACCCAACGCTCTTAACCATGGCAGGCAATCTGAAGGTTTCAGCTCCTGACATAGGTTGAGTTTTGACAGGCAAGTGTAGAATCCCTCAGTTTCTTCCTTTTCTTCCGTCTCTTTAGGATTTTTTGCTGTCTAAATACAGAGTCATCATTCTTGATGAAGTCCACGAAAGAAGTGTGTACACAGATATTTTGATTGGCCTTTTATCTCGCATTGTGCCCCTTCGGGCTAAGGTAAGAGAATTTGGAAAGAATGGTTACACTTAGGCAGTGTCTTTAAACTTTGTTTTAATAAGTACTTACTATGCTAGAGTTTGCATTCAAATAAATTTAGAGACTACAATATTTAACGGAATAATTTTAAAATTCACACATTTTGTTCAACTAGAAAGTACCACAAATTATATGGTCAGTTGTACAGATGTGAAAATGGCAAGTGTAGGTTTTTTGCCCACCAATGCTTTCAGGTGGGAGGAAAAAAAGGAAATGTAGCACTCAAAATATTAGCTTTTTAAGATAATGGCCACATTTGCATAAAATGTTAAAATGATCCAGTCATTACTGCTTGGTTTCTCCTTCATGCGGGAACAACTAAATTAACCATTTACCAGAACAAAATAAATAAATAAAAATGCTGCATCCAGCCCCTAGTTTGTGTTGCCTCTAACAAGCCTAAAAATGGAAGCCAACCTCAAACTCTGGTTTTTTAGAGGAAGTAGAAGCTAGGATTCCAGTTTTACCATAACACTACGTTTTTCTTAATACCCTGGCACTTTAATCCCTCTCACATGCAGGAAAGGTCAAGCTGCAAAGGACAGCAGATAGCTCCCTGGTTTAATCTCCATGTACAGCAACAACTACTACTATTATTATTATTATTATTATTATTATTATCCACTTCTTCCCATGGATCAGTTACATCGGTTACAAAGACATAATAGTTTAAAAGAACAAAAAAGACACATACACATTAAAACAATTCACATTCAAAGATTCATCATTTAAAATTCACCATTTAAACATTGTGGTAGGGAGGTAGTACTGGAACCCTGGCAATTCTAAACAAATTCAAATCTCCAGGGCCAGATGAACCCAAAAGTATTAAAAGAACTTACAGATGTAATCTCAGAACTACTGGCAATAATCTTTGAGAATTCCTGGAGAACAGGAGAGGTCCCAACAGACTGGCTAGTTGATGGTTCAAGCTTGTTTTCTGCTGCTCCCAAGACTAGGACGTGGAGCAGTGGATTCAAGCTACAGGAAAAGAGTTTCCACCTCAACATTAGGAAGAACTTCCTGACAGTTAGAGCTGTTCAGCAATGGAAGACGCTGCCTAGGAATGTGGTGGAGTCTCCTCCTTTGGAGGGTTTTAAACAGAGCGCTGCATCTGTCAGAAGTACTTTGATTGTGTCTTCCTACATAGCCAAATCAGGTTAGACTAGAAGGCCCTTGTGCTCTCTTCCATCTCTATGATTCTATGATCTGGATAGGCTTGCCAGAAGAGGCTGGTCTTTAATGCTGTATTAAATTCAGACAGCATGTTCAGCTGTCGAATATCTTCTGGTGGGTCATTCCACAGTCTAGGAGGAGCCGAAGAAAAAGTCCTGTAGGTGGCAGTTGCCAGCCTAGTTCTGGGTAACTGGAGTAAATGTAAGCCAGAGGACATGAGTGTATGAGGCAGATTGTATGGCAGGGGGTGATTCAATAGGTAACCTAGACCCAAACCTTGTAGTAGGGCTTTCCAGACTCCTGATTCCTTACTTGTACAACAGGAAAAAAATCCTTACAACTGGCTACCTTTAATTTCTAGCAAGCAAAATTCTGAACTAGTTTGTGATTTTGTGCTTGTACATTCACAGAAAGGGCATCCATTGAAGTTGATCCTCATGTCTGCTACACTGCGTGTGGAAGATTTCACTGCCAATAGCAAACTGTTCTCTGTGCCGCCTCCTGTTATACAGGTAATGGCAAGAGAGGAAATATATGAGTAGTGGTTAGTGTTCTAGGGTTACACTGAGGAGACCTGCATTCAAATGCCTGATCCATCATGATGTTTATGCACTGAATTTGAAACAGTCATACCACCTGATCCTACATGACAGAGCTGTGGGAATAAAAGGGGCTGGAGTGGAGATAGGAGCTAAATTTGAACTCCTGGTATTAAGAATGGGGGACATGTAGACCTCAGCAATTGTTGGACCGCAACTCCCCTGGTCCCGCACTACTGACTGTGCTGGCTAGAGTTGCCTGCCCACCCTTGTCTTACAGCCTGAGAGCCAAATTTAGCTTTAGAGATATTCCAGAGGGGAGGGAAAAGGAAGTTCTTGAAAAAACAGCTCATTTTAACTTTAAGGTCCTGCTACCAGTAGAAAGGGCAGAGGCATTGCAGTCTTGTAGAACAGTTAATAACCTATACAGGAGCTGGGAAATCATCATACAGTGATTGCATGAAGAAAGGAGTGGGATTGTCTAGAGAAACCTAGAAGCCAAGTTAAAATGTCTTCTGTCTTCCCCTCCCCTCAAATGCTGGGGAATTAAAGCTGGGAAACTTGTGGGGGGATACTCTTTTCCCTGCCTTTTGAGCCTTACACATCTCTAGCTGAAGCTAAACACAGAGTCCTTTCTCTTGAAAGCTAGCATCCAATCCCAAAAGTCTGAGGGAAGAGGGGACAAGTCTCTGTTCCTAAGTGGTGACAAGAATGCCCTCTGCTAATTCTTTAGGACATGTTTGTTCTTATTACCATGTTTGGAATTCCATGGCTAGGCTGAGATGTCAAAGATGAGTTTTATGCATAGTCCTGATCTTGGAGTGAGTGATCAGAGTCAGTTGAGTGATCAGAATCGGCCATCTTGACAGTTCTACTATACCCCATAGTGGTGCTTTCAAGATAAAGTTTTCATTCTCATGTGTATATGGGTTCACCATGTGACCAAATCCTGTTTTAGTATAGCATGTGTGAAAGTCTGATGATTTTTCTGCACCTCACCTTATGATCTTTGGATATAAGGCAGAACATAGAATTTAATGACTAAAGTTGCTTCTTTCTCTGTGGTCTTTTCCATTAGGTGGATGCAAGGCAATTTCCCGTGACAATTCACTTTAACAAGAGGACTCCCCTGGATGATTACAATGGAGAGTGTTTCAGAAAAGTTAGTAAAATTCACCGAATGTTGCCTCCAGGTAATGTGGTGCTTCTTATGTCTCCCTCAACTATGCCTGTGGTCTGATATTTAAGGCATGTTCTCATCTTTCAGGGGGCATCCTGGTATTCCTCACTGGTCAGGCTGAAGTGCACTCGCTGTGTAGGAGCCTGAGGAGATCGTTTCCTTTCCGGAGAAATGTACCCCAGGGTAAGTTGAGTTATTTTAGGAGCTGTGTTGGTGTTCCTGTATTAAAACATTTAAAAGTGTGACTGGGAAGAAGCACTTGCTGCTCTTAAGACATGGTTTCCAAACTTAGATCCCCAAATATTGGATTTCAACTCCAAGAAGCTCCAGTTTTAGCATGGCTAATGGTCAGAGATTTGGGGAGCAACAACATCTGGGAAACCACAGGTTAGGAAGCAGTGCTCTAAGTTGTAGCCTCACAAAGCTTCCACAAAAGGGCATCATTAAAAGAATAATCTAAACCTTTGCCAGTAGAGCTATTGGTTCTAAATTTTAGAAAGGATGTTCTTCTCTGCCAGTCACTACTTTTCACTGTCTGGTGACAGGTATAACAGTGATCCTTCAGGTATAACAGTGATCCTTGATGATTGGATTCCCCCAACCACTCTGCATCCTTAGTGTGGTGGATTTTGTGGATTTGGCTTTTACCCAGGCAAAATGAAATGAGGAAACTTACATCCTAGGATAGTGGCAGACAACTTATAGAGGTTCAGGGGCTATGCATACCTGTCAATTTCAGCACGTCATATGCTACCCCAAGTATCTTTTAAATGCTTTAAAGGAGTCCTTACACCTTCAAGAGAGCATGAGGGATTTTTTTAAACCTCGCCTAACCTCTCTTACATCTGGTTTTATTTTCGCAAAACCAAAGGTTGAAAGGCACTTCCACTTCTAGAGAAAAAATAAACTCTTAGCCTAAAATTGGTCAAGGGAGGAAAGTGTGGCAAAATTACTATTCCCCACATCCTCTAAACTAAATGGTAGAAGGAGCCTTCTTAAGTTTAGAAAGAGGGAAAAATGTGGCATGTTTTGGGGATCATAGGGGGTCCCTAGAGGGTAAGGCATACATGTCCCATAAGCTGCACTTTGCAAACAAAGTTAGGAGGACTTTTCTAAATGGATGGAGCCACTGTGGAGCCTGATCTTGGGCCAAGGGATATCTCTCAACCTACAAAAATCACCCCTGTGTGTATTTTATTAGTATTTGAGGCATTTAGTGTCAAAGATGGTGCTTTATCCCTCCCAGGTGATGAAGACAAGGAAGATTCTGTTGAAGCAATCCGAAGATTTAAGAAATCTAGAAGGGAGAAAATGATGGTAAATGCAACTTCTAAAAACTGAGTGTCAGTTGTCTTGTTTTTCTCTTCCTAACATGGCTCTCAAAAACATTTTTTTTTTTATTTTTCAAGCACTAGAAAACATTTGGCAAGTAGAAGGCTGGGAAACAGAATGAATTTGACTGCCATTTAATTTCCATCTTCTGTTTCTGGTGCTTTGGTATTTTGACTTTCAAAGCCATGCAGCTCATAACTACTGTCATCTTGTGCTGTTTTTTCTAAATGTGAGCTAGAATTCAGAGGCTGCAGTTGACATGCAAGTTGGCATGTCTTGCATAGTTTTCAAATTATCTTTTCAAGTAGCCTTGCAAGTAAATATGAGAATTACTAGTCCACAAAAAACAGCTTCTGTTAAAACTGTCTGGTTGGCTGCAGGTATTTGTTAGTTATCATAGGTGACGAGGCACATGACTTGGGGTGAAATGTTCCGTAAGAGAATATGGTCTTTTTTGCAGCCAAATGTGCTGTGAATTTCAAACTTATATAGCTGTAATATCTTTTTTCCTCTTCTTAGGTGCTACCCAAAATTGATCTGGATAACTACTCTGTTATGCCAGTTGATGAAGGAGATGAGGACAGAGATGCAACAGTTGATGATGATGAAGAGGCTGACATTGCAGGCTCAGATCTTGACCTGGATTTGGGCAGCAGTTGCCTGGAAGAAGGTTTGCCTCTTAGGGAAGCATGTTATGTGGCTTAGTAGCAAGCTTGTTCATTTTCAGAAGAGCTTGTAAAACTAACAAGCAGTCTTGTGGCACTTTAAAGGCAGACAATTAGTTGAAGTTGTTTGCAATCCAAGAAAGCTTATGCCAGATAAATCTTCTTAGTCTTTAACACAGGTCCCAAGGGTTTTTGTTGCCTTTGCTGATCATGTAGCTTCATCAGCTAGAGATGTCTGATGGCAAAATCAAAAGAATGATCAATTTATCTGCAAACTGTTATTTCTTGAATTTATCATTGTGTTCTCTTTTTAATTTGGGACACAGAAGAGAAACAGGATTCCTCCCTCCCACTCTATGTTCTTCCCCTCTACTCCTTGCTGGCACCTGAAAAACAAGCCAAGGTAAAGATTCATATCTTTAAAAAGATGAAGTTTTAGAGCAATGACCATGTGTACATTTTACAAAAGAAAGCCACAGTTGTCTGCGCTGTTGGTGAACTCATTTCTCCCAATTTGAATCTTTTATGTCAAGAGTACGTAGTCTTTAGGCTTACAGAGCTGGCTTTATTTTTCCCCTAAAACTTTGCTGTCCACTAGCCAGAGCTGGGGGAGAATAGTGGCTCTGGAAGCCACACATAAGACTTGCTTTGCTTAGCAGGTGATTTTTAGTACCAGAACTAGAGCTTGCACACAAATCTTTTTGTGCACAGATCTACTCATGTTCTCTTCCCATTTGCAAGCTTTCTTGATTTCAGGAACCTCATTTAGGATGAAAAGAAGCTTTGTGTTGTAGCTATTGTGCTAATGGCAGTTGGAATTCCTTGCTGATCAACCACAGACCACTCAGATATCTTTGAGTAAACCACAGTCTACCTTCTGCCTGACCCTAGTTAATGTAACCAAAATTGTGTCATCCAGACTTTTTTTGTTTTTGGGTTTTTTTTGTGTGTGTGTGTGTGTGTTTTTGGCAAAAGGAAGGGAGGTCAGTGGCCTTAAAGTTCAGAGAAGTACAAAAAACTTGAGGAGGAAAATGTTTCCCTCAAAACATTTCCCTCATCATGCTTTCTAGGCACAGAACTAGGCTGCCTGACTGTAGAAGAGACATGGAAGACCAGGGTTTGGGGACACAGAATTGAGTATTCTGAAAATGTAGAATGCAATGGATTATCCTGGAAGGATATAACTAGCTGGAACCCTGAAATAGAAGAACTTAAAACTGGAACATTTTGTTAGAGGTCACACTTAACTTTACATCAAGGATTGCCAACATGCAGTCTTCCAGAGGCTGTTGGATTATAATTCCTATCAGTACAGCATAGGCAGTGGTAAGGAATACTGGGGTTGCAGACCAACAACTTCTAGGTGGCTGCATATCACCCATCCTTGACTTATACAGGGTGATTCAAAATGAATGGTACAAATCCAAGTAAGAACAGCTTTACGTTTGCACCATTCTTTTTGTATTATTCTCTACAATCAGTTGGCACAACAATATCCAGTACAATTTGATCTCTCCATTCACCAAAAAATATGTTCTATCCCAGGTTTTCAGGCCACCCCCTCCCGGGACAAGACTGTGTGTTGTTGCCACAAATGTGGCTGAGACATCTCTGACCATCCCTGGCATCAAGTATGTAGTCGACTGTGGGAAGGTCAAGAAACGTTTCTATGACAAAGTCACCGGAGTTTCCTCTTTCAAAGTCACCTGGATATCTCAGGCCTCTGCCAACCAGCGCGCTGGCCGATCTGGCCGTACAGAACCTGGCCACTGTTACAGGTCAGCTGCTGCGCTCTCTGTATGTCTCTATTTCTTTCTTTCTTTCTCTCTCTCCATCTCTCTCTCTCTATCCTCCCCCTCTCTCTGATGGGTGAATGAAGATTCCAAAGTTTAAAAAAATTCTGGGAAAGCCATTGAGAAACAGTGGGTATTAGTGGTTAAAGTGTTGAGCTTCCACTTGGGAGATCCAGATTCTAGTAACCTACTGAGCTGCATGAAATTCATTATGTGGCCTTGGGTTATTTACACTGTTTCAGCTTGACCAACCTCTCAGGGTGGGTTTTGTGAAACTAAAATAGGGAAGATGAGAACCTTGTAGCCTGCCTTCAGTTCACTTAAGAAAAGGCAGGAATTTCAGCCCTGCAGTCTCCATCCTGCAAGCAAGGAGGTTCCAGTGCCTAGTTGCCTTACCTGGACATTCAGTAGCAAAGAGCTGCCTAGTCTTACTGGAATATTTGAAAGCCATTCTTGGCAGTGCCATTCACTCACACACACCCAATATTCCAGGCTCTACTCTTCAGCCGTCTTCAGCGACTTTGAAGAGTTCACTGCTCCTGAGATCACTAGGCGGCCTGTTGAGGATTTGATTCTGCAGATGAAAGCTTTAAACATTGACAAGGTGAGAGTTTTGTCGCTGAGGTCAATTCAGTTTCTCTGGTCTACTGTTAATGAATGTTACATCTTCATATTGGATGTAATTACCCCCTTTGTGTTTCTAGGTGATCAATTTCCCCTTTCCAACCCCTCCACCAACTGATGCACTTATAGCTGCTGAGGAGTTGCTGATTGCCCTTGGGGCCTTACAAGAACCCCCCAAATCTGGAAGGTAGAGTACACGCGTTCCTGCTTACTATAAGCAAAACAAACCTTTGCTGACATTTTGGCCTCTCCTTTTCCATACTTCCCTCCCCATATTTGGTAGAGGGAGATGTTTCATTGCTAACTTCACACAAGCTGTTGATAGATTTCTACTAATATTGCCCACTTTTTTTTTTTTTTTGTGCTGGTCACTGCGTTTTAATCATTTTACTAAGCACACATATCCATAGCCTGAATATAGAAGTGCTAGAGGAAGTTTGAGAGCCATTGGAGTTTGGCAAATCAGAGACTACTGTATTTTTAAGGCCTTCTCAGTATTTTCTCCCATTTCCTATGGCAGTAATTACGGGTTTTTTAAAAATACATAAACATGTGTAGTCTTTCTTTTGAGACCCAAAGGTTAAAACTGGATCTTCACACATGCATGTGTATTTTGGATGAGTGGAGAGGAGACAGATTTACTGAGAGATTGCTAGCTTATTTGCAATAGAGCTACAAGGATTGCTGTTTTAAACAGTTTGCATAGAGTTTATAGCACAGTTTGCAAAAGCTTGGCGATAACCTGGATGGAAGAAATGCGAGTTCCTTTCCATCATCCTACACCAAATTCTTGGGCTCATTTTCCTTCAATTCTGAGAATATGTTTTTCACCTCAGACTTTGGTTAGTTGATCACAGATTTCTAGGAAAAAACCAAACTAGATCTCTTGTTTGAAATCTATCTGCCCTTTTTAAAAATAAAAAGATTACTTTTTATTTGTTGGTCTGTTTCTATAGGTAAGTACACCAAAGCCTGTTCTAAAATTCTTTCTTAATTCATTGAATTTGTTTAACAAGTACCAAAGAAACAATATAGATCTTAAATATCAGCATAAAATATTATTTTATTGCTAGAAATAAAATAATCAAGATAGCAGGATGGAAATAATCAGTGTAATACATCATTCCATAAATTAGCATGAATTTTAGGAGGACATGTTTCATCAATAAAGGAAGACCAAATGTTATAGACTAAATCTGTCATATGTCTGTATGCAGTTGTTACTTCTAATCTGGGAAGTCAGTTACTCCATTAGTGCCAAGGGTCATACCTTAGTTTTCCAGCAATCTAAGGAAGGTTAATCATGTCCTTCCCCATTTTTTTGGTTTTGCTGTTCTAACCACCAGGCATAGAAACATGACTAATTGTTTTTGTGCCAATTGAGAATATCATTGGGGAAAGAGACCAGCGCCCAATCTCTGGGCTGTCCACTACAGTTTTATTTACCTCTTTGCCTATTATTATCAAATGTTTATGCCTAAAAGATTGCTATAGGTAGACAAAAACACCGCTTATGCATGTACAATCCTTTAATAAGACATCCCCACCAGCACTTCCTAGCAAGATATTTATTAATATAAGTACATTTTAATGTTGTAAGATACCAGTGGTGTGTAATCTGTGTTTCTGGATATGTGGAAAGATTGATTTCACAGGAGCTTTGTTCTAGAGAGATGCTCTGTCATTCCTCCACCTCCAGACCCCCAGGATGCCTCAATTAAAAAAAAAACATATTCTGAATACTAGAGTCCTAACACAAGAGTAGAAATTAGAAATCAGCTATTTAAAACTTTTCAGGGGTCTGAAAGCCTGAGTTCTAATGTCTTCATGGGATATGAGAAGAACTACCTTGTGTATTTGCAACCAGGATGTTTTTACTTAATTGTTTCTTAAATTGACTTCAGTATATTACCTACAAAAAAAATCCTGAAATCTATAAAGGTAGCATTCTCCCCAATTTTTAAATATTATAAATTTGTCAACATCCATTGAAAGGGTGGTATAAAAATGATGTTAGTGAAGTAGAAGGTATTCATGACCCTTTCTGTAAAATGAGTTAAACGTTTCTTTAGTTGTTGGGTTTACCAACTGAAGGCTGTGATTCTGCTCATATTTAACTTGCAGTAAACCCCACTGAACATAAGGCTTAAGAGTTAAATAGGGTGGGCAGCATACAGGTCTCATGTGTCCACCTGATCATTTCTGTGGCTCACATGTCCTCTGTTTAAAAAAACAGAAAACAAGAAGGGTTGCACTTGTAGAAACCTGCTGGAAACATAGTTTGTCTTTGAAACACTCCATCCCTCTCCTTTTTAAAGCCAACAAAGTGTTTTTGGAAAGCAGTGTCACTGCCACTGCTGAATCTCTATGGGGCACAGCAACAGGTGGAGATGTGCAACCTATAGCCATTCCTGGGGATTGGCTGGTGGCTCCCAGAATGGCTATAGAGTGGGACCTTGGCATCTGCTGGGGTTTGGTTCCAGGACCTCCCTTGAATACCAAAATCGGTGGATGCTCAAGTCCCATTAAATACAGTGGCATAGGAAAATGGTGCCCCTTATAGAAAATGGAAAAATCAATGTTGTGTGTGTGTGTGTGTGTGTTTAATATTTTCAAGCCGTGGATGGTTGAATCCATGGATAAAGAATCCGTGGATATGGAGGACCATCTGTAGTTACCCACACTTGATGTAAACGATTGCCCTGCACATGGATTTGTAATCTTTGCTTTTTGTTTTTCTCAAAATGAACACCTATTTGTTGATGCACATTTCTTCCTCCTAGGTTGAAGAAGCTGCAGGAGGCAAAGCTGAGCTGTCCCATCAGTTCCCTTGGGATGACAATGGCAGCATTCCCTGTCTCTCCTCGCTATGCAAAGATGCTGGCTCTGAGCAAACAGCATGGCTGCCTACCCTATGTCATCGCCTTAGTGTCAGCCTTGACGGTTCGGGAGTTCTTCGAAGAGTTCAACAGGTGCACAGAAACAGATAATATGAGGAGGGTGTCATAGCAGATTTGTTCCTATATACTGAGGATGTATCTGTGCTCCAGCTCTTCATTTATTTATTTATTTTCTGCAGGCCTGCTGTTAGTGAGGAAGAACAAGAGAAGCTTAAGGGGAAAAGGGCACGAGTAGTACAGATGCAACGGATCTGGGCTGGACAAGGGCCCTCCCAAAAACTAGGAGATCTCATGGTGATGCTAGGTGTGCCTCATTGTTTCTTTAGCTTAAATTTTTTTCTAGGTCCCTGCTGAGCAACTTACATGCTATGCTTCTGACTTCTTATTCTAGGAGCTGTGGGTGCTTGCGAATATGCTGGATGCACGCCTCAGTTCTGTGAGGCAAATGGCTTGCGTTACAAAGCCATGATGGAAATCAGGCGCTTGCGTGGGCAGCTTACAACAGCAGGTAAAAAAAAAAACCCAGTAAGCCCACTTTTGGTATTCTACTGTTTTCTACCTCTGCAGCTTTGTGTTAGGAGAAGGCCAAAAAATTGGCTTCTTCCTATTAATTGCTGATCAGTCAAGTAACATCCCATTGGTTTGAGCATTGGATATGGGGACCAGGGTTCAAATCCCCACTTGACCATGTAAGCCCACTGGGTGACTTTGAGCAAGTCACACTCTTTCAATCTCAGAGGAAGGCAAAGGCAAACCCCCTCTGAACAAATCTTGCAGCAACAAAAAAATCCCGTGATAGGTTTGCCTTAGGGTCACCATAAGTTGGAAGCAAGTTGAAGGCATACAACATCAACAAAACCTAAAACGTTACATTGACCCAACCACTAGAGCAAAGGGTGAGGAGGTGCTTTGCAGGCTGGGTGGTGGTTGCTCATGGACTAGAGGCTCCCCACTCCTGGACTAGAGTGAACCTTACCAACCAGGGGCTTCCATCTTCCCTTACCAGTGACTGTGCAGGTTGGCACTGTTGAGAGTTTGTTCAGGGGATAGCTGTCTTGGTTGATTTCCTCTGGCTTTCTTCAGTTTTGTGCAGTTTTTCTGACATTTTGTTATCCTCTCAAGTGAATTCCATCTGCTCCGACACTGGCCTCTTTGTTGATCCCAAAATGAAGCCCCCAACAGAGACACAGGTGACCTTCTTGAGACAGATAATCCTGGCTGGACTGGGAGACCATGTTGCCAGAAGGATCCAAGCAGAGGAACTTCTGGATGAGAAGTGGAAGAACAGTTACAAGGTACCCTTCCTGGTGTTCTGGCTAAGTTGATTTCCATCCCTTTAGTCATACAGTGTTTCTTGGTAAGGTAGGTGGAGGTGCTGCTGCTGCTATGAATATGACTATTTGGTGGTTATTATTATTATGTGGTTGAGATACAACGAATAACTTTCACTAGAGCATACTTCCAAAATGTCATGTTCATTCTTATACAATATGTGAACATTTCAATTCCCAGAATTGACTCAGTCCTGTTCATTGCCCTGGTGCTACCCAGGTGTCTTGCCAAGGTGGTGCACCCATAACACATGTTCTTTGTGGTCTTCCAGTTTTTCAACTCATACTCATTCTGGCTACCATCTCTAGCCCAGGTGGGTCAAACTGTAACTCTCCAGGGT
Source organism: Phrynosoma blainvillii (assembly GCA_026167975.1). Lineage (NCBI taxonomy): Eukaryota > Metazoa > Chordata > Lepidosauria > Squamata > Phrynosomatidae > Phrynosoma > Phrynosoma blainvillii. The sequence goes on from JANUYF010000013.1 coordinate 13,860,051, forward strand.
CACTGGACTTTGGCAGAAATTTTGTTTGCCACTGGCAGAACATGACATACCAATGCCATATTCACGTGGAGGTCCAGGAGGGTATCAGCTGCCAGCACAACAGAGTTCTTCTGGCTCTCCCTGCCACCATTCAGCTGCCTACTACTGCCCTTGATCAAACTTTGCTCCCAGATTTGAATGTTCTCAACTGTTTTCTTTTTGTCAGTTTTAGTTTTCAGTTGTATTTATGCTGTTGAATTGCCAGCTACCTCAAGTCCCAGTTGAAGGTGAAAGTTGTTTTTGTTAACTACCCTAAAGTAAATACTCAGGTCCCATCTCCATGAATCCCATTTTAACAATTCCAGCAATGCTTGCTCCCTCCTTGTCTCATCCCCAGCATTTTTCTACACAAGGGAATCCTTTATGTTTCTCTGCCCTGTCAAGAAATGAGGTCTGCAAATATCAGGGGTAGAGAGAGAGAGTGTGTGTGTGTGTGTGTGTGTGTGTGTAAAGGAGTCAAAGATCATTTAAAAGATTACGTATCTGACAACCCCATTATTCTGTCCACTCATCTTACCCTTAATACTTACTTTTTTCATGCTTGTATTATGAGGCTAATTGTCAGAGACTGTCCTCTCCCTTTGGTTCAGTAAATCAGTATTCTGTGTGTTAACAGCAAAACTTTTATTCAGAAACCAAAAACGAAGTTAAGAGCTTGACTTCTGCAGGCAGAACTTTCATATACCCCCAGCCCCCATTACAAGCATATAAAAACCAATACACCTTTCCAGGATTTTGTGGGCTTCCTCCCCATTTGCCCATTCCTCAAAACATTCACAGATCCATTCCTCCTTCTCCCCCCAGCCCTTTTTTCAGGCCTTTGCCATTCCTGTAAAATGATCTTGACTATTGCTGGTACCAACTCTACTCCCCCATACATTATCCCACTTTTCCGCAACCAGGTGTTCCTTTCTCACCCCACCATTTACAATCACAATATGTCCCATCATAGACTAATATATTAGTAATATATACATATATTAATTTTCCTCCCCATCATGTACAAACACAACATGCCCCCATCATACGCTATTAATTCTATTTATACCCCACTTTTTCCCCACCATGGAACTCAAAAATAGCTAATAATCTCCATCCCAAAGGCTTCAGAGGGCATGGTAGGCACATTTTTTGGCAGGAAAAAGTTGTTTGAAAGTAGGCACGCTTTTCCCCAGCCCTAAGCAAGAGTGGAGAATTTAGCTTTAAAGAGGTTTTCGTGGGCTGGCTCCCAGTGGTGAGCAGAGCCAAAGGCCAAAGGATGTGACCAAAAATAAAAGGATATTTTAACTGAAAGCGCTTATGGCTAGTAACTAAGACTTATTATTATTAACTTTATTTATACACTGCCTTTTTTCTCAACATTGGGATTCAAGGTGGCCTACAAATTAAAATGATTACAGTATAGTTAAAAACATCCAAAATGACAACATTAAAATAGAATCAGACTCTTAACAATGTTAAAGCAATTCAGCTGGAGAATGGAAAGAAGAAAGCCTGTACAGAAGCTGGTGAACCATCAAAACAGTGGTGCCCTGGGGAAAGAGTTGTGGCTATCTTGGGACACTTTGGAGAGACCAGATTCAGCCCTATGGACTGACATTCTTCAGCCCTGATCTAGAGCCAAGTAAAAAATAGGGTTTAATTGGTGGAAGGGAAACTCTGTTTCATTCAGAGAAGCAACAGAAGCTGTTCTCTAATACTAGATTATTCCACTGCATCTCTACCTTAAAAGCAAAATCACACAAATACTTCATCCCTGAAGGATGTTCAAGTGAAGGGTCATGATTGCCTTGCTTGGAAATCTTGCTGATGTCTATGGGTGTCAGACCCATATGCATGGTTCTGTCATAATAGTTATTGGGATGTATATATGATATTGAATTGTATTGGATATTAATCATATAGGGACTCTGAGCGTGGCAAGTAGCAGGAGGGGGCAAATGACCAGCAGAGCAAGGGGGGTTATAGCTTTAGGATCCCATCCTTCCTCTGATGGATCTAGGTTGTAAAGAATAGGTATCTTCCTCTCCTTAAGGGCGATTGAATGATAATACAGGAGGATGAAGGGAATGTTAAAGATTGCTTTGATCAGGATCAAAGGCTGGCGTCAAAAGCCAGGAAGGGGTGTTGGATTGTTGTATTTCTAATACTATGGTAAGAGGAGCAGATCCCAAATTCTGACAAAAACCATGGACTGTGAAGTTCTGTCTTGATGTCCGGAATAAAAGTCTTTTGTTTTCTGTCACAATAAGATGTTTTCCTGGTTATTGAGATCTGAGTTCACTGGTCCTGACGATGGGTTTTGATTTTTCTTTCTTCCTTCCTTGCTCTGCTACGACGCTTCCACTAGACCCCTCTTCTGGACGATCCAGTCTTCATCCACCCTAGTTCCGTTCTCTTCAAAGAGCTCCCTGAGTTTGTGGTTTATCAGGAAATTGTTGAAACCACCAAAATGTACATGAAAGGTAAAATCAACTCTTTTCCTTCCTTACTATTTTGAGAACCAGAAGTGGACTGCTGGCCACTTCCAATTTTGTTTTGGTTTTTGCTTGGCATTTTTAGAGGGGCTTGGGGACAGAAAATTGGCTCCCAGCATTTTCTCAGGTGCCCACTCCTGCTTTAAACAGCCACAGGGAAAAAACAGGAGGGGGGGAATGGGGGCATGGGTTAAGCAGAGAAAGAGTGCATGTATTGTATTTGGATCCATTTTAGTAATTTTGTAAATTTTATTACAATAAATTAGTAATTACTATTAAAGTACTAAACTTAAGTACTAAATGGTTAAAGTAGTATAGCGCTAAACTACTTAAGTACTCAAAGTTGTCTTTTGACATACAGCGACTCTGTGAATTGCATAAGGTTTTCTTAGGTAAGGAATACTCAGAGGTGATTTTGCCAAGACATTCTTCTGAACTTTACCCTAAAGTACCTGGTATTCATTGATAGTTTCTCCTCCCAGTACTAACCAGGGTTGATCCTGCTTAACTTCCAAGTTCAAATGGGGTCTGGAGCCTTTTGATTATTTAGGTCCTAATCATTTAATTGGTGATTACTAATTTACAATTTATTATAAATACAAAGTACAAATAAGTACAGGCAGGTGAAATAATGTATGGGTGATGTGTGATTGGATTGGATGAAACTCTCAAAACAGAATAATTTTTTTTAAAAGCCAAAGAATGGAGAATATCTGTTTGTGTGCTTCTTCAGCAATGGACAGTAGTTGGCCCTCCAGATGATGCTGGACTGCAGACCTCATCAGCCCCAGGCTGCAGTCAGTAATGAGGCAGGGTGGGAATTGCAGTCTAGCTCCCTTTGGACAACTACAGTTCTCCCTCTATACGATACACACACACCTTTTCTGAGCACTTCTGGTCAGCCCCATTATTGTGCTGGAAAGGTCTGTTTTGTATGATTCCAGTATCATCTTGCATGTTTCCAGACCAACACAAGCTGATAACAGATTTCAACTTTATCCTAACTTTGTTTTGCAATTTGTCTCCATTCATTGAAGGTGTTTCAGTGATTGAACCAGAATGGATCCCACTGCTTTTGCGTCCATACTGCCATTTTGAAAAGCCATTGGAAAACCCACCCCCTTCTTACTGTCCTGAAACGGGCCGAGTACGCTGCCACAGATCAAGTGTCTTTTGTATGTTGCTCAAAGTAGTCCTGCTTTCTTGGGGAAATTAATGAATTTACCATTTATCTCAGTGCCAAATGCTGCAGACACCTCTGTTAGCATAGCATTAGTTTACTCAGAAACAGCTTACATTTGTTCATGCTGCCATTTGGGTCACTCTGGGCTCACTCAAATACAACAGAGTTTGCAGGACATTAGCAAGAGCTGGGGCACAAGCTGGAGCTTGCCGCATCCTCTGCTTCTCTGTTGCCCATTCTGTCTTCTCTTGGTTGTGGGGGGAGATAGGAGCATAGGAAGTTGCATTATAATTACTGGTCCGTCTGGCCCACTAGTGTTGACACTGATTGGCAGCAGCTCTCTACAGCTTCAGACCTCCTACATACAAAGTATGACATTCTCTTGTGGATCTGGCATATCTTGATTTCAGTATACCCTTTTACAAGGTCCCCCATGATATTCTTGCATAAAAGCTAGTAAAATGTGGGTTAGAGGATGCAGCAGTTAGGCAGATTAGTAATTGGTTGACTGGCAGAAGCCAAAGGGTGCTCAGCAATGGCTCCTCTTGATCTAGAAGAAAAGTGACTAGCTGGGTGCCACAGGGTTCTGTCCTGGGTCCAGTGGTATTCAACATCTTTATTAATGACTTGGATGATGAATAGAAGGCACGCTTATCAAATTTGCAGATGAGACCAAATTAGGAGAGGTAACATACCCCAGATGACAGGATCAGAATTCAAAATGGGTTGGGGTATGAATTTTGTTGTATGGGGTTTTAACTGGTGTAAGCCGCTTAGATTGTCTTCATTTAAGCAGGGATTATTATTATTATTATTATTATTATTATTATTATTATTATTATCTTCACAGGTTAGAGAGCTGGGCCAAAACTAACAGAATGAATTTCAGCAGGGAGACACTTAGGCAGGAAAAAAAATGAAAGGCTCAAATATAGGATGGGGGACACCTGGCTTGACAACAGTACATGGGAAGGGGTATCAAATTTCCAGATGACACTAAAATAAGAGAGGTAGCTAATACCCCAGGGGACAGGATCATAATTCAAAATTACCTGAATAGATTATAAAGCTGGGCCAAACCTAACAAAACGAATTTCAACAGAGAGAAATGTAAGGTACTACACTTAAGCAGAAAAAAATGGAAGGCTCAGATATAGGAATCGGGGACAGCTGACTTGACAACAGTACATGTGAAAGGGATCTAGGAGTCCTACTGCACCACAAGCTGAACATGAGTCAACAGTGATGCAGCAGCAATTATAGAAGGATATTAACAAGCTGGAGCATGTCCAGGGGAGGGCAACTAAAATGATGAAAAGTCTGGAACCCATGACTTAGGAGGAGCGGCTTAGGAAGTTCTAATGCTGAGGTGGAATTTCTTTCCCTGTAGCTTGAATCTATTGCTCCATGTCCATGTCCATGTCCAAGTCTTTGGAGCAGCAGAAAAGAAGCAAGGGAAAGGGATTCCACCTGAACATTAGGAAGAACTTTCTGCCAGTAAGAGCTGCTTGACAGTGGAATATGCTGCCTCAAAGTGTGGTCGAGTTTCCTTCTTTGGAGGTTTTTAAACAGAGGCTGGACAGCCATCTGTTGGGAATGCTTTGATTGTGTATTCCTGCATGGCAGAATGGGGTTGGATGGCCTTTATGGTCTCTTCCAGTTCTATGATGCTGCTGAGCTATGACCAATAAAATAAAGAGGGTGGAGGGTGTGTGCTGAGTGTCAAACTAGCCCATAAGAGAGAGTTCACAGGCCCATGTAACCTCTCTCTACAGATCGAGTTGGCTGGCAGCTTCCTGCTGTGGAGGTTGATTATCCAGAAGGCCTTGAGCGCTACAAATATTTTGCCAAGTTTTTCCTGGAAGGGAAAGTATGCAGGTTTCTCTTTGCCTCCTATTGTCCCTAGACACTTTCTTGGGGGAGGAGGGTTGATTGCATTTTATTAATTTCTTGTGTCATGACTTGTAATTCAGCTTGGGAATTTTCTCAGTGGGCAGGATGTTCAGTTCCTAAAATAAAATAACTTAAAACTAAAGCAAATTAAAATGAGAGGTGCCATATTGAAATCTTTAGATTTCTTTAATCAGGTGGAAGCCCTTTAAAAACCTTAGCATTATTAACCCATGCATATTTGTGGGTTTGTTGTTATTTTTTTGTCTCTTAGGTGGTTAAAACGTTGGCCACCTATAGCCGCTGCTTGCTGTCTAGTCCCGCCACAATGCTGAAAACATGGTCCAAGTAAGTTGTTGGCAGTTGTGCATATCGTTACTGAGTGAGGGGTAATAAGGGATTTTAATAAGCTGGTGAACTAGACCCCTGTGCCATTAGGGAGACTTTGCAATAGCTTGGAAAAATATATACAGTGGCAATGGTTAGGTACTTGGTAACATGTCCCTGTACATGTCCTCCTTGTGGCCGTTTCCCTGGCTGGGAACTTGAGTTGTAGCTCAGTAGTTGCTGCTCTAATACCACAGTTCTGGGGTTAGATCCAGTCACCTGCAGGCCTTTGTTTCCTCACCATAGTAACTATGTGAATGCTTAATTTATGTGATAGCTTGATGGGAAGTGGGCACCTGAACTGTTGGTACAGGCTGAGACAGGTGTCCATTTACTAAGAGTCGGGGGAGCTGGGTTATTCGCCTGCTTGGTTTTCTTTTGGAAAATGGCACTTCAGTTTAATTCCAGTAATCATGACCTTAGTGTCATGCCTAGGCAGCCAAAACAGTGCCATCCATGCATTCAAGGGAAGGTCTTAGCAGGCTTGGGTGCGAGAGGAGCCCAAGGTTAACAGAGGTGCAACAGATGGGAGGGCTTAAATAACGGGAGGGGGACAGATGGAAAGAATGATGTAATGGAGTTTTCTTGAAAATAGTATGGGTGGCTGGAACCCTAGCACTACACTGCACCATTTGTGTAAGTCCTGCTTGCCTTCTTTGATCCCTGCATTTAACTGACACCTATTGTGGATTTCTGCAGGCTCCAACCGAGAACAGAGTCCCTTCTCCAAGCTCTTGTTTCTGAAAGTGCTGATAACCGGGACGCTTTACTCACTGCTTGGAAGAAGAACCCAAAATGTAAGCTATCCAGACGTTCAGAGAACACACTCAGCCATACTCCCTGTTACAGTAGTGCTGCTTTTGGAGCAAACTGGGCTTCAACCCAAATGCAACAGCTGCCAGTCAGAATATACTGTACTGGGCTAAACAGATCTGAGGAACGTCTGTTGCATATAGGGCCACATGGGATGTTCAATGGGACGTTGAATGTATTTTCATCATCATCATTTTGCTTATTTGTCAAAACAGCCAGAATGCAAATGTTTTCAACTAACACATCCCTGAGTGTGATTTTTACACCCAAGATGCCTTAAAAACTTACCAGAATGTACCACAAAATTATATTTTTTCTCCCTCACCCACTCCAATTTATTCTCTTCTATTGCAGATCTGTTGACAGAATATTGCCAGTGGATCCCAGAAGCAACACACAAAGACGTATCTAAAATCTGGCCCCCTGTACAGTAATGCCATGCTTTTTCAAGCAAGGGTGTGCTCCAGTTCACCTCACCCACCCCCTTCTGCATAACCCCCTCCAGGAACCAGTGCTGCCTGTGAAAATACAGAAGAGAAAAGCCATGCCTGTCTGGAAAGGAGAAGAGGGCATGAGAAAAAGAGGGAAGAAAAGCAAAAGAGGAAGAGTAAAGGGAAAAGAAGGGGGTGTTCACTTGCTCCCAAGGAGCAGCTTTATGTGGTCTTGTGCAAACTTGTTATGCTTCCATTTAAGGCAGGCACCAAATCTGGGCACAGAAAGGGGAATGCACGCACAAGTATTCTCCCTCCATTAGACAGAATGGAGAAGCCGTCTCTCGCATTGTTTGTGGGCAGTGCAACATGTCTTTCTGGCGAAATCAAAATAAATCACTAAGTGATGATACAGCATGTGCTATTGGCCTTTACAGGGTAGGCTGGACTCTCAAAATGGTTGGACTCCTGGCCAAACACAAGTTATACCAGCAGCATCACCATGTTTGTTCTCTCTGGTTTGCTTGGGTTTCTTTTTGAAGAGCTAAGCAGCCAGATCCAGCACAGTGGTCAGGATAAAGGGATTATTATAAAAATTATTATTCCTGTATCTTTAATAATAGTCGAAGAAGAGACTTTGAGGAGGCATAGCTTTTCTGGCCTCTACGTGGCAAACAGTATCTCCCAAGATGCCCTTAGCGCTTAAAACTTCTAAGAGCTGTTCCATACCTTTTCCATCTAATCACCCTAAGATATCCTTCCTCAACTAGGTACCCTCTACATGTTTTGGACCTCGACTGCCATAAATCTCAATGGTCAGGAATGCTGACAGGTGCAAATTATTTGGAGGGCACCAGGTTGGAGGAGGCTATCTTAAAGAGAATGGGGGGAAATAGGTAAAACTGGAAGGCGTTCTGTATTGCAGTTTGGGATTTGAGGTTGATCTCAAGAGCTCAAAGCTCTGCTAGTTTAACAGACTTGCCATGGGGGTCTGTGTATATTCATGTTCAGGGCTTCACTAGTTTGAGGGGAGGGGGTCTTGGCATTCCTGATCTAGAATGCCTGACCTACAATGTGGAGTGGGGAGGCATGGCAGAGCATGGACACCAACACTCTCCCAATAGATACATTCAGACATTCTGCTAGACGAGTGACATCTGAGCTCTAAACCCTTTAGATCTAGAATCTGTTCACTTATACTAAACATTGTTAGCTGCCCTTGAGTTGACCTCATGGCGACTCTATGGATGAGACATCTCCAAGACTCCCTATCCTCCTTTGCTCTGCTTAGGTCCTGCAGGTTGAGCCTGTCCATCTGGCATGCAGTCTTTATTTCTTCTGCCTTTCCTAGCATCATTGTCTTTTCTAATGAGTCGTGCCTTCTCATGATGTGGCCAAAGTATGACAGCCTCAGTTTAGTCATCTTGGCTTCTAGGGAGAATTCAAGCTTATCTGTTCAAAGACCCATTTGTTTGTCTTTCTGGCTGTCCACAGTATCCTCAGTACTCTTCTCCAGCACTACATCTCAGATGTGTTCCTTTTCTTCCTATCTGCTTTCTTCACTGTCCAGCTTTCACTTCCCTACGTGGTGATGGGAAATGCAGTGTCTTGGACGATTCTGACTTTGGTGCTTAGTTGTATACCGTTGCACATTGTCTTTACACAGCTGTATATCTTCACACATCTTTACGCTTGTCGTCTACTTTCATAGCCACCCTTCCCATTTTCATATTCAAAGCATAGTTAAGCTTAAACACAGCTTGTCCCAAGTCCAGACAACACAGCAATGTGGTTAATCGAGGATGGAGGCTTTCCCCTCCTTCCATATAAATGTTGATATTTCCTTCCTCCAAATATTAAAGCAGTTTTCATGATGAATTATAGGTAATGTTTGAAATAAATACATCATTTTTGGGACTACGTTCATTTTTATTCAGGATATCCTTCCTAGGAGAGATATTTATATTTTTGACCACTTTGTAAAATCTTTTTTTACCTCCTCCCATACCCTGTTGTAATTATTCTCAAATAGATCCACATTTTTTTGTTATGATTACTCCTAAATATTTTTTTCCTCTATTTTGAATTTTGACTTTTCCCTTATTTGTTCTTCCTCCTCTTTGGTGATGTTCTTCGTTACTATCGCTGTTTTATCCTGATTTATTTTAGAACCCGAGACGTCTCCAAATTCTTTCATAATCTGTAGTAATGAAGATGGAGGCTTGCGTGTCGTGAGATAGGAATACAGAGGCTCTGAAGACCCATTGTAATTTATAAAAGCATATTTTGGTGCATTGTCCCTTGTCAATATCCCCATGTGTATAGAAAAAGAGAAAGAGAGACCAGTCCATGATACTTTATGTATATATTTGTTATATCTGTGCTGTGATGAAGTCATGTATCACTTAACCTATGTATATATTTCAAAATACTTTTCATTTGTGGAGTTGAAACGTTGGATGAGAAATAAGTGCAGTTTTGGAACATTCACAAGTGCCTATGTCAAACTTTCTTTGTGGAGACCTCCAGCAGTGTGGAAATTGCAGGGATGCAATTTCGTATGGATCCAGGAGTGTGAGAGAGAATTAAAGTTCAGCCTGAACAACATCAGTCCTGTGGGGTGTTTTCCTGGTCTAGTTTTCCTGCTAATGTAAAGCAGCCACTCGAGCGATTGTCGCCACGCTGGGTTGCATAGAGCAAATGCACATCTGTTCTGGGAACCACATATTTTCCATGATGAGAAGACTGTTGTTGCTTTGTAGAGAGCAACTGCAAAGCTAATGTGGCTTGATCTGTGTTGAACTTGCAACCACGGTGAACTGTTTTGTGGGCACCTTATTTGACAAACCAAACCCTCTGTAATAAATTCATAAATCAATCAGTTGTATTTAAACAATGCCACTCTCTGAAATGAAAGAGCATTGTTGTTTTTCCGCTCAACTGTTTTGCTATCTGTGTCTCTGAAGTTTGCGAGATCAAGCTATTTTCATCACCTCAGTGCTCGTCTGGGTTTTTAAGAGTCTAGGAAAATAATAAAGCCGGTATACCATATGTGCATGAAAAACAACATCTTTTGCATCTGGCGCACGCAGGCACATTAATCCCAGCATTTCTCTTTAGAGGATGATTTTGATTTGAATGTTGTGTGTTGAATGCCTTCAAGTCGTTTTTGACTTATGGCGACCCTAAATCGAACCTATCACAGGGTTCTTCAGAGAGGCTTTGCCATTGCCATCCTCTACGGCTGAGAGAGAGTGACTTGGCCAAGGTCACCCAGTGGGTCTCCATGGCCAAGAGGGGATTCGAACCCTGGTCTCCAGAGTCCTAGTCCAACACTCAAACCACTATACCACCCTGAGTCTTTTAAATACCTGCCCCCAATACTCTTCTGGGCAGGGAGTGAGCAGCAATAAATAAATCAGCAATAAATACTTGCTTTGAGGTGATACAAGTGTTTGTGAATATTCTCACATTGAACCGCTGATGGTTCTCACTGTTGTTTGGTACTTCCCGAATTGCTTTTTGCAAGAGAGGAGGTTAAGCCTAAATGAGAATTGAATTGGGGAACAGAGGGTGATAAAAGGAGCCAGAAAAGGAATTGAAAGAAATCTGTCCGGCTGTAAATGAGTGAGCGTGTATTTAAAAGGACTTGAATTCTGTATTTAGGCACAAGTGTAGTCTTACTAGAATCATGAAAATTGCCTATGTATTGATTTCGCTGTCAATGTTCGATTCCTTCTCTGTGTGAGCCTTAAAGTCATCCGGTGACCCCAAGAATTTCATAGGTTTTTCCTAGACAAGGAATTCTCAGTAGTAGTTTTGTCCATTCCTTCTTCCAGCCTATAGCCTACAGCACCTGGCATTCTTTGGTGGTCTCCCATCCAGGTATTTACCAGGGCTGCCCCTGTTTAGCTTCCAAGATCAGATGGGATCTTGTGCATTTAGGGCCGTGGTCCCCAAACTTTAGTCTTCCAGATGTTTTGGACTTTTGACTCCCAGAAGCTCCAGCCAGCTTGGCCAACAAGTCAGGAATTCCGGCACAAGCTTTTTGAAGTCCAAAAAACCTAGAGGACTAAAGTTTGGGAATCGATGCATTTTTAGGGTATTTAGGTTTTGCTGGGATGATCCATGAGGAATCTGGCTAAAATTTTGGACTTTCAATGCTAAGCAAGATGCAGTCATCAAAAAGCTTGTGCCAAATTGTGGCTGCAAGAGGAATACCATTTCAATGGACAGAGATACACACACTGCTCTTGGAAGGCTTCAGGAAAAATGTAGAACCTGGAGATGCCGGGGATTGAACCCGGGGCCTCATACATGCAAAGCATGCGCTCTACCACTGAGCTACATCCCCAGATGGAAAGCAGGTTTTGCAAGTCGAAAGTCACCCGGGTGTTGTGCTAGATTCCTCCTCTCCCAGGTTTTTCTTTTGGCTGTCCTCATTTTTCAGTTTTTCAGTGGGCACAGAAACCCAAATGTTTTTAGCTCCTGCGGCCACAAAGGAGAGTTGTCCAGAGCAACATGCATTGTCATCTGCTAGTCAAGCGCGTTCTTTGAAATGCGCCGGGGTTAGCATGTAGCCTGTTGAATTATGGATGACTTGAAATCTTGTGCCCTGCTCTGCGACATCTGGCAAATAACAAAGGTGTAAGAGGTGGGGAGCGAGATTATGTTGGCAAGGGTAGGCTCATGTCAACCATTTCAAATCCCTGTTGCACTTTTGCAATCCCTGCTTCTCTTTTGTCCTTCGACTTGACTTGCCATGCTTTGGAAGACAACCTGGAAACAGAGCAGAAAGGACAGATGTGTGCTTCCTTTATGAGAGGTGCTATCAGCTATCCTTTGGGACATCTTCATCCTTTTTCAAAACCTTCCTACCCACTCAGGCCCCCTTGGTCCAGCCACGTTTTAAAGGGAAACAACCTCCTGTTCTCCAAATGAAAAGAAAATCCTCGGAGGAAAGCAGTGGCAAACCTCTGAACAAACCTCCCCAAGAAAAACCCTGTGACGGAGTCGCCTTGGGGTCCCCAGAAGTCAGAAACAACTTGGAGGCCTGCGACGAGAAACAATTTCATAATTTCATGGCAGTCGGTCCTCCATATCCATCTTTATTCACAGATTCAAGCATCCACAGATTGTATATATTTGAAGTCTAAATTCCATAAAGCACACCTTGATTTTGTAATTTATATGAAGATTTTGTAATTTATATGAGCATCCATGGATTTTGGTATCCACGGGGGTACCAAACCCCAGCAGATATCAAGGGCCTGCTGTATTTTAACCTTTGCTTCCTTTTTATCTCTGGAGCAATGGTTCGCAAAACAGAGTATTCTCATTTCTTTCTTTTTCTTGCTGTCAGCGCCTCCTGAGGAGCTCTTAGCCTGAATCCAGTGAGTCAGTCTGAACTAGAGTAAACTCATTGAATCAAATGCTGAATGGTGAGGAAGCTCGAGAAGCAGACACAAGGGTAAACCTCATTGTTTCAAGGGCTCTAGTCTGGTTAGGACCCCTAAAGAGGACACTCTCCAGAGGTCAAGGGTGGCTTTATATTGTTGTTGCGTGCCTTCAAGTCATTTCTGACTTATGGCAACCCTAAGGCAACTCATGGGCATCTATGATCTGAGTGTGGTTCAGGGGATCCAATGGAGAAATCCTATGTCTCTGTGAAGATCCATGCCTTTAATGTTTTGTTTTGTTTTGTTTTGTTTTGTTTTGTTTTTTTTGTTTTTTTGGTGCCCTGGCGGCACACGATCCAAGGCGACCATGGGTTTTTCTTGGCATGATTTGTCATGGATTCTGACAGCACACACACACCCATCCCAAATTGCCAAATGCTGTTCCCACAGCCAACTGCTAGAGAGAGATTTCATAGCCAGGCCAGTCAATTGTGGCACAAAATGGGAGGGGAAGCACCCATAAGCCTCAGGCCCATGACTTGGGTTGCCCTTGACATTTAAACTTGAGTCTGGGTAAAAGTTGGATCCAATGAAAGCAAAAAGGGATCCTCCTGATCTCATGATTTTTCCAAAGGCTGAGACTCTAACCAGTCTTGGAATCAGAGCTCTCCGAGAGCTCTATAGAAGGAGCCACAAAAACCCTGTATTTGGCACATTGTGGTGACGCCATGGTGCAAAAATGTGGATCTGAGGCATGGCTCCTCATGGATCCACATGATTTTTACATTGGATTGACCTGAACTACACTCAAATCATGTCTCCCATCTCTAGGCACAGGGAGAACCACAATAATTGTGTACACCAGGAGTAGGCAACCTTTTTGAGCCAGGGGCCTGGTTGCTGTCCCTCAGACAACTGGGGGGGGGGGGCTGAAGCACCAAAAATAAATGATTCAGAATATGGCAGCCACATTGATTATGGGTACATCCAGGAGTGATCACATCACGCCGATCTTAAAATCACTCCACTGGCTGCCAATTAGTTTCCAAAGTCCAAAGTGTTGGTTATTACTTTTAAAGCCCTACATGGTTTGGGTCCAGCTTACCTAGAGTCGCCCATACAATCTGCCCTGTACATTCAGGTTCTCGGGGAAACGTTTGCTCCAACTGGCCAGGATTAGACTGGCAACCGTTTCCCAGAGGACCTTTTTTATCTGCTGGCCCTAGGTGTGGAATGACCTGCCAGAGGAGATGATGATGATGATGATGATGATGATGATGATGATGATGATGAATTTCAACAGGCCTTCAGCCTTTAACTAGTTGGGGTAGAGTGATGGACTATGGATGTGATGGTTTTTGAACACATGATATGTCTTTTAAATTGTTCTTCTAGACCCAGAAGAAGACACATCTGAGCAAGAAAGACCAAGTGAAATGTTGGATGGTATTTGAAGCTCCAAAAGCTGGTATCCCTGTGCGCAAGCGTCTACATGGGTCTTTTGAGTTGTAGGCCAGCACTGAGAAAATAACCTGAAACAGATCCATTCTGATTGTTCTTTGAATGAGCGATAGATCAACATTTCTACCTTAAGCAGAACAGGCAGTCGCTTGCATTGCACACACAAAAGCCTGAAGTGTCTTCAAATTATTTCTTTGTCGGAAGGAGCCAAAGACCTACTATCCTTCTGAATAATAAACATAGTAAACAGGTAGCCCTGGTCTTATCCATACTTAAAACTTGCTTGGATTGATAAGTATCAGGTTGCTTCCTTTCCGCTCCGCAAATGCTTTGGGGGCAATGTAAGGATGCTTTCCCAAATCGAAGCTCCAATATTGTTTGAGACAAATCTGCAGGTAAAACCTTGACAAACGTCCTGCTTTGTTGTGGAATTAATGGCTTATCTTTGCATGTTTATTTTGCAACCATGCTGCGGCTGGCATGTTCAAGGGTATTTTCATGCCAGCAGGTTCTTGTAAATTGAATTGGCGTGTTTGAAATGCCTGTCAAAGGATTCTAGACAAAGTGGCTTACCAAACAAACTGGAGAAAAGCAGCAGCAGTAGAAGGAGGATCTCAGAAGCTAGCTTATTAATCCCGTCCCAATCGAAATAATTTTTTTATTGATAGGTTGAAGGCTTTTATCGCACAGGGACCAGTTCCGTCTTTAAAGAGATAATAAAGCGCAAATAAACCATCCCAAAAATAAAGTGAAAATAGTGTTTAATTGCGCGAATGAACATCACACGCAATTAGAATAAACACATAATAACGCAACAAGCGGGGGGGGGGGGAATCCGCTTTTGTGTTTCATACAAAAGCAAACAAATTCCGTATATGAAGTAGAAATGGTATACTCGCACATGCGCAGAGGGATGCATAGCATCATTAAATATTACCGGACAGGAAATTTTAGAAAAAGAAAGTGGAGAGGCTTTTCCGAAAGTAAAAAAAATCATGTTTTGTCGACTTTCTGTCTGGGTTAATGTCGCATTAATGCTCATTAACCCTGACGTCTGAAAAATCAATCCGCTTTTGTGGGTTTTTTCCACTTTCTGTCCCGATTAATGTCAGATGTTGTCTGAAAATCAATCTGCTTTTCCGGGTTTCCCCCTGGCTTAAATCCCATTTTTGCATGGGATCCCTCCCGTGTGATAAACTCCTAAATCATGTCAATAAGGGTTCAGGGAAAACCTATAAACATCACCATAATCCAAGTCTATGCGCCAACCACAGAGGCAGAGGAAGAAGAAACTGAGAGTCTAATGAGGGCCTCCAAATATAGCTGCACTACAACTTCCAGCAGTTGAACTAGGGGTCACACAACAGGTAGATTCACACCATGGCATACTACAGCAAAGAGGGAATAGTTGCCCTTTTATTCAGATTGTTTCGGTGAATTGCTGGTAATAGCTGTACTTGTCAAGATGCGGTATGCCATAGCCCAATTCTTATCCCACTAGTATGTCATTGTGGTGAGGAATGTGCAGCATAGCTGGATACGGGTGAGGGATATTGGGAGTTGTAGTCCAATTGCATCTGGTGGGACAGACATTCCATATCTCTCGAATTGGCTGGAGTCTATGTGACAGCTGTCCCAGTCTGATCATTGTCTGGATCTTAAATGCCTTTCCATTTTGCTGAGATCCTTCCAATCCCCCTTTTTTCATTTGAGCTGAGCCCTCATAAATACTTGAGATGCGTTTCCAGCAGATAATCAAAATTCGTCTTCGAACAAGGATATCCCTGCCCTACATTTTTCATAACGTGGGGATATTGCTGCAGACAACAACCGCAGCATCCCCATGGGAAGCCAATGATGGTGTGCAGGAGGCAGAGTTTTTGCTCTTACTTTGTAATGGAAGGTGGGGTACGTTTTGACCTTTAACTGTGTCTGGTCTAGAACATGCTCTTGATTTGTCTGGCTCTAAATACTGGGAATCTATAATAGGCTCCGGCAGAATTTGGCCTTCTGTGGTCTTTATTAGAACTGGCGGATTCCCCATCAGATCCAGGTAAACTAGCGCTAGGAGAGTCAGATGGAAAAGGATGGCTTGGTGGAGAGGAGCCAATTGCCTCCTGCATCTCATACATTTACTCTGTATAGACAGAAACAGATTAACAGGTGACATATTATATACACAGATCAAGGATTCTGATAGCCTAATTGGTAGAAGTAACTTTCTGTTGCTGCTTATTGTTCAACTAGGGAGTGTTGGAAACCCTTGGCAGTCCTCAGCCCAGCCCTGACAGAGAGTACTATCTCAATTCATAAACACTCCCTAATGCAGGGAGTGCTTTATGTGTGCAGTGTCATGTGGTTCTTGCAACCTTTAAACATTGCAGCCAGTCATGTGAATGGCAACTTAACAGCTAATGATGGTAAAAGTCACACCAATTCATGTTATAAAAGCAGGCCCCAAACGGTGTTACTTAACAGGCTCCGCAGATAAGGATTGCACTCTTTGGTGATGGTAGCCAAGTCAGACGCCGGGCTGGACAAACTTGTCTGAAGATGACCTGAAAGATCAACTTGTGCAAAACATAGCTATCCACCTTATGACTATTGGGAGGTGTGGACACATTTCTGCTGGTTATATATCGTGTTATATCATGCATTGCGTGCCAAAATTGGAACGCTAATACTTTGGCAGAGATGACAGTAGGCAAAAGAACAGCCGTGTTGAATCGGATCAAAAGCCAATCTAGCCCAGCATCGGATGGACTTCTGAGAAGCCCACAAGCAGGACATGAGGGCAATCTCCGTCCCCCGTTGTTTTCAGCAGGAATTGCTCTTTCCAGACAATATATATCTCGAAGCATATAGCCATAATGACTAATAGACATTAATATCCTTATCTTCATTGGATCCCATTGAATCACAGAACTGTAGAGTTGAAAATGACTCCAAATGTCATGTAGTCCAGCCCCTGCCAAAAGGTGATTTTGGAATATATTTTTCCATAGGGCTAGGCTGCTCAAGCCTCAGCTTCTCCTCCACTACGCTTGCTGGAGAGGCCGGAGGAAATTTCCGTTCCCAAACCAAGCATAATGGGGGTTGTAGTCCTCACAACAGTCCAGTCTCCATGGCCCATGAGACTGTGAGACAGAGACTTGGAAGCCACACATCTACTCCTGGATCTCTGTGGGCTACCTTTTGACCAAAGCAGAAACAGCCAAAAAGGGACAAATTGGATTTCTTCTTGACTTGGAGAGGAACTGTTTTTGTGTTTTTTAATTTATACTCACAAACATACAACACAAAATGGTACACATACAATACAAATTCACTCTTCTGTCTTATCATCTTTCACAAGCTCTTGGATATACATCAAGCATATCAGGAAATATAGGGCCTCTGCAGACTGCCAGAAATAGTGCACATTAAATTGTGGCACTGCCCTGGCTCAGTGCTAGGGAATCATGGGAATTGTATTTTTTTCTAAGACAATGAGCCTTCTCTGTCAGAGAGCTCTGGTGCCACCATAAATTACAGTTCCCATGATTCCCTAGCACTGAGTCAGGGCAGTGCCTCAATTTAATGTGCACTATTTCTGGTAGTCTGCAAAGGCCCTTATTCTTCCTTTCAATGACAATTAATCCTGTACAATCCATTCATCCAATTCATTATATTGATATCAAATATGATTAAGCGCAGTAACATATCTTTAACTCTTCTCCGACTTCTGTTTGCTGCTATACAATGACTGCAACCACGGAGAGGAACGGTTCTGTTTTCATACTGAACTGTTATTTTGTGAAATAAGGAACACAGGGCAAACCGTCCTGGGCGCCATGTACCTTAGAGTAGGAATGGGGAGGCTTATGAGAGCGACCTTTGTTTTCTTTCAGGAGATCTCAGATCCACCAAACGGAGCCCAGTGTTTGCATAGCAGCTCAACAGGCCAGACATATGCTAAAGAGGCGGGTGGGTATCTCAACAAACGCTCAGTTTAGGAATTTGTTTTGATGACCAAAAGTGAGTTCTCAGCCTTTTCGCACAAAAAGGTACGCCTAATCTACCCGCTGCCCATTTCCTTTGTTTCAGCAGCCAGAAAGACAAGCAGAGGGACAGACTCAGCAACTTTTCCCAAGCTACCAGACATCAACTGGCTGGGTGTCCCAGTCTACGTTTTGCCCATCCATTCCTTAGAAATTAACCCTCCCCGTAAAAGCCTTCCCTGTCTTCACACCCAGCAGCAAGGATGAGCTCCGGACAGCTTTGCATTTCACCTTGGGGCACCTGCATATAGGTCTCACCCCTTTCCCTTGCACCAGGGGTTGGACAAATTGTGGCTCTCCAGATGAGGTTGCTGTAGCCCACATCTGTCGGGGATGCTTTGAGTTTGAGTTCCTGCATGGCAGAATGGGGTTGGACTGGATGGCCCTTGGGGTCTCTTCCAACTCTATGATTCTCTGATGCTATGATTCTATCAGCCATAGCCAGCACAGCTCATGGTGAGGAATGATGGAAGCTGCAGTCCAACGGAAAGGCACCAATAGCCTACGCAGACATTTCCATCTTTAAAATAACAGGTGGAAAATACAAAAAAGCTGTGACTCCAGACGAAATGTGTAGCTGCTGGCAGTAGTTACCTGGTGACAAGAATCTGGGCTCTTCAGCATTTTAAAGGGACGCAGGCAAATGCCACAGCCTGTTTCTGCCCCAAAGGCAGATGTTTGAGGAGCAGCCTCCGCATCCACCAAGTGATGCCTCTGGCGGTTGTTGTTCATCTCAGACAGCAAATTGTGTTGGGCCAGCTTTATTTAGGACACATCTGGCCTAATGTGGGCAGGCGGGTACAAAAGGCGGACATTCCATCGGTCTCAAAAGATGTGTAGAGAATGGGATTCCTCTCTCCCTAGCAGGTGCTAGGTGCCTGGCTTGCTAACATCTGCTGCAACGGCTTCTTCTGTACAATGCTTAAAGGCACAGGAGCCCTGCTTTTGTGCTCATTTGGCCACCCCAGGGTTTCATTCTCTTATGAACACCGCAAGCCAAGCATATTTGCTCCGAATCAAGCCCCAGTCCCCCAGATGGGACTTTAGCCCTAAATCAATGTGCAGTCAATTGCAGACGTGACATGACTTCCAGTCCTATGCATGTTTCCTTCGGGAAGAGCGAGGCAAGAGATGTTGCATATCACACCAGGGTTTGCCTCTCCTTTCGTCTCCAAATGAGGCTCGCCCCACTCACACCATCTCTTCGGCATTTCTACCAAAAGACAAATGTTTGGGTCGCTAGATCTTGTGCGCCTGCCACTGCGACTTAGAGGCAGCTGACAAACCAGCATCAGAGAACAAGCAATAAAGATCCAGCTAGTCAGGCAAGTGACATAGGAGTGAGGTTTTCATATGGGTTTAGATGACATGCTTAAATTTACCCGAGGGACTATTGACAATTAGTTTTCGCACGACAGTATTGTCATCCAAGGGGAATTTTAATTATTGTTGCCGTTGTTGTATGCCTTCCAGTCACTTCTGACTTACGGCAGCCCGATCGTAGGGTTTTCTTGGCACATTTCTTCAGAGGGGGTTTGCCTTGGCCATCCTCTGAGGCTGAGAGAATGTGACTTGCCCAAAGTCACTCAGTGGGCGTCATGGCCGAGCCAGGATCCGAACCCTGGTCCCCCAGTGTCCTAGTCCAATGCTGAAACCTTTCCACCACTTTTCTGGCCCTTGAAGTATTTGCTGCATTGCATTTTATCCCACTTTGTTTTATATGCCTGCTATATCCTATGTATTTTACCGTAAAATCTATCCAGGGATAGCTGTGTTGGACATAAAGTACAGCATCATCCCAAATCCATAAAACAGGGATGCCTTTATTGAGCCAACCAAAATGCACAATATGCATGTTGCAAGCTTTCGAAGCTCCACTGGCTTCTTCATCAGGCAAAGGTGTTCCAAACCATACGGGAGAAAGAAAGGGGCTGAAATGACAATGTTAGTCTTAGCCCTGCTAAGATGTCCTGGTCAAGATGTTGTGGTTGTTGTCCTTAGTTCAGATGGTATGGAGGAGTATTCGTACATGCAGGCCTTTTCATTCTGGCCATGTGGATACTGGGAGATTCAGTCCAGGAAGTAAACTTTAAATCCCATTAGCAAGGAAAAAAAGCTACTGCTTTTGAGCGCCAGTTTGTCTCGAATCCTTTGCTTGTGGCCCTTTTGCCTGAGGAAGAAGCCGGTGGAGCTTTGAAAGCTTGCAACGTGTCTACTGGGCATTTTGGTTGGTCCAATGAAGGTGTCACTGTTTTGTGGATTTTGGAGGATACCATACTATGGTAATATCTGCTATCATTGACTACGCTGGTCTATGACTATAATAAATGATGGATTGATGTTTTGGGAGCAGTGGTGTCACCTCCACCCCTCACAGGGTGGCCAGACAGCCTCCCTTTCCTGAACCCGTCCTACATTTTAGCCTTCTGTCTAGCAGGAATTCCAAAATGTCCTCCATTTCGAGCCTGACTAAGAAGCCCATTGAGTAACACCACTTTTGCGGTTCCCTTTTGAGAAATGTGTCGACTTGGCAGCCTCTTCCTCCAAGGCCAGGGCAGTGGTAGTTATAAAGGATGGAAGGTGGTCAATGAGGGGGGTGACACCTCGTCGGGTAGGCAACCTTTCCCCTTTAAGGGCCGAGGGACTTCAGCTCCCAGAAGCCTCAGCCATGTTGGCCAATAGTCCCATGTTGGCCAATAGCTCAAGGGATTCTGGGAGCTGAAGTCCCTCGGCCCTTAAAGGGGAAAGGTTGCCTACCCCTGCACCATGAGTTACCACACTGGGTGACGCCAACCCCTGGGATGCCACTTCTATGAACTCCAAGCTTCCAAGGAAACAGAAAGCCAAAGGCCAGAAAAGGCACATCTGGGAGTGACCGCGGACGACGGGAAAACTGAAATCGCCCTCGCTGCGAATGGGAGGAGAAGATGGAGAAGACAGGGTAATAAAACATAATAAAACCAAAATAATCAAGGAGAATAAAATACAGCATACGTGTGCATGTGCGTGTTGTGTGCCTTCAGGTCGTCTCCGACTCATGGCGACTCCAAGGCGAACGTATCTTGGCGTTTTCTTGGCAAGATTTCTTCACAGTGGGTTCGAGTGGGTTGAAGCGGAGGTGAGGATTTGAACCCTGGTCTCCAGAGTCATAGTCCAACGTTCAAACCACTACACCATGCTGGTTCTCATATGTCACATAGCTGTAAATAAACCATAGGAAATGAATGTATATTTCCAGTGGCATTTTTAGCTCTTCTTGGGTCATGTCCTCCATTGTTCTGGAATGCCCTCCATTCTGTGCTGACTTGTCTTCCTGTGAAGTTAGGATCCCTGGCAGTGGTGTCCTTAGCGTTGGTGTCACCCGGTGCGGCCTTTTTTTCACAGTGTCACCCCCCCCCCCATTGCCTTCCATTCCCACATGCCACTGAATGCCACATTAACAGCTGCGACATAAACCACTTGCAAAATTAAAACTAGACCTTCAGATAACAATCTCACGCGCGCAACCTGAATGTATTTGGTCTATGGTAGAGTGTACTGGCGTGAATGGCGACACCACAGGCGTATATGCCCCAGTTTATGCCCCGCCGTTCCTCCCTCGCGGATAAGCGAGGGTCGGGGCCTTCCAAGTCCGCCGAAACAGAGGGACTGTATTTTATTTGCTTAGGGGGGTTGCAGACTGCCAGAAATAGTGCAAATTGAGTCCACGTTAAGGGTTAGGGTTAGGGAATCATGGGAACTGTAGTTTATTGAGGCCCCAGAGCTCTCTGACAGAGAAGGCTCAACGTCTTAGAAAAAAACTACAATTCCCATGATTCCCTAGCACTAACCCTAACCCTAAAAGTGGACTCAATGTGCGCTATTTCTGGCAGTCTGCAACCCGTCTTTCTCCCACTACAGGGACTCAGAGGAGGACAAGGGCATTCCAGAACAATGGAGGCCCAAGAAGAAGCTGGGAGCTCCGGTCACCCTGGCGCCTCAGAGCTGGCACCCCCCGCACCCCCTGAGGAGGCGCCTGGGTCACGGGACCACCTGACGTCACCGGGACGGTCTCCTCAGAGGCAAGTGAGGCCCCGGCGGCTTCCAGCTGAGAGAAAAGAGCGGGAATGGCGCCTCCGCCTCAGGCCTCCAGCGCCCCTCCGCCCGCCCTGTTTTGCCCGGCTCTCAGGCGCGGCGGTGCGGCCTTTTCCCGGCCGGAGGGGGCGTTTCCTTGGCCGGAGGGGCGGTCGGAGGAGCGGAGGCTGGGCTCAGGCGTCTGTAAATGGGGGCCCGCCAGGCAAGGGCGCCTTGTCAGGCTGCTTTTCTGTCGCTCGCTGTTGGGGTCGCCATGGGGGGCTGCTGTAGCCCTTGCCGGGCGGCGGTGGGCCTGAGCGTCGCCGGCTTCGCGTGCCTTCTCTGCGGGATCTCCATGATCTTCCTGCTCCCCAGCATCGTCAAGGAGCAGGTGGCCAAGGTAGGAGGGCAGGGGAAGGGGGTCTGGCTCGGGCGAGAAGGCCTTGGGGAAAAAAGAGGCAAAGGGAGAGGGGACTTTCGGGGGAGGGGAGGGGGGGGAAGGCCGGCCAAAAGGGTCAGGGGCTCTGCTGCTGGTTGGGGGGTTCTGGGAGTTGCAGTCCCACAAGAAGGCAGAGACCTCCACGGGTTTGTCGGGGAAACCAGTACTGAAACAAATGACCGCAGTTGCCCATAGGGAAACATTGGGGAATCCTTGCCCATAGGGAAACATTGGCGATGTCTCCTATGTTTCCCTATGGACAACTATTCCTCAATGATTCTCTATGGGCAAGTATGGTTTCTCTATGGGCAAGTATTCCCCAATGGTTCCTTATGGGCAAATATTCCCCAATGGTTCCTTATGGGCAAATATTCCCCAATGGTTCCCTATGGGCAAGCATTCCCCAATGGTTCCCTATGGGCATGTATTCCCCAATGTTTCCCTATGGGCAAATATTCCCCAATGGTTCCCTATGGGCAAATATTCCCCAATGGTTCCCTATGGGCAAATATTCCCCAATGGTTCCCTATGGGCAAATATTCCCCAATGGTTCCCTATGGGCAAGTATTCCCCAATGTATTCCTATGGGCAAGTATTCCCCAATGGTTCCCTATGGGCAAATATTCCCCAATGATTCTCTAATAGGCAAGTACGATTTCCCTATGGGAAAGTACTGTCGTTTGTTTTACTATGTCCCTGCATAGGGATTTTTAAAAGCATCTTTGAGACTCATTGAAAGAGAGGAACTAGGAGCAGGAGCTTTCCTAGGCATGAGCCTACCTCCTCAGGTGCATGGGTCTCCTTCCCATGCATCTGAAGAAGGCGACTGAAGTCTATGAAAGCTCATGCTGCCAACTTCTCTCTTCCAGTTAGTCTCAAAGATGCTGCAAGATCCCTTTGCAGACTGACAGTCTTGACAAGAAGGCATGGATTGGTGCCTTGGATCAGACCCAAGGTTTCCTATACAATCACCGACCGAGCTCACCGAAAAGGGTACAAAGGCAGCTCCCTTCCCCAGGTGAAGTACTTTGGTTTTTCACATTGAGGTTCAGTTAAGAACATCACTAAGAGCCTTATTGGGTTAGTCTGGAGATTCTTTCAGTCCAGCCACCTGTGTGGAGTTTCCCCCAGGTGTAGAAGTCTGGCTTTTTTTGGGGGGGGTAAAACCCACAAAGACTCCAGTGATACCTTAAAGATGACCAAAAAAAACATCCAGGCGTAACTGTGTTGGCCATATGGCAATTCCAGTATCAACAAAAATCCACCAAACAGTGATACCTTTATTGGGCCAACCAAAACGCCCAGTATATATGTTGCAAGCTTTTGAAGCTTCACTAGCTTCTTCATCAGGCAAGGTGTTACCAACCAAACAGGAGGAAAATAAATTGAAGATGTTAGTCATAGGCCTGCGTTTTGCTCTTTCTGTTCTTAGTTAAGATGGTATGGAGGGGTATCTTTTGTAGGCTTGTACCTCCTCCTTCTGGCCATGACCAGTTTTTATATGGCATGTGCTTATGCGGAATATAGTCCAGCTCACCAGGTTTTGTGTTTCTTACTGGTTTGGTGAATGCTCAGTAGCGGAATGGTCACAATCACTTCTTAATGCATTTAATTTCCTCTGTCCTCATTGTCTGCACTCGCACCTGCAGCTGTGTGTTTTATATAGACCTGAAATTCTAGATAACAGTCCATGCACCTGACAAAGTGGGATGTAACTTGATAAACCTCATGCGGTAGTAAATGTGTTCCAGTAGTCTATAATATGTTTATAATAATGTGGGAGAATTCAAGATATAGCCGTGTTAGTCTGTAGAATCAGTATGTAGAGAGATCTTATAGCATCTTTAAGACTAACTGAAAGAAAAAGTTGGCAGCATGAACTTTCCAAATGCATCTGAGTAAGTAGACTTAAGTCTAGGAAAGCTCATGCTGCCAACTTCTTTCTTTAGTTAGTCTCAAAGGTGCTACAAGATATCTCTACATACTTTACACTAATGTGATACAATATACAGGTATAGTCCAGTGATCCCCAAACTTTTTAAGGCTGCTGCCCCCTTTAAGAACATGTCTATTTCTTGATCTTAGGTCTACTGTTCTGCTGCAAATTCAAAAGAATCAGTCTGTCACTATAAAGTTAAACAAGTGTATGCATTTCACAAATAAAATGTAACTTTGTAAAACAATGTATTTAATATTTTTATCAGTTTGAAACAATCTGTAAAACATTGTCTTCATAGTTCTCATGGGATGTGCTTGGTGCAAGGATATTAGTTTTTCAACATTAGGCTGGAACATGGTAAGAGTGAAGGGGGTTGCAGACTGCCAGAAATAGTGCAAATTGAGTCCACTTTTAGGGTTAGGGTTAGTGCTAGGGAATCATGGGAATTGTTGTTTTTTTTCTGAGACATTGACCCTTCTCTGTCAGAGAACTCTGGTGCCACAATAAGCTACAGTTCCCATGATTCCCTAAGCCTAAGCCTAACCCTAAAAGTGGACTCAATTTGCACTGTTTCTGGCAGTCTGCAACCCCTCTAAGTCTTAGGGCCGATGCAGATGGCCCATTTGGGGTGGCAGAGAGCCACCCTGCGGAGTGGCAGATCGGGGCCGTGGCAACCCCATGCCCCGATCCTTCCTTTTGCCGCCCCTAAAAGAGCCGTGGCTCTTCTGCGCCCTTTCGGTGCAGCGTGTCTGCACGCTGCGCTGGAAGGGTGTCCAGATGCCCTGCGCTGTGTGTATGGCCGCGTGGCATCAAGATGGCATCAGGGTGGGGCTGGGGGGGGGCAGTGTGCGGCTGCCTTGCCCAAACTCTACCCCCAGGCTAGCCCTTTGGGCCGGTCTACAACGGTCCTTAGATCCCCGCATTCAGTAATTTTCAGTCTCTTTCTTTGTTTGGAAGCTGGTGACTACACAGAAGCCTCAGTGTACTAAATTATGATGTTGGGAAGGCAACAAAGTACATCTTGACTTTATTCCATGGTTCTGGGTAGCGGGTAGAATTTGTTTGTTTGTTTTGTAACCAGAAATCGTTTGTAACCAAAAACTTGGCCTCAACTCAATGTCATTTTGGAGTTGTTTTCCTACAATTCCTGTTTCCTCATTGCTGATATCTAGAAATGGTTTGATCACCCAGTGTAGTATTTTAATGGGAGAAATCATGAAATTTATCAGACATGTCTTTATGCAGCTCATCCAGGTATTCACAATAAACTAAAAGACCATCTAATATGCACTTACAGTGATAGCATCATAGTGTTGAAAGAGCCATCCCGACGAACCTCAAACACAATTAAAGCACCCCCAACAAATGTCCATCCAGCCTCTATTTAAAAACTGCCAAATGAGACTCCACCACCCTCTGAGGCAGCGACTTCCACTATTGAATGGCTCTTACCATCAGAAAGTTCTTCCTAATGTTTAGGTGGAATTTCTTTTCCTGTAGCTTGAATCCATTGCTCTGTGTCTTAGCAGCAGAAAACAAACTGGCTCCATCTTCAGTATGACATCCTTTCAGATATTTAAACAGGGCTGTCATATCACCCCTTAACCCTCTGTCACCAGGCTAAACATGAGCTGCTCCTCATAGGGCATGGTTTCCAGACCTTTCCCCGTTTTGGTTGCCCTCCTCTGGATATGTTTCAGCCTGTCCATATCCTTCTTGTTAACATCCTTCATGAATTGTGGTGCCTAGAACTTTTCTTTATCCAATTCAGAGAGGCTTTGAAATTGGAAGAATTCTAGTTAATTTCTGCAACCTTTCCTGCAGGATTTAAAGACAACCCTTCGTGTTTGTACATGTGTGTGCCTTCAAGTTGCCTGTCAACTTGTGGTGACCCCATTAATTTCATAAGGTTTCCTTAGGCAAGGAATACTCAAAGGTCATTTTGCCAGAGCTTTCCTCGAAAATGTAGCCTACAGCACCTGGAATTCCTTGGTGGTCTTCCATTCAAGTACTAACTACAGCTGTCCCTGCTTAGCTTCCATGATCAGACAGGATCTGGTGCCTTTTAGGGTATTTTTGTGTTACTGATACAGTGTTAGTGATACTAATGCTAAGATGGTGGAGAAATAGAAAGCAAGGGAAAGACATTGTTTTTAAGCATACATGGCTTTTCAGGCAAGTGTGTTCTAGATCCTGGATGACTGCGAATAACCACAAAGACTGCTTTTCTTCCCCGATTAACAGAATTGAAATATTTAAGCAAAAAGTTTCTGCTCCTAAGTTATTTAGAAACAGCTGAAGTTACTAGCCAAAACAAGTCCTCAGAGACTTTATAACGTTCCTGATATTAGGCGCCCTGGCAAATAAGTATTATGTTGTGTGCTTTCAAGTCATTTCTGACTTGTAGCATCCCTAAGGTGAACCTATCACAGGGTTTTCTTGGCACGTTTCTTCAGAGGGGGTTTGCCATTGCCATCCTCTGAGGCTGAGACAGTGTGACTTGCCCGAGGTCACCCAGTGGGTTTCATTGCCAAGCAGGGATTGGAACCCTGTTCTTCAGAGCCATAGTCCAGTGCTCAAACCACTACACCACAGTATATCTATTTCCTTTCCCCCCTCCCTCTCTCTGTCTTTGACGCTTACCAGCAAGGTGAGCAACCACTATCAGCAAAGAAGCAGCAAAATCCTCGCCTCCTGCAGTGGGGACAACTCCACAGACATCTCTGCAGAAGACTCTGCGCCACTTGCTCACAATGCTGGAAAGCCACTATGAGGCCCTGCCATAAGCAAGACAAGTGCTGGTGCAGATGTGGTCCTCCTTTTGCCTCCCTCTGCTGATCATTACCATCATTCCCACTCCAGCCAGGTGTCTCTTGACACTGAAGAAAAAAGAAGTGGTGAGACTATGGAGGAGAAAGAGGAACAGTGGCCTTGGAGCAGGCGGCCGCCCAATTGATGTCACCACTTTGAGCTGGCACTCACTGGTGCTTCCTTGTGCCTACATGATCTGCCTGATCTCCAGTTCTTGTCAGTCTCTTTGCTTTCTCACATGCAGCACCTGGCGGCAGCATCAGCACCTCCTGCTTCTCAACCTCACCTGGCTCCTCTGCCGGGGGCAAATAGGGTGAGGTTCTTATTCTGAGGCTGGGGTCTTGAAAACCTCACTGCCACTAGAGAGCCAACAGGCTGTGTGTGTGTGTATGTGTGAAAGCAGGAGGGAAAAGTGTGGCTCTTTACCACCAAGCACCGCTGCATCACTCCCCAAATCTCTACTCTTTCCCTGGTCGGTGCCTGGCTTGCCTGTCTGTCATCTCAGCCATCTTGTGAATTTGGCTCTGGATCAGGGATGGAATGATGTATCCATCCAGGTGTTACTGGACTGCAGCTCCCAGCAACCTTAGCTGCATAACTCATGGTGAGGAATGCTGGGAGCTTATACTTCTGATGTTGGTTTCTGTTAGGGATGTACTGTCAAGGCTGGATTCACAGGGAGGTGACCTAGGCAATTGTTTGGGTCAGTGGCATAGAGGGGGAGAAGAGAGACGTCTGTCTCAGGCTATCTGGACCAAGTAAGTACAAATAATCCCTATTCATTTATAAAGAATTACCTGCATTGACTACGTGGCCAGTGTTGTGTTAATTGTCTTTTTCTTTTTGGACAACTTTTTAACGGGGGGGGGGGGGGAGTTGAAGAAGTAGTGAACATGATTTTGTTTGTGCAAATTCATTGCCTCAGCATAATGGCTAAATCATGTGTGCCCGCTGGCTAGCAAAATGGCTACATGGAATACAGCAAACCGACAACCTCAAACCAAAGAAAATTAAAAGCTGAACAAGCAGAGCAAGCATGGGAGGAGTGCCTTATCTGGAAGTGTGTTGTCTCTTCTATCCTGTTAGTTCTGGCTCAGAAGTTAGGTGAAAGGAAAATGCTGGAAAGAATTGAACAACAATGAGGTCTCTTTTTTCTCATTTGCATGGCACTGGTCTTGTGACTTCTATTTTACTTGCGTGGCAAAATCGGTTGGCTCATGTGACCTAGCTTCCTAAGGAGGCTGCAAACTGTAAGAAATGTTTGTAATGGGCAGTGGATGCCTTGGGTGTGGGTAATTGTTAGTCGAAAGCATATCAGATGAACAGGGATTTTTCAATGCTTTTTTCCCCCTGTAGGCATTTGCAAAAGAAGTATTGGAATGGGGTATAACTGCTGAAGCTGTTCTGTCCCACTGCCAATGACTGTCCCTAAATGGGAGGAGACTGAATGGCAAATTGAGGGGAGGAAATGCCCACCTGCGAAATATAAAAACAGGACAATGCTTTTGAGTGCCTCTGTGGCTAGTAATCCCTATATTATGCATACTGCCAATGGATAAAGGTGTGTGGAGGAGGGAAGAGATAAGACAAGCTTAGATTAGTCATCTGGGTTGGCTGCCTGAAGCAAAGGACAAGGTGCTCCTTCTTGACTGGACTGAATCTTCACTTCAGCAGTTGAGACAAGATGGCATCATGTGAAGTGTCAAGCTCTATGCTTCTACTGCTGTACACACCCCGCCTGAGTTGGCTGCCTCATTCTACTTAATAGTAGAGCTAACTCTGTAACCTAGTAGTAGCCAGCAAATGAGGCAACTTGGAGCACCCACCACATCTGGTAAACAAGTGACACTGTGATTGGTGGCGAGAGGAAGCCCGTGAGGGTCTCAGACATTGTTTTTGACCTTTCTCTCATTTCAGCAGGTCTCCATTTCAACCTCTGTCAGCAGGGAGGAAAATTTTCAAACTCTGCATAAACCAGCAACTAGAGTCTAGCAGCTTTGAGAATCCCTGGTCATTGATAAGCTGGGATCACCCATGCAAAGGAGAAACACTTGCAGGATCACAGCTGTCTGCTAGAGGAATGTAGGAGTCCAGAAATGCAGAAGCAGCACCATAGACTTGGAAGGTTTACTCTTGTGGTGCAATAAAATAAGACATGCCCTACTGGATTTGAGCTTGAAAAATTTGCTAGGAGGACTCCAGGTCCCAGAACCCGCAACTTTGGGAGTTTGTAGTTCCCCTCAAAGTAACTGCCAAGCTCTGCATCAGACTAAAGATGCATCTAATCTAGCATTCTGTTCCTGCAATGCCCCACTCAGACTCTCTGAAAAGCCCACACGCCATACGAGTGCAAGATTTCCTCTTCAGCTTTGAAAATCAAATTGCTGTGCTGGACTCTCAGGGCAGTATATCATGTCAGAGTGTTCCAGGGTATTTGTTTTAATCTTATAAACTGACCTTTCTCCCCCATCCTTTTGAGAGATTGAGGAGTAGGATAGAAAGCCAGACAGGCTGAGATGTTGAACTGAAGGGTACCTTGCAAGTAATGCAAATATATATACTAGTTGTGTTCTGCAAAGAGAAATGCAGACGAGTGAGTCGCCTGCCTTAGGCAGCAGGTTTTGGGTGTTACAAAAGGGCAGGCAGGTGTTAGTTTATTAAGTGGTGATAGTTGTATTTTGACTAACTGGGTGTAGCTGTGGGGGGGGGGGGTTCTGCTTGTCTTTTTACACTGTGAAGAGCTAGGAATTGCTCCCAGGCTTACCTGCCCCAAATGGTCACTGGCCATGCTGGGCGGGAGGGTCTACGAGTTGTAGTTGAGAAAAGTGCCTTCTCCAGTCTCATACTACACACCTTGACTGGGAGGTGCACACTTTAATGTTCTGCTTCAAGCAGCAAAATGCCTGAGGATGGCCCTAAATAACAGCATGGTGAAAATTTCATATAGAACGAACTGCTTTGTGTCTCAAATGATTGAGAGATTGATCGAACCCTTCCACTGCCCTTGTCTTCACTTTTCACTTTTCTTTGCATATATGCAGGTCTGGGGAATATGAGGGGTGAGTTTTGCTGGGATTAATTTTCTCCCACAGGTCTGATTCTATTTATTTAGGGGTTTGTTTGTTTTTTGGCAAGGCTGGTTCTCTTCCCCCTCCCCTAAAAACTCTAATTGGGTTATCACCCATTTCTGTTGTTGTGAAGGGATACTGTACTTATCTTAGGTACACATGGACACATCAGTTTTATGTTGGAATGTCACAGACTGTACCTCTTGTATTTCATGGTGTTCTGGCTGCTCCACAGTAGAGTTGTTGCTTTGGGGGAAGAGGGTTCACACAGACAGGGTAGTCCTGTTTGTTTAACATTATTGCTTAATATTTTCTGTAGCTTTTCTGCCCACTAGGCTCCCAAAGCAATTTCCCATAAATTATTTTAAAGTCAAAGGAAAGATGAAATAATGCTATGATCCAGCTGTGAGAAGACAGAACTGTACTTATCTTAGGTACACATGGAACTCTTGTGTTCATGGACTTGCATTTGTACAATGCCATATTTTTTTGTGAATTGCCATATTGTACAATCAAATGCACATTTATCTTTTGTCAACTTGGGTCCAATTTAGGAGAAAGGCAGAATATAATTTAGTAAGTAAGTAAATGAATGGATGCTTATCTGCGTGCACAATGCCTATTCCTGTGCAACTCTTCTTCTACAGGCTTGAAGAGAATGCAGATGTTCTGCATTATGTATTATTTTAGTATATTGTAGTGTTGTGTTTTATTGTTTCGTTCTTGATTATATATGTCTGATGTTCCACCCTTTGGTGAAAAGGGCATTATAAATGTTGTTGTTGTTTGTTGTTATCATCGTCATCATCATTGGACAAAAATGTCCAATTGCTTCTGTAGGGGAATTTGCATACATGTGTAAGACACCAACAGGACTTTGGCCAATATGGTTTTAATTGCCAGCAGAGGATCAACAGGGATGGACCTAGCTTAACTTCTTGGATCAGATGGAAGTCCTGTCTCACATACAGGGATACCTCACTTAAAGTAGATGTGTTGCTGGGTATTCCTTCTTTGACAGAACGTTTCATACCTGGGGTAGAAATAACAGATTCCTGTACCACAAAAGGGGATATCAGTTCAATATGTTTCACTCAAATTTTTATTCAAAACTAAACCATATGTGTATGTGAAATGAAGCAACCAAGTCAGGTTAGTCTTGCATAAGTAAACAAAAACATCTAAAACCTTTTAGAAACTTTGAAGGCTTCTTCTAAAATGCACCAGCCTCCACTTTTCTTATGATTTCCATTTTGGTGGCCAAAGTACAATTGACCCTTGGTATTTGCTGAGGTTCCAGGACTCCCCATGGATACCAAAATCCGTGGATGCTCAAATCCCACTAAATATAATGGCACAGTGGAATGGTGTTCCTTATATAAAATAGCAAAACCAAAGTTTGCTTTTTGGAATATATATATATATATTGGAATGTTTTCAAACCATGGATGGCTGACTCCGTGGATAAAAAAAAAATGTCTATGGATATGAAGGGATGGTTGTATGGGTTGTTGTTTTTTTTTGTTTTTTTTAAACCAAACATGCTGGGGGTACCTGGTGAGGTAGGCCAATTCACATCCCTCATTCTTTCTGTTTTGCCATTCCTCCATGCTCAGTAAGAGGTTCTAGAGGCAGCTGCTATTAATTTTGCCTGTTGTAGACAGGCACAAACAACTGGAGTATGACTGGCTAAGAAATATCCAGTTCTTTCCCAGCCCAAGCTTTATTGCCCTGTTCATTGTGGACATGCTGCTGCAACTTGCCAACTGAATATCTGTGTTTCTCCCATCTGTCACCTCCATCCCAATGGAATACTGTTTTTAAAAACTTCCAGCTGGACAGAAGACAGGGAGAAAAAGAGATGGAACTGGGTGAGCAGAAAGAGACTTAGGAGTTTCCTGGGCATCAGCAGTCTTGCTCAGGTCTTGCAAACTCAGGGCAACCATGGCTTTCTTGATGGAATCAATCCATCATTTCTCTCTTTTCCTACTGCCTTCTACTTTACCACGTATTATCATATTTTCCAGTGAGTCATGTTGTCTCAGGATATGTCCAAAGTATGACTAAACCTCAGTTTAGTGATCTTCACTTTTAGTGTTTACAGTATACTACAGTTTATTCATGACAACCATATACAGGTTATAGCCATCAAATTACAAAAATGATTAAAGCCTTTTAAAACTTTTATAGTCACAGTTGGCTTTATAACATATAAAACAAAATGTTTACACTAAAATTACAAAAACCTTTCATATTAAACATATCATTTTTAATGAGAATTCAAGCTTAATAGTAGCTGGCTTCAAATATCTGAAAATCTGTGATGCAGAAGATGGAGAAGATGTGTTCACTTTGTTTCAAAGGGAAAGGGCACAGATTTTAGCTACATATAAGGCTGGTCCAAAATAGAAACTTTCTGAGCTCTGATTTGGAGGAGGCTATTTGAGGAAGGCTGGTCTAGGTAATTTACAGTTAACAGAAACTCCAGTTACCTAGATGCCTAAACTGGGAATGGGGGATATCTAGCCCATAGGCTGTTTGCATAGTTTCTTTTGCTGTTACATTCAATAATTTATCAGAAATAAGAGCCTGTTGGAAATGAGTTCTGGGACTCTGGCTTGTAGCCAGTGACATCCCCACCCCCAGTGTACCCGGGGTGGGGGTGACCAAAACAGTGTGCTTGACCCTCTCCTTTGCTGCAATGGCAAGCTGGGAGGGCACAACCGAGTGTCACACTTCTTCTGGGGTGTCACTCAGTGTGGTCTGCACCCCTTAGTTAACACCACTGCTTGTGGACTGGGAGGCTGTGGCCCTGGGGCTTACCCCTGAGAAAACATGCCAAGAGTTGAAACATTTAGATCCTAAACCAGTGATTCTCAAACTTTGGTCCTCTAGCTGTTTGGGACTTCCAACTCCCAGAAGCCTCATCCAGTTTGACCAGCTGTTAGGAATTCTGGGAGCTGGAGTCCACAACATCTGGAAGACCAAAGTTTGAGAACCACTGTCCTAAACTTTTGTTTTGCTGGAAAAGATGGCAGAGAATGATTTAGTTGAATTTAAGAGGCGCAATCTTAAATTCTATAATTTAAATGAGTTTACAGGGGAAAGAGCTGTGAAGCCATGGGAGTAGGAAACTGTTAAGTAAAGGGCAATGCCACATGTCTCCTGTTGTTGAGAGGCGTATCAGAGAGAACAGGATCAGTTCTTGCAAGCCTCATAGCACAGATTTCTGGTGTACAGGAACAGTCTCAGCTGCGTTCTAAATAAACTGACTCAATCATACAAGTTGAAACAAATTGCCAGGCCTTTGTACCTGCCTGAGATGGAGATCTAGCAGATGAGTTTTTAATTGGCATGGGGTTGCAATGATGGAGGAAGCTTTAACAATTGCGGAAGGCAGAATAGTGTATGCCAGAATGTGTATGCTGTTAGCCTGCAACACTTCTCAGCTCTAAACCTCATAGCCAGTGGCAAGGGGTGAAGGGGTTGTGGTCTAATAGTAGCACATCCTTCATCCCTGGTCTGATATGCCCAGTTTCAGGCAGTGCTTTCTGTTACAGAATGACCTTCAGCAGCTGACTCACCACTTTGTGAGTATCAACAGAAGTGCTTCCTGTCCTGTTGCTCTCAGTACAAAAGACGTGAGCCTTGCACAAAATATTGTTGAGAAAAAAGAGATTGGGTAGCAAGAAACATCAGAATGTGAAAGGGGTTTTTGTGGGTGACAGCTGTCAGAATCCCCCATCCAGCATGACTAGTAGACTATTGGATATGCCACTATGGGCCTTTGCAGACTACCAGAAATAGTGCACATTAAATTGAGGCACTGCCCTGGCTCAGTGCTAGGGAATCATGGGAACTGTAATTTATTGTGGCACCAGAGCTCTCTGACAGAGAAGGCTCAATGTCTCAGAAAAAAATACAATTCCCATGACTCCCTAGCACTGAGCCAGGGCAGTGCCACAATTTAATGTGCACTATTTCTGGCAGTCTGCAAAGGCCCTATATTTGATTGTCCTGATGCATACCCTGTACTCAGAACAAGAGACTACTGCTAGAACAGAGTGTGGAGAAACAAAATGATTCCTAACTGGAAAAGAGGTCAGGCAAGCCTGTATTCTATCACCCTATTTGTTCAACTTGTATGCAGAAAATATACGTACAGCAGGACTCAGAGGAAAGAGGAGTTAAGATTAGAGGAAGGAATATCAACATAGATATGAGATGACACCATACTACTAGCAGAAAATAACAAAGACTTGGAACAATTACTAAGAAAAGTCAGAGTGCAAAGACAGGGTTACTACTGAACATTAAGAAAACAAAAATACTCACAATGACCATGGGGGATTTAAGTAAATTCAGTGTAGAAGATGAGGAAATTAGAATTGTTAAAGACTTTCCGTATCAATTATTGATCAGAATGGGGATTGCAATCAAGAAATCAGGAGTCTAGTACAGTCTTTTCTCTTCTTCCATGGGCTTGCCGTCTGCAGGTTGGAGCATCTGCGGATGGCCCTGCCATGTTCTCCTCAATGATGCATGTGGCCACACCAATGTGGTTGCATGACCATGATGCTGCCATTGGAAACAATGGGACTTGGGGGCTCATGGATTTTGCTATCTCCTGGGGGGAACAGGACCTTCGTGGATACGAAGAGCTAACTATACTGAGAAGGACATTTTTGAAAGAACTGAACAAGATCCCGAAGTGCAAAGATACACAACTGTACATTAAAATTAGGATCGTCCATATACCCTCCTATTTCCCATCACTGTATATGGTTGTGAGAGCTGGATGATGAAGAAAGCACATAGGAAGTAAATCAATTCATTTGAAATGTCTTGCTGGAGAAGAATTCTGTGGATACCAGGGATGGTTAAAAAGACAAACAAATGGGTCTTGGAAAGCAAGGTGACTGAACTGAGGTTGTTGTACTTTGGTCACATCATGAGAAGGCATGATACACTAGAAATGATGATATTGCTTGGAAAGGTGGAAGGCAGTAGGAAGAAAGGAAGACCACATACCAGATGGCTAGACTTAATCAAGGAGGACATGCTCCTGAGTCTGCAGGACCTGACCAGAGCTGTTGAGGGTAGAAGTAAATTATTCATAGGTTTGCCATGAGTTGACATTTACTTAAAGGTAGTTAACAACAACAGTGCTGTCTGCTATTTGCAATCAGTCTTTGAACTTAAGCCAAGTAGCTGTTTTTGTCTGAAGAAATCTGAGGTACCACCTTCCCTCCCCAAAATATAAATTCTTACGTTGTTTGCACCAAGTAGCCTACAGGCCACGAACATAAGGCATCTACTTTTCACTCAGCTATCAAGCATTCTAACCAACGTTTTGAGGCACAACATTTTGTGCAAATCCACTTTAACATGCCAACAGACCAGAGCTTGAAGAAGTTATTTTTCTGGACAGCAGTTCCCAGTATCCTTCAACCAGCATGGTCTGGCATGCTAGCTGGTGAATTTTGGGAGTTGTAGTACCAAACATAGCTTTTCCAAGCTCTGCTACCAGCCCAGATCCATTGTTTTAGGTGTCTACAGCCAGGTCTTACCAGAAACGTTGTGGGGAAGAATCCTTGGCCATCTTTGCCTTTTGTACCCCAGAGGTTTTGTACTTCTGTGCTGTCTGTGAGTGCACACACTTGCCTCAGATTTTTGAAGCTTGAACTAATAGAACTGAAAAGGGCTCCAGTTCCTTGGAGAGCTATTAAATAATCCTCAGATTGTGCTGATTAAAATGAAACTTCAGAGATATTGCAAAAACTGTCTCTGAGAGCTGTTTGTGTGGGGATATAATGAGATATCTTTAGATTTGGTCCTTGGAGGTTAAGTTGTGTGTCAGCAGCACTAGCTTTTGAGTACCGTAAGTATGAGGATTTATATACACAGCTTAAAGCACTGAAATAACTGTGGAAGTACACTCTCCTGTCTCTTCCCTTTGAGCAAACCAAGTAGCTTCTAGACTGAACTGAGTTCAAGGATAACTATTTCTCTCTAATTCTAGCCTGCTTTGGTGTGATGATGGGGTGGGTTGGCACCTGTGGCATTTAAGAAGCCACTTCTTACACACACACACACACACACACGCACACTACTCAAAGCTGTTTTCTATTCTTTTTTAAAGAGATGTTAAGGGGATAAACTACTGGCTCTTGGTCAGAGAAGCAACTTACTGACGTGCTTTGTTTTAATGAAAAGTGGGATTGGTGAGGTGGGTGTGGGGAAGGACTACAAGCTTTATTTTTGTGTTAATTTAAGTATTGCTAGCCACCTCGACATTGTATTAAGAGGGAGGGGGGAATATAAAATATTCCAAATAAAAGAAGCCAGTGTATATTCCAAGCTTTCAGATTGCATCCTATCCTACTGATGTCATCTTTGTTTGTCATTACAGAATGTGAGGCTGGATCCCAACAGCATAGCATTCAACTTATGGAAAGATATCCCAGTGCCATTCTTCATGTCCGTCTATTTCTTTGAAGTGCTGAATCCAAATGAAGTTCTCCGTGGGGCAAAGCCAATGGTGAACCAACGTGGCCCTTACGTATACAGGTTTGAGCTTTTTCTTTTTGTCTCCATTGCATTTAGCTCTAATAACTTTCTTTAGAAACGATTGGCCATAGAAAGAAGTGCAAATACTAGTGACATAATCCATTGGAAATCTTCTGTGCAATGAAATGAATGAGAGTACAACTGAGCTTTTGTTCAAAGATACAACAGCCCTCTTACACATTTCAGTAGTGCTTATAAAGCATACAAAATATTTGCAAAGAAATAAGCTCTAGGACTTCGTAAAAGACACACTTGATTCCTGAAACCTATGAGAAGTTAGAAGCGAGAGAGGTAATTGTAACTTTTTGCATCGTTGCTCTTTGTCAGTCATCCTTGGCATAGATTTAATTTGCAAATACAAATTGGTAGGTTAAGCCTATGCAATATGTCAGTTGCTTCCAAACGACCAAATCCTTACACATCTACCATCATAGAACTGTGGGGAATTGTAGAGAATTCTATTCCCAGGTCCTG
Source organism: Phrynosoma blainvillii (assembly GCA_026167975.1). Taxonomy (NCBI): domain Eukaryota; kingdom Metazoa; phylum Chordata; class Lepidosauria; order Squamata; family Phrynosomatidae; genus Phrynosoma; species Phrynosoma blainvillii. Next base: position 13,897,525 of record JANUYF010000013.1, read on the forward strand.
GTCTTGAAGGCATATGATGTTGCTACCATACTGAAGCTAAGCAAGTTTGGAGCTCAACAGTGCCTAGATGCCAAGCTACTTGGAACCCTGGTGAGGTCTGTAGAAGAAAGGTGAGTTCTAAATGCAATATTCTGGGGTGCTCACTCAACAAGTGTAGAACAAGACTAATTGGGTCAGACCAAAACTCTGTATCTTGTCCAATATCCAGTGTTGTACAGTGCCGAAGTAAATGCCTCTCAGACAGGGGTGGGAATCATGAGGCCCAAGGGCCATATCTAGCCATTGGGGTTCCAATGCAGCCCTTGTGATTCCCACTGACCTTCCCCCCCCCCCCCCCCCAGTTCCAGACACAACCCAGTTCTTTTTGGCCACACTCCCATTCACATGATGGACCAAAAACAAAAACAAAAACCCTTAGTGGGGCTGTTCCTTGTTATTTTGGGATGCCTCTCTCAAATATCCAAAATACAACCATAATTGACATATTATTTCTGGTCACCCAAAGGGTAGCTCCACAAATGAGTTACAGCCTTCCAAAGGAGCTGAAAATGAGAAAGTGTAGCTCTTTCAGCTTCAAAACTTGCCCACTCCTGGTTGTGGAAGATTGCAAATGGGGCATGAGCATGTAAGCTCCTTCCTAGAGGTTCCATCTAGTCATTTATGACTACTAGGTGTGAAAACCCTTCCTCTCCGTGAATTTGTTTAATCTTCTTTTAATTTGCTGATCACCATGTCTTGTGGTATTTAATTCCACATGTAACAATGCTCTTTGTGAAGAAGGGCTTCCTTTTGCCTGCCTTGGTTCTCCTGCCACTCGTTTTCAGTGGATGATCTCAAGTTGTAGTGTTATTGGGGTGGGGATACCTTTCTCCCATTTATATTTGTTTTTGTTAGTTAAACTTCTACCCTACTTTTCCTCCAATGAGTTCAAGTTGGTGTACATGGCTCATTCCTCCCCATTTTATCTTTACAACAGCCCTGTGAGATAGTTTGGGGGAGCAGGAAGAGGAGACAGATCGATAGAGAGAGAGCTGCCTCAAGGTTGGCCAAGGAGTTTAATGACTCTGTGAGGATTTGAATCTGGCTCTCCCAAGTCCCATGCATAAATTTATATAGTTTGCCCCTACTTCAGGGGGTTGGACTGGATGGCCCTTGTGGTCTCTTCCAACTCTGTGATTCTATACTTGCCTCTGAGGAAGGCACCAGAGACCAGTAAAGAATACCCTTCTCTCAGAGACGTGATTGGCATAATATTGGTGACATTTTGGCACCAAATCAAAAATGGCTTTTTATTAAACCCTTTGAGGTCTAGTATATTTTATTCCATTTTGCATATGTGCTATAGTTGGCATTATTTTAAATTGTCTTAACCATTTTCAAATTGCTTAATTTTAAGTGATAAATGATTTATGGCAATATATATTTAGCCTTTCATATTATTGTTATTGTCTTAAATTGATTTTATTATATGTTGGCCTGAGATTTATAAAGGTAGAGCAGGATATAAATATTTAAATAAATAGACACATAGACCTAGTAAATATGGTAGTATTGAGCAGAATATTATTGGGGTAGGGTGGGGTGGGGAGGGGAGTGTTGTCTTGTCTTTATCTATCTCTGTATTGAAGTTCCTCTGACAAGCTTTCAAATTCAGAAGGCAATCTGGAAAGAACAGTAGAAGGTCAGTTGAGGGTATCGTCAAAGGCTTTCCAGAACAGAAAGCATCCAGCAAAAATTGCTGCACGCACTCATGAGTGCTTCCCAGCAGGTTTAGCTGCCAGCATAATGCCAAGCTTGTTCTTGGCCTATGTTTTGCCTGTGTGGCTTCTTAGCATATTTGTGGGCTTTGGATGTATGTATTGTCACTCTGTACAGTGAAAGTAGGTGAGGTAAAAGCTTCTTAACATAAATGATTTTTTTCTCCTCTTGCCAGAGATTAGATTTAAAGCAATTTATCCCTCTTCCTGCCAAGACCAAAGCATCTGGATTTACATGGCACATAGTGCAAATATTTACCCAGTGAGCTGCCTAATCTGTCATCCTCACATCACCCACATAGAAATTCCAGTTACCTAGTTTCTCAGAGGCTCTTTTTCTTTGTAACAATAGCTGTTTTTTTTCTTCAGCTTCAGTGAGCATGAGCTCTCTTGCTTTTTGAATTGCTGTCTGCTTCATGGTTATTAAAAGCACAGGATCCTCTGTTGGGGAAAGATCTGACACTCCAGAGTTTCAGGTGGGCAAAGGAACTTGATATTTCTGAGGCATTCTGGCATATGCCTCATTGATTAAAATGCTGACAGAAGACCAGTGCAAAAAGACTCCAGATGGCTAGCACTTCTCTCCACTGAAACATATGGGCAGTCTGTATGTGCAAGAGTACTGAACAGATCCCTCTCAGCCCCCTCTTCCCATTTAGAATTAACTCTTGAACATCATAGCTGTCCTATTTTACTGGTATTTTCTCTATAGCCAGTGACTCTTGTTTGATCCACATTCTGCCTGGGGTATTGGGTATCGTGATCTAAACTGCTGCTCCTTTGGGGTAACTTACAAAGAGCATAGATTGCTACTTCTCTGATACATGCAAGGATGATTTCGGAGAGTTGGGGCAGATGAATGGCAGGAGTAATAGACTTACAGAGTTGGAAGAGACTACAAGGGCTGTCCAGTCCAACCCCATTCCGCCATGCAGGAACACAGAATCAAAGCACCCCCAACAGATGGCCATCCAGCCTCTGTTAAAAAACTTCCAAAGAAGGCGATTTCACCACTCTCTGAGCGAGTGTGTTCTGCTGTCAAAAAATCTTACTGTCAGGAACTTCTTCCTGATGTTGAGGTGGAATCTCTTTTCCTGTAGCTTGAATCCATTGCTTCGGTTCCTATTCTCTAGAGCAGCAGAAAACAGGCTTGCTCCAGCCTCAATATGACACCCCTTCAGATATTTAAACAGGGCCATCATATCACCTCTTAACCTTCTTTTCTCCAGGCTAAACATATCCAGCTCCCTAAGTCTCTCCTCAAAGGGCATGGTTTCCAGACCCTTCACCATTTTAGTCACCCTCCTTTTGATAAGCTCCAGCTTGTCAACATCCTTTTTGAATTATGATGCCTAGAACTGGACACAGTATTTCAGGTGAGGCTTGACCAAAGCAGAATACGGTGGTACTATTATTTTCCTTTATCTAGACACTATACCTCTATTGATGAAGCCTAGAATCACACTGGCTTTTTTAGCTGCCGCATCTCACAGTTGACTCATGTTGAACTTGTGGTCTGCTAGGACTCCTAGATCCCTTTCATATGTAGTATTGTTAAGCCAGGTCACCTCATCCTATATCTATGCATTTTAATTTTTTCTGCCTAAATGCAGTACCTTACATTTCTCCCTGTTGTCAGTATGTGAGTCAGTATGTGATGTTAATACCTGAGAGAGGCTATAAAAATCCCACATAATAAACCACCTATAAATGTAGTCTTTATTTAAATTACTGCAGACTAATAAAAGGCAAATTGCTGTTTAACACTTTCTACTGAAGTTAACAAACCCACATCATAGAATTCATTCCATCCTAGAACTTTTTAACTCCCCCCCCCACTCCAAATTCTTTAGTTCTACTACCAGAGTGGGGAATCACTTTCTGTCCAAGTGCCAAACTTAATTTTAGACAGATTTTTTTGGGGGAGGTGGCATATGCCACTGGTTGGTGCAGCCAAATAAGTGGGTCAAAACATCTCAGTATATTTTAGCTTCAGGTTCTGCTTGACAATAACTAAACCTAAGGTTTATCATGGACAATAACACTTGACTGAGGCTGGGAAACCATCCAGTGACTGGGATCCTAGTGAAGAGAGTGTTCAGTGGTCTATATGTGGCACTATTTGCCAGTTTTGTCACAATTTTGGTGGTGTGGCATGGGGCTGGATCTGGTTTTGAGGAATGCAGGGGCTTGTGTGTCTGTCTTTGCCCCCATTGGGGAACCTCTTTAAGGGACCTTGTGGTGTAGGCAAATAGGATTGTGCCCACCTCAGGGGCAAATTCACCAACCTCAGCCCAGTTGGCAAGGAAGACAGACAGTGGCTTTGTATGTACATGGATTCCGGGGGGGGGGGGGGGTCACGCTGTTGTTTCCCCAGCAGATAGTCTGGGTATAGTGTTCATTGGGTAACAGGCAAATTATTTGATCCTCGGGTTCCAGCCTGAGACCAGCAGCCAATACAGTTATAAATAATAATGAAGTTGTGGCCTTTTTATTCCCAGTCCCATTGTATGAGTATTTATCTTTGCTCCCATTACCTGTACCAGCATCTGTCCCATGGAATAAGTTACTTTTTAAACATAAACATTCTTTATGGTGGTCTTTTGACAAGAATTTGTTGCCACTGCTCTTTACCATGTTAGTGAGTAATGAGTTCCATTGCTGATTACTATTTTTTGATATTTGTGTTTCAAAAGTAAATCCTTAAGACTGGTAAGAGAATGAAAGCACACCTGAAAATTCCTAATGAGAACATCTCAAGAAATGCTCTTAAAAAGTAACTGAGCCCAGTTATTCCTCTAACTAAAGGCAGATACAAAATGGTGGCTCATTGGTCAGAGCCTGTTAGGTCCTGCACCCTTTATGCTAGGATGATCCACGTAAGCAAATGCAAACTATATCTGAGTTATTACAGATCAGGAACTGTGAGAGGCCATAATTCATGCATGCAAGATGCGCCCCTGCCTCTTAGTCACAAATTTTTATCAGAACGAGAAAAGGCCCAGCCCATGGGGAGGAATTTGTGTTTTTTGCTTGGGATTTATTTATTTATTTAAAGCAGGGGTAAGCAGCCTTTCCCCTTTAAGGGCCGAGGGACTTCAGCTCCCAGAAGCCTCAGCCATGTTGGCCTATAATAGTCCCATGTTGGCCAATAGCTCCTGGGATTTGGGAGCTGAAGTCCCTCGGCCCTTAAAGGGGAAAGGTTGCCTACCCCTGATTTAAAGCATAGATACTGCCTTTTAGCCAAAATGGTCTCCCCAAGTGCCTTATAAAGATAGGTAGCATGACCATCCCTGCCTTCAGGCTTACAATCTAAATTTAAAGACCTGGCATGCAAAGACTTGGAGTGGAGAGAGATTACATTCTTAGGGTTGCCATAAGTTGATAGGCAACCTGAAAGCACAGAGAGAGAAAGAGGCTTTTTGTAATGAAATGGGAGTAGTAACAGTGGTGAAAGGCTGGAACTCAATGGCAGAGCATAAGCACCGAGTTGAATGCAAGACATTTTTAGTTGGTTTGAAGATTGTTTTTTTAATTGATTGATTGAACTCTAAGGTAGATAACTTGATGCCCTAGAGATGCTTTGGAATATAACTCCCATATTCCCTGATCATTGGCTATTCTGTGTTACTGCAGTTCAGGCAGAACACAAAAAGGGCACCAGTTTTTGTCCCCTTAATTGAATCAGTGAATGCATTAAATGTTTCAGCCTGACTCAGGAGAAATGTCTGAATTATGCCCTAATTATTGGGGCTTTCAATCTGCAAAGAGAATTTCTCTCCACTCCCATCCCAATGCAGGTAATAGGTGTAAGTGTTGATTTAGTCATGGTGTGTCTTTCTTGCAGGGAGTATAGAGAGAAAGACAACATAACTTTCAATGACAATGATACAGTGTCTTTCAAGGAGTATCGGCAGTTCCACTTCCAGGCAGATATGTCGAATGGATCAGAATCAGATTACGTTGTTGTACCGAATATGTTGGTGTTGGTAAGTAAACTCGCAACTCTTGTAATATTTAGGCTGCCATCCTGTACTCACTAACCTGGGAGTAAAGCCATGTTGATCAAAGTGGGATTTAAAAGGATTGCACTGTGTGTTTTGTTTAGTGGGCTTGATTTATCTGGGTTTGTAGATCTACTGTTTTGTGTGGGCATAGGAAAAGTACACAGCATAGCTGAAATGTTGTTGATGTGCTATGCTGATGTAACTACATCAATGTAGTAGTGGAAGAAACAGGGCTACAGCTGCAAGGAAAGGCAGGGAAAGCAGACAAAATCAGCATCACCATCATTTCCTCACTTCTAGGCGGGTTCTTGAAAACAGATTGTTCTAGGAAAGCTGTCTTGCAAACTCAGCTGTCCTGTGCCAAGATAATTTGTCAACTCAGTCTTCCCAGAATTTTTATTGCTGTTAGCCGCCCCGATTGATCTCAAAGGGGCGGGATATTATTATTATTATTATTATTATTATTATTATTATTATTATTATTATTATTATTATTATTATTAGAATACCTTGGCTTCAGGGAACCACCCAAAAGCCAGGTATTGCAGAAATAAAGTACTCAGAGCCAACAGCCTTCCTTCCCAACATTGACCACACTTTTCTCAGTCTTGCTTCATTGCCTCTGTGCTACCTTGTAAAATATTCAGCTGATAACACAATGGACCCTTATGTTAGCATAGTGCACCAGTGAGATTTTGACCTAAGGGGTTTCAGATCCACTCTATTGCTTGCTTTTCGCTTTAAAAAAACAAACACCAAAGCTTTTAGTCCATATGGTTGAGAGGAGATGCTTGAAAGCCATGTAGGCAATTCATAGCAGGTTATTGTAGTACTGCATTATTTAAGGATTGCTGGAATTTTGATTACTGGCAAACATCAGAAACACTCATTCAGCCCACTCCTTCCTCATAGGTTTATTGTAAAGAAAATGTAGGGAAAAGAAAAACTTTGAACTCTTTGGAGGGAAGGTTGGATGTAAATGTCACCAACAATAATAGTAGCAGTGGTGTTAGTAAATGGTTTATTTTGGGACATGTAAGGAAGATTGAATTAGATACCTAATTTTGGCTCTTGAGGGAAACTTTTGATAGTAGAAAGTAGGGAAAGTGGCAATTGTCCCTTTCCTCTGCAGCTTCCCCATATCATTTTCAAGAGCCCTCTCCCAACAGACATTTTTAGGAGAGTTCAAGGAGTTACAAGGCAAAGTCAGCACCCAGCTTTGTGAACAGAGTTTTGTTTCATTTGTAGAATGGAAATTGAGAACCAGGTCATTTAAAAAGGAACATATTGCAACTTCTCCCAACCTGATACTCCCCAGATACGTTAGATTACAACTTCCACAAGCCTCAGCCTGCAACTCACACTGGTGATAGGATTAGTAGTCCAATATCTCCAGACAGTTCCATGCTAGAGGTAAACTGCTGTATCTGATCAGATTAGGAAGGATTACAGAGGAATACCAATTCCTTCCAGATTAGGAAGGAACACTAATTTGGCTAGGTAGGTCTGATTGAATTAATCTGAGGAGATTAGGATATAGAAATGACTTAATTAGCTAGTATGGCTATATATTAGCAACACCTGAGTTTCTAAGTGTTGGTTCTATTAGTACTTTATTTTAATGCATGCTTCGAAGCAGTTTCTGGAGAGGCTTTTTCTAAAAGCTTGTTTTGTATACAGTTTTCCCCAGCAAATACTTCTATCAGGCCAAGACATTTTTAAAAATTATATCTAGAAATAAACAGTCAATAACCTTCTTAAAGAAAAAATAATAACAACTACAATTCCTTAACACAAAAAAGGAACGGATAAACAGAAACGGTGAGGCACATATTCAATCTACTGACATCTGAACAATACAACTATCAATTACAGTATTTTAATATCCCAGTGAAACACTAATGAAACAGAATATTTATTAAATCTCTCTTAAAAAAAACTGTGTTTCAAGAATTATTCTCAGCCTATTTTTAAATTCATCAAGCGAGATATTAAATTCAACACTAAAGTAACATTTTTTTGTTTCATAATAGAAGTGCCATGCCAAACATACAGATAGAACATATCAGGTAGAAGTCTTTCCTGTGGGAAATCTGTTGTTCTTTCACAGACATTTGCCAGGGCATGATTCCATGAGTCACTAAGATCTTTTTTCCATGTTTACACAATGCAACTAATTTATGATGTAATAATAATCTGATCCGTATGGATACCATGGACTGCCAAAAGGACAAATAAATGGGTCCAAGAGCAAATCAGGTCTGAACTCTCCCTAGAAGCAAAGTTGACTAACCGATGGCTGTTGTACCTTGGCTGTATCATGACATCTCACTGGACAAGATGATAATGTCTGGTAAGGTGGAAAGCAGTAGGAAAAGTAGCAAACTGCAGTCGTGGATAGACTTTATCAAGGAAGACACAATTGCCCTGAGTCTGCAAGACCTGAGCAGGGTTCTTGATGACCAGGGTCTTGGAGGTCTCATTCATAGGGTTGCCAAAGGTCAAAGTCTACTTGAGGCAAATAACAACATCCTGCCTTCTGTTCTTTCTTTCCTACCTACCCCTTCCTTTTCTCTTTTGTTTTGTCTTCTCACACCCACCCACTCAGGGAGCAGCTGTAATGCTGGAGGATTTGCCCTTTGCTGTGAAGTTGACAATCAGCAGTACTTTTGCCTTTTTCAAGCAGAGCGCTTTCATGAATCGGACAGTGGGAGAGGTCATGTGGGGCTATGATGACCCCCTCATCGATTTCCTGAACTCCATCAAGCCTGGTTTAATTCCATTCAAAGGGAAATTTGGTTTGTTTGCTGATGTACGTAAAAATAAATAAATAAAATGGGAAGAATTGGTTTGAGGCAAGTGCAAAGCTTGGAAACATTAGCATTAACACTAACATATTGATGTTGGATGGTTATTTACATTAAAATTGAGGGTAACTTTGACAAGTTAATTTGTTGTGTTAGTCATTGATTGCAAAGAATGGCCTAGAGCTACCTATCCAGTAACAAACTGAAATAATAAGAAATGTTGTTACCACAAAGCCAAATCCTGCTGTCATTTTAACAATTGAAATTATAAAGATTAAACACATTGTTTGAATAGTTAACAAAATAGGACCAACAATTTAATTTTCAATGAATCATGTCCAAGCTCTGGGTAAGCAACCTCTTGAGAAATATGGCAGAAACCAGCAGCGAGTAGTCCTTATCATTAGGATATGTAGAACCACCACCTCAGGTAGCAGATGCTGGGGATAGGGAGCAACAGCAAGATGTCAGAAGACATAGATATATGCCCCCTCCCAGCTCTCCTGCTGTGGTGGAAGATGCTAGCCTGCTGTCCATGTTACAGAATGATAGAACTACCAGTAAAAACTGGATGGTGGGGGTGGATACCATCTTGTACTTGGTGTCAAGCAAAACTTACTTGGGCTGGCCCTGGTGATCAGTGTATGCCAGTAGGTTTCATACTGTTCTTTGTACTTATACTCACACAAGAGGATGGTACAGAAAACTGCTATATACCAAGTAAGGACATTTGTCCCTCTAGACCAGTATAGTCTACTCTGATTGGCAGCAGCTCTTCAGGGTCTCAGACAGAGGTCTTTGCCATTAGTTGCTGCTATCTGAGATTTCTTCAAGTGGGGGTAGTGGGGATTGAACCCAGGACTTCCTGCATACAGTGCAGGTACTGTACTTTTTTTTTTTTTTTTTTTTTTGCTATGGAAGCTTGCTTGGAAGGAAGAATGTGTTGAGCCTTGATTTCACTTTTCTTGCAATAATGCAAAAGAAAGGGTTGTTCTACATATTGCACTAGAGAGGAAGACTTCTTCCATATGTTAATGCATTTTGGATCCAGCCCAGGACAGTTTAACTAAATGACTGATAAGCTGCTATCTAAAGCAGTCTGCTACAAATTTGCTTGAAATTTTGGCTAGAAGAAATGCTTTTTGTGCTCAAGACATTTCTGATATGTTTCTGGATCAGAACTACTCCTAACTCCAGCTCTCTCACCTAACAGCTAAGATGAGCTTTAGTGGCAGCGATGAGAGGACAGTTTCACTGTTCACGCTGATGCTTTTTAAAAACAGAGTCAGACCTTTGCCCTAATGAACTTAGCCTTGTCTGTCTAGATAGACAATATCTCATAATTCAGGTTGTTGTTTTTTTTTGGGGGGGGGGTTGCCCAGCAAGGCCTGAAGGTAGGCTTTCTGAATTTGGATCTTCCAGATGTTCTTGTACTATAAGTCTCATCATAGTGATAGTGGCTGCTATCATCACCACTTGGGTCAGGGATGATGGAGCTTGTTCCCCAGATGTTCTTGGACTCCAAAATTGTGAAAGTTTATAGCAAATGCCTCCTGTACTTTGGCTAAACTCTTTCAGCTGAGATACCAAAGACTGGACTCTGGCCCTTCTGTGTACAAAGTTCATCTTCAGCCTCTGTGCTGTGGCCCTTCCTCATGAGGCAACCAGAACTTGGGGGGAAAAATTCTTAGACTACAATTTCCAGCCATGCTGGCTAGGGAACCCTCTGAATTGTTGTCCTAAAACATAATTTTTTGCAAGCCTGAGCTGAATGTGCATTTCCTGTTTAAGAGGGTGTGTGTGCAAGAAGAATGTGCATTTTCTATTTTCCCACTTCTGAAAAGTGGCTGATTGAGGTACTTACTGAATGACCACATGTCCATTTCTCTCCTGTTACAGTTCAATAACTCAAATACTGGGCTGTTCACAGTGTATACTGGCATGGCTAACATCTCCAGAACCCACATGATAGATAGGTGGAACGGATTAAAAAAGGTAAAAAACAAAGCATAGTCTCTTTATTTATTCCCTGTTCCTTCTTTCTCTCAAACACAGGAAAATGCAATTGTTCATATCCTCCTGCACAGATGTCAATATTAATACATCGTGTTCTGGTTTCCCATTGACCCACAACAATCTCCTGTCCTATCAATTTGTAAATGAGTCTTACAAAAATTCTACCAAAAGAGGCATGACATTGCATAAAATTGACTCTGAAGTGTCTATAACCTGAACATTCTCTGTGTTCTCCCAATCAAACCAGGCAAAGGCCTGTGTGTACTCCAGGTTAAAATATCAAAATCCTTAACAGAGGTGGCTTGGATTCTACGCTGAGCAAAAGGCGAATTGTTCAGCCGATATAAAACAGGCAAACTAAGGGGGGTTGCAGACTGCCAGAAATAGTGCAAATTCAGTCCACTTTTAGGGTTAGGGTTAGGGAATCATGGGAACTGTATTTTATTGTGGCACCAGAGCTCTCTGCCAGAAAAGGCTCAATGTCTCAGAAAAAAAACAATTCCCATGATTCCCTAGCACTAACCCTAACCCTTAAAGTGGACTGAATTTGCACTATTTCTGGCAGTCTGCAACCCTTCAAAGTCTCCTCCAGCAGCTAGGCTGCAGAATGAAAGCATTGGTGTTAGTAAGGTTGCTTCTGTATCTTAGTGTTCACAATCCCCGTAGGTGTCTTACTGGAACTCTGATCAGTGCAATATGATCAGTGGAACGTCTGGGGAGCTGTGGCCACCGTTTGTGACCCCTACCACACCTCTAGAATTTTACAGCCCAGATGCCTGCAGGTAAGTAAAGCTATAATGCTTGCTGCAGCAAGTCACTGCTCAGTTTCTAAAAAAACTGGAATCATATAGCTCTCTGACCCAGTTTTTCTTTTAAGAATTCTCATTGTAGTGTTGCCCAATGAAAAGCTGGTCCCTTGTCAGTCTCTTCCATTTGGCTTCAATCATGTTTCAGCCTTACTTTCATGCATTACTATATCAAGTAAACTCCGTTCCTCCTCTTTAAAAAAAAAATTGTGCAGAGAAACTGATGTTTCTCATGATTTCCTTGCCTTCTTTTCAACCATAAAAGAGGTTGCCCACATAACGCGTTCCTCATTCTGATTCACACACACACACCTCAAATGGCCATGCACTACACAGAAATTGATGCTGAACCTTCTACAGAAAGGTGTCAGTTGACTACAGAAGAACAGATTTGCTCTTGAGTCCCCTGCTGGAAGACAGGAGGAGGCAACATCTCTCCTGGATGATGGGTCTACCAGAGGTAGGCAACCTTTCCCCTTTAAGGGCTGAGGGACTTCAGCTCCCAGAAGCCTCAGCCATGTTGGCCAATAGTCCCCTGTTGGCCAATAGCTCCTGGGATTCTGGGAGCTGAAGTCCCTCGGCCCTTAAAGGGGACAGGTTGCCTACCCCTGGGACTCTAGCCTGTTTTTCATTTGATTTAAAATATGTCTGCCCTTGTTTTTCAATCAGATTAAAAACAACACCAATCTCCCAGAGTAGTCAACAAAATAATTAAAACAAGTGTGTACAGTTTTAAAAAGACATGACAAAAGAAAAAGGGTTGGGGAAGGTAGAGGAAAAGCAAGAACTTTCAGGCACTACTGTTTAATGTCACATTGAGAGACAAATGTGTTTTATAAACTGGGTTGTGTAAAGAGGTCCTTTATTTTGATCCATATCAACTGCCCATCAGTTGCACTAAAGGAACATGAATTCTAGTAATTCAGTAGAGGGAATTTCTCACTCTCATTTTCCATGCTATCTTTAATTCTATAAGTCTCTACCATGTCCTGTCCCATTCCAGTCATCTTTCCCCTGATCTAAATTAAAAAGTCCCAGATAGTTTTTAATGTGGGAGTAGAGCCTACTGCTTGACCTTTTCCACCTGAAAAAGCGGTGGGTACCTATTTAAATTACAATGTGCACTGTAATTCTGTAAAAGCAAGGATGGTGAACCCCAGTGTCTTTCTAGATTTTCTTGAACTACAGCTCCCATTGGCCAGGTTGATGGGAGCTGAAGTCTAAAAGTATTTGGAAAGATGTAGATTCCTCAGTCCCACTGTATGATAAGGATAAAAATGGCTGTTGCAGGAGAAGGTGAGTGAAAATGGCAAAGGGAATGCAGAGTTTTAAATAGGGATGGAAAGGGAGAGTATCTGGTGGAGCTTGATGTGTTGATGTATGTCTTGATAACATGATGTGTTGAAGTATGTATGAATTCTACTATTCGAGAGACCTGTATCATTTGGGAATCACTATTTTCAGATCCATGTCTTTCATCTTCAATCAATCTGGAGAATTCAAAGGCATACCTACAAACCGGTATTTAGCACCAAAGACATTATTTGCCAATGGAACAGACTATCCACCCAATGAAGGCTTCTGTCCATGCCTGCAGTCTGGAATCCAGAATGTCAGCTCTTGTCGTTTAAGTATGTCTGCCTCATGTTTTGATTTTCTTTTTAAAAGGCATAACAAGGTCTAAAAGGTAATGCCGACTCCCTGGTGGCCTGACTCAATTCTTGTTTGGGAAGCTGATGGCACAAAGTGAAGACTAAGTGTCATGCTACCCTTGGGATTTTCAGTGACCCCTGAAGCCACCAGCATCTCCCCAAAAATTCAGCCCCCTAATTTTTTGGTTAAAACCACCCAAACAGCTAAAAAACACCTTAAAAGCTGTTTGGGGATCCTCATCCTGAAGCAGCAAGATCCTCTTGCCAGCAGCCCAAAAGATGGCCCAAATGACAAGACACTGCAGCTCTCCAGTGGAGCAGAAAATCAGGTGGTGCAGCCCTTTGGGCTCCAGAGCATCTTCATCTTTGCTTTAAGCAGTGATGCCAAGGATTAAACCTGGATCCAAAGTAAATGCCCTTTGCCCAATTATGACCACTCCCCAGAACTGGTATATTGGGATTATGCCTTGCCATTGTTTGTTATATCAGTTTGGAACTTCAGTTGTTGCAATTGGTTATGGGAGGGAAGCTATGTCTTAACCTCATGAAATTGTGTAATAGTTAGAATAGTTGATAAAAGTTTAATTATATAGCGTTTAATGTTTGTGCATGCACATGTGCTGTTAATCCGTGTGGTATAGTTGTAAGGAGTATTGTCCTTCAATTGGGAGCAGAGCTAGGTTGAGGGATTCTGGGAGTTGTAGTAAGCCCCACCTCAACTTTTCTAAGTTAGCTGAGGGAGACTTAGATTCAAAGTTCTCTGGGTGACCATTCTTCAGCTACCATTTAACAGACTAACCTGCTTCATGGGGTTGTTGTGAGGATAAAGTGGGTCAGAGCTCCTGAGCTCTTGCTGTGGAAGGTGGGATATAAATGTATAGCTTTTTAAAAACTGGATAGGGAAAGCATAGAATGCACCATTAGGTTTTCTGGAATTTTAAGTTGCTACTTGTTGAATAAAGTTTATAGTCAGTCCGTATTGTGAAACATTTTTCAAGGCATGTGAGCAGTCCCTGGTTTGTATAATTGGATTTATATTTTTGTGGGTGGCTCTTTGGTAAATTTGTTCCAGGTTGTTCACTGCCAACATTCAGTGGTGCCTCCTTGTTCATAGCCTCTGTCTGGGAAATCTAAATATCCCCAGTTATTCAATTCTGCCTGCATTGCCTCCAGAATTAGGTTAAGTATTTCTCAAGGTGGCATTAAGTAATGGGCATGCCTCAGTTCCAAAGTGGTTAGAGGGCATGTAACTTCTAGATGGAAGTAGCCATGGGTAGTTCTGTCACCCTTGCCTTGCAAGTAGTAGTGTGAACCTGGCTTCAGATTGGTTTCACAGTTTTCTTGACAGATAAACGGTTGAGTAAAGAGAATGCTAATTCACAGGTCCACGCTCATGATTTAAGTGGACTGCTGCCAACATTCAAGCAAATGATCCAGTATATATGCATTTAACATGTACATTTCTTTTCCTTTCCATGTGAAAAGCTGCTCCTGGGAATGGGAGTTGGTGATGCCTTTGACATTGGGGTGTTAAACTGTCAGTGCTACATTCAGGCAATTTTTGTTTCCAACTTGCAGAACTACAGTATCTCCCCTCACCTCAGACCTCAGTTCTTGGGAGGAAAAGCCATATTTGGGTTTATTAAAATGTAGTGGAGACATTTCTGAATTGGACCTACTGTTCTTAACATATGTTATGTCTGTCTTTGCTCTTCAGATATGATTTGTGGGCCTGTTCAATACGATGTGGTTAAGGGATCTTTTTGGCACAGAAGACGCTGTTTGGCTTGTTGGTAGCGATTGGTGCAGAAAGTGCTGTTTGCAAAGTTGATTTCCCTAAAATACCACTACAGCTTAAGTGCAGACTACCTGAGTTTTAAGATCCTCAGGGAAAGACTTTCTTTCTGTTCCACCACTATCACAGGCCTATATGGTGAGAACAAGGGGGAGAGCCTTCTCAGTGGCTGCTCCCAGACTATGGAACACCCACCCACAGAAGGTTAGGCTTGCCTTCCCTCTTCTCTCTTTACAGGTGAAGGAGAGCAAATGGTGGAGACCTTTTTATTTGAACAAACATTTGGTGATTAAGTAATGATGTAGAAATGGTGTCTGTATGCGGTACTTTTGTTGTTGTTGTCATATTTTTAAACGATTTGCTGTCATCTCAAAATACAGTGCGCCCAAATAAAAATACAAAAAAATACAGTAAAAAAATACAGGAGAACTAATAAAAATGAGCACCCTTACATACGGAAGGAGAAGAAAGTAACCCTCTCCCAGTGACTGTCCTGCTCACCCCCACAGTCTGGCCAAACAGTTCCAGGACAGCAAATCCCAACTGCCAAGTGCACATTCTTCGGGTTCCCCTATCTCCAGGGAGCCTGCCAGCCGCCTGCTTCTACCTTCCAACTGAAGAAAAGTTTCTAATCCTTGTGATTGCTGCAGTTTTAAAGCCCTTTCCTCCCGTCCTATTCCCAATTATCAACTGAAGTATTACATTTTGATAGCAGAAGCAGAGATAGTGCAGTGATCTAGAGGGCTTTCTCAAAAGAGTTTCTTTCACTTCTGCATCTGATTTCTCTTATTTTTTTTTCTCTCTCTTTTTTAAAAAGATGCACCTGTATTTATTTCCCATCCTCATTTTCTCAATGCTGATCCATCCCTCTTGGAGGCAGTTGGTGGCTTGCATCCAAAGGAAGAAGAGCACGGACTTTTCCTGGATATACACCCAGTGAGTTATCAATCCAGTTTTCATTCTTCTTAGAGTGTCACTGTGGCAACTGGATACTCCAATATGTAACTTACATATTGTAAGACTGGCATTTTGACACATTAGTTGAAGCTGCACTCCTTGCTCCTAGTCTAGACGAGGGCAAAGTCTCATACCCTTGGCTGCAAAGCAACTAAGAGCCAAGAGCTATATCTTGGCTACACCCCTCCTTCAAGGGTGGCAAGAGAGAGGTTTTTCAGTGATTCCCCCCCCCCCCTTTTGAAATGCTCTCCCAAAAAACAGTTACCAGGTGCCTACATAGCCATCTTTTCAGTGCCAATCTAAGACTTTTCCATTCTCTTGGGCTTTTAAAATTGTACTGTTTTAATCCCTGCAACAACATGGTGCTTTGAGTTGTTGTGCGCCTGTCATATTTATGTTGTGCTGGTTTGTTTATAAATTTCTGAACCTTACAGTTATACACCTTTGTATACTTTGAATAATTATTTAAATTATAGTATAGTGAACTATTTTAGGATGCTGTTGTCTCATTCTGTTGCCTTGTTACAATAGGTCTGAACAAAACTCCACTATTTTCTGTTTTTTAAAACCAGGAGTGGAAATTGTGTGTCCTTTCTGATGTTGTTGGATTGACTGTGCTGGCCAGAGCTGCTGGGACTTGCAGTCCAACATCATCTGAAGGGCTGCATAATCCCTTTCCCTGTTTATTTTGGGAGGGTAGAAACCCAGTCTTGGGCACTCTGTCCTATGTCCAATTTCTTGTTCCACTGAATCAATGGGATTTATAATGAGTGTTGACTTACTGTTCAGCAGCTGTGTGTATTCTAGTTGGAACTAACAATTGGATTTAGGCCTCTGTGTCCCGCAGTTACAAGTCATTTCCTTTTGAAAGGAAACCATTTATAATCACCTATGCTTAGAACTATATCTAATCTGCTGTCCACTTGTATTGCATTTTGAGACTTACAGCTTGCTGTGAATTCCATAGTACAAGGATATTTCTAATCACTGCACTGATTAAACTGACTTTAAAACCATAAATCAATTAGTACAGATATTTTCTTCAACTGTGGACAGCCTCCTTACCCTTGAGGAGTGTGTACAAGATCTCTGAGGATGGGAAATTTCAGGGGTGGGGAGGAGGGATCAGTGCCAAGCTGAGCATTTTCTTTCCAGAGATTGAGATTTAGTATGGTAGCCAGCCATATCAGGACCAACCGACATTTCAAGACCTAGAAAGTAGTCATCACTCTGGGCTTGATGAGTTACTGTTTTGACTGTGGATTTTTTTTTTTTTTTTGGCTGTGTATAAGACAGCTTGGTCACACCTTAAGTCTGTGGTTCTCAAACTTTTTACCATTGCAATTCCCTTTACATCTACATGTGGATGTACCTCCCCATCAACATAGCGTGTGTTTTTTGTGTGCCTTACCTATGGCGACCCTATCATGGGGTTTTCTTGGCAAGATTTGTTCAGAGGAGATTTGCCATTGCTTTTCCCTTGAGGCTGAGAGCATGTGACTTTGCCCAAGGTCACCCAGTGGGTTTCATGGCTGAGCTGGAAATCGAACCCTGGTCTTAGCCCAACAATCAAATCACTACACCATACTGGCTCTCCCTTGGCATAGTATATGAGTAATTTTTTTTTTTTTGGTTAGTGTTTGTAGTTTTGTTCAGAAATTCATTTATATTCATATTTTAACATTTTATAAAGAAATATCTCTTGTCGTGCTTCAGGCAGAGGCTCCAAGTGCCCTCCTTGCCTTTCACTTCCCGACTAGGACAGAAAAAGGTTGGAAAGAGGAGGAAGAGGGATCAGGACATCCAAGTCTCACCTCAACTCCCTTGAGCAAGTCGTGTGCTCCCCCTGGGGGGGTCCTACCCCACTATTTGAGAATCACTGCCTTAGGTAGGGTTGCCATATTCTAGTCCCTCTTATCTGTGCATCTGATTTGCATATTATGCAAATTAATAGAATTATGCATATTATTAACTTGCACTCTGATTATGCAAATTCAACACATTAATCATTAGACTTTTTTTACCATTATGTTTCAGCCTCAGTACCAGTACCAAGCTAAGAGCTCTTTTTTCCTTCTTCCCCCACTAGCTGGTGTGAAGAGAGGGAGGTTTCTAAGCAGCCCCAGAAAGTAAAGGGACTCCCTTTACTCTCTGGAGGCTATTTGGAAGCAAAGTTCCACTGTCCTGACTAGCCCTAGGCTCAAGCCCCCAATACAATATCCACACAACACAAGGCCATCTCTGGTCGTCTTCCTTACTTTCCCACCTTCTGGGCCTGTTGGGAGAAGGGGAGAGGGAATGGAAGAATAAGGTGGCAATGCTACTCCTGTGCAGGAGCAACCGAAGCCTACAGGATGGGATGAGGCTTCTGCCAGCGTCAGTCCTGTTGGTACGGTTTCCTGCCTCATCGCCACTGCGCCATTTTAAACTACCCATCAGCCCAAGACAAAGGAGAAATCCAGCATTTACTGTTTCAGCTGGCCCAGCCAGATGGGACATTTTTTAGTCCTTTCAATCTGGGATTTTCCCAGATTTTCCAGGACAAATGGCAAACTTAACCTTAGCTTATTCATTGGCTAAGATGATAATATTGCTTCTCAAGTGGACCCAGTTAGCAGTAAATTTGGGTGAGTAGGACCAGAGCCTATAACCTTCTGGGCATTTTCCTGGTCCCATGTGAAACCAGAAAATGTTTATGCAAATAGCTTTTGATGCATTCCAGTGGATTCGTACACTGACGGATTAATGTGTACTTCAGCTGGCACTTCACACACCCACACGCCCGAGAACTGTTTAATTCCTCATGAAGGTACAGTAATTTAAATTTCTAAGTGCTTCTAGTTTATTTATCAGAGGGTGTTACAGACTTTGTGTCCCTATTGTATTTGTGTTTGTGTAAAGCAACTTACTGTGTACCTGTTACCCATATGTCAATTGTAAAGTAAAACAATATAGTAATCCCCATTTTTGCATCTTGGGTGGGGGCAGGGAAAATGAGACAAAGGCAAGCACTTTAGATCAACTGTTTCCTTGTTGGCTCTAAAAATTCCATGCATACTGGTGCATATATAAATAATTACATATTTTTCCTGGTATATCTTTTAACAGAAAAGCATATACTGTCTGGCAGAGCTTGAAACTGCTGTGACAGGTCTTGACCGGACACAATGTCATGCCTGACTTTTGAGCTTTTGCACTGTACTAATTTAGATAATCCTAGATCTAATCCTAGATCGAGAGATTATTTTTAACATGCTCCTGTCCTGCTGATTATTGGTTTTAATTGCTTAGAAAAACATCCTTACTCATTTGTTAGACTTGAGAGCCTGCTGTTACCTCAAGAAGCTTGGCCTAGTGTTTGAGATTTCTAACAAAACTGTGAAGCAAGAGGCTGAGTGTGTAACTAACACACGGCTACCTAGTGAGCTTCACAATAGTTGGTACAGGGCTGGGCATCCCCTTGAAACCAAGAGAGGCAACTGCTTCAGGTGGCACTTCTGGTAAATATGATTGTTATATCAGTCCAGTCCTAGTTTTGAGGGAAAGGCAGGGAGTAAACCAAGTAAATGGGAATGGGAGCTTGTGCTTCAAAAAGAAATGACCACAGTAGTGTTTCTCATCACCTGAGCAAACAAAGATGTTTTTTTGCCTGGGATCAGAGAGATAACAAGGTTGGTACCAGGTAAGCTTTCCTGAAGAGGGAAATCTAGAGAATTTTGAAATGCCTTGAGTTAGCTCTTCAAAGATTTGAATTTGAAGCTTCCCGCGGTCTACTTGTTGGCTATAGAGTTGCCAGAGTAAAAATTGGAGAGGACTCCTGTAGCTTTAAAGGTTGTGTAGAAGAGGGATATTTAGCAAGTTGTGTGACAGGTAACATCTGCTGAAATTCCTCCATCTACACAATGATACAGGAGTCCTTTTCTGTTTTCAGTCTGGCAACTCTAGTTGGATGTCTTGCATAAGGCATAAAATAGCACCTGTTGGCTAATGGCCATGCTAGCTGTGGATGATAGAAGTTGTAATCTTATACGCTGAGTAAATCACCAGGGTGGGTAAAATGGATCTAGGCCTGAATTTGTATGGAATGAAGCCTCCACAAGCTTCTTAAGAGTGTTGGCTGCAGCCCAGTTCTCTGGAATCCCACTTTTTTTGTAATGGTAGCCTTTTGAGCTGAGGACATTTTAAGAATTAGGGTAGCACCTAATTTGGATAACATTGTTATCAGTACACAACAAAATGCAAAATCCACAAAAGAGTGATACCTTTATTGGCCAGCCAGAATGCACTGTTGGAGTGTACAACAGTGAAGGTAGGTCTCCTTTTTAAAATTGGAAATAGTGTGCTTTAAGTAGTTAACTATTCCGAATGAGATCTAATAATGCAGTTTAGGAAACTTGCAATGGGTTCGCATCACCATCATTTTTATATTATTATTATTATTATTATTATTCATCCACAGCTGGCCTTTGGGCTAATTGTTTATCTCTCAGCCTTTTTGTTCATGACCTTTAGAACAGGAGTATTAATTTGTTTGCTTCTGCCAAGTTTTTACCCAGCAGTTTGGTTAACTGCCCAGTATGCAGATTGTCTCAGTGAATGTAGTAGATGAGTGGCTCCATACTCCAAGCCACTCTTTTGTATCTGGCTCTGGCTAATGGGCCTTGGGGTCCTAGTTGCAAACAAAAAATAAATAAATTCATGAACAAACCAAAGTAGACATGCAGGTCTGAGCTGAAGAGCTTGGAAATGTCAAGTGTTGGACTATACCTCCCAGCATCCCTTGGCTAACATGGCCAGTGGACATTCTGGGAGAAGCCGTCCAAGCAGAGATGCTTTGCTGAAGTGTACCTTTTCCCAGGGGCAATACTTAATTGTAACTTTTAAAAGTAATGGTTGTGGTCAGAGTCACACAAATCAGTATCAGAACGTCTGCAACTTGGCCAGCGTTTTTTGTTTTCTTGGCTTGCAGAATTGGGTTTTGTTATTTTAACAAACAATTTGGAGCCTGGGTAAATGTGCTTTCTGTTGTGCTGAAAGAGGAAAATATTGTGTAATGTTTTCCCCCTTCTGGGCCTACCATAAAAGAAGGGCAATAACGATAAAACTCCTATTTAAAATACGTATAATTAAGGAGATAAGAGACACACCATATTTTTACAACTCTATCTCGTGGCTGGTGCTGGGAGGTATATATCTTTGCCAGAATAGCCATTCTGTTTTACTAGAGCTATTTAAAGTGGAGGGTGAAGGCTGTCTCTTGGGGTTTGAGTGGGTGACACACAGATTTGAAAATCAGTCTGTAAAAAGCTAAATGTTGTGGACTTGCTGGATGCCTGATACTGGTGAGGAATGTGTAGCCCTTCAAATGTTCTTGCACTGCACCTTCCATTTTTAGCCAGCAGTAAGGGATAATAGGACTTGTGGCCCTCTCTGTATTATTGGACCACATTGTCCAACCCTGCATTAAGATTTGTAGCATTCTTCTAGATGTCCTTGCTTCAGAGAAGATGCACCTGGTATCCAGAGGTATATGGGAAGTCTTTTTAGTGGGACTCCTTATTCAAGGAACATTCTCCCAAGAGAAGTATGGAAGATATCTAGTACTAATGTGGCATTCAGGCTAAAGTGCTGGAACACGGTTTAGGAAGCCTAAGTTAATTCCCTCTTCAAATATGAAGTTCAACTAATGACCTTCACCCAGTTATCATTCTCAAGGCCGGCATCTGCACTGCAGAAATAATCCACTCTGACACCACTTTAACTGCCATGGCTCAATGCAGTGGAATTCTGGGAACTGCAGTTTTGTGATACATTTAGCTGCCCCTGTCAGAGAGCTCCAGTGCCACAAATCCCAGGATTCCATAGCCTTGAGCCATAGCAGTTAAAATGGAGTTGGACTATTTCTACAGTGTGGATACAGCCAACATGGTCTACCATGCAGATTTGTTGTGGGGATTTAAAAGAACCATGTATATTGCCCTATAATCATTCCTTTTGGGTATAGTGTTATAACTACTCTTTCACCAAGAATTCTAAAAATTGGATTTGCTTTGCTGTATTTGCCCCCCCCCTCCAAAAAAATAACACGATGTTTTTACTGTTGCTCTCTTGTTGCTTTAAAAAGGATTTTGTTTGAGTTAGTACATTTATTGTTGTGAGTTGCTTTTGAAGGCAATTGAGTGGGGAAAGTAACTTAGGAAAAGCAAGTTTGAGATTTGGGCTTTAAAAAATGTCTTCAGTATTTCTCTATTTCTAATGCAGATGACTGGCATTCCTATGAAATGTTCCATAAAGCTGCAGCTGAATCTTTTCATAAAGCATGTCCCTGGCATACTGTAAGTAGTGTGAATTTGACTTGACACTCAGAACTTTATATCATATTTGATACAGAGCCTAGGAAGGTATCCAGTACACCATCTGGTCATTTTTAATGGGATCCATTTCAGATTATAGAATTGGGCCTTTTTGCTTGATAAAAGCTAGCAGGGTTGGATTGACCAGGTGGGTCCAGAGGGTGGTACATGCTTTGTTCTGTCAGGGGAAGGTGAATGCCACCTTGGAGGAGGCAGTAGTGCACCCCTTTCTGAAGAGGACCTTCCTGGACCCAGAGGTATATGGGACGTACCTCCCTGTTGCAAGTATTCCCTTTGGGGACAAGGTGCTTGAGCATGCAGTGGCTGGGCAACCTCCAGCATTTTTGAAGGGAACAAATGCTCTTCAATATCTACATGAAGCTGCTGGGGGAGATCATAAGAGAGTTTTGAGTGGGGTACCATCAGTGTACTGAGGACACTCAGCTCTATTTCTCCTTGTCATTGGAGTCAGCTGGGCCTGTGCAGGTGCTGAACCAGTGCCAGATGCTGTAATGGGCTGGATGAGGCCAATAAACTGAAGCTAAATCCTGGTAAGATGGAGGGTTTGTGGATTGAGGATTGTCAGCTCCAGGATTTGGGTAAAAAGCCTATTCTGGATGGGGTTGCATGCCTCCTGAAGGAGCAGGTACATAGCTTGGGAGCACCATCCGTGTCACTGGTGGCCCAAATGGACACTGTGTCTCAGAGTACTTGGTGCCAGCTTTAACTCGTGTGACCTTTCCTGGACAGAGATAACCTAGTCATAGGAGCCATGCACTGGCAACCTTCTGTATGCAAAGGGATCTTGTAGCACCTTTGAGACTGAGAGAAAGAAGTTGGTAGCAGAGGCCTTTGTAGACTATGGGCCTTTGCAGACTGCTAGAAATAGTGCAAACGGAGTCCACTTTAACTGCCCTGGCTTAGTTCTAGGGAATCATGGAAATTGTATTTTTTTCTGAGACATTGAGCTTTCTCTGTCAGAGAGCTCTGGTGCCACAATAAACTACAGTCCCCATGATTCCCTAGCACTGAGTCAGGGCAGTTAAAGTGGACTCAATTTGCACTATTTCTGGAGTCTGCAAAGGCCCTATGTCTACTTCATCAAATGCCTGACCAACTTAGTCTGTGAAAGCTCATGCTGTCGGCTTCTTTCTCTGAGTTAGTCTCAGAGCTGCTACAAGATCCCACTACGTACTGCTGCAGACTAACATGGCTGTGTACTTTTGAATTTTGGTAACCTCCTGACTAGACTACTATAATGCTCTTGAAGAAGACTCTGAAGCCATAGGTAGTGCAAAATGTAGCAGCTCAACTGCCGAGTGTAATATCATATAGATAACGTATAGTACCAGTCTTAAAAGAATTGCACTGCAGCCAATATATTCTCAGTCTGAATTGAAGGTGTTTGTGATAACATTTATAGCCTTAAATGCCTTGAGACCTTGATATGGGGAGAGGCACACCATCATGTTCCTACCCAAGGATTAAGATCTGCTGCGAGCGGGCTCCTCTGTGTCCCACCAGTGGGGTCAGTACACTGTATCCGGACATGGGAGAGGACCTTCTCAGCCGTGGTATTCCAGTTGTGGAATGCTCTCCCCTGGAGGCTTGACTGACACCAACACTCATGTCATTTACACACCAAGTTAAAACTTAGCTGTTTACCAAAGTCTTTAAGCCTCATTAATTCAACCAAAAAAACTGTTGTTTACAATTTTAAAAACGTTAAAAAATTTAAAGTCTGTTTTAACTCATCATATTGTTTAGTATGTTTTCAGCTTATTTAAATCATATTACTGTTTCTTCACCTGTTTAACCTGTGTTATTGTTATTTGTAAGCAGACCTGAGACCTCTTGATAGAAGGCAGGATAGAAATATTTTAACAAATAAGTAATAAAAATAAATACAGATTGAGTCTCCCTTATATGGAATTCTAAAATACTCCAAAATCCAAGAGAAGTCCGTATGGGTGGTTGAGATAGTGACGCCTTTGCTTTCTGATGGTTCAGTGTACACAAACTTCGTTACATGCACAAAATTATTTTAAAATATTGTGTATAAAATTGCCTTCACACTATGTGTATAAGGAAAAGTAAATGAATTTCATGTTTAGACTTGGGTCTGATCTCCAAGGTATCTCATTATGTATATGCAAATATTCCAAAATCTGCAAAACTCCAAAATCCAAAACACTTCTGGTCCCAAGCATTTTGAATAAGAGAGACTTAACCTCTAGTACATTTCTATAGTAAGACACTGATTTTCAAACATTGGGCTTGTATGTAAAAAGTCTGAACACAGTCTCTTCTTTGCCCTGTTGCTCAAGCTGCTGGAGATTTTAACATTTGCATGGGAAATGACACTCAGCCTTAAAATGGGGAAAGGGAGCTGGAGTAGATGTTGTCTGAATGTAAGTTGTTGTTGTTTTCAACTTATTATTCTCTCCAACTGTTTCAGGCAAACAGGAAGGATCAAGCCAGTTGTGTTACCTTTTATTTGGTTTGCAGAGGTAGGTGAAAGTGTTTTTGGTCACCAAAAATATTCTCAAGGGGTATGTATGTCTGTATGTAGAGACCAGACAAGCTGGCAATGTGCTTAAACACAAGTCAGATTTAATCGGGTGAGAGTTTTGGACTTCATTTGCTTTTATGAAATGTGTGTGTGTGTGTGTGTGTGTGTGTGTGTCTAAAGGTTCTGTTCCCAACTGATAATCTTGCATAAGCCAATTTTGTAATGGCTTATTCAACTACTTGGACATGAATTGTGCTTCTGTCAAAAAAGCTAAATCCCTGTTCTAGAATGCTTCCCCATATCTTTGTGCCACATTCTATGCCATTGACAACAGGCTAAAAACAGTCTGCAGCTTTGCCCTGGCATGATGTGATTAAAAAAAACCAAAACAAAAACTTTAGCATTTTCAAACAGGGTCCAAGATGGTGAAAGTGCAGCAGAAAGTTGGTGAGCATCTGGCACTCAAAGAGAGCAAGTTGGGGGGGGGGGGATGGGGGATAAAAACTCTATAATGTTTTTGGGATAGGGGAGAACAATGGTTTTTTTGCCAAGAGTGATCCTAGTGAAATGGTAATTTTTGACAGTTGAGGGGAAATGTGGGGGAGACATCTTAGGGGAGAGTGAGGCCAAGAATAGCATGGACAAAGTTTCTCAAAACTGGGAGAGCGCGTTGGTATTTATTGTCCAAGCCTATTAACATTTTCTCCTTCCTCAGTGCTGCTCAAAATCATATTTGAGAAACACACACTAAGCTTCTTGGAGAAAGGAAGAGATACAAATTGCCCCCCCCCCAAAAAAAAATCTCTTAGCATGTGTGAAGCCTCCTTTTTTACCTGAATTGACCACAGCCAAGCCCCCATTGTAATCCTAGTGCTGGGAGGCAAGAGCTTGGAGGTCACAGGTGATGCTTTTGATACGGACTTGAGTGCCCATGCCTCTTGATGGCTGCTAACGCTACAGGCCTGATGTGGTTGTAACACACTGCAAATTAGAAGCCAACTTAGGACTTGAATGTCCGCTGCCCCCTGCCCCCCCCCCCCCCCCCCCGCAAATCTGTCCATCACCTTTTTTGGCACCAAGTATGGATTGACAATGTTCGTGCATGGTCACCAGCAATGGTGGGCAACTGGAAGAGAGAAGGGAGAAGGCACACATTTTGTAAGACACAGTTTGAATTAGATATCGGGTACTTGTATCTTTCGATGCTGCCCTTGGCCCTTCTGATGGATATTGGAATCTAAGAACACTTAACAGGGCCATAGGTTCTCCACCAGTGCTTTAGAAGAAGCTGGCATTTGTGGCAGTCAGGCCAATTTGTAGACATGACCATATTGTGGGGGTCTAAATTTCTCTATCTTTTTCTTTCTTGAACAGAGTGGAGAGATTGAAGGCAGTGTCTTAAATGATTTCTATATGAGTTTGGTGCTTATCCCTAATGTGCTGGGTTACGTGCAGTACTGCCTGGTTGCTCTTGGAGGTGTTCTGCTTATAGCTGCTGCCTTATTTGGTCTCAAGAGCAAGGTAGGAATACACCAACTGGAAATCCTGAAAGTATTTGTTCCTTAATGCTGTGATTGGCCTACCTTCTGATTTTCTCCAACCAAATTGAAAATTCCCATTTCATTTCTGTAAATCACCCTAATTCTCGAAATGAAAATTTTAAATTTGGAGCTGAGCTATATGAGTAGCACAACTGGCTGGTGTGACTTGTTGGTCTGCACCAAACAGAGATGACAGTGGGGGTAGGATTGATGGCAATAAAGTAGTTGGGGGGCATTGGAAAGGGCAAAAAGGTTTTACAAAACAAAAAAAGGGATCCTGGAGGCCCTAGGGCTACAAAAACAGCATTTTCCCACCCCTTGTTTATAGAGTAACCTGAGTTTATCCAATGGCCTGAATTCAACAGCCACAAGTTAGTGGATACCCTCTTTGAATATATATATTTTACTGTAAGAATAAAAATCTTAGCAAATTAGATTTGAAATGTGGGAGCTCTAGTTAGAAACAAAATCATCCTTATCTCCTTTTTAAAAAGGGTGTAATATACTGACTTAAGGCAAAAGAAGAAACAAGTCTTCACTTGTTGATGGTTGTATTTTATTCTTTTAAAAAAGTTTAGTGAATCATAAAAAGCCCAATGCGTTTCGACCTTTGTATTATTGTTTGGCCTTTTTCAGGGGCTACACTAAGATAATAAATTACAATATATAGAGAGATCTTGTAGCTTCTTTGAGACTAACTGAAAGAAAGAAATGGGCAGCATGAGCTTTCGTAGACTTCAGTCTATTTCCTCAGATGTCTACGAAAGTTCATCCTGTCAATTTCTTTCTTTCAAGTTAGTCTCAAAGGTGCTACAAGATCTCTCTACATACTGATTTTACAGCCTAACACGGCTATATCTTTGAATTCTATCACATAAATGACAATAATAAATTATATTTCAAGATTTAGGAGAAGGTATATTTCTAGTTATATAGATATAAAATCCTAATGGTTCACATTATTTGACTTTAAAATATATATCTGCCATGGCAACTATCAACAACAGATATTTCTGGAGTAGGCTAAAAATCTCTGTATATAACTGGACTGTTACACAATAAAAGGGGGCTACGCTTTCAGCACCAAAACTTAGTATCTCTGGCAGAATGTTGAAATGACTTACCAATGGTTCATCCACTCTTCCATCCCTTATATTAGACAAATGTTCCCCTATGCAGTTTTTTAGGGGTCTTGATTTTTTACCCACATTTTTTAAATTTTGCATTTACATTGAATGATATATATAACAAAGCTGCTGTTACATGTGTTGTAGAAGGTCAAAAATAGTTCTCTTTGTCTATATGATTTATTAACTCCACCATTTTAGAAGTGTAATTAGAATAAATGCAGTGACCATAAAGAGTGTTTATGAGTGCTTTTTTTGTTTTGTTCCCTAAAGTCAGCATTCATTGCAATGTCTCTAATGTTTCTAATCCTTTTGACCCACAAATCAAATTTAATTTACTGTTGTCATGTATGTATCTTAGTGTAGCCCCTAAAGAAGGCCAAGCAATAGTGTAAAGGCTGAAACATGTTGGGCTTTTTACCTAACAGGATATATATAAAAACTACAACCATCAAAAGCAAAAGTCTTTTGCCCGTGGATCCTAATACATACTTTCTGGTTCCTGTTTGCCGTTTCATAATTGACTTAAGCCAGTTAAATTACAAATCCCTTTGTTGCAAAATTAAGGATGGGCCAACCTATCAC
Organism: Phrynosoma blainvillii; assembly: GCA_026167975.1. Classification (NCBI taxonomy): domain Eukaryota; kingdom Metazoa; phylum Chordata; class Lepidosauria; order Squamata; family Phrynosomatidae; genus Phrynosoma; species Phrynosoma blainvillii. Next base: position 13,925,440 of record JANUYF010000013.1, read on the forward strand.
AGGAAGCAGTCTTAAGCAACCTGTTGTGGCAGAGCTGCTAAAACCAATTAAAGGCATAGTGCCAGGTCTCCTGCTCATAAGGCCTATCTTTGCAAATGTGCCATTACGGAGCACATGCCTTCCCAATGAGAAGTGGTTTGAAAAAGTTTTCTTTATTGTATTTGTCAACATTTATTTGGCTTAGGAAGTCCAGGCAGCTCTCTTAAGCTCAAGAGGAGATCCTTATTGTTTTTGGGAGGGGACTGATCCTTTTAAAGGTATTGAAGATTGAGGGGCATGATTCCTGCAAGTGATCATAAAATCATCAAATGCCAGTTTCTTGCATTTATCTGTGGCCATCAAAAAGGTCATACATGACATGCATGTCACTGCAGGAAACAGACACAGCATGTTCCTATCTCATCTAAGTAAACCAGTATCAGATCCAAAATTTTGAAGTTGTAGACCAGGGGTAGGCAACCTTTCCCCTTTAAGGGCCGAGGGACTTCAGCTCCCAGAATTCCAGGAGCTATTGGCCAACATGGGACTATTGGCCAACATGGCTGAGGCTTCTGGGAGCTGAAGTCCCTCGGCCCTTAACGGGGAAAGGTTGCCTATCCCTGTTGTAGACCCTTAAGGACTGTAAGGTGTGTTAAAGCCCTAAAAGTGGAGCATGAGCAGGTCACTAGCAGTTAGCCTTACAACCTTGTATAGCCTCTGATGGGGACTGTTGACTGCAAAGTTACCATAAACTGACAAAATGTATTTAAGATGAGCCATCAATGATCAAGAGGATTGCTTTAGAGAGTTTGAACAAGAAATGCCTTTTACCTCTAGGTGCCTAACTTGTTCCCACTGGTGCTGAGTAAGTAAAGTAAAGTTCTTTATTACGACCAATCAGTCAGCACAACACTGGTGCTGAATTTTTGCGGGTTTGCTCTGCCTTCTGAGTGCAGAGTATTCAAAGACCTCATAGTTTAATAACTACGCATCTTGCTAGGAGGCCTTCCCAGTTGCTGACTTGGCCACTTTTTATGTGCAACCAGACCAGGAGAAAAGTAGGTAGACTAAGTTTGGTATTTTTGTGGGCTGTTGGGATCACAATCCTTTCTCACTCTCTAAGGGTTCTCTAAGGGCTATTGGTGTAGTGTGGGAATCACACCTGGCCACCCTGTAGACACCACCAAATGCCAGTGAGGAGTCCATGGAGAGCCACTGCTAATCCAAGTAGACAGTATAGGTGCTGAATGGCAAGCTTTAACAGGGTATGGGAACAGAAAAAGTAAAAAAAAGAACACTGATGAAGAAGCTGAACTATTTGGTGCAGGAGGTGAGAGGAAGTTGAAATAACCAGTGCACAGTTCCTAGGGCAGAGATGAAGCTGGAACCAGTCTAATGGCAGAAGCATGGCATACATGTGGTCCTGTCAATTTTTGACTGTTAACTTAGAATGTTTCTGGCCATGTGCACAGTGCTGTTTACAAAATATACCAAAGGGAAACATAAGATATGTTAGGAGGGAGTTAGCAAGCAGCTATGAGGCCCAGTAATTTCCTGATCTACCCCCCATGTTCCCCTTTCCCCCTTTTATTAATTAAGCACTTTAATTGGTTTCACATAACAACCTGGTGTATCTGGCGATTCATGCATGCAGGTATGGATACCTTGAGTATTGTGCATTCTACAAGAGCCATCTGAATAGGTGAATTGATCACATTTGAAAAGTGCTAAGTATGTGTGCCCACATGTAAAGGTGATGGGCAAGTTCTCTCCAGTTTGAGAGCTGGGATGACCTCTGCCAGCGCTCCTCAGATTTTATTCCCTTGTGGCACGTGGATATACTGTGCAATAGCCACCTGAAAGACTGTCCCTTCCATTACACAGAGTGAAAAAAACACCTTAGGCAGCAAATGATGTGGGCAGCATCTGCCATGTATATGCCACATGATCTCTCCTGCACTCCCTACACTAGTCGTCTACACTGGCGGAGTGGAGGACTGTCTCATCTCCAGTGTTACACTAGAATTCAGTTGAAGTTCAGTCTTACTCACTTCCATACATAAAAGGCAGAAGGGCATCTTGTGCTTTGCTTTAGGCAGCAAAGCATCTTGCCCTGCCCACTGGTGTGTCCTCCAAAATAAAGAACAAATGCAGATAGCAATGCAAGGAATGGGCATCTCCTTGAGTGGGTTGTTTTGTTTTGGTTTTTTTAAGGAAAAGAAGTGACGCACACAAGGATGCCTGGGTAACCTTGATATGTATGCCCAGATTTCCTGTTATGAAGGATGCCTGAGTTCCTTGACTTTGTATATTTTCGTATTTATATTTAAAAATAGTATTCTTTAAAAAATATAACTATTAAAAATTTGTACAATCAAGCAAACTAGCCATCCTTCACATCAATACAATCACGTTAATGAGGTGGGAATGGAAATCTACTAATAATCCAAATTGTCTTGCCCATGCCATTGACAGTAACTCCAGAAGTAGTGGTTTTCTGCCTGGCAAAAACAAGTTTATTACAGCACCTGAAAGACTACTGTAACAGAATTAGGGCAGAAATGGATTTACTTCATCACAAGTATCTAATAAAGTAGATTGTAGTCCCAAGAGCTACTGCCCCAGTAACACCTCAACTCTGTATGTTTCTACTTGAAAAGAAATTCCATTGACTTAGACTTTCTCCAGGTAAGTGGCTAAATCTGAAGCCTAAAGTTGTTAGCCTGTTGCAACAAACAACAGACTTAGAGAAATTTAAAGATTAAGTGTGTTTCCTATACAAGGCCATAGCTTCTAGTTGGACTAAGTTACAGAAGAGGATACTTTTGCTACAACAGTCTTCAGTTAAATAGTGATGGTATCCAATATTTGCCATAAGTTCTTTTGCTTCTCTGAGAGCACCATATTTCTTTTTCTAGCAGATTTTTCTCAGGTCAGCTAATATTACTTGGGTTATAGCATTGATTGAGGGCTTGTGATTTCTTAGAGTGGTTGTTAACCAGAGTGCCTGAAATTTCTCAAACACTTATCGTACATACAATCTAGTGTCTATACAGACTAGAAACAAAGTAGTCTCTGCATGAAGGGTTACATTCTGAGAAACATAATGTGTCATGGGGAGGAAAGAGAAGAAAAATGCTGATGAACTCAGGCATCATTTCTTAAACTGGGAGTCTTTTTGGCTGAAGGGCAGGGTATAAATGCTGTAAATAAACAAACTTGTGTAACTTATGGAGGAAAGAAGCCAAGTGGCAGACAGTCTCTTGGCCAAGCCAATGGAGTGGGCCCTTCTGTTCCTCTCTTTCTCTTGTACCTGTACTTAGTGACAATTGGGGAGATTTTTAAAAACATCTCCCCCCCCCCCAAAAAAAAAAAAAGTTTGGATAACTCTTACACAGCTCATGTACAATGTAGAGGTACTGTGTATGGCATTAGAAGAGTTAACCTGAAACACTATTCTGCATCTTTTTGGTTACTGGTGCATAGTACTGATAGTACAATCGCCCCTTTTGTGACTGCATTCTGGGGGAATCCTATATTTAAAATTCCACTGAACGTGTTCTTCACATTGTTCTCACTGGTTGTCAGTTACTTTCACTCCCCCTCTAAATGTAAGATGTGTCTCCAGTGTGTGCTTTTCTTTCTCTTGGATATTTGGAACACACTGCTCCATGCATCCATAACATACCTTGAAGTTGCAGCTGAGTAACAGGTAGACCACTAAATGTGACCTAGGTCTGTGGGCTGAACTACGCAACTTTATTCATGGAATTAGGCCTTGCATGAATTACTTTTACCTTTAGTAAACAGCAGCTACTGGAGGTTGGTGTGGATCAGGACAACAATGGGAGCAAAGGATTTTTAAAACCCCAACCTTCACACTAGTCTGGATGCCCTCATATTTTAAAAAAATGCATACACTAGCTAATTGCAAGAATGTTACATCTAGTTTGGCCCTGTTTAAGAAGTTTGGATTTGCAAGCAAAGTTCTGCTTTCAGTGTCTAGTACAAGTAGTTTGTTAATTAAAGGTTACTGAGCTCCAAATATAGCACATTCTCTTGACTTCTTTTAAAGTGGATAATCTATTTATTATAGCCAGCCCTTAGCATGGAATTTTTCTTCCTGGTAATTCTCTCCTAATAGGTATCAAACCTACATGAAGGCTGACCTTAGTTTCTAAAACCTTTCATAAAAATCCTTACCATTGAATGAATAACTATCCAAAACTCTTATACTTGATCCTCAAATGGCAATATATAGATATATATCTTGAAAACGTATCTATAATGAAATGCTAATCTTACTCAAGCCAATTTAGAATGGTGTTCGCATGAAACCTTCATTTTCTCAACAGACTTTGACTGTTTTACGGCAGAAGGAGGGGTCCATTGTGATTGGGACCCTATCTGCCCCAAAGTTTTATAACTCTGGATCCAGCACTGGCTACAGTTATCAGGGCCCGCAGGTAAGAGACCCCCTAAATGGGTCGCCTTAACCTGGAAGAAGCCGGGCATGCAAATTGAGAACAAGTTCTCACACTGCTTCTTGCCTCCTTGGGCATACCACGCAAAGTTATAAAGTTGGAGCGCTGACCTCTTTGCCTGGACCCCAAGATCGGCAAATGTCCGAGCAAATTTCTCTTTCTCTTTCTCCTTCTCCTTCTCCCTCTCTCTTTTTTCCCCTCTCTCAGTCTCAGTCTCAGTCTCAATCTCTTGTTCTTGGGCTTTGGCTCTATAAATTGACTGACTTCACAAGTTTATTGTGAGGATAAACAGACTGTAAAGCAATCTGTGAGTTATCAAAGATATATCTTTAGTCACATATAGCATGAATCACAGTCAGACTCAAATTTATTTTGGCTCCTATTCCCAAAGTCAGAAGGAGGGGGGCGGGGAAGTATTCCCTAAGCATTGCTTTAAAAAAAAAAAAAAGCAAGTACAAATGTGAACAAACCATTTCAAATGTGGCTTGACAAGCGACTTCTTACACCCTTCTGATTTTTTCAAAGATCCAATAGAACTAGGATGTAAATGATCTTACTTCTGGAAAACCAACCTTTTAATAAAGTAGATTATGTCAATTAGCTCCAGTGATTTTGTGATTCCCTTTTTAATGCAAATTAAATGTTTAAAAAATGCATCCTCCATTTACCTTTCAATAAACAAATGAACTATCCTAGAAGTATAGCATAAACTGTTTAAACCAGATTGATTATTTTCTAGGGAAAGTGCTTTTTATTTTGGAGTAGTAATAAGGGTTCAGGACCTAAAGGGGCCATCCAGGCCTCCAAAGAAAAAAACGGCTCCTCGCAGAAGGAAGAGAGATTCTAGGTGGATACCTGGAAAATGAAAGGTAATGTCAATTATCGTTAAAAAACCCCAAAAAACCAACAACCTGCAAACTAGCTTGGCTCTGTTTAAAACTTAGTGAGTTTTAAATAGTTGCTTGAATGGCTTGGTGCTTAAATTTGGTGAGCAAAATGGCATCTATTTTGGATCCCACTCAACTACCAACAATGCCTCTCTGCAATCCTTCCACAGTACCCCCACCCCAATTTGAGAACTCTCCTTCTGCACTACCTAACATGCTGTTGCTCCTCCCTCTCTCTTAAAATAATAATAATAATAATAATAATAATAATAATAATAATGTCTAAAGAAGTTCTAACTCTGTTCTGAACTTGGGATCCTGTTTCTTTTGGTAGAAGCGAGGCATAAGAATTATTTTCTGGCTCAGACTGAATCTCCATCTAGTCCAGCATTGTTTCAAGCAGCCAGCTGGGCAATGGGTTGAAGAAGGCTTTCACAAAGTTGTATACAATACATCCTTATCCTGGAATGTATCGACGTCTCTGCAAATTTGTTGCCTCCCTTTCAAGTTGCCTAAGCTTAATATGCAATATTTTGTGACAGTGAATTGCTGAGTAGATGTATGTCGTCTGCAAAGAAGTATCTGCTATTGTCTCTCTTGCAATCCAGAATTTTTATATCATTCAAGACAGCGAAAAATAGGATAACAAAATAAAGCTATTGTTTTATGCTGACCAGCCCATGTTGACAAAGAAATATGACAGCTTTAGATATCCATGCAGCTTGAATATCTTTAGAGAGTTAAAAACTAGCCTGGCTGAGAGCCACGTTTTGTTTTGTTTTTTGCCTAGTCAGTATCTTGTTTTAAAGCACCCTCACGTGGGGAGACTTGGTATTCACCATACCAAGGTGAACTTAAGTCACATAGTGCATCACTCCCAGTGATAGTGCATCACTCCTTGTTTCAGGAAGCAGGTAAAAGGCAGCCAGTAGGGTTTAGGACCTAGGGGACCCAAACTACCACATTTTTTCTGGCAGTTTAGGCCGTTGTTCTTTTCCACTCTGTGACCAGTTTTTAAAAAAACAGAAATATTGTTGGGGGACTTCAGGTTTCAAACCAGGGCTTTTGGAACCACACTTTTCCCTGATATAAGTGCTGAATTCAGATGTATTGCTAAAGTGTGGGATAGCACTATAGGCAATGAGCCTCAGTCTTGTTCTCTCTCTGGTTTCTCCTTCTTCTTCCAGCATCAAATTAATCCCAGTTCAGCATTCTGTCTGAATCCAGACAAACCATGGTTATTCTTAATTACAGTTTACTCCAGACATGGGCAAAGTACTGCATTCCAGATATGGGTGGACTGCAGCTCTCTTCAGTCCTATCCAGCAGAGCTAATAATGAAGAATATTGGGAGCTGTAGTCTAGCAACTTCTCGTAGGCTGAGTTTGCCCACCCCTAGTTATCTGGAACAAGCGACAGTCAGACTGTAACATGTGAATTTGACATGTTTTGATTTAAATCACAAGGAATGGGGGTTCATGCACATAATACTGAACTATAGCTCCATATTATTTTTAAACTAGGCTAGACCATTTGGATAAAATGCTTGCAATGCAAAAATGGTGGTGCTGCAAGAAATTAAACCAAGTACAAGTATAGGTAAACCTGGATTATAGATCCCATAATTCCTTAGAATTGGTCATTCCAGATAGGGCTGATGGGAGCTGTAATCCTAAAGAGCTAAAGGGCAGCAGGGGTTGCCTACTCCTAAATTAAGCTGAATCATCACAGCAGAATTCACTATCAGGATCACTTGAGCTCACTACAGTAATCCCAGTTCTAACTAGACTTTTTGGCTTTTTTTCAGAGAGATGATCAAAAGATGTCTGTGCAAACGCCAAACCTATGGAACGATCCATTTCAGCCTTCAGACAGAGCCCCTCTTCTGCAAGAGGATTCTAGCACAATACACAATGTTGATATTTCTACCACCTGACCAACCTTGCATCCTCTTCACAGGGGATCCCAGAGAATTTTAACCAATACACATGATGTCAGGTGGCTGGAAGAGAATGCACCCAATCACCTGAATTCTGCAATGGCTGCACTGAAATAGATGTTCAGACCTTCTCTAAAGAAAGTCTGTGGTGAACTACTTGAGACCTTCCTATGCGAACAGGAGGAGGAAGTTCATGCCATTCTTTCCATTAAAAAAAAAAGGAGTTGAATGTGTACATATGGGGCAGGATGTCTCCGTTGTTACATTTCCACCTGGAGGGCAGACTGATGATTGAACATGATTCTTTTCTTGCATCTGAAATGGGCTTCTTGTCTTCCCTGAAAGCTTACCTCTTGTAATAATTTTTAATGGCCCATTTTGGTAAAACCTTGGAAACGCCCCCCCCCATGCGATTTGTGAGTTAGTAACTGCTGGCATTGACCTGTCTGGTCTGACGTATAGGCTACAAAAGTTTGATAGATCTAAATTGGCCTAAATGTTTGACCAACATCTGTGCTTTCTGCAAGTTTTTCTCTTCCCTCTACTTTCCTATATGTGCTGGACCTCTACTTGCCTTTGCCTCTCCCCATGTCTTTGGAAACGCTCCTGGGAAATTAAAATTGTGGCTGGGGGAAGCAGGAAACTAAATCAGCATTAATGAAAGCTCTTTTAGATGTGAAAGCTTTTTGATCTGGTCCCTAGAATTACCCTCTTACTATGCTTCCCACTTCAAAAGTTATTGTCATATTTGCCTCTGCATCCAGTTAAACACTGCCGTTTGGTATGTTTTTTAAATCCAGATTGGAAACATGGTGCATATATGCTCAAGTGCACTCACTTAACGTTTTGTACGGTTACCTGGAAGAGAAGAGCAACTTGTTGCTTCTCCAGATCTAAAGGTTTTAATTACATTTGGTGCTACGTTTTGGATAATGGGGTTGACAACACGGGTCGAAAGAAGATCCCACCTTACTGTTCTTCCAGGCTGGGGGAAAAGGGGGCACAGTATGTTTGCTTGTAAGAAACTTGTAATAAATCTCCTGTCTTCCTAGCTCTTTGGAGTTTCTGCACTTCAGTACTGGTAACTAAGAGGGGCTCTACTTTGAAATGGCTGCCAAAACACCATGCCATCCCCTCTTCCACTCTTGAGTTGTCTGGTGAAAGTTCCAATAGTGTTTTGTCAAAAGAACAATTAAAATCTTTGAAATCTTTGAAGCAGGCTCCTCCATGTGTCAGTACAAAGGGCATGGGTCCAGGAGGGAGAGAAGCATTTTGCTACTGGGCTGTCAGAATGAGTGAAATCTCTCTGGCAGGAGAGAATTTTGGAAATGAAGTGGAGTGAGTAGCCTCCTTTGATGTTAATCAAAACCTGGTTGCATTTGACTGTCACATTAAGCCAGGAAAGCAAGGTGATGTAGGGTTTTGTTCTCAGCATTTGATTCACCAGAGCCTTTGGACTTCCAGCTCCCCAAAAGCCTAGCAAACATGGCCAATAGGGATTCTAGGAGTTACAGTCCAAAACATTACAGAACTGAGACCCACTGGTGTGGATAGGTTCTCCCTATTCTGTATCATTAAAACTTTCCTATAAGGTAGGTAAGGTAAACAGTAGTAATAGGGGCACATATTTATAGGAAACTTGTGGTGTCTCCGATCTTGATCAGAATTTCCGACTTTTCTAGGAGACTATTGATCCAAGGGATCAGCTTGGCACTAACAGCCAGCCTGATGAGAATTTCAAAGGTGGCATCCTACAGGCTGTATGAAATTAAGCAGCAGGCACAATATGGCCTGTAGGTAGAACCGGGTATGGCAATCCCTACTCTAACCACAGCCGTTATTTTAATGGAATTAATAGTAATGTATGTCATTTGTTCTTTGTACAGCTAACTCCTTAATATGAATGTTAACATGGGCTTGGACTCCTATTGCAGTGGAGTGGCTGAGCAATCCTAAAATACTAAGGAATGGGGGAACATTTGAGTAGCAATACAGCTGTGCATCACTGGGTGGAGATATTGCAACGTGGTAATTTGGATTTTTTTATTTGGGAGACTAAAAAAAGTGTTGCCTTTAAACCCACTGGGGCATAATCCATTGCTGAAATCATTCCATTGGTAAGCTTGTTTGGAGATCATTGCCCACACAGAAACTAGCAAGATTAGATTAATTAGGCAGTGGACTGCCAGCTAAGAGAAGGCTTGACTTCTCATGTATGGGAAGCTGTTTGTGCTTAATGGTTTATTAAGACAAAATTCAGTATTAGTCCTACCCAGAAATCAGTGGGTCTTAATCACAACTGAATTAATAAACCTCATTCATTTCAGTCAAGGTAAGGCTAGCACTCTTATTTAACCCACTGTAACTAACCAGAGCCAGCATGCGGTGTTGGACTACAACTCTGGAGACCAGGGTTTGATTCCTTGCTTGTCCATGGAAACCCAATGAAAACCCCATGATAGATTTGCCTTAAGAGTTGCCACAAGCTGGAAGGCACACAACTAGAAGTAACCATTCACTAGACCATGGTGTCGTTTTGTAAGCTGCATTGAGCGAAACACCTTCCAACAGTCTCATTTTGGCAGGGACGGTCCTAATTAATCTTGTCCCATTTATCAGCTGCCTTAAAAATGTCCTAGTTTCTTTCTCCTCTCAACTTCCTTTGTCCCCGGCTTACTTTTAACTGCTGCAAACCGAGTTCTGAATACAAAAGTAGAGCGAGGAGGAGAGGAGTGGAATCTAGCTCTTCTCTGTAGACTTAGGCAACAGCAAACTAATACAGCATCTCTCCTAGCTTGTCTGTTTTGCTGCATTAACAAGTTCTGCCATCTTGACCACACTCTGATGTTGATTGATCATACATGTCCTGGTTTTCATCTGTAAAGTGTTGGAGGTTATGGCATAGTAAGATTTATTTGTGAGTAAGCGTGCTTGGAATGGTTTGATTTTGAGTTTCTGCATGGCAGAATGGGGTTGGACTGGATGGCCCTTGTGGTCTCTTCCAACTCTATGATTCTATGAATTTCACTGTTAAAAGGACTCGATATGAGGTTGCTAGGTTCAACCTGCTGATCGTGTCTTTTGGAGTCAAGCGCTTTCTTCATATGTTTTGCCTCTCTTTTCCAAGGAGCTGAGAGACAGTGTTTCCCCCCCGCTGTACTCAAATTTAATCTGAAGAACTAGAGCTTAGAAATGTTTTTGACTGTTTTTCACAAAATATGTTTCCAAAGTCACTGTATTGTGGCCTGCAGGATGTGTGGCAACTGTCTTCACACTCATCCTAGTTATTGTAGTTCCAGGTAGACACAAAACATATTTATCCATCACTCAGTAGTCCACTTTTCAGGTTTCTGTGAGCAATTCAGGCTGGTGGGTCACTGTATAGACCTTGTTAGATTTGGATCCAAAATTCCTTTTCAAGGGTTTAATGGATTAAGTGACATCTCTGTAGCACTCGGAATGGTTTGTGCACTATTCACTTAAATGCTTTTCAGCGGCTGCTGTCTCTAATGTTGTTTTTTTTTTAATGTTTCTGCAATTTTTGTATGTTTTTAATTGTATTGTTCATTTAAATTGTGGATCACTTTGAGTCCCAATTTTGTGCAAAAAGCAAGATACAGATAAATATATAATAATCACTGTGCATACGGAAGAATCACCAGTTTCATTGAAAAGCAAATCAGTTCCCTATTAACCTTTCTTTTATGTGGTCTTTTGCTCATTGCTGTTTATTAAAAAATGCAGTTGAATGCCCACAGGTACAGTTTGCTGAGGTGAAAGCCAAATCATTCAGGGAAATACTCAGTGTACAGTGAAAAAATGAGCGGACGAGCTTTGAATGGCTTTTGAAAAGAATTTTAATTGCTAGAGTTGTATAGATTTTTTTAAAAAAATGCCTGTGCTAAGATGGGAAATCAATCTGGACTTTACCAAATGGTACGTTTGAACGAGTTTGGGCAAACAATGTTCTTGTGAAGTAAGTAAACCAATGAAGTTTAAAACATACCAGTTTTTAAAAAGCAACAACAGCCCCCTTCCGAGTTAAAAGCCCTTTCCACAACATTCTACCTGAGTGCGCATCAACTAAGCTAGCAATTCTTTGGGATATGTATAAAGCGCTTTTACCCAACTACCAGAGTCAGAGACTTGGTGGAGGGAGTTGCTATCAGCCACTAGCTCTCTCTGTGGCTGAAGTCCCGGTCCCTGGAGCTCGGCAAACAGAACTTGACTAACAGTGAGGCCAACGGGTGTTTTGTGTGATTGTGGTGGAAGAGACAGCTTGGGACAGTTGGGTTCAATCGAGCCTTGGAGGGTCCTTTGGGAGAGTGTTGGGTGATGGGTAAAGGTTAGTTGGGGTAAGGCTGTTTGGTTTGTTTGAGCTTAGGGGAGGCTAGTTGCATGCGCATTCGTGTCTATTGTATTTTCATGACCTTGCATCTGTTGGATCAAGGCTGATTGTGTGAGCTGGGTGGAGGTATGACTGTGTGCTCATTGGCTTTGTATTGTTCAATTGTGTGTAGCCCCGGGTCCCATTCCTGAGTACCTGATCTCAAGGAGGCAGTGATTCTGCTCAGAGGAAGTGAGTCAGAGACTTGGTGGAGGAAGGAACTAGCAGCCACTAGCTCTCTCTATAGCTGAAGCCCTGGTCCCTGGAGCTCAGCTAACAGAAGCTTGGCTAAGAGGCAAGACCAACAGGGGTGTTTTGTGCAGGTGTTTGTTGAGGGAGTTTGAAGGGGAAACCCTCTATTTCAGTGCCTACTTGAGACTACTGAAGATGGACAGTGAGAGAGCTGCTGCAGTCGTCTGCAACAGTTGTGGTATGTTTGTGTTCTTGCCAAAGGATGTGGGTAGCTGCACCTGCAGCAAGTGCAAGTTGGCTCCTCTGTTGAAAGAGAAGGTCCAGCAGCTTGAGGCTTGTTTATCCACTCTGCAGCATATTTAGGAGCAGGAGGATTTCCTGCACAGAGTGGAGAAGACGGTCCTGATTGAGGAACACCCAGAGAATGTCTCTGAGGAGGAAGTCAGTTTCCATACACAGGACATAGACATTTGCCCAAATGTGACACATAGAAGTAGAAGGACCAGGGATCGTTTTATGAGTTGGGGGATGAAGAATCTGTTTGAGGCTCTCTCCCTTATCAGTAATGATGAGGGGCAGCAAGAAGAGCACCAGTGTCGGTCCTCAGAGAAGGTACACAAGACCTTGAAAGGTTCAGCACATGCAATGACCTCTGCCAAGTCTTGGAGGAAGTATGTGGTGGTGGTAAGGGACTCTCTACTGAGAGTTACAGAATCAGTAGTTTGTGGGCCTGACAAGAAAGATGTCCTGAGAGGAGCACTGTCTTCCTGGAACAGAAATCCACAATGAAATAGGCTGACAAGACTTGTCAAGCCCACTGACCATTAACCCTTTTGGTCCATATGGGAAACCATGGTAACTGCACATACTGCACATTTGGGCATTCTTTGTTTTATTGAATATGTCTGCTGCTTGCCCTTCTGCCTTTTCTAGGTCTACTGTGTCCTTGACCATATCACTATTTGTGATTTCCTTCTGTTCCTCCCTTTTAACTCTGCTTGTGTCCTAGTCCTGCCTTTTGTTTCATTCTGAGTTGTCTCACCTTAGGGCTTTCTCTGTGACAGGTTCTTGCAAGGAGGTTTGCCATTCCTCCCTCTGCACACTGCAAACATGAGTTGGCTATGGTGTCCCTGCTGTTCTCTCTGTAAGATCCTCCCATAAGTGTCACCTACCACTACTGCTGCTGCCCAGCTGTTGTTTGTCTCTCTGTGACTTGCATCCCATTGGTCTGGATTGAGTTGTTCCCCTTCCCCATCCACCTAAATCCCACTCCCTTTCTTTCTCCTTTGAAAATCCCCCCCCCCTTTGAATCCTATCCTCTCCAGTCCATCCCACCTTAAATCCTTCTCTCTTGATTCTACCTCCCTTGTGTCTACTCCCACTTGGATTCTCTGTTGCCTGTGATTCCTCCTTTTCAGTGCCTTAGTTCTTGGCAGCTCTGATGGTGGTGCTCTGGCCAGCCTCTCTTCCTACCCATTGCCCATCCCTCTCAGGCCCTCAAGCTGGGGAAACAATGTTTTCCGGTGGCAGTGATTGCCCCCCAGTTGGGACCATGATGTGTCCCAGTGGTGGCAGTAGCAATGGTGGCTCTGGTAGTGGCGCTCTGGCCTGCCTGTTTCTCTGCTCACCCCTCTTAGGCTCCCAAACTGGGGCTGCAATGTCTCCCAATAGATATCTAGAGAGAGAGAGTACTATATTTTATGAAGATGTGAGCTGCTCTGAAAATTAACAGGGTTTTAAGTGTAGCAGAAATCTTTTCAATCAAATTAGAATTTGGATAGTAGCTTTCAGGTGGTGTCCAAAGGCCTCTCGTTGTCAAAAGTGAACAAGGCAGGAATTGTTGAGAGCTCTCCTCTTGAGCCTTCTTTTCAGTCAAAAACCAGTGAAAAATAAGGCGGCCTAGAAAGCACCTTCAGTCTGTCTCCAACACATGTCCTCCAGTGTTTGAACAGGAAGAAATAAATCTCGAAGCTGCTGGCATTTGAAAAGTGCTATGTTCCCTTCCTTATCCAACCCCCCTCCCATATCCAGGCACCACTAAATACAGGAACTGGTGCATAAATCATCAGATCCAGTGAAAAACGCTGAAGACAAACCATGTGGACTTCCTATATTGCTTTCCCATTCTGAGGATGTAATTCTGCACTAATTTTCTTTCAAAGGATGCAGCAAGAGCTTTTAGCACATTTCTTCTCGTTGGGAGAAAGTCGTCAAAAGCTTGTGGTTTTCGAAGACTATTTACAGTTTGAGACTTCCATCTGCTCAAATTTCACACATGATGCTTTTGTGCACAAAACAGCATTTTTCTGCATGGAAAATAATATTTTTGCACATGGTAGTTTTGTGCAGAAAAAAGCATTTTCTGTACAGTTTTTGAGAGGTTCGGGAAATGCTGTTTTCTTCCCAAATCCACCATGTGGGCATTTTGCACAGATTCAAGTCCTGAACTTTGAAGATTTTCATCAGACTAGGATTCTTCTCATTAGGAGCAGTCACAAAACACTGTAGAAAAATGCAAAAGGGACCATTCTCTAGGCTTTCAACCTACCTGGATTATAGTAGCCAGGGCAGAGTATCACAACGGAACAGTTTCAGTAAAGAAATGTAATAATTTCAGAGCCAAGTAATAAATATGGCCAGGGATATGGAAAACATATTCAATAAAGGAAGATTAAAGGAGCTGAATACACTGAGACTGGAGAAAAAGACTTAAGGAAGATACAATAGCATTATTAAAATATCAGAAAGGTTGTCACAGAGAAGTGAGCAGACAGTTTTCTCCGCTGATCCAAAGGGCATGACTAGATCTCATGTGTTTACATTATGGAAGAGTAAATTTCAGATGATCATTATGAGATGTTTGAGAGTTTGACATTTGAACCAATTTGGTGACAAAACCAGGCTCTTTAAGACTAGGCATCTTTAAGTAGATATTAAACCCTCATCCGTTGATCATGTTTGCCCCATACTGGCAGACTTCAGTTCAGAAACACAATTTCAGTAAGTTCAGAAAACTTTATTAAGAAAACTAAAGTTGTTCACCGCATAAGTATATGGGCAGGACTGAAGCAGTTTTGGTTACCGAGTGTATTAAAAGCATGCAGCAATACAAATGGTTTCCTGCACTTGCAGCTCCGTTTGCCTTTGAATCAAAACAATCCTTTTCCCAGGTTTGCCTCTTCGTACCAAGCTTTCCCATCAACTCAACCTTGACGGTTCAAAGCACATTTTTCCTCACATCAGTTAGCCGGCCTCAAAAGAGGACACTCCTTCCACCCAGTCTCCCCACTTTTGTAAGACAACCCATCACCGAGTAATACAATGCATATACATAATATATGCTCTGTAACACAAAGATATATGTAATATATGATCAGCAAGCATGGCAGGACCTATGAACCTGTAGCTCCAGATTTCCTCCACTGAACTGGAGATTGTAACAGATGGGATCCAAGGTCTTCCTCCACCTATAGCTTACTATAGTAAGAGTGGACAACTAGTAGCCCTCTACATTTGGGACTGCTACTCCATCATTCACCATACATTGGCCATTCTAACTAGCATTCATAGTTACAGTCCCAATAGCACCTGAAAGGCCACAAGTTGCCCACCTCTGTTCTAAATTTTAGTATAATACTATATTACAACATGTTGCTGTTCTGTACCTTCAAGTCATTTCCAGCTTATGGGGACCCTATCAAGGGGTTTTCTTGGCAAGGTTTGTTCAGAGAAGGTTTGTCATTGCCTTCTCCTGAGGCTGAGAGGATGTGACTTGCCCAAAGTCACCCAACGGGTTTCATGGCTGAGCTGTGAGCTGAACCCAGGTCCCCAGAGTCATAGTCCAACACTCAAACCAGTAAACCCGGATAGTTCCCAGTGGGATTTTACAGTAAGTAAATAGAAATATAAACACCATATAATATATGAAAAATATAAACATCATACCAAGAGCAGGGTTAGACTTATAAAAAGGAGGCGTGAATACAAAAGGAAGGAACATCAACAATCTAAGATATGCGGATGACACCATACTACTAGCGGAAAACATCACAGATGGAGCCATTGCTTAGGAAGGTCAAGGAAGAAAGTGCAAAGGTAAGTTTGCTGCTGAACATAAAGAAAGCAAAAATAATGACAATGTAGGACCTACATAAATTCAACCTAGACAACGAAGGAATTCCAATTTCTCATCAAACATTGGATCAAACAGTGGGATCTTGAATTTGGATCTCCATTAGTCTCACTGGTGATCTTGGGCTACTCACTCTAAGCCTATTCTACATTAAAGGGTCATTGTGGGGAAAATAGAAGGAAGGGCAAGATTAAGATGATAGTATCTCAAGTGAAGGAGTCCCATAGCCTTACCAAAAGTGTGCATTAGTCTTAACATCTCTTTTGTATGGCGTTTCCTTATTTTTATTTTTATGCAGAGGCTCCTCAGAATTGGAGGCCTTAAACCAGGGGTTCCCAAACTTTGGTGCTCCAGATTGTTTTGGACCTTGGCTCCCAAAATTCCGGACTGTTGGCCAAGCTAGCTGGGGCTTCTGGGGGTTGAAGTCCAAAACACTTGGACGTCCAAACTTTGGGAATCACTGCCTTAAACTGTAGCTTACTTAGCTTTGTGTGGGTTGCAGAAGTCTAGGATGTTTTCCGCTAGTAGTATGTATGGTGCCTTGGGCTCACTGGAATAAAGGTGAGATATAAATCTTAACAGATACATAAATGATGGATAAGCGAGCTGCCTTTGCAGAGATGTTAATTCCTTGCTAGTCCTCTTTCTCATAGAGGGAATTTCGACAAGGTACAGGAGAAACCCCAGATTTCACATTTACCTGAGTCGGCCAAAGAAATCAAGTTGTGTGTCTGTGTGTGTGTGTGTGTGTGTGTTTAAAAAGAAAGAAGAAGATGTTTTTGGGCTGGGATCCCTTTCCAGTTTATGGATTACAGCCTTGCCTTTTCTGTCTGGCTAAATGAGATCTTTTGTGATTTGCCATTTTGGAAAGAGCCACCCACTTGAAGCAAAGCGACTCTGATGAATTTATCCTTTCTCTCACTCGAGAGGCCCTCTCCTCTTTGCAAGCCGGTGCTGTATTACGTTAGGGTTTTAGTTTGTGAAATACCGACAGAACGGTGTTTCCCTGCCTAGGAGAGAAGGGCAACCTTTCTGTTAGGAACCTCTATTTGTCTTGATCAACATGGCATCCTACTGTCAACACTTACCTCTGTTTTAGTCAATGTCTGGCCCTATTGTTGGCTCACCATCTCCTTGAAAGTTGAGCTTAATTGAGTTTCTGCTAAATACTGGAGGGGCGATGCTCTAAACACCCCAGAAGAAAGGTACGAGGGATTGCTGCTTGTGCTGGGGTTATTGTTTGTGAAATGAAGGTTGCATTCGCAGGATGCAGCCCCTATGTCCTTCAAACAGTATTCTCAGGGTCGGAACCATCTGACAACTTCTGTGAACGGCTTGCATTGGTTCAGGAAGCTTCAGTCATCCAGACACCATCTTGATTTCTGCTCTTGTTATATTTACCTGCCCTTTATTTCCTTGACTCCTGTGCAATCGCTCTCTTTCAGCCTAACTTCTCTCAGGGTTGTGAGCACCAAAGGAAGAAAGCCACATATCTCACCTTGAGTTCATTGGAGGAAAGCTGGACTATGAAATTAATTAATTAATTGGTTGATTGATTAATTAATTAATTGTTGTTGGCCTTATTTGTGCCAAGTCTGAGGTGACCATGATGCAAGCTCCCCATGACTTTGAAGGAGAGGTGACCTGAGAGATGTCTCACAGCGGTAAGCCATTGCACTTTCCTTCCTCCCCAGATTTGATCAAAAAACAGAAAGCATGGCATGGAGACCAGTAAGAAAAAGGAAAAGAAAGCCAACTGACTTTGCACTGATGGGACAATCCTTGGCCCTTATTGCAAAGGCTTGCTTGCTGGTAATGGGATGCTAGCAGAGTCCGTGAGTAACGTTGTGCCACATCAGTACAACGGAGGTACGGGTAAGCTAACAGAACATCTTAATGCCCAATTTTGCCATCTTTTGACCGTCTCAGGAAAAAGCTGATTTTGAAAGTGAACTTTCAGGTCGCAATTAGCCTTTTCCTGAGATGGTAAATTACAGAACGTTGCCCATAACTTTACAGAAAGTTACCCATAAAATTATAGAAAGTTACCCATCATGAAGCAGCCTGTTTTCCAGGTGTGTTTCTTTCTACTGGGTGGCGTTAATTGTTCCAATCCCTCCCTTATTTAGGTGAGGAACTATTTTACAGCGGGATATACTGTATGCTCTGAGGTCATTAGAAGTACAGGCTGAACTAACATGTTTTGCTTTTATCTATCTGGGCATGAGAAAGGAATCAATAAATCATTGATTTAAATGAAACCGTCTCCCTTGCAGGATGGCTGGGAATGTTAACATCTCTAGCTGTGTGGCGGCGATCGGAAATCCATGGCCCCTATAAAATATGGTCTTGTCAGCTGCTTAGGTTTGCGAGCAGATGAAAATTAATTTTAGCTTAGTGGTTTGTGGTTGTTGACACTCCCCTGAAGCCCTTTCTGCTGGTTCATGGGGAGGAGTGGCGATGAGGATGTATAAAGATTGCTTGGAAGGTGAACTTTTGATAATTGCTTTCTTTTGTCCTATAAATCACGTATCAAATAGATTCCCTTCAATACAGCTGACTTTCCTAAGTACTTAAAGAGTAAATACGGTAAAGCAGACAGGGTCCCAGGATCCCCCTTTTGCTGCCTGAGCAATGGGCATAAACAGTTGGAAGGATTGGCGGGAGGATCCTTGAATTAAATTGAACTCAGAGGGTGAAGATGTATCCACCTTATAGACCTAGACAGATTCAACCATCATTCCCGCTCTCTGCAGAATTCTGGGGGCTATACCATACAGTGGTCTCTCCACAGTTGCTGGGGTTAGGGGTGGACCTCCGCCAATGTGAAAAATCCGCAAATAAAAAAAAACAATTCGTTTTACCCAAGAGAACACCTCTCTAGGAATCTCTAGGTCCTCCAGTGCAACTCTGTGCTCAACATCTTACTGACATTGACCATAGAATTGCACTGGAGGAGCTACAAATGCCGAGTGGAGTGTTCTCTCTAGGAATCTCCAGGTCCTCCAATGCAACTCTCTGGTCAACATCTGCCAGAGGTTGATCATAGGACTTTATCACACGGGAGGCAAGTGTCCTCCTGTCATTAAATCGCTATCAAATCCCGCAAATATTGTACAATAACGGGATGATTTTCAGACGACGTTGCCCATGAATAAAGCGGCAAAAATTGCAGTGCATTTTATTCACGGGAAAATCCAGTGAATAAAAAGCTCCTAAGACCCTGCTCTTTGCAACACTGCTTGGAATTTTGTGTTTTGAGAAGCAGGGAACGTGAGCAATTTGTATCAAACAGATTATGGGTGCAATGATAGTTATTCAGTTGTAAGTTACATTTATATTCCGGCTTTCCTCTAGTGAGCTCAAGGTAGCATATGCATAGATCCCCTTTTATCCTCCGGACATCCCTGGGAGGTCAGGGCTCTTGGGCTCAGGCAGAGAGAGTAAGTGCAGAGTACTTTTCCATTGAAGGTTTTGGTTTCTTGGGATTTTAGAGGCACATGCTTAGTGAAAAACGTGAATTATGGGGTATATGCAAACGCACCCACTTTTTGGGTACGTTGCCAGCACATCATCTACCTCACCCACAGTTTTCACATTTTCATTACTACTGGTTAGTAACTTTAATAAACAGCCAGTGTTATTCAAGGAGTTATACTTTCCCAAGGAGTCAAACCCCAAAGTTGTTAATGGTCCAGATCACACTACAGAAATGATCCAGTTTGAGACCGCTTTATCTGCCCTGGCTCAATGTTAAGGAATTCTGGCAACTGTAGTGTTTGTGAGACATTGAGCCTTCTCTGTCAGAGAGCTCTGATGCCACAAGAAACTACAGTTCCCAGGATTCCTTAGTACCAAGCCAGGGCAGTTCAAGCAGTCTCAGTCTGGATTATTTCTGCAGTGTGTTTTGGACCAATGATACGTATGGCAGTCGAGGAAGCTTCTGTTTGACTTGCAAATAATACGTAGTATCATGCTTTGGTGGGTGTGACAGTGTAGCTAAAGACTCGGTGTTTGACCAGTGGACAAGTTCGGAAGCAATATACAAGTGGAGAGGAATATGCAACCTTCCAGCACTTGTACAGTTCCAGTTCCCATTATCCCTGGCCATGGTTGTGTTGGTTGGGACTGTTGGGAGTTGGAGACCACCAATGTACGAAGGGAGACAGGTTTCCCGTCCCCATCATTTCACTTTACATGTTGGTTTCTGTGCTGAAACAATCAGGGAGAGCCAGCCACAGCCAATTGTTTAGGCCAAGGTGGGAACCTATGGTCCTCCAAGTGGACTGCAACTCACATCATTCCTTAGCCAGCATGGCCAATAGCCAGGGACGACTGGAGATGCATCCAACAACATCTGGAGGGCCACAGGTCCTGTGCTGCTACTGTTGAGCCTAATTTTAAGTTTCCTTAAGTTAGAATCCTAGAATCCTAGAATTGGAAGAGACCCCAAGGGCCATCCAGTCCATCACCCCTGCCATGCAGGAACTCTCAAACAAAGCATACCTGACAGATGGCCATCCAGCCCTCTGTTTAAAGATCTCCAAAGAAGGAGATTCCACTGCTCTCCCAAGGAAGCATCTTCCACTGTTGAACAGCTCTTACTGTCAGGAAGTTTCCTCTTAATATTTAGGCAGGATCTCTTTTCCTCTAGCTTGCATCCATGGTTCCGTGTTCTAGTCTCTGGAGCAGCAGAAAACAAGCTTACTCCATCCTCAATGTGACAAAGTTGCCCCTGTCTGGCAACTGTAGGAAGTCAAATGCTGGACTAGCCACATATTTGGTAAGCCAACCATCTCTGCTTTTGGACTTTGTGTAGGCTAGAAGTGACAGGGAGCAGGGATGGAAAACAAGTGGCCTTTCCAATGCAATGGAACTGCATCTCCATTCTGTCTCACTGTTGGTTATGTTGGCCAGGGATAACAGGAGTTTCAGTCCAACAATATCTGGAAGAACACACGTTCTCCATTCCTGACCTGGGGGAGATTCTTTGCAGGGGAATGTCCATTGCAAAGATGTACATGGGAGACCCCTCTCACTTGCACGATCTCTTATCAACATCGCTCATCTTTGAAATTAGTCCATTAACTGTTTGCTAATGACCATAAATGTGTTTGCTAGTACAGATATCTCTAATTAGCTTCTGATAATAGATTAAAATAGCTTTAGGCCTTCTTCCCCCCCCCCCCCCACAACCCGGCTCCCCACTCACTTTCTTTTCATTTTAATAAAGTCAATATTAGCATAGCATTCCTGAATTGGCTTTGAGAGAGATGTTCTATTTCCCCCAAGGTCTAATGATGTCTTGAACAGTTTCTGCATTTTAACCAAAAAAATATATTGTCTCTCGTGGAGGAGTAATATTACAAAGGACCCCCTCTCAGCAGGAGGAGTTGTCTCCTGCGTAAACGCAGCTAATATAGAATAATAGCGTCATAGAATCAGAGTTGGAATGGGAGTACAAGCCATTGAGTCCAACCCTCTGTTTGGCGCAGGATCTCCAGTTAAAGCATCCCCAGCAGGTAGCTCTCCAGCCTCTTTTTGAAGACATCCCCATAAGAAGACCCCACCAGCTCAGTAGGCAATTGGGTCCATTGCTGAATTGTTCTCACTGTCAAGAATTTCCTTCTAATGTTCAACTAAAAACTGCCCTCCTGCATGCAGGTTGAATAAATAGGGTGATAGAATATATCCTTGCCTGGCTCCCTTTTCTGATTGGGAACCATTCTGTTTCTCTGTATTTAGTTCTGACTGCAGCCTCCTGTCCTGCATACATCACGACAATTAGATGTAGGAGCATCCCCATTCCCCTAAGAGTAAGCCATAGCTTTTCGTGATCTGTACAGTTTCTACAGTCAAATGCTTCTGTATGGTCGATAAAGCATGTGCAGATTTTCTTCTGGAATTCCTTGGTGTGCTCCAACATATGTTTACAATGTGATCCCTAGTGCCTCTTCCTTTCCTGAATCCAGCTTGCACCTCTGGGATTTCTTGCTCCCTGTATGGCAGAAGTCTTTGCTGCAGAGTTTTGAACATGACTTGGCTTGCCTGGGGAATTAGTTCAAAGATCCTGTAGTTACTGCACTCTTTTGTGTCTACCTTTTTTTTGCAGATGGGAATGTATATTGATCACTTGCAGTCTCCACTGTTTTGTTTCCCGTATTTGTTGCCCGATTTTAGTTAGAACTGAACTTGATTCTGTCACTGTGGATTGTGGCAATTCTATTGGAATGTCATCAGTTCCTGGTGATTTATTCTTCCAGATTGCTTTGAGTGCTGTTTTCACTTCACTTTCCAGAATTTGGGGTTCATCTTCATAAGTCTCTTTGTCCTGTTTGCGATTCATCATTTCACGTTTTTTATATGGCTCTTCTGTGCATTGCTTCAATTAAAATAAGGTGCTCAGAACTGAATGCAGTGCTCCAGATGAGACCTGACCAGTGCAGAATATAGGGGGACTATTACTTCCCTTAGCTTGGAAATTATGCTTCTATTAATGGAGGCTGAAATAGCATTCATCTTCTTTGCTGCAGCACCACACCTCTGGCTCATGTTCAATTTATGATCGACAATAATCCCAAGCTCCTTTTCACAAGAAGTACTGCTAAGTCACGTACCCCTCATCCTATGTCACAATGGGGACTGCAAAAGAGTTCCATCATTCATTTACTGTGGCTTGTGCAAGACAGTCTTCTGCCCATACCATTAAACAGCCTCAGAGTGCGGATGCTGGGTGGTAAGGAAAATGAGGTGTGGGTGATATTCTTCTCTGTTGGAGGACATATATTCCAGGCAGGTTCCCCTGCAGTCCTAAGCTTGTCAGATGCCCTCAGATATGGTAGCCAGAATATACTGTCCCATTATTAGTCTCAAAGTAAGACTTACCTGTTAGTCCAACTGGCCTCTGTAGTTGTATGTATTTATTTGTATGTAGTTGTATGTTCTGTATAGAACATAAGGAGGCAGCATTTTGTTTTTCACCTCAGGCAGCAAAACTTCTCAGGCTGGCCCTGATCTTGGAATGTCCCAGTGTTGTTCTTTCACCAAAAGTTGGAATATATGCATTTAATTGCACTTTTTAACACCAGCACTGGTTATATAGATTATTGTCTGTTCTGACTCTTCCCACCCATTGTGTCATAACAAGCTATAAGGCAGGTCAACGGTTCGAATATGTGCACTACAGCCTGGCTGGCTCCCAACCCCACTCACATTCTTCAACAGCAACCAGATCATAAAAACATCATCACAATGCTCCTTATGTAGCTTTATACATTTTGCAACGCTTTGGCATGCCTGATCTACCAAAACACAGGGCCAGGGTCGATCAGATTGTTCAACTGGGGAATGCGCAGACCTGCTGCGTACCATCTGGCCTGTTTGCTCATGCCTAATCTGTCATCCTCTTTGTTTATCTTTTGCTCCTTCCCTGGATAACGGTTATGGGGTGGGGAAACACATGCCGTTCTTCCAGCACAGCTTGTGACAGGCTTTGAAAAACATTTCTGTGCATTGCATGAGGTTAACCTCTCTTAGTGCTGCAAATAGTCATTTTCCCACCCGGGTCAGATTGCACTGGTGAGAACCAGCATGCAAAGCACAGCTCAGTTCCATTCGTAAGCTTTTCTGCCAGCAAACCACAGCTCGGATTCCATGCAGAGTGGAGGGAAGTTATTTTTGGGCTACAACCCCCTAGCTGGAGGTTTCTGGGAACTATCGTCCAAAAAGAAAGGGGGAAAAAAAATCTGACTCTGCGGGGAATTTAAAAGTGAGATTCCTCCTGCATGCAGTGTACCTCCTTGGGGCAATGAGAAGCATGCAACAGAATCTCTTTGCACAGGGAGGTGGGCTCCTCAAGAGTCTCCATAAACTAGAGGGTTGGGATTGCCAGATCTCAAGACCAGTGCCCAAGTCTTCAGAATTCGTGGGCTATCTCCTGGCAGGAGGCAAGGGTGCAAATTCAATTCTCCAGTTTTGGTGGGCTCAACTCTGGACAAGAGGAAAGAGTTGGGGGTAAATCTCCAGCTCAACTAGTAGAGCAGCAGGGTGATACCATTGGCAAGGGCCAATTGATTTGTTGCTGCAACTTGCAAAGATAGGTCATAAAACACACACACAGTTCTAAGGAGAGCTGCTTCCTTAAAAGGCTGACAGATGCACTCTAACACACATTTTATTTGAGGGCAACAGACTAAAATGACTTCCTCTCTACCTACGAAATGATGTCCCAGTGATCCTAGTACCATGTTGAAAATATCCCCTCCCTCCGCTTCCTGATACTTGTCTTTAATATTGATTCTATTGAAAGGAATTGTTTGTTTCATTATTTATTTTATAAGCTGGTTTGAAATCCTTGTGGAGGTATAAAATGGGACATATGCTTTTACAAAAGAACAGTGTTGTTGTTGGTGGTGATGATGATGATGATGATGATGATGATATTGATATTGAGGATGGAGCAAGCTTGTTGTCTGCTGCTCCAGAGATGAGGACACAGAGCAATGGATTCAAATGACATGGAAAGAGATTCTACCTCAACATTAGGAAGAATTTCCTGACGATTGGAACATACTCCCTCGGAGGGTGGTGGAGTCTCCTTCTTTGGAGGTCTTCAAAAAGAAGCTGGATGTCCATCTGTTGGGGATGCTTTGATTGTGAGTTCCTGCATGGCAGGAGGGTGGACTGGATGGCCCCTTGGGGTCTCTTCCAACTCTATGATTCAACGATGGTGACAATGATGATGTAGTTTCCTTGAATCCCATGCAGTCACCTTGAATCCCATGTTGGGAGAAAGACAGGATATAAATAGAATAAAACAGAAATACCGTACTTTCAGGTGTTCAAAGCACAATATATATTAAAGGTAAAGGTATTCCCCATTGACAAGGTTGTCAAATCATGTCCAACCATAGGGGGTCGGTGCTCATCTCCGTTACTAAGCCAAAGAGCCAGCATTGTCAGAGACTACTCTGTGATCATGGGGCCAGCATGACAGCACAGAATGCTGTTTACCTTCACACTGAGAAGTGGTCCCTATTTCTCTACTCGCATTTGCATGCTTTTGAACTGCTATGTTGGCAGAACCAGGACTAGTGACAGGAGCTCACACCATCATGTGGCACCCGGGCCTTGAACTGCCAACCTGCCAATCTTGCAGTCAACAGAGTCAGTGTCTTAACCGCTTGAGCCACTCCATCCCACAATATATATTATCTAGTTGTAATTGTGTTTTAAAACAACCGTCCTGTAACCCTGTTAGTGTTATTGATCCCTAATACTGCAGATGTGGGAGAGAGGACTGAGGCTAAGAGCTGGCGGCTTGCTGAAGGACGCAACAGGGATGAAATTCTACTTGTGGAGTTCCTGAATTGAGCCTCCAACCACTGGGCTGTGCCAACTCCTGCACCAGCACCCACTCGGTCTCTGCCTGAACACGGGGCCATGCAAATGCTTCAGCACCGGAGCCGTTTGATTCCTTTAGTTGTGAGAGTTGGCTCATTTGAAAGAAATCTTTGGTCATGCTCTATGCCATTCTGTGTGGTACCGGAGGTCTTTCTAGATGAAAAGCCTTGACAAAACCACCCTCGCAAAGTCTGATATATTAATCGTTTAGCACGCCAGTCCCTGCTCCCAGCCTTCCTGGTCTGCATTATTGAAATCTTGAGGCTTCAGCAAATGTTGTGGTAATGGTCCATGACCTGACTAGCATTCCTCAAGCTTTTCAAGGTCACACTCCCAAATGTAAGGCTGTAGCTGTTTGCTATTCTGGCAGAGCTCTGGGGGCTATTTCCAGTCAAAATCACTCGTGCATTTAAAAAGGAAAAGAATCAAAAGACCCTTTCTGTTTAGTATTAAATCCAATGTATGTTTTCTTTTTCCTTGGGAGCAAGAGCATCAGCTAAGTCAGACTATGGGAAATGTACCTTTTGGATGACAACCCCCAGAATCGCTGAGTCTGTATGGCCTAGTGCTTGCACGGGAATTCTTGGAGCTCTAGTCCAGAAAAGTAAGCTTTTGCCATGCCTTGTATGAAACAATGTACAAAATTAATGTTTTGGAGTCAAGAAGAAAAATGACGTGCATTTTGTAGGATGAAGGAAGAAAGGTATGATCTGTAAAACAAGGGGTGGAGTATGGTGGTAATGGCAGTGTGGCAAGCAGTCCCTCATAAACTCTCAGGAGGTGCTTCCAAAATTGCAAAATGGGGTGATTTGAGTTTGTTTTTTTACAGGAAACAGGACAAACTGCACCCTTAGAAAAGGGTACCAGGAGGGGTTCTGAAGGGACCCATTGCCAGTAACCAGTGTCCGGCAGAGAAGAGGAGATTGAAGATCAGTCAATGAAGGGAGCCAAGAAGGGCATGGATGGTTCAGAAGGGGCCAGAGGATCAACCACAGCCATGTTTTTCACAGCCGTTTTTCAGCAGAAGCGCTGCCACCACTTTTAACATGTGAGCATATCGTTACAGCAATAAATATCTTTTTCAGAGCAGGGCAGCTAAGCCCGTCTCCATTTAATAGATCTATCAGCAGAATTCTACTATAAATAACTGTCAATTTATGTGCCATCAGTAGAACAATTAAGACTGGCGTAGCAGGAACTGACGTTAAATATTTGATTCTTTAGCTCTATTCTCACAGCAAAATGAGACCAGGTACAGGCTGTGGAACAGAATATGAACCACTAATATCAAAAATAAGAATAAAGCTGAAGAAGGACACAAATCAATCACATGCTGAAATACAATCTGAAGAACATCACAGCAGAATTCAAAATAAAAGTGAAATATAGATGTGCACCATTAAGCCTAATAGACAGGGAACCGGAGGAACTATGGACAGAGGTCAGGAAAACAATCAAAGAGAAAAGCAGAAGGACATTAACTGTTGCCAAAAATAAAAAGAAGAAACAATGGATGACAGACAAAACATTACAAGCTCTAAAGGAAAGGAAAGAAGCAAAAGAAAAAGGAGACAGGAACAGAATAAGAACCTTAGAAATTTTGTCAATATCATCATTGATTGCTAAGTGCATGTTGTTGAGAAAATCAGTTCATTGGGTTCTTTATTTTTGTTACAGCTTGTGCTAGAAATGACTAATGTGTAAGATGGAGAAGATTGAGGCTCACAGCGTAACAAAGTTCCTGCATTTGAAGAGTAATAGTGCCCGGCAAATTCATGATGCGATGATGGTAGTTTATGGAAACGATTGTCCATCTTATGACACTATTGTGAAGTGGAAAAGGAAATTTCCAAACTGGTCACATGTCCCTCACAGATGAGCCAAGACCTGGAAGACCATCATTGACAGACAATGCAACCAAATGAAGAAAGTGGAGTGTTTAATCCTGGAAGACAGACGAGCAACCATCCAAATGATCATGAATGAAACTGGTCTCAGTTATGGTAGTGTGTGGAAAATTATTCATGACGAACTGCACATGTCTAAGGTGTCTGCACACTGGGTTCCACGTTTGCTAACCCCTTTCCAGAAACAAACACAGTGTGGTCTTTCAAGACAGATGTTGATGCTGTTGGAACAGGATGAAGAGGAATTTTTGGTCATCTGGTAACCATGGATGAATCTTGGATCTATCAGTAAGATCCAGAGGCCAAAACCATGAGCATGGAGTGGAAGCATGCCGATTCCCCTCCCCACAAAAAGGCAAGGGTGCAAAGGTCAGCGGGGAAGGTCATGATCTCAGTTTTTGGGGACTGTCATGGAGTCATTCTCACAAATCACCTTGCAAAGGGACAAACCATCACTGGCACATACTACAGCAATCTTCTGGACAGAGCATTGTCTCCTAGCTGACAATGCACCAGCTCACTCATCTCAAGTTGCAGTTAGCAAGAGCATGTGGCTTTGAGATTTTGCAGCATCCGCCTTATTCTCTCAACCTCACACCAAGTGACTTTTTCTTGTTCCCAGAAATGAAAAATCCATTGCAGGGTCACCGATTTGACAACACAAATGACATTATTCATGAAGTGGAAGAGTGCTTTAAGATGCAATCTGCAGACTTCTACAATAACGGTATTCGGAGTGTAAATGTGTAAATCTAGATGGTGACTACATAGAGGAAAATTAACAACTACAAATCAAAACAAACTTTCTGCCAATTTTTTTTTAAATTAAAACTTTACGATACCCCCTCGTACACTGACCCAGAATGGACCTTCACGGTAAGTAGGCAATATGCCATTCTGGGCCAGAAATTCCATAAGTCTCCAGTGATCTTCTTTGAGGCCGCTGTACCTTAAATACGCATCTGAAATGAAAAGTCTTAACTGCTCAGAAGTGGGGTCCATGCAGTGTAACAACGTATGAGCCACCCTATAAATCACTTCTTTCCTCTGCCATTAAATGCTTTTCCAGAGCTTGGAAAAATTACTTTGGGGGGCAGCGACTCCACCAACTGTAGTCCAAAAGTAATGTTCCCAAGTTCTGTATATATATATATATATATATATATACACACACACACACACACACACACACATATATATATATATATATGCTCACGGGAATTGGTGTTCACATTTTAGGCCATGAGCAATACAGTTTTAAATAATGTAGAAGCAGCCCTGTCCAAACCTGGGTGAGTGATCAAAAGGGAGTGTACTGGCAGCCCATGGTTCTGGATGAGAGCAGAATTTGAAAGGAAGTGTGTCTAGTTAGATTTCTGTTGAGCTTTGGCCGCACTTTTCCAAGAAATGCCTCTCTCCTCTTTTAAATCTTTAATCGCTTCTGCCACTGACAGGAATTTTATCTTAACGCCAGTCCCTTTAAAGAAGATGTAATCACTTGTAAGATTAATGGTGGAACATTGTATTCCGCTGTTCCATTGTGTTCCCATAACTCTCTGTCCCAGAAAACTCTCACCTGGTAACTACACAGCAGTTGTCATGAAACGGATCATTCAGAGGAAGTGATTTAGAAAGTGAAAAGAAAAAGAAAAAAGAAAAGAAAGGGGGGGGGGGAAAGGAGAGGGGTTCTGCAAAGCAAAAATCCTTTTTTGTGCTTCCAACAAAACAACACAAAATCTGCAACAGCATGTGGATGTGCATCCATTTTGATGTTAAAAGTTTTGGTCCTAAATGGCTGTGTTGTGTCGGAGCAATCTCTGAGCTAAAGTTCTGCAGCCCAAATCCTCTCCCCAAATGATCAGAGTTTGGAGAAGTTACTTTTTGAACTATAGCTCCCCCAAATCCTCCGGCCATTCGGGGAATTATAGGAACAAGGCCCCTTTACTTCATTCTGTAGATGACCATACATAGAGTGATGGGTGATGTGAGCAGAGCAGACTTCCCAGTTTTAAGACCTAGATCAGTAGGTCTTCGCATTTGATGATCCACTGACTTACTCTGCTGATACATTGGAGTTGATCGCACGGAGGCACACCCTGTGCAGAAATGGGAATTTAAAATCCGCTAAACATCCACGAATACAGAAACAGAAATAATGCAGAAATAACCTGAACGAAAAGTTAACAAAACCCACTCCTTTCTACTTTCAGAATTTCCCGAAAGTAAAAAGGAGTGGGTTTTGTCGGCTTTCCAATTGGATTAATTTCACATTGTTTCTCTTTCATGCAAACATCGTTTGAAAAACAACCCGCATTTGCAGGTTTTTTCCTGCTTTCTGTTTGGGTTAACCCCGAATGTCATGTGAAAAATAATCCGCAAAAGCGGGTTCTTTTCACTTTAAATCTAGTTTCTGCATGAGATTCGTCCGTGTGATAAATTCCAATGACTGCTTATTGACTGCAGTATGTGTGATTTGCTTTTCCTTTTTTGCAAGTAATTTTTGCATATAAATCTAAAATGACATACATACTACAAACAAAATAAACAAAATAAACAAAACCTAAACAAAATGTAACAACAACTCGAACAACTAAACATATACCCTATTGACTTGCCCCTTCCCCAAATGATGGTTACAGCCCACTATGGTCTTTACTTCCTCTAAACTAGTGATTCTCAAACTTTGGTCTTCCAGATGTTTTGGACTTCAGCTCCCAGAATTCCTGACTGCTGGCCAAGCTGGCTGGGGCTTCTGGGTGTTGAAGTCCAAAACACCTGTAGGACCAAAGTTTGGGAATCACTGCAAACTGTTTATATACCCTTTGCTTCAACTGGATGAACAATTTTAAATCATTCTGCAAAACGTAAAACTGATGTACATCCCCAATATGATTGTTAATAAGAAAAAAACGTTGACCAATGTTTTTTGAAATTTATTAAGGATTTCTCCCTGAACAAAATTGCTGATTTATCCATTTCAGCTAGTTATGATGTCTTAGGTTGCATCTGCACAGCAGAAATAATTCAGTTTGACACCCCTTTAACTGCCCTGGCTCAGTGTTATGGAATCCTGGGAACTGTGGTTTTGTGAGACATTTAGCCTTCTCTCAGAAGGCTCTGGTGCCACAACAAACTACAATTCCCAGGATTCCATAGCATTGAGCCATGGCAATTAAAAGGGGTATCAAAGTGGATTATTTCGGCAGTGTGGATGCATCCATA
Organism: Phrynosoma blainvillii; assembly: GCA_026167975.1. Lineage (NCBI taxonomy): Eukaryota > Metazoa > Chordata > Lepidosauria > Squamata > Phrynosomatidae > Phrynosoma > Phrynosoma blainvillii. Next base: position 13,955,971 of record JANUYF010000013.1, read on the forward strand.
ATCAGCCAGTCCTCTCCTGTTGGAATAACAGCTTCCTTCCATCTCTGAGCATAAACAATTCTTGTAGCCATTATCATATACTGCAGCATCCTTCCATATCTCTTCTCTATTTTGATTGTTCAATGTTCCAAGTAGAAAAGTCTCTGATTTCAACCTTATATGTGTTTTTCTTAAAACAATAAAAAAAATTATGGGGGGGGGGGCAGGACTAAGCCTGGTTGCAGATGCTCACTTTTTAGCTGATACTTTAAAATATGTATTATCCTTTTCTACCCAAAAAAAAAAAAAAAAAAAAAAAGTTGCTTATTCCCAAGTACATGTGTTTAGCATCAGGACAGGCAGCAGAACCAATTTCTGTTTTGTTCATGTAGCCATGATGGTGTTTAAGCCCATTTAAAATGCCAGCTGTTGTTGGGAGCAATGTAAGTTGTATATTTTATACAACTTTGACTCATGTCTATCAACAGTCTACATCCTGTCCCATGAAACTTTTCAGTCCTGAATCTAAATTTACTTTATTTATTTATTTATTTATTTATTTATTTACTTCATTTATGCACTGCCTTTCCCCCCCCATGGGACCCAAGGTGGCTTCCAACGTTCACAATAAAAATGTTTTAAAAAATTTAAAGATGGTAAAGTCATTTAAAAGCCACACAAATGTTAAAAACAAATATTTGTCTTGTTAAATTGTTAATTTGACAGTTCCCTGCCTGCGGGCTTGCCATCTAAAAAGACATGGCACCATTTTTTAAATCCTTGTAAGTCACTTTGAGTCCCAGTCTGGGAAAAAGCTGGAACAGAAATAATAACAACGACGACAACAATATTCTCAATCTCAATTCTCAGTCTTTCCTTCCCCTCCAGCACCTTTCAAGGAAGGTTTAATGGATAGTGTAATTGTTACTGGTTCACGATTCAGGCATTATTATTATTAGTAATAATAATAATAATAATAATAATAATAATAATAATAATTTAGTGGTTTTTAAAATCTTGAATTATGTCTCAGGGGGTCTGTGGCAAAAAAAAACATATATAAAAGGGGTTCCTGGTGAAGAACCACTGTTCAAATGTCGAAAGCGATAATTCAAAGGAAGCTATTAGACATTCACGAAAGGATGTTGTTCACATTGTAAGCGGTAGGCACCGATTATTCATCATTGCACTTTTGTGACAGCAATTTTGGAGGAAATGCTGCCATAACTGCAAGCTCTTCAATAATAATTGGGCTTGACTGTCTGACTTGTCAATAACATGGAAATAAATCCTTTCCCCATCTTTTAATTTTAATAAAAAACCCCAGAATATAAATCAATAAATGTAAAAACGTATAGAATATTGCTGGAGGAATTTGTACACCTTGAGTTGTTTATATTCATGTCCTGTTTAATCCAGAAAAGAAAGCATGAAAGAAAAGAAAAGAAAGAAAGAAAGAAAGAAAGAAAGAAAGAAAGAAAGACAAACTCCATGGGATTTTTTCTCTCTGCTGCTGCCACTGTCATCTTCCCTTTCGTCTTTTTCCATAATAACATTGTGATTTGTGACAAAAGTCGCTGATTTCTTGCAATGTTCCTTCGGACTTAAATGTTAATGAAAGCTTAAATCAAACGAATGAACATTAAGGGTGGGTGCTCAAAAATGAGGTCTCATATAGCACTTTGAGACATTGCTTTTGTAAGAATAGGAGCTGGTGTTGCAGTGAACCTGATTGTTATTTGGGGCGGAATGGTTTTAAAGGCAAGGCCTTTATGGAACACAAGTCTCAAGGGCCCTATTTATCCATTTGAGGGGGAGGATCTCTACTACATACTACAAAACCTTTATGGCTAGCTATTACAATCGCAGAGGGTAAATGTGAGCATAGTCCAATAGCATCTGAACATGATCAACAAGAACAGAATGCTATCATCCACAATGGGGAATGGAACACAGTTGCTGAAACTCTGAATAGAAGCACTTGGAGCTGCAACGTTTTGTTGCAGGTGTCCTTTTGTCAGTTACTGTTAACTACGATAAACCGATATGATTTGGGAACTAGGTAACCAAAAGGCCACCTGCTCCACCGTTAACCTGTTTGCCAGTTAAAACAATCAGAGGTGTGTCTCTATACTCCTATTTATCATTTGTGCAGCCTAGAATTGCATTGGCTTTCTTAGCTGCTGCATCACATTGCTGTCTTATGTTTAGTCCGTGGTCCACTAAGACTCCTAGATCCCTTTCCCATGTACTACCATCAAGGCAGGTGTATCTGTGCATTTCAATTTTACTACTCAAGTGTAGTATCCTGCATTTCTTGCTGTTGAAATTCATTTTGTTATTTTATGACACAGATTTCTAATCTGCTAAAGTCATTTTGAATTCTGAACCTGTCCTCTGAGGTATTAGCTACCCCTCCAAATTTAGTGTAATCTGCAAATTTGATAAGCATGCCCTCTGTTCCATCATCCAAGTCATTGATAAAGATGTTGAATAGCACTGGGGCCAGGACAGAACTGTGTGGCACCCTCCGCTTGTCACTTTTCTCCAGGATGAAGAGGAGCCACTGCTGAGCTCCCTTTGGGTTTGGCTGGTCAACCAACTACAAATCCACCTAACAGTCACATTGTTTAGCCCACATTTTACTAACTTTTTTGCAAGAATATCATGGCGAACCTTGTCAAAGGCCTTATTGAAATCAAGATACAGTACATCCAGAGCATTCCCTTCATCTACCAAGTTTGGCAGCTCGGCTAGCATGGTAAGTTCCATCTAGAAATTTTAGATCTGCAGACAAAGGATTATTGGTGGTTCCACCAACTCATATGGCTGTGTCAAGGCTGCGATCCTTTCAGGATCTGGCTCTGCGTTTGTGGAAGAGTCTTCCTTTGCAGAACCCATGTTGACTTTTAATGTTCATAGCATTCCTTTGTGCGTGTTTACAGACTGTCTGTTTAATGATCTGCTCTAGAATCTTTCCTGGTATTGACATCAGGCTGACGGTGCAGTTATTATTTGGGTCGCCCCCCTTTTTCTTGAAGATGGGGGAGAACATTTGCCCTCCTAAAGTCTGCTAGGACCTCTCCTGTTCTCCAGGAATTTTCAAAAATTATTGACAGTGGCTCTGAGATTAGTTCTGCCAGTTCTTTTAATAACCTTGGATACAGTTCACTTAGCCCTGGAGACTTGGGAGCTTATCGCATCGTTAAATAATATGGCTCACCTGATCTGGCTTAAAATTTAAATTGAGTGGCATCTTGATATTATCACAAGGATTTAGCCACTCAATTTGCTGCCCAAATGCAGCCCGGGTTCATCCCCACTCCCAGGGCCACTCAGCGTGGCTTTTTTTTTTTTTTTTTGAAGCCAGTTTTCCAGTTTGAGAAAATGGCCACCGGAGCAGGGATGGGCCTTGGCTGCATTTGGGCAGCAAATTCAGTGGCTAAATCCTTGTGATAATATCGAGATGCCACTCAATTTAAATTTTAAGCCAGATCAGGTAAGCCATATTATTTAACAATGCGATAAGCTTCTTGAATTTATTCTGGTGATGTCGACATAATATATCTGCTGTCTGGTTGTGTGAAGAAAGTGTTTTCAATGAATAGATTATTGGCCTTTCAAAACTCTATCAGCTGCTCTCTTGCTTCAATTCTTCATCCTAGTCCAAGGATCTTATCGCTCCACTAAAATAAAGCATCTTACCTCTCCCAAATTCAATTCTAATTCAGACAGCATCCAGATACTATCACAGGGATTTTTCCACCAAATCTGCCACCCGAATACAACCCGGATCAAGCCTGGGTCCTTGGCACACTGAGCATGCCTCTTTTCCAAACCGGGAGTTTCCTGACTTAAGAAAATGGCTGCCGGAACACTCCTGGGACCAGGGCTGGACCTGGGCTATATTAAGGCGGCATATTCGGTGGCAAAATCCCTGCAATAGTATCCAGACGCTGCCCAAATTAGAATTGAATTCGGGAGAGGTAAGCCGCTTTATTTAGTGGAGCGATAAGCTCCCAAATCTTCCTACTGTGTTTGGTTATGTTCTGCTTCCTACTTTTGTGTTCCAATCACCTATAATTAGCAAGAAAGCCTGTTTTGGTACGTGTTCAATTTCTTCCCATACTCCTTCATCAAATCTATTTCTTCTTCTTCCACCTCAGTGGTTGGTGCATAGACTTGAATTATGGTAATGTTGATTGGTTTCCTCTGCAGTCTTATTGACATGATGCAATCTGACTTTGAGTTATATCCTTTGACTGATCATGCTACATCTTTCCTCACTATTATTGCCACTCCATTTCTTCTTGTCTTTTCATTACCTGTGTAGTATACTATGCAGTTACCAGATTCAAAATATCCTATTCCTGTTCATTTTAGGTCACTCACCTCTAGTATCACTAGGTTTATATGTCTCGTTCCCTTCTTAACTATGTCTAGCTACCCTTGACTCATCCTTCTCACATTCCATGTTCCTATAACATGTCTATTCCAACTTTTGACACTCTTTTCACTTTTGAACATGTCTGCAGCTTGGTTTCCCTTCTACTTGAGTTCTGTTGTTCTTTTGTCACCATCCCTATTTGTGATTCCTTTCTGCTGTGTCCTTTTAGCACTTTGCTTGTATTCTTTGCTTGTCCTTGCTTTCCCTGCAGCATATTTATATGGATCTGAAAATGTAGCCAGCTTTCTTTTGACCAGTCCTGCTCCTGCATCCTTCATATCAGATATTAGCAGCCTGTAGAACTCACCTCTGTGCAAGCATACTTTGTCAATGCTTGTTGAGAAGACACAAGCAGGCCATGTTGCTAGGATTTATCTGTACTTTTGGCAACAGTAGATCCAATGTTCACAACTTTTATAGGGGGAAATGGATGAGAAGGAAAAAGGAGTGTGGGTGACTTTCCGCGATTGCCAATGCTTAGTCATGCTGTCAAGGCAATTGCAAAAGAACAGCAAGCCTATAAAGATGGATGTCATGGGTACAGACGAAAGAATTGGTGTCACCATGGCAGCAGACCTTGTGTGTCGGATAACTTCCTGCAACCAGATGTCCCTCCCCCTTTCAATTTTTTTTTTTTTTTAGCAGTCTCGGCTCCTGAAGAAGTTCCAAATTCACACATGGCTGTTGGCATTGTTGCCACCAGCAGCTGCTTCTTACTACCCTGCCAAGTTATGCTGTAATTGTTACAAGAAGCATTTCTGGGAACCCTTCCTCTCTTCCCCCCTCAATCTGTGTTTGCAAGCACCAATGTGATTTCTGTTTGGAGACTAGGGGTGGAAGTTAGAGAAGACCAGACAGACACCCTTATCAGGTAATTAATTTCAGAGCCATTGTGCTCTCATGGCAGGTTTCTGATTTATTGCCCAAAGAACAGTTTGGGGTTCAAAGGCCACATCCGTTGCGTTTAATGCACCATGATCTTTTACCCTGTGGAGGAAATAGCAGAGAATAAGGGCATTATTACCACCAGACTGGGCTCCTGGTATTAACATAATAAAGCCTATATGAATTAGGTGTGTGTGGCTCGCCACTGCCCAGCTGTCACCCTATGCTCTTCTAAAACCATTTAGTCAGATGCTGAACACTTCTCGCTGGCAATTGAACAAGCACCGACACTTTTGGTTAGATCAGAAAGTATGCAAAATTATCTCCTTCCTTCAGTAGTCTCAGAAAAGCCATGTCTGAATGAGCATCGGTGACTCTTAGCCAAACTATTTGAATGCACTCAGTTAATGGTTGAAAGCCAGATAATGGATGAGCCGACAAGGGGTGCATCTACACTGCAGAAAGAATGAAGTTGGACACCACTTTAATTGCCATGGCTTCATCTGACAGAAACCTGGGACTTGCAGTTTTGTGAGGCATCAGCTCTCTTTGGCAGAGAAGGCTAAAGACCTTGTAAAACTACAAAGCCCAGGATTCCATAGGATGGAGCTGCAGCACTCAGAGTGGTATAAACTGCAAAGCTTATCGCATTCATTTTAAAACTGGCTTACCTGATCCGAATTAAATTTTAAAGCAGGTGGCATCCTGATATTATCAGAAGGATTTAGTTGCCAGAATTGCTGCCTGGGTCTATCCCTGTTCCCAGGGGCGCTCAACGTGCCTCTTTTCGTGTCTGGGAGTTTTCCGGCTTAAGAAAATGGCTGCCAGATTTTTTAAAAAAAATCATGGGTTTGTTTCTGGACTGTTCTATGACTTTTTAGAATTTTTTTTTTTGTAAGTTACACTGAATGATGTAGGGCAAGCAGGGGGCGAATCTTATTGACAAATCGATACCAAATGAAAAGCGGGGAGCCTCATGTTGAAAAACTTTAAAAGTTTTAAAACACTTTTAAAGTTTAAAAAAGAAAGAGAGAGACTCAGCATTGTGTGTTTAGATTGTAGGCAGGCCTTTTGTATAACATTTTGCACACTCCTCAAGAATAAACTTTGATAAAGGGTCTTGTCTCCTACACACACACACGACCCTTCCATCTCCGCTCATCCCTCTGCCATTTTGATCAGCTTAATGGTTAGCTGCTTCCTTGCAATTTACAAACTAATTCATTAAGTGCAAAATGTCATTACCACTAAGTAGTCATCAGACTGTCCTCCTGTTCTCTCTTCCCCCTGCTATTGCTTCAAAGCTGAAGTGACCTTTCGAGGCAATCAGTCTCTTTCTTTAATGAACCCTGTCACCTCCTTTTTGAATGTCTGCTTTTGCTTTTTATGTCGGCGGTAATAAAATTGGGGGGATGCTGTTTTAGCACACTTGCCTGAAATGAACCAAACAGGATCACAATGCAGACAGTCAACTCCCTACCTGTCCGCATGCATGATAGCACGCAGAACGCAAAAATATAGAGAAGCTGACCAAACCGTCTAGTCTCTTTAGGTGCTTGCAACAGTCTGCAATAGTCGTGTGATTAATAATAAACTTTATGGTCAAAAGAGAGTTGTAACTGAATGGCAAGTTTGGCAGTTAAACAAGGAGCTTATCGCATTGTTAAATAACTTGCCTTATCTGATCTGCCTTAAAATTAAATTCGGGTGGCGTCTGGACCCTATTGCAAGGGGTTTGCTGCTGAAATTGCTGCCTGGGACCATCCCGGGTTCATCCCCGCTTCTGTAGCTGCTAAGTGTGGCTCTTTTCGAAGCCGAGAGTTTTCTGGCTTGAGAAAACGGCCACCGGAGCAGCTCCAGGAGCGGGGATGAACCCAGGATGGTCCCGGGCAGCAATGTCAGCAGCAAAACCCTTGCAATAGGGTCCGGACACCACCCGAATTTAATTTTAAGCCGGATCAGGTAAGGTGAATTATTTAACAAATGCGAAAGCTCGCACGTTCAGAGATCCAGGCTTCAGTAGTTAAGACGCAGCAAACCTTTGTTCAATAACTATAGGTCCACACCAGAAACGTTTATTGCCAGAACTAAGCAGCAAGCATTAGCAATGCCTAAGTCAACCACTTAATTTCAAATTATTGGCAGGTGAATTGCAAACTCAAAGCAGTGTTATTTCTCTCATTTCCCATTTCCCTGCCTTTGTTCCTTCAGCCAGTTTCTTCCCAAAACCTTGCGTAGCTGGAAACCGAAACTTTGGTATCATACCACCTGTGGATGTGATAACCACTTCCTTTCAATAACTGCTTCACTGCATATCCCATCACACTGCTTTCAGCATAATAATCACTCCCATTACCCTGTCTTTGCACTACAATCATTGCAGGCAAGAAGCAAAAAGCAGCTCCTGACCTTGGGCCCTCCAAGAATACATCCCCCCTTTATCAAACAAAAAGTAAACATCTACATAGGAATACATCTTAGTAGGCATTTGGTTACATAAACAATATGGCATGACATGACTGTTACAGAGAGTCTCACCACCCATTTAGCCAGAATCGGGCTTCTCAGGGTAACAGGTATGGAATTTTTTACCCAACTCAGGTGCCCTAACCTTTTGACTGTACACCCATTCACTCTCCACAGGAGACAAAATGTTTCCATTGCATAAATGGAAGCGTCCCTTTATGAATTCTATAGTCCAAAATTTTGTGCACTTCAAAATGTTGCTCCCCATCGATTAGATTGGGAGGTGGCGTCTTCACTGGCACATGCCACACACTATTCTCTCTTGCGGGCTTGAGCAAGTGGAAATGAATGTAAGGGTAAAGGTGGTTTACCTTTTGTAAAGGTAAAGCAAAGGTAATGGTAGTTTACCATTTGGTAGCTTATTTCTCTAGTGATTTCATTTACCAAATGTTTAATGACAAAAGGTCCTCCAAATTTAGGTCCCAGTTTCTTAGACCATTGTAGACTTCCAAGGAATTTGGTTGACAAGTATACTGGTGGTCCTACTTGGAATCTCCCATTAGGAATCACCTTTTTATCACCATATTTTAAATATGTCTCTTAGAGCCAGTTTGATAGAGGGCCAAGCATGTTAACCCATTCTGCCAAAGGAACAGGTTCACTCTCGATGACCTCAAGCCTTGGCAATGAATCATAGAGTTGGAAGAGAGGCCCAGGGCCATCCAGTCCAACCATCTGCCATGCAGGAACTCACAATCAAAGCACAAACCAAGAGGAAAAGTACATGAATAGTCCCATGTCTCAATCTCTCAATCTAGCCATGTATTGATGATCTTTCCTGGAGTCCAAGGGGGCATGAACAGCTTGAGAAGAATACATTGTGGAGACAGAGATCTCCAAGAGGTTAGTGAGAAATAGGAGAAGAAATTGGAGGGTGTGAGGATAGGTGCCTATGAACAATGTGGGTAGGTAAGGTTAATTAGGAAGGGATGAGGCTCGCATGTCCCTATATCATGCAAGAGAGCTGTGGTTGAAAGTTCATAGATTCATAGAGCTGGAAAAGACCTCAAGGGCCATGAAGTCCAACCTCATTCTGCCACAATCAAAGCACCCTTGACAGATGGCCATTCAGCCTCTGTTTAAAGACCTCCATCATTCTCCAAGGGAGTGTGTTCCACTGTCAAACAGCTCTCACTGCCAGGAAGTTCTTCCTAATGTTGAGGTGGAATCTCTTTTCCTGGAGCTTGCATCCACTGTTCCGGGTCCTCTTCTCTGGAGCAGCAGAAAACAAGCTTGCTCCATCCCTGCTTGAGTTCTGACACAGCCTTTTTTAATGTCATCAGGGTGAATGGGTCTATTTAGCAAGTTTAGATATGGTTCTATAAGGTTTTTTTTTTTAACTTCAGTGACTTTATGAAAGCTTTCATGCCTATGATTGCTAGCAATTCTGAGGTGTAGAAGCTGGAATAAAATTTTTGAAATTCCACTATAATTTTATTGGGGATCATTTCTATGGTTCCTTTGGAAGAAGTGAGAGACGAGAGGATTTTTCCCCTTGGTTTTACACTTAACAGTTCATGCAAGGAGGCGAGAGTTGTTATTACTAAATTCATAATAGTACAACTTAGTGTAGTACAGGGAGGCCTGGATTTTCCTGCTGTCTAGTGCTGCTAGTTCTGCTTATTTCCTCTGAAGTTGAAGGAATATTGTTGGATCTAATGAGTTTTTGTGAGCCATTGATAGCTTTTCTATATCTTGGAGGAGTGATTGTCTGGCCTTTCTCTAATTTTCTTGTGTGTGGCTCCTTCTTCAGTTAAGAGACCTCTGACAACTAATTTTAGGGTATCCCATAGTAGGAATTCCAATGTCTTTGGGATCTTATTTTTGAGGTACAATTGTGTAATTTCATTATGAATAAGGTTTTAAAAGCCTTTATTCATTAATAGGAGAGGCTTAAACCTCCAAATATGTGGTTTTTATGAGTCAGGACCAAGCTGTCAGCTCATCACCACTGATATGTGATCTCAGCAAATAATGGGTTCTATAACATCTGGGAGAAATGGTTTTGAGATTTAAAAATAATCAATTCTGGAATAAGTATGGTGAGTGTTTGAGTAAAAAGTATAGTCTCTAGCATTGGGGTGTAGGATTCTGCAAGGATCTATGAGGTCAGTATTAGAAATGAGGTCTAAGTGAGTGATGATTTAAGTTTCTCTGTATCAGGACAGTGGGATTTGTCTTTAGTGTAGTCTAAGACTTCATTGGCATCTCTTCTGAGAATAACACTCTCTTCTGCAATTTCCTTCAAGGTCTGCAGGAAGGAAGCTATAAAGTCACATTGGTTAGGATTTGGGGAATAAAAAGTACCTAGAGTGAAGAGTTTATTAGCTATGGTGCCTCTCAGTATTAGAAAGTGATCTGAGGGGTCGCTTATCGTTTTGTCAAGTTGAAAAGGGCATGACTTTGTTGAAGAGTATCACGACTCCTCTTGATTTATTTGAGTTTCCATTTGCATATTGAGTTGTATGAGCGGGGATCAAGGTGGTATGTCATTTGAGCCTTTTCCATGTGCTACTTTTAAGAAGACAATGTTTGGTTTCAGCTTTTTCAGGTATCTATTAACTCAGGCACGCTTGTGTGGAGATCCTAAACCTTTCACATTTTAAGTTTGTCCAGGATAAAAGTAGAGAAATTTTGAATGAGTTACCATTTGAAATAAGTTAAAGTTATTCAGTTCAAATAATGTGGTATTTTCCCCCCACTCAAAGCACTTTATGTCTTAACTCAAAGGGGAAGAGAGTTGTTGTTCTAAGTATTTGCATCTTTAAACCCATAAATATCAATTAGCAGTTGTAATATAACAAACAAAAGAGTGAACAAGATCAAACCAAGAGGAAGAGTACATGAATAGTCCCACGTCTCAATCTAACCATGTATTGATGATCTTTTCCAGAGTCTGAGGGGGGATGAACAGCTTGAGAAGAATGCATTGTGGAGACAGAGATCTCCAAGAAGTTAGTGAGAAAGAGGAGAAGAAATTGGAGGGTGCGAGGGCAGATCCTATGAACAATGTGGGTAGGTAAGGTTAATTAGGAAGTTATGAGGTAGCATGTCCCTATATCATGCAAGAGAGTTGTGGATGAACGTTCATAGGATCATAGAATCAAAGAGTTGGAAAAGACCTCAAGGGCCATGAAAGTCCAACCTCATTCTGCCACAATCAAAGCACCCCAACAAATGGCCATTCAGCCTCTGTTTCAAGACCTCCAAAGAAGGAGACTCCACCACGCTCTGACGGAGTATGTTCCACTGTCGAAACAGCTCTGACTGTCAGGAAGTTCCTCCTAATGTTGAGGTGGAATCTCTTTTCCTGTAGTTTGAATCCATTGCTCTGTATCCTATTCTCTGGAGCAGCAGAAAACAAGCTCCCTCCATCCTCAATACAACAACCTTTCAAATCTTTAAACAAGGCTATCATATCACCTCTTAACCATCTCTTTTCCAGGCTAAACATACCCAGCTCCCTAAGTCTCTCCTCATAGGGCTTTATGGTTTTCAGATCCTTCACCACTTTAATCATCCTTCTTTGGACAGTTATTGGGAGGGAGTCTATTTCTCTCAAGCTTGGTGGCTTTCTGTTATAACCGTCAGAGCAGGAAAGCAGGCAAAGGAGAACTGTTGAGATGGTGAAGGGAAGAAAGTTGAGTATATAGAAAGGTTAGGGAAGGATGAAAAGTTAGTGTAAGTTAAATGCAAACACTCTTAATGATCAGCATCAGGGCACCAAAAAAAAAAAAAAAAAGGGGGGGGGGAGAAAGACAGAGAAAAGATTGTCTGTATCTGAAGCTAAGCAGGGTCAGTTAGATAAAGCAGCTTTTGTGAAGTCGAAGGCTTTCACGGCCAGCATCTGTAGGTTTTTGTGGGTTTTTCGAGCTGTGAGGCCATGTTCTAGAAGAATTTATTCAGAGAAGATGCCAGCTACAGATGCAGGGGGAACGTCAGGAATAAATTCTTCTAGAACTTGGCCTCATAGCCTGAAAAATCCACAAAAACCTAAAGTAGCTTTTGGCTGTGCGGGTCCTCTGTATTGTCTACATCATCCATGTTTGACTGTCATCCAGGGTGAGGTCTCTCATCTGGGCTTGGTTGCAGTTCAGGAGAAAGTGTCGCCTTTCATCTCTTTCTCTGGTTCCTGGGATACTTTGATGATTAAGACTTCACATGTGTGAAGCAGGTGTTTTTTAGAAGTTGCAGTCATAACAGAGTTATCATGGAGGACAATCAATTTAAAAGGGAAACACCATTTCTCTCTTATGCCAGCTTGTTGGGAGAATGATGTAAATGGCTTAAAGCTGTGACATTTTTGCAAAGTTTCAGAAGAAACATCTTGGTACACCTGCAAGGAATTATCTTGGTAGGTGAGGTTTAGAGTGCCAGTAAGTTTCCTTAATACTTGTGTTTTCTTCAGGTAATGTGCAAAACATATGATTATATCTCTAGGGAGTGTATTTTGCTTTGAGCTGATAGCTGATGTTTGATGGGCTCTTTCGAAGTCAGTGGGTTGAAGATCAAGCTCTGGGCAAGAATTGCTTAGCCACGGAAGAAGAAATGAGGTCATGTCACCTTGCTCTATGCATTTAGGAATCCTTCCCTTGGAGGGATTTGGAGTCTCCTTGTTTGGAGGATTTTAAATAGAGGTGGGAATGCTTTGATTGTGTATTCGTGCATGGCAGGGGTTGGACTTAATGGTCCTTGAGGTCTCTTCCAACTCTATGGGGTAGTCCACACTGGTCAAATAAAGTGGCTTCTAACCACTTTGAAGGCAGGTATTTAGATGACACACGAGGCGAAAGTGGGTGGAAAGTGAAATGAAGCCATACTCTGGGGCTAAAAACGGGGGCAAAAAGAAGCTAGGATACTCCCACTCAAGGTGGAAAATGTGCATCATTGCACCACCATATAAACAGCCCGGTACCAGTACGGGATTGCAACAAAGCAAAAATGCAATCACTAATAATGCAATAGATTATCGCTCAGCTTTTTAAATTGGCTTTCCTCTTCCAATTTAAATTTTAATTTGGATGGCATCCTGATATTATCACACTGATTTTGCCACTGAATCTGCCGCCCGGGTCCATCCCCGTTCCCAGGAGAGCTCCAGCGGCCATTTTCTTAAGCCGGAAAATTCCCGGCTTTGAAAAGAGGTGCGCTGAATGCCCCTGGGAGCGAGGATGGGCCTGGGATGGACCCAGGTGGCAGATTTGGCAGCAAAATCACTACAATAGTATCAGGATGCCACCCGAATTAAAATTTAAATCGGAAGAGGTAAGCCAATTTAAAAAGCTGAGTGAAAAGCTCTGCAATTACAACATACACAAACCAGACAGTCCAAGAGGGGGGCATGAGGTGAAGGGGACATGTATGAGGAGGCCTCCATGATTGTGCTGTGCCAATGTGTCACTGGGCACACTGATGCACCGATGCAAGTGCAGGTGGTGCATTGCACATGTGACTGTGTAACCAGCCATACGGAAAGGCATCCAATAGAATGGTATCTGGGTGGAAAGAGGGAGGTAATTGAGTCACAGGTGGTGTGTTTGTGTGATGGTGTGCCTGTATGGGGGGTGGGAGGGAACAAAATAAATAAATAACTACACAGTGTGGCTTGATGCCAGGTATTGCGGATAGCCTGTAGGTGTTCATCCCACCTTAGGAGTGGGTGGTATGGACAGTTTCAACCTGCTTTCAGAAAACCCAGGATCCAGCCACTTTTTCCTGACCATCTGCTCTGGCCCTATGATTCTATGATTCTATCTAGTAGTTGCAATCATTACAGTGTCTCCTTGGATGATGATTTAAATGAAAAACCCACTTATATTTAATTCCTGCTTGTCACAGAAGGACTGAAAAGTATATCTTTTCTGCAGAGTCTCTGGAGAAAGATCTTGGTACACTTGTATTTTGTGATTTCCATAAACCAAGTCTTGGATTCTGGAGAGTTTCATGAGAACTTGCAGTTTCTTCATGTAATGTGCAAATTGGAGAATGATACCCCTATGCAGGACACCAGCTCTTGGATTCACAGTGACAGAGTGGTGTATTCTCTCCATATCCATATGCTTGAGATCTAGGTCTGGGCTCAAGATCTGAGATCTAGATCTTTGCATCAGGTAAGTATGAACGATAAGAGGTCACTTTGCTCAACGTTCTTTAGAATCTTCCTCAGGCATATATTTGAGTGTTGCCCTGATTCTCCAGGTCTTTGGCCATATTGAGGAGGTATACTTACAATTTGTTCCAGCTTTTGTATTCTGGACTCACGTGATGCCTCTTGCATTTGCAGTATCATCAATATTGCCGATGAATCTGGTGAGGACCGATAGCTTAGAGTCAACTGGTTCCAGAGCAGAGGCCCAATCTTTCTGCAGGTCTCTCACCTGGTTTTTTGCCTCTCAAGTTCTTTTTGAAAGGGAACATATGTCATTGAGTGTTGAGCATTCCTTCCCCGCCTTGTTCACTCTATTCGGGCCCCATCTCATGCCTGCTTTCTCTGACAAGTCAATTTTGTCTAGTGGTACTTCAGCTCTTTTGCTGGTGGATAGAATTCCAAAATAAGCTGATTCACAAGCCTTTCTTGCCCTTGCAGCAAGGGAGAGGTTTTGTTGTATTTTCACCATGGATTATCACTCCAAAATTATTATATGAGTTGAAATTCAGACTCCCTGAGACTTTAGACATTGGCCATCTTTGGCTGCTAAAACCTCTCTCCAGGTGCCCCTCTTTTCTCCATTGTATCCATAGGCAAAGACATATCCATTGCTCCCACTCTGTCTCAGCAGCTCTCTCCCCTTCACACTGAGCTATTTGCTCAGTTCATTTTTATTGGCCATCCCATTCCACCCAGAGCTTGGGAAATGTCTTTATTTTGGACTGTAACTCCCAGAATCCTCCAGCCAGCATTCTGGAAACTGTAATTTTTGAAACCTGTTTTTGAACTCTCACCTGCCTGCTTCTACTGACTGGGGCTTTCTCGTCGTTCTATCTTGGCCCTGACTTGCTGGAGGCCATGCTGCCAAGCTCCTCAAAATACAGTGTTCTTTAGAAGCATTATTCATAATGCTTTGTCCTTTTAGACCGCCATCAAAACTCTGAAGCTGAGGCAGCTCAGCACTAATGTAATTAAGCATCAGATGTAACTCCAAATGTGAGCTGTTCCTTAAAAGCTTCTCCAGTGATAAATATCTGAAACGTATTGCAGAAACTGATCATTAATACTTCTTAGCAAGCTCCATAAAGATGACGCAACTTCTCCAGTTGGTATATCTCCAGGGCAGTTTCTCAGCTGCTGGTGATGTTCAGTCCCCAAGTGTACAATACAAGTGTAACCAGAAATGGTGGGATCCTTCGGACTTCTCCTGGAGTTTGTTAGACAGTGGAAAGGAGAAGCCAAGCATCATCAGACATACAATCTAATCTTTAACAACGCTATCTTCAGTAATACTGGGGGTGATCCCATGGTCAGAAATACTAAAAGAGAAGGGATGGGTTGGAGTTTCTTTTTTTCCTTTTTTCTTTTTTCAATTTAATTTTACACAATAAACTACAGTTCCCATGATTCCCTAGCACTGAGCCAGGGCAGTTAAAGTGGACTCAATTTGCACTATTTCTGGCAGTCTGCAAAGGCCCATAGTAGCCTTTTTCTGTTTTCAGTGCTTTTCATTTCCTCAATGAATTTTCTCTATAATTCAGGGCCTGTACAGATCGGCCACAAAGGCCAGCCTGGGGATGGAGTTGGAGGAGGCGACTGCACGCCGGCCACCCCAACTCCGCCCCAACGCTTCCATCATGCTGCGTGTCCCACTACATGGTGTGCGGCATCAGGGTGCTCCCTTGGTGCAGAGTGTAGACATGCTGCGCCAAAGGGGTGCAGAAGAGCCGCACCGTTGACGGTAAGTGTGGCTTTTTGCCGCTCCAAAGAGGAGTGGCATTTGCCAGCTCTTTTTGGTGCAGCAAAGAGCTGGATTGGGGCCACAGTGTGTGGTTGTCATGGCCCCGATCCAGTGCTCCCAGGGGCGTCACAGAGCCACTCTTTAGGGGCTGTCTCTAGAGCCCCCCCCCCCCCAGTTTGTTGGTCTTTCTTTCTTAATTTTCCATTAATAGCTCTTCATTTTATAAATATCCAGTACTCACTCAGTTTTCAGTCAGTGGCCCATATGCTTCCTTTTCCATTTCCATTTCTTCAGTTTTACTACATTGTTCATCTACTTTATTGGTCTTTCTTTGCAGTTCTTCAAGTTCCATTTTGAAAATGTGTATTTCAGATTACATTTCATCTTTCACTGCATAATCCTTGTTCTGTTGCATTAGAGTCTGGGGACATTTCTTTCCAGATGTTATACATTCCCTTTTGGTGAACTCAGGCTGATGGATTTGCTTTATAATATCATTTCCATCACCAATCTGTTTTCTGTTGCTGCCCATTTCTACTTCTGTGGTTGGCCTTCAAGTAGTTTCACAAGACGCCTAGCAAAAGATACTGAACCCTGTAGCCCAGTTCTACTCAAAATGGTGGTCCATGGACCAGTGCAGGTCCATTAAAGCACTGGCTGTTGGTCCCTGTTGATATTCTGGAAAAGAAAGAAACAGTTGTAGCCAATGGGCATAAATATGGAACAGGTTGAGTTGCCCTTATTCAGAATTTTGAAATCCAAACTATTCCAAAAACCAAAACTTTTTTTGTGTGTGGCTAAGTTGGTGGGCCAAAACACACTGCAGAAATCATCCAGTTTGAGACCGCTTTAACTGCCCTGGCTCAGTGCTAGGGAATTCTGGGAACTGTTGTTTGTTGTGGCCCCAGAGCTCTCTGACAGAGAAGGCTAAATGTCTCACAAACCTGCAGTTCCCAGAATTCCCTTGCATTGAGCCAGGGCAATTAAAGCGGTCTCAAACTGGATGATTTCTGCAGTGTGTTTTGGCCCAGTGGCACCTTTGCTTTCTGATGGTTCAGGGTACAAAAACTTTGTTTCACGCACAAAATGATTAAAACCTATTGTATGAAGGCTCCGTGCATAAGGTGTATATGAAACGTTAATGAATGTTGCGCCTAGACTTGGGTCCCATCTCCAAGATACCTTATTATGGACATATATGCAAAAACAGGGATTCCGAAATCCATAATAATAATAATAATAATAATAATCCAAAATCCCAAACACTTCTGGTGCTGAACATTTTGGATAAGGGAGGCTCAATTTGTTTTGATCCCTGGCAAAGTGGGGGGGGGGAATGTTAGTTCCCTGCATCAGAGAGCTTGAGATGTACTTCTATAGTCCACTTTTCATCTGATATCTGGGAACTCCAGCATTTCGTGTGGACCTCAGTAACAACCTATCGAGTACGGGGATTGTTTCTGGGTTTTGTACCATCATGTCTAACAAGGGTTTGGCACATTCAGTTTGGCCCCTGACTTGGGAAACCGTACCAGCAACAATGCTACCATCAGCATAGCCTCTTGCTGTGCGATCCCACCATCACAAAAAGGTAGTGCCAATGTGCAGGAGGAGTGTGTCATCTCAAGAAAGATGGAAGATAATTTAATGACAACCGGAGAGAAAAAACCACCGAGGAAGCACACAAAGTCAAGGACTTGGCATCCCCCAGAAATGAAGTTCATGGATTTTGGTTGAAGCACCCAACCAGTTTTCATCCAAGGCTAGCATAACAATCCAATGCCTCTCTAAAAACAACTGTCGGTGAAGACTGGATGACAACAGGAAGAGTAATATTCATGATAAAAGATGGGGGAGCGGAGGAACTACTCCAGCAAATTACTACCCAATTACCTTTGGCCAGCAATGCTTACATTATTAACAGGAATAATAGCTACCTCAGTCTAGTCCCATTTAATTCAAAATTCTCTGCATCCAAACAAACAAAAGTAATTGCCCCAATTCCCAAGAAACAAAAGATCAATTGTTAATTGACAAAATGATTCTCACTGTAAAAGATGAGAAGACAAATCTGCACATAGGAGATGGATTGGCTATTTATTTATTTATTTTTATAAAAGCACTTGATTATTCGTCACAGGAGTGGATTTAAAATCGGTCAAATTTTTCGGAATCAGCAAAACTGTCAGAAAAGTCCTCTCGGCTATGATGAAATCACAGGAAACCACGATAACTGTCAATGAATAAAAACTTGGCCAAGTTAATATTAGATGCGAAATTTTTCAGGATGGTTCCTTATCTCCCTTATTGTTCATTGTTGTAATGTTACTGCTTTCAGTAATGCTAAAAAAAAGAAACCAAGGATATGAAATGTCAAAGCAATCTGGAAAAATAAACCATTTATTTAATAGGGATTATTTAAAACTATATGGAAGGCCACTATTAGAAATTGGGCCCCAACTGAATACTGTAGAAATATTTAGTCAAGACATCTCAGTGGAATTTGGAAGTGATAAATGTATCATAGTATCAATAAACAGGGGTAAAATTGCTGAAACAGAAGTAATAAAGTTGCTTGATGGAAATATAATTAAAAGCCTCAATAATGATGGAAATTTGGAAATATTACAAGCTGAGGCTATTTGACATGAGAAAATATAAGTACAAAAAGTCTTAAAACTTAACAGTACAAACATCATTCAGGCCAAAAAATACTGAACAACACCAGTTATTTGATATAGTGCTAAAATTGTTGATTGGAATCCCATGGCTAGACATGCTAAAGGAAAAAAAAAGACACTCAAGGAGTTCTTGAAGGAGTTGCAAAAAGCACAATCGCAAACACAATCTGATGGAAGAAGAAAAACAAGAAACCTCTTTTAAAAAAAGTCAATGTGGCTAGACAGCACACTCAAGGAGGATGTGGAAAAAAAAAAAGAATTTATATAAAGAATGGAAGAAAAGACAGATCATAAGGAAGAGTACAAATGTGTAGCCCAAGCTTGCAGGAATAGTATAAAGAAAGCTAAAGCTCAGAATGAGCCGAGATGGGCTAGGCAAACAAAGAGCAACAAAAAGGGGTCTGTCCCCCCAGATACATTCAAAGCAAGAGAATGACCAAGGAAACAGTGAGGGCACTGTTAACTAAGGATGGTAAAATGCTAAAAGATCACAAGAAAAAAAGGGGCAAAACTACTCAATACCTATTTCGATTCCATTTCCCCCCCAAAAAGAGAACTGTGTGCAGCAGCAGAGACCTTGGCAAGGGATCTGGATTGCAAATCAAGATTGATAGGGAGCTAGGAAACATGTTCAGATCTGCAGGGCCAGATGAACTGCATCCCAAAGTGCCGAAGGAACTTGCTGACGCACGCTCTGAACACCTTGCCATCATTGTTGAGAAATTTTGGAGAACAGGTGAGGTGCCCAAAGACTGGAGGACAAACAATGCCTCTGTCTTCAAAAAATCAAAAAGGAAGACCCACAAAACTACAGACCGGTAAGCCTAAACTCAATACCAGGAAAAAAAATCAGAACATATTGTGCAGGAGTCTGTCTGCAAGAATTTTAATGGCAATGCAGTTATCAATAGGAACCAGCATGGGTTTGTCAAGAACAAATCCTGCCAAACTAATCTTATATCCTTTTCGATCAAGTCACTAATTTAGTAGACGGTGGGGATGCGGTGGATATCATTTATCTGGATTTCAGAAAAGCATTTGATAAGGTTCCCCTATAATATTTTGATTAGCAAATGGATTAAACATGGAATAGATGGGAACGTTGTCAGATGGATCCATAATTGATTGGGAAAACAAGGTCATAGAGTCACCATCAATGGCTGTGCTTCAGACTGGAAGGAGGTCTCACATGGAGTGCCTCAGGGCTCTGTCAACATTTTTATTAGTGACTTAGATGATGGAATAAAGGGAATCCTTATCAGACTTGCAAATCACACAAAAGCGGGAAGGGTGGTTAACAAATTGAAAGGTAAGGAACAGAATTCAAAAGGATCTAGATACACTAGAAATCTGGGCAGAAATTAATAAAATGAAATTCAATAGAGTGAAATTCAGACTTCTGCATTTAGGCCACAGAAAACCAAAATGCAGAAGTATAGGATGGAGAGTACATGCCTCAGCGGTAGTACATGCAAAAAGGGTCTTGGGATTATTTTTGATCATAAATTGAGCATGAGCCAGCAGAGCGATGCTGTAGGAGAGAAGGTGAATGCTATTTTAGCTTGCGTTAATAGAAACTTAGGGCCTTTACAGACTGCCAGAAATAATGCAGCCACTTTAACTGTCCTGGCTCAGTGCTAGGGAACTGTAGTTTGTTGTGGCACTAGAGCTCTCTGACAGAGAAGGCTCAATGTCCCAGAAAAAAATACAATTCCCATGATTCCCCAGCACTGAGTCAGGACAGTTAAAGTGGCCTCAAGCTGCATTATTTCTGGCAGTCTGTAAAGGCCCATAGTTTCCAAGTTGAGGGAAGTAATAGTCCCACTATATTCTGTGCTGGTAGATGATGGCACATTAGTTAAATGTCAGTACTGTAGTCAGTATTGCAGCCACAAGGTTGTGAGTTCGATCCCAGGGCTCCAGGGTTGACTCAGCCTTCCATCCTGTCATAGGTCAGTAAAATGAGTACCCAGCTTACAGACTGTAAACCGCTTAGAGAGAGCTGAGTTCAGTATGAAATAACATAGAAATGTAATTCCTATTGCTATTGCTACTGCAGTCAGTTGTGGATGCGTCATTTTAAGAAGGATATAGCCAAGTGGAAGCAGGTTAAGAGAAAGGTAACAAGGATGATAAGAGGTATGGAGAACAAAACCTATGAGGAAAGGTTGAAGGACCTGGGTTTGTTCAGCTTGGTGAAGAGAAGACTAAGTGGTGACATGACTGGACTCTAAATACTTCAAGGACTGTCACAGAGAGGAAGAGGCAGGCCTGCTCTCTGCTTTCCCAAAGGATAGGACCAGGTCTAATGTTCTGAAGTTACAGGAGAGTAGATTTCAACTGAGCATTAGAAGGAACTTCTTGACAGTAAGAGTGGTTCAGCAGTGGAAATTGCCTAGGGAGGTGGTGGGATCTCTTCTGGACGTCTACCCAAAGAGGCTTAAGAGCTACCTGCTGGGGGTGTCTTAGCTGGAGATACTATTGAGCAGCGGGGTGGACCTAGTATCCATGAGACCTTGTCCAACTCTGTGATTCTGTGATTCTGTGAAGAACTAGATGCACTACATAGAAAACCTGAAAACTGGTGATGGCAAATGAAGTGTTACATTCTTGAAGTAATATCAGTCAACTACTAGCATGTAATATTGGTGGTCACAACTTATTACATGTGTAATGGTCTGCTTCAAAGTGTGGTGGAGCTTCCTTCTTTGGAGGTTTTGAAACAGAATCTGGATGGTCATCTGTCAGGAGTGCTTTGATTGTGTATTCCTGCAGCATAATAATAATAAAATAATAATAATTTATTAATTTATACCCCGCCTTTTGCCGTAGCAGTCAAGGCAGCATGGCAGGGGGTTGAACTGGATGGGCCATCTCTTCCAACTCAATGATTCTATAATATGGAGGATGTTTATTGGACATAAAAGAAACAAAATAAGTATATAGACAGAAAGATATAAGAAATAACCTTGAAGCCTTGAAAACAAACCACTACATGGTTGGTATATTAAAAAGTTTGAAGGAAAATTGAAAAGGGGAAGCTATAGAAATGGTTACAGACAAGGACACTGAAAAGAGAATTGGAAGAACTTAAATTTGTGGCTCAAGAGCAGGTGCTTCTGACAAATAACATCAAGATAAATGTTGAAAAAATATTTGCAGATAATAAACGTCTGTCTAAAGCAGGGGCAGGCAACCCTTTTGAGCCAGGGGCCGGGTTGCTGTCCCTCAGACAATTGGGGGGCCAAAACACCAAAAATAAATAAATAAATAAAAATATTTTTTTAAAAAAATTAAAAAATTTAAAAAAAATGCATGCATACTCTCTCAGCCCCAGAAAAGCCATGGCAAAACCCCTGTGGAGATTTTGCCAAGAAAACCCCACGAACAAGTAATAACAACAATAATCAATATCATAATGGCGGATGGGGGGTGGCGGCGGGCGGCGGCGGCAGGACCGGCCTGGGGCCGGTCCAAAGGCCTCGGGGGGGCGCATCCGGCCCCCGGGCCTTAGGTTGCCTACCCCTGGTCTAAAGGAAAAGATGAAACTTTTTACCCACCTTATTAGTTCATGCAGGGAAGATTGCACAGACTGAATGTAAGTAACACCATGATAAAGTCGCTGCAATGATACATGGAACCTTATGCAAAATTATGTCTTACCATCTGTAAAGAATTTGTGAGAACACCAGCCTAAAAAGGTTGCTGAAAACGAGGAAGCAAAAAACCTATGGGGCTTTAAGACTGAAACTATTACAGCATAATATACCAGATATAACTGTTAAGAAAATGAAAGGTTTGATTATCGATGTGGCAGTTTCTGGGGAGGGAAGAACTGAGCAAAAAGAGAAGGAAAAGATTATGAAATGTGGAGACCTACAAATGGAGATTCAGGTCCTCTGGGAAAAGAAAACAGCTATGGTTCCAGTGGTGATGGGTGTTCTGAGAACAATTCCAAACAAGGGGATAACACGTCCAAAAGAAATCACATACTTACAAAAAAAGAGTGACATCCCTGACAGATGGCCATCCAGCCTCTATTTAAAAACCTCCAAAGAAGGAGAATCCATCACTCTCCAAGGGAGTGTGTTCCACTGTCGAACAGCTCTCACTCTCAGGAAGAATTTGCTAGCTACTGTTACTCTTTTCCTGTAGTTTGAATCCACTGCTCTGTGTTGTAGTCTCTGGAGCAGCAGAAACTAAGCTTGCTCCATCCTTAATATGACATCCCTTCAAATATTTAAAACAAGGCTATCATATCACCTCTTAACCTTCTCTTCTCCAGGCTAAGCATACCCAGCTCCCTAAATCGCTCCTCATAAGGCATGGCTTCCAAACCTTTCACCATTTTGGTCACCCTCCTCTGGACACGCTCCAGCGTCTCAATGTCCTTCTTGAATTGTGGTGCCCAGAACTAGACACACTATTCCAGGTGAGGCCTGACCAAAGCAGAAGAGAGTGGGACTACTACTTCCCTTGATCTAGACCAGGGGTAGGCAACCTTTCCCCTTTAAGGTCCAAGGGACTTCAGCTCCCAGAAGCCTCAGCTATGTTGGCCAATAGTCCCATGTTGGCCAATAGCTCCTGGGATTCTGGGAGCTGAAGTCCCTCGGCCCTTAAAGGGGAAAGTTTGACTACCCCTGATCTAGACACTATACTTGTATTGATGCAGCCTAGAATTGCATTGGCTCTTTTAGCTGTTGCATCACATTGTTGACTCATGTCAACATGAGGAGAAGAAGAAAAAATTATGAAGAAGCAAGCTGGCCTCATGAACACTTTATGAAAAGCCCACAGAGAGTAAAATATCATAACTGAAGAAATAATGAAGGGAGCTGAAAAATGAAATAAATATAAAAGCCAATGGCTTGGAAGTCTTCAACAATGCAGTGCTCAGTGATGAAAGAGAAAGCGTTTCTTATGCTCTTGCTCTGGTAGAAGATGAAATGATGAAAAGGAAGTGGGGGAGAGTAGCTTGGGTGCTCCCAGGCATATGTGCTAAGGGTGTGGGGAGTGCGTTTCCCACCAAATGTTCTGAATGTGTCTCTGCACAGGTGCAAGAACCATATGTGTGAATTTACAGACCATGAAGAAGAACCATACACTTGAACTGTTGACAGACAGGCACAACCAGAGAGGATATTCTAGCTAGCAAATTCAGTCTAGAGAGAGTGAGAAAGCAATAGGCAGGACAACAGTAGAACAGCTACAAATTGGCAAGAGGCGGTGGACTCGATTCACAGTCTGAATTCAGCATGATCCAGCATGAGAAAGAAGATGTGAGGAGAGTCTAGATGCAGAAGGGTCCAAAGGACAGCTATGTAGTCAGTGGATCCATAAGAGCATACCTTCCAAAATTTCACAGATGAAAACTTGGACATGTGTGGCCAAACAACATCAGAATGCTATGAATGCAAGCTAGAAGCAGCTATGTAAATCAACATTCCCATCAACTCCAGCCTCCTACTTCGCAGGTAGAGCTCTGGAAAGACAGTCTACAGCTGGACAAGACAGACTCTCTGGCTCTTGCGGAGACCAAATTTCTTGATTCTGCTGCAAAATAATTGTTTATCAGATGCACACACTTGGCCCGTGTTATCAACTGTTGTTGTTGTTATTTTTCTGTATTCCTTTTTTGTCATTGCTGTACAGACTCTGCATGTTTTATTGCAAAAACTGAATGAAAATTAATTTTTTAATTAAAAAAAATTCACCCTGACATTGCCTAAGTTCTTAAGCGGACATGGTTTACTTGCAATTATTTTCCCAAGTGTGCCAAAGACCAGTACCATATTTGGATGCACTGGCTACAATTATTCCTCCCTCCCCCCCCCCCCCACCCCAATAACTTTCCAGGAACTGGCAGGTAATGCCTCAGAGACTGGCACTGGTCCATAGACCACCACTTGGCACCATGGCACCAGCATGGACCACCGCTAGGCACTAGCCTAGTCCAATGTTCAGCTTGATCAATCCCAAGCTCCATGGGTAACATCTGCCTCACTTTTTGGGAGATTATTGCACTGGCTCTTTTCCTCGATCTGGGCACAGGCTAAGACCGTGTAAAAATTGATGTTATCACATAGCTTTGTGCCCAGATCGGAGGCATCCCGTACCTGATTGGGACTTCTCCTGTACTGAGCAATGAATGGATAAGAATAGTTTTTAGCTCAGTATGGGAGAAGTCCCGATCGGGTATGGGATGCCTCCGATCTGGGCACAAAGCTGTGTGATAACATCCGTTTTTACACGGTCTCAGCCCGTGCTCAGATTGGGGGGGAAAGCAACTACAAATACAAAGCCTTTATTACAATCAACAGACCTCCAGGTGATACAATTTTTTAAAAAAAATAAATAAATCAATTTTAACACAACAATAGCACATCAAAAAGGTAAATTTGCAATATAAGTACCCATATAAATAATTAGATCTAAAACCTTCTAACCCTTCATCTTATTAATCTATTAAGAACACAACCAAACCCTAATAATTTTTTTAATAATAATTTTTATTTGATATCCCGCCCCTCTGAGAACAATCGGGGCGGCTTACATCATAAAATCATCAGACTACAATTAAGAACAACTAACCCCCCTCCCCCCCTTAAAAAAAGTTATTAAACCCTATTGTATAAAACAGATACTGCTCCTTCTCATTATTCTGTATACTGTAAGATTGGGGTTGGATCAGGAGAAGACATTACTGTTAGTTGCTAACACCAGTTATTGCTTCTTAGCTGTAGTATTTACTATAGCCCTGCAGGTCTTCATTGCTGCAAAACAGAATTTTGCCACCTCTTCTGTGACCTTTTTACCAGTGTCTTTTAGTAAATATCTTGTGGACCAGCCCTGAGATCTTCCATGGGATTTACCTAATAGGGGTGCTATTAATCTTAATCTGTCATCCCTGTAGAAAGTGCATGTGAGAAGGATATGTGATATGGAGTCTACTGGTCCTTCTCCACATGGGTACAGTCAATCCTTATACTCAACTTGTTGGAATCGACCTTCCATTACTGCAGATGGAAATGCACGGAATCTCACTTTAGTAAATGCCAAGTGATATTTGGGAATCGTGAGGGTTTTTTTTAGGTAATTTGCACCACCGTTTGGATTTAATGCCAACGGGGGGAGGAGGAGAAGCAGTGTGATAATCTCCTTGGATTGCAGAATCCTCCTTTTTAAATCCAAGGAAAATGGACAGGGAACTTTTCCATGCAGCAAAGTATAACGGATCAGGCTAGAAACACACCCTCCTGTTTCCTAGCTGCTCAGTGGTGTTTGGGAGGGATTAAAACAAAATTTTTGCTAGAGCTGCTAGCAAAGTTTGTGTTTTTCCAGATGGTTTTGGCCAGTGTGTTTCTCTGTGTGTGTGTGTTGGGAAGACCTTTTTAGGGCTAATCAGCCCCTTCCCTGAGCTTGTGGGAAATATGAACTAACATGAAAGTATCTGGACAGATTACTTGAATTGCTATTCCTTGTCCCCTATTTGCACCAATTGTTTTAGGGAGCGGTGGAGGAAGAAATGTAGATGCATCTGGTGTTCAAAGAGCAAAGTACACGCTAGCTCTCTCCCTCCCTGATCTCCTTTAGCTGTCAAAAAAGGTGGCATTCCAAATACACCATGTTTTAGTAATAAGCTATCCATGGGCTCGGACTGTTCCAATTTTAATGGAGATGGCTTCTATGGTTTTATCCTTCTCCCTATTCATTCACTATATGCCCATCTGGAGGATGCCTCATGAAGATGCTCCTAGCATTTTCGTTGTGTAAGTTAATCTGCTTTTAGGGTTTTTTTCCCCCCCAGGCCCCTTTCCTCTGCCATACTAGATTTTCCTGAAGGCTGCGCACCCACTCTGTGCAGTGTTCAAATCCATGATGTTCCACTGCTTAGAAAGGGAAAACAAAAACCCAACGTTCGTAAACCCATCATCTTCATCTAGGCTAGGTGTCCCCTATTTCATTTTTTCTGCCTCAGTGTGGTACCTTCTTCCTAGCTTCTTCTTCAAAACCCTTCAAATTCATCTTGATTCTTCTAAGGTCCAACAACAGGAGGTTAGCCTTTAGCTGCCAAGTGAGAGACATGTTTCAGATTTACATCTACTAGAATCAGTTGGGGCTTTTGAATTGATTGGGAGTAAGGTGTTGGTGGTGGGGAATCTAAGCATAGTGCATGGTACTTCGTGGCTAATCCTTCCACAAAGGCATTTTGGCAGCTGCAGGGAAAAGGAGTGACAAGGAAGCTAATTCCCAAACATCTCTAGAAGACAGACACATGTGTAAACCAAAGATTAGCCATGGAATGCAAAGCATTTGGGAACTGCCTGGTCATTGGGCTGGAACGTAGCAGCTGGAGGGAAAGAGATCAGGAAATATTCCTCTGTTCTGCTTCTTCCTGGCAGTACCTCTGCACTGATTCCAAGGAAAATCCTCTCTCTTTGGTTTCATTAGGACCCGTGATTGTAGATGGATGGACATTTATGGAGGGTCTGAAGGCCATACCAGCCCCATTTCAGCTCCTCTGGCTCCCCTTGAGGAATGGCTTTGGGCAGAAGAGCACTCCTGGAGGCATGATTCTCTGTTTAACTCCTACACCGCGTTTTGATGATGGGTGTGCTGGGAGGAGCTATGGGGTGCACAAAGATCCCAGACCCTATGTGACCCACAGGCCACACAATTCCATGTCTTTCCCATAATGGCATGGTCCTGCCTTAGGTCTTTACAGGAAACCATAATCTCTTTGAAAAGGCTGTCGAGGACACCTTTCTGTCTGAACGCATCAACTATTTGAAGGAACGCCTGTTCCAAGTGCACTTTAAATACAAAGAACAATCAAAGGGAGTCTGGACAGGGCCATCAGCATTTACCAACCACATTGCAGATGGAGCAGTCTAGACCACTGGTTACATTCACTTTGCTGAGATATAATCTCAGTCCTGAGATGAACTGTATTCCACCAGTGTAAATGAAAGCAATTATTTTTAATTTTCCTCTACACATAGGTTATGCAAATTTTATGGAACAGAGTATCATCTTTTGTTCCTTTTTGAGCAATGCATTTCCTTTTTTTTACCACCATTGAAGAGATGAAAGTACTCACCAGCAGATGGGATTCTTGCAACTTCTCAGTGCCTTCTTTTTTTAAAATTGATTTTTAATTGTCCAATAATTACAAATCACAAACACCACTCACAAGCGACCCTCCCTACTTTCCTACCCCTATTTTCTTTCCCTCCCAATCCATCCCCACTGTTTATACATTCACTCCACATTCCCACTTGACTTCCTAATAATACAATACAGTAGCTATTGCTTCTTTTTCTTACACCAGTTTAAGTAACTCCATTAAATTCATCCCCATAACCTCTGTTTGGAGGGGTTTCATCTCTTTAATCCACTTCTGACATTATCCCTTCCTTGTTTACTTCTTGGTTGCTATTTTACAAATTCCTATCAATGATTATGTCTGCTCCTCCCATAGCTTTGTTATTTTCTTCCATTTTTTCATATAGTTGGATTGATTTCCCATTAATATACATTGTTAATTTATTCATTAAAGCTAATCTT
Organism: Phrynosoma blainvillii; assembly: GCA_026167975.1. Classification (NCBI taxonomy): domain Eukaryota; kingdom Metazoa; phylum Chordata; class Lepidosauria; order Squamata; family Phrynosomatidae; genus Phrynosoma; species Phrynosoma blainvillii. Next base: position 13,983,945 of record JANUYF010000013.1, read on the forward strand.
CCATCGTAGGCACAGTTTTCTCTTTCCAATATTTTGCATAAACCATTCTCGCTGCCATAATCATGTATAGTATTATGCTTATTTCATCTTGATTTAACGTATCTCTTACGATCTCTGTAATGTTCAGTATAAACAACAACCAGGTCTTAGAGGTATCTTCTTATGTAATGTTTCTGTAATATTTTTGTGTATTTTCTCCCCAAAATTTCTTTTTCACTTTACACTGCCACCACAAATGATACAATGTTCCAAGTTCTTCTTTACACTTCCAGCAGGTATTATTGTTATTCTTCTGTATCTTAGCCAGTTTGGTTGGTGTCATGTACCATCTGAGGAATACCTTATAATAATTTTCTTTGAGATTGTGCCTTCTGAATCTCTGTATTTATGGCAGCTTTCCCCAACCTGGTGTTCTCCAGATGCTTTGGACTACAAGTCCCATCACTGGTAGAATTCAAATATATAGCCGTGTTAGTCTGTAGAATCAGTAAATAGAGAGATCTTGTAGCATCTTTGAGACTCACTCAAAGAAAGAAATTTCACAGACACCAAATGCATCTGAGGAAGTAGGCTGACGTCTACGAAAGCTCCTGCTGCCAATTTCTTTCTTTCAGTGAGTCTCAAAGGTGCTACAAGATCTCTCTACATACCAAGTCCCATCACTGCTTATCATTGACTATGGTGCCTGGGGCTGATAGGGAATTTAATGCAAAATTATTATTAACTTATAACTGGGTTAATTTTAACCTACTTTTACATTGATTTGATTTAATAATTTTTTAAGGGGGAGAGGGGGAATGATGTTGTTTTACATTGTATTGTGGTATATTTTAATTATTGTTCACCGCCCGGATTGGTCCGCCATAGGGCGGTATACAAATAAAAATTATTATTATTATTATTAATTATCAAAATATCCCTGGATCTACCAATAGCAGTTAGTCATGATGGCTTCGTGCAGAAATGTTCAGAAGGGGGCAATATATCATTGAATATCAACAGCCAGGGAAGAACAGCGGGAGAGTGCTTTTTTCTCTTAATAACCTCCTTGCAGGCCTCCTGGAGACATCTGGTTGGCCTCTGTGGAGTATGCTGGACTAAATGGACCTTTGAGTTGGACAGATCCAGCAGGGGCGTTTTGATGTTCTGCCCTGGAAAGCCCTTTTTGTTTCCATCACAGCAGCTGAATTAATGATTAATTGGTTGTAGGGACTCATTTTTACGGGGAGGGAATGGACTGCCTTTTAAACTTTATTTTTATGGTTTTGAAATGATTTTACACTTTTAAACAAATTGAATGGCAAGTAGTATAACTTTGTTTAATAGTGCTTCAACTTTGTTTTTTTTTATGACCGGGTTTTTAGCTTATTCTTGTTTTAACACAATCATGGGCCATGCTGGGAGAAAAGAAGGCTATAAATAAACCAAAGAAATAAATTCACTCCCTGGGGAGTGCCAACAAGCTCCCTCCCTGTTTTCAAACTGGCGTCGAAAACATTTGTATCACAGCAAGCATTTAATGCCTCAATGTCGAGGTGTTTGGTGTTTTTGTTTTTGTTTTTGTTTTTGCTCGTTTTCATGCTGCAGAGTGTTTACATCTGTGAAATTTATTTTTTCTGTTCATCTTTTGTAAGCTTTGATAAAGTAGGGCCTGGCTAAATGTAATAAAAAGTGACAAAGGGGAGGGACTCCCATTGGAGGTGTTGCCCTAGTCATTCTGGTGCCAGCTGTTGTTGTCCATGCCATCACAGCTGCTTTAGATCAGGTTGCTGGACTTTCTTTGAAGATGGCCTCCCTTGCCACCTTATAAAAACCAATTTGTAGACTGAACAAAGGAAAAACTGAGACACCCCCCCCACGCCTTTTCCCCAGACATGCCTTCCTGCCCGTCAACACCAGTGAAGGGTGCAGAGAAAAACCAATAAACAGTTCTTTGAGGTGGGGAAGGTCAACCAAAGGTTGCTGCAGGAAATCCCCTTAGAACAAGGCTGACTTCACTTGAAACTCATCCAAAAAACCATGCTGTCTCAGCTGTGCTGCCTCCCTGCCCCATCTCTCCCCCGAAAGGAAGAAACTCTCAAGACAGGACAATTTCTCGCTTTTGTTTCCTCTGTTTTGCCACATCTGAAAGTCGCCACATCTGAAAGTTGCAGTGTGGGAGAAAGATGGCAAAAATATAGACGTAGAACTGAGCCAACAGCAGCTGCTTTGGCGGAGCTCAAGAAATATGGTATAATAATCTCCACTCCCAGCCTGCCAAGAGATTTGGCAAACAGCACGTTAGTTGTGCTCTTTTTCTATTAGAGCGGGTAACTGAGAGTCTTATGCTTGCGCTTGCACTGTGTGTGTGGTGTGTACATTAGGCATCTCTGCAGGAACTGATGCCAGCCAAAGCTTGCTCTGTTGGAAGGCACTGGCAAGGTATTGATTCAGAGTCACTCCCCACTCCACCTGTGCTCCACTTCCCCCCATGAAAGGAAGCCTCAGTGTGTTTACAGGATCACTTTCCTGCTGGGCAAACACTGCTGGAGTCATGAGGAACTTCTGTGATCCTTTTCCAAAGGGGTAGCTGTGCTAGTCTGTTACCATAAAAATCCAACATACAGTCCTCTGGCACCTTAGAGACTAGCAAATACCCTGAGCTCTTGTGGATATGATCCAGGAATTCAAAGGGAAATTTAAACCAAGGGTGGGGGTGCGCTGCAATCAGGAGAGGAACATAAAACACAACCAGGATGAAATAAAAAGATGATGGAAACAATACACAGAAGAGCTATATATTAAAAAAAATATGAAAGGTTGAATGACACATGGGAAGGAGAAACATACGAAGATGAACCCCACATTTTGGAAAGCAAAGTGAAAGCTGCACTCAAAGTGATTGGGAAAAATAAGTCACCAGGAACAGATGACATTCCAATAGAATTGCTACAGTCCACAGAGACAGACAACTTTAGTTCTAATTAAAATCTGCCAGCAAATATGGAAAACAAAACCGTGGCCCACAGATTGGAAGCAATCAATATCCCCATCCACAGCAAAGGAGACACAAAAGACTGCAGTAGTTACAGGACCATTGCACTAATTTCCCATGCAAGCAAAGTCATGTTCAAAATTCTGCAGCAAAGAGTCCTACCATATATGGAACAAGAAATCCCAGAGGTGGGGTTCAGGAAAGGAAGAGACTCTAGGGACTCCTTGCAAACATACAACAAATAATGGAGTGCATCAAGGGATTCCAGAAAAAAATCAGTATGTGCATCATTGATTATAGCAAAGCCTTTGACTGCAAATAGATCATGAAAAGCTACAGAATGTTTTTAAAGGAATGGGAGTGATTTTCAGAACTACCGTATATACTTGACTATAAGTCAACCTCATGTATACATTGAGGGCAGATTTTGGGGCCAAAAGTATGGGTTTTGATATGACCCATGGGTAAGTCGAGGGGAAAACCTACGGGCACATAACAAAGGATCTAAAGCAATGGTTCCCAAAATTTACTCCTCCAGGTGTTTTGGACTTTAGCTCCCACAAGCCACAGACATCTGGGCCAGTAGTTGGGGATTCTGGGAGCTGAAGTCCAAAACATCTGGAGGACAAAAGTTTGGAAATCACTTATCTAAAGGATGAAGCAAAAGAAAACAATGCCAAAGAACTTACAAAATTCCAGTAGGCATGTTTGTGCTCATCCTAAAGGCTGGATGGATGATAAAGTAGAGGGGCAGAGTCAGTGCTTACAGGACAGATTATATTCTTGTCTTTCATCAGAGGATGGTTCCTTTTAAAATAAGAATTAAAGTACAATGCTTACATTGACTCATGGATAAGTGGACTCTGGCTTTGGGGGCCAATTTTTTAAATAAAATTTATAGACTTATATATGAGTATACAGTCATCCCTTCTGATTCACAGGGGATCTGTTCCGGACCCCCACGAATCAGAAATATCACAAATACTGGAGCCCCATTGGTTTGAATGGCTGCACATGCACTTCAGGTGCACACACCATTTTGTCCCTCGCTGCTTGCCATCCACAAAAGATTGAGAACGTGGACGGCAAGTCCACAGATGGTGAGGGACGAGTGTATACAGTATCCTTCCAAATGGATTTCCATTATTATCTGGGCTGCTGCAGATAAAAGGGCTCTGATCCTGATGTCTCCCTAAAAGGTGGGATCCAGAGCAGGGACTAACTGGAAGGTTTTAGGTGTGCGGAGGTATACCAGTAGATATCCTACCATTGACTACTACAACTGTCACAACAATGAATCCTACTGTGTCAGTGGACTGAAGTATCAAGGTCAATGTTATTTTGGCTGCAAGACTTTTTTTTTTTTTTTAAATCAGAACTTGTCATCTAAACAATAGAAGGCTTCTGTTATTAAAATTGAACTGTCACCTCCCTATTCCACCCTCCAGCTCACCTTGCTGCAGTGTTCTTCATGCTGCCTCCTCTGAATGTTCTGGGGAAAAGAACACACACACATTGAATATACATTTTTGAGAGCTGGTTTCAAAAGTTGTTTTAATGTTAGTGTGGGATTTTTAATCTGTTACTGATCTACTCGCTTCCCCTTTCACCTCTCTTTGATGAATCATTTCAGAGCAGCTTTGGTGCACTAACAGTTCATAAAGACGTTAAATGCACACAAAAATGCAGCAGAGGCAGCAATGGGGTGGAGAATGGGGAAGCATCAGCATTTTGAGGAAAGCTGCACCCACAAGAGAATGTGGCAAAATGAGTCAGTGGAAATCACTCTGCAGACAGAAACCGTTGGCCTTTTCTGACTTTTCAAAGAGCAAATAGAGGACTTGATTGCACAAGAGTCTGTGGGCTGGTAGTTTCATCTATTTTTTACATACATTCCATCTGTCCTTCTTATGTTCTATTTTCTCATCCCAGTCACTTTTTGTTTCTCTTGGTGCTCTAGTGACACAGTGGTTAAATGCTGGTATTGCAGCCACAAGGTTGTGAGTTTGATCCCAGAGGGCTCCAAGGTTGACTCAGCCTTCCATCCTTTCGTAGGTCAATAAAATGAGTAACCAGCTTGTTGGGGGGCAATTGATTTACACATTGTAAACCATTTAGGGAGTGTTAGTTTGCTGATAAGCATTACAGAAATGTGCATACTATTGCTATTGCTATTGGTGAGAGTGCTTGCTAAAAATGTGTTGCTGCTGGCATTATACATCCTTGATTTGATATGGAGCAGTCCAACAGTAGCCCACTTTGGTTAGCAGCAGGGTAAACCTGATTCTCAGGTCCTCCTATAAATTCCCAGAGAATCCACTGTCTACTTTGGAACCTCCCCAACCATTAAGAATCCCCTCCATTGTAGGAGAGGCAACCATTGGCCTGCTTCTCAAATTTGCAGATGATACCAAATTAGAAGGGGTAGCTAATACCCCAGAGGACAGGATCCAAATTCAAAATGATCCTAATAGATTAGAAAGCTGGACCAAAACTAGCACAATGAATTTCAATAGGGAGAAATGTAGGATGCTAGTAAAAATGAAATGCACAGATATAGGATCGGTGATACCTGGCTTGACAACAGTGCATGTGAAAAGGATCTGGGAGTTGTAGTAGACCACAAATTGAACATGGGTTGACAGTGTGATCCAGCAATGAAAAAAGCTAAGCCCTGATTAGTGCAGTCGGTTTTCTGTATCCACGGGCTTGCCATCCACGGATCTGAGCATTTGTTGACAGCAAGCCCTGTTGTCCCCAATGGCTGTGCATGCACATGGAAGTGACTTGAAAGCACACAACAACAACAATTTCTGAATCTCCTCATCACTACTTATATGAAATTTAGATTTTGTTCTACCTTATCTCATCATTGTCACTAGAATACCTCAACCCAACAAGCACCTTTGGTCTGATGAGAGACTCTTCATTGTGAGTTCCAAGTACTCCTCTCATGGAACCCACTAGTAGTGGCATGATGAATAAAGAGGATTCTCCTTACTCAGTAGTTTCCTGCCATGACCAATACTATCAAAAGTCATCCTGGAAAGAAACGCCTTTCCTTTTCAACCTGTGACTGTTGTCATTTTATGGATTCTTCTCATTAATACCAATCACCAAACCATAATCACTATAGGAATCACTCACATTCCCTTTGGGGGGGACATACTAGGACCTCTCTCCTTCTTAAGGCGCCAACTAATAGAGACCTATACCTACAGTTTTGACATCTCTGAAGACTTCTGTTGCTACATTTCTTCTTGTGACTATGGTTTTGGAGATTTCTATGAGCTCAACTGCTATACGTTTCTGCATAATTCAGGTCTGCCACCGGTCACTGCCTGGGTACAAATGCTGCTGATCATAGTTCTGATTTCCAAAAATTTTGCTGTATCTCTGACAGTGATGTCAAAGACATCCCAGCCTCAGGTATCATCTCAAACTGCATGACTGGCAGTTTTACTTGTGTTTACGTTAGAAGTCAGTTGTGGATCTCTGTCTAGACATACTATTGATCCTTGTGATCATTGCTCAGCTTCTTCTGATGATGACTATGGGCCTTTGCAGACTGCTAGAAATAGTGCAAATTGAGTCCACTTTAAAGGTTAGGGTTAGGGAATCATGGGAATTGTATTTTATTGTGGCACCAGAGCTCTCTGACAGAGAAGGCTCAATGTCTCAGAAAAAAAACAATTCCCATGATTCCCTAGCACTAACACTAACCTTTAAAGTGGACTCAATTTGCACTATTTCTGGCAGTCTGCAAAGGCCCTATGACGCTGTTTATAGCATTATAGCAAGTAGGAATGCTATAATGCAGTTTTGTCTCGTATTGACAGCAGCTTGGGCTTGCTGTCTCCAAGGTACATCCCAAGCCTAAATTATACAAACCGAATTCTTAAATGATATAGTTCCTTTCAGAATTACAAAAATGTTTAGGATGAAGACAAGTCAAATACAAAGTGTAGTGTTAAGATCTAACATACATTGTGGCTCAGCGTGCAACCTCAACTGGAAGTGAGCAACTTCATATTGCCTTTGAATACATAGAAACACCCCACCCCCACCCGACTTATTAAATGTATAATTCACATAGCCTATAGCAAACTGATGACTCTTCCCTGTGGGATGAAAATCACCAAGTATTAGACTCTTGGGAAAAATTATTGCTTTGATGAAGCGTGTATGTCCCCATGTTCAAAGGGTGTGTGTGTTCATTTTGTCAGCCTGACCGAATTTCCTCCGAGAAAGTTGGAGGAAGACCAAAATGTCCTTGCTCCTTGAGGAGGTATGCAATTTTGACCTGAAATAAACTTTGTAGGCTAGCAGATTCTAAAGGAGGACCGGGGAGTTTCTTCATTTGAAGTAATAACCTACATGAAGTCATATAAGTGTATTTTGTGTGTTTTTGCCCATTGGCTTATTTGGTGGGATAAGGTAAAAAATGGCAAAGAATCAATCCATTTGATTACTAGCTTTTTATTATTATTATTTTAAAAATTGTAATGCTTACCACTTGAGCAATGGATGAGAAAGTGGGGTGGCATGATAGCAAAGGTGGATGGCTGAGATGTGTAGGCTGAATAGAATTAGGCAGATTATGGGTAAAAACCAGGATGATATCTGATCGGATGTAGGCTGGGCATGATGTAATCTGGTGTTTAATAGGAAGAATTTGGCTAAATCAGACTTTCCAAATTGGCTTTTCAGGTTTCTGACACAGAACATGGTTTACTGGTAACACCAGTTAAACATTAGCTAATTGGCTAAGCAGAGCTTTAGAAGGTTGCAAGCTGAATCTTCTAGCTTGAGAAATTAAGCTTGTCTTTTTTCTCCTTTCTCCTGTTATTGTGCAAGTAGGATCTGCCAAAGAGACAGAAGGCTGCTCCATGTGAGTGATGGCTGAACAATGTTCCAGTTCAGGTGGCCAGTTATGTAGCTCCATGAAGGAGAAGGAGGAGAACGAGAAGTGGTGTCACCCAAAAGGAAAGTAGAAGAAGACACCAAATCTGGGTAGCATTTGGTCAGGCTATGCAAATCCAGAAATAATGACCAAGATCCAGTTGAGTGTCTATACCAGCAAGGGGCATGATGGTGGCAAGAGAGAAAAGGCTGCGGTTAAATTGTCCAGGAAAGAGGTAAAGCAGGGATAAGCAACAGTTCTTTAGAGGGCCACGTCCCTCTGAATTTATTTTTATTTTTTGCCCCTAGATGCCTCCCATCTTGTGGGCATTGAGGCAATTTTAGTCCATTTTTTGCCCTCTCTGGGTCTTTTTAAGCCCATGAGGGATCTTTCTTTTAAAAAAATAGGAAATAACTCAGAAACCCACCCACCCCCTACAAAAGATGCTGTGAAATTGCCCCTCACCTTGAGGTCATATGGGGTTATTTTGGAGCAAACAATCTTTATTTATATGGGACCATCTATGCAGCCCATGATCCTTTTTTTACTCTAAAAGTCATTGTCATTGGGAGAAGAAGTGTACTGGCTCTGAATAGTCTATTCCTCCAATGTCTGTCTGGCTCATTGTAAGAAAGGTCTTTGGGAAAGCTTATCTGTGCTGTTGCTTGTACATGCTAGCGCTAAGCAGTTTATTTGTCCAAGGCCTTCTTGCAATTGTCCAGGTCAGTTTTCCCAAGCACCTTGCCTCTGAGGACCCTTCTAAAAGGCAGACATTATTGCAAGAGCAGGCTGTCTGGAGCCAGCAGCCTTCTCCTGATGATGAAGACAACAACGTTGCATTAAAGTTGACAGATTGAAAACTGGAGAGGGCTCCTGTCCCTTTCACGGTTGCATAGAAGAGGGAATTTCAGCAGGGGTTGTATGTCATGCAACCAGGTAGCTAGCAAGCAAAATCCCCTCTTTTACATAACCGTCAAAGGGACAGAAACCCTCTCTGAAGTTTTCACCCTGGTAAGCCTACTATGTGTGCAAGCACTAGCAGTGCTTGTTATAGCAGTGCAGTGTACCAACAGAGCTCTGGCCAATAACTGTAATTTCAATAGAAACCCAATACACCTTGCCATAGTGTATATACATAGGGGGAGAGTCTTACCAGGTGCCTGGTGTCCTGCTGTCTCAGTGCAGCTGGCTGTGAATGAGCAACTTCAAGATCCCTGCTATTCTCCCTTCTGATGATTCTTTATTTTTAAGCCCAACCTGGAATGACCAGCTCTTCCAAGAGAAGATGCCTTCACAGTGGCGGCCCTAGGGTTGGTGTCACCCAGTGCAGTAACTCATGGTATTTCCCCCCCCCCCATTGAATTCCTCCCATTTCATACATACAGAATCATTAGTCATGCTTTTTTGCACGAATGTTACTCGTAAATCATAATTCCCGTATACCACTGAATGTACAGTTGCCCCTCCCAATTTGCGGGGGATCCGTTCCAGACCCCCCCATCCCACAAATTGGGGAAATTGCCAATATTAGAGCCCCATTGACTCCTGTGTGTGGCATGGCATGTGTGCGTGCCTTGAGCGCGCATACCATTTTGTCCCTCATGGCTTGCCATCTGCGAAGGCGTGAGGGATGTGAATGGCAAGACCGCGAACGGCGAGGGACAAGTGTAACTCTAATAGCTGTGACATAAACAACTAGCAAAATTTAAATTATTCCTTTCAGTTACAATATCATACACACAGCTAAATGCATTTACATATATGTCAGGGGTAGGCAACCTTTCCCCTTTAAGGGCCGAGGGACTTCAGCTCCCAGAAGCCTCAGCCATGTTGGCCAATAGTCCCATGTTGGCCAATAGCTCCTGGGATTCTGGGAGCTGAAGTCCCTCGGTCCTTAAAGGGGAAAGGTTGCCTACCCCTGATATACCTAGTGAAGATTTGGTTAAAATGTGATGTTTTTAAAGAAAATTTTAAAAGGATTTGGAAAAATTAAAATTTCTCCTTTCTCCTCCTACTCACACCATCTCTTCACTTTAAAGAGATACAGGCAAATGCCACAGACTGTTTCTGCCAAAATACAGATGTTTGAGGGGCAGTGGTGTCTTAGGTTGTAGCCTGGTGTGGTCCGCACCCCTGGCACCCCACTAGTGATGCCACTGTGCCTTCACAGAAAGGACTTAGGGGCAAAATGTGGATTGGGTGGGAAGAGTGGGGTGCTTGGGCAAAGTGGATGGGCACAATATGGCAGAGATGGGTGACCTTCCTCTTCCCTCTCTTCATACTCCTCCCGTTCATTCTTCAGATATGACCAAATGGCCTAGTTATTTTTCCCTCTCCAAGGAGGGTTCTGTTTTAAAAGATTTCATTCAGTGCAAGCTGGGCAAGGAGGGAGTCAGTGCCAGAAATAACCTTCTTTTAACAGCAGCTGGCTTTTAAAAAAATGTTTTTCTCCAACGAGTCTTCATAGGTGTTTGACCTTGGGTAGCTGCCAAGGCCCCTCACATATACCAGAATACACAATACCTCCCCGTCCTCGCCTTCTCACTCCCTTCCAGTGATATGAATGGCAGTAGGCCAAAATAGACAGGGAGTGATGGAGATTTTCATTGGAAGGTTACCACTGCTTTGCCTGTGGTGACTGACTCCCTGGAACCAATTTGGGTTTCTGTCCTCTGCCCCTGTGCTGGGCTCATAAAAATGTCAAGCCGGAAGAATGAGTGATCTCATTATGAGGAAAGATTATGCTAAAGCGATTCCCCCAGACCCATTCAGGAAACATGGAAATAAATGGCTCTCTAATTGAATCTGATAAGCACCACACACACACACACACACACCTGACAATGAGCCAGCTATTCCTTGGAAGCTGGAAAGAGGCAAAGCAAAGGCAGGGCAAAGCACAGAGCGGGAAACAGAGGGTATGTTTTGCCTGAAGGAAAGCCCTCCTTTTGCACAGTCAGAGTAAGGGCTTGTTTTGGCCCCTGTGATGTTTTGCTTTTGATGGTTGGAGGCTCCTCAGGACATCCTTCAGCCCAGGGTAATACTAGAGCTCAATGTGCTACTGTGGGCATATTTTCAGTGGTGGTCAAACTTCTTTTTCTGCCCATTTGGAACGAGGAGGTCATAAATCTAGGGAAAGTCTGACCATCCAGATGAAAGCTTCCTTTACTCCAATATTGCTTGCCACAGGTGCCCAGCAGATACCTCCCGGAAGCCCAGAAGCAGGGTATCAAAGACAAAGGACGTTATTACACGGGGCCCAATCCAAACAAAATCCACACGAAATCCTGAACGATACCAGATTATTGGCCTGTGTTTTCACACGACGTTGCACAGAACCCCGACAGAACCCCGACAGAAAGTGGAAAGATCCGAGATCTTTTGAATTTAGGTTAATTCAGGAAATGCAATTGCGCGATGAGGGTGATTCCGTATTTACTGCAAATGTGATCGCCAAATACGTATTGGGGAGCATTTCCCCGTCATTACCCATGGTTCCCGCAAGCATTCCTCTATCTGCACATGTGCAAGAGCCTCATTCCTCTATCTGCACATGTGCAAGAGGCTCATTTCTACTACATTTACGGGATATTTTCGCTTGTGTGTGGACGTTTTTTGCACTTGCTGTAAATTTGCAATTAAGATAATGACGTTTGCGGAAACAAGTTTATTTTCGGTTTATTTTCATAATGCCTCATTTCCACTTTTATTTTCGCTTTCTGGCCCACGTGTGATAACGTCCTATGAGTTTGCAAAAGGAACTTGCTTGGACTACAGCTCCCCAATCCCCCAGCTAGCAAGGCCTCTGGCCAGGCAGGCTGGCCAAGATTTCTGGAAGCTGAGGTCTTAAAAAACCAAAACCCTTTTCTAAACTTTGTTCCCACTGTGAAGTTGAAGGCTTTCACAGCCAGCATTGATAGTTTTTTTGTGGGTTTTTCGGGTTATGTGGCCATGTTCTGTAAAAGTTTATTCTTGACGTTTTGCCAGCATCTGTGGCTGACATCTTCAGAAGATGCCAGCCATAGATGCTGGCAAGATGTCAGGAATAAACTTTTCCAGAACACGGCCACATAGCCCAAAAAACCCACAAAAATCTTTGTTCCCACTGTTTTCAGGCATGCCATCAGTTTACCCTCTTGTGTAACTCCATCCCTCTCTGATGGCAGCCTTTTCCAACTTGGGCCCAAGACCATTACATTTTTTTAAACAGGGGCACAGAATCAGGATGTAGCTCTTTGAAATCTTCACGGCGGTGAGTGAAACGTCTTTGAGGATATCTCCCAGTGATGTATTTATGTCTCAAGTTAAGTCTCAAGCCTCTACCTTCAAAGTTTCCAGTCAAGTCGTTGCAAGATACTTTCAAGTTGAGTCTCAAGCCTGGGAGCCAACTTTTAACAAGGAAAAAAAAGGAGGTGGAATATGGGGGTGGGTGAAGGATGACTAGAAAATCAAGAAGATGTACACAGAGTTGGGAGGATAGAGTAAGGGAAATAGGATGGATTTTTTCTAAAGTTCTTTTTTTCCTAGGAGCAGCAGCCAACAAGCTTTGCCTCCAGAGCTCAAGGTGCATTTGTTTCTTGGAAGGGAACAGGCCAGCAAACATGTTAGGCAATGGGCTGTTTGAGATGGAAGGACAATTCCTCTACAGCTAGTTTTCAAGGCTCCTCCAATACGCAGCAGAGACAAGATGCCGAGTAGATCTCAAGAGGCCCATTGCCTAACACGTTTGCTGGCCTTTTCCTCTCTGGGTTCTGGGGGAAAGTCTTGTCTGCTGCTGCTCCTAAGAAAAAAGAATACCAGCCAGATGTGGCTGGTATTGTGCAGTTGTCCTGCCTTGTTCACCAAAATTTACAGGGGGGAAAATGTGTCTTTTCTTCTACCCCTCCATAAAAACAGTTAAGGAAAGGCAAACCGAATAGCTCCCCAAAGTCTTTTTGACTAGTAGTGCTAGAACTATCTATTCACAAGCACCTATATCTTTGTAGTACACATGTGCCCTGTGTTTCCATTTTCTCTGTTTAGTACAACCGCCTGCTTTCATTTGGCTAGAAGGTTTGTTAGTTGGTATTTGGAGAAAGGCAGAAATACTGATCTATACCATGCATGAGCAAAGTGTGATCCTCCCACTATTACTGGGTGACAGATCCCATTAGGTCTAGCTTAGCCAGCACAGCCATTGGTGAGGAATTCTGGGAGTTACAGTAAAACAATATCTAGAGGACTGCATTTTGATAACCCTTGGTCTAAAATTTAGATTCTAAACTGTATGTGTGTATTTTATATATATGGGGGGACAAGGGAGGTTGTCCTGTTTGTTTAGAGAAAGAGTAATAGAAAAGGGAAAGGAAGAATGAATCAACAATACTGTTACAGCTTTGGGGTAAAATTATATTTTCTCTGCTGAACATTCAGTCACGCTTTTGTGTAAAAAGCAAAATCAGATGTGTGCATATAACACCACTTCTCCTTGTGGCATATTTTCTTGTTAAAAACAACCATGGTTGGATTGGGAAAGAAACGAAAGCCTTTTATACCATGAAATGATCTTTCCAGTACAAATGACCTCATCCAGAAATGAGCGGCTGAGCTCAGCTAAGGAACAGTCACAGGAATTTGTCAACATTGATGTTTCCATTTAATCCAAGGGCCTCGCTTTTGCACATTGCATCCTCTTCTGGGGTACTTTCACCCGAACTCTAGACCTCCCCAAGGACAACTATTTGCTGGGAGAAACATGAACTCTAGGAACTAGAAGGGACCAAAACACAGAAAAGAGAATCAACAATTCAGAGGTTCAGCAAATACATTACGGTATCTTTTAGTTTTTTTAATGGTTAATCTTTTGTGTTAAAGGATCTTGGAAGCCCAACCTGGAAAGCATCTGTGCCTTTGACATTAAAGACCCTCTGCCAACCATGAACCAGGCTAGGTGATGATCTGACTAGCCATTGTTGCTGTCCTGGGCATTTGATATTCCAGAGAGATGAACACTATCTTGACATTCAAAGATATAGCCATGTGAGTCTGTAGAATCAGTATGTAGAGAGACTAAGCACCTTTGAGACTAAGGGGCTCTACAGAGCCGCCCCTGGGAGCACCAGATTGGGGCCACGGCAACTGCATGCCACAGCCCTGATCCAGCACTTTGCCACTCTAAAAAGAGCTGGCAAATGCCACTCCTTTTTAGAGTGGCAAAAAACCACCCTTGCCCCTGCTGCCACGGTGCCTTTTGGCATTCCTTTGGCACAGTGTGTGTGAATGCTGGGCCAAGGGAGCACCCTGATACCGCCTGCCATCTGTTTGGGTGGGTGGCATGATGGCGGCATCAGGGCAGAATCGGGGCAGGCAGCGTGTGGTCACCATGCCCCAACTCCACCCCAGGCCAGGCCTTTTGGTTGACCTGTAGAGCCCCTAACTGAAAGAAAGAAGTGGGCAGCATGAGCTTTCCTAGACTTCAGTCAACTTCCTTAGATGCACTAAATGCATCTATGAAAGCTCATGCAGTCAACTTCTTTCTTAGGGGGGGTTGCAGACTGCCAGAAATAGTGCAAATTGAGTCCACTTTAAGGGTTAGGGTTAGGGAATCATGGGAACTGTATTTTATTGTGGCACCAGAGCTCTCTGACAGAGAAGGCTCAATGTCTCAGAAAAAAACCAATTCCCATGATTCCCTAGCACTAACCCTAACCCTAAGAGTGGACTCAATTTGCACTATTTCTGGCAGTCTGCAACCCCCCTTAATCTCAAAGGTGCTACAAGATCTCTCTCTACATGCTATCTTGACATATTACTTTGTGTGTGTGTGTGGAATCAATATTACCAGAGGCAAAGAACAAGATGGTGCTTCCTCCCATTCCATCCACAAAAAATTACTGGACTGATACTCAGATCTTCATTATGATGATGGGACAGCAGCTTCCACGGCATCTGAAGGCAGAATGCTGATGTGGAGCAGAGCTTAGCACATATTTCCCTCCTCCAACACTTCATGGCTGCCTCCCAGCGTTTGGCACCCAAAACGATTACCTCACTCTGCCGAATGGTAGGGCCAACCCTCTCATTTGTCTCTGAGGCATCTGAGGTAAGGAAGAAGGGAAGTCCCAGTTTGCAGGACTTCCCTACCCATTTTGGGAATGCTTGCATAGTAAGAGGAACGTGTTTGTTCCCCTTGCTCATCTGTTAAGAGGTGATAGTGATATGATCGCCCTGTTTAAATATTTGAAGGGATGTCATATTGAGGAGGGCACTAGCTTGTTTTCTGCTGCTCCAGAGAATAGGACTCGGAACAACGGATGCAAGCTACAGGAAAAGAGATTCCACCTGAACATTAGGAGGAACTTCCAGACAGTAAGAGCTGTTCAACAATGGAACACACTTCCTTGGAGAGCGGTGGAATCTCATTTGGAGGTCTTTAAGCAGAGGCTGGATGGCCATCTGTCAGGGATGTTTTGATTGAGAGTTCCTGCATGGCAGAATGAGGTTGGATTGGATGGCCCTTTAGGTCTCTTCCAACTCTAGGATTCTATGAAAATGGCCTATGCATAAATCTAATTGTTGGCCAAGGAAATTCCATGCCCACCCCCACCCCCCACAGTTGGCTATTAATTTAGTAGTAAGTGTGAGCAACAGACACACTTACCTAATCATAACTCTGACTGTGGAGAACCTGATTAAGCTCTCTAGGGAGCATCAGAAATTGGAGACAATTTAGCAGAATGGTTTTGTGTTATTGTTAATGATTCCATTAGAGAAGAAAGGCCAAAGAATTCAAGTTATCTGTTTGGGTGTATGCACATACACGTGCGTGCACACACACACACACACATTAGTGTGTGTGTGTGTGTGTGTAGTTTTTTCCTTGATAATTTCACGGTCTAACAGGTTCCGGAGGATCTTCCCCCTCCCTTCCTCAATAACCTCATTTTCATACTGCATGCCATTTTTGGAGGGGTGAGGGGGAATAGTGCTGATGAATTTCTTGTGTTTTCCGACTGCCATTCCCCATTAGAGAAAAAGAATTTTAATCTTAGCCCTCCTATCATCTTAGGTAATAGAATATGAATGCTACTTGTGCGTAAGGACTTTGGGGAATCTTGCCTATAATCCTTCTGCTCTTGTAATAGAACTGCTGCCAGACAGAAGAAAATCAAGATGATACTCTGTTCCTTTCCTATCCACCCACAGCTGGCCATGGAGTGAACTCAACTAAAGGGACATCTCCTTTTCTTTTACATAATCAGCATCTCCACAGAAGCCACCAATTCCCATAGAACCACATTAACCATGGAGAAGTCGGAAACATATCCAGGGCTAACCACAATGGTCATACAGCTAAGTACAATAACGTCCAAAAATCCACAAAACAGCGATAGCTTTATTGGCCAACCGAAATGCACAAAATACATGATGCCGGCTTTCAAAGCTCAGCTAGCTTCTTCATCAGGCAAAAGTGTTAACAGTCAAACAGAAGACAGAAAGAAAAGTGCCGATGTTGGAGTCATTATAGGCCTACATTTTAGCAAGATGTTGTTATAGTCATTCTCAGTTCAGGTGGTAAGGAGGAATATCCATATAGGCAGGGGCTTTTACTCTTCCTTGGTCATGCAGGCTCTGGGAGGCAAAGAGTAAACTCCAAGAAGTAAATTCCATTAGCAATGTATGTCTCAGCAGATAAAGCAGCCGCTAAGAGCATGATCACAGGGGCAGTCAGGGCTTGGCCAGACTCCAAATCAGGATGCCACGGGTGGAGGCCATGCTGAACTCAGGCCCAGTTGAGCAAGCAATAGGAGGACAATAGATGTAGTTACCCAGGGGCAGAACATCAAGCACAGGGTCAGGCAGATGAGGGAGAAACAGGGCCATAAACCATAGATTTGGTCACAGGCAGTGCAGGCAGGCAAGGATCAAAAGGCGAAGAAACTGCAGCATCAGATCCAAGCAGAAGATCCAAGTTGGATCAGGACAGAAATAGAAGGAAGGTCAATTTGTTTTAAACTGTTTTTAAACTTGATGTTGTTTAATAATTTTTTAAGGGTTGGGAGGGTTGGGGCTTAGGGTCGATTTTATTGTATTGTATTTTTATGTTGGAAGCCACCCCAATTGCTATGCAGAGCAAAGCAAAGCAGCTTCATTTATATACTGCTTCATATAGTGCTATGGGATGTCTAAGCGGTTTACAACCTAAGTTCATTGCCCCCCAACAGTTGGGTTCTCATTTTAGCGACCTCGGAAGGATGCAGGCCTGAGTCTAGCCTGAGCCCTGGCTAGTATTGAACTCGCAACCTTGTGGTCTATGAGTGAGTGGCTGCAGTACAGGCATTTAACCACTGCACCAGCATAGGCAGCAATTGTAATCGCAATCTAAGGGTGAAGGAGAACTGGAATGTGCTCCTCAATCTGTGTTGAGTCTCATGCCCCAATTGGTATGGAATATACTATGTCCCAGTTGTCTTAGAGCAGGGCCATTTTTGTGCTTACCAAGGACTCCCCCCCTTGCAAAGTGTTGAATGCCAGTGTGCTTCCAAATACCACCTAGGGACCATGTGAGCAATTTTGCCATATTTCTGGCCCCTCGGGTTTGCTTTGGACTCAGGAGAGACCTTATTTCAATAGGCAGTGACCCAGAAATCAACTGTGAGGTCACTTCCCATTGGAAGAAGGACTCTTCTGAGCCTAACATGGCCCAGAGCGGGCACAACTCATGGTGAAATTGCTCTCAACACCCCTGGAGTATTTGGGGGGCAAGCAGTCAAAAGCTTTTTGGTGGGAATGTGGCCCTTTTACCCCCAACAGTAGTTCACCCTGACTTAGAGCATCAACTGACAACGGTCAAGCTGGGAGGTGAGCTGACTTCTCTTCCGTCTGGAGCTGCACTCTACAGGAGGCTTTCTTCATGCTGAATTTATGTGGACCTCCTAGAAGTCCTGGTAGATCAAGAGGTACGTTATTCCCGGAGACTGGTAGTGGAGGACACTTCTCAGGACACTCACCTATTATTATTATTATTATTATTATTATTATTATTATTATCCCGGCCCTCTGTGTAATGCAACTGGGGCGGCTTACAGCATTAAAATATACATTTCATATCCCACAATCCCACCCACCCCTTAAAATGCTATTGAACACTGACAATTTAAAACACACTTAAAATACTAATACAAATAAACAAATAAACAGTAACTGCAGTAGAATCAGGGGAGCAGGTTGGGCTGTCTTTTGACAGCTGGGATATCTATTCAGGAAAGGCCTGCCAGAAGAGATCCATCTTAACAGCCTTTTTAAAGCTGTCTAAGGTGGTAATATGATGGATCTCATCCAGCAGGCCATTCCATAATCTGGGAGTGGTTGCCAAAAAGGTCCTCTGAGCGGTTGCAGACAATCTAGTTTTTATCGTCTGCAATAAATTCTTCCCAGAGGACCTTAGTGTGTGGGGTGGATCATACGGCAGTCCCGAAGATAGGTTGGACCCAAGCCATTTAGGGCTTTAAAGGTGATAACCAACACCTTATACTGGGCCCGGAAACTAATGGGCAGCCATTGAAGTGATCTTAAGATCGGTGTTAATATGGTCTCTTCTCGATGTTCCTGAGACCAGCATGGCTGCCATATTCTGTACTAGTTGAAGTTTCCGAACCAATTCTCTACAGTTTCCACACACTCACACAGTACTCTGATTTCAGCACACAGAAACCTCAGATAAACATCTTACACAGTATGCAGGGATGGGGAGGAATCACTTGAGGCAAGTGGAGGAGTTGAAAGTCTATACATAGATATCCATGATGTCCAGAGCAGTGGCTGTTTCTCCACCTTCACCAGCAGTACGGAAACAGCAGTCTCAGCAGGGGGATCATTGAAGAGGCTTCCAGGCATTGCTCTACTCTTCAGTGAACCACTCTTCATTCAATCTGCTTCAAGAACAGCATTAAAGCCATAGAATTCAAAGATATAGCCGTGATACTCTGTAAAATCTTTATGTAGAGAGATCTTGTAGCACCTTTGAGACTCACTGAAAGAAAGACGTTGGCAGCAGGAGCTTTCCTAGACTTCAGTGTACTTCTTCCGATGCATTTCGTGGAGTGGAAACCAGGGACAGACATATATATGCCATTGGTATGTGAGAATGTCAATTCAAATTCAAAATCCTTTGTGTATGGCATTGAACTGGACTTGCTACTTCATTTCCATACACAAAAGATTTTGATTTTGAATTGACATCCTCAGATACCTATGGCATATATATATATATATATATATATATATATATATATGTCCCTGGTTTCCACTCCACTATATGCATCTGAGCATTAAAGCAGTACTTTCCCCTTGCTACCAAGCTGATCAGCTGGGCTGTTGGAAAAATGGTTGGGGCTCCACTGGTAATGGTCAAGGACCACATGTACACCCCTGATCTACAGCTTAGCTAAGTTATGCCCATGGGATCATTGTCTTTTCCGTGGGTGGTATTGCAGCTATTATGGGCCCAGCAATTAGGCTGACTCCCAGAACTTCAGAACATGAGGCTTTGTTCTTTTCTCAGTCTAACTGCAATTTAAGGCAATTTTCCCCTGCTGCTTTTATGGGTTAGGCTAGGCAGTGCTAATGCAATAATTACATTTCACACCTTGACTGGAAAACTGGCCAGTTGGATGCAGCTTTGCATCCTTAACTCCACAAGTGGGATCAGGTTTGAAATTCTCGTCAGGCTGATCTCTAGTAGACGAGAGGGCACAAAGTCTCCAAATGACCATCACACCTTTTTGAAACAGTGGTTCTGAAGGGATATGACCACCCTCACCAACATCCACCGGTCCAGATATGTTCTGGCTTGAGTTAAGCCTATTCCTTGTTACTGACAGCTGAGTAATACAATTGCTTCTTCAGCAACAGACCAGGAAGGGGCCTCTCCAAGCTAAAAATTATTTCTAGAAAATTTTCTAGCATCACAGGTTTGGGCTGGGTTTGGTAGCCAACCAATGCTTCCAACAGCTGGTGGAGTTTGATATTCTCACTGCTTGCTCCACAGATAGAGTCTCAGAGACCCAGGCATGGACAGTGAAGATGGTGGTACATTTTACCAGGATCCAGAAAACCAGAGGACTGCAGCCACCTGTAATTTTGCTACCATAAGGAAATAAACAGAAGCTGAAATTATAGATACGTATGCAACTTATTTCCATATATTTATGTACCTGTTAACCAGTTCTGAGAGCTGTTCTACTGAAACAGAAGTAATCTGGGTGTTTGGAAAACTTATGTTTTCAGACAGCACCTCTCAGAACTCTTCCATGATAGTTAATGGTATCTAGGACTTGTACAAACAACAAGCTGTGATTAGATCAGAACAAGCAACTTTCTCAACAGTGAATTGCCAGTTTAAGTCCTTATCAACAATCAGGATGATGTGCTGCTTGTCTAGTTATACTAATTCGAACCAGTAGTTTGAGAGGGAGGAAGAGAAATCTATGCTCCACAAAAGGATGATGGTGTTTGGATTGTATCAAATCCAAAACTTATGTACGTAGAAGGCTGTTCATGAAATTGAGCTTTTTATCTCCTCCTCTTCACTGTAGCTTTCTCCTACATCACTGCTCCTACAATAGTCAGAAGGACTCTCAAGAAAATCTTGAGATGAGATGCAAGAAATGGAAGAAGATGTGAAAGGAATACAATCAAACAGCCAGTATTTGTAGGAGAAAAGTCAGAAAAGCAAAAGTCAGAAAAGCAAAAGTTCAAGAAGGCTAAAGAGTTTAAAAAATACAGTCACCTTCATTTTCGTGGACATGGTATCTGTGTCTCTCGCCCGTTTGTGAGTGGCAAGCAAAGTGGGGCAAAATAGGGTGCGCACCCATGAGCACATGCCACCATTCAAGTCTATGGGGCTTGAAAGTTTGCGATTTTCTGCTTTCACGGAGGGGATCCAGAATGAATCCTCCGTGAAAACGGAGGGGCAACTGTAGTTAAAAAGGGAGGGGACTATATTCAGAATAAGAGGAACAAGGAGAACAAAGAAAGGCCAGGTGTGGAAAAGATGGTGAAATGCTGACAGGGTATAGAGAACAGGTGGAGCTGCTCAACATTTACTTTGCCTTAGTCTTCTCCCAAAAGGAAAATAGTCTTAAACTTGGTGAAAATAGGATGCAGTAGGGAGACTGCACCTAGAATAGGGGAAGAGGCAGTACAGGTGAAGAGATTAAGGCTGTTGTTGTGTGCCTTCAACTTGTTTCTGATTTATGGCAACCCTAAGGCAACCCTGTCACAAGATTTTCTTGAAAATTTTCTTGAGATGGAATTTGCCATTGCCATCTTCTAAGGTTGAGAGAGCACGACTTGCTGAAGGTTACCCAGTGGGTTTACATGACCGAGATGGGATTTGAACCTTGGTCTCCTGAGTTCATAGTTGTCTTCAGGGTCAGATTAATGCCATCCAAGCATACGAAAAGAGCTTCCAGATGTAATCTCAGAGCCTTGGTCAACAATCCTTGAGAATTCTTAAAGAAAAGGAGAAGCCCCAACAGAGTGGAGGAGGGCAAGTGTTGTCCCAATCTTCCAAAGGGGGCAAAAGGAAGATCCAAGCAAATATCAACTAGTGAACTTGATGTCAATACCAGGAAAGGTTATAGAGGTCAAACTACATAAGTTACTGAAAGCCAACATGCGTTTTCAAAAACAAGTCATGCAAAACTAATCTTTTTTCTCTTTTTCATTCTCTTGTTGTTGTTTCTCTCTCTCTCTCTCTCTCTCTCTCTCTTTTAATAGAATTACAGTCTTGGCAGATCAGGGGAATCCTGTGGCTGTAGTATATGTTGATTTCAACAAGGCTTTTGACAAAGTTTCCCAGGATGTTCTTGCACACAAATTGGTAAAATGTAGGCTAGACAGTGTTCTGTGGTACATACTTGCAACACCTGATGTCAATACCAATGTAACAATGGTTTTTAGTAGAGTCAGATGACCAACTACAACTACTTCTCAATAGATGCTAAGTCAGCAATGCTGTGTGCATATGTGTGTGTGTGTGAGAGAGAGAGAGAGAGAGAGAAACAAACAAACAAACAAACAAACAAATAGGAGGTAAACAGAGTGCCTTCATTCATTGGCTCATGGGCGACTGATAACATTTGGCTGAAGTCTAGCAACTGATCAGCCAAAAGTAAACAAAGGTAAGCTTTCTCTCTTTCTCATAGTGACAGAAGAAAGGACTGAAGCATTGTGTTTCCAGTTGTTCATTGGAAGAAGGTGTAATAGTCAGATAAATGATAGCAACTTGATAGCAATTATTTATCTCCAGAATTGTGAGGTCCTGCATAAAAATACCAACAAGGAGTGCTTTAATCCAGTACCTGAAGTAGAGGTATTAAAAAACTGCTGCTGCTACAGGTCAAATGTGTGTGTCTGTTTGGGGGTAGATTGTAATCGGTTTGGGACTGATATTTATATCTGAGATTTTACCCTCAAGAGGTGTGCTGTCTTGCAATATAACAAAGACTTGATGGTCTTCCCAGGAATCAGTGGGATTCCAGACTGAGTGAGGGCTTTCACTTTAGGGTTACAAAGATAGCAGCAGGATGGGGTGGGGGGAACGAGTGGAGAGATAGGAAAATTAGCTGGGAACATTGAAAGGGGTAGATAGGAAGCACTGCCTTACTGCCTTTGGTGCAATGAGCCCTCTTTTGTCTCTTTCTGCTAGAAGATATGCAGAGGACCTGGGGGAGAAAGGCATGATCAGCATACCCATTTAGCTTTTGTCTCAGTATTACTTCGGTCTTACACACATCCTTGAGTCTGTGTTCTTTTCTCACTGGGAATCTCCCTATATTCCCAAGATCATCATGACCTCTCAAACATGCTTGGCTCCAGATACGAGAATATGAAAATATGGAGACATCAAATATAATACAGGGTGTACTAGCAGAGAGGCAGGTTTAATAAGGGCAGAAGAGAGTGCAAGGGCCCAGCAACCGCCTGGTCTTGCTAATGAAGGGACGTGTGATAGGGAGTGCTCCCAAAATGGTATATATACACTTTCTTTCATTAACACAATTGTGGCAAAAACAGAGGTTATGTAACAAACCTCCAAATTGGCTTTTGTACATGGAATGGAATGTGAATTGAACGTGATGAAATATCTTTGGCTTGCTCAGCCTTCTTTGCAAGCAGATAGTTCAAGATTATGTCCCCTGGTAAAGGTAAAGGAAGTCCCTTGACATGGGAGATTATCGCACTGGCTTTTCCCCTTGATCTGGGTGTGTAAAAATGGATGTTATCATACAGCTTCATGCCCAGATCAGAGGCATCCTGTACCTGATCGGAACGTCTCCCATACTGAGCTAAAAATGATTCTTACCCGTTCATTGCTCAGTACGGGAGAAGTCCTAATCAGGTATGAGATGTTTCCAATCTGGGCACGAAACTGTGCAATAACATCCATTTTTACACAGTCTCTGCCCATGCCCAGATTGAGGAAAAAAGTTGTGCAATAATCTCTATGAATGTCTAGTTGTAACCAACTGTAGCGGGTGGTGTTCATCTCTGTTACTAATCCAAAGAGCCAGCATTGTCCATTGACTGCTCTGGTGGTCATGTGGCCAGAATGACTGCACCGAACACTGTTACCTTCCCGCTGAGAAGTGGTACCTATCTATGCACTTGCATTTGCATGCTTTCAAACTGCTAGGTTGGCAGAGGCTGGGACTAGTGACGGGAGATCACCCCATCACTCGGGCCTCGAACTGCCAACCTTCCGATCTTCCAATCATCAGGCTTGGCATCTTAACCACTAAGCCACCTCATCTTTCCTGTCCCCTGGTACCTACAGGTAAAATGCCACTCAGGGCCTTTGCAGACTGCCAGAAATAGTGCAAATTGAGTCCACTTTAAGGGTAAGGGTTAGGGAATCATGGGAACTGTATAAAGTGGACTCAATTTGCACTATTTCTGGCAGTCTGCAAAGGCCCTTAGTGAGGGAGAGCCACTGCCTTTCAAAGCAGACAGCCCTGGC
The DNA here is from genome assembly GCA_026167975.1 of Phrynosoma blainvillii. Taxonomy (NCBI): domain Eukaryota; kingdom Metazoa; phylum Chordata; class Lepidosauria; order Squamata; family Phrynosomatidae; genus Phrynosoma; species Phrynosoma blainvillii. Next base: position 14,007,825 of record JANUYF010000013.1, read on the forward strand.
CAAGATAGTGGGCATCTTCATCTACTTACGGCAAAACCCGTAAGTGAGGTGTGACAGTAAAATAAGAGTTCCACCACAAGCTATTGGAAAGACCACAGTTCAGAGGCAGAGCACCTGCTTTGTGTGCAAAGTCAACTCCTCCATTCATACAACATGGACTTTTCTGTGACAGAAGCTGGTAGTGGAACCCTGATTCTCAAGCAATGTCGAACAATATACCCTGACTGTGCCCATTCTGGATATGTTCTTGGCGGTGTCACCGGGGTGGTGGTAGTGAAGAGTGTGTACAAGTGTGCCTTTACTTTTGTGTGCTTGCATTGCAGAGGCAACATCTTAGCAGCAGATGACATTGTGAGGTGCGTCTTTAAACTGACTGGAAGGTGCGTCCCAGCCTTTGCCTTGCTTTGACACACCGGAGCCTGGTCTTCCTTTTCTTGTGTTCAATTTTCTGCCTGTGCTGCCGTTTCATATTTTCAATGCCTTGGGGGGGGGGGGAACGACTGGAATTTTGTGTGTGTGGTTTTTTTCTTCTTCTGTCTCTCTCCTTCCCATCTGTGTTGGGTTCTTTTGAGGAGTGGAAAAATCTAATTCATTCTGGCAAATGATAAATAGTCCTTTCCCTATTCTAATTACACCGCGCCTTATTAGTCACAGTGGAGTCTAGTAAATCTCCTTTTCCGATTATACACATTGCCTACTGTGCTTTTTTAAAAAAAAAAATGAAAAAGGGAAGGAAAGGAAGAAGTTCTTGATTAGTCTTTTCTTCTCTCCTCCCCGTTTCCATCCCGCTCTCTTCTCAAGGACCATTCATATCAGGAAGCCTGAAAGCTAAGCATTACTTCCCAGGCATTTTTTTTTTTAAAAAACTTAACTTGAAATACTGAAGTGGTTATATCAATTTAGTGACCAATTTATAAAGAAGGTTTAGCCTTCCTTCTTCATTACTGTGCTTCTTTATTTATAGCCCCCTTCCACAACACCCATACACACAATTCCAGCTGTGTTTTCCCTCTCATTTCCTGTCCTTTCTTGATGCTTTGGAAGTAGATTGGCTTGCCTGTGCGCTTCTGAGTTGGGCAAAATGAAGGGTTTGAACTGGAAGGAAGCTAGGAAGACGAAACTGGAAGGAACCAGGAAGACGAAAATGTATGCATCCGTGAGTTTCCAGGGCTGGCCCTACCAGTCGGCACAAGGCGGCCTCAGGTGGCAAAGGTTGGAGGTTGGCAAGCTATGGGACCACAGAGTTGTGGGTACCAAAGGGCTTGTCCTGAACCTTCTAAGCAAGGGTGCTGTCCTCTGTTGCGGTGGAAGATGTCACATCGGCAGCCCTGGTGGCACTTTCATCTTGAGAAGAACACTGATCAAATAATAATAATAATAATAATAATAATAATAATAATAATAATAATAATAATTTATATCCCGCCCCTTTGAGGTCAATCGGGGCGGCTAACAACAATAAAATATTACATAAAACAAACAATATATAGTTTCCTCCCCCCCCCCTTAAAAAGTGATTAAATCAATTTCAAGTTAAAACAAACATAATACAATACAACAGTAATTTTTAAAAAAACATTTCCAGCGAGCAGCGGCAGTTCTTAATTATATATAAAAAGTGAAGCCCTAGAAGAAGAAGAATCTCCATAGAAATCTGTAGTTCCACAAACTAAATAGCCTTCTCCTTCCCACAGCCCCACTAGCATGATTCAGTTTAGGAAACAACCCAACTGCCCTTCCTGAGAAAGTGCTTTGCTTTGCTTTGCTTTGCCATTTTTTTGCAGATCTCTTCCATCCCGCTTTCCTCTTAAACCCATCAACTCAAACAGGCTTTTACCATTGAATGACTCATACTGTTCTTGAAGATATTTCAGTGTATCTTTAACAGATTTTTCAAAAAAAAAGTTAATTGCAATCGTGTTTGAATTGCCTTAATTTTTTAGAGTCAGGATGTCTATGCCATTTAAAAATATTGGCAATTCTGGAAATGCTGGATAGAAATTAAATGATGGTAACTCGTTTATAATGTCCATATCCCTTAACAAGGTAAAAATCTCGAAGTGGATCAAAAGGATTGTTTGCACATAGCTACTGTGCTTGAGAGGGTACTTTGGGTGGCCCATACTGTTGCTACATATATGAATTATTATTATTATTATTATTATTATTATTATTATTATTATTATTGGTTATGCAATAAGGGTCATTGCACTGGAGAAGCACTGTGTCTGTATGCGCATCATCTTAGCCACTTCAGGCCTTTGACTCAGATCTTCAAGCATAGAAAATGACTTTGAGAAAGTCATTTATTATAGTTCTAAGGCCCCCAAAGTAGCCAGATAACTATAATTAGCCATTTTAAAGGAAAACAATGCTTTCCTTTTGCTGTTTCTCAACAGTAATTAAATAATTTAAAATTCATTTGCCTTAAAAACACACATCTGAATGCCTCAAGAAACACTCTCCTCCTCTCCATTCGCAACTGAGCACAAATTGTACTCAAGTTGATTGTTTATTGTATTGGACGAAAAGTCATTACAAAATCTTAAAAACCTGTAAGAGCCAGTAAAAGAGTACACACATACATGTACATGTACATCCATATAAAACATTGGATTAGTGAATCCCCGGCACAATCTATAGCAATATATTTCAGATAATGAGCATGAATACTTTTAGCAGCTTTAGCGAAAAAAGCATCCACAGCTTTAATTTTTTTTTAAAAAAAATGTATAAATTCTGAAAAGCAAACCTTGATTTCGTTATTTTATATTAAGGGACACCATTTTACTATCCATTGTATTTAGTGAATAAATTAGAGCCCTGGTGGCACAGTGATTAAATGCCGGTACTGCAGCCACAAGGTTGTGAGTTCGAACCCACAGGACTCCAGGTTGACTCAGCCTTCCATCCTTTTGTAGACTGGTATAATGAGGATCCAGCTTGTTGGGGGCAATTGCTAACACATTGTAAAGCACTTAGAGAGTGCTTTGTTCACTATAAAGTGGTATAGAAATGTAAAGTGCTATTGCTAAGTGCTAATGGGACTTGAACATCCACAGATTTTGGTATCCACGGAGAATCCTGGAACCAAGTCCCAGTGGATACCAAGGGCCCATAGTACATGCTTTTCATCTTTCTCATTGGATGGAATTTGGGGGTGCTAGCCTATTTGTAAACAGAGTGTCACGTATAGGATCACTTCAGCTCATATATCCAGGCTTCAGTAGTAAAAGCAAGAAAACTATCCAGAAACCAAACATGTTTCCAGCAGACTTAGGTTGCCAGGACTGAGGCTTGAGCAGTTACGCAGTGTAATTAAAACACATAGCAACTCAAACTTTGAGCCCATAGACTTAAAAAAAAAATCACATTACTGCCCATCCACCCCAACCGTAGGCTTGCCATCCACAAATTTGAGCATCCGTGAATGATCCCACCCCAGTGCCTCTAATGGCAACATGCATGGCATGCCACCATTAAAAAACATGGGACTTGAGATCTCGTGGTTTTTGGCATCTGTGGAAGGATCCAGAATGGAACTCCTGTAGATATGATGGCCAACTATACTTCATTCCTAGGGTCACCCCTACTTCCAACCCTGTACCTGCCATTCTCATGGCCTTAACGTTCCCAGAAAATTCTCTACTTTATCCCCACATCTACTCTACCCTCACATCTGCTCATTAACTGCTCCAAGGAATGTTAGGGCTGACATCATCCTAAACCCCAGAATAATACATCCCATTATCCAGCATTAAACTACTATAAGCTTCAAGCATATCTCCACAAGCTATGTAAGGAAATCTGGGGGGACGCAACTTCTGACACAGAGTAGTGGAAATCTATGATGTCCAGTTGAGCAAGACGCATCCTAGCCAGGTAACTGCAAAAACAGATTTCCATCTTCTTTGCTAGCAGAAGGACATTGGAAGGTAACCAGCTGTTTATTTAAGAACCAGCCCTCCACTCCCAGCGACAAGCTGTATGTTCAGTAACCATCACTCCTTAGTGGCCATTAATGTCCTTTTGAAGCAATATTTTCCCTCTTGGTGCCAATTATAGAAACATCTTTAGCTATTAAGCAAAAATTTCCTAGAAGAAAATGTGCATTATTCTTACACATGGACATAAAAGTAATATTATGACTGCTGGCGGAACATCCCTTTGTTGGTAGGTCACTTGTTAATAGTCCAAAGTGGACAGTTGTTTCAGCAGGGGGACCTAATAGTTAGAGGTAGTCTTCTGATAACTGAGACTCTTCAGACAAGATATTATTATTATTATTATTATTATTAGTCCTTACCTGCCTCACCCCATGGATCGAGATGGAGAACAACATTGAAGAAGGTGACATTTCTGTAGCTGATGGAAAGAAAGGCAGGTATGTGTTGAAGGAGGGTTGCATGGAAGAAATGGCAGAGAGAGCAGAGAGTTTTGAGCTGGAGCTGGTAGAAATTGGGGATGCAGCCTTACAGGGAAGCACACAAGAGCAGAAGGTTGATTGATTTTTATGTGCTTACTTACTAATAGGAGAAGGTTGGCAGCTCAGCAGTGACAGCCATGCCTGACATGCGTAAGGTCCCAAGTTCAGTATGTGGCATCTCTAGCTAAGGTTGGAGTAGAAAAGACTGGAAGCCTGAAGCATGGGGACTCCTCTGTTCCTAACTGCACTGCTGGCCCAGAACAAAGATCCATCTATTCTAGCATCCTTTTGTGAGCAGATGCCCCTGGGAAGCCTGCAAGCAAGCCAGAATACTGATACCCATTCCCTCTTGTTTTCAGTGGCATCTGTTTACATGGGCATATATGGAATTCAGCTCCCTCTGAGGCTGAATTTTCTGTTTAGTTCTCACCGTTTATAGCTGTCGATTGCCCTCTCCTTCATCAATTTGTCTTTAAAAACTTCCACTCTTCCATGTGAATAACAGAGGGTGAGGAGGTGGGAACAGATTGGGTTTTTCCCCCCATCTATGTGGAAAAAATAATATCCCAATGGCATCTCCATTTGAAGGGGTTGCATTGACCTGCTCTGCCCTGTATCAAGGCATTCACCATGTAACCGATGGGGCCTAAAAAGAGGTTCTGTCCTTGAGTGTATAGGCCCATCTTCTGATACAAGGAGAACCTTATCTTTCCCAGTCAGAGTTAAGACAAGGCCTTTAGAAGTCTGACTCATTAATAAACCACACATGCACACACAGCACCTTTTTATCAGACAAGCCTTCTTTTTTTTGATGCAGTCCCCAGCTCAATAAATAACAAAGATAAAACTGGGAATGGAGCAATGCATTTGCATCCCACTTCAGAAATGCATCTCGAAGGGATGACTTTTCCTCACGGCTTTTGAGGGTTGGACCTGGCTTAACCTCACAAATAATCCAAGCAATTTCTTGGGTCAGGACTGTTAGCCATAGAGATGGACTAGTAGCAGTCTCTCTTTTAAAAGTTGGGGAAATTTGGCTTGGCTTTGCAAGAGCGGCGTAATGTCAGGATTGAAGCACAAAGTATACCAGTACTGACCAGTACTTAAGATATGATAGCCCTGTTTAAATATTTGAAGGGGTATCACGTTGAAGATGGAGCGAGCTTGTTTTCTGCTGCTCTAGAGACTAGAACATGGAACAGTGGATGGAAGCTATAGGAAAAGAGATTCCACCGCAACATTAGGAGGAACTTCTTGACAGTAAGAGCTGTTGGACGGTGGAACTCACTCCCTCGGAGAGTGGTGGCATCTCCCTCTTTGGAGGTCTTTAAACAGAGGCTGGATGGCCATCTGTTGGGGATGCTTTGATTTTGAGTTCCTGCATGGCAGAATGGGGTTGGACTGGATGGCACTTGTGGTCTCTTCCAACTCTATGATTCTATGACTCCAGGTAAGAATGAACCTTTATAAAGGAAGGATATGAAAGAACACACATATGAGAAAGACTCACTATAATACCCAGCATGCAGACCTAACCAAAACAGAAGAGTAAAAGGAGGCAGTTTATGGTTGGATTGAGGGCTTAATACCTACCTATCTACCTGTCCTGGTCTACAAAAAGCAGGAGAGACTCAGACTGATACGTATATCACACAGCACTTGCAGGAATGGGAATGGAACGGCATGGAACGGCATGGAACGGGGTGAGAATGCAAGTTACCGCACAGGAGAACACCGCCGATGCCACTGGGAGTCCCCAAGCCATTCCCCATCCATGCTATGGCAGCCAATTTTGAAGAACAATTTTAAACAATTTTGCCAGGAATGGCTTGGGGACTCCCAGCAGCATCAGCAGTGTCCTCCTGTGTGGTAACTTGCATTCTCACCCCATTCCATTCCATTCCATTCCCATTCCTGCAATTGATGTGCGATAAACTTATGAAAGTCCGGGGGCAACGGGAGCGGCTCAGACCGGAATCTGATGGGAACAGTCATTGGCAAAGCATGGCTGGTTGACTGCAGTAAAGAGGCTAGGTTGTCCTGGCCATATTTATACCTTTAAAATAGCCAGAGACAAAGGCGATTTCCTGGGAAACAAAGACTTGATAGCCCTTCGGGAGAACCAAAAGGGTTCCCAAAGTGGTGATTTGCTTTGATAGCCACTTGTAAGGGCCCAGAATCCTTTCAGAAAGAGGAAGTGACCCAAAGGCCAATCCTAAACTATTTGTTTACTATCAGACTCCCAGATCTCCTCAAGTCCCATTCATTCCAAAATTGAGCCATGCCGGCATGCTATATTGTAATTCTTCCCTACCTGTTCTGTGTGTGAGAACTCTTGCATGCCTCAGCAGTGACCACTTCTCCTGAAATCCCCTCCAGGGGACTGTAGTTCAACTTTTGACTCCAAAGAAATATATCTGCAGCATCGGTTTTGGAAGGTAGGGATCAGACGGGAGCCAAGTATTTACCTTTATTTTGCAATTGTGCAGCTATGGAGCTGAGTTCAGATCGCTTTATTATGCTTGCAGATTTTTGCATGGAAAGCATCAGCACAGACTGGATGATTGACTGATTAATTGAATGAGTCTGTTTATATCCTGCCTCTTTCCCAAAAATAGGATTCAAGGTGGCTCATAGTAAGAAGTGAATGACATGTGCAAATAAAACACACATACAAAAGAGTATAGACAGAACTAAATTAAAGAAATGTCTTAAATAGTCTGGCTTCCTTTGCAGGGAATTCCAGAGCCTCGGCGGAGTCCCTGGACAAAACTGTCAGTGGCTTTACATTTTGAGTCTCTTTCAAATTCAATGTTGGCATAAACAAAGCCAAACTGTGTCTGTTGTCTACTTTAAAATACAAAAATGCAATAAGTAGACCCTACTTCACGAATAAATCAGAACAAGCCAGTCTGGTGTGGAAGAAAGGGGATCTGGGTTCAAATGTGGTTCAATACACAGAGTGGACTATCATTTCAGCACCTGCTTTGCAGGATGAAGATATCAGGATACCTGGCATCCCTAGGAGGGGCAGGGAAGACTCCTGTCTAAAACCTTCGCAAGCTACTTCTAGGTCTGGATGAGGCAATGGTCTGACCTATGTTCTACACTTCACTAAGCCATCCATCCATTCTTAACCTATATTGGAGGACAGAGACAGCCACTAAGAAATGTACTTACCTGTTCTTTGTATTCTGGAAGGTAGAACACTCCCCCCCACACACACAACAGTGCCCTCCGGTTGTGTCGGACAACAACAAGCAGTGGCCATATTGTTCGAGAGTTATGGGAGTTGTTGCTCAACACATCTGCAGGGCACCAGGTTGCAAGAAAGTATTGCTAGAGATCCCCCAACCTGGGTCAGGTACAAAGGGCAAATCATTTTGCATCAAGCTAGTAGCCATTGCAGTTATAACAAGTAGAGTACATACCAGCAGACATGACCAACATACAAGCTTACTAGTACTAATGCTGAAAGAATCTTATTTCTAAAATACACTTCTGGTACCAAAACATAAACAGCATAACCAAAGGGCCTTGGTGCATATATAAAGAACACGGAGTTTGTTTAAAACATTTAGAGACAAAGAGTACAATTTAAAACTGGAGACTTGACTGCAATCCTTATTTTAATAGCAGTTGCTAAATTTTTTACTGCTTTTAATGTGACCATGGAGTCATCCTCAAGGAGGAGGTTTATATAATAATTGGCTGGATGCTTTGGATAGTAATAAAGGGTCAGTTAGCTCTTTAACTGAATTTCCCCGCAAAGAACAAAACAATAAGATGTGGGCCATAGTTTCAGTTTTTCTAACTCTGCGTACAGAAACCTCATTCAGAAATGGAATTCTCCTGTATCGGCCTTCAAGTACCACTGAATGAAACACAATCAGATGAGTACAGGAGAAGATTTTCATGTTGCTGTTGTGTGCCTTCAAGTCATTTCTGACTTATGACGACCCTAAGGCAAACTGATCATGGGGTTTCCATGACAAGTTTCATCAGAGGGGATTTGCCATTGCTATCCTCTGAGTCTAAGAGTGTGACTTGGCCACCAGTGGGTTTCGATGGCCAAGCCAGGATTTGAACCCTGGTCTCCAGAGTCATAGTTCAACACACAAATCACTACGCCACACTGGTCTCTATGTATTTCATGTATTTGATATATTTGATATAGGTTAAATGCTGTAGGTAAAAGGGTGTGGGATCAAAAAAAAACTTGATAAGCTCTGACCAAATCAAGGGCTCATTTTTGATGTACATTTGGCCCACCACATTTGTGGCTTTGACATTTGTGGATTTGATTATTTGCAGTTTTGATTCATAAGTTCTCTCTAGGGATCTCTAGGTCCTCCAGCACAACGTCTGCCAGAAGTTGACCATAGAGTTGTGCTGGAGTACCTAGAAGTTCCTAGAGAAAACACTTCTCTAGGCATTTGTAGGTCCTACAGCATGATTCTATGATCAACCTCTGGAAGATGTTGACCACAGAGTTGCACTGGAGGACCTGGAGATTCCTAGAGAGGTGTTCTCTTAAGTAAAAAGAATAGTGGGTTGTTTTTTTTTATTTGTGGTTTCTCCACATTCATGGGGGTCCTTCACCCCTAATCCCAGCGAATGGGGAGGGACTACTGTATAGGCAAGTTATTTTGGTGTTCAACATCCATCAATCCTTTCAATATTTCTTTAGCTAACTGCAGAGGATAGTTCTGGGGGATGTCACCAGATGCCAAAATAGTGGCTCAAGTAGTAGATGGGGGAACCAGATGCATCTGCAACTAGGTCAGGGAAGGGGAAGAAGAAATATGAATAAAGACAGTAGGTGCTGCCTAGATTTTTATGCCACGCACCAACCTTCTGTTAATTTGTGGGCTGAGCATTAGCTGCACAGCTGACATTTTATGTTTAAGTTGGTTTCATCCCAATGGGGTTTGGCTCTATTCTCTATACCTGCGGCATTTTTACTGCCCAATAAAAATCTTTCCTGTACCTCTTCACTTTGTGCGTTCTCTCTCCTTTTGTCTTCCAGGGGAACATAAATCCCCCCTTTACAAATATATATAGATATATAATTTAAAGTTAAGGAAGGCAAATCAACCCTCAATACCACCGTCTCCCAAGGATTTCAAAAGGCATTGTCTTGATGATGGTGGCAGCGGTGGCGGCGTTTTGACCACCATGTGTGTTGAGCGTGTTCAGACGACCCAAACTCCTTGGATGATTTATCGCCTCTGCATTGCAACCGAAAAGAGAGCCCATCCCAAGCGTCTCAAGGGCTCGACAGCCCTGCTCTTGACTCCCCTTTGAGTTTCATCCAGAGTTTCCAGTGACAATGGAACACCCTCTCCAGAAGATGAGTAATTTTTCTCCCCTGTCCCTCCCTGCCGGCTGTCATCGGATGCTGCAGATGGAATTACAAACATGCCCAGCCACTTATTTTGTCTGGATGGGTGACCTTCTTCTAATTCTTTTTTTTCCTCTCAAGGTTTCTTAGTTCCCTGAGGGCATTGTGCTTTCTGCCCTTGTGGTTTTGAAATTACCGCTACTGACCCAAATGGCATCTTTCAACAGTACATTAGCCATGTCCTCAGCACTCCTCCGTTGTTCTATAAATGTATTTGGTGTGTGTGTGTATGTGTGTTATTTCAGGCCCTGCCAAACTTCGAAGGCTCAAGAAAGGCAAAGCGGCTGTGATTGTTATTTCTGCTCTTCCATTGCTGCACAAGATAGTTGGCAAAGTAGGCCAAGGAGGGATATTTGCCATTGTTGTTGTGTGCCTTCAAAGCATTTCCGACTTATGGCGAACCGAAGGTGAACCTATCATGGGGTTTCCTTGGCAAGATTTGTTCAGAGGGGGTTTGCCCTTGCCTTCCCCTGAGGCTGAGAGCGTGTCACCCAGGGGGGTTCCACATCCAAGCAGGAATCGAACCCTGGTCTCCAGAATCGTAAACTGATGCTCAAACCACTACGCCACACTGGCTCTCTGGGAGGGATATTAGCCGGTTTAAAAACCCTTTTGGCAATTAGGAAGGTATCCCAGAGCTAATTGAAAATATTATTTTAATAATTTAATAAAAGCTACCAATTTCAGGATTCCATGGATTGCAATTAAAATGGGAGCAAAGGGTTATCATTTTGGACTGTGAAAGAGACAGTATAGATGAGGGATGGAGAACTATCATTCTGCGGAGGGCCTATTCCCCCTGGATCATTTGCGAGGGGCTGAACATTGATTCATTTTATTTATTTATGGGATTTATATTTGGACTATTATTTTAATAATTTTACGTACACAGAGGGATGCTCTGATATATATATATATATAGAGAGAGAGAGAGAGAGAGAGAGAGAGTTCTAAAATCAGATGAGGTTGCATCCACACTGCAGAAATAATGCTGTTTGACACCACTTTAACCACCATGGCTCAATGCTACAGAATCCTGGGAATTTTCGTTTGTTGCAGCACTAAAGCTCTCTGACGGAGAAGGCTAGATGTCTCACAAAACTACAACCCCCAAAATTCCATAGCATTGAGCCATAGCACTTTAAAGCAGTGTCGAACTGGATTATTTCTGCTGTGCGGATGCAGCCCAACTGTGTTTTTTTTCTTTTTCCTTTCAGTAGCCTTGTACTCAAATGGGAAGCATGCTATGGAAACATTGGCATGATTTCTGCACCAAGTTAAAAATCTGACTTTTTATCAAACTGATTTTATCCAGGCTGCAGGTGTTGAATGCTTCGAGATGGTTTTAACTGGTTTGAAATGGTCCATTTTTTACACTGAGAAACCCTTTAATATATTTATAATCTTTTAAATCTTTTGCCATTATTTATTCTTTTAAATTGATTTTACAGTGGGCCTTTGGTATCCGCTGGAGTTTGGTTCCATGACCCCCCGTGGATACCAAAATCTGTGGATGCTCAAGTCCCATTGAATACAGTGTTCTAGTAAAATGGTGTCCCTCATATAAAACAGCAAAATCAAGGTTTGTCTTTGGGAATTTATACATTTTTGGAATATATTTCAAGCCGTGGATGTTTGAATCTGTGGATAAGGAATCTGCGCGTATGGAGGGCTGACTCTATTATAAGCCACCCTGAGATCTTTGGATGAAGGGCAGGAAAGGAAGGAAGGAAGGAAGGAAGGAAGGAAGGAAGGGAGTGAGGAAAAAGAAAAACTCGGATTTGAAGTTTTATAAAGTATTTAGCATTTTCTGCCAGAAATCTCTAGTGGCTTGCCAAACTACAAATTTCAGGATTCCATGGGATGCAATTAAAATGGTATCAAAGTGCTATCATTTTGTATTACAAAAGAGACCAAAGTTGACGAAGGGTGGAGAACCTTCATTCTGCTGATGGTCTATTCTCTCTGGACCATTTAGGAGGAGGTGAATATTGACTTTAGTTTATTTATTGATATATTTGTGGGCTTTATATCCCGCCTTTCTCCCAAAATGGGATTCGAGGAGGCTGGATGGTTACGGTGGTCAAAGACAAAAGTGAGCAGGGCTGCCTCTCTTCTTTTTCTTTCAGCAATTGTTGTTCCCTTTCAGCGACAGTTCACCACTATTTTTTTTTTTAAATGGCTGCTCTGTATCGAGGGGAATTGTCTTTTCCAGCTACGATGCGTTAGGTAAACAGTGACTTCTTTGTACGGCAGTTGCCCTATGTAACTCTCCTAGGGTTACAAATCCCAGCTTCAACATGTAGCCTGCAACCAAATAACGCGATTGCCTCCATCCAGGACATTTTGCGACCGAGATTAAGAGGAACGCGTTCCTCTCTATGTCTCCCTCTAGGTTAACTTTGTTTTTCTGGTACAGAAAATCTGGGTGTTTCCTTCCAAAGGAGCATCTGCAGTTTATAGCTTTAGGCCTTGTCACATTGACTCTTGCTTTGCAGCTGGTGGGTTTAAAAAAAAAATTGGCTGGGGGCAGGTGGAGAATGAAAAGCTTCTTTCTTCTCCCACATCAGGTCGGTAGCAGCTGAGGCCAAAGACTCAATGTAAAACTTGAGAAAATTTGTTTGCGTTGAAAGGGCTGACACTGCAGGACCCCCCCTCCTTCCAATGCAAAGAAAGAACTGGGAGCAAAATTCAGTCTTAAAGCTGCAGCCAGCCAAGAAGTGTGGTGGGTTGGTGGGTTGGCTACACATTTGGTGACTTGGGCTGCATCCGCACTGCAGAAATAATCCAGTTTGACATCTCTTTAAGTGCCATGGCTCAATGCTAGGGAATTCCAGGGATCATAGGTTGTTGTGGGATTATCCATCCTCAGGGCAAGACTCCATCCTCTCTCATTTCCTTTCCCCCCAACAGAATGCAAACTGCTTTTGCATTTTGAACTCACCAGTTGAAGTAAACTGAGGAGGATGGGGGAAAGTGGGAGGAGGAGAGAGAAACTAGGACACTTTAAAAACAATTGGGAAAGTGGGAGGGTTAATTGGGACTGTTGGTGGGGAAGTCATTCTCAGATATGGAAATGCAAATAAATCTCAGCTCAGAGAGTTGTCTAAATAAGATGGCGGGGAGTATTTTATGTCCTGCAAAGCCCACTGACCTTCTCCAGATTTTTCAGAAAAATCTGCAGGGAGGGAGTTGTGAAACTGGGTATATGATTTATATTTGCATCCGGTCTGCATTTGCAGTGCAGAATCCAGCTTTTCCCACAAGGAAAGTTGGCATTTTACTTTTGAGGTATCCGTGCATGAAGCCCATTTGGCGCCAGGTTTTTGAGAGAGATGGGGAGATGTTTGAGACCCACAGAAAAGCAAGCTGAAACATCCAATGGCTGGTACTGAGCTTGGAAAATCCCGCAAGCTGCAAAGTGTTTTTATTTATGGTCCCAGTACTCTGGGACATCCGGAAGAGGCTGACCAACAAAAGAAAAGAGCCAACACTTTAGCAGAAACAATGCAGAGTTACATGAATTGATGGGATTCTACTCAAACCAGCTGCATGGGGAATTTTTGCTTCATGTTTATTGAACCTGACAGGGAAAGGGCACTGCAGTGCTTTTCCTGCCAGACTTAGAACATGGGGCATTTTTCTGATGGAAGATTTGTTCAACTGTGTCAGCATTTCCAAAGGACATTTAGTTGAAACCAAACTGTCTAAAAGCCTGCAAGGGGCAAAATAAAAGCTCTCATGACAGTCAAGCAGATTAAAAAGAAAAGGAAACGGGGGGGGGGGGGGGGACGACAACAGAGAGCTCTTTACAGCAAGGTGCACCTGAAAGGTGTTATAGGGCAGAAAGGTGGATGATCTTTTCTCTGAGAATCATTCGGTCATAAATAAAGCAGGCCAAATTCCAGCTTTTCCCCTTTCTTGCTTGGAGAAATAAAAATAAGGGGAGAAAAATTAAACACAGCCTCCCATGCAACTCACATGATAGGAGCAGGCAGCTGAAGTCTGGTGACCAAGTGGTCTTTATCCAACAGGCAAGTTGCTTAAATCAGGCTGAAATTAAAGATTTTACAGGCCTAGGTTATAAGATCCCATTATCCCCTCATATTACCCGACCTCTTCTGGATCAGTGGTTTCAGGGCTGTGCAGTGTCTGCACTGATGCAACTTCTCTACAGTAGTAACCCTGAAAATGCAACTTCTCTCTATCCCTGACGGTCTGGGCGCCTCAGTTCACTTGATGCTCATTCCCTCCCCCAGACTTTTTTCTTCCTTTGTGTATGTGTCATGTGCATTTTAATCTGAAAGCCTGAGGGAAGGTCCTCTGCCATTTCTACAGTGTTTAGAAAGGGTTAGATGCTTTCTAAAATGAACGTTAGCAGAGAATAGACCAGCATCTCCGACTGGGAATCTCTCATAACCAGAGCTTGGAAAAGTTACTTGTTTGGTCTAGAAATCCCATACACCCCTGCCAGCATGGCCATGCTGCTTAGGGAATCTTGAAATTGTAGTCCAACCAGCTACTTTTCTACATTTTGGCCAGAATACAGTGGGTCCTTGTTATCCACTGAGGTTCAGTTCTAAGACATACACACACACACCCCATGGATACCAAAATCCTTGGATGCTCAAGTCCCAGTAAATACAATGGCGTAGTACAAGGGTGTCCCATATAAAATAGCACGATCAAGGTTTGCATTTTGGAAGTTATATGTTTTTGAATACTTGCAAACCATGAATGAAGAATCCATGGATAGGGAAGGGCGACTGTAGTACAGAATTACCTGGATCTACTGTGCATAGTTATGTTCATTGTGCAACCATCCTCCATTTAGTTATTCACTCTTACAACAGCAGGCGGAAGAGCCACATTGAGTCCCATTTTAGAAGAAAGATGGGGTATCTGTCAAATAAAGTTAATGGATTGCCTTGTGATTGCTCCCCATTGTGTTGCTCCACATTGTGTAGGAAGTAGCAGGAGCTAGCACAGTTCTGTCCCAATAATAATCTTCCCCAGTTCAAGGAAACAAGTGTTCCAGCTTTTGAGTAAGACAGAATTGCTGAGAATTTTGGTTTACTGTGAACAAGCAAGTGCACTGATGCTGCCACTTGGCTCCTCTTGCCAGCAGGAGTGGATAAACACACAAGGGAACCACTATCCGTGGTTTGTTTAGCATTAAGTTCGTACCAGGATCTCTGGTTCAATCGTCTCCAAACAAGCCAGAATCATAAACCAAAGTTTGTTCATAGGTGGCATGTCATGAAAGCAACAAGTCCCAGTCTGGATGGAAAAACAAGGTTCTAGGAGCAGGCCCTGTCTGTTAGCCACTCTCATAGAAGCAGGAGCCAAGCAAGAGCAAAGAAGTATGCACCAAATAAGCCAGAATTTTTATAGTTTACTACGATTTGTGAATCAACTGTATGTTCAGTTGCAGGAAACATCTAATAGGATTAAAGAAGGAGCAAACTGGAAATCAGAATTACACTGATCTGGAGAATAATTCCACTCAGGATTAGTTTATTCTCTGCACTTGTCTAGACAAGATGCATATCCTGGTCAAGAGACAGTAATTTGCTCGATTATGGTGCAAGCCGAAGTCAATATTTTCACAAGCTAAGGGAGTGCATGAAAACACAACTTGGCACCAGGCAATTTTGTTCCTTCCAAACAGATACTAAGAGAACAAAGCCTAGAAGACAGGGACATCTTGTATTAATTGATACAGGAAAGTCTGGCTTTTGCAGAGCGGTTTGAGAAAGATCTGAATTTCAAAGGGGGAAATGACCATGCTTAAGGAGCTCTCCTCTGAGCCCCAGGAATTGACAGGGCTTTAATGGGTTGCTCCCTTTGGGCCAAGGAAACTTTTGTGCATGAAGGCCAATGGAGGGCTATCAGCAATCTCTCAGAACCAGATGCTTATAAAATATAAGAGGTTGAGGTTCAAAATGGAATCTGAAGACTTGGGCCCGTGGGTTGTGTGTGTGTGTTGTGTGGTTCAAGTCATTTCTGAGTTATGGTGACCCTAAGGGGTTTCCTTGGCAAGATTTGTTGGGTGTGTGTGTGTGTGTCATTGCCTTAAGCATGGTCATTTCCCCCTTTGAAATTCAGATCTTTCTCACACTGCTCCGCAAAAGCCAGACTTTCCTGTATCAATTAATACAGGATGTCCCTCGGAGTGTGGCGGAGTCTCCTTCTTTGGAGGTCTTTAAACAGAGGCTGGATGGTCATCTGTCGGGGATGCTTTGATTTTGAGTTCTTGCATGAAGGGGGTTGGACTGGATGGCCCTTGGGGTCTCTTCCAATTCTGTGATTCTATGATTCCCCTGAGGATGAGAGTGTGTGACTTGCCCAAGGTCACTCAGTGGGTTTCATGGCCAAGCAGGGAATTGGATCCTGATCTCCAAAGTCATAGTCCAGCTCTCAGAGCACTACGTCATGTCAGACACAAACAACTAATAAGCCTCCAATACAGGGTGAACAGGAGCTACTTCAGCTTGTTAGAAGTTACACGTTACAACCTTTCACTTGTTGATATGCAGAGGTGGCTCCAGGAAGGGAGAGTGCCTCTCTACCAGGAGGCTCCCTCCATTTCCCCCATTTCTGAACTCCTGAAAGAGTGGCACTTTGAATCTCTCCAGATGCATTCATATCTTGTACCTGGAGTGATCAGAAATGGGCAAAACGCAACTTGTGGAGCTGCCTGCATCCTCCAGGCTCCTGTGTACACCCCCCTTGTTCATATTTTAAAAGAATGTTGCAGCAGTTTGCTGTTGATGTGAGATGCTGTTTGCCCAACTAAAATATACTTTGCCCCCTCTGTATCCCCTCCCATTTTTCTTCTGCTGCTGCACTGCCGATACAGGCTGAAAATGGGATTAGATTAAGTCATTATGTCCAGTTTAAAATGCTCCATTACATTACTGGAAAATGTATAATATTCTTATTCTGGGGTACTTCTTTATGTAGAGACTCCTTAAATCATCTCAGCTAAAGCTTCTAAACTGTAGATTACTTATTGTGCATAAATCTGGCACAAGCTGGAAAAACAGGTCAGCAAGACTCATTGAAGCCTCAAAAGATAGAAGGGACTGTGTGCAAACATTCCAGGGCTGCGGAGAATGAATTGTTCTCCCTGAACACTTATAAGAAGAAGCAAAAGAAATTATGCAGATGTATGCAAATGGGATTGCTACATACGTTTTGAGCTTTCTTGGAATAGAAATTGGTGTGCATTTTGGGTGCAGAAGGTTTTTCCACAGTCCTGCCCTAAAGCAACTGCTGATTCTGCCTAAAGGTATTAAACCAAGGAGTTCGACATTGCACAGCTAGTTACAAGAAGAAATAATGGGCAGATGTGTGGAACTTGGTCTTTGAACTGAAAAAAAACAACAAAGTTGGACTTAATTCCTCATTCCACCCATTTTGTTGTATTTGGCCTGGAAAAGTAGGCTATGTCAGGAGGGTGCTGGACAGGGTTTTGGTTGCTCTGCTTGCATTCCATTCATCAATGTAAGCCTTTCCCATTTCTGGAAAATTAATTTAGCAAAGAATCTGGATGCTTATTGGCAGAGAGAGGGGAGGAAAGCCATGACTGTCAAGATTGGGACTTTGGATCTCAGCCTAGCCACAGCTGGGGGTGGGTTTGCAGTGTGTTGAACTATTAATTAATCCCCCTCACCCTGCCCCAAAGACATTTTCTTCTTTGGCTCAGTCGTGTGGAATGTTGAGTAATGCATTCACTATGGAGAGTGTGCATGTCCATCTTGCAAAATCCACAGTCTACAAGTGGGACACGCCTTCACACATTGCGTTTTTAGGCATATAGCTTCTGGAGTTCCTCGACATGTCTAAGGAACAGAAAAGGTGAATGCAATTAGGCAAGTGTTTGCAAATGCATCCTGGTTACTCTGATAGTGCAAAACTTGAGTTTGGTATGGCCTGATCTGAGAAGAGCCCTAAGACAACTGTGGAGCAGTCTAATGATGGAACCCCAAGTTATAAAGAATGTAAGGTTGCCACTGAAAATGGTAGCTCTGTGTCAAGCCATGACCTGTTTGATGTGATAGGATTGCACTTTCCCTGATTGCTGCTTCATAATAACATTAAGATACAGAGCAAGGGTCCAAACATATGTGATTGGGGGGCCTTTGCAGACTGCCAGAAATAGTGCAAATTGAGTCCACTTTAAGGGTTAGGGTTAGTGCTGGGGAATCATGGGAATTGTTGTTGTTTTTCAGAGATATTGAGTCTTCTCTGTCAGAGAGCTCTGGTGCCACAATAAAATACAGTTCCCATGATTCCCCAACCCTAAACCTTAAAGTGGACTCAATTTGCACTATTTCTGGCAGTCTGCAAAGGCCCTGGATCACTCAGAAGAAGAGTTATCAAGAGCTTTGTTTTATCATTAGAGTGGGAGATCTACTTCTCTTTTCCTTCTCCGTAGCTTTTATTAGATTGCCAAGATTAAAAAAAAAAAGTAGTGTGTCACACTTGTCCATTTTCTATAGTGGTTGTAATAGCAACTTCAAGGGTGCGTGTGATATAGAATGGCAAAATAGGGGGGATGCAGACGAGGGCGTCAGAGACGCCCTGGTCCGGACCGCCGCCGGAGTTCAGCCTCCGGACGGCGGCGCATCCCCGGCGCATCTAAAAGGACCGCCAAAATAGCGATCCTTTTAGATTCTGCCGAAAGTTCGGCTGCCGCGGCGTGAGGGCAACCCGCAGTCGCCGGCCGTGCGGATGGCCGGCGCTTCCGGGTGCGCCCTCAGGAAGAGGAAGAGCCGCTGAACGTGCGGCGGCTCCTCCTCTTCCGGGCCTCGGAGACGGCGCAATTAGCCGTCTGCCGAGGCCCATAGTGCAGAGGGGGTTGGGAACAGGGATGTACATTCAAGGGCATAGTTTAAAATATTGATCAGGCTGTCTTCTCCACTGCCATTATGTGTATGTAGAGCTTTCCAGAGTAATGCTATTTGATAATGGCCCATGGAGCTTCTAATCTAATCTTATATGAAGCCCCATATATAGTCCTTGCTATATATGGGGCTTCATATTTTCATATCTGGAGCCAGACATGTTTTAAGAGATCACAATGACCTTTGGAACAACAAAGGACCTTTGGAATACAATGACTTTTGGAGTGTGTTCTCAGCCAACTTCCCTATGCATCTATTTTGGAGTTGTCCTAAATCCAGTCACTGTTTTGGTAATCCGAATTTTTAGACCATCAACCGACATTGTCATTTTTGTCAATTCCATGAGAAAGCCATCAGACTTTTTGCACTTCATGGGGAAGTGTTAAGTACCCTTCAAGGCTAGGATTTCAGAGAAGCAGAGAGAGCCTCTTCCACACATGGTGTTGCCCTCAGACACTGTCTGAGCCACACTCTGCTTTCCATGGATTGCTCTTCAGGACTGGTAAATATCACCCCTTCTGCACCTCTAAGCCTCCACTATCCAATTTCCATACCTCTTATTTCAGTTAGCCTTGTATGGTATTTCTGTTTGAATTGCTATCACATGTTTGGTTGCACTCTCGCTTATTTCTAAATAAAAAGCTTCTTTATTCATTAAACCTGGAGTCCTCCCACAGTTAGTACTGGTATATATAAGTGAAAATGATCCCTTAGATTACCCAACCTCTCGCAGACTTCCTTGAGCTATGCAATTACATCAGCATTTATGAAGATGCTGACACACTTGGTGGGGACCCCAAGTCCCTTTGAGTCCCTGTACTGGGAGGAAGGTAGGATATAAATAAATAAAATATAAGAAGAAGAAGAAGAAGAAGAAGAAGAAGAAGAAGAAGAAGAAGAAGAAGAAGAAGTTGTTGATGATGTCCCCCACCTTTTTGGGTAACAGCTTCAACAGTGTGCCAGACACCCAAGTAGGAAGATGAATAGG
Organism: Phrynosoma blainvillii; assembly: GCA_026167975.1. Lineage (NCBI taxonomy): Eukaryota > Metazoa > Chordata > Lepidosauria > Squamata > Phrynosomatidae > Phrynosoma > Phrynosoma blainvillii. Next base: position 14,027,555 of record JANUYF010000013.1, read on the forward strand.
GAAGGGAAAGGCAGTAAGCAAATGGGAGCAAATCCAGTGGGGTTGTTTAAGGCTTGTTCCAGAGTAACTGTGCATATAAGATTGCCATTATAGCGTTGTCATACACGATGCTGAAACAAGCTTTGTTCTCTCTCTGTCTCCCTTCTTAGAAACATCTCACCTCATTCTTAACATGGAAAAAGTGAAGAGAGGCATCTCTAACAGAACAAAGGATGATTTTACCAAAGCTGGTTTCAAACGGACACGATAAACCAAATTGCCCTGAGCCTCATGGAAGGGGAATACAGTAGCCTTGGCCTTGATGGAGAAGTGAAGATTAAAGTTAAACCAAAGTCTTCCTGGAAAGGGTGATTTTGGGAAGAATCTGTAAGAAGAGTATGAGTTAAGCATGTGGCTCTATGCTGGCTTGTGTGGGCTTTTTCCTGTCAGCTGCAGGAGGGAGAGGTACTTAAAGAGGGATTTCTCATCACACTTATGGAAGGGATGTGCAAAAGAAGGGCATCTCAGTGGGAGAGGGAACACAGGTAAAAGAGCTGTTTGGTTCAGGAAAACACAAGGGGGATGTGAAGGAGGCCCCATTGCAACAGCACAAGGTAGCCCTATATGGAATTCATGACTGTTGGCCCATTTTGGTTCTGGTAGAGTGACTATAGGCATCTGTGGAATGAAAACAACTCTGGACTCCAAGACTGGAACATCTGTCAACTCAGCAGGGCTTGATGGAGGAAAGAGAGAACCTATGCAGAGCCCTGCTGGAGGGATGGTGAAGCAGTCGTTTAAAAGCTAAGACATTTATACACACACACTTTCAACAAAACCAAGTGGAAGCTTAAGAAATAATGCTTATGTGTAGGTGTGAGTGTGCACTTGGCACAATTCATAGAATCATAAAATCATAGAATCATAGAGTTGGAAGAGACCACAAGGGCCATCCAGTCCAACCCCCCCTGCAATGCAGGAACTCAAAATCAAAGCAAATTCTACAAGTATGCAAATGCATATTTACAGTGTTCTGGATGCAACTTCTCAAGTATTTAACCGTGATCCCTCCACATTCACTGGGGTTAGGGGTGAAGGACCCCCATGAATGTGGAAAAAGCACAAATTTAAAAAAACACTGTTCTTTTTACCTAAAAGAACACCTCTCTAGGACTCTCCGGGTCCTCCAATGCATCTCTAGGGTCAACATCTGCCAGAGATTGACCATAGAACCATGCCGGAGAACCTACAAATGCTGAGAGAAGTGTTTTCTCTAGGAACATCTAGGTTCTCCAGCGCAACTCTGTGGTCAACTTCTGGCAGAGTTGCCCTGGAGGACCTAGAGATTCCTAGAGAGAACATATTAATCAAAACCATAAATAATCAAATCCGCAAAAGTTCAAGCCACAAATGTGGAGGGCCAATTGTATTCTAAAAAGTACATACAGTGGGACCTGCAATTAAAAAGTGTTACAGAATAGAATAAACTGTTCATTCTTTCTGCTAACTACCCAAGCCTCCATTCTGTTTCCTTTCCCACTTGGTGTCCTGTTCTTTTCTCCATCAGTCAGCAAACATTCTGTGGCCACCGCCCACTAAACAGGGTCACATCTCCTTAGGTCCTTTTTAGTATCTCTCTCCTTACAAGTTTTCATCCTAAATATATCTGGTATTCTTTCACTTCTGCAAATGCCGGAGTTCCCTTGAGTATGATGAGACTACCCTCTTGGGCTGGTGCTATTTTGACTAGGTAAGCAACCAGAATCACTTCTGAACCATAAATGAAGCATACATTTATGCAACCCAAGATAAACTCTGGGATACGGCCACGCCTGTGTGACCAATGTAAGTTATCCTAGTCAAGAAAGTGTGCTTGTTTTATAAAAACCATACTGTGTTTAAAAAAGCTCTTAAGTATAATTGATACTTGTTTTCCGAGGAAGAGGCAAGACATTATAAAAGGCCCAGCTACCAACAGTGGAAGTTGTATTCAGCCATGCCTCTGGCTCTGAGACTTGAGCATCTGGTGGCATTCATACAATGCTGCATGGATTGGACTGGATGGCCCATGTAGTCTCTTCCAACTCTATGATTCCATGGGTCTATGAATTCAAAGCATACATTGTCAGTCACTATGCATATATTTTAAAAAAAATCCCAACTGAAAGCTGATGTTCCTAAGTCTGTGTCCCTGTTCCCAGTACTGTTCCCTGTGGGTTTTTCTATACGGCTGGATTTAAGGTAGGCAACTCAGACCTAGCATGGTGTAATGGTTTTGAGTGTTGGGCTATGACTCTGGAGACCTGGGTTTGATTCCCAGCTTGATCATGAAACCCACTGGGTGACCTTGGGCAAGTCACATGTTCTCATCCTCAGGGGAAGGCTATGGCAAACAAATCTGAACAAATCTTACTAAGAAAATCCCATGATAGGGCCCCCATAAGTCAGAAATGACAACAAACTGAGAACAGCCTGGAGCACGGTGGACTCCTTGAGTATTGACATACTGAACCAGTATAGAATTAAAAGGTGGCCAACAAATTGGAAATGGTCAATATAGATCTCCATCTGTAAAATAGAATCACAAAAGACTGCATCCACTACAGGACCATAGCATTAATTTCCCACGCAAGCAAAATTATGCCCAAATTATGCTTAAAATTCTGCAGCATAGACTCCAATCATAAATGGAAATCCCAGAGGTGCAAGTAGGATTCTGAAAAGGAAGAGGCACTAGGGACCACATTGCAAACATACAATGACTAATGGGGCATACAAAGGTATTCCAGGAAAAAAATCACCATGTGGTTCATAGACCACAGCAAAGCATTTGACTGCATAGATCACGAAAGGCTATGGATGACTGTCAAGGTCATGGAAGTGCCACCACATCTGAAAGTCTTGATGAAAAATCTGTACTTAAGACAAGAGGCTACTGTTAAAACAAAATGTAAGGAAACAGAATGGTCCCCAATTGGCAAAGGGATCAGGCAAGGCTGCATTCTATCACCCCACTTGTTCAACTTGTATACTGAAAATATTATATGAAGAGCAGGCTTAGACTCAGAAGGAAGAGGAGTGAAAATAGAAGGAAGGGACATCAACAATCGAAAATATGCAGAGGACACCATACTACTAGCAGAAAACATCACAAACAATTACTATGGAAGGTCAAAGATGAAAGTGCAAAGGCAGACTTAATGATGAACATAAAAAAGAAAAAAGAAAAATAATGACCACAGAAGAAATACATAAATTCTACCCAGACAAGGAGGAAATCGAAATAGTAAAAGAATTCCTGTAACTTGGGTCAAACCTTGATTAGAATGGAGACTGCAGTCAAGAAATCAGAAGACTAGGAATGGGAAGGGCAGCTATGGAAGAACTAGAAAAAACCCTAAAGTGTAAAGTTATACAAATGGACACTAAAAGAATCGTTCAAGCCATCATATTCCCCATCACCATGTATGGATGGGAAAGCTGGACAGTGAAGAAAGCCAATAGGAAAAGTATCAACTCATTTGAGATGTGGGGCTGGAGGAAAGTTCTGAGGATCCCATGGACAGACAAAAGGACAAAGAAGTGGGTCCTAGAGCAGATCAAGCTGGGAATCTCCTTGGAAGCCAAGATAATCCAATTGAATCTGTCCTACTTTGGGCACATCATGAGAAGGCATGACTCACTGGAAAAGACAATAATGCTAGGGAAGGTAGAGGAAAGTAGAAAGAGAGGAAGATCACATAGCAGATGGATAGTTTAAACCAGAGAAGTCATGGGCATGGATTTGCAGGAACTAAACAGAGCAGTGGAGGACAGGGGAGCTTGGAGATGGCTCATCCACAGGGTCACCATAAACTGAAGTCGACTCGAGGGCAGTTAACAACAACAATCTGGTGATGTCCATGTGTACATGTGAACCTAGCATGGGGTTTTCTTGGCAAGCTTTCTTCAAAGGAGGTTTGTCATTGCTTTCCCCTGAGGCTGAGAAAGTGTGATTTGCCCAAGGTCACCCAGTGGGTTTCCTAGCTGAGCTGGGAATCGAACCCTGGTCTCCAGAGTCGTAGTCCAACATTCAAACCGCTGTGGCACAATGTAGGCAAGGCTTTAAGTCAGACCATTAAAAAAAAACAAAAAAACACCCAACATTTGGTGGAAACCCATTCAACCATTTTTGTATGATAAGATAATATACAGACAGAAACGTGATTCTAATTCTATAGGTTACAATAGCTATAATTACAGTATATATATATATATATATATATATATTAGCGATAAGCCAACATGGTGTAGTGTTTAGGTGTTGAGGACCCTAAGGCAACCCTTGCTCAGCTTACGACAAAAGATGCATCTGCACTGCAGAAATAATCCAGTTCGACACTGCTTTACCTGCCATGGCGCAATGCAATGGAATTCCAGGATTTGTACTTTTGTGCGATATTTCGCCTTTTTTGTCAGAGGGCTCTGGTGCTACGCCAAGCCACAGATCCCAGGATCCTATCACATGGAGCCGTGACCATTGAAGCGGTATCAAACTGGATTATTTCTGCAGGGCGGATGGAGCCAAAGGAAATGCCAATCCCGTTTTGCCTGGGGGGGGGGCGGAGACAGGGAGAAACTCATGAACAGGCTGATTCTGGTCTGTTCTAATCCGCAAATGAAGCAGACACCGATTAACTTTTTTTTTTAATTTTTATTTTTAGCTTTGACTTTTGAATCTCATTCAGCAATGAGGTAAATGTGAAAATGACACAGTCACTGCATAGTAATTGGAACATACTCATACGCACACGTAGGCATGCACACGAAGGAAGGCAGCCAGATTTTCTTTTTTTTAGGGAGGAAGGTTGTTTTGTTGCTGGAGTATTAGCATGATAATGAATGTTCTCACTAGAAGCTTGCAATTATGCTTCCTCATTTCTTCCTTCTTTCCCACCAAACAAAGTCTAATTAATTATGATCACAGCTCAGAGTTGATGCCATCATCTCTATCTATCTATCTATCTATCTATCTATCTTTATTTCTTCTTCTAGTTCTTTCTGATTTGCCTGGGGATGGCAGAGGGAGAGTATTTTATGGTGATGGAGGCGGGAAGCAGGAAAAACCATTGCAATATTTTATAGTGAATTTATAAGAGGGAGGTCAGATAACCAAAACAGTGCCTTGCTACTTTAGCCTGGAGAAGAGAAAGGTAAGAGGTGACACAACAGCCTTGTTGAAATATTTGAAGGGATGTCATATTGAGGATGGAGCAAGCTTGTTTTCTGCTGCTTCAGAGAATAGGACTCGGAACAACGGAGGCAAGCTCCAGGAAAAGAGATTCCGGCTCAACATTAGGAGGAACTTCCTGACAGTAAGGGCTGTTTGACAGTGGAAGACGCTCCCTTCTTTGGCGGTTCTATGATACTTTTTCGATGGATTTGTGGTAACATCTTTAGGAACACAGAGTATGCGGGTCCCAGTGGGTCTGAGCAGTTTGAGTGTTGGACTAGGACTCTGGAGACCAGAGTTCGAATCCCTGCTTGGCCATGTAAACCCACAATTGGAATTAATTTGCTCATATCCCTTCTTTCCTTCTCCTCCTCCTCTTCCTCCATCATCATTGCAATTAAGTCGTTTATATCCCTTCTTTTCTCCAAAACTGACGTTCAAAATGGCTTATAAGAATGAAACCCCGGACATGTGTGGCCAAGCAACATTAGAGTGTGGTCAAGATGGCAAAGGTTATTATTCAACCCACAAGTTAGGAGAGGTTGCAGCAGTTTGCTTTTGCCTGAGCCTCCTGGGAAGGGCAAGCTTCTGCCTCATCCTCTCCTCTCCTCTTCTCTCCACAGATTAACTATTTTTAACAATTTAAACTCTGCTTACAATAGTGGAAATAAGCTGAGGACGAAAGGGGAAAGTGGGAGGAGACGAAAGAAACTGGGACATTTTAAAAGCAGCTGAAAAAGTGGGAAGACAGAGGATGAATCAGGACTGTTCCTGCCAAATCAGGATAGTTGGAGGGTACGTTGTTGTCATCGTTGGGCATTTTAGTATAAAGATAGTGTTCGGGCACTCTCCCACTCACTTTCCTATCTCTATTCTTAATCATCCCTAACATAGAATTTGCCTTTTTTCTCTGGTGCCACCTCAGAATTTTCACTGTATGCTTATCCACCAGGAGGATCTCAATGCCTCTTCCCTAGACAGTCCAGATCCCATCGTTTCTTTGTCCCAAAACAGGTGGACTGCCCAGCCGGTCCCATTCTCGATGAGATTTCTGTTTGTGATGTCAGAATTCTGCTTTGTTTCTTATTGTTTTATCCCTCCCTTCTGACTGTAGGCATTAGACCTGCACATTTGGTTCCAGCATCATTGCAGATTTGTTGAAGGAGATGCCACAGGCAGTAGATTCCTCCCCCTTTGGTTCATTGGAGAGCCCCAAGTAACGGCTCTAAATGCGTGTCACTCGCCATAAATAATGCCACCGAGGAGAGTGATCCTGAGCTCCCTGCGCTCCCTTGCCCTGTTTTGTCAGCCCCGATCAGGACTTCCTTTTGTTTTGGTAGAATCATCGAATCATAGAGTTGGAAGAGACCACAGTACAATAGCGTATAATACAATGGTACAATAATGAAATCAGAGCTTTGTCAGTTGCAAGTGTATATGCCCTATTTATAGTGCCCCAGTGTCTCTGAGCTTTTATGTTTCGTGCATAAGAAGCTCTTCACTTGTGCACACCAGAAGCCTAGCGTGAGTCAGAGAGGAATACACATCTCCATAATAGCTCCTTTGTATTCCTGGAAACCCCCTACGCACACACACACGCGCACACACACACACACTCCTGCAGAAGCAAAGCATGCCCTCTCCTGCCATAGGCTAGACTGATGCGGATCAAATGGTTTGTAAGGCCTTGGCACCCATCCATTGGCGCAGGAGGCAGCTGCCCTGGAGTGCCAATGTATCCTGCAGCTCCTTACTCCCCCACAAGCCGTTTGCAAAAGCTCCCACCCTTTGTGATCAAATGGCTGAGTCACTTGCTGCTTTTGGCCTTGGGTCACAACCAGGCCACAGGCGCTGCCGTTTTTTCGTCTAGCAGGCAGAGTCATTTAGTGTCCTCGCTCTCTGGATGCAAGCACTAATCGTCCTTTTCTAAACCCACGCAATCCCTAAAGGGACCTAATCCATTTTATTTGTTCTTTCCACCACTGCTTAAGATCACCTTGCCAGGGGTCGGCTCCCATTGGGAGTTGATCTCTTTATGGCCAATGCATGGCACACAGCCTGCTGGAAGACTCCTGGCTCTGTTTGGACAGAAAGTGTTCCTGGGGTGACCAGATGTCCTGACTGCAAAGGAGAGCAAACCTCCTTCCCCCCAAAAATGTAGGACATTTAAGAAAAATGTTGGGCATGACCAAAGAAGAAGAAGAAGAAGAAGAAGAAGCTGAAAACACTCATAGAAATGTAAATTCATGCTTCTT